>WOAB01000189.1:5714596-7143246 GCA_027886185.1 Rheum nobile
GCCAAAAGGGGAAAATGACAGGTAGCTTTAGTTGAGGGGGAACTAACATGGTTTCATATGTTGCTAGACTGAGGGGGAAGTATTATGCCTAAGTGTGGAAAACTTTCTCTTCACAACTGTCTTTATCTCATGTATATGTTTTATTGTCAAGGATGTTTGTCACCATCAAAAAGGGGGAATTTGTTGAATTCCTTAGGTTTTGATAGTAACAAACATTCAGCTAATCTGGTAACTAAGTATTTCAGGAACAAAGATAGCTGTCACAGGGAACCATTGCAGCAAAGGATCGCAGAGGGAACAAAGCTCTGTCCATATGCTTTGTTACCTCTCAAGGAACATCAATGACGAACAAGACGAAGCTGCGAATGGAGTGAAGGATTTCCAGCGTGGAGATTATGGAAACAATCTTGGAAGATCACGCGGTCAAGGAAAAAGATTTCGGCTGGAAGGATCTCGCCGAAGAGAAGATTTGGAGAGAGAATCCGAATGTGTTATCTTAGGAAATCTTTCCTAAGATAATATATTTGGAGAGAGAAGGATTTTATCTTTATCCGATTTTGTTATCTTAGGAAATTCCTTCCTTAGATAATATCGGCTGATAAGATAATATTCTTCAAATCATTTAAATATCTTCTTGTTACCAAGTTTAGAAAAGATTTTTATCTTGTTACGATTGTGTTAGTCGAAGTTGTATTTATAGGAGTGTGGATTCATTTCTATGTACGACGATGAACGAAGAGCATTAAACTGAGAAAAGAAAAAGGAGAGTGAAGCTGTGTGTGAGTCTTAGAGGGTTGAGTTCGTATTCATCGTTGTAGAAGTGATCTTCGAATCTAGCTAGGAAGTCTAGGGTTTGGAGTCCATGCTACAAGTATAATCAAACAAGAAATCAATAAGACGAGTAGACGCTTTAAAATCCTCTCAAGCGAGAAGCTTGAAGGTAGTGGTTTTTCTTTGATTAGCTAGTTGGCTAATTAGGGTTTCCACTATACATCGTGAGTTCATTTCTTATCTTTCTTGCTATATTATTCCGCTGCACCTTCTGTGGGAACAAAGCCTTTGTTCCCTCAGATATAACTCTAACGATCCAACATCCATCTTCACCATGGGGAAATAGTAGTGGATACTGTAGAGCCATGTAAAGAGGATGCAATTCAGATATCCTTTGTGGGACTCTTGATTTGCTTTGTATGTAAACATCTCTTGGGACGGTACTCTAACCAAAGTCTCCCACAATCAGTGTTGCCACTTCTGAAACTGCAGGCAGGTTGTATTGCCTTTTAGTTGGATTCCTCTCACTAATGAGTTTGAGTTTGAACTCCATAGAGTCATTCGATCTTGCCCAATCTCTCGCCATTGTAAATTCCTTGGCTACACTGCTAGTTGAATGCAACATCTTCATCAAATCCAGCACAACTGCTTGGTCAAGGTCCTTACTGGTCAGATTCATGCACCCCATCCTGTTGCGAAGTTTGTTTCCGGTATCGGAGAAGTATAGCTAAGCATTTATGCTTCCAATATTAAAGGAGAGGCAAATAATCATTATGCATCTGCTATGCACGGGTTAATTTTTACAATATATTTTAGGATTTTTTTAATAGCTGTTTTAGATTCTTTAAAATGATGTTTAAAATAAAGCATTTCTAAAATCAAAGGAGAAGTATAAAACTCGTAAATATACATGGATAAATTAAATGCATTTGTACAGAGAGAGTTGTCTAACTGATAAATTAACTTATAGCTCCAGTTATGATAGTGGACTTCAATTTAAATACCTGGGTAGGTCTCCCTCTTCGGGCATAAGTGATCATAGTCCATGGTAGTTTTGGCCTGAAATTCTGAACGTGTACGGCCCGCGTGACTGGTTGATTTTCTCATCAATTCGGGCACCGAACGATGTGAATGAAAATATGCTATTGTAGATCCAGATTTTTTGCCTAAAGTCAACACATTCAGCGTTGTTTCGTTGAAGGAGATGTTTTAGGGGTTTTGGGGTGTCTTGTAACCTTGACAATTTGACCTTGCCTTCTTGGCAGCATATTGAGAAGGTGAGATTTGCCTCTGTTGCTGCTGTTCTTTTTTCCTCCTTCCACATGGTGGCATTGCATAAACGACATTTATATTTAGGGTAATCCAGCTTCTCATATAGCACATTTGTGCCTGGTACAACAATCGAGGTTTAGTACACAATTGAGTTGATATGAATTAATAAATGTCAGTACGGGTTGATCTTACCACTTGATTTATGTGCTGCATGCAGAGTTCGTGATTACGTCGGGGCTACACCAGCGATGTTTCCTGCACACATGTGCCAGTGAGATTATAAGTATCACAATTCACATTGTACATAGTTTGGGTTCTATATTTTAGTTGTAATATAAGGGGCACTTGTTAATTGAGTGTATCCTTTTGCTAGTTCATGCTTCATGTCAGCAGTCATGAAAGAATTTCGTGAGGTTGAAACGTGTATAGAGTGTTCAACTTTCAAACATGTATAGGTAATATCTATTCCTTGTGCCATCTCTGTAGATGTAAACTGTTAAGCCTTATGCTTAAATGTTATGCGTAGCTTATTCTCAGACTTAATTAACTAATTTCTGCAGAAGGTTCAACCCTGATATTTCCCTAACGTTTTTTCAGGGGGTTCAGAATGCTAACTTTGTTTTGGGATTCTATTTCTCCATTTTAAAACTTGCTTCCTACTTATAGTGGCTTGAATATATTTTCCTACTTTATATGACATATGTGATGCTTTATTTTAAAACAGTTGCAATTATGTTATATCTTTGAGTCCTTTACTATTGCATATGTCTCAATCTGGTAAAGTGTATGTTAAAGGACTAATGCTATGACTAATGGGAGAACTTCATGGATGTACATCTACTACATAGATGAAATTAATGTCTTACATTAATCTCTTGGAGATGACTAATCAAACTAGATAAATTTAACTCTTGCTATAGATTCTGAAGCATGAAGTGGAGCCTGATATGCTAGTTTTTTCCTAGGCAGCCAAAATCTTTCTCACATGGTGTTTCAGCCCCACAAAATGAATGCTCGTTTGTTTGTTCACCATAAAGTTTTGGTGATATTTAGCTAAAGTTTTTGATGACCTTACTCACATGGTGTCTTCCGATATAATACAACACTTTGCATAAAACCACTCCTTCTCAGCAAATTTGTGTTTGACAATTCAAGCCGTAGACTCAAGAATGAGTGAACTAACCAATTGCTATATGTGTTGCAAGCAGTGATTTATGACCATGCGCCGGTTGCGGTTCTGCATCGACATTTAGTAAGCCTCATGTTGCCACTGGTTAGTGTAATTTTTAAGCATGCGTGTTGTTGATGGTGGGCGTAATACATGATTAGCATGTGTGATTCGTACTTGATTTGTGAAATTTGATGGTATAATTCATGGCCAGCAGTAATTAGTAAGACATACTTGAGGGTGTTATTTGTAAACCATAAAATGTTTGAAACCTTTCATCTTGCCTTCGTATAGTGCTTGTGTATAGTTGTATGGGAATGCCAAAATCTGTGAAATTCGATAACCTGCATGCGGATGCCGTTGTTATTCACTAATGTCATTCAATTCCATATGTGCATGTATAATATCGGTATTGCCGTAAGATGAAGGTACCTCGGTTATTTGTCGTGTTAGTCTTCTTCATGGAACCAACACCTGTGTTGTCTGGCGTGTTAATCTGATGTGCCTGGCGTGTTAATCTTTTTCAACGCAAAAGAGGGCAGCAGTAAAAACCCTAAAAAGAGATTGAAACATGCAATACGTAGGAGGAGAGTTGCTTGGATAAGAGGGCAGGAGAAATTGTGGGCAAGTATATGAAATGGTGGAAGAATCGAAATGTACCCCGAAGCAGAATTCAAGCATAGCACAATCCAATTTGCAGCCGAAAATATAGCCTGGTGGGCTCCAACCCACACCGCAGAACAGCTGCATCTTCACCCCCAAGCTCCACCACCGCAGGAGTGTTTATTGATAAATCGGGAAATGGGCCTGTTAGGACGGAGCATGCCACCGTTGCTCTTCATCCAGCAACCGTTTCTATTCTGAAAGCAACAGAGGGCGAGCACATTGCAGCAGGGTGGCCAGCGTGGCTTGCTTCAGTTGCTGGGGAAGCTATCAAGGGATGGGTACGGTGCCTCGACGGGCTGATTCTTTCGAGAAGCTTGATAAAGTAAGTTTCTTTATATGACTGCCCTCTTATAAATCAAATCTGGTGAGCTTTTGTTTTCACAGTTGACATGGCAGTCTAATGCGGTTGTGTTTTTAACTGAACTTGACAAATTAATTGAGTTGATAATTGTTGAAGAAACACACCAAAACGTCAAGTGAGCCATGGTCAAAGTTCCATAAGTTCCTCGAACCTGAGTTTGTCACTTGCTACTCTATACATTTGGCATTTTGCAAGTTTGAAGGTCATGGTTCAGTATCATATAAGCTTTCTGTATATAGATAGATCAGGTTTGGTTACTCCACCATGTACAGGATCTTTGGAGCAAATTGAGAAGCTCTCTTCAGAAAGCCTTTGCAATTGGCACTTTTATGCAGGCACTATCTTAATGTTAGACACATCCCCGACATCGAGGCATTTTACAACGTGATATAAAGGGCTCAAATCTTTTGATTGAGGTCTTGAAAACTGGTGACTTTGGGTTGACAACTCTAAATGATCCTCGTTAAACTCAGCCGCTCAGAAGGCGGGTTGTAACTTTGTGGTATAGGCCACCAACACTATTACTCGGAGCTACACACTATGTAACTGCCGTAGATTTGTGGAGTGTTGGTTGCATACTAGCTGAACTGTATGCTGCCAACCCTATAATGCCTGGACGAACTGAGGTATTTACCTTACATACCTATATTCAAATAGGTATAAGTTTTATTGGATCTATAAGTTTTTTTTGCTTGTATGCATGAAATAAGTTTTCTTGTATAATATATAGGCGTTACTGGTTTTTTTATTTTATTTCCCCCCCAAAATATAATGATTTGATTTATTTTTCCCCTAGTATGCAACAGTTCAGCCTCATTATCCTGTTTTTTTTCTTCCACGATATACTAACCTGTAAAGGAACTGTGCTATAATTTAAAATCTGCGTAAATACAATGACAACCAGAGACATATAATTAATGGATTTGTATCATTTTAAATCAACCATCTTCCATTTCCTGTGCTCTAGAGCTGGAATTTTATTTTATTTTCATTTCATTCTTACTTCCATAACCCCAGTCCTCATAGCTATATTTCTTATCTCATTGAAGATGAGGAATGAATTTCTGTGTCGGTTTACCTTCCCGGAAAGACCAGGTGCTTTGGTGAATTGTTTTGCTACATTCAGTCCACGAGGGAATATTAGTCTGTTCCCTTACCGTGCACAGGTAAGCCTTCTGAGTTGTACACCATATTTATAACTGAGTTCGGGTTTCTCTACTTCTTTCTCACATCTAGGTAAACTATGAAGCCTCTCCCCTAATTCTGAATTGAACTTGGCTCATGCTTTAGGGAGAAACTGGTGCAAACATATTGTTCGGTATCCAAGTTCTTCCATCTGACGTGGACATTTTCTGCCACCCTGCTCACAGCCGGTACTTTATTTTGCTACTTAATGCCTTCTATTAAGGAAACTCAGAGCCGACATAGATTTCACCATTCTCAAAATCTTGTCGTCTTTACAAGAATCAGATTAGCAAAAGCATACATCAATTGCCATGAAAGTCCAATAGCTTGAGTAAATAAATTCACACTTACCCAACTGAAATGGGTAAATAAGTTCACCTTTACCCGAGTTTTCACATCACATGCATTGTTTCATGTGGCAAGGATCCAGATAACCATCAAACATGCACTGAAGGCTAGTTTTTTGTGGGTCTTATTTCAGTAGGATAGAATTAACAATAACATTATTCCTCAAAAGTTGAAAAGCTACAATATTGCAAAGGGGAGGAATTGTAAAAGAGGGATCTAATATTGTCTCCCAGATTCCCTAGGTAACCCACAATAAGGACCAAGAATTGCTTTTAGTCCTCGTCATCGATGACAAATAGCCTCCTTTTGGGGGGGGGGGGGGGGGGTTTCGAGCTTCCAGAACTTGTTGTAATGTCGTCTTCAAGCTTGCAAAGCATCATGAAACGGAACAGGTTAGGCAATGACAAAAGTAACAACATAATTCTAAATGCAGGTGCCTCTACTCACATGTCATTACTTTGGGATGTTTCGTGCTCGGTCGTATTGTGGGCTGCATGCAGATCACCCCTTTCCTCCCGCCCATCTGAGAAGGAGTGCAATATTCTTTTTTTTTGGGTTGGGACATGATTTCGCCGCTTAGGTTAACACCACTTAACCTGCACAACATTTCAATAAAGGCCATTTGTAACCTGGGCTTATATTTAATCATATATGTTTAAAAAAATAGTTTTCCTTACATGTCATTCACTTTCGACGATTCTTGCTCAGCTGGTTTCTTCTCTGCATGCAGCGCATCAGCTTCATTGTGGGATTCATTGGTAACAACAGAAGCACAAGCAACATCCTACACATGATATGTTGCCCGGATGTGATGTTCAGCTAAGGACAATTAAAGGCGTGATAAATTACAAGGAGGCAAGTAGGTTGTGGCTGTTGTTTTTTAATATACCTTTCCAGTTGGTAAGCTACTAACTGTCTTGCTCGCAGTAAAGCTTTCATGATCTCCATGATTAAAGTACGTATGGGTCTTCAGCTCCAGAGCGTGATACATATTTGTCAGAGATTGTATTTCCTGGGGGAGGACGCTTTGATCGGCATCATTCTACGCAAAAGACCCACCGAGGGAGTAAAGAGTTAATTGTAAGTATAGCCTTTCAATTATGCTTTTTGAATGTGTCTGAAATACGTACCGCAACTTCTTCTAACAACTTGCTTGCCCTCTTTTGGATTAGGGTCTCTGCTATCTCATTGAAAATAATGATAGCCATTGAGGTCGACTCGTCGGAAATATCCAAGTGCAGTCGGTACTTGTGCATAATGTGCCAAGGTAACTAAACATTGCTCTGTATATGTAGGTGTAATACTGGTTGAAGATATTTGAAACAAATTACCTTGTTTGGGGAAATTCATAAATCTTCGAGCATCACTCGCACCAAAACTGGTCACCAACCTTACTAACTCCTTTTTTGCAATTGCCCATGGCACATGAAAAATAATACCAGCCATATTTTGTCCTAACATTCTCAATCTTAACTTTGCAGTGGAGGGCTATAGATTTCTGTCAACACAAAAAGGTGAGCCGGTAAATGTGCAACAACTATGTAGTAAATAAGTGTTAGGAGGAATTGTGTAAAACTCGCCTTCTGATTGTCTTCTTTTTGCTCCCTCCCCAGGTGCAACAATTGTAGGAGTGTTCACTCCTTTGGGATTTAGGGCTCGAGTGGATGCGCAATAGCAGGAAGGTCTGCGTTGATGTATTGAGAAATGTAGTAAGTGTTATGAAGCCACATTATGGTAAGTTTAAGTACCAAACGTTGTACATTAACAATGTCTTAAATGATTATATATCAAAGATTTCTTCCCCATCGTGTATCGAGGTTGCCGAAGTGCTTGATAAATATATCTCTCATGTACATGCGTGAATGGAATGAGATGGGAAAACCAATACACAAATAGGAAAATGTTTCAGCACGCTATAGTAAATGCGTAAAAATAATCATTCTAATTTTTATTTGTAATTTTAGGTTACCAATAAGTTGTGTAGCCCTGGATGCTGTACTGCAACGAAATATGGAATTCATTTTCTATTGGTGTCAGATTATTTATTCGATTTTCTGTATGAGTGCCTGATTTTGTTCGCTATGGCAATAATTGAAGGAGTAATAAACATTGCAATTGTTTCATATGTTGTTATTAATCTTCTAAAGTTGTAAATATCTAATTATATGAGAATTCTAATGTCATATTGTGTAATAATAATAATGTTTTATTTCCTTCTAATCTCATAAAGCTTTTACTAATCTTAAAACAATACACAAATAGGTAAACGTGCAGCGGGCTATATTATATGAGAACTCTCATATCATATTGTGTAATCATAATCATGTTTTATTTCCTTTTAATCTTATAAAGCTTCTACTAATCTTATTATATGAAGTTGTAAATATCTTATTATATCAGAACTCTAATGCGATATCCTGCTACTAATCTTATAAAGCTACTACTAATCATGCTTTATTTCCTTCTTTTCTTATGGTTTATTTTGGAATATCATATATTCAGATGCGGATGTATACAGATCTGGGAGAATTATTCAAAAGAGGGTCGGTAAGCTCTTCTATTAGCATTCAAGGTCAGTAAGCAATGCTCTTCTATTAGCATTCAAATGAAAAAGCTAGCAAATCCCTTCTATTAGCATTCCGGGTGTTCATTTTTTATTTCAGTGGACAGTATTTCCTACCCGCTATGTTGATATTTACCCGTAATAACAGTTCAAAGTAATATAATTTGTACCTTTCCACTCTTTGATGTGCATACCGGGCAGGATGAGGACGTAGTTGGGCTGCGCTTTAGCATTTCTCTGAACAAACTCGTCGCATAGGCTGCCCCATAGTTTAACCCGGATCTGTCTGCCTCTGCAAAGGTAATTCGTCAATGTTTATTTACGAACAATACTACCAATAATGAAGCATCATGGTTCAATTATTCCAGTAATCCTTTTATTCAATATCAAAATACACTATTACATTACAAACGAACATAATTAAATTACAAAGTAGCCCAAAATATTTACACGGGCGACATTCTGCCAACTCTAACTGATGGATGACCTAGTAGCTGCAAACCCATCCCAATTTGTTTGCCTAAAAGCCGACAGACAGAACAGCCCAGAGCCATACACGTAAGGAACAAATTTGTATCAAATGGGGAAAACAGAATTGAAAGGCACCTTTCATTTTGAACATGGATATCAAGCAACTGAGAATTATTTCTGGTGGGGTTGATTGGGCAATTCGGCTCACAATTCCTATTACATCTGCACAGTATTGAATCAAGGAGTTAGTATGAAGACCACACTTTGTCAGGTTCTAATATTTCAGGATTATGAAGAATGCCATACCGAATAGGAACCTGGACCCATTCGGAGCAATATCTTCAAAGGGTGTTAGTTGAAAGGGGTACCACTGAAACAGTGAAGCATCACATTCTAGGTTCTTTACAACGGTATTGCCTTCCAGTTGGATGCAATGTTTGTCGCCGTTTCACACGCGGAATCTGTCTTTGTTTGGCTTAACGGTAAACCCTTTAATAATGCAACAATTATCTTCTTCTAGCTTTGTGTTAAAACGACGTGCAATCCCACTCCATGCAATACAATGTATAGCCCCACCGTATTGTAGAGACAAAAAAAATTAGAAGTTGGATGACAAAAAATAGTATACAAAATAATTCAGTAAGAAAGAGGTAATTGATAACAAAAAGTATAATACATGCTCATCCGATATTATATAGTTGGTGCTAATAGGTTTGCCCTTCAAGTCTGTTGACTCCCACTTACGACAGACCATTACTCTTATTGTGCAAGCCGTTCCAAAACTCAGCTTACCGAGAGCAACGTAGGAGTCGTCTGGGTGTGCCACGCCTACAGCAGATCCCTTCTTGTTGGGCGGGGTTGTGGGTCCGGTAATGGCGCTGACATCTATCCCTTTCGTTGATGCATCAGGACGAATAACACCTAAAGCTATGTTATGGGATTCCTTGGAAGAAGACATGGGGTATGACATGAGAGGTAATATAAGTGAAGGTCGTTGTAGATGTCACTAACACTATTAAAGGCCTGATTTTCACACGTTAGTCACTGTGCAAGTGAAAGGGCAGCCTCATAAATATAATAATTATCATAAGTGCAGGTTTTTGACACCCTCTTCGTGTTGGTGTAGATGAAAGGGCGGTGTAGATGAAAGGGTTGGCTTCTTCATGGCCTCTCATAACTGCAGGAACTGCCAACGTCCTTGGAGTACGTTGATGGGGTTTAATAGCTATTTAACCTACTTGTGGATATATAACACCACCAGCCTTTGGCCCATTATGCACTCTAACAACCCCTTTAGGCCCATTTAAGCATGAAGTTGTTTTAGTTTTTGCATTTTAGGGTTTAAAAACTAACATTAAATGGCAAGAAAGTCAACTTTTAAATATACTAGAAATCGAAGCCCGTGCTTCTTACGGGCCATTTGTGTATATGTAGTGTCACGATATAAAAAATGAGTTTGTAATACATGGATTGTTGTTCTGTTTTTTATGTTAGACATATATTATTTGATATTTATTTAAATGTAAGTATGTTAGGTATAAAATATTATGATTGTACATAAGAAGCGGGTTATTTTATTTTTTATAATTTTGGTTAGAAGTATAATTTTAATTTTGAATTAAAGTGAAAGTTTGTTTTTGTAGGGATGTTTTTATATTTTGATGAAAGTTTTTGTGAATATTTTAGAAATCTATATCTAATTTTGTTTTTGTTGAAGGTTTACATCGTTCATAAAATAGTTTGCTTTATTCATTACTAACAATCAGTCGTCCTAAATCGATTGTCTTTGTCCTTTGACAAGGCCGGAAACCGATATCGTTTTCCTGTCAAAGAAATCCTAATTCACCTACTAAAGAGTATAGCAAGCAAGTCAGGGTCGATCCCACAGGGAGTTGGTTATCTGTATGCAATAACGTGTGACTGACAAGTAACAAGGGGGTTTTAGAGTAATTGCAAAGTAACAAAGACGCAAGATTTAACAGAAGAAGAAATATGATGAGGAAAAGTATTCCACTAGACAAATATCCACATAGCAGATGAAATAGGTTGATCACTAAAAACTATCGTTCCAAGTTCTTTTTACAATCTTATAATTGTTCCCACCCTGATCTTAAGTACTATCGATTCTCACAGTTGTCGATAGACTTATTACTATGTCACTGGTAAAGTACCACCGATTCTCACAGTTGTCGGCAGACTTTACCACTAACACAGCAATAGCAATTCACACAAGGATATATGATACATGCAAATAGAAGGACACCCTACTACTTAGCATGCAAATAATTCTCACTCACGATTGCATGCTCGGAACCCCTATACGCAACAATCGTGTTTGCCACTAGAATGAGGAATAGAAATCTCACAACCAATTCATTGCAATGCTTCAATTTTCTAGTGAAACAAAGGTGTTTAGCTCTCCATTCGTTCAAACCCTAGAAGTGGAATGAATAAAAGAGAGGACCGAACCCCTTTCTCAAAACTGGAAAAGATTCTTAAATAGGTTTTAGAAAATTAACCTAGCAAACAAAATAAGGAAATAAAATAATAGCAAATATAATATCCGAAAATGCTAAAATCGGAAACAAATAATCGCTGGTCGCGAGGCGTCGACCTCCACCGCGGGGCGGTGGCTTCGCTTGTGCTACCTTCTCTGAGATCCACCGTCGGGTCGCGGTGGCTTATGGCGCGGGGCGGCAAGACCAGCTTCTTCAAGCCTTCATCTTCTATCTTCTCCACTAAGCTGTAAATCCTATGATATCTTCACTTCTCAACTATTCTTCTGGATTACAGACTTAGCCTAAATCTACACCAAAACTCCATCTAAATTACGTCAATAATCACTAGTTAAGGTGCCTGAAATGGCACCTATCAAATATCCCCACACTTAGACCTTTACTCGTCTCGAGTAAATCAAAACTGATCCTACTCCAGTCATCAAACACCAAGGCCTCAGGAAGTGCGAGCAAACATGATACCAGTGACTACAATAACTCAACAATCAGCTCTAGACAACCAAAACAAGTGATGCGAGATAAATCTATTCCTAACTCTTGTCTAGCTCCTTATCGCTCCAGAGTGACCTACCCGAACTCCTTATATCACATCTGCTTATGACGCCAACCTCCAGAATGATCCTAAAATCACTCCTTTTTCTTTACGCTCATCTTGCCTAGGCGCCCTCTCGGGTTTTCACCTAGCCACTCATTTCATTTTACTAGACATCTCACATGTACTCACATCACTCCAGTCCATTTTTGCACCGGTCTATACCAGTCGGACTACCTGCTTATTACCTGAACCGCCCTTTCGGGTTTTCGGCCCATCCCAGGATTTTGGTTGCCTTTTTCACTTTTTTTTTTTGAATAGAAAACTGAACTGCTCGAATCTGAAATGCAAATACGAAATGCATAAACAAAAACTGTACACTAACTATGATAAGCAGCAAGTCTAAATCCCTCCCCACACTTGAAACACATATTGTCCTCAATGTAGAGACGAAGACAAAACGAAATAGGGGAGGAAGAACATAAACTCACTGGAAAGGTGGATACGGTGGATAGCCCGGCGGAGGTGGATGCCTCCCGAAGTACTGCTCCTGCATGAATGCCTCAGCTGAACTCAACTGGCTCGTGATATCTCGCGCAATGTCGGCCTTTAAAGTCTGCAAGCGAGTCAGCATCTCCTCGTTCGCAGCGTGTTGACGCAGTGTGAAAGCATCAAAACTAGAAAACATCTCATCCTAAGGAATCTCAGAAGTCGATGTAGAGGCAGAAGCAACAGCAGACGCAGGGGGATCAAAATCCATAATAGCAGGAATAGCGGCCTGGGGCTCATCCTCAGTGTCGGAAGGGATAACCTCAGCGTCAGACGGAATGAACCATCCTGTGAAGTCCCACGGGTAGGCAAAGGGGTATGGGAGACGTAGCACGTGACCTCTATAAGAACACCATAGGAGCTGCTTCGGGGAATTGTTCAGCATACCACATCGTTGCACACATGGGATGTCGTAGCAAACATGCATGATCGGCTGAGGAATAGTATCTATCTGAATCCTGGCCGCAGCAACCAAGGTGATCAGGCCGCCCTGAACAATATCTCGCGCCTTTCCCTCGCGGATCTTCTTCATCTCGTGTAACCACACCATAACCCAACCAAGAGTCTCCTCATCCAAAGGGTCAATCATCGGGGAGAATAAACCAAGGCGCTTCAGGGAGATCTTCCTATCCTCCATACTTCCACAAAAGGACCGCATCAGCACTGTATAAACTAAGCGTAGACAAGGGTGCACGAACTTGTTACTGGTTTCCTTCCCCTTTTGATAAGTGGACATGCCCGTAGCGGTAGTCTAGAATTCTCTAATGTCCGCCTCGTTGGGACCCTTCTTCCACCCAGCAGTAGGCGGTCTCGACACTCCCAACAATTCCCGGATTTCTTCCACTGGCATTTCGTATGCCCGTCCCTCATACTTAAATTTTATACCCGCCAGGAATTTACGCTCTTCACCATCAATGGTGCGTCTCGCATGGCAATTTGACACAGTGGCAATAAACTGGTAGCAGAGTTCAGGGAAAGCAGGGGAACATTTGGTCAGGAAGCCACCCAATCTCATCCTATCCAAGCACAGTTGGACCATCTCTAACAAATCCAATTCAGCCAAAGCTCCTCTATCAAAGAAGTGAGGCGGGTGTACAGGTCTCGCTGCAACCACATCATATGCCTCATTCTCCTCTATAGTCATGCCAACCTTCCTAGCTCTTGGAATAATGACAGTAATTGAATACATTGGGGTCAAAGAGCTAGGCAAAGAGGACTTACAAACCAAAGACGGGGTCACCGCGGGGCAGCGATGAAGGCCAGGTACTTCCACTGAAAGGTATCGCCGGGCCGCGGTGGGGCTGCCGCGGGGTGGTACTGTTCACCGTCTTCTCCAAATCAAAAAAACACGACTCGCGCGAGGCGGTGCTATTCCAACGCGAGGCAGCCACTGGTCGATCACTTCTCTCTCTGCCTCCGATGAGCCTAACAACACTCAATTTCCTCCAATCACACCGCCAAAACTTCAAAACGCCGCCCTTCTACTAAATAACACCATGGGGTAGTCGAACGGGTGCAGTGTGGTGGTATGGGAATGAGAATTTGAAATTGGGGTCAAGTATCTTCCACTACCAAGGCTTAGAACAAGGGAGAGTTGGGGGTTTGAGGTTTTAGGTTGAGGGTTTGAGAGGGAAAAAGAGAGTGCGGCAGAGGGAGAGAGAATGGAGGAAAAAGAATGGGGGGATTAGGGTCTGGCGGGAGTGTTTAATGGGTAATGGACGTAAATACAGGTACCGGACCGCGGGGCGATCCAACTGACACCGTCAAATCCTTCGTATCCAACTTGGATTTTTTTTTTTTGAAAACAAAACAGTTTTTTTTTTTTAAATCGGGATTGAGTGAAGTTACCCAGGCTTCACCGCGGGGCGGTGGGGTTCACCGCGGGGCGGTCGTGAGGTTCCTGGGGAGTTAAACTCGCCTCCATTTACTTTCGTACCTGAAACGTTAGCAGCAGGCGAACGAAACAAAGCAAAAGAAACTACGAAAAAGTCTAGGGGGAGAAGAAATCAAAATAAGAGGGAAAGAGAAAGGGAAATACCTCGGGTTGCCTCCCGAGCAGCGCCTTGGTTAACGTCGTTGGCTCGACGCAGGCTGTGGCCTATCAGGTTTCAGCTTCAGGGGCCTCAAAATTTACCGCATCAACATGGGTCAGGTCAAAGCCTTCATAATAAGGTTTCAATCTGTGGCCGTTCACTTTGAAAATGTTGTAAGTCTTGGGGTTAATCAATCCGATGGCGCCATGGGGGTGTACTTCAGCAATTTCATAAGGGCCTGTCCACTTGGATCTCAGTTTCCCAGCAAAGAGCTTAAGCCGAGATTGAAAAAGGAGGACCTTATCCCCTGGCTTAAAATCCTTTCTCAGAATTTGCTTGTCATGCCACTGCTTGGTCTTTGCCTTATAGCTGACCAAGTTCTCATACGCCTCAAGGCGCAACTCCTCGAGCTCTTGCAGCTGTAGCTTTCGGAAATCTCCCACTTCATCCAGTTGCATGTTGCATTTCTTTATTGCCCACCATGCTTTATGCTCAAGCTCTACAGGGAGGTGGCAAGCTTTTCCAAAAACTAACCGAAAAGGAGACATTCCTATTGGAGTTTTGAAAGCTGTGCGGTATGCCCACAGTGCATCATTGAGTTTGGTGCTCCAATCCTTCCGATTAGCTGCAACCGTTTTCTCCAGGATAGATTTAATCACTCTGTTGGAGTTCTCGGCCTGCCCATTAGTTTGAGGGTGATAGGCCGTGGAGGTTCTCTGGGTGACGTGATACTTCTTCAGCAGGGCGGTCACTGTCTTGTTGCAGAAATGGGTACCCCTGTCACTGTTTAAAGCTTTGGGTATCCCAAATCTCGAGAGAATGTTCTCCTTAAGAAAACCCGCCACCACTTTAGAATCATCAGTCCTGGTGGCCTTCGCTTCCACCCACTTGGAAACGTAGTCCACCGCAAGCAATATATAAAGATTCCCATGTGAGCTAGGAAAGGGTCCCATAAAGTCCATACCCCAAACATCAAAGACCTCACAAAAGATTAATGATGATTGTGTCATTTCATTCCTTCTGGTGATATTTCCAACCCTTTGGCATCGGTCACAGGATTTTCAAAAGGCGTAAGCATCCCAAAAGATGTGTGGCCAATAAAATCCTGCCTCCAATACCTTCCTAGCAGTCCTATTCGCTCCAAAATGACCCTCACATGCTTCATGACAGAAGTTAAGGACAGATTGTACCTCATTGTCCGAAAGACACCGGCGTACTACCTGATCGACACAATGCTTCCAAAGGTAGGGATCATCCCAAACATAGTGATGGGCCTCTCTTCGTACCTTCGCCTTTTGAGCTCTGGTGTAATCCGGGGGTAGTTCCTCTCGGACCAAATAGTTCACGATATCTGCGTACCACGGTCTGAAAGAACGGATTCCGAAGACGTCCTTGGCTATGTGAGGAGAGGAGTCAGAAGTGTCTACAGAGCAAAGTGTGACACCAGAGATGTTGCCGCGGGGCAGTGTTGTCGCCGCGGGCCGCGGCGAGTTTTCCTGGTTCTCAAGTAAATATGACGTCGGGTCGCGGTGAGCGTCACCGCGGGGTGGTGAATCCTCTAGATTCATACTGGCTACAAGTCGCCGGGTCGCGGTACTGGGGACCGCGGGGCGGTGGTTACTTCCTGAACTTTCTTCGATCATAAAGAGTGTGTCGTCTGGGAAGGTTCCGTGAATGGGGTTCTGTTTTCCGGGCTTATCTTCCTCATGTACGAGTCTACTCAGGTGATCAGCTACTAGGTTCTCCGCTCCCTTCTTATCACAGATCTCCACATCAAATTCAGTGAGAAGGAGAACCCATCGGATTAATCTTGGATGTTGAATTCCTTAGGTTTTGATAGTGAAAAACATTCAACTAATCTGGGTACTAAGTGTTTCAGGAACAAAGACAGTTGTCTCAAGGAACCTTCGCAGCAAAGGATTGAAGAGGGAACAAAGCTCTGTTCTTGTGCTTTGTTACCTCTGAAGGAACAACAGTGACGAACAAGATCGAAGCCGCGAATGGAATGAAGAAATCCAGCGTGTTATTTATGGAAACAAATCAAGGCGCACACGCGGTCAAGGATTGAAGAAATCGGCTGGAAGGATCTAGCCGTTGGAGGAGATATGGAGAGAGAAGCTCGATTCCTTATCTTAGGGATTCTTTCCTTAGATAAGCGGATTGGAGAGAGAAGAATCTTATCACATCCGTTTATATTAATTTAAGGGAATCCTTTCCTTTTATTAATATATACGGCTAGGGATATTATTCCTCCAGCAAAACATATCTTCGTGTTACCATATTTGAATAAATCTTGTCTTGTTACATTTAGGGTTTGTCGAGTTGTATTTAATAGAAGTGTGGATTCATTTCTATGTAACCACGACGACGGAAAACAGAGAGAACGAAAAGAAGAAAGAAAAGAAGTGAGGTGTGTGTAAGTCTTTGAGGGTTGAGTTTGATTCATCGTTGTAGAAGAGGTTTCGAGTCTAGCTGGGTGTTTAGATGTCGAAGTCCAGGATACAAGTGTAATCAAGCAAGATATCAATAAGACAAGTACACGCTTCAAAATCCTCTCAAGCGGAAGCTTGAAGGTAGTGGTTTTTCCTTGAGAAGCTAGTTTTGCTAATCAGGGTTTCCACTATATATCGTGAGTTCGTCTGTTATCTTTCTTGCTGTTCTTAATCCGCTGCAACTTCTGTGGGAACAAAGCCTTTGTTTCCTCAGACGTAACTCTAACGATCCAACAATTGGTATCAGAGCCTGGTGCTCTAGATTGTTTGTTTTAGTTACAGATTCTGCAGGAAAGATGTCGTCAGGAAATGCCTTGGATAGAGACTCTCAAGAAGGTGATGTAGATGTGGCTCTCATCACTCAAGCCATGAAGAAGATATGGTCTCGAAGCAAAGGCACTAAAGGTTCGGTCATGATTCACAATGATATGAAAGAGGTTGTCTGCTCTCACTGTTATGACAACGGACACTTTGCAAAAAATTGCCTCAACAAAGCGGCAGGTTCTTCTCAGGTCCTCAACAAGGAACAAACGAGGATTGAGAAGTGGGGTGACTGCAGCTCAGATGATGAAGCATCTCCTCTCTCAAAGGATATCTGCTTGATGAGCTCAAAAGGTCACAACGTATCAGAAGGTGGTTCTCATAAATCCGAGGAGGAAGCAAGGAAAGGCTCTTGGCACCTTGACAGTGCATGTTCAAGTCACATGACAGGGAACATTGACTGGTTCACTTCTCTTCAGCCAGCCTCAGGGGCATCGATAACTTTTGGAAACAAGAGTAAGGGTGAGGTTTGTGGTATCGGTATGGTAAGACTCTCTAAACACATCACTGTGAATAATGTGAATCTAGTGAATAATCTCAAGTTTGATCTGTTTAGTGTGGCTCAACTATGTCAAAACAGAAAAAATAGGGTAGTCTTTACCACTGATGATTGTCATGTTGAGTGTCTAAGTACAGGGAAAATCTTACTCAAAGGGATCTGCGACAACAACGTTTATAAGGTCGACCTTGCTTTCATCCCTGACAAGGACCTATGTCTGTCGTCTATTGCCGAGACGACAGACTTGTGGCACAAACGCTTTGGACATGCTAGCCTTCAACTCCTCTCCAAACTTCATAGACAAGAGTTGGTGAATGGTCTTCCTAAGGTTGAAGCAATGAGAAGTGACGTGTGCGACGCATGCATTAAAGGAAAACAAGTGAGGTCTTCCTTCAAGTCCAAAAGGGATGTAAGTATAACACGTCCTCTGGAATTAGTCCACATGGATCTTTGTGGGCCTATGCGCACGAAGAGCCGTGGGGGGAATGCATATGTCTTTGTTATTGTTGATGACTATTCCAGGTACACATGGACGATTTTCATCTCAACAAAGGATGAAGTGTTCGCTGAGTTTGAGTCCTGGCTTAAGGCAACTGAGAGAAGCACTGGTCATTCCTTGGGGTCTATTCGCACCGATCATGGAACTGAATTCGAGAATTCTCAGTTCCTATCCCTCTGTAGGAACAGAGGTATCAACCACAACTTCTCTACTCCCAGGACCCCACAGCAAAACAGTGTTGTGGAAAGGAAGAACAGAACTCTGGAAGACATGACGCGTACTCTCCTCATCTCAAGTGGTCTTCCAAAGAGTTTCTGGGCCGAAGCCTTGAATGCCGCGTGCTACGTTCTGAACAGGGCAACCATTCGTCCTCTTCTGAACAAAACTGCCTATGAGCTTCTGAAGGGAAGGAAACCTAATGTGTCTCATTTGCGCACATTTGGTTGCAAGTGCTTCATCCACAACAACGGGAAAGATTCTCTTGGGAAGTTTGATCCCAGAAGTGATGAAGGAACTTTTGTAGGATATTCACAGCAAAGCAAGGCCTACAAAGTTTTCAACAAGAGAACCATAAAGGTAGAGGAAAGCGTTCATGTTATATTTGATGAAACTGTTATGGCTGGCAACAATGTGCAGGAACTATCAGGCAATATCGAGCTTTCCGAAGATGATTTATTTCAGCTTGTAGATAGCAATGTCAGCGGTGGGACCTCTGAAGATCAAGAAACTCAAAATGATCCCTCTACTCCAAGAACTCCCAATTTCGCCAACTCAAGGGGCAATGAAGAAAATGCTTACCCCCTTGATGTATCTCAGGCACCTCAGGGGGAACACAGCCCAAGTCATGGCACAGCGGAGCCCTCTGAGGACTGCCCTTCTGTTGAAGGAATGAGGGATGTCAATCCTAATGCTAATGGCACAGGAGGTGAAGGCTCAAGTGCTGGAAACGCTGATTCAGAGGAATTCGACATCAACAATCTCCAAGTTCCCAACTACCAGCAAAAGTGGACTCATCCAGTCAAGCTAATCGTCACTGACTATAGAAAGGGAGCACCTCAGAGCACTCGTTCCTCCCTACAAAATTTCTGTGCTTTCAATGCTTTTCTCTTTTTGCAAGAACCCAAAACTGTAGGAGAAGCATTGAAGGATCCTGACTGGATAAACGCCATGCAAGAGGAACTTCACCCATTCGAAAGAAACAAGGTTTGGCGGTTAGTTCCTCGTCCAAGGAACAGAACAATGATTGGAACCAAGTGGGTGTTCAGAAACAAGTTGGATGATCAAGGTCTGGTCACAAGGAACAAAGCTAGGCTGGTGGTGAAAGGTTACAACCAGCAGGAAGGCATCGACTATGATGAGACCTTTGCTCCTGTTGCCAGGTTAGAAGCAATAAGACTCCTAATTGCGTATTCTTCTTTCCATGGGTTCAAGCTGCAACAGATGGATGTCAAGACTGCCTTCTTGAATGGAGTTCTTAAGGAGAAAGTCTACGTGGAGCAAACACTCGGCTTTGAGGACACCACCCAACCTGACCATGTCTACATTTTAGACAAAGCTCTATATGGTCTCAAGCAAGCCCCAAGGTCCTGGTATGAAAGGCTTTCACAGTTCCTTCTGACACACGGATACGTTCGAGGAAAGGTCGATAAGACTCTGTTCCTTCTGAAGGAAGGGAAGCATATTCTGGTGGTCCAAGTCTATGTGGATGATATCATCTTTGGATCCATTGATGATAAACTGGTTTAGAAATTCTCCAAGCTGATGGCCAGTGAATTCGAGATGAGCATGGTTGGAGAACTCAAGTTCTTCCTAGGTCTGCAAGTCTCTCAGGGAGATGAGGGAACCAAAGTGCACCAATAGAAGTATCTCAGGGAGTGCGTCAAAAAGTTTGGTATGAATGATGCGAAACCCTTCACCACTCCCATATCTCCAAACAATCCAATGGGTAAAGACGAACATGAGCAAGAAATTGATCCATCTCTCTACCGAGGAACAATAGGTGCACTTCTATATCTCACTGCCAGTAGGCCTGATATTATGTATAGTGTATGTCTTTGTGCTCGTTTTCAGGCCGATCCCAAAGAGACACATCTCAAAGCAGTAAAGAGGATCCTGAGATATTTGAAAGGAACAGATGATCTTTGTCTGTGGTATCCAAGGGGAGGAAGCCTTGATCTTGTCGGATACACAGATGCTGACTTCGCAGGGAACAAAGTGGACAGAAAATCTACCTCTGGAATGGCTCAGTTCCTTGGGCCGTGTTTGGTTTCCTAGGGGTCAAAGAAGCAGAACTCCGTAGCTCTCTCCACTGCAGAAGCTGAATACATAGCCGCTGTTGCTTGTTGCACTCAACTCCTATGGCTCAAACAACAACTCAGTGACTACGGTATTCTTCTTAACTCCATTCCCATTCTCTGTGACAATACAAGTGCCATAAATATCTCCAAGAATCCGGTGCAACACTCACGTACCAAGCACATTGAGATAAGACATCACTTCTTACGTGACTGTGTGGAGAAAGGGTTGGTGACAATGGATTTCTGTGGAACTAAGGATCAAATCGCCGACATCTTCACCAAGGCACTAAACAGGGAACCATTCGAACAGTTCCGTATGGAACTAGGTATGATCTCTCTAAACTGACTGTCCACATGTTATGTTCCCTCGATGATTGGCAAAATTACATGGTAAAGTGTGAAAGGTGAATCATCATGTCCCGGTCTGCATTTATTCTCTTGATCACTAGTTGAATGACCTGCCTAGACTCATGCTAATATTTCACTTATGTGCAACATTTCATGCATGCTCTCTATGCTATCTTGCTAATACATGAGTCAGATTTCCTTCGGCCCAAAAGAGTCAACTTGATGCATTGATCCCTCATTATAAGCCCAAATGATTGTTGACTCTACAGCTTACCTTAGCCATCATGTTTGATGCTCCCTATGAGCCCATCTAATCATTCACATCTGGGAGTCTCTCATTCATGATTACACATTATTGAAAAATTCTCATATATGTTTTGTGTGATGTTCTTTGTACCCTCTCTGGTAACATTACCCTCGCATCACACTCTTCTACTTTTTCGAAAAGTCGAGATTATGAATTATCGCCACTGTGGTCTGTGGATAGGGTTCGACTGGTATGTGTGTGATGCTGGCTTACAACTGCCTAAGGAAGGTTCGTGCTCGAAAGCTAATGTTACGCGTGAGAGGTAGTGGGCTCTGAATGAATCCCTGGTGAAAGAAGGCAAGCTGAAGTTTGTGATGTTCAAAAAAAAAAAAAAAATATTGATCATCACAAGACACACAAAGAAGGGAAAAGACGACACTATAGATTCACTCCTCTACAAGTTGAGGCTATGGTGGTTGCTGACGCCAATGAGGAGCAACATCTCTGAGTGGGAACAAAAGATGAATTCCATTGCTAATCATACTTCTGATCTAGCTGTTGGCCCCAGTGGTTCTTAATTCGTACTTCTCTGGCTAACCCACACCTCTTTTGTTCCCTAGCACATCTACTCCTCTCTTTTCGTACTTCCTTGTCTCTGATTCTTGTGTTTGCATTGACTGGCATGTTGATCATGAATGTTATCCTTGCATATCGTGTTGTCATCTTAACATGCTGTCTGCGTTCGTGTGTTTCAATCTACTGCGATTGAGAATGATGTTCTTCTGGCTGTTATCTTTCATCTCTAAACTCTTCACTGTGTTTTTGATGATGCCAAAAGGGGGAAAATGACAGGTAGCTTTGGTTGAGGGGGAACAGCACATGGTTTCATATGTTGCTGTGTTGAGGGGGAACTATTATGGTCTTGTGTGGAGAACCTTTCCCCATACAACTGTCTTTATCTCGTATGTATATGCTTTATTGTCAAGGATGTTTGTCACCATCAAAAAGGGGGAATTTGTTGAATTCCTTAGGTTTTGATAGTGACAAACATTCAACTAATCTGGGTACTAAGTGTTTCAGGAACAAAGACAGTTGTCTCAGGGAACCTTTGCAGCAAAGGATTGAAGAGGGAACAAAGCTCTGTTCTTGTGCTTTGTTACCTCTGAAGGAACAACAGTGACGAACAAGATCGAAGCCGCGAATGGAATGAAGAAATCCAGCGTGTTATTTATGGAAACAAATCAAGGCGCACACGCGGTCAAGGATTGAAGAAATCGGCTGGAAGGATCTAGCCGTTGGAGGAGATATGGAGAGAGAAGCTCGATTCCTTATCTTAGGGATTCTTTCCTTAGATAAGCGGATTGGAGAGAGAAGAATCTTATCACATCCGTTTATATTAATTTAAGGGAATCCTTTCCTTTTATTAATATATACGGCTAGGGATATTATTCCTCCAGCAAAACATATCTTCGTGTTACCATATTTGAATAAATCTTATCTTGTTATATTTAGGGTTTGTCGAGTTGTATTTAATAGAAGTGTGGATTCATTTCTATCTAACCACGACGACGGAAAACAGAGAGAATGAAAAGAAGAAAGAAAAGAAGTGAGGTGTGTGTAAGTCTTTGAGGGTTGAGTTTGATTCATCGTTGTAGAAGAGGTTTCGAGTCTAGCTGGGTGTTTAGATGTCGAAGTCCAGGATACAAGTGTAATCAAGCAAGATATCAATAAGACAAGTACACGCTTCAAAATCCTCTCAAGCGGAAGCTTGAAGGTAGTGGTTTTTTCTTGAGAAGCTAGTTTTGCTAATCAGGGTTTCCACTATATATCGTGAGTTCGTCTGTTATCTTTCTTGCTGTTCTTAATCCGCTGCAACTTCTGTGGGAACAAAGCCTTTGTTCCCTCAGACGTAACTCTAACGATCCAACATTGGCTTTGCTTCTTTCTTCGTCATTAGGTAACGAAGAGCAGCGTGATCTGTATAGATAATCACCTTGACTCCCAAAAGATATTGCCTAAACTTCTCCAAGGCAAAGATAACTGCCAGTATCTCCTTCTCAGTAGTGTAGTAGTTCCTTTGGGCTCCATTCAGAGTCATGGAGGCATAATGAATCACATGGGAGGCACGTCCCACTTTCTGTCCTAGAACTGCTCGAACTGCATAGTCACTGGCATCACACATTATCTCAAATGGGCGAGACCAGTCAGGTGTCTGAATGATAGGTGCACTTGTCAGGCGTTCTCTCAAGCAATCAAATGCCTTCTTACACTCATCAGTAAATGCATAGGTCACCTCCTTCTTCAGTAGCTCGCATAGGGGTGAAGAGATCTTAGAGAAGTCCTTGATAAATCTTCGATAAAAACCTGCATGACCTAAAAAGGAACGCACTTCACGCACATTAGTAGGATAAGGCAAAGATTGAATTACATCAATCTTCGCCTTATCGACCTCAATACTCCTGGCAGAGACAATATGACCAAGTACTATTCCCTGTTCTATCATAAAATGACACTTTTCATAATTTAAAACCAAATTGGTTTCAACACATCTTTTAAGTACAAGTGCCAAATGGTTCAAACATGAATCAAAGCTAGTCCCATGCACTGTAAAGTCATCCATGAATACCTCAATAAATTTCTCAACATATTCAGAGAAGATACTAACCATACATCGTTGAAATGTATCGGGTACGTTACACAATCCGAATGGCATTCTGCGGTATGCAAAGGTGCCAAAGGGACATGTAAAAGTGGTTTTCTCCTGGTCTTCTGGCGCAATGGCCACCTAAAAATATCCTGAATACCCGTCGAGAAAGCAGTAATAGGGGCGCCCAACAAGGCATTCTAGCATTTGATCAATAAAGGGCAAGGGAAAATGGTCTTTCCGAGTTATCGCATTCAGCTTACGGTAGTCAATGCATACCCTCCATCCTGTGGTGGTCCCTGTGGGCACTAAATCTCCTTGTTGATTCTCCACTATAGTGATACCTCCTTTCTTAGGAACAACCTGGGTTGGGCTTACCCATTGGCTATCTGAAATAGGGAAGATCATATCAGCTTTGAGGAGTTTCAGTACTTCCTTCTTCACCACTTCCATCATTGGAGGGTTGAGCCTTCTCTGTGGCTGCCTGGACGGTTTGGCTCCATCTTCAAGTAGAATCCTATGCATACAAGTCGAGGGACTTATCCCTTTTATGTCTGCAATGGTCCATCCAATCGCAGTCTTGTACTCCCTGAGCACGCCTAACAACTTCATTTCCTGGTCTACAGATAGCTTACTAGACACAATGAATGGCAGAGTATCGTTGGCTCCAAGAAAGGCGTACTTGAGATGATCCGGCAACAGCTTCAATTCAATCTCGGGGGCCTGTTCAACAGAGGGAACAAGCTTCTCGCTCGGATTTAGTAAACTGGGGCCAACGCCCAAAGGATCCAAAGGATACTTACCATATGCATCCAGTTGAGCTATGACTTCCTGCATGTTAGATGGTAAAGAGTATTCCTCATGGGACAAATCCAAATTATTCTCAACAATGGATTGCAACTCATCAGGACCAGAAATATCAAATACATCTTGTGCAATAGAGTCAATCACGTCAATTGAGCATAAAGAATGGTCTTCATTGGGGTGTTTCATAGCTTCATATATGTTATATTCCACCTTCTCCCCATCAAATTCCATGGAAAGTGTTCCACTTTGCAAATCAAGTTTAGTCTTAGCAGTTTTCAAAAATGGCCTACCTAACAGTATAGGGGTTGCCTTTGTATCTGTTTCCATATCTAAGACATAAAAATCTGCAGAGAATATCAATTTATCAACCATAACAAGAACGTCCTCTACTATTCCTGTTTCCTGCAGAGGTCCGAGTCCAAGAGATTCATAGAGAGAATAAGACAAAACATTAATGGAGGCACCGAGATCGAGCATAGCTCTTTCAAACTTAGTGTCACCAATAATACAAGGAATGCTCCACATACCTGGATCGCCGCACTTCTTTGGCAGACGCCTCTGGAATACAGCGGATACGCGTTCGCTAACCTTGACTTTTTTCTTACCCTTCAGCTTCTGGTTTCTTTTGATGGTGCATAGCTCCTTCAGAAACTTAACGTACCTTGGTACACTCTTGACAAGCTTGAGGAGTGGGATGTTCACCTCACATTTGCTGAAAGTGTCGAAGAGATCCTTGTCGTCAATCACTCTCCGTTCCTTTAGTGCCTCCGGAAAGGGGGCGGGGGGCTTTTCCGATCCAAGAGGAGGGAAATTAGGACGAACATAGGTGTCCTCTTCTTCATCATGATCGATCTCTGGGGTTTCACCGCGGGGCGTTGGTTTCACCGCGGGGTGGTGCTCTTGGCCGCAGGGCGGTGGTATTGGCTCCACATAACTGGCCGGTTTCGCCGGGTCACAGTGTTGGGGACCGCGGGACGGTGGGTTATGCCCATCGTCAATTCCAATCCTGTTGTCCTTCTCATCAGTAGGAGCTACTTGCAACTTCTTGCCACTTCGGAGGGTAACCGCATTTACACTTTCGTCTGCAACCCTTTTGTCCAATCTGGTTACCACATCTGTCAACTGACCCATTTGTGCCCTCATGCTCTTGATGTTGGCCTCAGTTGTTTGTACATGAGTTGCGAAGTGCTTTGTTAAGGTCTTGAGCATGTCGGCAGTCGAAGGGGAACTACGAGTTTGGGGAGCAGCTGGTGGCTCATCATGGTGAGGTTGTGACGGTGGTTGTAACTGTTGTTGATCAAGTCGAGGTCTAATAGGCCCGTAGCCTCTAGCAGCATACACCTCAGTAGTGGTGACATCCTGAAGTTGGGGACAAGCACTGGTGTTGTGAAATGGGTCAACGCAAATTCCATAGACATTTTGCTGTTGAGGGGCTTCTGTTTTACTCATTTTCACAATAACCTCCTTCAATGAAGCAATTTCCTGTAATAAATGTGAATCATTAGAGATGACAGCAGTAACTTCCTTAACCCTTGGAGCTTCATCAAAATCCCTTGTGCTCTCGGCCATATCATGAAGTTTAGTCATGGCTGCATCAGGAGTCATATTCAGGATACTACCACCACAAGTAGCATCTATAATTCTTCTTTCATCATCCAGCAGCCCGTTGTAAACATAGAGTACCAGAGCTTTCTTGTCAAAACCATGGAACGGGCAACTAGAACAGAGTCGTTCGAACCGCTCACAATAGTCGTAAAGGGTCTCCTCCTCTCCTTGTTCAATGCTGGCAATCGCCCTTTTCAAGGTATTTGCCATCTTGGCTGGAAAGTAACACGCGAGGAAAGCTTTATGTAGCTTAGCCCATGAATCTATGCTTCCGCCAGGCAGATGATAATATCAGTCCTCAGCATCGTCTTTAAGAGTGAACCCGAAGGCTCTCATTTTAATCTGATCCTCAGTGACGTCGGCTGGTTTGATGCTCATAATGACGTTGCGGAATTTACCCAAATGAACAATGGGGTCTTCTCCACTTCGTCCATAATATCTCGGGAGCAACTGTATCACTCTTGTTCTGAGCTCAAACGTCACACCATCAGCAAGGGGTGGAATGATTACAGCCAATGGTTGCTGTATCAGATCTGGCACAGTCAACTATCGGAGTGTCTGAGTCATTCGTACTTGTCTCTGTATCAACTTCAACAAGTAGCGAATGAGTAGCAAAGGTGCGGACCGTAAGATAGATCCACACCACAGTCAATCACAAATAATCACAAACGGAGTATTTGACTCCCCAACAACGGCGCCAAATTTGACAAGGCCGGAAACCGGTGTCGTTTTCCTGTCAAAGAAATCCTAATTCACCTACTAAAGAATATAGCAAGCAAGTCAGGGTCGATCCCACAGGGAGTCGGTTATCTGTATGCAATAACGTGTGACTGACAAGTAACAAGGGGGTTTTAGAGTAATTGCAAAGTAACAAAGACGCAAGATTTAACAGAAGAAGAAATATGATGAGGAAAAGTATTCCACTAGACAAATATCCACACAGCAGATGAAATAGGTTGATCACTGAAAACTATCGTTCCAAGTTCTTTTTACAATCTTATAATTGTTCCCACCCTGATCTTAAGTACTATCGATTCTCACAGTTGTCGATAGACTTATTACTATGTCACTGGTAAAGTACCACCGATTCTCACAGTTGTCGGCAGACTTTACCACTAACACAGCAATAGCAATTCACACAAGGATATATGATACATGCAAATAGAAGGACACCCTACTACTTAACATGGAAATAATTCTCACTCACGATTGCACGCTCGGAACCCCTATACGCAACAATCGTGTTTGCCACTAGATATGCACTCGGAACCCCTATATGCAAATCCTAGCACTATGATAGATGTCGAAAAACCTAATTAGCTACGCTAGAAGAATCAACACAAATCGATAGACAAATTGCTCAAGAGAATTAAACCAACTTTATAAGATATAGAACGAGGAATAGAAATCTCACAACCAATTCATTGCAGTGCTTCAATTGTCTAGCGAAACAAAGGTGTTTAGCTCTCCATTCGTTCAAACCCTAGAAGTGGAATGAATAAAAGAGAGGACCAAACCCCTTTCTCAAAATTGGAAAAGATTCTTAAATAGGTTTTAGAAAATTAACCTAGCAAACAAAATAAGGAAATAAAATAATAGCAAATATAATATCCGAAAATGCTAAAATCGGAAACAAATAATCGCTGGCCGCGAGGCGTCGACCTCCACCGCGGGGCCGTGAGTTCCACCGCGGGGCGGTGGCTTCGCTTGTGCTGCCTTCTCTGAGATCCACCGCCGGGTCGCGGTGGCTTGTGGCGCGAGGCGGCAAGACCAGCTTCTTCAAGCCTTCATCTTCTATCTTCTCCACTAAGCTGTAAATCCTATGATATCTTCACTTCTCAACTATTCTTCTGGATTACAGACTTAGCCTAAATCTACACCAAAACTCCATCTAAATTACGTCAATAATCGCTAGTTAAGGTGCCTGAAATGGCACCTATCATCCTCCTTCTAGTGAAAGTTATCCGTGCATGATGTAAACAATCGATGCCTCAATAGTGCTATTAGACTATCCAATTCTTTGATATCTTCACATAAAATTAACATATCTTAATCAAAAGACAATTATATTAATAAATTTAAACCGATATATGTAAGTATTTAGTGCAGGTGTAGACTACAAAATAGATCCAAATACATATAATCAAGGATAGTTTACCGTGAGGTCGATATATACTTGCATCATCGATAATCGGAAATCTCCATTCACATCTTGAACTTAATAATTATGATTACTTCAGCGATCATGTCTTTTTAAGGTGTTGCCCAGAGTCTCTCAAGCTTCACTCTATGGCTTTCTAAAGCTAATTTTCATGTAGAAGAATGAGATGATGGATGCACATAGCAAATGAACGGAATACCACCGTTTTCGCCCTTTTATAGATGAAAATGTTACTTGCAAAGTGAAGTCATTTTGACATATAACCGTTTAGATATTTTGACTATAATTTGTTTCCAACCATTCATTGTGTACTAAACACATGAGTTACATGTAGTAATTGGATAATATTAAAATAGGAGTAAATCAGATCAAAATATAACGTATACAGTATATAGTAATCATTGCTAATTGGGAATATTTAGGTTAAAAAATGAGTCATAACCTAAAGAGTAGTCCGTACGTAGAGGCAAGATTTAACTGAAAAAAGTGTGTGTGAGAAGGGAATAATTACTTACAATAGTGCTCATTTTTATATATACACATAATTATGCTATGATATATTAAAATAAACAAAGAAAAATTAATTACTTAAATTACAAAGTAGCCTATAATTATACTTATGTATTTTATATTGTTTTATAAACCCTATAGTAAAAATCGATCTCATCTTTGATATATTTAAAAGTAAGCATTTTTTGTCATTAAATACTAACTTTTAACAGCAAAATCAAAGGCTTAAATGAGCCCAAATGTATAGTTTGCATATAGTGTTAGTTTATCACCCTTAGTATCTCAACAACACAAAAAGACAGAAATATGTCTATAATGTATCTATTTTCCAAGTACAAGCAGTCTTCTTACCATTTGAAGGATAAAGGAGTGCAAAATTGTGAGCTAATGGATACTGAAGAAGGGTCTTTGACAGACAATTCCACTTGCTTGTACGGTAGCCTTTGTATTGATTAATCTTGTAATTGACCGTTCGCACGCGAAATTTAAATGTTTTTAAGTAATAGTATTTCTTTTAGTTTGCACAAAAAAATGTAATTTAAAATTATAGTAATTTATGTAGCTGACATGTTAAATGTAGTGACAATACACTAATTATGTCTAGAAGATATAATTTTATTTATTTTCGTGCACAAGCTTAATTAGGTTCATTTTTCATCTCTTGGGATCCATTTTTTCTCAACGTACCTAAGAAATTTGTTGAGATTTTGTAAGAATAAGAAAAGTATAGGAAAAAACTTGATGAAAACAACAAACTTTCCTAGGCTAAACAAAGTCACACGATAAGATACTAGTTTTCTCACAAATCTGTACGCACGAATGAAATTTTCAATTCCAACTCTACTATGATTTGGAGGTAACTCAGCTTCCCAATACGCATTTGACTTTCCATTCCCCATTGCTGCCAAAAAGAATACAAGCTTCACTTCAGTATCACTTTTCTGAAGTGCTGAGTAAATATATGCGGAATCTTTTTTAACTGACTTACTTTGCATAAATGCAATCTGCTCCGGAAGCCACGTATCCAGCATGGCAGATCGAACCTGCAACAAGATTAACATTTTTGGAACATTAGCAACTGGCTGTAGTAAGACTTAAGAAGACTAAACCATTTGCATACGATGTCTGATGAGGAATCAAGAACAGCAGAGCATTCAAAAATAATGTCACTGTAATTTCCATCAAAATACAGTACACCAGTAAGCATTTAAATGGGAGCTAACATCCTCTTCAGTGGAGACAGTTTGATTATACAGTTTTAAGTTGTGAATATCACTTTAGATACACATCAATAAGAAAATTAGTCTTTGACTGTTTCCGGTTACAAGCATCTAAGACATAATTTCATAGAGGAGGAAGTCAAAACATAGGACTAACATGAATTCTCCAAACCCATAATTATTATGTTCAGTGTGTACAAATGTATGAAGCAAAAGTAAAAACATTTTTGAATTCAGTATGATGCTTAGCCTCAACCTAATATTGTGATTTGTGACACTGACCTCTTAGTAACCCCACCACAAAACTCTCATCCACTACTTTTATCATCACAACCACTATCAAGCATCACCAAACAAACTCCCAATCCATTTCAAGAAACATGCGTTTATCTCAATACAACACTAAATAGTACCCACACAAGCAAAATCCAGCACTAACAAGACTCATCCAAGTCATCCATCACCAAAAGACTATCCACAGTTTTTTTTTTGAAAATGAGAATTCCCACTCAATTCTGGATTATGATCAAGTTAAAGAGCTCTACTTATATGACCAAAAATGATAGTGAAGAAACAGCTACATATGTTTAAGAAGTGAAGAAATGGTAACCTTTGATATGTGAACACCAAGGCTCCGATGGATCCCTGAGCACTGTATACATATAAATACTCCCAAATTCACACTCGCCCATCTTGGAGCCCTACAAAAACAGCACAAAATCAATAAATACAAAGATGAACTAAAAACCAATTACTGAGAAAAGATATTAGGATACACAATTCTAGATTACATACTTGGTTTTGCAATCTGCACACTCCCTATTTTCTGGCAATTTCAAAAGCCCCTCCAATATCTGAATACAACACATGAAACATAAATCATTTTACAAAGAGCACAATATATATATGTGACTTGTTCATTGTACAGAAATCCAGCGAACACAGAAAAAATGATCTAGTGGAGAATTGCCAAAATACTGGCTTCCAAAAACAAATTTAAGTATAACCTAGATTAACAAATATCTCAAAGAAGAAAGATTTTCCTCTATTTTTGATCCAACAGGCTATAATAAACAGAAACAGTATTTCAAAACCCTTTCGGCGTTAATCAAGAACCCACTTCATTCCTATGCTAATACTTGAACAAGACCAAAACTTGGTGATTTGGGTTCTTTCTAAATCAGGCCAAATGCGTCCAAATACAGAAAGAATCCAAAATCTTCAACTTAGGAAATGAAACCATAAAATTTCTAACACAAACCCAAGAAAAAGGAACCGCCTTGAAACAAAATTGGAACGCTGAAATGGAGAGTGAAAGAAAAGAGGAAGACTAAACCTTGGTGTTGCTCGTCTTCCCTGTCAAACAGTACGCAAACACAGATGTGCAATTCCTGCAATTTCAGAGTGCAAAGAAAGGCCAGCTAAAAACCTTACTGATCAACGAAATTAAAAGGCGGAGAGGAGTTGTGGTGAAGATACTGCCAATCACCACCTATATAGGGGAACAAACAACACACGCGGCTCACATGCAGGGATAAAAGCCCAAAAAAAAGCACATGTGTGAGAATCCCACATCGAATGTGTGGGGGCACACTTGCCTTGTATATAAGCCTAGTGGTCCTCTCCACCTATTGCCAATTGGTTTTAGGTGTGAACCCCATTGGGCTTGTATGGCACCCCGCCTTGTTGGGGGCCCCCGCCCCGTTTAACATGGTATCAGAGCCGGGTTAACGGGTTGGATGCGGGGGAGTGTGAGAATCCCACATCGAATGTGTGGGGGCACACTTGCCTTGTATATGAGCCTAGTGGTCCTCTCCACCTATTGCCAATTGGTTTTAGGTGTGAACCCCACTGGGCTTGTATGGCACCCCGCCTTGTTGGGGTCCCCCGCCCCGTTTAACAACATGTATGTAGGAAATCTTAAAAAAAGAAAAATCACAATCTGACAGTAAATTACATCAGCCAATGAAAGTGCAACTATTCAACAAAACAACACATGTGTCATGTTGATACCACTCCACGAAAGAAACTTCATGCATATATACGGGAAGTGCACCTCCCACTTTTTTCATTGTAAGGATATATAGATATTTGGTTGAAAAGCCCCTCCATTAAAATGATTTCTTGATTTGGAGCTAGAGAAAAATGCAAAAATTAGCAGTTTAAGTCCCTATTTAATCCTTTAAATTAAAAAAAGTCCCCATTTAAGCCTCCCATCAGCTATGCTTACCAAGCTCCTGCCATAACAGAATTTTGTTTCATTTAGGAATTCTAAACCATGATTAATCAATTACTTAGTTGGGATTACTATTATACAATGGACTATAATAAGTTTTTGTTGTTGTTGGAAATGAACTATAATAAGTTAAATCATATGTCTGACTATGTAACTATATGCATAAAATATATGTAATATTCCCTAGTTTATACTCGTAACTGTTCCCAATATATATAATACGGAGTATTATCATTATTATGAAAATGATTTTAAGCTTAAACTTGCATTGGCATAATTAATTGTAAACTCTAGAAAACATACAAACTGAAATTCGTTTCCAGACTCTCCGCTCTCCCTATATAAATATTTATTCATTGATACTCTTTAATTTGTTTTCCGCTTTGTCAATCCTCCAAAGCCCAAATAACACAAATTTCTTCTATTCAGTAAGCTTACGATTGACAAAATGAAAGAGATAGCAGCAACTACCTAGATACCTGGGCCATGGAGTACAAAAATGGAAAAAAAAATCTCTCTAGCTCCCATAATATCTCAAGGGCCAAGGCCCAGCCATTTTAAGATTGACATTTGTTTGCCATCATAGAAGAGTCCAACCACTCTTATCTGTATAAGAACAATAAAATAAGCACTCGTTCATATAATTAAACAAAATTGTTGGTGTATAACGGATTAAGTTGCATCTAATTCACCGGGCCAACATCGCCTAACCTTTCCCTGTCAACATATACTCTACAGAGCACAAATTGGTTCTCTGTACCCAGCAATTAGATCATGCCCGTGACATGAGTGCTAAAAACTTTTATTTCAAAAAAACTTTTTTTCTAGGAACTTCGTGCATTGTTCATGTACAACCATATAAAAAAAAACCATGGTTTTCTAACTTTCTTCTTATAACGATAGAACCTGAAGCTTTCTCATGCAAGGAAAAAGTACAACGACCTGAAGAGGACAAGAAGAAACAAAATAGGAGCGTATACATCAACAAAATAGTGAAATCATGATTTATAATGTGGCAAAGATTAAATAAAGCGGCTAAATCTAGTAAGGTCTCTAAAGCTGATATTTTAGGCCAACTATGCATATTATGGCCTCTAAAATGATTTGCAGTGATTTATGAGCAAGTCCCAGGATGTTGGGGGTATCAATAGCAGTAAACACTACCTTTTACATTACCTAATTGTAATTTTCCTCAATGGCGACTTGCCTTTCTCTGCGTTGGCATTACTTTGGTTTCTTACGCATACCCATCCGTACTTTTGCATATCTGTCAGCTGGTTAACGAAAAATATGCCCAAAGAGAACAAAACCAAAAGGAATAAAATAGCCCATGAAGTTTAGTTTGGGAGGCAAGGGAGTGGTAGTCTTAAAAGGGTACTCTATGCGCATTCCCTCACCAGCAGAAGAATACAGAATTGCACCTTGCAGTTGATATAGAGCTTCAATTGAGCAGGTAGTATCCTGAGGCAAAGAAGCATGCTTGAGCAAGAATGCTAGCGTAATATTTCGTCCAAATTTAATCTACATGATAGCACTTAGAGTGGCACTTTTTAATTTTAGGCAAAGAGAAGCACACTTCACAGAATGTAAAATCTCAAAGTCAACAAATGCGAGAGGAGTTCCATGATTGCTTTGCACTCTTAACTTTATGAACCCACGACATCTGAGTAAGGGCACAAATTCAGTATACCATACAAACAAAGCAGAAGCAAAAATGCTACCCACAAGGAGTTTAAAAAGTAATGTTGAATGAGTACCTTGAAAATACTTGAATTAGCTCTTTCTCTTTATAGCGTGGTCCCAGATTAGCCACAAAAAGTGTTGGGCATGGCGAAGTGTTTTGAGAAGCCTGGATGACCAAATTGCAGGCATGTAATATAAGGTCAGACATACATAAAATCCTGTATTTTTCTTTTGTTCCAGGAGATAACATCTAATTTTAGTACTCTAATGAACATTTTCAATTTCATTAAACTATTCAACAATTCATCTCTTGAGTGACCAACATACATATTTTTCCTAATATGATGAACCTTTAGAACAATAACACATATAAGATGAGAGCAACAATAGTAACACAAACTGTAAGTAATGTCACATTATACAAATGAAGAAGAAAAAAAACTTGTAATGAAGGGAGGAGGAGTTTATTAACCAAAAGATCAGCTTTCCCAGCAATTTCATCATCACTGGAGGTATAATGATCATCTCTAAGCTCCTCGTCGTCACTCGAATTCGGGCTTTGCGTATTTCTCGCAGTATTCTGCAATGAATATTTACATAGAGATGCAAATGAGAACATCAATTTTGTAATTTCAAAGGAATGTGAAATTCAGATGTTGAACAAATTGCTTGGGCAGAGACGATCACAACCGAATTCATGAGAATAAGAGAATTTATTGGTGTCTATCAAACTTTTGAGCAGAGAAGCGACGCCATAGATACTACCTCTGCACGTCTTCCGAGAATCAAATTGATCATCGCAACTGATCGATTCGGAAACATACTGGAGAAGAATCGATCGATCGAGGACAGAGATTAATTATTGAATTTCGATCTGGATCGATTGAGCAGAAATTGAGTAGAGCAGGGGAGGAAATTGGGATCAATTGATGATGGATCCGAAGAAAGTGGTGAAGATGCTGTGGGGGAAGAGCGAGAAGCAGACCCCAACATGAAGAATCCACTTTTGAGATTCTCACAGGAGGAAGAAGTAGCATCGATGGCGTGAGCGGAAGTTTTTGACAACCTCTTCGTGTTGGTGTAGATGAAAGGACTGACCTTTTCATCGCCTCTCATAACTGCAGTAATTTCTAACATCTTAAGCGTAAGTTGATGGAGACAATGTAGCTTTTAACCTATTTGTGGTTGTGTATTATCAGTTTTTGGTCCATTTATACAGTCTAAAAAATTCTGTAAGTCTATTTAAGCTCTTTTAGCTAATATTGAATGACAAGAAAGTCAACTTTTAAATATAGAAGATATAGATGATTATACATTTCTTTCCTTATATATTCAATTAGTGGATATGACTACACATTTAATATCGCAATAGTTTTCTTTTGGCCTCAGTTAAGTTTGCACCTATGAGACGCACACTACAAACTGTTATCCACATGGCCTCTTTTTTCTTCCACCTTGTCCATTACCTATTTAATTATGAACTTGTACGCTACTTATTAGCGGACAATAACCGATTACCCATAGTAGACCGGAATTGAACTATTCAACTTGTCCACTATTACATAGTGCACAAATTGAACTAGTTCCAAATTAGTATGCTAACATGTAGAAAACAAATTACCAATAAAATAACATTAGGTTTCTTGCATTCAGGTTGCGGACGATGCGCGAATGAATTAAACCAACACGCGAAATAACATTCTAAATCGATTTAAATTTAAGTTCTTTTATAAATTGTGAAATCCACTATCTATTCTATATACTATATTAAAATTCTAACTATCTCTCTTACGTATTAGTCCGTAAACTATGTCATATAGGCAAATCCTTATGCTCAATATAAATTTATTCTTCCCTAATTTTGATATTTACATATTATATTTATTATATATTTAATTTTTTACCTAAAATAGCTTAACTTAATTAGGTTGCGGACGATGCGCGAATGAATTAAACCAGCACGCGAAACAACACTCTAAATCGATTTAAATTTCAGTTCTTTTATAAATCGTGAAATCCACTATCTATTCTATATATTATACTAAAATCTTAACTATCTCTCTTACGTATTAGTCTGTAAACTATGTCATATAGGCAAATCCTTATGCTCAATATAAATTTATTCTTTTCTAATTTTGATATTTACATATTCTATTTATTATATATTTAATTTTTTACCTAAAATAGCTTAACTTAATTATACAAATACTATCCTCTCAATGATTATTTTTTATCTATTTACCTTATTAGTTTTTTTATTATTTGTAGATAAAATTATTTATAATATATGTTTTACCTTATTAGTTATGTTACTTCTTATTTGTAGTTAATATTATTTATAATATATATAAAGCCAAAAACTAAAATCTACATATCAATCATGTCAAAGATACATTTTTTAAAAGTATATACCTAAAAACGTAATATTCTTATAGTTTTATTACTTAAGTATATATAATTGATAACATGCAATTGAAAAAATAAGTGGTAATGTATGATTCATGATGCAAAAGTGGTAATATATATTAAAAATATTTGAAATAAATATGTCATATAATTTAACCAATTATCCCTTTTAATTAATTATACAGAATTAATCGTTCACATTACTTAAATCTAATTTATATGTTTTCTTATTGAGTTATTTGTATGAAATTCATAATTTATTCTTCATTTTTGTATATAAATTCGCACATATACTTTCATTCTAATCATACAAAAACCTTATCATAATAAGTTCAATGGATTAACCTTATAATTTACCAGTTTAGTTTTCGTAACTATTAAATACTCCATAATATTTTAATTTCAAGTTTTATTAACAAGCCGTGCATGGCACGAGGACATATGCTAGTATTTATACTAAACTAGAACCTAACTACGCCACATGACACCCCCTCATTAAAATTGTCACATGTTTTTTCTCCTTTTTTAACCTTTTTAAAATAAATTTAATTATATACCAAATATTTTTATCCTAAACATAGCACTAATATTATCCTAATTTAAATACAAAGATTACAAAACAAAAATTTCCACAAACACTGATCAACTCAAAATTGGAATGGTTTATTCTCGCAAAAAAAATTGGACTGATCTAAATGTGAGTCTTCTTCAAAAGGACTATCCTGAACACAAAACTCGCCATTGCCCCTGCCTTCTCCTCTTTCAAAGCTCAACCGCTATCGCTACGCCATCGTCGATGAGCGTCGTAGTTTTTTTTTCCTCCATGGTTGATCTTCCTTTATTGTCATCGCCATGCTGTCACTGGTGAGCGCCACATCCCTTGGCACGTCAATGTCTTAGAATCCCTGGTTAGTCACAGTATTTGTCTCGGTAAAGGCTTTGGGCCTTTTAATTGACAAAAAAATTCGTTAAAGTTGCAGTAGCCATTAGCCGGAACACGTCATTTCAAATACTTGTGCATTTTCAAAAAGTGAGACTAATTGTAGATCATATATTGAAAAATCTTCACAAATATTAATGGTCAATTTGATTAAATAACAGTTATAGAAAATTGAGGTAAACATCGTTTTAACGAATTGCTACATATTTGTGGATATAAACTAAATAAAAATTATAGAAAATCGAAAATCATGAGTTTTGGTTATAACTATTTTGTTAGAAAAATATTTAAAAGATATTCGATATGAGATTGAAAACAATATCTAAATCTAATTCAGGATATTTGATTTGTAATTGATTTTTTCTTTCTATATTTCGTAATTCTCCATTTTAGCTTATTGTTCTTAATTAACTTAAATAATTTTTGACACTACTTACTTATTTTTCATTTCTAATCAATATGATGTCAAAATATTTGGTTATAATGAGTTTCTGCAAAAAAAAGTAAATAAAACATATGTGGTCAAATCAAAGATTAAGAAAAATGATATCTATTGCGAACACTTTCCAAATAAACTAAAACTCATATCAAAATTCATGCATTTTTTAAATAAAATTTATTTTTCAACTCAATATCCAAATCAAAATTTATTTATTTTTAAATCTTTTTTAATTTAATAATAAATATCTCATCTAAATGACATATTATATATGTTATGATAATTTAAATGTTACTTTAATTAATAGTATTCAAATATCTCAAAAACTTAAAGTAAATATTTATTGTTTGTGGAACAACATTATTTCAAAATTAATTTAAATAGTTTTAAGGGATTAGTTATTATCGTATCTTTAACTAATTTGTTACATCTTTATATTAATAAATTTACAAGGTAACTCATTTATATGATTGGTTTGAAGTCTTGGTGACTACTCTATTATATAATACTAAAGTAAAACCTAGCCAAGACCACTTGTCATATTATTATTGAGCTACATCATTTATTGTCACGTGTTTACTCCACATCGTGTCACATCACTAAATTATCTTTTTTTTCAATTATTATTGTTATTATATAAAATATTTTAGACATGACAATGATTTTCTTTTCAACATATAGATTATTCACGTTTGATCATGATTTCCATATTATATAAAATATATTAGGTATTTTTGATTTTTTTATTTAATTAGTCACATATTATTCAAATTTTCTTTTAGCTCATTTAATTCTAGGTATAAGACATAATTCAACATATTATATATGTACGAAATGACATTGATCTCTGTTAATTGATTCTTAGTATATATTTTTTATATTATTATACTTATCTTAATTTTACTAATATTGTCACTAATTAAATATATTTTTTATTTAATTAATATTTCATTGAAATATAAAATTAATATATTTTAATAATTAAATAAATATCAATATAAAATTTTACACAAGTCTCGAACATGATCATAACTAAGCTAACATATAAACTATTTGTTCATTTGTCACCACTTATAAAAATTCGAAAACTTCTTTCTTATCCGTCAAAAAACACTTGAAATGGAAGAAAAAGGATATTTGACTCATTATGTACGATTGTCTCCCACTAAACCAGATTCCTTCTTCTTTATCATTCCATTTTCACCATATTTCCCTTTTAATAAAGACTCCTCTTTTTCTTGGGTACTATATGGAATCAACACTCACAAAATTATTAATAACACTGATCCAAATATATATTACAGTTTCTTGCTTTCTTATTCATAATAAAGAGTGGGACATTCTTAAATTCAAACATTTGTTACCTGATCCCGTGATTCAAAAAATATTGACAGTACACATCCCATCTACAGCTTTGGAAGATCGACCTCTATGGAACTTAACTTGGATGGGGCTTTCTTAGTTAAATCAACACGTCAGCTCACCGAACAAGGTACTATTAACTCTCCTAATCTTTCTTTATTCTCTTCGATTTGGAAACTTCACATTCCTCCTAAGATTCAACATTTTCTTTGGAAAGCTGTGGTTGATGCTCTTCCAACCACTGAGAGATTAAATCGGTATTGCTATTGTGCCTTCTCTATGTAGCCTCTGTGGATCCCATGATGAAGACCTTAATCACTTTTTCTTCACTTGTCCCTCCACACAACAAATGATTTTGAAACTTGAATCTAAATTGAACTATTCCTTTTCTCTTCTTTTCACGACATATTTTTATGCAAATTTTGACTTTTTCAGACAAAATAATTCCTCCTCTTCACCATTGCTTTTTCTTTGGTGGGCTATATGAAATTATCGCAATACCCTTATTTTTCGACGAAGTGATATTCATCAAATAAAATGTCCTTCTGACCAAGCCTTCTTCCAGTTCCATGAATGGATTACTATTTCTAATACAACCAAGCGACCAACTATTAAACGTAATCGCCAACGCCATTCCAATCACATATGGAAAAAGTCACTTGCTTCTTGGATTAAAATTAATTTTGACGGCTCTCGAAAAAATGATGACTCAAGTCATCTTGGATACATATTACGGAACCATAATGCTAGTACTCTGTCTTTTCATTGCCAAACTATTCCATGTACTTCTGCCCTTAGAAGTGAAACTCTTGCAGCGCTTTTTAAAGTTCAACAGGCTGCATGACTTCAAATTAAAAATATAATTCTTGAAGGTGACAATCTAGTTGTCATTAATTCCATCCGAGGAATCTGGAAAATTCCCTGGGAAATACACACAATCATTAAAGATATTATTGTGTTACTGTCTTCTTTTGATGCTTTTCAAGTACACCATTGCTTCCGTGAAGCCAACTATATTGATGATTTCCTTGTCACTCATTCCATTCCGCCAGCCACCCTTCACCAATTTCAACGTCTCATTTCTCCTTGTTGTTCAGCAACTGCTGCTCAGAACCACCTTCCTCATAGATATGAGTTCATCAGTCCGAACCACCTTCCTCATAGATATGAGTTCATCAGTCTGATAGCCTTCTTCTCTGAAAGGGTCCTAGTGTTTACCTTGTATAAAAAAAAAACACTCACAAAATTAATAACTTATGTCAGAAACACATAGTTTAAAAAATCTGTTACAAAATTCTATATATAACTTATATCCTAAAATATTTTAGATTTCGTGACATGTGGAGATAACATCTCATATGTGAAATTGAGATCAAACAAAACTGATATACAAGATTTATAGACTACTTATTTTGTTTGTCCATTGAACTTTATCATGGAATTAGAGTAGGTTTAGGTCTGAGTTCGTTTTATAGTTGTTTGGACTTGGTCCGCCACAATGGCTTGATTTGGGCCATTTTGTTTGGCTTGCCAGCTTAGTTTAAGGCATGTTGTCAAGTGGTTCAAATGGTTGCACTTGGAAAAACGTGTATTTGAAATTGAGATCTAAATAAGACTAATATATAAAATTAGTGAGTTACTCCTATTATTAATTGATTTTAGGATAAAATTCAACAAAACTTGTACAATGAACTTTATATGTGACTTACGCCCAAACTGACATGTATCCTATTTATCGGACCACTCGACTTTAATAAAATGAAGCCCAAGCAACATATACGGCCGACAAATAAACATCCTTTTGTTGGGGATTCAAACTAATTAAAACAGAGTAATGTACTAACAATATGAATACGATGTTTCAAAACTGCAACATATGAAATCATAAGTTAATGATGTCAAAATTTGTTGTGAAGTACTAAAATGACAAGTGGAGATCGATGAAAACCTATTTTGTTTGCATGGAAGTAACAGATCGAATTTCAATTTGGTGGGGGCCGTACAATATTCCAATTTTGTAGATGCTAGCTATAAAGACAAAAAAAGTTGTACATGAAAGATCGATCGAGGTGGTGCAACTGCTTGTATATATATATGATTGATCGATCCGATTCTTTGAATTATATAGTAGTCCATATAAAAGCTTATAAATTGAACCAGCTCCTACAAATGGAAAGTGATCTTTAGCATCCACCTATAAATGTCCAAAGTTACTAAATTATATTGGGTCAGAATAAATTTATTAGATGAGTTATAAAAAAAAACAACTCTATATAATTACTACCCAAAACCATAGTAATTTATTAGATGAGTTATCCAAAAACCATTGTAAAGTTATTAATCAGGCCTCTTGGAATGAAAAATGAGAATAAGAATGCGTTTGGATTCTAAAAATAATGTATTAAATTAGCAATTTAATTTGATTTAAAATAAGATAATGTAATTTAATGTATTATATTTGGAGATCCAAACAAACCCTAAGAAATGTGAGGTTTTAAATAGTTTTGCTTATACAAGGAGTGAGAATTTCTTTGATTTTTTGGAAGAACACATTCCAACCTCATAAAAAAGCCTCATTTCAAAAGAAATGTCATCTTCTTAAATATTAATCTTCTTCACCTACGAGAATCATTTGCTAATTTGCATCTCTACATGCGACTAGAGGTAGCCCCGGTCGTGAATCGGAGGTTCAAGGTTCACCCGAACTGAGACTAGGACTAGCCAACCCCTGAACCACTAGTTGTTGGTCGGTTCAGGGAATCATCAAGTTTGACCTGGTTCGGGCTGGTTCGAACCGCTGGGTTTGATAAGGCTCGGGCTGATTCAAAAAGCTGGTGAATTTTACCATATTTAGGAAACCGCCTGATTTGACTCGGGTCGGTCGGTTCAGAAAACCGCCCAAATTTGATTGGGTTCGACAAAAAAAACTCAAGTTTTTAATAGTTTTTCAATAAAAAAATATCTTGAAACTTTGAACTTAATTAAAATTTTAACTTAGAAATATATTAAATTTTTTAGCTTAAAAATAACCTAATATATTGTTAAAAGTAGTTAATTAATATTAAATTTATGAAGATGATTAATTTAACTAGTTAATGAATAGATTTCTAGGAAAAAATTGAACTTATGGACTTGAAATAATTGTCTTATCAATCACACCATCCTCTTTAAAGCATCAAAAATTAGATTTAAACATAAAACATAATTTGATTTTTTATTTTAGATTTCATAAACAATCAAACAACAATTTTAATGAATGGATCATTTTGACATCATACCAAACTCCAAATTAATTATAAAAATGGCTCAGATCCTTCTGTTTCGAATCCTAATTTTAATTTATAGTAAGAGACATATCAAACAAAGCCCCATAGTAAATTTATTTGATGATTTGTGCATGCAATAAGCAAGGGCGGACCTACGTAGAGACTAACGGGGGCACGGGCCCCCACTGATTTGTTTTTTACTTCGCATCGCCTCCTACCTGAGGCTACCTCCATTTCCTTCTTTCTCCTTGTTTAATGTTATGTTTATGTTCAACTGAATGCACAATGTGTGTGTGTGTTATGAATAGGGTATTGATATTATACAGTTTACCCATAAGTTTTTGTTTCTCTACATACTAAATGAATTAGTTATGCATTATAATTAAGTATTACATACTTATTACTTATATACTATAGTTAAACATTATGGTTAAATATTATAAACTTATTACTTACATCCTAAAATATTTTTCACTAATCTAGATTAATTAATTAAACCAAGATTAAGACAAAACAAATGAAAAATACCCCAAAAACCGCAAAATGGGCACACATTCAATCCCGCCGGAATACCTTCTTGACACCTCGTCGGAAAAACTCCAAATTGAATGGAAGTGGTCTTTTTCCGGCGATGTAAAGAGAGGGCTTTGAAAAAGGACTAATTTTCAAGGCTAGTAGTACCAACAATTGCAAGAATAAAGCTTCCATGTGCTCGAATTTCGGTCAAGACACAACCGGTAACGGGATTTAGGATTCATGAGTTTTGACTTCGAAATTGGATGCATTGGGGCAACGATTGAAGAGGATTTTATAGGCATTTTGAATCTTAGGACACCCTCAACAAGGCCCTATGGTTCATGCCCTCCAGTTGAAGATGATTTGGTCCAATTTTGAATTTGTTCAAATCGGCCCCTTGAACGACACGGTGACTTTGGGGATAAAATTCTACGATTTTAATCGACATTCAATCCGATTAAATGTGGAATTACGTGTATGATAAGGTCCTCTTAAATGCCCAATAGTTAATGGCTTCAATCGGATCCAAGAAATTTGCCAAATCCTCTATCGAAGCTTATAAAAGCTTACGGATGGGCTGTTCGAAGAAGATACGCGCGCGGGTTGAAGGGTTCGTTTTTTGGGCTTTTGGAGGGGCAAACGATGTCCGTTTTGGACGAATTTTATATGTACGGACTCGTATTGAAATTCTCTACATGATTATGGGAAAAAATGCAATTTTGGAAAAAAAAATTTGTACTGTACGCCTAAGATAAGTGTGTGCTTTTAAACTTGTAAAAAAAAAAAAACTACACGCTTAAGCTAAGCGTGTAAGAACTATGGGCTGTTTTTTTTAAATACCAATAATACCCCTACACGCTTAAGCTAAGCGTGTAAAACCGGACGCTTAGCTTAAGCGTGTAGTTTCGCGTCCATTTAGCTCCATTCTCGCGTGTATTTAGCCATTGCTTATGTTAATTCACTGTCGTTTGATTCTTGCTTTGTTGATTTTTTTACACATCATTCCTACATTGTTGAATCTTTGTTTGTAATCATATATCCTTCATGGGGAATTATATTAATTTGCTATTAATAATAATTACATTGGGCTAATCCAGTCATATTAACCCAAAAAAAAATTATTTAAGATTATAATTAAAATTGATTTTAGTCACGCAAAATTTGTGCCCCCACTAGACGAAAATCTTGCGTCCGCCCCTAACAATAATATGTATAATCGTTTGAAAATCATTAAGGGAATAATTTATACCTTTGTCCGTTCTTTTTTATGACTATCGATTTAGATAAATAAAGTGATATTTGTCAAGTTCCGGTGGGCCAATAAATATGGAAGTTGTGTATACACGAGTGTAATATGTATATAAAGTTTAATATATAAGTCTTTGAAGTTTCAATCCAAAGCTAATTGGTCATTGATGGAGTAACTCATTGACTTATATACTAGGCTTATTTTTTTTTGAATTTCTAATGTGGAAAGCTTATAATTCTCACACGCTCCCTCAAGTACAACTGTCTAGACCAGTTGACACTTGTGAGCATGCCTTAAGGTCGACAAGCAAATAATGTCTTAAAGCCGACAAGCCACTAATGTCTTATAAAGCCGACAAGCGAAACGAGCTAGAGCACATATCACACCATCATGGCGTGCTCAGTACTAATAAGCCAGAAAATGCAAGACTGAAACCTCGCTTTGATACCATGTTAATTCTGGCAGGTTGATAAAACACGGAGGTCCATGAGCACAATATGAGCATAAAGCCCCACACATAAGTCCATGAATTTCCAATCCAAAATCAATTAACCATGGATAGAATAATGCATGGACTTATATACTAGACTTATTTTCTCCTAATTTCTAATGCATGAAGCTAATTCTCACAATATATTAAATTACTGTAAACAAATTTTATAAAATGGTGAAATTGTTGTGTTTTTTTTTCTTCAAATGGTTTTTCTATTCTATACCCGTAGGCCTTCAAGACATATAATAAGAATATCAATTTTAGAAATTGTTATCCTAAATTGAAAAATAAACCTTGTAATTAATATATATATTCTTAATAAATGAAATTAAAGAAAATATTTCTAAAACCACACTCTTACCCTTATATTCCAAAATAGTTTTGGTGAGGTTTTCTGAAGTCTTTGATTCAACGTATTTTCAAGGAGATAAATTGTGTTGCTAATAGGCTAGCTTACCTAGATCATATATTCTATGCCGCTAGTATTTTCGAGGATCATGAGTTACATCGACTCATCAATTAGGATGTTCTATATTTTTTTACTACTCGTCTTAAGGTTAGTTAACTATTCTAATTGCTTTTATTTTTCAAATAAATAATCTAAACTTATGTCGGAAGGACAAAGGTAAAAAAAAATAGGTTTGCTAAAACCAAAACCTTAAAATTGAGCATTTTTTTAACTATATCTTTATATATGTGGTACTTTAAGGTCTGTTGGGATTACATTATTATAATGTAATTATACCTTATTTTTTATAAAAAATTGTCAAATTTTCAAAGAATATTGTTGAAGTAGTAAGAACATATTTATAAAGACATGTACCGCAAATAACAACTTTGTTTAGCTGAAGTCTTTATAAAGAGTTTTTTATTTATAGTATACTTGAAAAATATATTTTAGATTTTAAAATTTGTGTGATATGGAGACGTTTGAAAGGTGAAAATAAATTATTTTATATAAAAAGTATTTATAAAAAAATAGCAAACAAACCCATGTGTGTTATAAACTAAGAGAAAGATTTGAGAGAAGAGAGGAGAGCAATGAAAGAGTAAAGATGTGTTTATTAGGCTTCCAATGAGAGCCTTATATTGGGATTACAATGCTTGGGGAATAAGATTACTCTAGGGTTATGGCAACCTTATCTAATGTACATCCATATATATAAATATTATAACCCTCCCCCTTGGATATACATCACTAACTGTCTCGTTAAAAACCTTGTTTGGAAAAATCCAATGGGATAAAAATCAAGACTAAGAGAAAAAGAGTACAGTTATAGTTCTCCCCCTCAATTTAACATTGCTTGACTGAATCTGCCGAACTGGTCCTCCTTTCGACTCAAAGCTCATGAGTGTAGATAGATATCACCAATATGTAAGTGATTTGAGTGTGAAGTGATGCATTCCCTTCATATATCTCCATTTGTCTTTGTGCACATAAATCTCGGTTCTTCGAGAACTTACATGTACATACTTGTATCAAAAAATAGGAATACAAACCAATACAGATAACCATTTCTAAATTAATGATTTACATATCACTTTTAAATTACAAAATCCAACTTTGCTTGAAATGTCTTTTTCAGCTCTACCAATCATCATTGTCGACGTGTTTCCATTAATTGAGAATCATGAACCTCTCTCGTATGTCACTTTTGATGCAAGTACTTATTCAAACAACATCGTCAATGACAATCTCATTTCGATTCCTTCCGAAATGGATTCTAACAAACATTTTATACTTGTCCCTTAAAGTCCTTGTTTACAATGTGTAATCTGATATAAGATTTTCTTTAGGAAGTTATCTCAAGAAACGTCACTTGTCGACAATAAACAGCTTCTTAAGCTACAATATGTGATTCCTCTTCAACAAAAGCGAGCTTCAAATATAGTCTAATAGTCTCTCACGCTTCTGGAGTAATTAAGACTCCCTTAGAGTGGAATGGTCTGGAGTTACTACAAGAACCTCCAAGTGAGCTAGGCATTTAAGTTGGTATATGTGATTCCGTCACTTTCTTGGCTTTTAGCAAATGCAGTTTATAGCATGCCAGCTATACTTTAAGCATATGACCTGTTGAACTTCTGGTTCAATTTCACCTATCCAACGATCTTGAATTATTGAGAATTTGCATTCCTTGCAATCTCTTATACGTACTAGTCTTCTTTTTCCGCTTCCCCTAAAGTTGGGATTTCATCTCATCAAAATGATAATCTTGATACCGAGCGATCACCCAATATAAGCTCTAGGTATTCAATAATCTATAGGGACTCTTACCCTCGATAATCCCAACTTTCCTTGTGGCAGTAATTTAGTTCATTTAGGATGAGAATGGGACATACACCGCATATCTACATACTTTCAGTTCTCTTATGGAGATAAGTTTCAATTAGGGGAATATATCATGGTCAGTCACAGTCAAACTTAATTCTCGACATCCAAACTTTGTATGACCCCATATGGTCGACGATTCTTCTAAATCGTTTCATGTATTAGCTTTGACCTAGCTATGATTGATGACCATATAAATAACGATTGTACTATGTCATCCTATTAAATAGTATGAGCTACCCGATGCTCGACCGTTATACTACTTGATTGATTGATTTCTCCCACTTTAAATTGTTTGACCAATGTGTTGAGGCATCTATCAACATCATAAAATATATGAACAATTAACATTGGTCCATATGACAGTGTTATTAGTCCTCATATGTATTCTTGAATATGTCAAGAAACATGGAGACTGTGCATTTACTCTTTACATAATCGACATTGTTACCAAGAAAACAAGTCGTGTATTTATGATCACTCTAAGACAAGGACTCCATGTCCTAGGATCTTCCGGTCCTTTAGTAGGTGTTTGAGTGAATTTCCAATGATCATGCACATCATTGTTTCACTTGGGTGATCGAATTCATTTTTGCCACAAAAGAATATCTTGCAATAACTAACTTCTGGTTAGAAATATAATATGATTAATTCAATGGATTGTCGTATACCTAGTGTGTAAAGTTCTCTATGATCTTTTGGATAGATATTCGATATTTTCCTCATTCATGAATTCTACATGACAACCATTTTTTCGAATATCTTTTCAAATGATCAACAAGTTTGTCCTGAACTTGTAAAACATAGAGTGTTACTCTTTTAATTTCTTGTTCTTTCCAATAACAAGATAGACCTCTTCTGGAGCCATGAGTGAGACACTCTTTCTAAACCTTATATTTCACACTTGGGTTTTTTTCCATTTGTAGGATAAACAAACTTATGGTTTATCAAAATAGTATAAGTAATGTCACTATCGACAATAGTTCCCACCATTGAAATGTCCATATGAGTAATCCTTTAATATTTGGGATATCATCACCTTAGAATTAGATAAATCATTACATTGATTTCTAACTTTCGAATACAAATAGATGCCTTTAAATATGTACTACTACCATAGTACAAAAAATGACGTATGATCATGAAACTCTTCAGGAGTATATAGTGATCTCTAAATTGTCAAAATATTGAGTCTTAATACTCTCACAGAGTTGATGATGATATGATCGAATCATTAGTTTAGCACAATTTCTACAAGAATCCCAAGTGCAAAATTGTTTTCCCAAATACGTTTAGCCAAAAGAATTTGAACACTTAAGCACTGTGTTAAATTGTTTCTTCGGAAAACCCATAAAGTTTGGCATTGCAATTATATAAATTGCTCCAAAATATATTTGAGAACTAAAACACTAGTAAAAGAAGATAAATTCATCATTCTTTCATTTCGAAGAATCATGTCACTTCAGGGATAATTTGATTTTATGTGTACATCCACTCCCAAGGATGAAATTATTAATTTTACTATAAATACATAAAATATGTAAAAAGTAAACATAATTAATAGAACTAAAAAAAGGCATAAACAATGTAGTTGGAATAAAGAAGATCATTGTCAACTTCGAGTGACTAGAAATTGAATACATAATTCATTAACCCTTTTATCACCTACCACAATAGGTAAATTATAATATATTCTTTATCATCTGCTTCGAAAGATAATACTTGTCATAAATTTTTTTATCATATTCTTCAGGAGATGATATTTTCTATTATTACCCACTTAAGGGATAATAGGGTTAATTATTTCATCTACTTCGGGAGATAGAACTTATCACTACGGGGATGATTTTGGATTTGTCTATACCTAGACAACAATATATTATGTGTGCATCCACTTCAAGGGATGTCAATTTTAAATAATATAAGAACAAAATAGAAGAACATGAAAATAAATAAGCAACTAAAAATAATCAAGCTAATAAATAAAATGGATAAGTAATTAGATTTTTAATATGGCATCCACTTCGGGGAATAAAATTCCGTCACACTACTGGGTGATATAATCCTTATAAACACATCCTCTTCAGGGATGAATCTGTCATTCTTATTGATGATTTTTGTTTTATAAAACATCATATTTAGGATAAACATATCTTTTTTGAGAGATAAAACTATCGCTTCAGGGATTAGGAGTTATCGCCTCAGGGACTAGAAATTATCGCTTCGGAGACTACAATTTATTGCTTCGGGGACTATAAATTTAGGGAGGGTGCTAGCTACGCTCAAATTTTTTCACTAAATAAGCTCAACTGTCAACGCGTACAGAAAGCGGGAGCGAGACCAGATGCACGGATACGCGAAGCGGGAGCGAGACAGACTGAACGAGTATCCGATGGAGGTCAAAAATCACAAAGAGTCACGCACCCACGTTGCGGGTGCATGACTGTTTGTTACTAAATGTGACAAACAGTCACGCTCCCGCAAAGCGGGTGTGTGACTCTTTGTGAGTTGAACTTGTGGTCGTTCCTCCTCATCATATATATGGCACCATCTAGCCATGTTCGTCCCCAAGAAAGACCCCTCTCGAGCCATCTAATCCAAACAACGACCGTACCATCATCTTCCTCGTGCTCAAGTCAGTTGAACTTGACTCCAGAATCGTCTAGAACCATATCCGAACGATATCGAATCACCTCCGAACTTGTCCATGTTATGCACAAAAATCAATGAACTTGACTCCAGAAAGACCCCTCTCATATATATGGCACCGTCTAGCCATGTTCGTCCCCAAGAAAGACCCCTCTCGAGCCATCTAATCCAAACTCCGACCGTACCATCATCTTCCTCGTGCTCAAGTCAGTTGAACTTGAATCCAGAATCGTCTAGAACCATACCCAAACGGTATCAAATCACCTCCGAACTTGTCCATGTTATGCACAAAAATCAGTGAGCTTCTCCAGAAAGACCCCTCTCATATATATGGCACCGTCTAGCCATGTTCATCCCCAAGAAAGACCCCTCTCGAGCCATCTAATCCAAACTCCGACCGTACCATCATCTTCCTTGTGCTCAAGTCAGTTGAACTTGAATCCAGAATCGTCTAGAACCATACACGAACGGTATCGAATCACCTCCGAACTTGTCCATGTTATGCATAAAAATCAGTGAACTTCTCCAGAAAGACCCCTCTCATATATATGGCATCGTCTAGCCATGTTCGTCCCCAAGAAAGACCCCTCTCGAGCCATCTAATCCAAACTCCGACCGTACCATCATCTTCCTCGTGCTCAAGTCAGTTGAACTTGACTCCAGAATCGTCTAGAACCATACCCGAACGGTATCGAATCACCTCCGAACTTGTCCATGTTATGCACAAAAATCAGTGAACCTTACCACTTTGAAGCGCTTTTCGAAGTCCGGTGGAACATACCAGCCGCTGCGACCCATCCTCGGAGAAACTTTGCAGCTCCACAAACCCAACGACACTAGCCTTGCTCTATGTGATTGCTCTTCGAGCCGCCAACGAGCCACTCATATTAGTCAACATATTAGTCACTTAATAAAAATAACAAGCGCTAAAAAAAACACAATGTCTCGCACCCGCTTTGCGGGTGCGGGACATTATTTACTAAACCCACAAAATGTCACGCTCCCGCTTTGCGGGTGCGTGACATTAAAAAATCGGATACCCTAAATCCTTTATTCGCTCCCGTTTTTCGTATGCGTGGGTTCGGTCTCGTACCTGCTTTCCGTAAGCGTGAGTCTTTTGAGCGTAAAGAAAAGAAAATTTGAGCGTATCTAGTGATCGCGTAAAACACCATAGCAGAAGGCGGAGCAAATAATTAAAAGGTGAATATCAATTAACATAAAAACAAACAGATGTATATGTACAATTAATTACGAGAGTGATTTTAATTAACTAATACAAAATGCAACACGCATGATGATCGTGTCATCAAAACACATCATCTTCTACTATTTAAAGCAGCCTAGGAAGAGGTATATGATCTGGCATGCCATCAAGACTAATATATCAAACGATCGAAACCTACAAACAACAACATTAACAAGCACTGAAGCACATAAGATCGATGTTAAAGAGAAGAACAATCAAGCAATAATGACAAAGAGAGACACAATAGATCTGGAATTAAAACACACGCAGAGAAGTAGTAGATCTGTAATTGAAATCACACTGCAATATCAAAATAGAGAATTTAAAAAAAGAAGAAGAATAATTCGTGTTGATAACGTGTTATAAACTAAAAGAAAAAGAGAGATTTGAGAGAAGAGAGGAGAGCAATGAGAGAGTAAAGATATGTTTATTAGTCTTCTAATGCGAGCCTTATATAGGGATTACAATGTTTGAGAATAAAATTACTCTAGGATTATGGCAACCTTATCTAATGTACATTCATCTATCTATAAATATATAAAATAGACTAAGGGTGTAATTAATGTTTAAATATATAAAGTAGACTAAGGGTGTAATTAATGTCTAATAAATATGATAAATTATCTCTTATTTTTTTGTTGATCTTTCATTACAACTATATCTTCTAATATAGCTCAATGGTTAAAGACACTCTCTAATGCAAGAGGTCTAGGGTTCAATTCTCCTTCTTAACAACTTTGTTTTACTATTTTATCTTTCATTTTTTTGTTTATATTAATTAGTTATTCAAATTTTTATATATATCCATTTATCTATCTATCTATATCTATATCAGTATATACTATAAAATAGAGTCTTGAATAATTAATGACTCGTATTAATTGAGATGATTTTTGTTAATTTCCTTAAAAATCAACTATGCTCTGTATCTGAATGATTAGGTGGTTGTATACGAAGACAAAGGTTGAGTTAAAGGTTTGAGTCTTCTTGAAAAAAATTTAATCTTTTAACATTTTTATAGGGTTAGAATAATTTTACTAGCAAAACATTATTATATATATTTATCATTTGTTTACATTTTTTGGAGATTTTGTATTTTTAATTTTCTTTCACATGTTATACCCTCTTGATGAAGACAACTACATATGAAATGATTGAAGTTCATATAAATAAACATAATGATATAGTAAAAATATTTTGATCTTTCTTATCTTATTATATATACATATACAAATGGATTTTGTCATCGTTAATTACTTTCATTATTTTTGCTCACTGATATACCTATAGGTTGATCTACTTGCGAAAGAACACAAATGACTTATATAAAGCTTAGTGGTGATGGTTATTACAAAAAAAAACTAATTATGACAAGTTTAAATCTTTTTAGGAGCATGTTGGTCAAATAATTTTTTTGGCATTTATTAAACATATTAGCTTTATAAAAACACTAAATATAATAATAATAATAATAATAATAATAATAATAATAATAATAATCTAATGGTGTGGTTTTAGATGGTTGAACCTAGAGATGGCTCACGGTTCGGTGGAACCGGAGAACCTCCGGTTTCGGAACCGAAAAAAACCGGAATCGAAACCGGCTCGAATCAAAACCGGATAAACCTCCTATATCCGGTTTCGATTTGGCAAAACCCAAAACCGGAGAACCGATAGAACCGGAGGTTCGAACCGGGTAAACCTCCGGTCCTCAAGTTATATATATATATATATATATATATATTTTCTACTTTTATTTTTCTGTCAATTTATTTTATAAGTCAAATTAAGTTAAATTTTAAGTTTAAGTCTTAAAGTATAAATCTTTTAAGTTTAAAGAAACGTTCACTTTATCATTATTTAAAAACAGTAATGTCTATGTTTATTCTTTTTTTTTATATATATAAAAATATGTGTTTTTTCCGATTCTGGAACCGGAACCGGACGGAACCGAAACCACCGGTTTCATATTAATTCGGTTCCAGTTCCGGTTTATATTTTTCCGGTTTTGGAACCAGAAACCTCCGGTTCCGAAACCGTGCCATCTCTAGTTGAACTCGTGCTTTGCACGAAAAAATATATTGTTGTTTTGTTTTTTTATAATATATAAAATAATAAATTTGTATTAAGGTGTAATTGTTTTTTTAATAAGAGACCATCTTATTTCCCTACAATTTAGAATTTATTCTATTAACGATTTGTGATTCAATAGTTTAGGTGATCATTTTCTTAGTTACAAAGTAAGATTGTCTAATACATAATTTTTTGACTTTATATATAATTAAACTGGATTCATTGTTATAATTTTATTTAAAGGATGGGTGATGTGGCGAATAATGGTTGGATTGGTGATGACACGTAGGCGAATTGAATGTGATGACTACGTATAGAATTTAGACCTCTTACATAGTATATATAGATAGGTTGTGACTAATATTAAATAGAGTATTTAATTTGTTTACTAAAAATTGGTTTATTTTTATACCAATGGTTTTTTAATAATTTTGCTAAAGTATTTATGTTATGAACTTCAAATAAGAAGAAAATTTAGAGTTGAACTTTTATAATATCAAATTACAAAACTAAAATTTATAAAGTTTATGATAGTTTAATTTATGACGAAAACTTGAATAAACTATACCAAATAAAACTTGATAATATATGACCATTTTAATTATATGAACTTTTTTTAAAATTCCTATTAAAGATAACATTTATTAAATAAAAAATATTACATTATATTTATGATAGATGTACCAATTATTATTGTGATAATAATAATAGTGAAAAGACATTAAATTTGTTATTTTGGGTGAAAAGGAAAAAAAAACATACAATATATTACCACATATGTACAATAGATTTTTTATCCTAATAAAGTGAAGCATTTATTAGGACAAAAAACCTAACTTTTAGTGTTATATAGACTAATTATGATTATGTTACTTTCATCGGTCGTAACGTTGATATGTGAAGAGTAATGGTTTTGAGGGAAATTAATTATATAATACCTTAATCATCAATGATAAGTTACACAAGAATTAATTAATGCAATGTTGAACATAAGGTCGGAAAACTTCTCCTTTTAATTGTTAGTAACTTCAAATATTATGTTAAAAAACTCTAAATACTTAACGTTGCTCTTTCATTCTCAGTTAAAAAGTAATTAATTAGAGTCTTTCCATTTATCCTTTGTAGTCTATTTAAATGGTAGGTGGGAAATGGTGTCTGCTTTGGGGGTGAAATTCAGACAAAAGAGGTGAAGTAACAACATTTGATCAGTAATACACCTCTTTTCACGATAAGATAAATCTCTTAATGTATTTCTTTTGCTATTTTATAGATACGACCTAAAAATCAATTGTTTCTCTTCAAAATGTATAAGATTCGATTGCATAATCATAATCTTGCTAACAGATTATTGTATTCCTTAAGTAAACTAAAATTTCATTCTGAATGTGTGTTTTGCTAGGATACTCATTATACATGGTTTATTTATTTGAAATTCTCAATGGGTTTTATTAGATTTCTTCATATGCAGTTAAATTTTATATGGTTTGGTTGCAGAAGAAACTTGACAAATGTGTTATTGTCATCAATGTAAAAAGCAGTTTTAGAGAGCACATATTGCATAATAACTCTCCATACATCTTAAAGGCCTTTATTTGAGGTTTACAGTTTACCGTACATGAGCTAGAATCAAATGGAATCAAGAAGGTATGACCTTTTCGTAGATTCAACTAATCGTTTTCCAAATATTATATTTGTATATATTTATGTATTTGATTTTCCATAGTTCAAAAATATTACATTAAAAAACTGGCTTTAATTATTCTACTAAAAAATAGATAATTACTGAAAAGTTTAGAAAATCGATCATTACAAAATAATATATATATCTTCGTATTTGTACTTTGTATCACTTTTAGGATGGACAAATAATATTTTAAATTAACATAGTCAAATATAGTAGTAGTAGTAGTCAAAATTTCACTTTGTACAACAAAGGACTTATGAGAAACTTCTACGGAAGAATTCATGAATTAACTCGTCTAAGTCTTATTATTTAAGAGTAAATATTCTATTCTTATTTATAATGTAAAAGTTATTAATTTTACTAAACAGATCTTAAAAAATGAGCTGAACATTATAAAATATCTTCCCAAAGTAAAAATATTTTTGTGGTTTAGCTCTCTTTTTTCAATTTTGTTTTTTAAGAATTATAAAAAATTGTGCGTAGCACGTGCATAAACACTAGGAGTCTAGGAGATATCCTTTTATTTTTTTGGTCGGTTAAAAAAAAGTGTTTTAAAGTTGTTATAATATGTCGCCTAATTAATTTACCACAATCAACGTAATTATATATTAACTATGTTATCAAGAGGACTTGAGAGATTGATTGATCACATGCCACAACTCAAGTACTCAACAAATAAGAAGGCCGGAAGAGGGAGGAATGACTAATAAAAGAGCTTAAGGTGAAAAGGTGCGTTTTTCGTTGGTGATTAGAGGGTTGAAATAATGTGTTAATATGGGAGTATAAAAAAAAATCAAGGCAAATTGTTATTATATTTTAATTTAAAATTATGAAAAACATTATTTTTATTGATGTCAAAGTTTCATGTATATAATTAGAATTTTATATTTAGGTCGTATAGTTTATCAAATCAAAGGTGAAATTAGATCGAGACTATTATTTTAAGAATTGAGGATAAGAAATTTTATCATTTTAAATATCAACATGCAAAGTGAGATCTAACATGTCATACTCTTTTATATAAAATTTAGTTGCATATTTACCAATACATTTATTTATTTGTTTTCATATATTTAGTCCAATTGTTAAACCTTATCGATTTTTTCAAGTAATAGCTAAACACTATATTCTCTTATGTAAAATTTAGTTGTATATTTGTCAATATTTCAGAAAAAAATTGTGTTATTAATGCTACTATATTTACCTATACTAATTCAAATTAGATGCAAGACTAGCATTGATAATTTACAAATTTAGCAATAAACATGCATTATCTTGATCGAATGTAAATAATACGCAAAAAATATATTAACAAGAAACATGTCTATATACAAATTTTTTAGTGAAAATACATTGGGCATTTTATATATAATCACTATACATTAATAAATGAGATAATAGTAAAATTGGATAAACTCAATTTGTTAAAAAATAAATTTTTCGTATTAGAATATATTATAAAAATAAGAAAATATAAGCTCCGTGCGTAGTATATATAAATATTATAACAATGTGTTTAGAATTACAATTTATTGTATTTTTTTACCTCTCTCCCATTCTTTTTCGCCCATCTCTTTCATTTCGGTCATCAGTGTAGCTCTCTTGAAAATTATAATGGCATATGTGTGTGTAATTGCCTAAGTTTAAGTTTTTGGGCTGATGGACTTTAATGTAATAATCAGGATATTTTTCGTGGGCTTTCGAGGCCAAATTCGGGCTTTGCAACCAATTGGGCTGAGAGGCCCAATTCGGATGGTGAGGTGTTGATGGCTTGATTGCCCGATACCTGGTTACTTGTTGGACCGACTTGGTCACGTGACGTCGAGCGAGACGTGTGAGGAGGAGAGAGACTTAAAACGTCTCTTGTAGAAACCCTAGCCAATGTAGAAGTGATTTGGCGATTTTCTTCGAGAGCGTTTTCTCTCTTCTCCCTCTATGTGTTGTGCTCCGCCATTGTAGCTCATTCTTGAGCTTTGGCTGGTGAATATCCTGGAGCCAAGAACCCCGGAGACCATTTTTGTGGTTGTTTGAGTGTTGAAGAACTTTAGTTCTTCTTAAGCACCCAATATGTTCCTGATCCACTTGGATCTTCCCGCACACCTTCTGTCTTGCCCTTCTGTATTTCCCTTATAGGTCTTGGGTGTTCCAGTTAAGGCCCCAAAACTCTTTTATTCTATAACATTGGTTTTGAGTTTTTTCTCACTTCCGCTCTTTGATCTCTTTGCTCTTTCTATCTCTTTGTAATTGTTTTTACAAACTGGTATCAGAGCCATTTGAGGTCTCTGTCAGAAAAGCTACGATTCCAAATCGAAGCCTCTGTGCTTCTAGGGTTTAGATCTAAAGTCTTCTCTGACGACTTCGTTTATCTGTTCTTGGTTCTAAAAACTTGCGTTGGATTTCGTCTTTCGTTTCTCTCTCCGTTTTTACTTCATGTGCAAAACTTTTCTAGGGTTTGTCAGTTTCAAATCTCTCAAGCTTTCTAGCTTTGAGATCTAAAACTGAGAGACTTTAGGATCAAGTTCTTCAAACTACGATCTGTACATCTACAGATCTAGAGCTTTGAACCTCTCTACTACTTGTTTCTGGGCTTGCATGCGAGTTTCTTGAGACTAGAAGCTCTCAGAAACTCAAAAGCTTCTTAGTCCTAATTTTTTTTGGAATCAGATCTAGAGTTTGAACTTCCTCGACGTTTCAAATCCTAGATATCTTTGTTAACTATCCTCTCTTCCTTGTTTTGCTCCTTCCCTTGCGTAGATCTAAACATCTGAGAGGCTTAGCAGCGTGACGACCTCGAAAGAGGCTATCCAAATGCTCGAAAGTTTTCGCAGTCTAAGTTTTAGATTTGAAAAGGGGGGAACCCTTGTTGAGATTCTTTAGCCAAAAATCTCTATTTCTGTGTCGTCATTTAAATATTCAACTCTCTGTTCATGAGTCTTGAAGTTAAATCGCCACTACACTTTGAGAGGATCCAAAAATACCTTTGAGTCGTCGATCTCTTTCGACTTCTCCTTTTCCCTGTGTGTGGAACTGCTTCTGAGCTCCTGCTATTGCTCTTGGGCCACTTATGTTGCTCACTCTCCTCTGTCCTCTTATCTTCTCTGGAGAATATTATGTTTGACTCTTCTGTGAGAATCAAACCTTTCGATGGGTCTACTGACTTCACCATGTGGCAAGTCAAAATGAAGGCTATTCTGATCAAGCAAAAGTGTTGGAAAGTTGTTGAGGAAGCTTATCCCTCTGACTTTGATAAGCTTCTAAGAAGGAAATGGATCAAATTGCTCATTCTGAGATTATGATTCATCTGTTTGATGAAGTTGCTCGCCAAGTGGTCACTGTTGACTCTTCCAAGAATCTTTGGAAGGCGTTAAAAGACTTCTTTATGGTAAAATCTCTACCTTCTAGGATTAGTCTTCTATGTCGCATATTTACCTTTAAAATGGATGTTTCTGTGTCTTTGAGTGATAATATGGATAGATTTCTTCGTATGACCCAGGAGTTAGAAAGATGTGATGACAAACTTGTTGATACTCATCAAGTTGTTATTTTGTTGAATTCTCTGCCTTCACAATTTGACAACTTCAAAGATGTGATACAATTTGGTACTGAAGAATTGACTAAAAAGAGAATTATTGAGTCCATTATTCAGAAGAATGAGATTATGAGAATTTTCAAAGGAAAATATGATAAATCTGATAAAGATGCTAAATCTGAGGTCCTATTTTCAAAAAGAAAATCTAAGTTTCAGAAGAAGAATGTGAAGAAGAAAGATAAGGTTTCTGACTCTTCTAATTCTTCTCAATCTGGTTTTGGAAATTCCAAGGCTAAAATTGACAAGTCTAATGTGAAATGTCATTACTGTGGCAAGCTTGGTCATTTTATTAGTGAATGTTTCAAGAAGAAAAAAGATGAAAATGGTAGTAAACCTCAAAATGGCACTTCTGCTATGCTTGACTTCCCTACTTTTTACCATGATGAATTGCTTATGGTTGCCTCTGCTAATGATTCTGATTCTTGGATATTAGACTCTGGATGCACTATGTATGTTACTCCTCATAGGCATTACTTTGATTATTTGCATGCTTGTAATGAGGGTGAGGTGAGGTTGGGTGACCACTCCTCTTTAAAAATTAAAGGCATTGACAATATTCCTTTTCGTATGCATGATGGTAAAATAAGGGTTCTCCAACAGGTCAGGTGGGTGCCTAACCTTAGGAGAGATTTGTTTTCTGAAAGCATGTTTGATGACCTGAACTGTCATATTCATACTCATAATGGCATTAGAAATATCTATAGGGATGGGAATATTCTGATTAAAAGTGTGAAAAGACATGGTTTGTATCATGTCATTGGTGAACCTGTCTTGAATGCTTCCTCTGTTGAGTTGAATGCTTGCATTAATATGAGTGTGGATCATACTAAGATGTGGCATCCTAGACTTGGTCATATAGGAAACAAAGACTTGCATTATCTATTTAGACAAGGCTATTTAGAGCATAAACCTTCTAATCTGAGCATGTGTGAAAATTGTATTTTGGTAAGCATGTTAGGTTCAGTTTTCCTAAATCTAAGTATGTTGCTCAAAGGCCACTTGAGTATGTACATGCAGACTTATGGGGTCCTGCCCAGGTGGACACTATAGGTGGAAGGAAATATTTCCTCTCATTCATAGACCACTATTTCAGGAAAGTCTGGGTGTATTTGCTCAAAAGTAAAAGTGATACCTTTGAAAACTTCAAATTCTGGAAAACTAAAGTTGAAGGAGAATCAAAATTTAAGTTGAAATGCTTGAAAACTGATAATGGGCTTGAGTTTTGTAACCATGATTTTGATTCTTTCTGTCATTCTATTGGTATTAAGAGACACTTAACTGTGTCCGGCACCCCTTAGCAGAACGGCACTGCTGAGAGGATGAACAAGACCTTGCTTGAAAAGGCAAAGTGCATGCTTATCAGTGCTGGGATGAGACACTCCCTTTGGGGTAAGGCAGTTACCACTGCCTCATACGTGATAAACAGATCACCTTGCTTTGCCATTAGTTTCAAAACTCCACAAGAAATGTGGAGTGGAACTGATAAGCGCTACTTTGTAGGGCTTAAGTAAGAGTCATTAGAGGTTTTATTGGTGTCATTCGGGTAGATTTAGACACATTCATGTGCATGGCGTTTGGAGGCGAAGTTGGTGTATTTGGAGGTGTTTAAGCTATTTTGGAGATCATAGGAGACACTGAGGAGAAGTCACTAGTAGTAGACGCCAAGGAGTTATGAAGTATTGGCGAGGAGGTGCTGAAGACACGCTTTCGGGAGCTGAAGAGACAAAGGAGGAAGAAACGAGTGCACGGCGACCGCCGTGCAACTTACGGCGACCGCCGCCAATTCCTGCCCAGAGAAGCTAGCTACGACTTGATTACGGCGCCCGCCGTGGAAATGCGGCGCCCGCCGCAATTACGGCGCCCGCCGTGGAGGTTGTAGCGACCGCCGTGCGTGTCTGAAGTCCACCGAGCCGATTTTCCTTATATGTTATTTCGCATTATTTTATTACGTTTTTATTATTTTGTTTTAGGTTAACTTAGCTTTATTTCCTTTAGTATTTAAGGGTTGAGAAAAGGCTTGTTTGCCTATCATCTCATAAACTCTCTCAAACCCTAATTTTCATTCTACGTTCTACGCTATGAAGAACTAAGCCTCCCTTGGCTTAGTCAGACGCTGAAGCTTTCGTTTGGATTTAGTTCTGAGATTCTCGTTCTTAATCTATTGCATGGTTTTTATCTCGTCTCTTGCTTAAGTTGCTTATAATTGATATTGATAATCTCTATTTGGACGCAACTAGGGTTTGTTGTTATTGATTGATTGCTAGATCTAGATTGTTACTGGTTGAGCATATCTATTTCAGAGTAGCAACTGCATCGTACTAGTATCTGGTTGTGCTATTCTTATGCAGAAGAGAATTGATTTACATTCTAGGATAAAAGCTGGTTGTTTTATGCTAGAATTGTATCCAACTATATTCCTATCCGTAAAGCTGCTGTTAAACTGAATCTTGATAGTTTCAGGGTTGTTTAATTAGTTAGTGCTAATAGTATCTGGTTGTGCTATTAGTTATATCTGAAAAGGAATTGGAATTCCCATTGCATGAGATTTTGAATGAGTATCTAGGATCAACTTGTCATACAAATAGTGGATGTTGTTTGACTAAGTGCTTTTGTAATATCCCTCAATTTTTAGTAAGGTTATTTGAGTAATTTTTCTCAACCTTCACTAATTAATTATTTCGCTTTCTGTGGAGTTTGGATTTTCTGAAATATCCATGATCTCCGTAATAATTCCATGAGTGATATAAAATACACTCAATGTATTTTTGAGATTTAGAATATTTGTTTGAAGACAAACACATAATTTCTGGGGTTAAATACCCATCTCCATTTAAATATTCTAAACCCCTACTCCACTGTTGCCTTTCCCCTATACTTTTCTCGAGCCCTCCCCGGCTTAGCCTTTCTCGAGCCTTGTGTTGGTCGGAGCTGCCCCTTCCATGGCTATATAAGAAGCTCACTGGGTGCAGCATCCCCACACCTCTCGATCTCCCTCCTCTGTTTCGATCTCCCCTGCTCCAGTCGCGAACCTCCCTTGCTCGCCGTCATCGCCTCTCCTCTCCCGGCGCCTCGAGGCCTCTGCTGCTCGTGCTATTGGTAGTTGCACGTCCCGGCGAAGGTGAACCACCGACGAGGCACCACAAAGCCGCTGCCGAGTCGCCATTGTCGCCGCCGCTGTGCTGTCGCTGCTGCCCGTAGCCGCCACCGCTGCTGTTCTTCCCGACATCGTGGCACTGCTGCTGGTGGCTGCTCTCCCCGGCGACGAAGCGGCGAGGACCCCCGGCGAGAAAGCCCAGCAGTCGAGCCGGCGAGATCCCTGCGTGAGCCGGTGGTGCTCTGTTTTTTATTGTAAATGCAAATGGGTTGTTTGATTTGGGAATTTTTTTCCAAACTGTACACTTTTTTAAAACTTATACCGAATATACGCTCGAATTCAAACTTATTACGAGAATAGGCTGGCGCATGGAGGATTGGGGTAAGTCGCTGTACGGACAAGCGACTTACTTAAATAAAGTCGCTGTATGGACAAGCGATTCTATCCGAACCACAACTTTAATTTTTTTTTTTTAAAAAAAGGTAGAGTCGCTGGCTTGGCCAGCGACTTTGCTTTAAATTTTTTTTATGAGAGTAAAAAAAATAAAAAAATTGCAAAGTCGCTGGCCAGTCCAGCGACTTTGCTTTAATTTTTTTTTATATACTTTTCAATATCAGAGAGTAAAAAATAAAAAAAAATTGCAAAGTCGCTGGCTAGTCCAGCGACTTTGCTTTAATTTTTTTTTCTTTTTTTTCTACTCTCTGATATTGAAAAGTATAAAAAAAAATAAAAAAATTGCAAAATCGCTGGCCTGGCCAGCGACTTTGCTTTAATTTTTTTTTTCTTTTTTTTTACTCTCTGATATAAAAAAAAAATTAAAGCAAAGTCGCTAGACTGGCCAGCGACTTTGCTTTAAATTTTTTTTTTATACTTTTCAATATTAGAGAGTAAAAAAAATAAAAAAAAATTGCAAAGTCGCTGGCCAGGCCAGCGACTCTCCTTTTTTTTAAAATAAAAAATTAAAGTTGTGGTTCGGATAGAATCGCTTGTCCGTATAGCGACTTTATTTAGGTAAGTCGCTTGTCCGTACAGCGACTTACCCCAAACCTCCATGAACCAGCCTATTCTCATAATAAGTTTGAATCCAAACGTATATTCGGTATAAGTTTTAAAAAAGTGCAGAGTTTGGAAAAAAATTCTTGATTTGGAAAGATGATGAACAGTGGCCGTGGGGCCCTTCCTTTGCTTTGTTTCGGTATTGGGCCGAGAAGCCCATTTACCCTTTCAGTCCAGATTCGACCCGAAATTATTCGAGCGGTATAATTTCGATCCCCTTTCGTCCGTATTTTTCTTAGGAAAATTTAATAAATATTTTATGATTTAATATCATAGAAATTTATTAAATATAATTCCTTAAATTCGTCCAGTCATACTAATTGATAGATAATTAATTTGTCAGTTAGAACGTGATCGGCTGGATTGCGTGTGGACTCGTACTCTGGTAGAAATATTCTAAAGCTTAAGCCATATCCTCGGAAAGGATATTTTCGGTAGTCGTCTCGTCCAGATTCATCGCCGAATCTATTCCAGGCAAGTGGCGGTTCGCTCTTGCTCTTTCGTTCCATATTTACATTAATTATCAGTAGTTTATCTGAGTAATTAATTTGGAATGAATACTCTGTTTGTCTGGAAACGGTTTTGATAAACTGTTTTGAAAATCATATAATAGGTTGTATATCTGTTAGAACAACGCTATTATCTGTGATCGCCTTTCGGGCCTTTATGTGGATTTATCCTGTAACTGTTGTTGTGCTGTAACTGTTTAGTTAGCACTGTAGATAGGAACGTTACTCGGACTCTGTCCAGTCGTTTCTTTATAATCTGGTATCGGGGTGGCTCGTCCTCATCTGGTACTATTCTAAGATCATGATCGGTCTCTTACACATGTGTGTAGAGACTGGACACTTAGCTGGTGTCACAAACCTTTCGGTGTACGTCACTCTCGACGAAACGTATACTAAGATGTGTCGTCCCATTGGTGGGGTACACATGTAAAAGTCTATAATGTGATGTGTGTTTTTGAGACATAATCAGATAAGTGCTACCTTGACGCACATAATTAATGAACGATCAGCGAGTAGGGCATCTAGGTAATAGTGCCGCTAGGAAGACTCGTGTTGAATTGAATGTAGTACGTCTTCTTTCCGATCTGGATTCGCTGAAAGGCGGTGAGGTTGGTCGTTGACTGAAGCATCTCAGTCAGTTTTAAATCATTGTTGTATGATTCTGTAACATTCCAGATTTGTCATACTTCCTTAAAGACTCATTTCAGTTGGAGTCTTCTTTCGAGTCGATTTCTGTGAAGATTCAGTCTTCCAGAATCTTCTCTTGTGCATACCTCTTGTTTATTCCAGTAGGAGTATGGTGGTTGACAAGCGTACTCGATTATTATTCGAGGGACGAGGAGTCTAACCTAATACAACTGTTTCGAACCATTCTGCTTTGTTCCCTTGCTAGTCTATTCATTTAGACTAACCAACCAATATTTTCCCTTGCATGGTTGGCTGGTGTCATCCGTTCGATTCGGCACATCAGATAAGAAGTAGTTCAGAAGACCAGAAGGACTATGGAGTCAACGGTGGTTTTTCAATGTTTTACTTATTTCTTTAATCAGGTTGAGATCTTTTGGACAATAACTTTGATTGTAATATACTTTCTTAGACTTCCGCTGTGTTTGTTTTAAACTCTGTTTTGACCTATTCGGGATTGGGCTGTAATCCCGTAACCCTTGTTTCCTTGACAATGTTACGTTTTGGAATTTAATGCTTGATCATTGTGTATCAATTGCATTTCATAAATCGTATTTAAGTGGTAAAGCCTTGGGTGATCTCGGTAAGGAACACTGGGGTCACTGGCGGTAATACCTTTCCAAAAGGGTTAAGTTTTGGGGGTGTTACAGCTTTTCCCATCACTGATTTCATAACTCTTTCGCTTGTTTACTTTTGCATGCTTAGATTACTTAAACTCACAAAACCCCTGATAACAGGTTTTTGTCGTGTAAAAACTGCTATGCAAAATATCCAAACAAACCCTAAACCGTAGTCCTAGGTAAGTAAAGGTCGAACCCACAAGGAGGCGAATTCTATCTAAATATGCAATTCGTATGTCAATCAAAGTAACCAAAGGGGGGTTGACGTTGTTGCCGGGGAGGCAATAATCTATTTTGTGTGTGTGATTTGTGTGCCAATCTTGGTGTGAACCTATCTTATGGTTCACACCCGTGTTACTAATAATCTACCTCTAGCTTTTGATCCAGAAATCGAAAGAACTTTTCTTCAAGCTCGCAGGATGGCAGCTCGTGTTACACTTGAGTCTTTGACAGCTCCTAACTTGGAGCAACCTACTCGTGCTGTGCAATTCCCTGCTCTGGGTGAAGGGGTTAAATTTGAGCTCAAGACAGGAGTAGTCCATTTACTCCCGAAATTCAGTGGAACCCCGCTTGAGGATCCTATTCAGCACCTGGATGAGTTCCTTGAGGTCTGCACCAGTATGAGGCCATATGAGATTACTGAAGATCAGATGAGGTTGAGAGTCTTTTCCTTTTCTCTGAAGGACTCAGCGAAGGACTGGTATCATTCTTTACCGCCAAGAAGCATCACTACTTGGGTGAATTTGAAGAAGGTGTTTCTTGATAAATACTTTCCAACAATCAAGTCCAATCAGCTCAAGAAGAAGATCTGCAATGTGGAGCCACTAGTGGAAAAAACACTTATTGAGGCTCCCTTTTAGAGACGGGCCTATAACAAAACGCCTCAACAACGTCCTACGCAATCAGTTTTTCAGGTTTTTGAGGCGGATAATTATTTTATACGCCTCAAAAAATTCTATTGAGGCGGGCAAACATTTATACGCCTCAAAAAGTTTCCAAAAAATTATTCCCGCTAAAGTATTAGAGGCGGGCCGATTAAAGGCCCGCCTCTAATGGTAAGTAATTGAGGCGGGCGAAAATGCCCGCCTCTATTAAGTTTTGTTGAGGCGGGCCTCCATAAGCCCGCCTCAACAAACGTAAGCAATAGAGGCGGGCATAAGGAGGCCCGCCTCTATTGCCTCTTTCTCGGCCATAACTTGGACTTATAGAGGCGGACATAAATAGGCCCGCCTCTATAAGTCTATACTTAATTAAAACTTTCAACTTCTCTGCGCGCTTCACCAGAACATTCACCTCTTCGCTTCGTTCAGACTTCGTCTCCTCTCCTCTCGCCGAGCACTCGGTTTCACCAGAACTCCGACTTCCTCACCCGATTCCTCTGGCCGGTAAGCGTTTCTCTAATATGCGTTTCTCTTATTGTGTTTAAAGCTTGTACGAATTTATTTATTTTTGTGTTTAAAGCTCGTGCATTGAAGGTGTTTGATGAAATGCCCCTATGAATATGCGTTTGTCTAAGCAGATTTTTTGATGAAATGCCCCTACGAATATGCAAATCCTAATGTACTGATTTCTAATTTGTGTATTTTGTGTTTAAAGCTTGTACGAATTTGTGTATTTTTGTCAACTTGCTCGTGCATTGAAGGTGTTTGATGAAATGCCCCTATGAATATGCGTTTTTATGAGTTCCTTCCTCTATTCATTATCTAACAATTACTTACATATATGTGTTAATCTTTCTTATCAATTATCTTCTTTTACTTCTACAGATAGAAACAATTCTTCAGGTTTTAGGCTCAGCTGCAATTATCCAAGTCATTAGCAAGAAGCTTTTGTTTGCAGAGGCAAGATCACTGAAGCTTTCCCTTGAAAACTGTTCTTTTACAATAAGCTTTATGTTATAATAAGTAATTTTTTGTGTGTGCTTGTTGCAGGAATTCTAGCCACTATGTCTAACGAAAGTGGAAATGCTATTTTCCCTACCCAAGGTGATCCTGAATCACAAGGTGTTAGCGCGATTACACACATCGCTAAAGGGCGTGGTCCGTCAAAAGGCGTTCAAGTAAAAACGCCTATGCACCTTGAGTTTAATGAGTTGAATGTCCCTGATGGCGAGTGGTCGAAACAATACGGAAAGCAAGTTGGGAGTTGTGCTCAAAGAATTGATATAAACGTGAGAGAATACCGAATGATAGATGAGCAGACGAGGCAAGGGTTTTGGGAGGAGACCAAGGTATAATGTCTTTTTAAATTGTTTTAAATATATACTATATTAACTATCATTCTAACTTATTGTAAAAATCCACAGCTTATGTTCCACATCATTGATGATGAAAGGAGGTCAAGGGAAAAATACTTTCATTCTTGTGTGGCAAAACGATTTAGAGATTTCAAGAGCAAGTTGAAAGCAAGATGGATAACTAAGACACAAAAGCCGTCGAAGTATCCTAGAAACTACATGCCTTGGGATGTCTACCACCACATTACAGAGGCTGATTGGTCAGTTTTTCTTCAAGAACATTACAGGCCAGAGTCATTGGTAATAATGCTATTTCTTTTTAGTATTAAAGATTTCTAGTCAGCTAGCGGAAATCATTGGTAATAATGCTATTCACTTTTGACAGGCTCGTAGTGAGAAAACAAAGGCAAGTGCAGCCCAAAACAAGAATCCTCATCGCACCGGCCATGCGGGTTATATTAGAAAACGACACGAGTGGATAAATGAAGGACGACTCCCAGAGGAAGCAGCTTTATCTCTGTCAAGTAGCTCCTCAGTGAACTCATCGGCTCCTAGAGCTAGAAAATACAGAGCAAAGGAGTGGGTTTTGGCTCATCAAGTTCGAACTGAGGATGGAAAGTGGGAAGTTAGCCCGAACGATAAGGATGCCGTAGAAATTGCAAGAAGAATTGTAAGTAGTTCTTTTTAATGAATATTTACTTAAATTTAGTTGGAAATATGAACTAATCTATACTTTCCTAATTGACATTATAGGATGAGTATATCGAAGAAGAAGAAAAAGGAAACCTTACTTTCGAGGATGATGAGGATGCCCTCACCAAAGCCATTGGGAAAAAAGATCATCGTGGCCGTGTCAAGGCAATGGGTGGAAATGTGGGTTATAGAGTTGCTTTCGGTCCAAGAGAATGACGGAGAAAATGTTCTAGTGAAGCTTCATCAGATCTGATCGAATCGATCAGAGCTGAAGTTAGAAAGGAGTTTGAAGGTGAGTTAGATAAAAGGGTGGCTGAGGCCCTCCAAAAGCAACTACGCTCCATGTTACACATAAATCAACCAAACTTCACTTCTACTCCCGTTCTTGGACCTGATGTTGATGCACCCTATACCACTTGTCCTGATTCCACACCGCAACCACGTGAGCTAAAGGTATGTTTGAGTTTGAGTATTATCATGAACTCTTTATGTCCAAATACCTCTTATAACATGAATTAAAATACCTCTTATGCAGGAAAGGACTCCATGCCATCTTGCCCTTGAGGATAAAGATTCTGGTAACAAAGTGCTAGTAGCGGATGGTATGGTACAACCCTCAAACGGTGCATCGTCCCAACACTTTACACCGATGAAGCCTGATCACTACAAAGTCCAAGTTGATTTTGTTTATGATGGACATCATGATGATATTCTTCCGGTGCCTACGGGTGATGGTTTCACTAACTTAGGCGGTGCTCAGGGTAGTTTCGTGCAATGGCCGATCCGCTTAGTGATTTTCGAAGACGACGAGGTAAGACATATGGGCTCAATAATAATGTCTCACTCTTGCTCATCTATAATTTTAATATATATAGGACTATACTACTCCACGCCCCCCAGAGAAGTCCAAGTCATTTATCTCTAAAAAGTTGAGCTTCACCGCCAAAAATACAAAGGTAAGTCATTTCTCTCTAAAAAGGTGGATAACATCGCCAATTTAGGCCCTTGGCGGGATAGAATTCATCATTTAGGCCCTTGGCGGGATAGAATTCATAATTTAGGCCCTTGGCGGGATAGAATCCATAATTTAGGCCCTTGGCGGGATAGTTATTAGAAATGATATTAAATCTTCCTTGTTTGTGCTCAATAATACAAATGTTACTTCATTATTATTGTCGGTCAATAACTTGTCGAAATAACTCTTAAGTCTCAGTCCAACAAAGAGGTGGTTGGTAGTTGTGATCGGAAAACGGAAGAATCAGCCGCCAAAAGGAAGAAAGCAGAAAACGAAGAAATTCAAGGTCTTGGCCAGTCATGCAAGTTGTTGCAATTTGTTATGTCTTCGGCGACGGGTGGTATATATGATAGTACTCCCATCCCATTGGATGCCTCGGTTTGGAATTATGGGACAGATCAAGAAACATACGTCACTGCATCCGATGTAGAAGAGTTCCTTAAGGGGGAGTGCTTAAACATTTCTGTGATTCAAGTCTACATGATGTAAATGTTTTGATCAGTCTTTATCTTTTAATTGTCAACTATCATTCTTAATCGTTTTTTCTTTAATTGTTCAACTATCATTCTTAATCGTTTTTTCTTTAAATGTGCAGGTATTTATTGGACAATCACACATATGCATTTGAAAATTCTCGAATTGGGTTCATTTGTCCTGAGATGGTGTCAAGCACTAGAATTAGGGCCGATCCAGCTATTCCAGCAGAGTACTTGCAACGTGTGTTCAATGCTAACAGTGCCAAATTGTATTTGCTCCCATATAATCAAGAGTAAGTGTTTTCAATAAGTTTCATATATAAAGAGTATGTTAAGCAATCATTAATGTTTATCAATTTACGTTTAAATGATGTAGCAATCATTGGATTCTGTATGTGATAGACCTATTTAAAGCACATGTCTATCTGTTCGATTCTCTAAAATGTCCAGGCAACAGAACGACTGATGCATCTCCAATCATGAATTTGTAAGTTATTTTACTTACGAACTAGTTTTTATTGGAATCAATATCAGTTTCATGACTGTATTATGTTGATTTTCTAGGGCATTTCAAGTGTTTTTGTATCAAGGTGGGAAGTGCGAGAAATCAAGAGAAAAACGTAAGACGTTGAGAGTCTGCAATATAGAGGTACATATAGCATTTTAAACGCTTTAGGTTTGTTTATTTATAATCAAAGGCCTTGTATCTAAGACATCCCCCTTATGTTGTGTAATTAGTGCGCTCAACAAAGCGGCGGAACCGAGTGTGGCTATTATGTCATGAAGTTCATGTTAGAGATAGTCACGGATTCTATGACTCTGATGAGCGACTAGAGGCGGTATGTCCCTTAACAAACTATATGTTGATAGTATTTGTCAATAATTCATGTGTTTTTTATGAAGGTATATCCTAAGAGGAAGACAACGTATACTTCTGAAGAAATGGACGTTGTTCGTGAGCAATGGGCACAGTATTTTACATCGAAGTATTTATTATCGGATTGAACTTGTTTGTACTTGTCCTGTATATATACTGTTGTTGAGAATCTGACTGTACTCTGGTGAAATCTGTTATATTATTCTGTGAATGAAATTGATCTGTTGTGTTAATGTATATTATTCTGCTTATCTGTGTGTATGGTATTTCAACAATTCGAGCCTGACTCGGCCGAGTTCTGGGTCGAGTTAGGCTCGAATTGTTGAAATACAATAAACCGAGCCTGACTCGGCCCATGACTCGGCCGAGTCAGGCTCGAATTGTTGAGGCTTTTAGAGGCGGGCCTATGGAGGTCCGCCTCTAAAAGACACTTGTTGAGGCGGGCCTCCAAAGGCCCGCCTCAACAAGTGCCTCACTACGGCGCCATGTGAGGCACTTGTTGAGGCGGGCCTATGGAGGCCCGCCTCAAAAAGCTTTCCTACTTGTTGCAGCCCCCTCAGTTGCGGCGATCGGTGTTCGCCGCAATAAGTGTCAAAAGGCCCGCCTCTAAAAGGATTTTTTCCACTAGTGAGCAACTGTCTAATGAGTCTCTCTATGACTACTATGAACGCTTCAAGAAACTAGTGAAGAGTTGCCCCTACCATGGTTATGCTAATCATGATCTGATTCTTTATCTGCATGGAGGACTCCGTGAAGGTGATCGTCGGATGGTAAATTCTGCATGTGGTGGGAATATTCTGAAGAGGACTTACGAAGAAGCTCTAGAGATATTTGCTACTATGGCTGATGACTCTAGACAGTACAGTGGGAGAGGTTCCCAAAGCTTGGTAGTTGCTAGTTCTCAGTCAAAGATTGATCAGGCTGATTTTGATGTGCTGAGAGAGGAGGTGAGGCGCCTGAAGCTGAAAGGTACGTCTCAGCAGGCTAAGGCCTGTGAGATTTGTCATGACGACTTGCATCCTACTGATTCATGTCCTACTCTACAAGAGGAAGTGAATCATGTAGGAGGATATCAGCAAAGGCCCAGGCATGATCCCTACTCCAATACATACAATCCAGGTTGGAGGGATCATCCCAACTTCAGATGGAGAGACCAAGAACAGAATCAAGGCCAAGTGCAACAACAGGGTCATCCTCAACAACCTAGGCCACCATTTGTGCCACAACCTCAAGGGCAGAGTTCGAATCCGTCCTCGTCTATGGCAGATATGATGAAGATGCTGAAGCAGAGCCACGTAAACCTCAATGAGAATGTTGCTAAGCTGTCTAAGAAACAGTTGCAGTTCCAAGAGACTACACAATCCAGCATTCAGAACTTGGAAAGGCAATTTGGCCAGATCTCTCAGGTGGTGAGCAAGCTTGACGCGAAGATTTATGGTAAACTTCCATCTCAAACGGAAGTGAACCCGAACATTAGGAATGTTAGTGCTATGACTCTGAGGAGCGGGAAGAGGATCGAAGAGGATGATTCTGAAGTCGACAAGGAAGCGAATCAGGAGCTGGAACAGAACAGCGACGGCGACCGTTGTGCCACTTACGGCACCCGTCGTGACATCGACGGCGACCGCCATGAAGACCACGGCGCCCGCCATGAAAATGACCCTGCTCTCAACTTGTCTGATAAAAATTGTGGCGACCGCCGCACTTATCACGGCGCCCGCCGTGACGGTGAGCCAAATTTCGAACTTTCTGGTGATGTTCACGGCGCCAGCCGCACTTCCTACAGCGCCCGCCGCCCCTCTGAAGCCGATGCTGAAGCTAAGAAGGAGTATGTACCTCCAATTTTTCCTGAGTGGAAGCCTGTTGCACCGTTCCCGTCTGCTTTGAAGCGTACCAAGCCACTTGCGCAAGACAAGGACATGTTTGAGATGTTCAGAAACGTTGAGGTCAACATGCCTCTCCTAAATTTGATCAAGTCTGTCCCTCGTTATGCCAAGTTCTTGAAGCAGATGTGCACCACAAAGAGGAATCAGGATAGGAACAGCAAGAGGAAGGTGAAGGTAAGCGAGCATGTCTCTGCGATTTTTCAGAAGCGCTTACCCAAGAAGTGTGACGACCTAGGTATGTTCACCATCCCCGTCACCGTTGGAGGTACCAAGTTCAATAAAACTATGTTAGATTTGGGTGCTTCCATAAATGTTTTACCTTCATCTCTTTGTGAATCCTTAGGATTAGGACCCATGCATGCAACCAAAATTTCCATTCAGCTAGCTGATAGATCTAGTGTGCGTCCTATAGGGATAGTGGAGGATGTTTTGGTTAGGGTTGATGATCTTACTTTTCCTGCTGACTTCTATGTGCTTGATATGGAACATGATATGCATGCAGCCCCTATTCTGTTAGGGAGGCCCTTCCTGAAAACTGCCAACACTAAGATTAATGTGAGTACTGGTTCTTTAACCATGGAATTTGATGGCCAAACTATTAACTACAATATCTATGAAGCCATGAAATCTCCTTCTGATGATCATTCTTTGTGTGCAATTGATGTACTTGAGCCTGTGGTGCAAGATGTTTTTGATGAGGACCACCTAGATGACACACCACATATTGTTGATTCTAGCTTGGATATTGCTATATCTGCTGACTTGCAGGAAGGTGTTGCTGAGTGGGACGCTTGCTATAAGCTCCCTCCGGAGCTTCCAGGTAAATCACCTTTGCTGCTAACTCCGAGCGAGAGGCTCGTTCCATCTTTGGTGCAGGTCCCTGAAGTTAAGGATAAACACCCCCATGATTGATCTAAGCATAGGGTAGACGCAACTAAGAAGGTCAAGATGGAGAAGCCGCTGAAGAAGAAGCATGGTCAAAAGGTTCAAACCTTTCCATGATTGGTTCAGGAAGGAGGTATGGATTGAGAAGGTTCCTAAAGAGCCTGACGATATGGATTGAGGTTGTTCGAGTAATATGTCGAGCCACGACATTAACTAAGGCGCTGCTCGGGAGGCAACCCGATGTTAGGTAGTTTATTTCCTTTCACTTAGTCAATTTCTTTTGTTTTTCCCTTTAGTTTTTGCTTTTTTTTGTCAAACTAACCTGCAGGAAGCATATCAAAGCGAAGAAGGAGTTCACGGCGCCCGCCGCCCTCCTTACGGCGCCCGCTGTTTTCCCCTCCCTCGCTCACTCTGCTTGCGGCAAATGACGGCGACCGCCGTTTAATTACGGTGATCGCCGCCATTCTCAGGTTCATTTTCTTATCTAAAAAAAAATCACCCCGAAAAAACCTTAAACGGGGAGAAAAATCAAAAAAAAAAAAGTTTTACCGGGCTGTCCAGATTTCCCACGAGAGGTGCGCATCATGTTGCTAACGGAGGAATACATTCGCCCTACATTTATTTGGCAACGATGATGGCCTTGCAGTCGACAGCTGGAGAGGAGGTACACCAGGGCCCAACCACGATGACATCTGGGCCCATTTTTAAAGGCCATGCAACCCCGTCCCCCTGTCTAACCACTACTTCACCAGAGTGGTTCATCTTGGTTGCGTGATACGAGTTGATAGAGTTGAAGGCCGTGCATCCCCGCATTGTTTGATTACCACTACTCACCAAGTGGTCACCTTATGGTTGTACGGTAGAAGACGATTATGGATTAATTAAGACGCACGCTCAACACCTGGATATGAGCTTTTATGACTACACCGCTAGCAACAAGGAAGTGTCCAAGCCAACTCAGCAACATTGTGAGTTATTTTTTGCTTTTCCCTGTGCTTTATTCTTTTGTCTTTCATTACATTGAGGACAATGCAATGTTTAAGCATGGGGTGGGATTTTATACTTGCTACGCTGCTGAAGAGAAAAATGAAAAAAAATGAAAAGAGCCAAAAAATTAAAAAAAAAAGGCTATTATTGAAATCCTGGGATAGGTCGAAAACCCGAAAGGGCGGCCTAGGCAATAAGCAGGTGGCTTGGACCAGCATTAGGCTGGGGTAATATGAGGTCAAGAGTGATGTGAGCTTATGTGAGCACATCTATTGGAAAATGAAATGAGTGGCTTGGTGAAAACCCGAAAGGACGCCTTGGCAAAATGAGCGAAAAGAAGAAGAGTGATTTTAGGATTTCTCATTATTCTTGGCGAGGCGTCATAAGAAGAGGAGTCAAAGAAGGATTGTCGGGTAGGTCACTCTGGGAGACATAAGGAGCAATAGATGGAGGCTAGGATTAGAGGTTACTCACACCATTGGATGTCCGGGTTAGCTTTGGGGAAGTACTCTGCTTGCCCCTTAAGCTTGTTGAGTTGTGGATGTGTTGTGAATGAGATTGGTGCCAGGAGCTTGGCATGGGTTAGGTGACTCTTAGTTGGAGGATATGCTTCCTGAGACCTTGGATGCTACATTGGAGGAGTAGACTCTTTATTAGTTTACTCGAGGACGAGCAAAGGTCTAAGCATGGGGTGGTTTGATAAGCGCTACTTTGTAGGGCTTAAGTAAGAGTCATTAGAGGTTTTATTGGTGTCATTCGGGTAGATTTAGACACATTCATGTGCATGGCATTTGGAGGCGAAGTTGGTGTATTTGGAGGTGTTTGAGCTATTTTGGAGATCATAGGAGACACTGAGGAGAAGTCACCAGTAGTAGACGCCAAGGAGTTATGAAGTATTGGCGAGGAGGTGCTGAAGACACGCTTTCGGGAGCTGAAGAGACAAAGGAGGAAGAAACGAGTGCACGGCGACCGCCGCCAATTCCTGCCCAGAGAAGCTAGCTACGACTTGATTACGACGCCCGCCGTGGAAATGCGGCGCCCGCCGCGATTACGGCGCCCGCCGTGGAGGTTGCAGCGACCGCCGTGCGTGTCTGAAGTCCGCCGAGCCGATTTTCCTTATATGTTATTTCGCATTATTTTATTACGTTTTTATTATTTCGTTTTAGGTTAACTTAGCTTTATTTCCTTTAGTATTTAAGGGTTGAGAAAAGGCTTGTTTGCCTATCATCTCATAAACTCTCTCAAACCCGAATTTTCATTCTACGTTCTACGCTATGAAGAACTAAGCCTCCCTTGGCTTAGTCAGACGCTGAAGCTTTCATTTGGATTTAGTTGTGAGATTCTCGTTCTTAATCTATTGCATGGTTTTTATCTCGTCTCTTGCTTAAGTTGCTTATGATTGATATTGATAATCTCTAGTCTGATCATCTAGGGTTTGTTGTTATTGGTCTATTGCTAGATTTAGATTGTTACTGGTTGAGCATATCTATTTCAGAGTAGCAACTGCATCGTACTAGTATCTGGTTGTACTAGTATCTGGTTGTGCTATTCTTATCCAACTATATTCCTATCCGTAAAACTGCTGTTAAACTGAATCTTGATAGTTTCAGGGTTGTTTAATTAGTTAGTGCTAATAGTATCTGGTTGTGCTATTAGTTATATCTGAAAAGGAATTGGAATTCCCATTGCATGAGATTTTGAATGAGTATCTAGGATCAACTTGTCATACGAATAGTGGATGTTGTTTGACTAAGTGCTTTTCCCATCACTGATTTCATAACTCTTTCGCTTGTTTACTTTTGCATGCTTAGATTACTTAAACTCACAAAACCCCCCTTTGGTTACTTTGATTGACATACGAATTGCATATTTAGATAGAATTCGCCTCCCTGTGGGTTCGACCTTTACTTACCTAGGACTACGGTTTAGGGTTTGTTTGGATATTTTGCATAGCAGTTTTTACACGACAAAAACCTGTTATCAGGAACCAAGCCTACACTAACACATTTGAGACCCTTTGGGTGCACTGTATATGTACAACACTCTGCTGGAAAACTAAATCCTAGGGCTCTCAAGTGTGTCATGTTGGGATACCCTGAAGGGGTAAAAGGTTATAAACTACTTCTTATACAACCATGTGGGTATAAGGTCATTGTTAGCCGTGATGTCATATTTGTTGAGCATGAATTTTATTTCAAAGAGAGACTGACTACTTGTAACACCCCCAAATATTCCCTTGAAAGTATTATCGCCAGTGACCTCAAAATACACGTCTGGGGTCACCCAAGGCTAAATCATTGTATAACAACCATATAATAACACAAACTATATGAAATATTATAAAAACTACCAAATATTATTTAAACCAAAGTCACGGTTTTACCTCTGTTAGTACCAAATACAACCAAATATAAAATTGTCTTAATACAGCGGAAGTCTTTAAAATAGATAAACATCACGTAGGGTCTTGATCTGCGCGATCTTACACCTAGGATCCTTAACCTTGAAAACTCTTTAAACGTCATCTGCCTTCATCATCGCGTACTAGCCTTCACGGAAAGGGAGTTTACCTGATGTGTCGTATGAGACGGATGACACCAGCCAACCATGCAAGGGAAAATAACCGGTTGGTTAGTCTAATAAAAGACTATGCAAGGGTAAACTAGAAAAGGTTCTAAGTAGTCGTGTTGGGTTACACCCATCGCTTCTCGAATAAAAACCGATGACGATAGTGAACCTCAACACTCCTACAGAAAAATACGAAGAGGTATGAACAAGAAAAGACTCTAAAAGATTGAGTCTTAGGGAAATGTATGAAGAGAAGACTCCAAGAGATTGAGTCTTATCGGAAAATATGACAAGTGTTTGGGAACGGTATAGTTTCACACAAGCGTTTAAAACGACTTGATCATTGGGTCCACGACCAACCTCACCGCGTAATGCGAATTCAGATTTGGAAGGAGGACTTACTCTAATCGAAGTCCGAGCGGGTTCCAAGTTGTACTTCTCACCCGAATGTTCATTAATTATGTGCATAATCGCACTTATCTTATTTAATTCCAAAACGTACATTCACGTTGAAGCTTTTAATGTATATCATCTCGATACGAGAGATATCTGGGAATAAATCCCGATTGTCGGCACTAGCTGTGTGCACCACCACCTATACTCGGATAGGGGTAGGTCATGACCAGGAAAGTACTAGGGCAAAAACATCCTAATACCAGTTATAAAGAAACATCTAGACCTCGCAAGGTACATAGCGTTCCTACGAATACTCGTTCTAACTACACATTTAAGTTCACACATAAATCCACACCAATACCATCACAATAATTAACAAGTATAATAGCGTTGTTTCTAGCAATATATATACAACCTATTATAATATCATATTTTAATCACATTATTTATAAAATCTGTTCCCAAACGAAAACAACATTTCATTCCAATTTAATTAACAATCAAAATAATTGATAACTAAAGGAAATATGGAATGATTAAGCAAGAGCGAACCGCACTTGCCTTAGTCTAGACGAACGTAGTTGTCAGGTTCCGGGTATCTGGGAACTGGAATCTGGTTACGGATTCCTACGACGACGATGAACAACGACGGAACCCTATGTTAGATTCGATACGAACGAATAAAATATACGAACGAAAGAATCAAAAGGAAAAGAGGGTCAAAGCCGTGACCGGGCTCCTCCAAGCCACGATTGCGCTTGCTAAAGCAAGCCGCGGTCGCGGGTTGGATTTCCGCGATTGTGGATTTATGGGCAGAGCCGCGGTCGCGGTGTTCATAGCCGCGGTCGCGGATCTCCCCCTGTCGCGATCCTAAATCGGTTCGAGGCTCACCGATTACGACAACGACGATGCTAGCGACGACTCCTTGGCTTCGAACAAGGCTCACCACCACTCCAAGCTTCCAAGGCACCACTGACAACCATGAAGAACTCCGGCGAACACTCCGACGAGACACGAATTCCAGCGAGGCAAGAACGAGAGAATAAGAAATTGATTCGGGGCTGAGGATGCATATCTCTGAGGCCTCGACCTCCTTATATAGGGTGAGAAGGAGTGTAACGCCGGCCAGACGAACCGATCGAGCTCCCTCCATCGGCGGAACGCCAGAATTCAAATCGGCGAAAACGCGAAAGGCAATGAAGACGACGAAGAACAGTTTCCGCGATCACGGAAACTCCTTCGCGGTCGCGGAAATGCCGCAAATGCGTCATTTGGCCTCAAATCGCGGGTTTCGTCCAAAACGTACCAATTTAATATTATTTTTGTACTCTTAAAAAGATATTTTAAGACCAAAAATGCAATAACGTATATTAATACGTTCAAAAGATTATTACAGAAATCATAGAAGTTACAGAAATTCCGAATACGCCAAACACGTCTTGCTTACAGAACGAGGGTTGGGAAAATTACCCAAATATCCTTACTGAAATTGAGGGGTATTACACTACTTCTACTGAGAATGTAGACAAGTACACTTCCACTAAAAATCATTTCTATGTGCCAACTGGTCCTCCTATTGAGAACTATGCTGAGGAATTTGACATTGGCTATTCTCCTGCTCCCTCTGTTGCTTCTTCTTCTAATTATTCTGGACAAGATTCTGATGGTATTCTTAATGAACATCTTGATGTTCATCCAAGTACTGAAGAGCACTCGAATGTGCAACCTCACCAATCAGGTGGGCAGGTAAGTTCCCATATTTCCCCCTCTGTGTCTGACAATGTGCATGATTTTGATGATGTGAACATGCCTTTTGATGAGGTCCCTGATTTGACCAATTATCAGCTTACTAGGGATAGGGTTCCTAGAAATAGAATCCCTAATAGGAAATATGTGAATAGTGTTGATGAGTTTGCTTTCATAATTGCTGAAGTTTTGAATGCTTATACTCCTGAACTCTTTGAACATGCCATTAAGTGTGCCCATTCTAATCATTGGTTGACTGCCATGAAAGAGGAAATTGAATCCATGCATGCTAACAAAACTTGGACTCTAGTTCCTAAACCTGCTACTGTTAGGACTATTGATTGCAAATGGATAATCAAACTAAAGGATGGAGTCCTTCCCACTGACCCACCTAGATACAAGTCTAGGTTAGTGGCCAAGGGCTTCACCCAAAGAGAAGGGGAAGATTACAATGATATCTTTGCCCATGTTGCTGAGTATAAGACTATGAGATTATTGCTTGCCATGACTGCGGTTTATGATTATGAACTTGAACAAATGGATGTTAAAATTGTTTTCCTGCATGGTGACTTAAATGAAACTATCTATATGAGACAACCTAAGGGTTTTATAGATAAGAACAAACCTGATCATGTATGCTTACTGAACAAGTCTATCTATGGCCTAAAGCAGTCTCCTAGATAGTGGAATATTAAGTTTGATACCTCCATGAAAAAATTGGATTTTCTAAAGAGCAAGTATGATTCATGTCTTTACTTCAAACATGTCAAAACTGAGTTGCCTCGCAATGTGTTACTTTATGTTGATGACATCCTGCTTATCTGTAAGTAGGGCTGAGCACGGGCCAGAAACCGACCCGACCCGAACCCAAAAAATCCAAAACCCGAAATCCCAAAAAAACGGGACCGAAGCCCGAACCGAAGTATGCGGGTTCGGTTCGGTTCGGGCCTTGCTCGGTTCGGTTCGGTCCGGGCTAAAACCCGAACTGGCCCGATTTGCTCTTTTGCCGGATTTCCTGTTTAAAACTTTAAATTTTCTGTTTAAAGTCCAATAAATATAATACCAAAATGATATAGATTAATAGCTAACTGAAGTTATCAAGTTCGACTTACAAAATAAAAAACTTCGAAACACAAAATGACCAAAACAACATAATAACATCAAATTTATATCAATGTTTCATAATCATTAGTTCATTTCATCCTTCAAGTCTCCAAGACTCCAACTGCAATGAAGTTAACAAATAACAATAGTTATTAATCAATTAAACAATAGTTTTAGAATAAAAATGAATCAATTAATTCAAAATACAAGTCAACAAGTTAAAGTAACTAAGAAAGAACCTCTGATTTGTCCAAAATGTTGGAGATCTTGCTTTGACGTCCTAGTTAAGAACTGGATGCCATGTTTCTTTCAACATCTAACAAACGTATAAAAGAGAATCAAACCAACCATTCAACAATCATGAAAATAAAACAGTGCAGCCCCAGAGAAACAAATCAACAATAATAGATGAAGCAAAAACATTACAGCAGCCAGCAAGTCAGCAACCAACCAGCAACCAGCAAGCTTCTTTTTTCATACAAAAACTAGCAGAATCTATTGAAGGCAAGCATTCTTGCTCAACTAGTAGTCATGGTTTTGTGGCCAAACACCATTTGATCAGCCAGAAATTAAACTATAATCATTTGCCAACTGTACAGATATTCAAAATTATACCACCACACTAATGCTTAATTAAAAAAACAGCAAATATGTGTAAGACAGAGACAGACAGACAGACAGTATTTGAATCTCATCAGTAATAGTAAGTTTAGTAACTAGTAAGAGTGTAAGACAGTAACTAATAACTAATAGCATGATTAAAAAACAACAAATACAAAATGGAATCACATACAAAATGGCAAAGACTGTTGGTATAAAAAAAACAGCAAAAAAAACAGGAAAGATCTCAGTTCAAACAACAACTCAGCAAAATAGTACACTGTACACACATAAAAAACAGCAACTCAGTAAACATGTGTTTCTCATTTGTTTAACCAATTGGAATCAAATACAAAATGGCAAAGACTATTGGTAGAACACTGAACACTAGAACTACTTATTTTGCAAAAAGAATTCACAAATAATTGACTAGTGACGAAAGTTTCAGACTTTTACTACTTGGAAAATTGGAATTTGTTCTCAAATATATATGCTGCGAGTCTTTGTTGAGGACTTGAGGCAATTAGGCAAGACTTTTAATTACCTGATGTTTGCTGCGTTTGCACAAGTGCACCACTAAACATAAAAGAAAAATCATTGACACAGACCAAATTTAATCGAGTGAAGAAGCATACAAGACTTTTAATTTTGTGTTTGCTGCCTTACATGTATTGGGCTGAGATCTTTCCTGTAACTGCAAGTCGGCGGGAGGCGGAGCGAGAAGGAGGCCGGAGACGTAGCTGCCGCCAGCGGGTGTTAGGGTTCTGCACTTCTGCAACTACAAGTCGCCACGCCAGCGGTGGCCGGCGGGAGGCGGAGCGAGAAGGAGGCCGGAGACGTAGCTGCCGCCAGCGGGTGTTAGGGTTTTGCACTTATGCAACTGCAAGTCGCCACGCCAACGGGTGTTAGGGTTGTTCTTCTGCACTTTCTCAAGACTGCAAGTCAGGTTCGGGGGCAAAGGAGGAAGGGAAGAAACGAGCAGTGAGATGGGCCAAGGGCCCAAGAAAATTGAACAAGCCCAAAATCAAAATACAAATTGGGTTAAAAAAAGCCATTCGGGTTAACCCGAAAAAGCCCGAACCGAACCCGAACCGAAACTCTGAAATATTCAAACCGAAACCCGAACCGAATATTTCGGGTTTGGGTTCGGTTCGGGTTTTTCGGGTCGGGTCTGTAACACCCCTAAATCTCATCTTGAAAGTATTACTGCCAGTGACCTCAGATATAACATCCCGAAGTCACCCCAGGCTTTTCCAGTCGATATAAACCATCAAACCACAGTTATAATACCATATATTACAACTTTCATTAAAACCAAAGTCTCGAAAATACAACAATTTCCAAATCCATCAAAATACAAGATCAGTATTATTACAGCGGAAGTCTTAATATAAAACATAGTTAACACAACGGAAGTCTTTTAAACAAAGCAACGAAATAACTCATCAAAACACCGTTCATCCTCATAGTCGCTCTAGCCTTCTCGGATCCTCAATTTATCTGATGTGCCGAATCAAACGGATGACACCAGCCAACCATGCAGAGAACAATTACGATTGGTTAGTCTAATGAAAGACCATGCAAGGGCACAAAGCAGATGGCTCGAGTAGTCGTATTGGTTAGACTCATCGGTCCTCGAATAATAACCGACGACGATAGTCAACCACCATACTTCTACTGGAAGATATCAAAAGGCATGATCAAGAGAAGATTCTGGAGACCGAGTCTCACAGCAATCAGTCCCAAAAGAAGACTCCAATGAATTGAGTCTTATCAGAAATATGACAAATGTTCGGAAACTCAAATAATCAGACAAACACAGCATCGCATACGAGCGATCTAAAACTAAGATGAGTTTTCCTAGCTGCACTATCGCTTAGCTGCACTACTCGCCAATGTATATTAATTATGTGCGTCAAGAGCACTTATCTGAATTAATTCCAAAACAAACCCACATCACGTTATAAGCTTTTAGATATCCACATCACGATCAAGAACGACTGGACCGCACATAGAGCCCATCGTTCGTATCCACATCCGATCCACATCCGTTGGGGTCAGGGGCTCTGATGCCCTTTCACCAATAATTATTAAGAAACGACTGGACCGCACATAGAGCCCATCGTTCCTACGAATACCCGTGCTAACTAAACAGTTCAACACAACAATAAATCACATCAAAGCCGTCAAGGCCCACATCTACACAATATATCTATAATAACGTTGATTCTAGCAGAAATACAACCTATTATAATATAAGATTTTAATCATATTAATTAACACAACTTTTCCCAACATACACAAGAATCATCCCAAATTAATTAACAACTAAACAATTAATAATTAATTGAAGTATGGAATGATGAGCAAGAGCGAACCGCCACTTGCCTTAGATCAGACGAGTTCGAACAAGGCTTAGAAACGTCGAGTTCCTGGATCTGAAACTGGGGCAGATCTTGGATAATAAATCCCTAAGAAACGACCCATAACGAGACCCTAAGTTAGATTCAATATCCTCATAATTGAATCTAAAAGAATAGGAAGAGAATCAATTGAATCGAGCCTCGCCCAAAGCCAAACACCCACGAACACACACTCGGACAAGGCTCGCCGCGGGTGCGGTGGGAGCTTGCCGCGGGGTGCGGTGGACAGACAGTGGCGAGCTCTCGCGACAGTGCTTCAATGGAGAAAACTTACCAAATCGCTTCGTTTCCTTTCGATTTGATTATGGTTCGATCTCCAAACACCTTAGACCTTCAAATACCACTAGAGGTACCCTTCTTTACTCAAAGAACACTCCGATGAGAGCTCGGAATTCAGATGGAAATGGTGAAAATAGAGGAGAAAAAGAGGAGGAAGATGAAGTGCCTTCTTCCCTCTGAATTCGATCCCTTTTATAGTTCCAAATTGAGCTTCCCCAAAGGGAACAAGCAAGGAGACAAGGGGACAAGTCAAGGTGCCACTTGGGCTGCTCAGACCTGACACTCCGGCGAGTTACAGCTGATGCTTATCGCGAAGACGAAGTCGCCTTAGCTTTTGGCCTTCGCCGCGGGTGCGGTCACTTGACCGCGGGGTGCGGTCAAGCCCAGTTTTCACCCTTCTTATCCGATTCACTTTTGGGTTAATTTCTTAATCCCGAGTTAAATATATTTATACACGATCGACAAATTAACCCCGAAAATACTTCAACTGTATTTTATATTACTCAGAAAAATATTACCGAGTTCAAACAATTTACAGAATGTCTGAAACTCTCTAAAATTAATCCGACTAGTAATACGGGAGTTGGAAAAATTCCAAAATATCCTTATAAAATGAGGGATATTACAGGGTTGGTTCGGATTTTCGGTTTTCTCAGCCCGTGCTCAACCCTATCTGCAAGTCTAAACATAAAATTGATGATGTTAAGAAAGAACTCAAGAAAAACTTTGACATGAAGGACCTTGGTCCTGCTCAGAGAATTTTAGGTATTAAAATTAAAAGGGATAGGTCTAAGAAACAAATCTTGTTGTCTCAATCTGACTATATGCTTAAGGTACTTGAAAGATTTAAAGTTGCAAATGCCAAACCTTCCTCTATGCCATTAGGAGGGCACCTTGACCTTACTAAGGCCATTCTTCCCTTACCTAAGAAAGAGGAAGAAAGGATGAAATTTGTGCCTTATGATGCTGTTGTTGGCTCTGTGATGTATGCCATGATTTGCACTAGACATGATCTTGCTTTTGTTGTAAGTTTTTTTAGTAGATTCATGTCAGAACCCTGTGAAAAACACTAAAATGCTATGAAATACCTTCTAAGGTATATTGCTGGAATTGTGAATTTTGGCTTATTGTATGGTGAACACTCCTCACCTGGTGAGTTATTTGGTTTTGTTGACTTTGACTATGCTAGCAACAAGGACAATAGAAAATCTACTACCTCCTACATGTATACCTGGTGTGACAACTACATTTCTAGAAAGTCACGGCAGTAACAAATTGTTGCTCTGTCCTCTACTGAGGCAGAGTACATTGTTGTGACTGAGGCATCCAAGGAAGCTATTTGGCTACAGGGTATACTTATGGAGATAGAAGGAAAGACTTACAAAACTGTGTTGCATATGGATAGTCAAAGTGCTCTTTATTTGTGTAAAGATCCTTTATACCATGAAAGGACCAAACACATTGATGTGAGGTTCCATTTTATCCGAGATAAAGTGGAACAACAAGTCATTTTGGTTCGAAAAATTGCTGGTGAGAAGAATCCTGCTGATTTTGGTACTAAGATTGTTACAACTGACAAATTTGTTTTTTGCAGGGACTTTCTTAATGTGATCGATCCAAATTAGATGCACTTATGAGAAGGGGCCGATGATAGAGAAGGCTGTAAATCCCATAGACCACTCATACAAGGATGTTTTTACTATTGATGTAAAACTTAGAATTAGGAGGGCAAATTGTAATGGCATATGTGTGTGTAATTGCCTAAGTTTAATTAAGCTTTTGGGCTGATGGACTTTAATGTAATAATCAGGATATTTTTTGTGGGCTTTCGAGGCCAAATTCGGGCTTTGCAACCAATTTGGCCGAGAGGCCCAATTCGGATGGTGAGGCGATGATGGCTTGATTGCCCGATACTTGGTTACTTGTTGGACCGACTTGGTCACGTGACGTCGAGCGAGACGTGTGAGGAGAAGAGTGACTTAAAACGTCTCTTGCAGAAACCCTAGCCACTGTAGAAGTGATTTGGCGATTTTCTTTAAGAGCGTTTTCTCTCTTCTCCCTCTCTGTGTTGTGCTCTGCCATTGTAGCTCATTCTTGAGCTTTGGCTGGTGAAGATCCTGGAGCCAGGAACCTCGGAGACCATTTCTGTGGTTGTTTGAGTGTTGAAGAACTTTAGTTCTTCTTAAGCACCCAATTTGTTCCTGCTCCACTTGGATCTTCCCGCACATCTTCTGTCTTTGTGTTTGCCCTTCTGTATTTCCCTTGTAGGTCTTGGATGTTCCAGTTGAGGCCCCAACATTCTTTTATTCTATAAAATTGGTTTTGAGTTTTTTCTCGCTTCCGCTGTTTAATCTCTTTGCTCTTTCTATCTCGCCCTCTTTGCTCTTTCTATCTCGCTGTAATTGTTTTTACAAAAATGGTCATCACTTTCACCTTCGACAACCAACCAACCACCAGCCTACCTCCTAATTGTCTTTCTCTCTCTAGAAATGGCCACGTATTTCCTCTCTCCCATGTAGCATTCGTCATAAATGATAATGAAAGTTATATAATACAGTACATGTTTTTAATTTAAACGAGGCTTATGAATTTGTTTATTGTGTACTTCATATAAAAAGTATTCCCTCAAAAACATAAGAATTTGCTTGGAATTTTAAACATAATACATTTTAAGATAACATAATCTTACATCAAATTACATTAAATTTTCATATTTGATACATTATTTTTGAAATTCAAACCTATCCCAAAGTGGTTAATTTTATTTTTTGAATATTATCAGCAATTAAATAATAAATATACCTCGACTTTCTTTACAGTTTGATAAATGGATATAAATTTAATTTTTAACAATAAAAAGTACGGCTATATATTCTGCATGATGTGCAGGAATGAAGCACTACAGCACTACTAATTGTGAGCAACAATAAGTGGAGTTGATTTATTTATGTTTAGAGATAGGGAAGTGGACAGGTTTCACCTGCGTCACAATCATTAACCTCTTCAGAAACTGATGCCACACCCAACTAATAGTACTCCACTATTTAATTGTATTAGCTATTACACGAAAAGAAGTGCGGATCTTCAATCTAGTACTCCCTCCGTCCCAAAATATAAATCTTATTTGATCAATCGATATTGTTTATAATTAAAGGAAATCTTCAAAATTTCTTCCAATATATAAGAAAAAATATAGTCATGTAGGATCTTGTTTGATTCGTCTCAACGAGTACTTTGATAATATCAAAAAATTATAATTTTTAGAAATTATGTAATTAGAGATATTAACGATACAAAACTCGCATCGACATTTAAACCCGATCAAAGTGGGGCTTATATATTGGGACAGAGGGAGTATAATTTTGGTTATTTCACGAAAAGAAGTGCGGATCTTCCATCTATAATTTTGGTCCACCATCATCAACAGTAGAAAGAATACATGTATATGAAGTCATTCATACTATAAATGTAGTTGAATTAATCTTGGGCGTTAAACAAGGATTTAATGGTTAAAATTAACTTATATTTTCTCTATATTTATTATTATTTATTTCTAACCATAATTTATGATAGAGTTTGTAGAAAGTCTGTGGGTCGATAGACTGGGCTCATACCCACAGAAGGCCAAGTATATAAGCTCAGTGTGATTTAATACTAAAACAATTGGCAATGGAATGATGTTCCCATGGGGGGTGGGGTTCAAATGCCGAGACGAGTTTTGTATCGTTAATATCTCTAATTACATAACCCTAAAAATTATAATTTTTTGATATTATCAAAGTACTCGTTGAGACGAATCAAACAAGACCCCACATGATTATGTTTTTTTCTTATATATTGGAAGAAAATTTAAAGATTCTCTTTAACAGTGAACAGTATATAAAAAAGTAAACGGGCCTTATATTATGGAACGGAGGGAGTAGTCTTGTTTTTTTCAATTTTTGAATGTGAGATAAGCTTTATATCTCAATAGGGTTTCGTTTAATTCTTTTTAACGGGGTTCAATATTTTACTTTATAATTTTAGAAATTATAATCTAATTTATGTGAAACTCTATCGTAGCATGACCAATTTTAATGTTATTGGTCAATCTACATGATAATAAAATGGATCCAAGTGATAGATAAGTCAATAAGTGAACTAATCCGTAGTAGATAAATTATCAATATGGACATCATCTGTATCCGGCCAAGTTGATCGATAGCCGTCCAAATAAGTATAATATTTAATTCTTATCATGGATTAATATTTTAATCAGATAAATATTTGCAATGATTTATTTGATCACGTCCGAAGGGGAATCAGGAATATACGAATTATGAGACCTCTAATAATTTACGGCGCAAAATCGCGCAGTTGCTTTTTTTTAGCCACGCACTTTACCATGGGCGGCTCGACATGTCGCCGAGAAAATCCGAGTTTTATGGACGGCTCGTAGAGCCGTCCATGATGGGTTCAGTTTAGGGATTTTTTTTTGAAATAAATAAAAATGTGTTTTTAAAAACCGGTTCATTGAAACCGGGGTTGTGGGCGGCATTTCGTGCCGCCCAAGAAACTGGGTCAGTGAACCGGGTTTTTTGGGGGGACAGGGTTCATAGGCGGCACTTCCTGCCGCACAGGGTTCATGGACGGCACGTGGTGCCGCCCAGTGAGTATACGTTTCACTCCCAACGGTCGATGTGGGCTGCACGTAGGGCCGCCCAGTACAGGTGTAGCCGACTATATAAATTAGGGATGGTGGTATTGTATTGTATCCAAATCTAGAAACTCATTTTCATAATAAATGTCGTCGTCAAGCGGTTCTGGTTGGAGGGGATTGTCGGAGTCCTCTTCGAGCGCTAACACATCTGTAGATGATGAGGGTGATTTGCAGGCGCCAATTTCTCCCGAGTACTTCAAGGTATGTAATATTGTAATTTTTACTGTATAAAATAATTAGATCTTAAATGTACTTAGTCTTTGAAATATTAAACTGTTTTGAAATAATATTTAATGTGTTGATATTAGTTTTTAGAAATTTAATTATTAATTAGTCTCTAATGTGGTAATTTTTGTATATAAATAGGGTGATTCTAGTGATGATGGATTTATAGCTATCGACTTCTCATCCCATTTTACTACTACTGAGATATTTCCTAGTAAGGAAGGATTGAGAGATTGGGTGCAAAGGGTAGGTTTTAGTCTTTTTATGGTGATCACTACTAAATCATCAAATCCTAAAAAGATTATACTTCACTGTGAGAGATCCGGGTTACCTAGGTCCGGCAAGAAGAAGGTGGTAGTCGATGGTATAAAGGTCAGCCCGATACGAGTGAATAAAACTAGGTCAAAAAAGAAGGGTTGTCCCTTTTTGCTGCATGGTACTTTTAGGGAAGGAAATGTTATTAGAGATCCTGGGTGGACCTTATCGGTTGTTAGTGGATCCCATAACCATATGCTTTCTACCACCTTGACCGGCCATGCATTTGCTACCCGACTTACGAAGGAGCAGCGTAGGAAAGTGATGATTGATACTGCGGCGGGTGCAAGACCCAAGGTTATTTCTACACAGCTTAGGAATGAATATTCGAGTGCAACGAGTTCGAGGAATCAGGTGTACACTGTTAGGGCTAAGGAGAGGTTGAAATCCCTGGGCAATCTGAATGTGACACAATGGTCATTGGGATTTTTGAATGAGAAAGGCTATTTGTTGGACACTGCTACTAAGACGAGGGAAGATGGGAAGGAGGTTTTGGCGTGCTTGTTTATTTCTCATCCAGACGCTCGACATTTGTTGTGCATGTTTCCTAATGTCGTCATTATGGATTCGACCTACAAAACCAACATGTAAACCTTAGTCTTTTTTGTATTATGTGTAGATAATGGTATTTTCTGCGGGTTTTAATTTTTTTTTTTGTTGCATTTATAGGTACGGTATGCCTCTGTTCCAGATTGTTGGGTTTACTTGCACCAACTACACATATTGCATTGCTCTTGTGTTCATGGAAAGGGAGACGACAAACCACTATGCATGGGCGCTGAGACGATTGAAGTGGTTGTACGGGGAGAAAAATCCCGTATGCATCATGTCTGATCGAGAGCTAGGACTGATCAAGGCTGCCAAACTGGTGTTTCCGAAGGTTCGTCATCACTTGTGTCAGGTCCATGTAGACCGTAATGTGAAGGCATATGCTAAGACGATGAAGATTGACGAGAAGAAATTCTCGGGAAGTGTTCGTCGGGTGATGAGGTCTCACACAAAGGAGGAGTACAGAGAGCGGCTTGCTCACTTTAAGGGGATATGGAGTGAAGGCTTGGTGCGATATGTGGAGCAAACTTGGTTTAATGAGGATAAGAAGAAGTTGGTTGCGGCATGGTGTGATAATGTTCTCCATTTTGCCACAAGAACATCAAACATGTAACTTTCATACAAACATTTGCAATCAAATTGGGTTATAAAATTTATTTAGTTAATTGTATACGAATATATTATTTTCAGGGTTGAGGGTCAGCACTCTATGCTTAAGGACATGATTGAGACATCCGTCGGAGGGTTCGACACACTTGTGCAGCACATCGACAACATGTTTGTTGATCAGCATCGGAAGATCCGATATGAGATGACCAAGAACTGCACTGCCTTTCCCATGGAGATAGTGAAAGGCCCTGAGTGGGTTAAGGTGTTCTTCAAGCGCATCCTTGAAAAGTGCTCTGAAAAATGCCTGAGGATGTTGTATGCCCAAGCTGTGTTAGCAAAGGAGGGGAAAATTGGGAACAAATGTGCTGATTTTTGGTGGAGGTCCACACTGGGGCTGCCTTGCCCACACACAATTAAGGTCTACGTGGAGACGGGTTATCCGTTAGTGCCTGAAGAGGTTGATATTTTCTGGAAGCAGATCCGATGGGAAGGGGTGGATGCTAAGGATCTTGATGTCGATGATGGTGTTTCACTGACAGCGGACAATGTCACGGTGGATGACTTCGTTGAAGAGTACTTATGTGGGACAGTTGAGGGATTTGATTTGAAGAAGATGGCGGAAAAGTAGCGTGAGTCAAAGGACCCTACATCGTGCGATATTCAAGACCCGCCACGTGGTGAGACCAAGAAGGGGAGGCCTAGGATGAATGCGAGAAAGACCGATACGAAGAGAAAAATGTGTTGGGACGAGCATGTGGATGCAAACATGAAGAAGGAGAAGCAGAAGATGAAGATGGAGGATGAGGAGTTGGGAGTGGATGAGGAGGATGAGCCTGCAGAGAAAGAGACGACCAATGTGAAATCGTCCGTTGGATCCCCGGGATCGAAAGGATGCCCTTCTAGCGGACGACCTCACAGTGGAGTTTCAACAGCAAAGGGGAGTGCCACTAAACCTGCAAAGCCGAAATCTGCTTCAACCAAGTCCAAGTCGGGTTCAAACAAGCCGGTCAAGTATCTCGGCTTCAACTGGGGGCACGAGAATATTGATCATTTCATGCTCGCCTACATTTCTGGAGTTCAAAATGTCAAAGGTGATGGTCATTGTGGGTTCCGTTCTCTTGCCGTTTTGCTGTGTCGCCAAGAAGACGAGTACATTGATGTCCGGTTAGGGATTTCGAAGCACGTCCAGGCACATGGAGCGAACTACATAGCGATTCTTGCGGAGGAAGCCTTGACGTTGGAAGAATTTGTTAGGAAATTGAATTATATTCCTTCACCGTGCACGGCAAACTTCTGGTGTATAATGCCTATTACTGGGTTGGCGTTTGCAACGGAACACCAAGTGGCTGTTGTTGTCTTATCATGGTTCGGACCGCACACATGTCTTCCATTGTGGGCCCCTCCGGGTGCCGAGCCTCCGACAAAGGTTTATGCGATAGCACATGTAGGCAGGAGAGACCATTACGTACCGGTACGTGGAGTCCTACTCTCTCGTATTTACTTATTCTTTCATAATTTTTTTAGTAACTGTATTGTTTACGTGTACAGATTTGACTTGTTAATGACCATTGTCCCATTCCACCGCCTCCAAGACAGTGGCGCATTTACAAGGATCCAAGTGTTGATGGATGGGATAGTCATGAGCGCTTCAAGGATAGGTTCAAGAATTATGTAAAGGAACGAGCATATCATGGGCGACCTGACATACTTACCTAGGTTTTTGGATTGTAATCGACTTTATATATGATATTGTATTTCCTTTTGTGTGAAAGTTTGATTGAGATTGATCGTATATTGTGTTTTTAATCATTTGTTTTTGAGAATTGAAAAAAATCGAGAAAATGCTATACGAGACAACAATATTACTAATCATTAACAAAAACACGTTCACGAAAACATTAAAGCGTACACTAGTTTAACATGAAACATAAAAAAAGCTATCTAATCCCCGTCCGAATCGGCCTCCCCGCCATCATCATAGCTGTCGTTGTCCACCACAGATTCCAGATCTTCTAAAAGACCGGGGATATGGCGTCTCGGGTGTGCAGACTCTGTGTAAATGGGAACTGGAACACCAGGTCTGTAAAGAGCCATAATTTTAACTATCTGATCCTCGTGTACCACCTCACAGAGTCGTGGAGGATCCACGCCTGCTGGAAAGTAAAAAATCCGACCAGGGGGAACCCCGTCTCCAGGCTCGAGATGGTAAAATAACGCCAAGTACAAGAAGAAACCTAACGACAACCCCCCCTCTCCAGGCTCGAGATCCCCCATCCGCAACGTGCGGACCTCGCCACCTTCGTAGCCATGAAAAAACATGTCCATTCCACTTCGTTGGCGTATCATTCGATTGTAGGTGATTCGCCCATTTTCGTAAACTTCGAGAACCAAAGGCGCCATTACCGTAAATAGAATCGAAGAAAAGTTTGTGAGGAGTGGAAATTGTGTGTATTTCGAGGGGTTTTGGGGCCGTATTTATAGGCTAAAATAGGACCTTTATGGGCGGCCCACAGAGCAGCCCATGAGGGTACTGGGCGGCACACAGTGCCGCCCATAGGCATAATGGGCGGCACACAGTGCCGCCCATATCATTTCATCACCACAACTCCGTTGTACAGCCCATGGGCGGCACAGTGTGCAGCCCATGGGCTGTACAGCGTGCCGCCCAAGATGCCTATAAATAGGCCATATGGGGTCCCCTTTCTACCAAGCTTGTCTCACCCAAAGAGGCAAGCTTTCACATCCAAGAGGAAGGGATGTGTTTGATCGCGGTAAGAAAAATAAATATATGTATTTTATTGATTATTTACGCTATTAGGTTGTAGTATTCGTTGGAATCTAATTAAATAATATTTTATTTCAGATACAAGAATTCAATATTGTGGGTTTCGTCGTCTAGCATTTTCAGAACTTCGGTCCCGGAGGAACACAGTCAACCGCCTTTTTCACCTTCACTAGTGAGCTTAAACCGAAATGTCTTGTATTCATTGTAGACTCACGTCATGTTGTGGTCATTTCCAACAGTGCGTTAAGATGGATGTGATTGCCTTGTGGTCATTATCCTCTTGACCGAGTCAAGAGTCCTAGGACAAACCTCCTTCGGCCATGTCGTGCATGCTAATCTGCTCTTTTTTCCTCGCAGCAGCACAAAAAAACATGGGATCTTCAAATTTCGGTATTTGTAGGATTTCAAATTTTTATGTGATGCAGCAAGAAAAAAAGAGCAGATCAGCATGAACGACATGGCCCAAGGAGGTTCGTCCTAGGACTCTTGACTCGGTCAAGAGGATAATGTCCATAAGGCAATCGCAACCATCTTAACGCACTGTTGAAAATGACCACAACATGACGTGAGTCTACAATGAATACAAGACAGTTCGGTTTAAGCTCACTAGTGAAGGTGGAAAAGGCGATTGTTTATGTTCCTCTTGACCAAGTCAAGAGTCCTAGGACGAACCTCTTTGGGCCATGGCGTACATGCTGATCTTCTCTTTTTTCCTGGCTGTAGCACAGAAAAACATGGGATCTCCATATTTCAGTATTTGTAGGATTTCAAGTTTTTCTGTGATGTAGCTAGGAGAAGGAGCATATCAGCATGAACGTCGTGGTCCTAGGAGGTTCATCCTGGGCTCTTGAGTGAATGTATATGTATAGTGCAAGAGTTGTGTATGTCATTTGTTCCAGTGTGTATGTATTTTTTTTTAAGTGTGTAAGCCATCAGTGAATGTATATGTGTTTTTAGAATTTGTACGTGTTTTTAGTATGTGTATGTAATTTAAGCCATCGGTGAATGTATATGTGTTTTTAGAATTTATACGTGTTTTTAGTATGTGTATGTAATTTAAGAATATACATGTGTTTTTTAGAAATAACGCACGAAAATCCAACAAACCAATAAGCAAAGAACTAAAAGTAGAAACAACGGAACAAATTAGAAACGACGGAACAAATATCTAAATACGAAACCAATAAAGCCAAAAGTCATACTTAATTTACTGGAATTTCAATCCCCAAAAACGTACAAACACAAAAGTCAAAAGTCATACTACGAACTCTCCGTCTCACTATCAGATGAGTCATCTAGATGTGGAGTGGAAGCACTAGCTAAGGACACACCCGAACCCACGCCCGGTGCCCATACTGGAGGAACATAAGAGGTCGGCTGAGACAATGCCTGCTGAGCTGCTGCACGCTCTTCCGCCATCCTAGATGATTCGACTCTCTCAAATATAGTAGCGTCTGCACTATATGCATGGGAAGGCATCTGTGAAGCCCGTACAAGCGGTGGAGCTACAGGAATGACGTCACTGAAAAGGATGTCATGCAAATGCTGAAAGTGCTCCCTACACCCTAAACAGCCTCCTCCAGACATAAGCTCCTAAAGATAGGCCTGGCTCATTGCATGACGCTGCAAATGAAAACAAACATTTTAAAAACATAGACTTTCATAAAATAATTTAAAAGAATAAAATGAGAAAAAAACATACCATTTGCAAGTTGATAGCCGGAGGTGGTCCTCTACTGATACGAGGCTGGACTGGCGCATGCGGACTCACGTAAGGATGCGACACCTGTAGATACCAGTCCAGGTACGCGTCATGGACATCCCAAGCCATCGTCGCAGGAGGACTCGCCAAGATGTGGGGGCAAAGATGATGCTCACGCTGGTCCCACCTGTGCCAACGCGGGTCAAAGTGCAACTGGTATCGCCTCCTCCCCTTGAAATCAGGAGGACGAACTGCAACCAGAGGCTCAATGATATCCATCGGCATGCTCTGTCGATAACCGAACTGGCGTATAAGCCGATCTGGCATGTATGGCTCCTCTACACCGAGAAAACGAATAATCCCTCGATAAGTGGAGGACCTGTGACGACCTCGAAAATCAAGACCCTCGTACGGCATCCACCGTATCTGCAATTAACAAAACACGATGGACCATAAATTAATTCATTAAGCTATCTTACTGTAAATTAAAATTGAAAAATAATACGTACATCCTCTGGCCTATACTCGTCCAGAATTCGTCTGTAGTGTGACTGGTCACGGGAGGACCGGAGAGGTGTCCGGCCAATGCAGTATCGTCCAGCGCGTCGGAGGTCGTCGTCCGCACCTTCCTTGAGGTTAGGGTTGCCCGAAAAGTATACAAAGTACGTCCAAATCCAAACCTGCGTACCGAGAAAGAAAATCATTAGTTATAAACAATTCAATAATGTATATTAATAATATAATTATAATTTAACTATATTAAAGGACTACCTCCAAAAGACGTGCGCAGCCGGCGAACTGTGCAGCTCCGCGCCGAGAACCCTCTCCGAGGTTCCTATAAAGGAGAGCCAGAACCCCGGTATCCCAAGCAGTATGAACAACACGCTCCCAGTCCACAAAAAGAGGTAGCAGTGTGGTCTTCAGCTCGTTCGTTGACTTGTCAACGAAGATGCTAGCCGACATGGCGTGCCATAAGAAACCGGTTGCTATATCCTCTGGGTAGGCACCCTCCTCAATCATCCGCATCACATGCCTCCCAAGCTGAAATTGCTTGACCCAACCCTTCCTAAGGTCGCGGACCATGTCAGGATCATCCTCATCATAGTTGTAGTCCGAATCTATCCCAAACAAATAGCCGAACAAAGCCTCACACTCCGCCATCTCCCTATCATGACCGGTCCATGGTGACGTCACCTCAAATCCCTCGATCGGCAGCCCTAAAATCATCAGCACGTCATGTAGAGTAGGAGCTATCTCGCCCCAAGGAAAGTGAAAGGTGTTCGTCTCTGGATGCCATCTCTCAACGAATGTTGAAATGAGGTTGTGATCAACATTGCCGAACTGCAAATCAAGTAAACCTGTCAACCCCGTCTGCTGCGCAATCCAAAACCAGGAACCCTCCACAGGGACCCCTCTAGGAATACGATCCCTCCAAAATGCAAACTGCATAGGGCGTGTCTGAACCCTCAAACTCCTAACAACGTCCTCGGGTGGGTCCAACGACGCCTTCATCCATATCAGCTCTGCAATGTGCGTATCAAAGTTCCTCAACAAAGATACAAGCTGCTCAGCTGGCTCATGCGGAGATGGGGCCTGTGTGGCTGGCTCAGACTGAGACGGGGCATGCTGAGATGGCTCATGATGTGGAGATGGGGCATGCTGAGATGGACATGGGCCATACTGAGTCTCTTGTGTGGCTGGCTCAGGCTGAGACGGGGCCTGCTGAGATGCCTTACACGGAGATGGGACATGCTGCTCATGTGACTCCTCCAGAGATAGCCGCTACTGAGGTGAGTCATCAAGATGTGGGTCCTCCTGATGTGACTGTTGAGGTGGGTCCTCCATAATCACGTCCTCAACTGAGCGGACGGGACCAACATCGTCCTCACTAGCGCCCTCACTATCGGCCTCACTATGGCCCTGCAATACATCGCCAACCCTCCTCTTGCGAGCAGATGCAGTAGTAGGGCGACTATCTCGATCGGACCGTGCGATCTTACCCAAAACTTCCTATTTTCGCATAAAAAGAATAGAAAATTGTTTTCTTACAAACAAAATCAATATATTAAAATTTTCATAACAATGACATATTTAATATTACAGTATAATTATCGCGATTTACCTATACTATTTTTTATAATGATTAAATACAATAAAAACCAAATTTACAAATATAACTATATTCATTTTACCCACTATAACCTATTTACATATGTCCAAATATTATTTTCTTACAAACAAAATAATATATTAAATTTTCATTACAATGATATATTTAATATTATTTAACACTATAATTGAGTCTATTACCTATACTATTTTTTATCAGATAATGATTTAATAATCTAAAATCCAAGTATATATAAATCTACAAGTGCAGTAACAATTTAATTAAATAAATTAGATTTAACGATTACAAATTTAAAAAACATCATACCTTTTCAGTTGGCCTCCGTTCATATTTTCGCTTTTGGCGAACGGGAATTTCACCCAAGTCTGACATAGCTTGATGAGCAACCGCGCACGCGACGTCAAAGGCATTCTCCGCCGCAATATCACCCTCCTCGCCCAAAAACCCCCCAATATCGCCCTCCTCGACATCGGTTATGGGCGGCACCACGAGCGGCCCAGATTCCTCCATAGTGGGCGGCACGCTGTGCAGCCCAGCCTCGCCTCCCTCCTCGGCCCCCGCTTCGCCTCCTTCCTCCGCCAGCCTCGCTTCCTCCACCGCGTCCCTTGCTTCAGCCGCCTCCTCTGCCGCGTCGCCACCCCTCTCCCCCAGCCTCGCCTCCTCCAACGCCTCGTCGCTGCTGCCCCTCGTCAAACAGAGATTGGCTGCCGACGCCGCCGCCGCCAACGTCGAATCGGCCGTCGATTCTGGTACATCGCCGCCGTCTCCGCCAAGAACTCCTGCCGCAGCCATCTGATTTTCCGTCCGTTCTTCCTCCGCCAAGAACTCCCATATGTCGTCAACCGAAAATTCGCCACCGGGATCCATTTTCGCTCTCGAACTCTGGAAATCGCGATCGGAGAAGACGACCCTGGGCGGCTTTTAATAACGCCGAGAAGACGACCCTGGGCGGCAAGCTGTGCCGCCCACGTTTCAAATTCAAATTCGCCCTTTGGCGGGAAGCTGTGCCGCCCACAATTTTGGGTTTACACTTGGCGGCTTACCGTGCCGCCGAGTTTTAACCCGGTTTCCAGAAAACCATATTTTTAATTTTAAAATAAATAAATTAAATTACAAAACCGGATTCTACAAAAACCTAAAAATCTGGGCGGCAATATGTGCCGCCCAGGTACAATTCGGGTTCATAAAAACCGGTTTGCATGGGCGGCATTAGGTGCCGCCCATGTGCAAACCGGGTTTTTGGAAGGGTATTCTGGGAGGCATGTAGAGCCGCCCAAGAGGAAGTGCGCGGCTAAAAAAAATCGACTGCGCGGTTTATCGGCCTTAATTTACCCTTATACTTTGATTATGAGAGTGCGGTTCCGGTGCGGAGCACTCTTCCCGTGCGGACATACACTATAGGGCCTTATTTGTGTACTTTAGAGCCTTATTTGTGCACTTTTGCAAAAATTTTAAAAAATGCTTGGAAAACAATTTGTAAAAGAATTTTTTTTTTTGAAAAAGTGTACAAATAAGACATTAAAGTGCACAAATAAGGCCCTAAAGTGCATGTTCCGCACGTCCGCATGGGAAGAGTGCTCCGCATATGATCCAAACTCTTGATTATGAATATAATATGGGGTTTCTTGGTCAATGTCTTAAGTGTATAGGTTAACCAGTTTAATATGAAAAAATTTATAAAATATTATTAATTTGAAAATTTTGACTTTCCTATAAGCAAGTTTTCACATTTTAAAAAAATTAAAAATTAAAAAAATGAGTAATCTTAACTTATACACTAAAAGTGTAGTTTGGAAAAATCGATATTATTACTCCAATACTCCGCATAAACTTATGTATGAACCAAACTCCACCTAAATGTTTGATTGCCACTCCACATAAGGAAAATCAGGGTTACTTTTTGCTCAAATATTATACGTTTTATGTGCCTACATATATTGTTAATGTACACGATCCTCTTCATTTATTGTAATCGATCCACCTAAGAGTTTGATTGCGCAAATGCTATATAGACATTTTTTTTAAGAAGGTAAAGCATTATATTAGGCAAAAAGGATTTACAGTATGCAAGAAGCAACCAACTTATAAAATCCACTGCATTCCACAAGTGGTGAGAGTTAGAAGAGATACAATCCAAATGAGTAGAAGGAGACCATAAAAGTCGTTAACAAAATGGCTCGAAAAAGCAAGATTACATGATATTGATATGGCGCAGCCAAAGCATAGTCTTGCTGTCAAATCTCTTCTATTTGGCAAGAACTCCCTCCAAATTTTTCTGTTAAATGTGGTACGATGGAGCTAGGTTTCACAAATAGCTAGGTGTTTTGTTTTGTGGAATTTTCACTCAATACATGTTAATTAATTATGAGATATTCCTTTCTTCTCCATGGACATTTATTGAGTCATTCTCAATTTGATATCTCCTTTATAAGAAAAGTAAATAAACAAAAAATATTATATGTTATTCCATCAAAGCTAGTCAAATGCCATTTGTCATGTGTTTCTTTTTCCGACTCCTATGTACTCATTTTATCTGTTTGCGTGAAAATCAGTTGATTTGTGAATAGTCCATAGAATAGTTATTTATTCTTTCATTGTTTCTTTCTTTCATTTTTTCTAACCCGACCTTCCTAGAGACTTTTAATTCTTACTTTCCACAAACACTCTTATGTTATTTCATCAATGCATAACATTGTTTTCTAAAGACTTCAAATTCTTACTTTCCACAAACTAAGTTATGTATTTGAATTTAGACATATAGACTTTATACTACTCCACCGGTTGTTAGGGTATGAAAGTTACTATTGCCTCCCCTTCCCAATAGCCGTGATTGTTTTTTAACATTTTAGTTAATTTTTTTGTATAACTAAGGCAATAAGATATGGATCGAAGTTGGATGACTACTGAACGTTTGACGTATGAGTATCAAAATGGGGTAAGAGAGTTCATATGGTTTGCAATGGAGAATGCCAAAAACCCTCAAAAAATACTTTGCTCATGAAAAAATGCTACAATAGTAAACGTCTAGATGGTAGTGGTTTGAGAAAACATTTGATTATCAATGGAATTGATCATCTGTACAGTTCTTGGATTTGGCATGTGAGAAAGAAAAATTATTTGATAGTATGGATGAATCTCGAGAGACAAATACTGCATATTGCAAAAGTCAAACAAAATCCAATGTATGGTGGCTTGTTGAAGCTTTTGTCCTTGGAGGAGAATACACCCAAAACCCCAAGCCTTATTAGGAGCAATGGACATCCAAAATGCACTTAAGTAAACAAAGTAATTACTGAAATTAATCTTTATAAGAAAATTTACTAGAATTATGTATGATAATTTTCATTGAAATTACTGAAATTATGGATGATAATACACCCAAAGAATTATTGAAATTATGGATGATAATTTTTAGTAGATGTTATTGGTAATAGTAAACTAGTAATTAAGCTTCTTTCGTAATTTTGTCATTATATCCTAGATGCAACTAATTTTGTTAGGCTATACTCCAAATTTTACTGCTAGATTTGGTACAATGGAGCTAGGTTTCACAAGTAGCTAGGTGTTTTGTTTTGCGGAGTTTTCACTCAGTGCATGTTAATTAATTATGAGGTATCCCTTTCTTTCTCATGAACATTTATAGAGTCATTCTCAACTTGGTATCTCCATTATAAGAAAAGTAAATAAACAAAAAATATTATATGTTGTTCCATCAAAGTCAAATACCATTTGTCATGTGTTTCTTTTTTCGATTCCTATGTACTCATTTTATCTATTTGCGTGAAAATCAGTTGATTTGTGAATAGTCCATAGAATAGTTATTTATTCTTTCCTTGTTTCTTTCGTTCATTTTTCCTAACCCGACCTTCCTAGAGACTTCTAATTCTTATTTTCCACAAACACCCTTATGTTATTTCATCAATGCATAACACTGTTTTCTAAAGACTTCAAATTCTTACTTTCCACAAACTAAGTTATGTAATTATGTATTTGAATTTAGACCTGTAGACTTTATACTACTCCACCGGTTGTTAGGGTATGAAAGTTACTATTGCCTCCCCTTCCCAATAGCCATGATTGTTTTTTAACATTTTAGTTAATTTTTTTGTATAACTAAGGCAATAAGATATGGATCGAAGTTGGATGACTACTGAACGTTTGACGTATGAGTATCAAAATGGGGTAAGAGAGTTCATATGGTTTGCAATGGAGAATGCCAAAAACCCTCAAAAAATACTTTGCTCATGAAAAAATGCTACAATAGTAAACGTCTAGATGGTAGTAGTTTGAGAAAACATTTGATTATCAATGGAATTGATCATCTGTATAGTTCTTGGATTTGGCATGTGAGAAAGAAAAATTATTTGATAGTATGGATGAATCTCGAGAGACAAATACTGCATATTGCAAAAGTCAAACAAAATCCAATGTATGGTGGCTTGTTGAAGCTTTTGTCCTTGGAGGAGAATACACCCAAAACCCCAAGCCTTATTAGGAGCAATGGACATCTAAAATGCACTTAAGTAAACAAAGTAATTACTGAAATTAAGCTTTATAAGAAAATTTACTAGAATTATGTATGCTAATTTTCATTGAAATTACTGAAATTATGGATGATAATACACCCAAAGAATTTATTGAAATTATGGATGATAATTTTTAGTAGATGTTATTGGTAGTAGTAAACTAGTAATTAAGCTTCTTTCGTAATTTTGTCATTCTATCCTAGATGCAACTAATTTTGTTAGGCTATACTCCAAATTTTACTGCTAGATTTGGTACAATGGAGCTAGGTTTCACAAGTAGCTAGGTGTTTTGTTTTGCGGAGTTTTCACTCAGTGCATGTTAATTAATTATGAGGTATCCCTTTCTTTCTCATGAACATTTATAGAGTCATTCTCAACTTGGTATCTCCATTATAAGAAAAGTAAATAAACAAAAAATATTATATGTTGTTCCATCAAAGTCAAATACCATTTGTCATGTGTTTCTTTTTTCGATTCCTATGTACTCATTTTATCTGTTTGCGTGAAAATCAGTTGATTTATGAATAGTCCATAGAATAGTTATCTATTCTTTCCTTGTTTCTTTCTTTCATTTTTCCTAACCCGACCTTCCTAGAGACTTCTAATTCTTACTTTCCACAAACACCCTTATGTTATTTCATCAATGCATAACACTGTTTTCTAAAGACTTCAAATTCTTACTTTCCACAAACTAAGTTATGTAATTATGTATTTGAATTTAGACCTGTAGACTTTATACTACTCCACCGGTTGTTAGGGTATGAAAGTTACTATTGCCGCCCCTTCCCAATAGCCGTGATTGTTTTTTAACATTTTAGTTAATTTTTTTGTATAACTAAGGCAATAAGATATGGATCGAAGTTGGATGACTACTGAACGTTTGACGTATGAGTATCAAAATGGGGTAAGAGAGTTCATATGGTTTGCAATGGAGAATGCCAAAAACCCTCAAAAAATACTTTGCTCATGAAAAAATGCTACAATAGTAAACGTCTAGATGGTAGTGCTTTGAGAAAACATTTGATTATCAGTGGAATTGATCATCTGTACAGTTCTTGGATTTGGCATGTGAGAAAGAAAAATTATTTGATAGTATGGATGAATCTCGAGAGACAAATACTGCATATTGCAAAAGTCAAACAAAATCCAATGTATGGTGGCTTGTTGAAGCTTTTGTCCTTGGAGGAGAATACACCCAAAACCACAAGCCTTATTAGGAGCAATGGACATCCAAAATGCACTTAAGTAAACAAAGTAATTACTGAAATTAAGCTTTATAAGAAAATTTACTAGAATTATGTATGATAATTTTCATTGAAATTACTGAAATTATGGATGATAATACACCCAAAGAATCTATTGAAATTATGGATGATAATTTTTAGTAGATGTTATTGGTAGTAGTAAACTAGTAATTAAGCTTCTTTCATAATTTTGTCATTCTATCCTAGATGCAACTAATTTTGTTAGGCTATACTCCAAATATTACTGCTAGATTTGGTACAATGGAGCTAGGTTTCACAAGTAGCTAGGTGTTTTGTTTTGTGGAGTTTTCACTCACTGCATGTTAATTAATTATGAGGTATCCCTTTCTTTCTCATGAACATTTATAGAGTCATTCTCAACTTGGTATCTCCATTATAAGAAAAGTAAATAAACAAAAAATATTATATGTTGTTCCATCAAAGTCAAATGCCATTTGTCATGTGTTTCTTTTTTCGATTCCTATGTACTCATTTTATTTGTTTGCGTGAAAATCAGTTGATTTGTGAATAGTCCATAGAATAGTTATTTATTCTTTCCTTGTTTCTTTCTTTCATTTTTCCTAACCCGACCTTCCTAGAGACTTCTAATTCTTACTTTCCACAAACACCCTTATGTTATTTCATCAATGCATAACACTGTTTTCTAAAGACTTCAAATTCTTACTTTCCACAAACTAAGTTATGTAATTATGTATTTGAATTTAGACCTGTAGACTTTATACTACTCCACCGGTTGTTAGGGTATGAAAGTTACTATTGCCTCCCCTTCCCAATAGCCGTGATTGTTTTTTAACATTTTAGTTAATTTTTTTGTATAACTAAGGCAATAAGATATGGATCGAAGTTGGATGACTACTGAACGTTTGACGTATGAGTATCAAAATGGGGTAAGAGAGTTCATATGGTTTGCAATGGAGAATGCCAAAAACCCTCAAAAAATACTTTGCTCATGAAAAAATGCTACAATAGTAAACGTCTAGATGGTAGTAGTTTGAGAAAACATTTGATTATCAATGGAATTGATCATCTGTATAGTTCTTGGATTTGGCATGTGAGAAAGAAAAATTATTTGATAGTATGGATGAATCTCGAGAGACAAATACTGCATATTGCAAAAGTCAAACAAAATCCAATGTATGGTGGCTTGTTGAAGCTTTTGTCCTTGGAGGAGAATACACCCAAAACCCCAAGCCTTATTAGGAGCAATGGACATCTAAAATGCACTTAAGTAAACAAAGTAATTACTGAAATTAAGCTTTATAAGAAAATTTACTAGAATTATGTATGCTAATTTTCATTGAAATTACTGAAATTATGGATGATAATACACCCAAAGAATTTATTGAAATTATGGATGATAATTTTTAGTAGATGTTATTGGTAGTAGTAAACTAGTAATTAAGCTTCTTTCGTAATTTTGTCATTCTATCCTAGATGCAACTAATTTTGTTAGGCTATACTCCAAATTTTACTGCTAGATTTGGTACAATGGAGCTAGGTTTCACAAGTAGCTAGGTGTTTTGTTTTGCGGAGTTTTCACTCAGTGCATGTTAATTAATTATGAGGTATCCCTTTCTTTCTCATGAACATTTATAGAGTCATTCTCAACTTGGTATCTCCATTATAAGAAAAGTAAATAAACAAAAAATATTATATGTTGTTCCATCAAAGTCAAATACCATTTGTCATGTGTTTCTTTTTTCGATTCCTATGTACTCATTTTATCTGTTTGCGTGAAAATCAGTTGATTTATGAATAGTCCATAGAATAGTTATCTATTCTTTCCTTGTTTCTTTCTTTCATTTTTCCTAACCCGACCTTCCTAGAGACTTCTAATTCTTACTTTCCACAAACACCCTTATGTTATTTCATCAATGCATAACACTGTTTTCTAAAGACTTCAAATTCTTACTTTCCACAAACTAAGTTATGTAATTATGTATTTGAATTTAGACCTGTAGACTTTATACTACTCCACCGGTTGTTAGGGTATGAAAGTTACTATTGCCGCCCCTTCCCAATAGCCGTGATTGTTTTTTAACATTTTAGTTAATTTTTTTGTATAACTAAGGCAATAAGATATGGATCGAAGTTGGATGACTACTGAACGTTTGACGTATGAGTATCAAAATGGGGTAAGAGAGTTCATATGGTTTGCAATGGAGAATGCCAAAAACCCTCAAAAAATACTTTGCTCATGAAAAAATGCTACAATAGTAAACGTCTAGATGGTAGTGCTTTGAGAAAACATTTGATTATCAGTGGAATTGATCATCTGTACAGTTCTTGGATTTGGCATGTGAGAAAGAAAAATTATTTGATAGTATGGATGAATCTCGAGAGACAAATACTGCATATTGCAAAAGTCAAACAAAATCCAATGTATGGTGGCTTGTTGAAGCTTTTGTCCTTGGAGGAGAATACACCCAAAACCACAAGCCTTATTAGGAGCAATGGACATCCAAAATGCACTTAAGTAAACAAAGTAATTACTGAAATTAAGCTTTATAAGAAAATTTACTAGAATTATGTATGATAATTTTCATTGAAATTACTGAAATTATGGATGATAATACACCCAAAGAATCTATTGAAATTATGGATGATAATTTTTAGTAGATGTTATTGGTAGTAGTAAACTAGTAATTAAGCTTCTTTCATAATTTTGTCATTCTATCCTAGATGCAACTAATTTTGTTAGGCTATACTCCAAATATTACTGCTAGATTTGGTACAATGGAGCTAGGTTTCACAAGTAGCTAGGTGTTTTGTTTTGTGGAGTTTTCACTCACTGCATGTTAATTAATTATTAGGTATCCCTTTCTTTCTCATGAACATTTATAGAGTCATTCTCAACTTGGTATCTCCATTATAAGAAAAGTAAATAAACAAAAAATATTATATGTTGTTCCATCAAAGTCAAATGCCATTTGTCATGTGTTTCTTTTTTCGATTCCTATGTACTCATTTTATTTGTTTGCGTGAAAATCAGTTGATTTGTGAATAGTCCATAGAATAGTTATTTATTCTTTCCTTGTTTCTTTCTTTCATTTTTCCTAACCCGACCTTCCTAGAGACTTCTAATTCTTACTTTCCACAAACACCCTTATGTTATTTCATCAATGCATAACACTGTTTTCTAAAGACTTCAAATTCTTACTTTCCACAAACTAAGTTATGTAATTATGTATTTGAATTTAGACCTATAGACTTTATACTACTCCACCGTTTGTTAGGGTATAAAAGTTACTATTGCCTCCCCTTCCCAATAGCCGTGATTGTTTTTTAACATTTTAGTCAATTTTTTTTATAACTAAGCCAATAAGATATGGATCGAAGTTGGATGACTATTGAACGTTTGACGTATGAGTATCAAAATGGGGTAAGAGAGTTCATATGGTTTGCAATGGAGAATGCCAAAAACCCTCAAAAAATACTTTGCTCATGAAAAAATGCTATAATAGTAAATGTCTAGACGGTAGTGGTTTGAGAGAACATTTGATTATCAATGGAATTGATCATCTGTATAGCTGTTGGATTTGGCATGGTGAGAAAGAAAAAATATTTGGTAGTATGGATGAATCTCGAGAGATAAATACTGCATATTGCAAAAGTCAAACAAAACCCTATGTATGGTGGCTTGTTGAAGCTTTTGTCCTTGGAGGAGAATACACCCAAAACCCCAAGCCTTATTAGGAGCAATGGACATCCAAAATGCACTTAAGTAAACAAAGTAATTACTGAAATTAAGCTTTATAAGAAAATTTACTAGAATTATGTATGATAATTTTCATTGAAATTACTGAAATTATGGATGATAATACACCCAAAGAATTTATTGAAATTATGGATGATAATTTTTAGTAGATGTTATTGGTAGTAGTAAACTAGTAATTAAGCTTCTTTCGTAATTTTGTCATTCTATCCTAGATGCAACTAATTTTGTTAGGCTATACTCCAAATTTTACTGCTAGATTTAATACAATGGAGCTAGGTTTCACAAGTAGCTAGGTGTTTTGTTTTGTGGAATTTTCACTCAGTGCATGTTAATTAATTATGAGGTATCCCTTTCTTTCTCATGAACATTTATAGAGTCATTCTCAACTTGGTATCTCCATTATAAGAAAAGTAAATAAACAAAAAATATTATATGTTGTTCCATCAAAGTCAAATGCCATTTGTCATGTGTTTCTTTTTTCGATTCCTATGTACTCATTTTATCTGTTTGCGTGAAAATCAGTTGATTTGTGAATAGTGCATAGAATAGTTATTTATTCTCTCCTTGTTTCTTTCTTTCATTTTTCCTAACCCGACCTTCCTAGAGACTTCTAATTCTTACTTTCCACAAACACCCTTATGTTATTTAATCAATGCATAACACTGTTTTCTAAAGACTTCAAATTCTTACTTTCCACAAACTAAGTTATGTAATTATGTATTTGAATTTAGACCTGTAGACTTTATACTACTCCACCGGTTGTTAGGGTATGAAAGTTACTATTGCCTCCCCTTCCCAATAGCCGTGATTGTTTTTTAACATTTTAGTTGATTTTTTTATATAACTAAGCCAATAAGATATGGATTGAAGTTGGATGACTACTGAACGTTTGACGTATGAGTACCAAAATGGGGTAAGAGAGTTCATATGGTTTGCAATGAAGAATGCCAAAAACCCTCAAAAAATACTTTGCTCATGAAAAAATGCTACAATAGTAAACGTCTAGACGGTAGTGGTTTGAGAGAACATTTGATTATCAATGGAATTGATCATCTGTATAGCGGTTGGATTTGGCATGGTGAGAAAGAAAAAATATTTGATAGTATGGATGAATCTCGAGAGACAAATACTGCATATTGCAAAAGTCAAACAAAACCCTATGTATGGTGGCTTGTTGAAGCTTTTGTCCTTGGAGGAGAATACACCCAAAACCCCAAGCCTTATTAGGAACAATGGACATCCAAAATACACTTAAGTAAACAAAGTAATTATTGAAATTAAGCTTTATAAGAAAAATTACTAGAATTATGTATGATAATTTTCATTGAAATTACTGAAATTATGGATGATAATACACCCAAAGAATTTATTGAAATTATGGATGATAATTTTTAGTAGATGTTATTGGTAGTAGTAAACTAGTAATTAAGCTTCTTTCATAATTTTGTCATTCTATCCTAGATGCAACTAATTTTGTTAGGCTATACTCTAAATTTTACTTGTAGATTTGGTACAATGGAGCTAGGTTTCACAAGTAGCTAGGTGTTTTGTTTGGTGGAGTTTTTACTCAGTGCATGTTAATTAATTATGAGGTATCCCTTTCTTTCCCATGAACATTTATAGAGTCATTCTCAACTTGGTATCTCCATTATAAGAAAAGTAAATAAACAAAAAATATTGTATGTTGTTCCATCAAAGTCAAATGTCATTTGTCATGTGTTTCTTTTTCCGATTCCTATGTACTCATTTTCTCTGTTTGCGTGAAAATTAGCTGATTTGTGAATAGTCCATAGAATAGTTATGTAACACCCCTGATTTATATCGGTAGTGCCACACGCCAGTGACCTCAGACGTTACCGTCCAAAGCCACCCTAGGCTTTAATCGGAACAATTAAACTTAAATGCGTATATATATTAAATGAAAGATTAAATAGCGGAAGACATTTGTATGTGAAACTCAACTCTTTAATTAAAAGATCTCTCATCAAACGAGAGTAGCGTCTTTACAACAGAGTAAAAATATCAGCGGAAGACTTATAAATTACACAGCAGAAGACTTTTAAGAATCAACCTATAACTTCGCTAGGTTATAAAGATATATTAAAGTAATATTTAACAACATAAAACACTGACACTTAAATCTTCGTCTGCAAGCCTCTTCTTCTTCGACTGGTTACTTTGACTTTGGGAACCAACCACTGATGTGCCGTATAGGACGGATGACACCAGCCAACCATGCAAGGAATAAAACCCGGTTGGTTAGTCTAATGAAAGACTATGCAAGGGTGAAAACAGAATGATTCTAGTGATCGCAACCGTTTACTATCATTGTCCCTCGAATAATAACCGAAGGAACGATATATAACCCGGAATTTCCACGGAATGATTAGTATTTAGATATGCTCTGAAAGGAAGATTCCAAAGGAATTGAGTCTTATGGAAAAGTATGACAATTGTTTGGGAACGTTATAGTTTCATACAAGCGTTTAAAAACGACTTGATCATTTGGGTCCACGACCAACCTCACCGCACAATGCGAATTCAGATTGGAAAGAGAACTTACTCTAACCGAAGTCCAGGCGAGTTTCCAAGTTGTACTTCTCGACCGAGGTTTCATTAATTATGTGCCTACCCGCACTTATCTTATCTAAATTTCAAAACGGATATTCATGTTAAAGCTTTTTAATATGATCTTGAGTAACTAAGAAAGTTTACGATATCGAGTGACTACGAAGGTTTACGATCTCGAGTGACTACGAAAGTTTACAATCTCGAGTAACTACGAAAGTTTATGGTCTCGAATGACTACGGAAGTTTATGGTCTCGAATGACTACGAAAGTTTATGATCTCGAGTGACTACGAAAGTTTACGATCTAGAAAGCATTTAGAGGCTGGGTCCACTAATACTGAGTTATAAAGAAACGATTAATCCTCATAAGGAATTAACGTTCCTACGAATACTCGTGCTAATCTAGCATTAAAGTTTACATTTAAATCCACAACAAAACCATTACGGTCATTAACAAGTATAATAGCGTTGTTTCTAGCAATATATACAACCTACTATAATATCATATTTTAATCACGTTATTTATAAAATATGTTCCCAAACGAAAACAACAGTTCAAAACAACAGTTCACTCCAATTTAATTAACAACTAAAAGCAATTGATAATTAATGGAATATGGAATGATTAAGCCAGAGAAAACCGCCACTTGCCTTAGTCTAGACAAACGATTGAGCGACGACGGGTTTCTAGGTCCGGAACGGGAACGGAAGTCGGCTTATAGATTCCTACGACGACGACCCACAACGAAACCCTAGGTTAGATTCGACAATAAAATGATACAAATCTAAGAAAGATCGAACGAAATTGAAAGAATGAAAGTCTCGCCCGAGACTGGATTGTCCAAGGCCACGATCGTGATTGCCAAGGCAATCTGCGGTCGCGGCCGTCGAGGACTTCGTCCGCGAGTGTCAAAGACAGCGGCCGCGGACGCGGCCGACCTTGTCACTGCCGCGGTCACGGCAGTTCATGTCCGCGGTCGCGGCCATGAACTCCGGCGACCCAAAACGGAGAAAACTCACCGGCGATGACTCGAAAGGGCTCGATACGAGGGGGCTTCAACTCCTAACCTCCTTGTGCCTCCAAAGCACCACTCCAAGGCCACCACGACAACCAACGAAGGCTCTGGCGATGCCTCGAAAATTACAGCGAGGGCTTGAAACTCCGGCGAGCAAGAAAATCGAGAGAGAGAGAGAGAGAGGAGATCTGGTTTGAGTGCCAAAAACCTCCCAGAATCAACCTCTATTTATAGCCAAGGAGAGGAGGCCAGCCCCGACCAGATCGATGGTGAGTCAGGCGATCAACGGCGGCATGGACGACGAGGCTCGGAAGACGAAGCGTCGCTGGCGTGTTGCACTTTTCCGCGGTCGCGGAAAATTCACCGCGGTCGCAGAAAATTCATGTGCCCAGCTTCGATGTTCCCTATTATTCCGCGGTCGCGGAATTGCTTCCGCGGTCGCGGAATTGCCCTTTTCGCGTATGTTTGCCCGGGAAAATGTTTTGCGTGGGTTTAAACCCCGTATTATATATATTTGTACCCGAACAAATATTCTAAGCTTCTGAAATACATCGAATGTATATTCCAAGGCTCGGGGAATTATTACAGAATTATGCGAGTTACGAAATTCCGAACTTCTCCGAAAGCGACACGATTACAGAACGAGGGTTGGGAAAATTACCCAAATACCCTTATTAAAATGAGGGGTATTACATCACTACCCCCTTAAAATAGTTTCGACCCCGAAACTAGCATTGCTAACTAATGGAATCGGGTTTACTACTAACCTTACTACCTGAACTTAATATCCTTAATCACTTTATCCTTGACGTTGTTCCTAGGAAATCGATCTGTCTCCTCAATCACACCATTATTCCACATATCTCCATATGTTACACTTGTAGCAACTCGTAACTACATCCACAAAGTCATAATTATCTTATGATAGTATCCTCCAAAATCATTGCAACAGACTTGCTATACCTTAAGCATGAGAATACACGTTTCTCCTTCCACTTTTCCATTTATAATTTCTCCCAGAGTACATACCTTATCTGCCTTATAATCCATTATCAGATCTTAGTGGTCCTTGAGACATCGCATTTCCTAATTCCTGTAAGTGTATACCCCACAATTCCATTACTCATCATCATCGGGTTTGGCCCTTATGCCAATTCTAACTTGGTATCCTTTCGGTAGTGATTTAGCATATTCCTTTAATCATCCTGTAATTTAAACCTTTAAGGTTCCTTAACTTTCTCCAGGCGTAATCACAACACCTTTATTCCTATGTTCCCCAAAATGAATCACATGAGATATTACCCCTGTTTCCTTAAGGTATCATCCTGAAAAATGATTCATTACCAACTGCATCAGTCACTTCTATCATAATTCTTTAACAGATTCGTACGAGTAAGCTTGTTACCTTACTCCTTAGGCGCACATAGACAATTATCTCCACTAAATCCTTTAATTTATCGGAATCATCAACATAAACTATCCTTAAACTGTAATATGTACATTTAAGTGGTCTCTCCCTAACACAGTAACCTCACAACTTAACCTTCTCCAAAGAATTGCACCATAAGCCTTATAACTGACATATTCGCAAAAAAAAAATCCAAATATCAAACCTTGTAACCTTACAAGTATCATAACTCCTTATTCCCTGAAAGTACAACTTACCAAATTCAATCATTTGGCCCAATTAGGTTTGGCCCATATGCCCATTTCCTGACTCAAATCCCAAAGATTTGTTTAACTGTCTCAAATAACTTATTTCTAACTTAAGGTCCTTATATTCCTCACACAATCTACTATCCATCCAAGACTTAATTATATCATTTCCTTATAAAACCTCAAAACGAAACCTCGAATAGGTCTTCCCAAAATGATGCCTAGGATTTCGTACACTTGGTCGCTCCAAGAGCTCTAACCACTGGTCCTACACCAGTACGGACTGTGTTTCTTGTGTTCACCATCTGCTGATGAACCATAACGTTAATTTAGGACTTTTCCAACTTGATCATGACACTTTAGTCAAATACGTTATGATACAGGTTACAAGGGTCCAAACTAATAACTTTATATTAGTCTGACTAACCCTCCACTATTAACTACAGAAACAACTATCCCTAAGAATGGATCTAAGGAATAAGTAACACTCGAAGCTTGCAGAAGTTTGAAAACCACTTATTATTAAACCTTATACCTTCAAACTTTATACCTTTAAACTTTATATATTAACTTTAATAAAATATTTATTTAAGAAAAATTAGTTTCGCAAACTAGTGATATGATTTTCGCAAAACTCTTACTAAGACAAAATCACACTTTTAGAGTTACAATCATAAACTACCGTTCTGTTGCTTATACACAGCATTTAAAACCAACTATAAATAACTTTTGAAGCCCAAATAGCTAAATCATAATTTAAATTGAATTTCAAGAGGTAACTAAACTTTTAAAGTAAAAATTTTAGATTCTGAAAACTCCTTAAAGGAAAACAGGTTGGAAATAAAAAAAAAATCGAAAATTCTCAAACCTAACAATAGGCCAAGAATTTTAAAAACCATTGCTCTGATAACATAATTGTAACACCCCCGATTTATATCGGTAGTGCCACATGCCAGTGACCTCGGACGTTACCATCCAAAACCACCCTAGGCTTTAATCGGAACAATTAAACTTAAATGCGTATATATATTAAATGAAAGATTAAACAGCGGAAGACATTTGTATGTGAAACTCAGCTCTTTTATTAAAATATCTCTCATCAAACGAGAGTAGCATCTTTACAACAGAGTAAAAATATCAGCGGAAGACTTATAAATTACACAGCGGAAGACTTTTAAGAATCAACCTATAACTTCGCTAGTTTATAAAGATATATTAAAGTAATATTTAACAACTTAAAACACTGACACTTAAATCTTCGTCTGCAAGCCTCTTCTTCTTCGACTGGTTACTTTGACTTCGGGAACCAACCACTGATGTGCCGTATAGGACGGATGACACCAGCCAACCATGCAAGGAATAAAACCCGGTTGGTTAGTCTAATGAAAGACTATGCAAGGGTGAAAACAGAATGGTTCTAGTGATCGCGACTGTTTACTATCATTGTCCCTCGAATAATAACCGAAGGAACGATATATAATCCGAAATTTCCACGGAATGATTAGTATTTAGATATGCTCTGAAAGGAAGATTCCAAAGGAATTGAGTCTTATGGAAAAGTATGACAATTATTTGTGAACGTTATAGTTTCATACAAGCGTTTAAAAACGACTTGATCATTTGGGTCCACGACCAACCTCACCGCACAATGCGAATTCAGATTGGAAAGAGAACTTACTCTAACCGAAGTCCAGGCGAGTTTCCAAGTTGTACTTCTCGCCCGAGGGTTCATTAATTATGTGCCTACCCGCACTTATCTTATCTAAATTTCAAAATGGATATTCATGTTAAAGCTTTTTAATATGATATCGAGTAACTACGAAAGTTTACGATATCGAGTGACTACGAAGGTTTACGATCTCGAGTGACTACGAAAGTTTACGATCTCGAGTAACTACGAAAGTTTATGGTCTCAAATGACTACGAAAGTTTATGATCTCGAATGACTACGAAAGTTTATGATCTCGAGTGACTACGAAAGTTTACGATATGGAAAGCATTTAGAGGCTGGGTCCACTAATACTGGGTTATAAAGAAACGATTAATCCTCATAAGGAATTAACGTTCCTACAAATACCCGTGCTAATCTAGCATTAAAGTTTACATTTAAATCCACAACAAAACCATTACGGTCATTAACAAGTATAATAGCGTTGTTTCTAGCAATATATACAACCTACTATAATATCATATTTTAATCACGTTATTTATAAAATTTGTTCCCAAACGAAAACAACAGTTCAGTCCGATTTAATTAACAACTAAAAGCAATTGAAAATTAATGGAACATGGAATTATTAAGCAAGAGTGAACCGCCACTTGCCTTAGTCTAGATAAACGATTGAGCGACGACGGGTTTCTGGGTCCGAAACGGGAACGAAAGTCGGATTACAAATTCCTACGACGACGACCCACAACGAAACCCTAGGTTAGATTCGACAATAAAATGATACGAATCTAAGAAAGAACGAACGAAATCGAAAGAACGAAAGTCCCGCCCGAGACCAGATTGTCCAAGGCCACGATCGCGATTGCCAAGGCAATCCGCGGTCGCGACAGGGATTCCGCGGTCGCGGCCATCGAGGACTTCGTCCGCGAGTGTCAAAGACAACGGCCGCGGATGCGGCCGACCTTGTCACTGCCGCGGTCGCAGCAGTTCATGTCCGCGGTCGCGGCCATGAACTCCGGCGACCCAAAACGGAGAAAATTCACCGGCGACGACTCGAAAGGGCTTGATACGAGGGGGCTTCGACTCCTGACCTCCTTGCGCCTCCAAAGCACCACTCCAAGGCCACCACGACAACCAACGAAGGCTTCGGCGATGCCTCGAAAATTCCGGCGAGGGCTTGAAACTCCGGCAAGCAAGAAAATCGAGAGAGAGAGAGAGAGAGAGAGAGAGAGAGAGAGAGAGAGAGAGAGAGAGAGAGAGAGAGAGAGAGAGAGAGAGAGAGAGAGAGAGAGAGAGAGAGAGAGAGAGAGAGAGAGAGAGAGAGAGAGAGGATATCCGGTTTGATTGCCAAAAACCTCCCAGAATCAACCTCTATTTATAGCCAAGGAGAGGAGGCCAGCCCCGACCAGATCGACGGCGAGTTAGGCGATCAACGGCGGCACGGACGACGAGGCTCGGAAGACGAAGCGTCGCTGGCGTGTTGCACTTTTCTGCGGTCGCGGAAAATTCACCGCGGTCGCGGAAAATTCATGTGCCCAGCTTCGATGTGCCCTATTATTCCGCGGTCGCGGAATTGCCCTTTTCGCGTCTGTTTGCCCGGGAAAAGGTTTGACGTGGGTTTAAACCCCGGATTATATATATTTGTACTCGAACAAATATTCTAAGCTTCCGAAATACATCGAATGTATATTCCAAGGCTCAGGGAATTATTACAGAGATTATGCGAGTTATAAAAATTCTGAACTTCTCCGAAAGCGACACGATTACAGAACAAGGGTTGGAAAAATTACCCAAATACCCTTACTAAAATGAGGGGTATTACAAGTTATTTATTCTTTCCTTGTTTCTCTCTTTCATTTTTCCTAACCCGACCTTCCTAGAGACTTCTAATTCTTACTTTCCACAAACACCCTTATGTTATTTCATCAATGCATGCCATTGTTTCCTAAAGACTTCAAATTCTTACTTTCCACAAACTAAGTTATGTAATTATGTATTTGAATTTAGACCTATACACTTTATACTACTCCACCGGTTGTTAGGGTATGAAAGTTACTATTGCCTCCCTTTCCCAATAGCCGTGATTGTTTTTCACATTTCAGTTGATTTTTTTATATAACTAAGCCAATAAGATATGGATCGAAGTTGGATGACTACAGAACGTTTGAAGTCTGAGTACCAAGATGGGGTAAGAGAGTTCATATAATTTGCAATGGAGAATGCCAAAAACCCTCAAAAAACACTTTGCTCATGAAAAAATGCTACAATAGTAAACATCTAGACGGTAGTGGTTTGAGAGAACATTTGATTATCAATGGAATTGATCATCTGTATAGCTGTTGGATTTTGCATGGTAAGAAAGAAAAAATATTTGATAGTATGGATGAATCTCGAGAGACAAATACTGTATATTGCAAAAGTCAAACAAAACCCTCTATATGATGGCTTGTTGAAGCTTTTGTCCTTGGAGGAGAATACACCCAAAACCCCAAGCCTTATTAGGAGCAATGGACATCCAAAATGCACTTAAGTAAACAAAGTAATTACTGAAATTAAGCTTTATAAGAAAATTTACTAGAATTATGTATGTTAATTTTCATTAAAATTACTGAAATTATGGATGATAATACACCTAAAGAATTTACTGAAATTATGGATGATAATTTTTAGTAGATGTTATTGGTAGTAGTAAACTAGTAATTAAGCGTCTTTCGTAATTTTGTCATTCTATCCTAGATGCAAATAATTTTGTTAGGCTATACTCCAAATTTTACTGTTAGATTTGGTACGATGGAGCTAGGTTTCACAAATAGCTAGGTGTTTTGTTTTGTGGAGTTTTAACTCAATGCATGTTAATTAATTATGAGGTATCCCTTTCTTCTCCATGAACATTTATATAGTCATTCTCAACTTTGTATCTCCTTTATAAGAAAATTAAATAAACAAAAAAAAATTATATGTTGCTCCATCAAAGTCAAATGTCATTTGTCATGTGTTTCTTTTTCTGATTCATTAGTACGCATTTTCTCTGTTTGCGTGAAATTCAACTGATTTGTGAATAGTCCGTAGAATGGTTATTTCTTCTTTCCTTGTTTCTTTCTTTCATTTTTCCTAACCCGACCTTTCTAGAGACTTCTAATTCTTACTTTCCACAAACACCCTTATGTTATTTCATCAATGCATAATATTGTTTTCCTAAAGACTTCTAATTCCTACTTTTCAAAATTAAGTTATGTAATTATGTATTTGAATTTAGACCTAAAGACCTTATACTACTCCACCGACAGTTAGGGTACAAATGTTACTATTGTCTCCCTTTCCCAATAGCCATGATTGTTTTTTATCATTCTAGTTGATTTTTTTTGTATAACTAAGCCAATAAGATATGGATCGAAGTTGGATAACTACTGAATGTTTGACGTCTGAGTACAAAAATTGAGTAAGAGAGTTCATACGGTTTGCTATGGAGAATGCCAAAAACCCTCAAAAAAATTGCCCATGAAAAAATGCTACAATAGTAAATGTTTAGACGCTAGTGGTTTGATAGAACAAATGATTATCAATGGAATTGATCATCTGTACAACCGTTGGATTTGGCATGGTGAGAAAGAAAAATTATTTGATAGTATGGATGAATCTCGAGAAACAAATAATGCATATTGTATAAGTCAAACGAAACCCTCTGTTTGGTGGCTTGTTGAATCTTTTGTCCTAAGAGGAGAATACAATCAAAACCCCAGGCCTTATTAGGAGCAATGGACATCCAAAATGCACTTAAGAAAACAAAGTAATTACTGAAATTAAGCTTTACAAGAAAATTTACTAAAATTATATATGATAGTTTTTATTGAAATTCCTGAAATTATGGATGATAATACACGCAAAGAATTTATTGAAATTATGGATGATAATTTTTAGTACATGTTAATGGTAGTAGTAACCTAGTAATTACGCTTCTTTCTAAATTTTGTCATTCTATCCTAGATGCAACTAATATTGTGATGCTATACTCCAAATTTTACTGTTAGATTTGGTACGATGGAGCTAGATTTCACATGTAGCTAGATGTTTTGTTTTGTGGAGTTTTCACTCAATACATGTTAATTAATTATGAGGTATCCCTTTCTTCCCTATGAACATTTATAGCGTCATTCTCAACTTGGTATCTCCTTTATAAGAATATTAAATAAACAAAAATATTATATGTTATTCCATCAAAGTCAAATGCCATTTGTCATGTGTTTCTTTTTCTGATTTTTTTGTACTCATTTTCTCAGTTTGCGTGAAAATCAGCTGATTTGTGAATAGTACATAGAACAGTGATTTCTTCTTTCATTGTTTCTTTTTTTCATTTTTCCTAACCTGACCTTCCTAGAGACTTCTAATTCTTACTTTCCACAAACACCATTATATTATTTCATGAATGCATAACACTCTTTCCTAAAGACTTCTAATTCTTACTTTCCACATACTAAGTTTAGTAATTATGTATCTGAATTTAGACCTATAGACCTTATTCTACTCCACCGGTTGTTAGGGTATGAAAGTTACTGTTGCCTCCCCTTCCCAATAGCCATGATTGTTTTTTAGCATTTTGGTTGACTTTTTTTGTATAACTAAGCGAATAAGATATGGATCGAAGTTGGATGACTACTGAATGTTTGACGTTTGAGTACCAAAATGTGTTTCCTTTTTCGATTCTTTTGTACTCAATTTCTTTGTTAGCATGAAAATCAGTTGATTTGTGAATAGTCCATATAATAGTTATTTATTCTTTTCATGTTTCTTTCTTTCACTTTTCCTAACCCGACCTTTCTAGAGACTTCTAATTCTTACTTTCCACAAACACCTTTATGTTATTTCATCAATGTATAACATTGTTTCCTAAAGACTTATAATTATTACTTTCAACAAATTAAGTTATGTAATTATGTATCTAAATTTAGACCGATAGACCTTATATTACTCCACTGGTTGTTAGAGTATGAAAGTTATTATTGCCTCCCCTTCCCAATAACCTTGATTGTTTTTGAACTTTCTATTTGTTTTTTTTTGTATAACTAAGCCAATAAGATATGGATTAAAATTGGATGAATGCTGAACGTTTGACGTGTGAGTACAAAAATGGGGTAAGAGAGTTCATATGGTTTGCTATGGGAAATGCCAAAAACCCTCAAAAAAATACTTTGCCCATGCAAAACAAATGCTATAATAGTAAACGTCTTAACGCTAATGGTTTGAGAAAACATTTGTTTATCAATGGAATTGATCATCTGTACAATTGTTGGATTTGGCATGGTGAGAAAGAAAAATCATTTGATAGTATGGATGAATCTCGAGAGACAAATACTGCATATTGCTTAAGTGAAACGAAACCCTTTATATGGTGGCTTGTTGAAGCTTTTGTCCATGGAGGAAAATACACCCAAAACCCCAGGCCTTATTAGGAGCAATGGACATCCAAAATGAACTTAAGTAAACAAAGTAATTATTGAAATTAAGCTTTATAAGAAAATTTACTAGAATTATGTATGATAATTTTCATTGAAATTACTGAAATTGAGGAAGATAATACACCCAAAAAATATACTAAAATTATGGATGATAATTATTAGTATATGTTATTGGTAGTAGTAAACTAGTAGTTAAGATTATTTCCTAATTTTGTCATGCTATCCTCCAAATTTTATTGTTAGATTTGGTACGATGGAGCTAGGTTTCACAAGTAGCTAGTTGTTTTATTTTGTCGAGTTTTCACTGAATGCATGTTAATTAATTATGAGGTATCTCTTTCTTTCCCATGAACATTTATATAGTCATTCTCAACTTGGTATCTCCTTTATAAGAAAATTAAATAAACAAAAAAAATTATATATTGTTCAATCAAAGTCAAATGCCATAAGTTATGTGTTTCTTTTTCTAATTCCTTTGTACTCATTTTCTTTGTTTGCCAGAAAATCAGTTGATTTGTGAATAGTCCACAGAATAGTTATTTCTTCTTTCCTTGTTTCTTTCTTTCATTTTTCCTAACCCGACCTTCCTAGAGACTTTTAATTCTTACTTTCTACAAACACCCTTATGTTATTTCATCAATGCATAACACTGTTTCCTAAAGACTTCTAATTCTTACTTTCCACAAACTAAGTTATATATTTTTGTATCTAAATTTAGAGCTATAGACCTTACATTACTCCACTGGTTGTTAGGGTATGAAAGTTATTGTTGCCTCCCCTTCCCAACAGCCATGATTGTTTCTAACATTCTAGTTGATTTTTTTGTATAACTAAGCCAATAAGATATGGATCGAAATTGGATGAATACTGAAAGTTTGCGTCTAAGTACCAAAATAGGGTAAGAGAGTTGATATGGTTTGCTACATAGAACTCCAAAAACCCTCAAAAAGTACTTTGCCCGTGCTAAAAATGCTACAATAGTAAATGTCTAGACGCTAGTGGTTTGAGAGAACATTTAATTATCAATGAAATTAATCATATGTACATCTGTTGGATTTAGAATGGTGAGAAGGTAAAATTATTTGATAGAATGGATGAATCTCGAGAGACAAATACTGCATATTGCATAACTCAAACGAAACCCTCTGTATGGTGGCTTGTTGAAGCTTTTGTCCTTGTAGGAGAATACACCCAAAACCCCAGGCCTTATTAGGAGCAATGGACATCCAAAATGCACTTAAGTAAACAAAGTAATTATTGAAATTAAGCTTTACAATTATATTTACAAAAATTATGTATGATAATATTTATTGAAATTATGGATGATAATACAAACAAAGAATTTAGTGAAATTATGGATAATAATTTGTAGTACATGTTATTGGTAGTAGTAAACTAGTAATTAAGCTTCTTTCATAATTTTGTCATTCTATCCTAGATGCAACAAATTTTGTTATGCTATCCTCAAAATTGTACTGTTAGAATTGGTACGATGGAGCTAGGTTTCACAAGTAGTTAGGTCTTTTGTTTTGTGGAGTTTTCACTCAATGCATGTTAATTAAATATATGGTATCCTTTTCTTCCCCATGAACATTTATAGAGTCATTCTCAACATGGTATCTCTTTTATTAGAAAATTAAATAAACAAAAAAATTATATGTTGTTCCATAAAAGTCAAATGTCAAATGTCATTTGTTTCTTTTTATGATTCCTTTGTACTCATTTTCTCAATTTGCATGAAAATCCGTTGATTTGTGAATAGTCCATAGAGTAGTTATTTCTTCTTTCCATGTTTCTTTCTTTCATTTTTCCTAAACCTTTTCTAGAGACTTCTAATTCTTACTTTCCACAAACACCCTTATGTTATTTCATCAATGCATAACAATGTTTCCTAAAGACTTCTAATTCTTACTTTCCACTAACTAAGTTATGTAATTATGTATCTGAATCTAGACCAATAGACCTTATACTACTCCACCGACTGTTAGGATATGGAAGTTACTGTTGCCTCCCCTTCCCAATAGCAATGATTGTTTTTTGACATTCTAGTTGATTTTTTTTGTATAACTAAGCCAATAAGATATGGATCGAAGTTGGATGACTACTGAACGTTTGGCGTCTGAGTACCAAAATGGGGTAAGAGAGTTCATATGGTTTGTTATGGAGAATGCCAAAAACCCTCAAAAAATACTTTGCCCATGCAAAAAGTGGTACAATAGTAAATGTCTAGCCGTTAGTGGTTTGATAGAACATTTGATTATCCAGGGAATCGATCATCTGTACAGTTGTTTGATTTGGTATGGTGAGAAAGAAAAATTATTTCATAGTACGGATGAATCTCGAGAAACAAATACTGCATATTGCATAAGTCAAACGAAACCCACTATATGGTGGCTTGTTGAACCTTTTGTCCTTGGAGGAGAATACACCCAAAACCACATGCCTTATTAGGAGCAATAGACATCCAAAATACACTTAAGTAAACTAAGTAATTACTGAAATTAAGCTTTATAAGAAAATTTACTGAAATTATGTATGATAATTTTTATTAATATTACTGAAATTATGGATGATACCCAAAAAATATTGAAATTATGGATGATAATTTTTAATACATGTTATTGGTAGTAGTAAACTAGTAATTAAGCTTTTTTTTGTAATTTTGTCATTCTATCCTAGATGCAACTAATTTTTTCAAGCTATACTCCAAATTTTACTGTTAGATTTGGTACAATGGAGCTAGGATTCACAAGTAGCTTGATGATTTGTTTTTTGGAGTTTTCACTCGATGTTTGTTAATTAATTTTGAGGTATCCCTTTCTTCCCCATCAACCTTTATCGAGTCATTCTCAACTTGCTATATCCTTTATATGAAAATTAAATAAACAAAAAATTAGATGTTGTTCCATCAAAGTCAAATGTCATTTGTCACTTGTTTCTTTTTCCGATTCCTTTGTACTCATTTTATCTGTTTGCGTGAAAATCAACTGATTTGTGAATAGTCTATAGAATAGTTCTTTCATTTTTCGAAACCAGACCTTCCTAGAGACTTCTAATTCTTACTTTCCACAAACACCCTTATATTATTTCATCAATGCATAACACTTCCTAAAGACTTCTAATTCTTACTTTCCACAAACACCCTTATACTACTCCACCGGTTGTTAGGGTATGAAAGTTACTATTGCATCCCCTTCCCAATCGCCCTGATTGTTTTTTAACATTCTAGTTTATTTTTATTTGTATAACTAAGCGAATAAGATATGGATCGAAGTTGGATGACTATTGAACGTTTGACATCTGAGTACCAAAATGGGGTAAGAGAGGTCATATGGTTTGCTATGGAGAATGCTAAAAACCCTCAAAAAATACTTTGCCCATGAAAAAAATACTACAATAGTAAACATCTAGTTGCTAGTGGTTTGAGAGAACATTTGATTATCAATGGAATTGGTCATCTGTACAGCTGTTAGATTTGGCATGGTGAGAAAGAAAAATTATTTGATAGTATGGATGAATCTCGGGAGACAAATACTGCATATTGCATAAGTCAAAAGAAACCCTTTGTACGGTGGCTTGTTGAAGCTTTTTTCCTTGGATGAGAATACACCCAAAACCCCATGCCTTATTAGGAGCAATGGACATCCAAAATGCACTTATGTAAACAAAGTAATTACTGAAATTAAGCTAGGTTTCCCTTTCTTCCTCATGGACATTTATAGTCATTCTCAACTTGGTATCTCCTTTATAAGAAAATTATAAACAAAAAAAATTATATGTTGTTTCCTCAAACTCAAATGACATTTGTCATGTGTTTCTTTTTCCTATTCCATTGTACTCATTTTCTTTGTTAGCTTGCAAATCAGTTAATTTGTGAATAGTACATAGAATAGTTATTTCTTCTTTTCTTGTTTCTTTCTTTCACTTTTCCTAACCCGACCTTTCTAGAGACTTTTAATTCTTACTTTCCACAAACACCCTTATGTTATTTCATCAATGCATAAAACTGTTTCCTAAAGCTTTCTAAATCTTACTTTCTACAAAGTAGGTTATGTAATTATATATCTAAATATAGACATATAGACCTTATATTACTCCATTGGTTGTTAGGGTATGAAAGTTACTGTTGCTTTCCCTTCCCAATAACCATGATTGTTTTTGAACAATCTAGTTGATTTTTTTTGTATAACTAAGCCAATAAGATCTGAATTGAAATTGGATGATTGCTGAACGTTTGACGTGTGAGTACGAAAATGGGGTAAGAGAGTTCATATGGTTTGCTATGGGAAATGCCCAAAAACCCTCAAAAAATACTTAGCCCATGCAAAAAAATGCTACAATAGTAAACGTCTAGACACTAGTGGTTTGAGAGAACATTTATATATCAATGGATTTGATCATCTGTACAATTGTTGGATTTGGCATGGTGAGAAAGAAAAATTATTTGATAGTATGGATGAATCTTGAGAGACAAATACTGCATATTGCATAAGTCAAACGAAACCCTTTGTATGGTAGCTTGTTGAAGCTTTTGTCCTTGGAGGAGAAATAGAGAATACACCCAAAACCCCATGCCTTATTAGGAGCAATGTACATCCAAAATACACTTAAGTAAACAAAGTAATTATTGAAATTAAGCTTTATATGAAAATTTACTGAAATTATGTATGATAATTTGTATTGAAATTACTGAAATTATGGATGATACCCAAAGATTACTGAAATTATGGATGATAATTTTTAGTACATGTTATTGGTAGTAGTAAACTAGTACTTAAGCTTCTTTCGGAATTTTGTCATTCTATCATAGATGCAACTAATTTTGTCATGCTATACTCCAAATTTTATTGTTAGATTTGGTACGATGGGGCTAGGTTTCACAAGTAGCTAGATGTTTTATTTTGTGGAGTTTTCAGTCAATGCAAGTTAATTAATTATAAGGTATCCATTTCTTCCCCATGAACCTTTATCGAATCATTCTCAACTTGGTATCTCCTTTTTAAGAAAATTAAATAAACAAAAAATTAGATGTTGTTCCATCAAAGTCAAATGCCATTTGTCACATGTTTCTTTTTCAGATTTCTTTGTACTCATTTTCGTTGTTTGCGTGAAAATTAGCTGATTTGTGAATATTCAATAGAATAGTTAGTTATTCATTTTTTGTTTCTTTCTTTCATTTTTCCTAAACCGACCTTCCTAAAGACGTCTAATTCTTACTTTTCACAAACACCCTTATATTATTTCATTAATGCATAAAACTGTTTCCTAAAGACTTCTAATTCTTACTTTCCACAAACTAAGTTATGTAATTATATATATGAATTTAGACCTATAGACCATATACTACTTCACCGGTTGTTAGGGTATGAAAGTTATTGTTGCCTCCCCTTCCCAATAGCCCTGATTGTTTTTTGACATTCTAGTTGATTTTTTTGTATAACTAAGCCAATAAGATATGGATCGAAGTTGGATGACTACTGAACGTTTGACATCTGAGTATAAAAATGGGGTAAGAGAGTTCATACGGTTTGCTATGGAGAATGTCAAAATCCCTCAATAGTAAACGTTTAGACGCTAGTGGTTTGAAAGAACATTTGATTATCAATTGAATTGATCATCTATACAACTGTTGGATTTGGCATGGTGAGAATCATAAATTATTTGATAGTATGGATGAATCTCGAGAGATAAATACTGCATATTGCATAAGTCAAACGAAACCATTTGTATGGTGGCTTGTTGAAGCTTTTGTCCTTGGAGGAGAAAACACCCAAAACACCCTGATGTGAATATGGATTCCTTCATTTTTGAAGAAGCTGAACAACTTGTACCGATGAAATTGTACGAAGCATTGAAGATGTCGAAACCGAGAAATCTTACTCTTCGACACCTTCTCGGTATTTCTGCCATAAAGGGAGCTACACATATCCAATGGAGGACCATTAGTAGTCATTGGAAAGCTAACAAAATGATCTACAACTTTTATGTCAACTGTTTCTATGAAATATGTTCGTATAAGTCCAGATATTGCAATCTTCGGCAGCAGTCCAACCATTTCCAAGGAAGTAACTAGTCTAAATTCAATGCCGAAAGACTCCAAGAGCCTCAACGTTTTTTCCATCAATTCCAACTGATATTATGCTTATTATTTCAGTTTTATTTAGTATAAAATTTGAAGAGTCTTTTGGTTAATGTTTTAGTTAATGTTTTGTTTGCTTGGAATGCAAGAGGTTTGAAGAGTGCCTTGCACTCTAATTTTGTAAGCCTATAAATAGGCTATGCTTCTTCCATTGTAAGACACGCTTGAATTGAATCAAAAAGTCTATCAAACTCTCTCTTCCCTTGCTCTAACATTCTTGCGTCAAATTCCCTTGTTGCCGAGTGTTTATATCTCTCCAACAACTTCTTTCTCAACCAAGTCTGCGTCGAGTCTTCCCTCCCCTTGAAGAACTATTCGTGAGCCAACATCTCACACCAAGAACGCCTACCAAAGGTGCCTCCATCATCCATCTCATCCATCCTCAAATCCATCACCATTACGAGTCATCCCAAACTCCACTCGCACCATCGCAGATTTCCTTCCCGGAACTTTCGAAAGCCTCTCAGTAGAACCGGCGTATCTTTTTATTCCCTACCCAGAAAGTTCTACAATTTTGAGGGAATAAACTAGACTTCAAGATCTAACTCTGGGATTTGGAATCACTTCATTCCGATCTCAGACGAGAGAGAACGGTCCATTTCAAGTCAAGTCACATTTCTGGGCTTTGCTTGACGATTCCTTGAAGATCTTCGAAGCCATTCCTCGCACCGTGTCATTCCCGATCCTTGATTCACATCATTTGGTATCAGAGCCACGCAAGTAGGTTTCGAAACCTTGTCATGTATCACCATAGAATCCACCAACCGATGACCATGTTTGAGCCTCTACAAATTTACCGAGAGCATCTCTCATCATTAAGATCTGATTTGAGAGACTTCCGAGAGATGCAAGATCGTCAATTTTCACTTCTTCACAAAACGCTCAAGGAAGAATTTACGAACCTCGAGGAGATGATCCGTCGATATTATTCACAAGAGAAAATAAAACTCAAAGGTGATGAATCACCTAAGGAAGAAGTGTGTGAAATTTTCATGGCCAAAGTTTTTGAAGAGCAAGTTGTTGAAGAGGAATCAGAACTGAAAGAAGATGAGGCAAATTGCATTGTCAAACAACCACTTGTCAAAACCGCCGCCATGGAGGAAAAGAAAGGTAGTTCATCTTCTCTAACTTTTGATGTTCATGTGGATTCGAGGACGAATCCTTTTAAAGGTGGAGAGGATGATGTGAATATGGATTCCTTCATTTTTGAAGAAGCTGAACAACTTGTACCGATGAAATTGTACGAAGCATTGAAGATGTCGAAACCGAGAAATCTTACTCTTCGACACCTTCTCGGTATTTCTGCCATAAAGGGAGCTACACATATCCAATGGAGGACCATTAGTAGTCATTGGAAAGCTAACAAAATGATCTACAACTTTTATGCCAACTGTTTCTATGAAATATGTTCGTATAAGTCCAGATATTGCAATCTTCGGCAGCAGTCCAACCATTTCCAAGGAAGTAACTAGTCTAAATTCAATGCCGAAAGACTCCAAGAGCCTCAACGTTTTTGCCATCAATTCCAACTGATATTATGCTTATTATTTCAGTTTTATTTAGTATAAAATTTGAAGAGTCTTTTGGTTAATGTTTTAGTTAATGTTTTAGTTAATGTTTTGTTTGCTTGTAATGCAAGAGGTTTGAAGAGTGCCTTGCACTCTAATTTTGTAAGCCTATAAATAGGCTATGCTTCTTCCATTGTAAGACACGCTTGAATTGAATCAAAAAGTCTATCAAACTCTCTCTTCCCTTGCTCTAACATTCTTGCGTCAAATTCCCTTGTTGCCGAGTGTGTATATCTCTCCAACAACTTCTTTCTCAACCAAGTCTGCGTCGAGTCTTCCCTCCCCTTGAAGAACTATTAGTGAGCCAACATCTCACACCAAGAACGCCTACCAAAGGTGCCTCCATCATCCATCTCATCCATCCTCAAATCCATCACCATTACGAGTCATCCCAAACTCCACTCGCACCATCGCAGATTTCCTTCCCGGAACTTTCGAAAGCCTCTCAGTAGAACCGGCGTATCTTTTTATTCCCTACCCAGAAAGTTCTACAATTTTGAGGGAATAAACTAGACTTCAAGATCTAACTCTGGGATTTGGAATCACTTCATTCCGATCTCAGACGAGAGAGAACGGTCCATTTCAAGTCAAGTCACATTTCTGGGCTTTGCTTGACGATTCCTTGAAGATCTTCGAAGCCATTCCTCGCACCGTGTCATTCCCGATCCTTGATTCACATCACACCCGGCCTTATTAGGAGCAATGGACATCCAAAATGTAATTAAGTAAACAAAGTAATTACTAAAATTAAGCTTTACAAGAAAATTTACTGAAAATTATGTATGCTAATTTTTATTGAAATTACTGAAATTATGGATGATAATACACCCAAAGAATTTATTGAAATTATGGATGATAATTTTTAGTACATGTTATTGGTAGTAGTAAACTAGTAATTAAGCTTCTTTCGTAATTTGGTCATTCTATCCTAGATGCAACTAATTTTGTCATGCTATCCTCCAAATTTTACTATTAGATTTGGTACGATAGAGCTAGATTTCACAAGTAGGTAGGTGTTTTGTTTTATGGAGTTTTCACTCAATGCATGTTAATTAATTATGAGGTATTCTTTTCTTTCCCATGAACATTTATAGAGCCATTCTCAACTTGGTATATCCTTTATTAGAAAATTAAAAGACAAAAAAATTATATGTTGTTCCATCAAAGTCAAATGTCATTTGTCATGTTTTTCTTTTTCTAATTCCTTTGTACTCATTTTCTTTGTTAGCCTGAAAATCAGTTGATTTGTGATTAGTCCACAGAATAGTTATTTATTCTTTCCTTGTTTAATTTCTTTAATTTTTCCTAACCCGACCTTCCTAGAGACTTCTAATTCTTACTTTCCACAAACACCCTTATGTTATTTCACCAATGCATAACATTGTTTCCTAAAGACTTTTAATTCTTACTTTCCACAAACTAAGTTATGTAATTATGTATCTAAATTTAGACCTATTGACCTTATATTACTCCACTGGTTGTTAGGGTATGAAAGTTACTGTTGCCTCCCCTTCCCAATAACCATGTTTGTTTTTTAACATTCTAATTGATTTTTTTTGTATAACTAAGCCAATAAGATATGGATGGATATTGGATGATTGTTGAATGTTTGACGTGTGAGTACAAAAATGGGGTAAGAGAGTTCATATGGGATGCTATGGGAAATGCCAAAAACCCTCAAAAAATACTTTGCCCATGCAAAAAAATGCTACAATTGTAAACGTCTAAGCGCTAGTCATTTAAGAGAACATTTGATTATCGATGGAATTGATCATCTGTACATCTGTTAGATTTGGCATGGTGAGAAAGAAAAATTATTTGATAGTATGCATGAATCTCGAGAGACAAATATTGCATATTGCATAAGTCAAACGAAACCCTCTGTATGGTGGCTTGTTGAAACATTTGTCCTTGGAGGAAAATACACTGAAAACCCTAGGCCTTATTAGGAGCAATGGACATCCAAAATACACTTAAGTAAACAAAGTGATTACTGAAATTAAGCTTTATAAGAAAAGTTACTGAAATTATGTATGATAATTTTAATTGAAATTATGGATGATAATACACCCAAAGAATATACTGAAATTATGGATGATAATATTTAGTATATGTTATTGGTAGTAGTAAACTAGTAATTAAGCTTATTTCCTGATTTTGTCATTCTATCCTAGATGCAACTAATTTTGTCATGCTATCCTCTAAAGTTTACTGTTAGATTTGGTACGATGGAGCTAGGTTTCACAAGTAGATAGGTGTTTTTTTTATGGAGTTTTCACACAATGCATGTTAATTAATTATGAGGGATCCTTTCTTTCGCATGGACATTTATAGAGTCATTCTCAACATGGTATCTCCTTTATAAGAAAACTAAAAAATAAATAAAATTATATGTTGTTTCATCAAAGTCAAAAGCCATTTGTCATGGGTTTTTTTTTTCGATTCCCTTGTACTCAATTTCTCTGTTTGCGTGAAAATCAAATGATTTGTGAATAGTCCATAGAATAGTTATTTCATCAATGCATAAAACTGTTTCCTAAAAACCTATAGACCTTATATTTCTCCACTGGTTGTGAGGATATGAAAGTTACTGTTGCCTCCCCTTCCCAATAGCCATGATTGTTTTTTAACATTCTAGTTGATTTTTTTTTTGTATAACTAAGCCAATAAGATATGGATCGAAATTGGATGACTACTGAACGTTTGACGTCTGAGTACCAAAATGGGGTAAGAGAGTTCATATGGTTTGCTATGGAGAATGCCAAAAACCCTCAAAAAATACTTTGCCCATGAAAAAAATGCTACAATAGTAAACGTCTAGACGCTAGTGGTTTGAGAGAACATTTGATTATCAATGGAATTGATCATCTGTACAACTGTTGGATTTGGCGTGGTGAGAAAGAAAAATTATTTCATAGTATGGATGAATCTCGAGAGACAAATATTGCATATTGCATAAGTCAAATGAAACCTTTTATACGGTGGCTTGTTGAAGCTTTTGTTCTTGGAAGAGAATACACCCAAAACCACATGCCTTATTAGGAGCAATGGACATCCAAAATGCACTTAAATAAACAAAGTAATTACTGAAATTAAGCTAGGTTTCCCTTTCTTCCCCATGGACATTAATAGAGTCATTCTCAACTTAGTATCTCTTTTATAAGAAAAATAAATAAACAAAAAAATTATATGTTGTTTCATCAAAGTCAAATGACATTTGTCATGTGTTTCTTTTTCTGATTCCTTTGTACTCATTTTGTTTGTTAGCCTGAAAATCAGTTTATTTGTGAATAGTTCATAGAATAGTTATTTCTTCTTTCCTTGTTTCTTTCTTTCACTTTTCATAACCGGACATTTCTAGAGACTTCTACTTCTTACTTTCCACAAATGCCCTTACGTTATTTCATCAATGCAGAACAATTTTTCCTAAGGACTTCTAATTCTTACTTTCCACAAACTAAGTTATGTAATTATGTATCCAAATTTAGACCTATAGACCTTATATTACTCCACTGGTTGTTAGGGTATGAAAGTTATTGTTGCCTCCCCTTCCCAATAACCATGATTGTTTTTTAACATCTAGTTGATTTTTTTTGTAAGACTAAGCCAATAAGATATGGATTGAAATTGGATGATTGTTGAACGTTTGACGTGTGAGTACAAAAATGGGGTAAGAGAGTTCATATGGTTTGCTATGGGAAATGCCAAAAACCCTCAAAAAAATACTTTGCCCTTGCAAAAAAATGCTACATTAGTAAACATCTAGGCGCTAGTGGTTTGAGAGAACATTTGATTATCAATGGAATTGATCATCTGTACAGTTGTTGGATTTGGCATGGTGAGAAAGAAAAAATATTTAATAGTATGGATGAATCTCGAGAGACAAATACTGCATATTGCATAAGTCAAACAAAACCCTCTGTATGGTGGCTTCTTGAAGCTTTTGTCCTTGGAGGAAAATACACCCAAAACCCTAGGCCTTATTAGGAGCAATGGACATCCAAAATGCACTTAAGTAAACAAAGTAATTAATAAAATTATGTATGATAATTTTTATTGAAATTACTGAAATTATGGATGATAATACACCGAAAGAATATACTGAAATTATGGATGATAATTTTTAGTATATGTTATTGGTAGTAGTAATCTAGTAATTAAGCTTCTTTCCTAATTTTGTCATTCTATCCTAGATGCAACTAATTTTGTCATGCTATCCTCCAAATTTTACTATTAGATTTGGTACGATGGAGCTAGGTTTCACAAGTAGCTAGGTGTTTTGTTTTGTGGAGTTTTTACTCAATGCATGTTAATTAATTACGAGGTATCCTTTTCTTGCCCATGAACATTTATAAAGTCATTCTCAACTTGGTATCTCCTTTATAAGAAAATAAAATAAACAAATAAAATTATATGTTATTTCATCAAAGTCAAATGCCATTTGTCATGTGTCTCTTTTTCTGATTCCTTTGTACTCATTTTCTTTGTTAGCCTGAAAATGAGTTGATTTGTGAATAGTCCTCAGAATAGTTATTTCTTCTTTCCTTGTTTCCTTCTTTCATTTTTTCTAACCCAACCTTCCTAGAGACTTCTAATTCTTACTTTCCACAAACACCCTTATGTTATTTCATCAATGCATAACATTGTTTCCTAAAGACTTCTAATTCTTACTTTCCACAAACTAAGTTATGTAATTATGTATATGAATTTAGACCTATTGACTTTATTCTACTCCATCGGTTGTTAGGGTATAAAAGTTATTGTTGCCTCCCCTTCCTAATAGCCGTGATTAATTTTTAACATTCTAGTTGATATTTTTGTATAACTAAGCCAATAAGATATGGATAGAAGTTGGATGACTACTAAACGTTTGGCGTCTAAGTACCAAAATGGGGTAAGAGAGTTCATATGGTTTGCTATGGATAATGCCAAAAACCCTCAAAAAATACTTTGCTCATGAAAAAATGCTATAATTGTAAACGTTTAGACGCTAGTGGTGTGAGAGAACATTTAATTATCAATGGAATTGATCATTTGTACAGCTGTTGGATTTTACATGGTGAGAAAGAAATTACTGAAATTAAGCTTTACAATAATACACTTATGTAAACAAAGTAATTACTGAAATTAAGCTTTACAATAAAAAAAATTAGAATTATATATGATAATTTTTATTGAAATTACTGAAATTATGGATGATAATACACCCAAAGAATTTACTGAAATATGATAGTAGTAAACTAGTAATTAAGCTTCTTTCATAATTTTGTCATTCTATCCAAGATGCAACTAATTTTGTCATGCTATCCTCCAAATTTTACTGTTAGATTTGTTACGATGGAGCTAGGTTTCACAAGTAGCTAGGTGTTTTGTTCTGTGGAGTTTTCACTCAATGCATGTTAATTAATTATGAGGTATCCCTTTCTTCCCCATGAACATTTATAGAGTCATTCTCAACTTGGTATCTCATGTATAAGAAAATTAAATAAACAAAAAAATTATACGTTTTTTTTTTGGAAAATTTACGTATATTATAAAAGAGGGAGCAGATTTACAAAAAGGCATATGCAAGAACAAAAAGCACAGGTACAGTGCAGTGCCAAATCCAGAGAATCAAGTTTGTAAGAAGAAACATGGGTTCAAAAGATGACAAGCAATTAAAGACCCAAAGTTGATCGCCAGGATCGTTGAATATTCCTGCTCCCTTTCCAATTCGCCTATATGCCTTGTTTAATGGATTGAATGATTGTTTGAGCGCAGTTGAGATGATTGGGAGAGGTGCCTTCAAAAATTATGGAGTTCCTCTCACGCCAGACATGGTAAACAAAAGAGGAGAGAGCCATACACCTTGTTTGATAAAGAAATTTGTTCCCCCTAGGCCCATGAGCTAACCATCGTAACCAGTGGAGAAGAGTGGGGAACCGAACAGAAATCCACAGCCAGTCAAGAACAGTGCCAAGGATGGAATTGGTAAAGGAGCAGCCCATCCAAAGATGATCGTCATCTTCGATACCCGTGTTGTAGAATTTACACAAATTACTAGGGGTGATGCCCCAATCGTGGAGCTTTGAGAGAGTTGGAAGGTGATGAAGAGCAACAAGCCAGCAAATAAAGATGTGCCTTGGAAAGTGCATTCCACCCCAAATGCTAGAGCACCAGTTGAGTTCCTCATGAGAGCCATGAAGTGCGGTATAAACATTGGAAGATGAGAATCTTCCATTGGCAGTCAACATGAGATTTATGGTTTCAGTTTGGCTATGAGTCTGAAGGACTTCATCATGAATACGTAGAATAGATTTCCAGTTCCAGCTCGCATTAGACTTTGCAGTAACATTCCAAACATCTGATCTCTTAAGGTAGAATCTTTGAATCCATTGGAACCAAAGGTTGTCGCTACTATGGTGCAGTTTAAAAATCGATCGAGCCAGACATCTTTTATTCCAGGAGAGCACTTCTTTGAATCCGAGACCACCTGCATTCTTGGGGCGACAAGTAGAAGCCCAAGCAACCAAAAATCTGTTACTAGTATCCTTACCAGACCAGAGGAAATTACGCATGATAGATTCGATCCTGTGAATGACAGTCATGGGGAGTAAGAGAGCATTGCACCAATAGGTGTTCATGGCCATAAGAACAGAGTGGATGAGTTAAGCACGTCCTGCGTAAGAGAGCGTACGAGCTGTCCAGGATTGCACACGTTTGGTGATGCGGCTAATAAGGGGGGAGTACTCAGATAGGCCAAGCCTCTTTCCTCCCATGGGAAGGCCCAAGTATGTCATGGAAAGAGACCCAAGATGGCAGCCCAGTAAATTTGCAATGTCAGCCTGATCAGAAGCAGAGACACCCCCGAAAAAGATATGAGATTTGTCCGGATTGCGGAAAAGTCCAGAGAGGCCCCCAAATTCATCAAGTGCTTCTTTAAGGATCCAAACAGAAGTATGGTCTCCCCGACAGAAGAGGAGCAGGTCATTCGCAAAGCGGAGGTTAACAATTTTGAGGGCACGACACTTCGGGTGGAAGTTGAAATTCGGGTTTCCAGTTCTGACATGAAGGAGCGTGGAGAAGTATTCAATAGCAATAACAAAGAGGTAGGGAGAGAGGGGACAACCTTGCCGTAGACCTCTTTTTCCCTTGAAAGAACCCTTCGAGAGCGCCATTGATGTTGATAGAATAGGTGACAGTTGTGATGCACAGTCGAACCCAATTGATGAAAGTAGGTGGAAATCCGAAAGCTTTGAGAGCATGGAGAAAGTAGGTGGAAATTATGTGTTGTTCCATCAAAGTCAAATGTCATTTGTCATTTGTTTCTTTTTTTGATTCCTTTGTACTCATTTTCTCTGTTTGCCTGAAAATCTGTTGATTTGTGAATAATCCATAGAATAGTTATTTCTTCTTTCCTTGTTTTTTTCTTTCATTTTTCCTAATCCGACCTTCCTAGAGACTTCTAATTTTTACTTTCCACAAACACCCTTATGTTATTTCATCAATGTATAACATTGTATTCTAAAGACTTCTAACTCTAACTTTTCACAAACTAAGTTATGTGATTATGTATCTGAATTTAGACCTATAGACCTTATATTACTCCACTAGTTGTAAGGGTATAAAAGTTGATGTTGCATCCCCTTCCCAATAACCATGATTGTTTAAAATTCTCATCTCCGTCCCCATCGCGGGAAATCCCCACGGATAATGGGGAATTTCCGCCCCATTAACATCCATAATTATAGCTAGCTCAAACAACCTGTACAGAATTAAGATCAATATAAAATGCTAATTTTGTATGTTAGTTAGAAATATAGTTACTGATATGGATTATTGTTTGTTTCGCTTTTGTTATCAATAAAATGTGATCGAATGCGTACAATGGGATATATAAAATGATTGTTATATTTTTTTCCCAAACTTATGGTAGGAGACTGGTAGATATATAATTTCTAGGTATAAATAACAGGAGAGAGTACAATATGGATGAAAGAACACGTGCGTCAATGAGTGGTTGCCGGTCCGGACAAGATTTCATGTTACTTAACGAAAAATTATTAAAAATATATATATGTTGAACTAATTACTACGTTACACAAAATTATAACAAATATATATATACTATTAATTGTCAACGTTTTGGTCTAGTAGTATGGCACTGGACTCCTTAAGAGTTCAGTATAGAGGTCTCGAGTTCGAATTTTATTAGAGGTGTGCATGAGACGCTGACGTTGGAAGAGGTCGATCTACCCTTTCATGGAGCGTAGAGCGGTTCTTCCTATAGAACAAGGTGGTCAAAATCTAAAAAAATAACAAACTAGATGGTCTGCCTACTTATGAAACTGTTATTTTGCAAGAAACTAAATGCAACGGCGGACAAATAAACGGGGTGTCAAGATGGCTGAGGAGATATGGTGTTTTGGCTCTTTGGAGTTGTTGGACGACAACCTTCTTGTGTAGGGGGGCTCTTGTAAGGTGTTCTTGAAAGTAATTTAGCTTAGTTTTGACCAAGTCTTAGCAGTATCTTAGTGGTTCAATAAGTACCTATTATTTAGGTAGTAGTTCAGTCTGTTTTCAAGTAATGGCTATTGTTAAGCCCACTTATGCTTAGGCAGTTAGGATATTATGTATGGCTATTTAAGCCTGATTTCCCTTTTAATGAATCATCGATCTAAATAATGATTGGATTGACTAAATGGTGAAACACCTGATTTTCGTGCTTGTTCTTGATGAAATCTCCTAATCTGGTCTCATTATCGTGTTGTTTTTCATATTATTTCATCTTACATTGACTACTTGTTCTTATCTAGTTTTGGGTGACCTAATAGATATTAAACCCTTTAAAAAATGTTTTTTTACCTAGATAAGATATCTTCTGTTAATGGAATAGAAGTTTTGAACTAAACTGTTATTTATGAAAATTACTACATGGTCGAGGAGACCAGATTAGTGGATCAACTAGCTCGAAATCTCTGAACCATGCTGACACAAAATGGCAAAAAGTCAAAAAAACACGAAGAAGTGAAATCCTTTGAACCATTCAGCAATCGGCGGATCCGTTGGTTCAAGTTTAAATGTCAATGCTTCTTTATAATTGTGGAGCTAATCTAGGGTGGAGACCGAGTTATTCTGATCGAGGTAGTTATCGTATTCGAGACTCCTGAAGATCCCTCATTTAAATAGGATAACTTCAAAGTGGTCTATTTTACACTTTTCGATGATTGATCTTGTTTGACCCATTTTTCGGTCATGCTACTCTTCAATATATAGTGTTTTACACTTTTACTCACCTTTCTTCCTAACTCGTTTAGACTCTTTAATTATCTGTTATATTTTCTCTTGCTTGTTTTTATCGGACTCTCAATTCAACTTACATAAATATATAGAGTAACTCTTATCTTATCAAAAAAATGTCACTCACTTACTCCCGTTATAGCTCTCAATTTAATGACCATGTGAGTCTTGTCTAGCCACTATGTATTTTCATTATAACTTTTACCGTAAGCTATTCAACTATTTATTTATGTAGTCTATTTATAATAAGTTTGGTTTGTGGAATTGTGGCTAACCTGTAAACCATTGTTCTTTTATATATTAACGTGTGCACCATGTATAGTTAATTAGTACTAGAAATCAGAGCCCCGTGCATTTGTTACTTTTGTTGAGGACGTATTGATCTAGTGCTTGAGTATGCGGTGAAGCGTTGTCGTTTAGGGATATGTAGAACGACCTAAACTAATGTATTATTGAGCTTATGGTGGGGATTTGCTTGTTTTTGCAATCGAATGTCTACAGTTTGGTTGTACGCGTAGTGGTATGATACTTGATTATATGTATTTGGTTTGAGAGACTAAAAGGCGTTATCTTTGGTCAAACTTTTTGTGTATTAAAATATCCATATTCGGGACAACATGAGAAGTTGTATGCATGATACCTAAAATTAGAATGCTATGCAACAATGTGTTCTGTTGAATGAGCACGCCCCTCAGCGTGAGAGCTTGCGAATGAAGCAATTGAGGAGTCTATGATGCCCGTAACCTACGACAATAGAAGTTCATCTGGTAAACCTAGTGGATTTATTATGCTAAAGGTATTTAAATGTTTGAGCCGCTAAAGATGCTCGTAGCGCATATTTGTATAAAACATTGCATTCACGTACCTCATGTTTACCGGATTGGTTGATATGCGTTCCATGCTATCCAATGGTGACCAATGTGTTGTATCATCCGATGCTAGACCTGGAACATGAGTAAATATATCTGAGCCAACTATTGTGAAAGCGTGATATTATGATAGATATAGTGCGCATCAAGTATGTGTTGTGTAACATTATAATCCCATGTGATGATCCTTTACGCCAGGTTTGTAGAGTGTAGTGGGTCCGGACATATTTTACGTAATGGGTTGTAGTGCTTACATTCATTTCGGTGGCCAAGTGATTGAATGCCTCTTTGAAAACTATATTTTGTGTGTAGTTAGCTGGCTCTTTTCCCGTTGGTAGTAACAGGACACTAAGTCCTTGTGGGTGTGTAACTCGAGAGACTGTCACATAGAGTTGGCCGTGACAGAAAACTGGCCTTGGTAAATACAACCCCACATGCTTCAATGATTGCCCCTGGCTTTTATTGATAGTCATAGCCTAGCAAGCTTTTAGTGGGAATTGACGACGTTTCATGACGAATGACCATTTAGATTGAGTGGCGTTTAGTCTTATCCTAGGAATTAGGACTTTGTTTCCTACGCATGTGCCAGTAATAATCTCAGCCTCAACCACCCACTCCCCTAAATGCGTAATGATGAGACGGGTGCCGTTGCACAACCCTTGTGAAGGGTTTACATTTCTTAGAAGCATCACCGACAACCCTTCCTTCAATTCAAGTGCGTAGGGTGGGATTCCTGTAATTTTGTGTCCATGTTATTTTCTTTAGTTGATGAGTTTACAACTGATTAGGCATAGTGTATGGAAAGGTAAGGGAACTGTACCAGGGAAATCTTGAGTGTTCAAGAATTCGGGTGGGTACAGATGCTCTTGTTCAGCCACATCGGTAGATGCCTTGCAAACTTCATCAGCGCTTTTGTATGTCCTCATTTGCCCCTGTAGACGGTTGAACATGTAGCGGTTTATCTGATCGGCATCTTCATTTAAAGGGGTTAGAATACCTCTGTCTTGGAGGTATGACGAGTTGGTTTCGTTTGCCATGAAATCTAGAAAGACTTTGGCAATTAGTTGCTCAATCAGATCTGTCCCAGGCCCGATTATGAACTCTTGTGGGATCTCAGTCCATGTTTCTTCCTCTTCATTGTCTAGCGCGATTGCTTCAGCATTTCCATCTCCGATCTTTTGAATCCATTTGTTGAATTGTTGTTTTTGGATGTCAATCTCCCCATTTGCTTGCTGGTCATTCACCCTCATCCTCTTTCGTAACGTGAGAACCTGGCAATGGCTCCAAATAGGTGAGTTGCTGATGCAAGTCTGGACGATGTCTTGTCGTTTCCCTTATCTGGACGATGTCTTGTCGTTTCCCTTTTGTAAGAATATGCTCATTCAACACAGTTTTTGAACGCCATAAATATAATTGTATGTGTTTACCGATAAACACAATCTCACCATTAAAAAAAGCAAGCCAAAGAAATATATGTCCGGGTAAAACTACCAACGCTTCGGGTCTAATGTTTTGTCGGGGTTGAAATATAAAAACATGCTTACTTCAAACCACCAGTTTGAAATTGTAGATCATCCGGTCGTTGCATGCTCCCCGCTCGCTACAGAATCATCGTCACTACCCGATTCATCGTCCGATGATGAAACAACAGCTTTCCTTTTTTTCGACAGGGTTTTGTTTGGGGTTTTCATAATAGGTGTGACCTCATTTGCGCCATCATGCCTGACATAGAAAGAGGAAAATCATGAATGTACATTTTAATACCAAACGGCTTGCCTAGATTCAAGAAAAATGATCCTCACTTGTCTTTCTCCTCTGATCCATCAACATCAACAACGCGGTCTCCTGCAAGCTGCTCTTCAGCATCTACGATAAGTGGCATAGTCGGCAACCCACTTTCACCCTCTTTTTCCTACATGGTGTGTTGTTTTTGTATAAGAAATTGTATTTTTTTGGAATTAGAATTAAGAAGTATAACAACAAATGAATCTTGGTTCAATGCTCACCTTAAGAACAGGGCGAGTACTGACAATCCGTGACACGGTGAATTTTTCATTGTCGTTAGAAGCGGCGAAGTATGTATGCGTTTTGACCTCAAACACATGGTATGTGTTTGCTAACTGCTTGATCTCTTGCGGGAGCACACACTCTTCTAGGTTATCCTGCACAAGCCAAAGGGCAGAATTGAGCAGAGCTACATAAAGCAAACTTTCATCCGCATTTTGTATGAGGTTCCATTGTAAACTTACAGACACTTCTTTAAGCAGGGTTGCAGCTTTCTTCTTGAGCAAGGTTTCAGCAAGGTCATCGAACACAGTTACCGGAAGGGTTGCTGTATGATCTGAAACTTCAAGATTTAGTCTGTACCTGCACGGAATTAGATGCTCACCCAATTGTGCTTTGTGGATATGGATTTGGGCGGTTTAATGAGAAATCAAAGGGGCACCACATACCTCACCAGAGGGAACTCCGCCGTCTTACAACATGAAGCACAATAGAACTGGCCTCCAATCGGGGTCAACCCCTTCCTACAGTTACGTCCACCGCACGAAAGATAGTTTCATCTGTTCTCGGGAAGTACCCTTTCAATCTTAGCCTCAATGTTGAATGTGATGGAGTCCTACAAAAGGGGGAAAAATGTCACTGGGTGTTTCTTTTTATGAGCATAAATTGAAGCCTGATTAGATTTCATATTACAGATACCTTCCTGGGAAAAGCCTTCTGCTCCCTTCCTAGAAGTAGTAGCTCTGAGAGGGTTCCTTGTCTAGCAGTAATTGTAGGGAGGGGGGCAATGTCGTAGGTAGGCCGACGGTACTGGAATGTCGCATACGATGGGTTAGAAACATATTTATAAATGCATGAGCATATAGCTATACGTGTCGACCAAACATGTACCTCATTTCAAGTTGTAATTTCTTGATAGCAGGTATGTCCTCCGTGTCATACAGCGTCGTGGCCGAGGTGGTGGACAAATAGACATCACCTGCGCATGCATCAATCAAATGGCTTAAAGTTTTTTGGTGTGTAAGCTTCAAAAATAACAATAATTGAAAAATGGTTAGAGTACCATTCCAATGTCGCACGTTCATGGAGGCCAAAGCAACTATGAATGGGGTCTTGGCCCGCTTGTTACGCTGAAAGAAGTCCTCGCCTATGCTGCCCCACATGGAGACCTTGATCATGTTTCCCCTATGCGTATCACAAGAGGCCAAACGCAGGGTAAGTGAAACATATGTGCGATGTATACGACAGATGGCATGAAGAGCGACATGTAAATTGTACCTTTCGTTCATGAGGTGGAACTCCAGTAGCTGAGCACCTGTAGGAGTGGTTCGCACGGTCCCAATATTAATAGGGCAACCTACAACATCTGGCAGAGAGGAGAAACATTAGCGAGTAGGTAATTATCACTGTATTACTAAACCTAATTACATTACATTTAGAAGGCATTGAATAAGTCAATATCTACGCATAGAATGAAATATTTAAAAAAAAAAATCACTTTTTTATGCGCACCACAGTGCAAATATAAAATGCGTTGTGGACATATTTGTTTTGGATGGAAAAAGACAAAGCTGAATATCAATATAGTACATCATGTTTCTTATATTAGATAATATAAACTAAGTTCCATAACACATTTATTCTATCATTTTTATTGGTAATTAGTATATTAATAAATTTATATTATTAAATAATTATAATACAATTAAATTATTTATTGTATTATATACATTCATATACATATGTTTACATCTCAAAGCTGGATATCGATATAGTATATCACTTTTCTTATATTAGACAATATAAACTAAGTTTCATAACACGTTTATTCTATACTTATTATTGGTGATTAGTTCATTAATAAATTTTAAATTTATATTATTATATGATTACAATACAACTAAATTATTCAGTATTCATTTATATATATATATATATATTCATATACATATCTGTAGACAATTTTTAATTTTTAGGGAAATATACATCTACATAAACTCATACCACGTAAGAGAAAAGAAATTATGACTTTTTTTTAGTTTCATATGTGTTTTATTAAGTTAATCAAAAGTGTAATATTTTCTATTTAACAACAATTGATCAACTCTATGACTTGTACGATTACCAACCTCATTGATCTCTCATTTTGCCACTCATTCTAGTTACTAAAAACTGCATATTAGATTCTATATTTAATAAATACAACACAAAATTTGCACAATAATAACATTAATTAACAATTAATTCCGCAATTAACAAATAAGGGGAGAAGATTGGAAGTGGTGATTAGGGTTGCAAGTCATCAAATTTCGCAGTTCAATCTAATTCTGCGTCTTCTCTTCCATTTCTCTTGTGTAGTTACAAATCACTAAATTTAGAAACTCTACCAAGATGATTAAATCTCAGCCATGGATTCTATTCAATGGTCAGGATTTAATACGTTTATTTATTTGTAATTTGTAAAAAATGAGAAACGACGTCGTAAGGTTGTCAACAATTTTGACTCCCACACATAGTCCACCCCCAATTCCGTTGTTTCTTCATTTTAAACCCTTGTTTCCGATTTACTCAAAAACCCTAGCCCCCTTTTCCTCCCCACTGCTCTAATCGACCCGATATTCAAATGGTACTTTCTATGTCTTTTTAATTGTAGTGATTGAATATCAGGTTGGAGTTTTCTGTTTTGTTTTGGAATTGCGTGGTAGTAAGTTGGTTTTTATGTTGCAGGGAGGAGAAGCGGTGAACCCAAAGGCGTACCCTCTCGCTGATGCTCAGCTGACCGTTACGATAATGGATTTGGGTTCGCAAGCTGCCAATTACAAGCAACTCAAAAAGGGTGTCAATGAAGGTAATAGTTTCTGTATCTAAATTATTTTTTGTGTATCGTTTTTTGGTTTCTAGGGTTTTGATCGGTTATTGAATTTGCAGCCACCAAGACGTTGAACAAAGGGATATCTGAATTTGTAGTCATGGCTGCTGATACTGAGCCTCTTGAGATCCTTCTGCACCTTCCATTGCTCGTTGAGGACAAAGTATTTATCTATGTTGTTTTTTTGCTCTATGTTTGTGCTGACCTTTTATGTAGTTTTGAACTTTAGGCTTGTTTGAAGTAGAATCTTTTGGTGACCAGAATGCTTCGACATAGATAAACCCACTCACAGACACCACACTATTTGATTTGGGGTTTGTATGTAAACTTTCCTTCTGCAATACTGGCATGTGTATGCATGTAGTAACGAATCTAATGAATTTTCATTTGGTGGTTCAGTTCATTGTTACAACAATTTCAATATGTTTTTTTTTTCGCTGGGTTCGATTATGGATCAATCTGCTGTTTTAAATGAATGCTTTTGTTTGTTACCAATAGAAATCAGGGATTTAGTACAATCAAATTTAACATCTTGTGATGGTCTAAGAGGGAAAAAATTCATTCATATTTTGGTGCTCAACTTAATAAAATTTCTATATTTACTGGAAAAGAAAGGGAGGTTAACTGGTGCTTTCTATACTTTCCAATGTGAAGCCTTGATGACAATAGAAGAAGGCATTACTCGAGATTGGGATCTCTTAATTAGCTGAACAATACAATTTCAGGCTTCTCTAGATATGTATGCTCATGCTAGTGCAGAAATGGTTGAGAGGGATGGAGACGTGTAGTTTTAGTTTTAGGAAAATTTGTCTATTCAGTCCTGATCCGTGGTTGAAGGATGCATATGGAAATAATAAATCTGGTCATAGGAGAATGCATGCAATTTGTGATGAGTAGTTGCGTATCTTTTCTCTTCATGATGCACGTAAGGTTGAATGTACTATTTGTATGTATAAGGAAGGAAGTTCTAGGTTTTTGAGTTTGCTTTTTTGTTTTGAATCAAGACTTCCCCCTCTCACTTTGTCGCTATTTCCTAACCAACTGCTGATATTTGTGTATTGTTTTTTGGGTGTAGTTAAGGATCATATGGAACAGAGTATAATTGAAGCATGACTGACTTATAAGGAATTTGGAACTGTTGAACTCGATGTCTTGAATCGGGACCAGCTGGAGTGGATACCCTTCGAAGCCTTCTGGGGGACAGTCTAGATGCCTCACAACAGTGATGCCTTCGAGTAGGATCACGAACGGGTCACCGTTGCGGACCCGATAAGAAGGTTTCGGCGGTGCAACGGTGAATTGGCTAATGGCGTAGACCTCTCCTACCAAGAGTTTGCCCGCGAAATAGTGGCTGATGTTGGCCCTCGCTACGCAGTGGATCGCGCCTCCCTACGATAAACGGCAAAAAAGGTTAGTCGTTAAGGCATTTTAAAAGTGGGGGTCGCCCTAGGTGCATTTTTTAATTACCGTATGGTCGGCTAGGATATAGTCTGAGCTTATATGATGTTTTTGCAAGGTGATGGCATCCCACTTGCGGATGACCATTGCCTTGACGGTGCATTCCATGCCCAGGGCCAGATCAGAAAAGGGGGTGTACGACGGTAACGACGCCGCTATGAAATCATCGAGGGCCCTTTGACATGCCCTTCTGCGGTGGGTTCTTGGTGGAGCTCGAGGTGTTCTTTTTTTTCGAGGAGGAAGACGATGCCATTTTTTAGTGTATGTGGGGTAATGCGGTCGAAAAACGGGCTCTAATGCAACGTCATCCACATTTATAGGGAGGCTGCCAGCTTTGGAATTGTGACGTGGACTGTTATGGGAGAGAGCTGTGGGTTGAAATAGTAATTGGATTTAATTATACCCTATTTATTTTGTTAACGGCTGGTGTTATGGCTGAGAGCTGTGGAGGATTATTATATGCATTTACTTGTATGCTTGAATTTCATAACAGATTAAAATAGTAACGGCTGGTGTTATGGTCGAGAGCTGTAAACGGATGAACAATTCAGTGAACGGCTGAATTAACATTTATCAGCCCCTATGAATTAGCATTTACTTGTATGCTTGAATTTCATAACGGATGAACAATTCAGTAAATTAGGATTTATTGCAAGGTTTCAATATAGTCCCTATGAATTAGCCGCAGTAGTTTGAATTAGGAGGAAGAGTTAATTGAAGTCTCCATTCTTTTTCATAAGATTAACTTTATATTAGATATTGATGATTACAAAAAGTCAAAATATATTATTTTTGAATTTTTTAACCTATGCTTTAAAAGAGGATGTTTAAACTCTTTTTAAAATATTAACATCTCTTAAATGCTAACATCTAAACAAGACTTTTAAAAATGAAGTGATATAGGTTAAAAAAATCGTATTATTTTAATGTCATAAAAGTTTACCTTATTAGTTAATTATTTAGGTATCATATGGTTTCACTTTAGCTTATATGAAATTTGGATTTTATATGTCACTTAAGCAAGTGTTATGTTGTGTTCAGTATATACCTTGTATGTGTAATATATATATATATAATATTAGTTATATACCTGTAGGTATGTATAAATGTAATTGATATAAAATGTTCAATGTTGGAATCTTCAAGATCTGCACCCTATAAATGTAATTGATATAAAATGTTCAATGTTGGAATCTTCAAGATCTGCACCCAAGAGCATGGTCAAAGAAAGGGTTGGGATTTCCCCTAAGGTCCCCGACGCTTAAGTCAGATCTGATATGTAAAGAATTAAAACATAGTCAATAAATGTACATTGTGAATTGAAGAATGTAGATTAGGTTAATTAGGGTACCTTTGGGTGATTAAATACACTGTCCAACTTGGTAAATGAGTTGTTTCTCCTTAATGGGTCTTACCAAGCCCATTAAATATTTTTTAATAATTAACGATAAATAAATAAAGGATGACTATTTTCACCTTCACATATCCTAAGGACATAGGTTAAACATCTCATTGTGAAATTTTTTGTTAGATCATATTGTTTTAGAAATAAGGAAAAATCAACAGATGGTAATTATTTAGTTATTGTATGTAGGTAATCAGAGTTTGTTATTAATCTAATTTTAGAATAACCGAAATGCTGTTTAAACATACCCCTAAATTTGACCATGTCCACGTACATTATAATCTTTAAAATTTAATGCTTAATACAAATTTTCACTGAACCTACCTTTATTTTATGCACTTCATGCAAAATACAAATAAAGAACAGAGAAACAACACAACAAATTCGTGATTTGTGAGATATTCGACTGAACGATTCGTTGTTCTTCAGACTTCAACAGCAATCATTACATTTACCCTTAGCAGTTAGCACTCCCTTTCTCTCTCCTCCACCGGCTGTAGCCAGTGGAACAAACATGGCCGAGCCCTTCTTTGTCGTTTCATCCACAGCGACATCTCTCTTTCCGATCACTATAACGGCGCCGTCACAGTTCCACTACAAAGTCTTCAAAAGATTCCCCGTTACTGTGACGGACGTCTCTGGACCACTCGTTCTTCCTTTATCGCCAGATCAAATCCTTGCCGTCCATTTCCGATGCCTTTAATTTGCATTCTCCTCCCTGACAGACAAAGCTCCTTTCACCTCTCACAAAAAGCGAACTCTCAAGCAGTAGAGAAGAAGATAACTCATAATTAAAGAGAAAGAAACACAGTTGGAAGAGAAATCGCGCGGGAGAGATGGGGAGATATTCGAAGAAATGCGGAAGAGTACTACCGGAGGTTCCTGAGGCGGAATTGCCGGAGCTGATCGACGGAGGCGGCGTGAGATCGACGACACCGAGGATGAAGGAAAAGGAAACGAGCTTGGAGACGGCTCAGAAGCGGAGTAGGGAGGTAGGAGATGGAGAACTGGACTTCGCTCATAATTCTGCCTTTCCGGAGCTCAGGAGGAGTACTCGTCGGAGAGTGATGTTCGAAGCGGAGACGGAATCGTTGTCGCCGGCGGAAGGGTTAGCCAATTGTGGACCGTCGACGGCTGCGGAGGAGGAGGCCAATTCTTCCTCTGGGCCGGCTTCTTGTTGCTCCTCCATTCAACTCGCTGAAGACGGATCCAAAATTGCCGATCCAACGGTGAGAACCGACTTCAACTCTGGTGTACTTTCTTCAAATGTGTGCGTACTTGGATATGTAGTTTGATGTTTACGCGCCTTCTGAGCTCTGGAATTTCAGTTTTCTTTCCTGATAAACACATGTTGACGGTGTTCCTTTATTTTTTTCTTAATTAATGGCTTCTCCTTCTCTTCTTACGGAAATTCCATAACGCAGGGGCAAACAGAGAGTGCTCAGCTAGAGACGTTGACGTTTTCCGGCGGCAGATATAATAGGTTTGGAATTGTTTTTTTAATTAGATTTTCATTTAAAATTTTCCGAAATTTCGATTTGATATCGATCCGTTTCATCTTTAACTACTGTTAACGAATTTCAAATTTCAAAAATGAAACGAGTGATCCTCATTCCTTGAAACGTTCCGCTTTTAATTCTACGTTTTATCAAAAAACGTAATGTACATTTACGCAGATAATAACTCTTGACATTTTTCTCCCCCTTCCTTCTTCAATTATATATACACGCTAGCTTCATGAACGTTTCTCACAATTTCGTATCCGGTTTTCAAACCTCGCAGAAGCGAAGTAACTCCATCGAGCAAATCCTGCGCCGAAGGATCCGGTGATATGGAGTCGGCGGTAGCGGCCAGGACTCTTGGGGAGGCAAGATCTCGTTACAAATCGGCGGTCAAGAAGATGCCATCGGAAGTGGAAATTGACGACTTCTTATCTGCCGCCGAGAACGATCTCCAGAAACGCTTCTCAGAGAAGTAAGTTATACGGTGTACTTTGCTTTTCAAATTTGAAGCCAGATTCTGAGCTTGAAATTGAGAAACGTCACTGTTGTACATGTTATTTTTGTTCAGGTACAATTTCGATGCTGTGAAGGGCGTTCCATTGAAAGGTCGTTACGAGTGGGTTCCTGTAAAACCATGAGGCGTGTTGGAAAGGTGCTTTTGCAGAAACCGAGTTACAGAGTAGTATATTCACTACGCAAAAAGCGCTAAATATTCGACTGCAGCAGCTTAATAAATAAGGTAGCAGCTAGTTAATTTTTAGTAATGTTAGCTTTTTAGTACTAAGTTTCTACGAGTAGTGTTCTGTTAATTGTTAGACTAACTTTGATATTCTGAAATTCCCAATTTGGTTAGTTTAATCTGTAGATTCTCTCGCCTATCTCTATCTCTCTTTCATCTATTGTATGGGTATTATAACTCCAGTAAGAAGATTCAAGTCCAGTTTGTTCTTTCTTTCCTAAATACGGAGTGAAAGAAGGCCTTCTGTGGTAAATTTGTCCTTTGTATGGAAGGAGCTATTGGAAACGGAAAGAGAAGAACAAACGACTAGAAAGAATAAAATCAAAATTTCCTTTTTCCTATACATTTACACTATTTTTTCCCTTTGCGAGAATGAAAGGAATTTTATTAAAATAAATTTGTAGTTTTCCAGCCACCGAAATTGGCTTTAGGATGTCTGCATCGATCTCGGCTCTTCTGCTTCCGTTGGCAGCTTGAAAGTGCATAATAGCGATTGAAATTACACAATCATCCCAGCTGGTATCACAGAGTAATTTTTGCATTTTGTTGCTGAGCATTATATATTTTTTATCAGCAGGAATTTATTCTGGAAATTTGGGGTTTTTTTGTTGTGGCAGTTAATTTTCCCAAACCATTGCTCTTTTTCTCCTTTGGGCTTATACGTCCATCTCCAATTCCCCATCATTCTCCCAATAATTTCCTTAAAAAAAAAAAAGGGGAAACGTACTGTACAAAATTAGCACTTGGCGTACAGTGCACCATCATAGAAACCATGCCGTGCAAGTCACGGACACGTGTTGAAGATCAGAAAGCTGATCTATCCCATGTGATTGAAGGACTTTCTTTAGCCCCTTTGAAATGATCATCAGGCCTCTCCTAATATTAATTAATTCATTTCTAAACTTACTCCATTTTACAGTGATAATTACAAACCAGGAATTTGAAATTGAATTAATTGGGTACTAAGAGATTGGGATCTAATTGGAATATCCAAGAATAGGTTAAAATGGGATTGTGGAGTGGAGCGCTGGAAATTGGAGTGTGGGCGTGCGTTATTTGTGGTGAACACATACAAAGATTAAAAGTGGTCTCCATTTTGCATTTAGTTTTATAATTGTTTTAATTATAATATTTAATTACGAGAAGTAAATGCGTTGGGCAGTATAGGGATCAGCGTGAGAATAAGGCTGGCTCACAGGGGACCAAACAATCTACTACAGTAATACTGTAGTATAAATGACCCTCATACACATACATACTCGTATCAATGAAATTGCATATAATTTTCCTAATTTTTTGGTGTAAATAAACTATTTTCCTTCTCAACGTTTAAGAAGATACTTGTTCTTCTTAGTTTAATTAGTTCAATAGATTAAGGCATATTAATTTGAAATGTTATAGCCTTAGAGCATGCTGAATTCGGTAATACCCGCTCTATACGTACATAACTTTCATTTAACAAATGTTTGGGTGAAGTCAATGAATACGCAAAAGAACTTCAATCTTAACGATTATTAAGTTGTATAACTAAAGAAGATAGGAGGATAAAATTCAAATTAATAGCTTCTCTGTAATTTATAATACAATTGAGGGTAGAAGTTTAAGTTTTACTATTAAAAAATAGATTTTTCAAAAAAAGAATGAAGGAAATGGAGTCTAAACGTAAGGTTGGTTAAAACTGAAAAACTGTAAAAGTGAAATTCCACACTCCAGAGGCCCAGACCTTCTATATGAACGACAACGCGAAAAGAAAAAAAAAATAGGATATTTTGTTGTGTTTCATTTGAAATACTGAACGCGAAAAGAAATGATAGGATATTTTGTTGTGTTTCAATTGAAATTTTGGTCCGATATTTTGTTGTGTTTCAATTGAAATTCTGGTCCACCGATGCAGACCTTGACGAACAACTTTAGGGTATTTATAATGGGGATTTTATAAATAAAATAATAATTTTTTAATGAAATTAAGAGGAGAGAGTTTTATTATAAATTCAAAAAAGAGAATTTCAACAAGTTAAGTGAAACCCTTCTTTTATATTAAGGGTTGAGATTTAATCTTATATTCATTTTAATAATAAAATATTTTTGTAAAATAAGATGAATAAAATAATAATAAAATAATAATAATGAAACCCCGTTTGTGCAAACGTTCTTATAATCTACTGCCACAGAAATTGTGTTACGCTTTCCACCAATCAACATCTCTTGTATAGCTACCAACGCTTCACTTGATATAGTAGTTTGAGGTTACATTCTCTTAAATATGTTATTTTGAGGTCTCTAATTTATTTATTTTTGAAAATATGTATAAGGTTATTAAATTTTTCGTTGGGTGACGGGAACCGTGAAATTAATTAATTTTAATATCGGAATCTACCTTTTAATATAAAAGCTTAAGTTAATATATAGGACTTTTACATATCCCTTTATATATTATTATTTTCTTAATTAGTCATGTGGAACATCACCAACAACCTTTCAATGAGAGTTACAATGGGAGGGATCTACCCTTTTTCAAAACCAACATTATTTCGATATGGACATAAATCAGTTTTGATCAATCGAATCAGACAATCAAAATTTAAGAAAAGTACATCTTGTATCACTATTTGTATATCTTAAATTAATATTTTAAAATCATTTTTTGTCTGACTTAAAATAAAAAAAAATCCCCTATTGAATACTAAATCCGGTTCACTTGTCGCTGGTCCAAGAGAATTTATATACTCGGAAAATCGAAAGCATTTTAAAATCGCTTTATTGACTATAAGTATGAAAGTTGTATATGACCTGATATAAAATTATAAATTATCTATGTCCTTGCAAATTTTACCAATAGCTATAATTAAAAGGAGTACTCGCCAAAATTTGGTTTTGTCTTTGCCTTTTGGGACACCTGCTTTCTTTCCTCATATTTCTCAAATGTCACTTCTGCTGGTAAATGTTATGTACGATACTTCTACAGTTCTACTTATATGGGTACATTTTCATTAAAAACAAAAAGAGAGGAAAACTCAGCTAAATTCAAATCCAGTCTATAAAATCTAAAACTCCAAATTTGATCAATTTAAACGTAACATGGCTTGGAATAAAGTTTGAAGCTTGATTGACTAATTGATGAAAGATAAATTTGGTCACTTGATCTCTTACACTCGGTGCAAAGATTCGAATAAAGACTATATATATTTTAACTAGAATTTTATAATTGCAAGTCGCAAACCATAAGGTGCCACAATTGGGGTTCACATGCATAGATTCCTGTGTGTATCTTAATTTTATTGGGATCATTGATTCACAAACACCTTATGAGTTGACATCCTAATATTCCATTTTAGGGATTTGGGAATTATATAATATGTATACACCTGTGGCTGTATGTATTTTCATCTTTGAATAATTGGACACGTAGTTGATTAGGTCATCCACAATGGTGATTTTGAAGATTTTTTAAGAGAAAATTAGAAAAAAAATAAATTAATTTTTATCTAACGTTTTCAGAGTAAAATTTCTTATTTTGTAGCAAAAGTTCTTACTGCAAGAAACTTTTCTCTAAACATAAGAAACTTTCAACTGAAAACTCTAACAAACAATTATTTACCTTCTTTCATATTTTTTTTTAAGAAACCCACAAAATCACCATTGTGGATGACCTTATTGTTAGGATTCAAATACAGTAATGATATAAATTGAAACAAAAAATACGAGAATTGTTAACCCAGTTCGTCAAGAAATTGACTACGTTTGGGGACACTGCCAAGCCAGAGTTTTTTTTTCCACTATTTTTGTCATAATGATTATAATAATCAAACTGGTATTTAATCTAATTAACGAAACCCTAATTAAGCCCAAAAGATCCTTGTACGGACGGACCCAAAAAAATTCCCCGTTGCTTCGCACGGGGGCTCCCTCCCACGTACCCCGGCCAACTCAACACTGAGTTTGATCGGTGAGAGTTGAGCTTTCGGTGTACAGTTCATCAGACTCCATAACCCAACACTTATATATACAATAAAGGAAATAAAATATCGCTGCTTAAACTCTTCAATTCGATTATATTGATATATCCATTATTGAATTTATTGTGAATCAATGAAGATTGATTAATTAATTGTACAATAAAAAATGGAGATGCCAACAAAGCCATTGTTAAATTTGTTTTATAAGAATGAAAATTGGGGATAAAATCATCTGCACATACACATTTAACATCTTCAAGAAAACTAACTGAGTTGGTTCATGATCCAAGAGACATCCCAGATAGCACACTTGTAATTTACTGAGTTGGTTCAATGTAACATTATTTTATTATTCCTTCTCGATAATCCAAAAAAAAAAAACAATTTTACACGCACTAACAGTGTATATGCATTAATGTTTCTACTCGATCTTCGCTTGAACTACTGCAGTCCGAGTACATTTCGATATAGTAATACTGCAAGTTGTAACTCAACGTTTTGTTGGGCTGAGGGTTGATTAGACCGGAATTATTATATACTATTTAAATTGTATTTAAAGTTTCTGTCTTTATGTTGGAGATTGTTTAATATAACCATTAAATATTTAGGAAAATATCAAATATTTTTTGTTCAAGGCCGGGGAGAAAATGGCAACCACACCAATCTAAGAATTTTGATAATTAATGATACGGTTTTTTAGTGTAAGAAGTTAGGTTTAGAAATTATTTTAAAACTATTTTTTAAAATAAAAATGTTAATTTATTAAAAAATAATATCAAAATAGTGGCTAAAAATAATTATTACTAAATATAGTTTTTAACTGCGGCGTAGAAAAGGTTCAAATCTATACTTCTGATTGGCAGTTTGGAAATTGGAACAATAATCAGATAATCCAAATCTGTGAATCAAGACTACAACTAGCAAATCCAAGTGCAGTCCTGAATTCTTACCCTCAAACTTACAAGCACTTCTTCTTTCATCTCTGTACATATAATCAATTTTTACTCTCTTTTTTACAAACAAGAATAAAAAACCAAATCCTGCAGCTACTCTATACAGGTTCAATGGAGTCAACAATGGATCTCACAGACTCGAACTTGGCTGAGCCGTCCTTGTCGACATAGTGCGACACCAACGCCTTGACTATAACCCGATACTTCCTCCTGTATGTCGGGAACTTCGATATGCTTCTCATCATCCCCGTCATCCTGTCAAAACACATCATCACACCAAACAAACACGACTCATGTTTCGACACTCTGTTTTTAGTCTTTGCCCACAAAAATCAAAGTTGGAAAGCATGAAGCTATCTGCCTACATGACTGGACCCAATTATGAAAGAGACAGCACCTCCAGCATCAGAATGACATTTCATCTAGATGCACAGAAATTGGTATATGAATAGGCCAAATCAGACATTAATATCAAGCTTGTTAGGTACATATATTTCAGTTTTTGACAGAACAAGAAAACAGATTTTCAATGGTAAAAGCTAATCATGACGGAGCTGTGAAAACCTTAGAGCATTTTCAAATGACATAAGGTGCGTCCATAATTCTTTTTTTTTATAATTAAAGTAAGAATTAGAATGTTATCAAGATGTACTTGAAAACCATTCTATAGTATCCTTGCGGATGAGAACCTGATGTTCTGGTCTTTCAGTGAATTTGAGTGACTAAGATTTGCAATATGATCAGCCACAAGGTTAATAAAAGTTTAGAGCATTTTCAAAAAGACATTAGAATGATTAACAAGATGAAAATTTCAATACCTTCTGCTGATGCCTTGAATTTGAGCAGTTTTGACAGGATCTTGAGGAATGGCACTACCGTTTTCCCACTCATCCATACGCTGGGCATCGTTCCCAAATAGAAGAACTTTCTCCAAGTAACGAACCTCGTCATCACACAGTTTAATGGCCTTGATTTGTTCCTTCAACACCATCACAGGCTGGAAGAACCAGTCTGACAACTTGTCTTTGGGCCTGTTCTCGTACGTGACCACTACGTCTTCGAAGAGCAGAATCCCGTCTGACCCGGCTTTGATGGACGTGAGAAGCGTGTGGAGGCACGAGTACGAAGGCAAACCGACTCCTATGATGGCTTCTTCGTGCCCGTTCTTTGCCTTGAGCCACTGGGAGAGGTCTAGTTGCGTGATCACGTTTGCATCGATCAGTTCTTTCCCCCTCACTTCACAGGAGCGCATCATGCTCGCCCACATCTAGATATCAAGAAAAGTATATGAACAAAGAATTAATTTCTGAAGTGATAATCTGAGCTTGTGAGGATTGTGGAATGTCAACATGCTTCAAGTACATAAGCAGAATCAATCTATTAGAGGACAGGTTCATTGCAAATTGCTATAAGTTTTCATTTTTTAACATGACAGAAAGAATCTTAGAGAACTTGTTAAAAGTCACATCTAGAGATCTTGACACACAAACACACACATACAATTAGCAGATAAGAGATTATGCGGTAATTGTACAACATGAGCTTAATGAAGGTATCTAGAGCCAACAAGGCGTTGTACTTAATTTACCTGAACCATCTGCACTTCATGTATAGATTCCCTTACAGATCTTGAAGGTGCCAAGTTCGGTATGAACATAAGAGTGCCCTGTCCAGGAAGACCCGAACTGAAGTTTAGAGCGGGTCTGTGAATCTCTCTAACTGAAAGCTCTGATGAATGCGACGTCTTCCTCCGGTACTTGGGCCTGTAGATGATAAAACGTTACAAAAATCAAACAGAGCTTTACAGACTTAGAGCTATGAAGTAAAGATATGGAAACTTGTGGTAGCTAATTACTTTGGGAATATGGAGCCCTCTCTCAGATAAAGAAAATCGTTCGTGTACTCATCAAACTCGGCAACCATTGCAATCACATACGCCAAGCCTCTTCTAAAGGACCGTTCCTGCTCAAGAAGAGACATACATGAAAAGTCTGAATTTATTGGCACAAGTAGGCAAAATAACATATGTGAAATCTAACACAAGCAGAAGAATGCAAACGAGACCTGATACGTGACAAATGCACCATAGAGTCCAATAAAAACGCTGGAGAAGATAGACATCAAGACGCTCCCAACAACAATGAGTGGCCAGAGGAGGATTGCCAGACCAGCAACCGGGATACAAGCAGTTTCAAGAAACGGCCCTTCACGGCTAATAAGGTCGTGTATAAGCCTCTGCCACCCCTTAAAGAGCATGTACGGGCTCTTTACCAAGGCGATCACAGCGTAACAAGGGATCTCCACAATCAGGCCCATCAAACCAACTATGATGATACCCGGCACCTGAATAAACCTGCACAGTTTCACCTCAAGAACTCAGTTACAACAAACACAAACATCTAACATTTGAACTGCTTTCAATGTGCATTTGAGAAAGGGAAACTCACCTAAGCGTCTGGACGTCATCTGAACTTTGTGATTCGCGGATCTCCCTCAACCATAAGGGATAAGAGTGGTAACAGATATCAGCAAAGTCCCGAACCGCGGTACAGCTTCCTTGGATGGTGCCCCATGTTCCATCCTAGTTGTTCATAATCAAGCAAACAACACAAAATCACCATCAGAAAACTACACAAGCACAAGGGTAAAGGTGAAGTCTTGCAAAAATTCAGTTTACCACAATGCAATGCAAGTATTTCTTGAACTCATTATCATTTCTGAAGGCTTCAAAGGCTGAAACCCAAGGGGTGAAGAACCCATATCCAACACCAACAAGAACACTCCCAGCTATGCTCAGGCCCAACCAGAGAGCAGATAAAGCAGGCAAAGCTAGCAAGATTACAATCTTAAGTGGTGTGTCAAACCTATTAGTACTGTAATCAAACAATAGTAAACCCACATCAGGGAAAGATCAAGATAATGCAACCATAACAGCAAATATGAAGGGGGAATGTGTTGAATTACTTCACAACTGTGTAAATTGTCCAAGCAAAGTGGAAGGGGAAAAGACCCAAAAGCACTCCAACATTTCCAATAACTAGTATCAAGCCAGCAACAGGACCCACCAACAAGCCTACAAAAGCTTATTGTTATTTAAGCATATAGACATCTATGAACAGATTATACCATTAAAGAAGCTGATTAAAGAACATGGTGAGTAAATTAGGTCAATAAAGAACAGAAATCATACAGAAACTCAATAAAGAGAAAGGGCAAAAGGAAGTACCTTTAAGAGCACCAAGAAAAAGGGCAGCACAAAATGCAAAGATCACATACAAGATTCTAAACCAACCCTTCCAAGAGTCAGCCATGTTTGGAGCTTGAAAAAGACCATGAAATTCGGATACCCAGATGCCCAAAAGATGAAATTTTGAAGAAGGGGGTTGAAATTTCACTGCAGAATGTTTTGAATCACAGCTCAAAATGGAGAAAGAGAGGGGGAAATGAGAGAAGAGAAGCACCAGAAAAGGGCCGAGAATAGAAAAATAAAGGCTCGAACCCCAAAACCCAGAACGATTGGAAAGAAAAGCAGATTTTTCAAAGTTGCAGCTTAATACTACAAAATAACACAAAGAGAGAGCGTTACAGTATTCAAAGAAAGACGTGCTCATACAGAGAAGCAAATGAGGTCAACAATGTTTATCAACCCGTTAGAAGAAATTTTTGTTAATATATTCAATAAAGATTAATTAAACTCAAATTGGTTTAGGGACTTCAATTGAAAGAGTCTCATATGTCACATCTCATGAATCATATGCTCGATTTATCGTCAGTCATAAACTATTTTGGTGACAAGTAAATGTAGATCTTTGATGTATATAAATTATGACACCTCGTGTGGTAGACTCATAGATCAGTATATAGTGTAGAGTAACATACAAAAACAACACCAATACCATCAAGGCATCAATACAAATTTCTATACTCCGGGAAAAAGAAAGACTCGTCGTAAATATTATTCAAATGAAACCTACATTAATTAATTTAATGCTTATTGACGCTAGACCCCTTAAATATTGTGTTTCATAAATAATAATTTTAAAAATATATTAACATGCTATATGATATAATCAACCAAAAAACTATGTATAGTACGTTAATTTTCAAAACTCCCTAATCCATTAAAAACTAAACTATATAAAAAATGTTGTCCATATTAGATTTATAAAAAAATATTATCTCCTTTATATTATATGTTGGATTTTTCTAAGAACTTGTTAATAATTTTGATATTAGAAACTAAACCCAATAAATAAAATAATAAACCCTATACAAAATTTAAATAATTTTAACTAAATAAATTCGTTATATTCCGCCTTATGATCAATGGTTGAACAAAACTCTTCTCGCAAATTAAAGAACTTGAATAATTAATTAAATCATTATTGATGCCCAATATTAATTGTAAGACAAGAAATTGTGTAGAACATATAATTATATAAAATACTCCGTAATACAGTAGGTTATCAATTCTATATATCATTCCATGTTCAATCATTCAAACCTCTTGACGGCAACTGGACACTTGTATTCTTCCTCCTCTAGATATTTATTAACGTCACAATTATTTTGCATTAAAAAAATATTTAATTTTTTAATGACACATTACTCATCTTTCTCTCACCTTAAACTTTAACAAAAGCAAAAACTTGCAAGTTTGGCCAATGGATTTATACATGATTTAATTGGATATCTTTAGAAAGCCGAAACTTTCACAATGACTGACTCATTCATTCATCTAAAAATTATGTTTTATGTGTCACCTCAAAACCATAATGTTCTTATAGGAGTATAACCTATATATATAATTCATTTTCATAATAATAATTCCATAATTTTGATACTTGGTCAAAGAGATCGGTCTTTAAACCAGCTAATCACTTATAGTTCTTTGCAAAAGAATATTTTTATAGCTCTTCAATATTAGCTGGGTTCATATATTTGCTGGTTTAACGAATGCAATAAGCCGCCAGAATAGAATATCTGCCAAACTTACTTATATATAAAAATGAATATAATGATTTAATAGATTAATTAAATAAGGAAAATTGACCCACAATTTGAAAAGATGGTTAATAAGAAGGGCCATGTTCCCTCCACCAGCTGGTAGTTAAGCCTGGTGACAAAAGAAAAATCTTGAGATTATAATATGCATGATTTCACTGTCATTTGATTGTTCTATTCGATACTCATATGACAATAATTATCTATACTTTATATAGTTATACATATAAAACCATTTATATAATAACTTTATCTACTTATATAAATATGAAATAAGTTCGTACATAAACTTTTGTATAAGTACGTTTGTATTCATTTGGGAGTATTGAAGTTATGACGATTTATTATCTTTTTTAAAAAGAAAAATTTAAAAGCTTATAAAAACTACTTTGAAATATTAATTAATTTTATGCGATCGATTTGAGCAAATTTACTTATAATTAAGTGGGAGAAGCTCTAAAATACTTTATCCGTTTCACAATATTTGTTCTTTTAAGTTATAATTCTTAGTTTATATTATTTGGTCTTTAAAATGTGATTAGTATTTAAATATTCTAAAAATAATTTGTATAGTTTCAAGATATTTGTTTTTTAGCTCAAACTCATCACATTTCCAGTAAATCCTTATTAAAAAACTCAAAATTTCCTCCGTAAATACTTCTATTTTCTATTTGAAACTTTTCTTATTAAGTGTGAAAATTGTAAAATGGACAAATATTGTGAACTGAGGTAGAATTGTAGATTGTAGCACGCAGGGGTAGAGCTACTTGAGGTACAGAGGGGCTATAGTCCCCGTTGAAAAAAAAACATTGTTTTTCAAATAAATAAATAAAAAATTTAAGCTTTTTTTATTCTTATTTAATCTGAAAATATAATTTCAAATAGTCCTAATAAATTTAAGTAATGAAAATAAAATTATCTTAAATTTTTCTCAATCATCTCATCTGAAAATGTAATTTCAGCTAATTCTAACAGATTTAAGTCAAAAAAATAAAATTACTTAAGTTTTTTTTTCTCATCTCATATGAAAATTACATTAAGTTTTATAAAAAAAATAAAATTAATTTTTACGAAATAGAATTTAAACAACTTTGGATTTAAGACACATAATATTTTTATTGCGCATAATTTTATCTCCTTCTAGGGTAAATCTTGGCTCCGCCCCTACTGGCACGATAACACATTATAACTAATACACTAGTATAAAGTGGAGTGGTACGGTTAAAATCTAACCATTATAACTAATACAGTAGTATTTAACGATTGAGATTTTACCAAATTATTGTCCATCCTCTTCCGTTATAATGTCGTCATCGTTAGTGGTACAATATAGTTGAACTTGTGTAGGATTGTAGATTGTAGCACGATACACATCGTAGAGTCAAATCCATTAAAAAGCTCAAATGAGTGGTAAACTGTAAAAGTATGCTTTGTGCAGCTGTGATTTGACACTTTACACTTTTTTTTTTTAATCTTGACAAGGAGACGACACTATTGTACATGTAAAGTGTCTGTTATTGTGATGAAAACTTTCAAAACCTACCCATATGAATAATTTAGATTTATCCTAACTAGAAAGTTTAATGTTTGCATTTGTTAAATTATCCATATGAATAGTTTAGATACACTCGAGTCTCAATGGTGGAATTTCAACGTGGGTGATTTTGGGCTGATGCTTTTAAACACCGCATTTCCATCAGGCCCATTGGTCTTGTTTTGGGCTCTAATTTGGTCTTATATATTGTCTGATATTTAATGGGCTGGTCTGATATTTAATGAGCTTGGCCCAATAAATTATTGGATATAAAATAAAAAGAAACATTAAGACCCAATGACCTTTTCCTTCATCAAAATCTCATAAGCATCCCAAAAATTAGTCCTATTGGAAATTAACCACCATCCCCATCTACACGCTCTCTCTCCTCACACTTACCCTTCCCTTATTTCTCACCTCCTCCATTTCTAGATCTGTCCCCGTCTCTGGCCTCGATCTCCGTTTCCGGCCTCGTCCTCTCCGTCTCCGGCCTCGACATCCATTTCTAAATCGGCGGCTCTCGCTCTGCGAATTCTGCAACGAGCGAAGCGTATTGGTGTACTGCAAAGCCGACGATGCGAAGCTCTGCCTGGTTTGCGACCACCAGGTGCACTTGGCGAACGCTCTCTCTCTCTCTCAAGCACCTTCGCTCTCCCATTTTCGACGATCGCTCCAGTCCGACTGAAAAATCCTTTTTCGGCTCACCTTCCACACTCCATCTGGCTTCAATTTGGGGTTTGGATATGAATCCGTCGCAATCGCAGTCGGAACTCTATGATTATGATGACGGTGGATTCGATTCTTTCTGGATGGATTCGAAATCGGAGCTTGTGGTGCCCGGTGAGGATCCCGGGACGTTTTACAATTTCTACAGTAACCCTAATTATGATCAGTGTCGGCTGATTCATGATCATGATCGCCTCGAAGTGGTGGATGGCGAGGGATTTAGTAGCTCTCTGTTGGGATTTTAGATGCGTAAAGCGGAATTTCAGGTAACGTTTTTCTAACATCTAACCAAGGATCTCATGCATAAACTAAATAGATCATAGATAAGAAGAATTAATTATCTCTTGATGCGTGTTTGAATCTTCCTGGAATGGGGAGATTAGAGCCTCAAGTGTGACTCCTCTAGTTGGTCCACACGAGTCTGGAATATGGATCGCCTTGACGTCGTCTGCTAGGACGAACGAACGAAGGAAACCGAACGAAGCTTTGCACAGGGACCGATCGTGAACTGTTGTTCTCTTTGTGAACAATTTCACATGTGCCGCAGTACTTGATTTGGAATTGAAGAGAGCATCTTCTTCTGTACGTGCATTTATCTTATAAAGAAACAATTTCTTATATAAGATAATATCTCCTCCTTAGCCATTAATATAGGCTGATACTATATGCGCGACGATTTTTTGCTGTGCGCGCGACATTTTGTACGCCATAATATGGCGTACGCCATGACATGGCGTACAGACTATTTTATTATACTTTTGGTGGGTTTTTGAATTTAAATGAATTTCTGTATTATTTTCCTGTACGATGTATTTTAGCGTACGCTAGAATACATCGTACAGGAAAATAATACAGAAATTCAAAAACCCACCAAAAAATAGCCGTTGGAAATAGCCTGTACGCCATGGTATGGCGTACGCTCGGAAGTGGCGTACAAAAGTAGCCGTTATTCCAACGGCTATTTTGTGCCTATAAATAGCTTTCGAAGTTTATATGGAATGGTAAGATTGAAACAACAAATTTTACAAAAAATGGCATATTGGAGTAGTGGAGAAGATGATGAAGATTATGTCGATCAAGATTTCGACAATGGCAATTTCGAGGTTAGTGTGTATGGAATGATTAAGATTGAAATTAGTTATAATTAATATAGCTTAAGTACATAGAGGCCTATATTTATTATGTTCAAAGATAGATTAGTATTTAGTTGTAGTGGACAAGATGCTGACGGTGTTGCGGTAGATGCCTATATTTTATTATGTTAAAAGATAGATTAGTATTTAGTTGTAGTGGACAAGATGATGACGATTTAGCTGTAGAGGCCTATATTTGTTTGGATATATGTTAAAAGATTAGTAATTAATAGTAGTGGAGAAGTTGATTATTGTTGTGAATTTGATATATGTTAAAAGTCTTATGTTTAGTGAGATAAGCTATCAATTTGTTTTTGTCTTTAGTTTAGTTTTGTATTACAATTATAGTTTTATTTTATAGTTAATATTGGTTAGCTATAAACATATAAATTTAACAAATTGCAATCCATATATAGTAATCCATATATTGTAACATTATTGTTTAGTTATGTATTACAATTATAGTTTAGTTGTATATTACAATTACAATCCATATATTGTAACATTATTGATGATGTAAACATGTATAGGGGAAAGATTATGGAGATGAAATTCGTAACAATCTGAGCTGGGATAGCCGAGAGGAATTGGTTGAATGGGTTAGGAATAGGGGCAAAGACTTGATGATGGTTTTAGTCATTCAGAAGTCAAATGTCAGAAGTGTTAGTTTGACGTGCGAGAATTTTGGTGAGTATAGATCGGGGAGAAAGAAAGGTAGTGACTCAGAAGAGGAAGTTGAAGTAATTCGTGAATCCCATTCGAAGAAGTCCGGATGCACATTTGAGTTGTGTGGTGTTAGATTGAAGAAGAAGCCAGGGGAAGTGACTCAGAAATGGATCATAAATGTGATAGATGGATGCCACAACCATAAGCTTTCGACTACCTTTCTTGGGCATCCATACATGGGCAGAATGACCCCGGGTGAGGAGCGCATTGCCAAAGCTTTGGGCGAAGCGTTCGTGACGCCTAGGACTATTGTTGGGAAGTTGAGGAAGTTCTTCCCCGGAAATGTTACATCCATGAAACAAGTTTCCAACTTTCTGCAGAAGGTGCGTTATGAAGATCAAGGGGAATTGACGGTTACGCAATGGACTCTGAACTTTTTGAAAGAAAATAGTTACCGGGTATTTCCTCTTACAAAGTTGTCTACGAAAGAGACTGATATCCTATTTTTTGCTCACCCGGACTCGCTCCACCTATTGAAGATGTTCCCGTACGTGGTAATTATTGATGCCACATACAAGACAAATAGGTACGTGCTGGATTTGTGTTACATTTTCAACACAATATAATAGTAGTGATTTATAGCATTGATATGAATTATATGTTATATTCTATGACTTCTTACATTCATTTGTTTTCTTACATTCATCCATAGGTATCAAATGCCATTGGTGGAGATTGTCGGTTTCACTTGCACGCACAAGACCTTCAACATTGCGTATGCATTTACACGACAAGAAGAAGTTGTGCATTACAAGTTCATAACGGAGAAACTTTTGCGCTTGTTTAAAGATTTGGGCGTTATGCCGGCCGCCATCATGACTGATCGAGAGAAGGCCCTCATTAATGCAATTCGGATAGTTTTCAAAGATGAAGTAAAACACCTTTTGTGTTGGGTGCATATTAAGCACAACATAGAAGCATATGCTTCCCCAATATTGAAGGATAAAAAACAAGTGAAAAGGTTTTGCGGCCAATGTTGGGCACTTTGGTGTTCAACCACGGAGGAAATCTACGAAGAAAGGCTTGTGCAATTGAGGACATCGTGGAAGAGTGGCCTTGTTCGATACATTGAGAAGACGTGGACGAATCCTCACAAGGAAAGCATAGTGAGAGCGTGGACTGATCATCATCTTCACTTCTTCACGAGGACTTCAAACAGGTAACCCTTGTACGATGTTCAGTAGTTTGCTTGTTCATGGCTCAATGTGGGAGTAACGCAATGCTTTTCATGTTTTTTTTATAGGGTTGAGGGTATGCATCACGTGTTGAAGCAAATTCTGAATTCTAGCGTTGGTGGTTTTAATAGAATGATAGTAAGGATACACCATGCGATCGAGGGTCAAATTGGGCAGGTGCGTGCGACCATGGAGATGTCACGGACCAAAACACCAACGATGTTTAATGGTATGCCGCCAGAAATAAGAGTGTTGTTTTCAAGGCTATTTTTCAAAGTGTCGGATAGGTGCTTGGAAATGTTGTTTGATCTGTATAAGCAGATAGAGGCGGATGATTTCCCTGATGAGTGTGATGATCACCGGATGAGAGACTGCTTCGGCCTGCCATGTGTCCACAGAATCGCAAATGCCATCATTGATAAGACGCCGATCATGGCGAGTGAGATACACCGCTTCTGGAAGCAATTGCAATGGGATAGGGCTTACACACAAGAAGAGCCAGTTGATGACACAAAACAGATGTCTGCTCACGAGTTGATATGGAAGGAAATGGATGAAATGTGGCACGCTAAAACATTGAGCAAGGACCAAGTAGATCAAATCACCGACTTGTTCTGGAACACGCAGCACCCGCGTGAAACTTTGATGCAGGAGCCCACGAGAATCATTTCAAAAGGAAGGCCAAAGGGTTCGACAAAGTACGACACCAAGAGGGAGCCGAGCTTGTTTGAGCATCGGAGGGCTGAGTTAGATGAGATTGAGAAGAACAAGGCCAGTGGAAGCCAAGGTAGAGGTCGGGGTCGTGGCAAGAAGGGACCAAGTGGAGCTTCGCCGGGCATTGGGACCCAAGGGAGCCAATCTAAAGGGACAGGATCGCAACAGCTCCTTGAACAACCCGTGATTTATATGGGGGTGAACTTTGGGGTTAAGAATGTGGATTACTTTTGGTTTCCATACATTAACGGGGCCAGAGATGTATCTTCAGACGGGCATTGTGGATATCAGACACTGGCTGTATTGTTGGGATCAGAAGAGACTGTATACCCTATGGTTCGAATGCAGATGGCGGGCGAGTTGATTGACAACAGAGATCTGTACATGCCCATCTTGCCCGTACTACACCCGGGGATCACTTACGAGGACCTTATATTTCGGGTCAACTATGTCATCAGTCCTTGCAGTGAGGAGTACTGGCTCGACATGCCGATGATTGGTTTAGTGTTTGCCACGCTATACCAAGTTGCTCTTGTCCTATTATCCTGGGATGGCCCGTGCTTGTGCTTACCAATGAGGGCCTCTTACGAAAGCCTCGGCCCTCCAACACGGATATTGACGATGGCCCTCGTAGGAAACCGAAACCACTTTGTACCGATATAGTTATTGTTTTTAAATAGCTAGTAATATTTGTGCTTACCCTAAAACACAAAGCTCGATCATATTTTGTGTTTTCTATGTAGGTGTCGTTGAAGGATGGTTGTCCACTACCCCCCCCTCCGTACGCTTGGCGTCGATTCAAACACCGAAGTGTCGATGGTTGGGACTATCATTTTCAGTCGAGGATTCAATAATTTCGGGATTATCGCATTAGATATAGCCGTCCTCCAGATCCTCCGGTGTAGTTTAAGATGTAGATTAGTTGAAGATGTAGATTTACTTGTGTAATCTCAATTTGAAGAGCAGATGAACTTCACATTTGTGTCTGATTTAGTTCTGTAATCTCAATTAACTCAGTGTGAGAAACTGAAAAAATGATAAATTGGGCCCAAATAGGCCCAATATGGAGGATTGTAGAAGAAACGGGTGAAAACTGAAAAAATGAGAAATTGGGCCCAAATAGGCCCAATAGGGGGAGGATTGTAGAAGAAACGGGTGAAAACTGAAAAAATGAGAAATTAGGCTCAATATGGAGGATTGTAGAAGAAACGGGTAAAAAACTTGAAAAAATGAGAAATTACGCCCAAATAGGCCCAATATGAAGGATTGTAGAAGAAACGGGTGAAAACTGAAAAAATGAGAAATTGGGCCCAAATAGGCCCAATAGAGAGGATTGGGCCCAAATATGAGAAATTCATGTATATACTATAGTATTTGGTTATATTTCATGTATATACTATAGTATTTCGTTATATTTCATGTATATACTATAGTATTTGGTTATATTTCATGTATATATTATAGTATTTGGTTATATTTCATTTATATACTATAGTATTTGGTTATATTTCATGTATATACTATAGTATTTGGTTATATTTCTTGTATATACTATAGTATTTGGTTATATTTCATGTATATACTATAGTATTTGGTTATATTTCATGTATATACTATAGTATTTGGTTATATTTCATGTATATACTATAGTATTTGGTTATATTTCATGTATATACTATAGTATATCGTTATATTTCATGTATATACTATAGTATTTGGTTATATTTCATGTATATACTATAGTATTTGGTTATATTTCATGTATATACTATAGTATTTGGTTATATTTCATGTATATACTATAGTATTTGGTTATATTTTATGTATATACTATAGTATTTGGTTATATTTCATGTATATACTATAGTATTTGGTTATATATAATTCATGTATATACTATAGTATTTGGTTATATTTCATGTATATACTATAGTATTTGGTTATATTTCATGTATATACTATAGTATTTGGTTATATTTCATGTATATACTATAGTATTTGGTTATATTTCATGTATATACTATAGTATATCATTATATTTCATGTATATACTATAGTATTTGGTTATATTTCATGTATATACTATAGTATTTGGTTATATTTCATGTATATACTATAGTATTTGGTTATATTTCATGTATATACTATAGTATTTGGTTATATTTCATATATATACTATAGTATATCGTTATATTTCATGTATATACTATAGTATTTGGTTATATTTCTTGTATATACTATAGTATTTGGTTATATTTCATGTATATACTATAGTATTTGGTTATATTTCATGTATATACTATAGTATTTGGTTATATTTCATGTATATACTATAGTATTTGGTTATATTTCATGTATATACTATAGTATTTGGTTATATTTCATGTATATAATATAGTATTTGGTTATATTTCATGTATATATAGTATTTGGTTATATTTCATGTATATATAGTATTTGGTTATATTTCATGTATATACTATAGTATTTGGTTATATTTCATGTATATACTATACTATTTGGTTATATTTCATGTATATACTATACTATTTGATCATATTTCATGTATATACTATACTATTTGGTTATATTTCATGTATATACTATAGTATTTGGTTATATTTCATGTATATACTATAGTATTTCGTTATATTTCATGTATTTACTATAGTATTTGGTTATATTTCATGTATATACTATAGTATTTGGTTATATTTCATCTATATACTATAGTTTTTGGTTATATTTCATTCCGTTACACTTATATATAATAACATGCAATTTAACCAAAACAACCAAAACATATATATACATGATCCAAAACACAAGTGTCTAATCCACATAAATACATGATCCTACAATCTAGTCATCATCGGGGACTCTACCGCTAGCCTCTCCTCTCTCGTGCTGTGAATCAGTAAATCTCTGGGAAACACGCGGTAAGGGATCAGCCATGGGCGCCTCGTGACCTATCAAATCTTGAATCCACGAAATAATCGCAGCGGTAACATCTGGTGGAAGCTCGTCCCTCTCCTCCAAAAAACGCCGCATCCGACCGGCGATAATCTGGGTCCGCTGAATACACGACAATGATTTCCATTACAACTAAACTGATTTTAAGCACGTAAAAAATGATAAGCGATAAATAAAATGTATCATACTGTAATATCCCGTATATTTGCACGAATAAAAATTTCGAATTTTCTTAAGCCATATTGCTAGTTAGATTAATTTTGAAGAGATACGAACATTCTGTGTAATGTTTGGCTTCTGTAATATTTTTCTGAGCAATATAAAATACAATTAAGGTATTTTTGGCTTAAAAGCTCGTTCGTGTACAAATATATTTAACCCGGAGTTAAGTAAAATTACCACTTAAGGTAAAAAAGGACAAATGGGGAATTCGGCCTAATGCCTTAGCCTCCACACAGCTCACGAAATCAACAGCTGGAAGGCCACTTGGGGCAGCTGGAAACTAGCCTTGATGACATGCCAAAGCTAGGGGGAATAGCTTGTCCACCTCTTGGTACACATGTCTTCATATTGGTCTTCCTTGTTTGCCTATAAAAGAAGAGGACAAGTCGTGAGAAGGGCCAGAAGTTAGCTCCTCAGCACGTTTTTGCTGTCAAAACAGCCCAGAAATCTGTTTCATGAGCTGAACTTCGTGATCGATTTCTGATCGATTCACTCATTCGTTTGGCGAGATCAAAGTAGCATATTGAAGGTGAAGTGTTGCTTAAAAGGTTGAGAAGAATATCCAAGTTCGAATCGAACCCGAGGTCGATCGAAAGTGGGTAAGAAATCCCTTGAAAGTCACTGTTTTTCCCTTCAAAATCCGTGATTTTGCTGAACTTTGAATCCGTTTTTCGTGGTTGTTCTGGCCTTGTTTTGATCTGTTCTCAGGGGCCTTTTGAAGCTTGTTGGAAGCTTAATAAGGTGGTAGAAACAAACCAAGGAGAATCGAAGCCAAGGGGGTTCGATTTGGGTGAGTTTCCCCGTTGCCAGCCTTGTCCTCGCCCCTGCCTGTGTGCCGCACCCTGCGCCATGTGCCCGCCGCACCCGCGGTGGCCATGCCGGTTGTGTGTCTTGGTGTTGGGCATGGGCTTTGGCCTTATTCCTTTGTCTCGTATTCCTTTAGATTCGTATATGTAGATATTGAATCTAATTTAGGGTCTTGTTATGGGTCATTCCAGAAGGATTTATTATCCCAGATCTGTCCCAGTTTTGGACTTGGAAACCCTTTAATTCTAAGCGTGCGAAGCTTTCATCGGATCTAAGGCAAGTGGCGGTTCGCTCTTGCTTATCATTCCATATTTCCATTAATTATCAATTGCTTAATTATTAATTAATTTGGATTGATCATTGTTCATGTCTGGGAACAGTTTTATGAAACTATCTTTGGAAATTAAGATGGATATTATAATAGGTTGTATATCTGCTAGAACAACGATATTATATATATATAGACCTAGATTGAAATATATCTATGATGTTAGCCGTGATGGCTTTAATATGATTATTTGACTGTTCTGAACTGTTTAGTTAGAACGAGTATTCGTGGGAACGTTACTGAGGCCCTGGAGTCCAGTCGTTTCTTTATAATCAGGTAGAGAGGTGGCTCGTCCCCACCTAATACCAATTGGATGGTCATGACCTACCTCTTTACTCGGGTGAAGAGGTGGTGCACTTAAACAGTGTCATAAATCTTGGGAGTGTTCCCAAAAGATCTCTCGTCTCGGGACGAGCTGATCCTAAAAGTTTATAACGTAATTGTGTGTTTTGGAATTAAATAAGATACGTGCCGTAGGTTCGCACATGATTAATATACCTCGACGAGTAGCGCAGCTAAGTAATAGTGCGGCTAGGAAAACTCGTTTAGACTTGAATGTAGTACGTTCTCTTTCCAATCTGGAGTCGTATCATGCGGTGATTCGCATTATACGGCGAGGTTGGTCGTGAACCGAAGCATCTCAGTCAGTTTTTAACGTTATGTATATACATATGAAACTATAATGTTCCAGACTTGTCATATTTCCTTAAGACTCAATCTCTTGGAGTCTCTTTCGGGTCGGTCTCTGTGGAGATTCAGTCTTCCAGAGTCGTCTCTTCTGCATACCTCTTGTTGTTATTCCGTGAAAGTGCCGGGTTATGTATCGTCTCTTCGGTTATCATTCGAGGGACAATGATAGTAAACGGTTACGATCACTCGAACCACTCTGCTTTTTACCCTTGCGTAGTCTTTCATTAGACTAACCCACGAACATTGTTCTTTGCATGTGGGCTGGTGTCATCCGTTCGATTCGGCACATCAGACAAGTTACCACCCAGTGAAGGCTAAGAACGACTATGACGGACAATGTTTTTGATAAGTTTATTCAGGTTGAGATCCTTGGCGTTGATCGCTATGGTCAAAACTTGTTTTACCTTTAAAGACTTCCGTTATGTATTTACTCTGAAACAATGTTTTATCCTACGGGGATTGGGTTGTAATCCCCTGACTTATGTTTTAATGGATGGTTTGTGGATTACATAAATGTTATTTATGATTTGAATAATCCGGTTTAGCCTTGGGCGGTTTCGGAGGTGAAATCCGGGATCACTGGCGGTAATGCCTTTCCAAAGGGGTTATGAATTTGGGGGTGTTACAGATTTGGTATCAGAGCCAAAAGTTTTTAAAACGGGTTGGGTATTTGAAAACCATTTACTCGTTTTAAATTGAAAAGTGTTTTCAAGGGCTCTGAATTTTCAAAACGGTACAAATTTCAAACCGTTCATAGTCATGCCTTCTCTCTAGTCTGATATAGGAAGTTGCTTCCATATCTAGAAAGACTAATTCTTTTCTCGTTGCCCGTGAGATATGGGTGCGTTCTGTTTTCTTCAGAGGAACTCGAAAGAAGCCGAGATGGCGAATCTCTAGATAGGCTTGAGTTCCCGGTTCTCTCGTTATGCTTTGAGGTTGTAGAACCTAGTAGTCCACCGAGAAGGTGAAGACCGTACTCTCTGAGTCGGTAGGAGTAGTGTCCGATAGACCAAGGTTCCTGAGACAGAACCGAGGAAGGACATTGGGGAAAAGGAATATGTGCTAAGTTTAGCAGTTCCCTTTCCTAGGGCTTTGTTGTCAGAGCCATCAACTCGGTTTGAATTCATCCATGAAAATTTACCAAGTTTGATCTATTCCAAGTCAATTTTATTACATTAAATATATTGGAAAGATATTAATGTATAAAATACTTGGAACTTGATCGGTAAACAGATGGTGAATACTATAAACCCTGTGGAAGAATAAGAGTCTGTTGCTCACAACAATTCAGGAGGCAGTGACCAAGCTCAGGTCAATGCTCCAATGGCATTTGACGCAGCAACAGTTGAGGCAATTCGGGGAATGGTGATACAGGCAGTCACCGATATCCTGCGACCAGTTGCGCCTCAGGCACAAGACGTGCCAATTCCTCCAGTAATTCCTAGAGTTGTGGAACCAAATGTCCAAGTACATCGAGAAGAGGTGGTCAGGAACGGAGGCAATTATGTCCGTGCACTGAAGGCCATAAACTCTATGAGGCCTGACAGCTATGATGGCAAGGGAGAACCAGTCAGAGTAGCATATTGGTTCTCACACATGGAACGGTTGTTCTGCAACATTGAATGCACTGAAGCTGAGAAGGTGCATATTGCTTCTCTCCATCTGAAAGAGGAAGCCAGTGAGTGGTGGGAAAGCACCGGACTAGCTGATCATCCAGGATTGAACTGGGGAATGTTCAAAGCCAAGATGACCGACCGTTTCTTCTCTCGTGCTATGAGGGATGAGAAACACAAGGAATTCCTTTATCCGAAGACGGAAGGATTAACAGTGACTGAACTTGCGACCAAGTTTAATCACCTATTGCAATACGCTGGATCAGATGTGTCTAGCGAAGAACAAAAAATCTGGCATTTCCACGAGTGGATGAGCCCAGATATTAAGCCATGGATGGTACGTCACGGATGCTCTACTTTGGAGCAATACGTGGATGCAACTTATAAAGTGGAGGTGACTCTAGAGGAGTCAACGAAGAAGCGTAATCATCAAAAGTTGATGCAAAATCCATCTCAGGCAAGTGAATTTAAACGTCTCGCGCCACCATCTAACTTTGTCAAGTCTAGCAAAGCAAGGACGGATATGACTCAAGGAGGGTCAACACAACAGTTGGGTCAGGGCAAGAGTCCGATCCAGTGCTATAATTGTGGCACAACTGGGCATAAGAGCAGTGTGTGTCAGCAGGAAAGGAGAGTATGCTTTGGCTGTGGAAGGGAAGGTCATATGCAGAAGTTCTGTCGACAAGGGGAGCAGAAAGAAACTGAGTTACACCAAGGGTCTGTTAACCAGAACAATCGACCCAGGTTTAGACCAGTGGAAGCTCCTAGTCCTTCAATGCAGACAACTGCGCAAAACAAGGAAAAGACCCCAGTTGCTTCTGGAAGTCAGGGTCAATGTCTTTACATGATGCGTGAGGCGGATGGACCTGATGCTCCAATTGCTTAAAGTACTCGGCAAGGATAGCAAAGTTTAGTCTTTTGTACTACCTCTGTGATATGCTGTGGACTTAGGTGTTATCCAGTCTTTTGTTTCTGATAGTTATATTAGTAAGTTTAAGTATGCAACAAGGTTCGTAAAACTTTTATTGTAAATATTCTTTCTAATATAAACGTATGGTTCAAACCAATCGTCTTTAGAATTTTGGTTACCTTTTTGGATAAGAAATTCGAAGAGGAATCGATCTGAATGACCATGGTTCCATGCGACATTTTCTCAGTATGGATTAGCTTACACGTCATGAGGCGGTCATCGATTTTAGTTCGAAGACTATGACGATGTCATCTAGAGGCCATGTGATTAATGAGAAATGGGGTTATGGTTGATCCCCAGAAGATTGAAGCGGTAGCTGATTGGAAGCGGCCTCAGGATGTGAATGAGGTGCGCAGTTTCCTTGGACTTGTTGAACATTACAGACGGTTCATGGAAGGATTTTCTAAAATCACTCTACCCATGACCGATTTGCTCCACAAGGTCCACAAGAAGTTTGTCTGGAGTGACAAGTGCAAGGCCAATTTTCAAGAAGTTGAAAAAGTGTCTGACCTCGACACCGGTTGTAGCGCTGCCAAAGAGGATGATGATTATATAGTCTATAGTGATGCTTCGAAGAGTAGGTTGAGATATGTCTTGGTGCAAAGAGGCAAGATTTTTGCATACGCATCTAGACAACTGAAAACCTATGAAGCAAACTATCTGACGTATGATCTAGATCTTGCATCAATAGTGTTTGCATTGGAAACTGAGGTTACTTGGGAAACCTGAGAAACTTAGGCGGATATGCTTAGACACTTTCCCGAGTTTTTTTCGGCCAAGTTTCGGGGTCGAAACTTCTTTTAAGGGGGGAGTGATGTAATATCCCGTATATTTGCACGAATAAAAATTTCGAATTTTTCTTAAGCCATATTGCTAGTCAGATTAATTTTGAAGAGATATGAACATTCTGTGTAATGTTTGGCTTCTGTAATATTTTTCTGAGCAATATAAAATACAGTTAAGGTATTTTTGGCTTAAAAGCTCATTCGTGTACAAATATATTTAACCCGGGGTTAAGTAAAATTACCACTTAAGGTAAAAAAGGACAAATGGGGAATTCGGCCTAATGCCTTAGCCTCCACACAGCTCACGAAATCAACAGCTGGAAGGCCACTTGGGGCAGCTGGAAACTAGCCTTGATGACATGCCAAAGCTAGGGGGCATAGCTTGTCCACCTCTTGGTACACATGTCTTCATATTGGTCTTCCTTGTTTGCCTATAAAAGAAGAGGACAAGTCGTGAGAAGGGCCAGAAGTTAGCTCCTCAGCACGTTTTTGCTGTCAAAACAGCCCAGAAATCTGTTTCATGAGCTGAACTTCGTGATCGATTTCTGATCGATTCACTCATTCGTTTGGCGAGATCAAAGTAGCATATTGAAGGTGAAGTGTTGCTTAAGAGGGTGAGAAGAATATCCAAGTTCGAATCGAACCCGAGGTCGATCGAAAGTGGGTAAGAAATCCCTTGAAAGTCACTGTTTTTCCCTTCAAAATCCATGATTTTGCTGAACTTTGAATCCGTTTTTCGTGGTTGTTCTGGCCTTGTTTTGATCTGTTCTCAGGGGCCTTTTGAAGCTTGTTGGAAGCTTAATAAGGTGGTAGAAACAAACCAAGGAGAATCGAAGCCAAGGGGGTTCGATTTGGGTGAGTTTCCCCGTTGCCAGCCTTGTCCTCGCCCCTGCCTGTGTGCCGCACCCCGCGCCATGTGCCCGCCGCACCCGCGGTGGCCATGCCAGTTGTGTGTCTTGGTGTTGGGCATGGGCTTTGGCCTTATTCCTTTGTCTCGTATTCCTTTAGATTCGTATATGTAGATATTGAATCTAATTTAGGGTCTTGTTATGGGTCATTCCAGAATGATTTATTATCCCAGATCTGTCCCAGTTTTGGACTTGGAAACCCTTTAATTCTAAGCGTGCGAAGCTTTCATCGGATCTAAGGCAAGTGGCGGTTCGCTCTTGCTTATCATTCCATATTTCCATTAATTATCAATTGCTTAATTATTAATTAATTTGGATTGATCATTGTTCATGTCTGGGAACAGTTTTATGAAACTATCTTTGGAAATTAAGATGGATATTATAATAGGTTGTATATCTGCTAGAACAACGATATTATATATATATATAGACCTAGATTGAAATATATCTATGATGTTAGCCGTGATGGCTTTAATATGATTATTTGACTGTTCTGAACTGTTTAGTTAGAACGAGTATTCCTGGGAACGTTACTTTGGAGAAATACGTGGATGCAACTTATAAAGTGGAGGTGACTCTAGAGGAGTCAACGAAGAAGCGTAATCATCAAAAGTTGATGCAAAATCCATCTCAGGCAAGTGAATTTAAACGTCTCGCGCCACCATCTAACTTTGTCAAGTCTAGCAAAGCAAGGACGGATATGACTCAAGGAGGGTCAACACAACAGTTGGGTCAGGGCAAGAGTCCGATCCAGTGCTATAATTGTGGCACAACTGGGCATAAGAGCAGTGTGTGTCAGCAGGAAAGGAGAGTATGCTTTGGCTGTGGAAGGGAAGGTCATATGCAGAAGTTCTGTCGACAAGGGGAGCAGAAAGAAACTGAGTTACACCAAGGGTCTGTTAACCAGAACAATCGACCCAGGTTTAGACCAGTGGAAGCTCCTAGTCCTTCAATGCAGACAACTGCGCAAAACAAGGAAAAGACCCCAGTTGCTTCTGGAAGTCAGGGTCAATGTCTTTACATGATGCGTGAGGCGGATGGACCTGATGCTCCAATTGCTTAAAGTACTCGGCAAGGCTAGCAAAGTTTAGTCTTTTGTACTACCTCTGTGATATGCTGTGGACTTAGGTGTTATCCAGTCTTTTGTTTCTGATAGTTATATTAGTAAGTTTAAGTATGCAACAAGGTTCGTAAACCTTTTATTGTAAATATTCTTTCTAATATAAACGTATGGTTCAAACCAATCGTCTTTAGAATTTTGGTTACCTTTTTGGATAAGAAATTCGAAGAGGAATCGATCTGAATGACCATGGTTCCATGCGACATTTTCTCAGTATGGATTAGCTGACACGTCATGAGGCGGTCATCGATTTTAGTTCGAAGACTATGACGATGTCATCTAGAGGCCATGTGATTAATGAGAAATGGGGTTATGGTTGATCCCCAGATTCTCGGAACTGAATCTGTTGCAGACCGAGTCAAACGGAGCCCAAATCTCGGAAGCCCAACAGCCTCCAGAACCGGCCCAGCTCTGCTCCAAAAAGAAGCTCAGCTGTTGCTTGGGCCGAAGGCCCGAGCCCACGAGCCCACGGCCCGGCCCGACCGGATCGGACGGACGGCGCGCGTGTGTGGTCAAGCTCTTCTCTCCATACTCACCAAGTTCTTACCTTGGCTTGGATGATAGTGGTTTATAAACCACTCAATCCTACTCCCATATTTCCAATGTGGGATGTAGAATTGCACCCCAAATCTCAAATTGGGTGTTGCAAGCAACCACATTTGAGACATCATTTCTCATTCAAACGGAACCCGAATTTATCGTTTGAGCATACTACGATGATGAGCTCGCGGAGACGAAGCCAACGCTCCCATTATACAGCACAACCGATGACCGGAGCCCACCGGAAAAGTGCCCGGAAGTTTCGCATAAATTCAGTTCCAACATTGCTTTGCCGCCGCCGGCGTGGACAAACCGACCACGGGAGCTAGCCGATTCGGAGGTTTTGGACGGTGGCGGAGGGGAACGAAGTCGATTGCGGCGGAGGGGAGCGAAGTTGACGGAGGCATAGGGGAGCGAAGTCGACGGAGGCAAAGGGGAGCGAAGTTGACGGAGGCAGATGGGAGCGAAGTCGACGGAGGCGGAGGGGAGCCAAGTCGATGACGAGGTTTTGGACAGTGAAGCTGCATGCAGATGTGTCGCTCGGTGGGAGAGGAAGGAGGAACTGAGATAAGTAGGGAGGGCAGTTTCACCCGCACCCGACGGACATCCGAAAATACCGACCCGAAAAAACGGACGAAAATCCAAAAAAACATGGGCTATGGATCGGGTCGGATTCGGGTGGTGGCTTTCATCCACCCGACCCGATCACCCGACCTGACCACCCGACCCGGCCACCCGTTCAGTCACCCGACATATATTATATTTATATATATTTAATTTTGAACCCAATAAAACCTAGTATAAAAGTGAACTCTAACCCTAACTGTTGTTGTGCCGGCATGCCGCTCCATTTCTTTTTCATCTCCAATTCTCTTCTTCTCCATTTCTTTCATTCTCCCAGCCGTGCCCCTCCATCTCATTCTCCTCCATTAGCTTCTTCATATCTTTTCCATGGTTGCCCTTAAGAGCCACCCCGCCTCCTCCCTAAGCGCCACTTGCCTCCTCCTCCGAAGGGCCGCCTCCTCCTCCGAAGGGCCGCCTCCTCCTCCGAAGGGCCGCCTCCTCCCTGAGTGCTACTGGCCAGTTCTCTATCAACACCAACCGTTCTACTTCTCAGAGGAATGCTTCTTCAGATCTTCTTCATCCATGACTGATCCCTAACCCTAAGCGTCACCTCTAGCCTCCTCCTAAGGGCCACTTGTCCGCTCGCCTCCCCTTGGATTGCTGCCTCCGTTGGGCGTCGCTAGCTCGGCTATTAAGAGCAGATCCGCGTGAGCCTTTGGATTTCTTTTCCTGCCTTGTTCAATGTTCACTTGTTTCTTTTGATTTGTGACCAAAGAATGATATTGTTTGTTGCATTTGATTTTGCAGTTAATAATTCTGTTTGAGTTGTAACATTTTCATTTCTGTTCGTGTATATTTCTGAATGGAATTTGAGGCTGTGGATTTCTTTTCCTGCCTTCTTCAATGTTCACTTTTTTCTTTTGATTTGTGACCGAAGAATGGCATTGTATGGCATTTGATTTTGCAATTAATAATTCTTCTCAAGTTATAACATTTCTCATTTCTGTTCGTTTATATTTCTGAATGGGATTTGTGTATGTCTAACTATATCCAATCTCCAGCGAATGAGTTTTAAAGATCTTTGAATTATCCATCCCAAAAATTGAAACCCAATTGATCTACTATATACGATGTCCTTCAATGGCAATATGTGTTGTATACCAATTAATTTATGTAATTAAACTCAATCTATTTATTTTGGCAATACTTTTGTATAGTATAATTTGTTGAAATTCGTTATACAAATTTCACCCAAAAATCACCCGACCCACCCGATCACCCGGTGGATGTCGGGTGGATCGGGTTCGGGTGTTATGATCTTCGGGTGCGGGTCGGGTGACCGATTTTAAAAATCGGGTTCGGTTCTTGATTTTTTTGATCGGGTTCGGTTTTTGAATTTTTTTCCTTAAACCCGAACCGAAATTATTTCGGTTCTTATAGTCGGTTTCTCGGTTATTTTAAGTAATAGAAAATATCCAAAATAACATCCAAATTCAAGATTACAGCATTGTTTCATGAAGAACTTGTTCATGACTTTGTTCAAATACCACACAGACATTAAAAATCATGTCATCAATTCATCAAGTATAACAATCCAGATTCAAAATGACTACAGCAAGTCAGCAAGACAGCAACAATCCAACAACTTGAAGTCACCAAGACAACAACAACTTCAGGTCTTCATCTGCAACAAATGAACCAACATATTGAATATTCATGACAGCAACAAGCCAACAAGTGAACCAACAAATTTAACAGCTTTATTACTCAATGTATTGTTTTGTCTCGCTGTCAACAAGACAACAACAATCCATGATGTCTTGACTCAATTGTAATTCAACATTTCAACCATTCATCTAGCGCAATTCATTAAACTAAATTAACTAATAGCTAATGTTTTGGGGCGAAAGGATCGGACGACCTAAATCGCCTTAGACGGGGTAACTAGTCGATCGGGTGATAGAGAACAATCCAAACCAAGCAGATAATTGACAAGCAAAGAATAAATGTAGAATAGTGAGATGATTTTATTAGATAATGTATTGATCGGATCGAATCGAGATACAACTTATCGTAGTTTAGACCGAGTGGTCGTATAGGACTCGACCGATGAATTTTAGGTGGCGACCGGTGGAGAGTAAGCGCAGATGATTGCTAGAGAGCTAAGCGGGCAGCGTAAGTGTTGTTCTGATTCGTTTTTGAGTCAGGATGCTTGTGTGTCTAGCGTTAATGTGTTCGTATCCTCTTATCTTCTTCGTCGTCCAAATATGGTAAGTTCTTTTCCATTGTGACCGTTGTGTTTTTCTAATATCTTCGTCTTCAATGCCGGGAGCAATGGCAAGGATTATGCCATTTAATTGCTGCAATTATAGTGGTTTGAATGTTGTGGACGTTGCGTGATCTGGGCATTAAATGTATGGCAAGATTCTCGCGATCCTGTCGGAGGGCATTCGACCAGAGAAGCCTTGTCGCCTCCTCTGGGCCTTCTCCTTTGTTCTTCCGATCTGCAATGGGCTTGGGCTCGATTCACTTGATCCATCTTCTCCGGGGATGCCAGGCCCAACAATAGCCCCAAGTTGCCTTGGGTTTTCGGTTTAGGCAAGTAAAACGGAATCCGTGGCAACTTCTCTAGATACGATCTTCACCATCCTTTTTTGGCGCGTTTGCTCAGGGCTACGTGGCGCGTGATCGGGGCATGATGCGACGCCTCTGCAAATCTTCGCTTCCCTCCATAAATTCAGAGCAGAGGGAATCGATTAGTCTTCATCCCATCTTCCTTTGCAAGTTTCTTCTGGTAAGCTTCTCGGTCTCTTTTGCCATAGTTTTCTGATTTCTCTAGTCATAGCTCTTTGATCTCTCTTTCTTTCCATTCTCGAAATGGTTTCCATCGAGGCTTCCGAGTCGTCGAAGACTCTTTCCGATTCTCGTGAAGGAGAAACACCTCCTCGTTTCATTTTGAAGGAGTCGGATGCATTGACTAGCACTTTGTCCCAGGCAGAGCTGGATCAAGTTCTCCAAGTTGGAGGCTTTCCACCGGAGACGGTCGCCAGGTTGCCTCATCCGGACGAGAGGGCTGATGCGCGTTACGAAGGATGGATTTGCTTCTACGCATACCCGTTTAGAATAGGGCACAAATTTCCTTTCTCTCCCCTTGTCAGGGATTTTTTAGCCACTTTGGCGCTGGCCCCATGTCAAGTAATGCCTCAGACATGGAGAGTTCTTAGGGTTTTAGACCTTGTGAATGTTCAAACTGGGGCCGATTTTGATTTTGACGCTCTGTGGTATAACTATTTTATTGGGTCGAAGAGTTCCTGTCGCGTTCAGTTGCGTATCGACATGGTCGGAAGCCTTTGGTGCAGAGCCCTGATGTCAACGACCGCGGATGGGGGTCGAAGTTCTTTTTCGTCGAACGTTCTTCTTTGGAGAAGGAGGGAGAGTGTCCGTTTTTGTTGACGGAGTGGCGGATCGATAGTATGTATTTGTCTTCTCTTTCGCGTATTTTATGTGTCTTAACTCTTGCCTTAACTTTTCTTTCTTGTAGTCCCCGAACCAGAAGATCTAGAAGTGAGTAGCCGGTCGGAAGGCTTGTCGAAGATTGTCCTTGAAATTCCCGCGTTTGAAAGAAAGTTTGTGAACGTCAACCTGCTGTCGACGACTCCTGCCTCTCAAGACGACATGTCGAATGTCTAATCGTCTCGTGCAAAAGGTAGATTCTTGACTCCAGGCGTCTTTTACTGTTTTTCGTTTTGTCGTGTACTTTAGGATTTCTCCCTTTTTGTTGTTCTGTCGTGTCAGGTTCCCCTGGTGGTCGATCGAGTGCTCGTTTGAGGGTGGCGTCAGGGAAAAGTCTGATCGAGCAGAGGAAGGCGGCGGCCAAAGCCGCATCAAGCAAACCGGATCTGGTGGATCTGACGGTTCCAGTCAAGACTGGCTCTAAGAGGAAGGCGAGCGCTCGCCCTGAAGACGTCAAGGTGGAGGACATCCCTAGGAAAAAGAGTGCGACTGCTGAGGGGGTCGGCAAGATCGGTGCCGTCGGACAGTCGATCGCCGACCTTTTTCACGCTCAGGACCCGACTTTGAAGTCGGAAGTTAAGGATGTCTCCCCTCTAGACTGCATTGGTGAAGCGGGATGCTCCGCGTGGAGGGTGAGTTGCCCTTTGTTCTTGTTTTTATGTTTCTTTTTGCTCGACTGTGTTTCTTGATTGTGTTTTTGTATTGTCGTGTGTATTTCTGTCAGGCCTTCCAGTATTTCTTAGGAGCTTACTCCGATGTTCAGGCGATGCTTGTCAAGGCCGAGGACAGGGCTGCTAGGTCAAAGTCCGACCTTGCGTCTTTGATGACCAAGCTGGAGGGAGCGGAGAGTCGCTTCCGTGAGATTGAGCGTCGCCTCACCAGGGAGCTGAAGAGCAGTCAAGAAGAGATGGTCGCAAGTCGGAGGGAGTTTGAAGAGTGTCGATCAGGCGTTGAGGAGGAGGTGAGGCGGACTCGCATTGCCGATGGCCAAATTTGTAACACCCCCAAAATTTCACCCCTTTTGAAAGTATTACTGCCGATGACTCCGGACGTAAATCCCGAAGTCACCCCAGGCTTTTCCAACGACATAACTGTCTTAAACATAGTTACAATACTAAAATCATAACTTTTATTAAACCACATGGTTGCGGAATTACACGATTCCAAAAACGACCCAATTAGTCAGAAATACATAATCAAAAATAAATACAGCGGAAGACTTTTAAAACAAAATAACTCTTCAAAACACCGTTCATCTTCATAGTCGTTCTAGCCTTCTCGGATCTTCAATACACCTGATGTGTCGAATCGAACGGATGACACCAGCCAACCATGCAAGGAAAATTACGGTTGGTTAGTCTAAATGAATAGACTAGCAAGGGAACAAAGCAGAGTGGTTCGAAGCAGTCGTATTAGGTTAGACTCATCGCTTCTCGAATCAAAACCGATGACGATAGTCAACCACCATACTCCTACTAGAATATATCAACAGGCATGAACAAGAGAAGATTCTGGAGACAGAGTCTCACAACAATCAATCCCAAAAGAAGACTCCAAATGAAATGAGCCTTATAGGAAACATGATGACAAATGTTGGAAAACATTAATTTATAATATACACACAATCACAGAATCACAGTATTGCATTCGAGCGACTAAAAGTTAAGACGAGCTTTCCTAGCTGCACTAGCGCCTAGCTGCACTACTCGCCCAAGATTCATTAATTAGGTGCCCTCAAGCACTTATCCGAATTAAATGACCACACACACACACATCACGTTATAAGCTTTTAACCTAACCTCCTGTCACGCAGGACTCGGAATGGAACTCACAGGATCCAAACCTCTAACATCTCATCGAAGAATGGACCTCCCAGGATCCAAACCTCTTACTATCGCATGGGTCTCAGCTGCCCTTAACAGTTATAAAGAAACGCACATGGAACTCACAGGATCCAGTCGTTCCTACGAATACTCGTGCTAACTAATAGTTAAACACACAACAACCACACACATGACCATCACGGCCCAACCTGCACAACTATCACCCTAGATTTAATAATCTAAACACACACACACAATAAAACACACCAAAGTCCCTTACGACCTTCACCTGCACAATATATCTATAATATACTAGCGTCGATTCTAGCAGAATATACAACCTAGTATAATATCAGATTTTAAACACATAACGTTATCAAAACAGTTTCCAACATAATTCAGAATCATCCCAAATTAATTAACAACAAAACAATTGATAATTAATGAAAGTATGGAATGATGAGCAAGAGCGAACCGCCACTTGCCTTAGAACCGACAAGTTCGAACCAAGCTGCGCAACGTCTAGTTCCTGGATCTAAAACTGGAGCAGATCTTGGATATTAAATTCCTAAGAAATGGCCCATAACAAGACCCTAAGTTAGATTCAATACACTTATATATGAATCTAAAAGAATACAAGAAGAAATCAAAGGAAACGAGCCGAGCCCAAAGCCAAACCACAAAACAACCCTTCGGACAAGCCTTGCCGCGGGTGCGGTGGAGGCCTGGCGCCGGGTGCGGTGGTCGAACAGTGGCCAGCTCCAAGAACATAGCCATGGCGGGAGAAAAATACCCACCTCGATTCCAAGCTTCGTTTTGCATTCGACTTGAACCAAAAACACCTCAAAGCTTTACCCAACACTAGGGGCAACCTTTCCAACCCACGAAGCCTCTCGATTCGAGCTCAAAACCGAGCTCACAGCTGCTCATCAATGGTGAAACAGAGGAGAAAAACAGAGAAAAGAGAGAGAAGAAGGAGAAGCTTTCTTGGCTTCGGTTCGACCCCCCTTTTATAGCACACATCTGACCACCTCCAAGGGGACAAGGGGACAAAGGCGAAAGGCCACTTGGGTGCCCACTTGCCTGCCCACAGACTGCCCAAAATATCTCCTCCGAGCCACTTGCGCGAGGAAGACGAAGCCGACTCTGTTTTAGCCCTTGCCGCGGGTGCGCCAGCTCTGCCGCCGGGTGCGGTCACGGCCAAAAGTCGTGCTTCTTATCCGAACTCAACTTGGGTTAATTTCCTTAAACCCGGGTTAAATATATATTCGTACACTAACGATACATTAACCCCGAAAACACCTCAACTGTATTATATATATTGCTCAGAAAATTTTACAGAGCTCAGACCCTTTACAGAAAGTCCGAAACTCTCTGAATTAAATCCGTCTAGCAAAACGGGCATAAGAAAAAAATTCAAAATACCCTTAAAAATTACAGGATATTACATTACTACCCCCTTATTTTAAATTTCGACCCCGAAACTTGTATCATTGAAGGCCGACAACAATTAGGGAAAGTATCTAAGCATACCCGTCTCAGTCTCTCAAGTAACCTCTTCGGTTTCTAACTTGGAGCACAAAACTCGTACCAAATGTACCACCTTGCTGCGCAACTGCGTCAACCTTCACCCCATCTTAATTGATCAAATGGCCTAAGAAAGTCACTTCTCAGATCCAAAAGTCACACTTAGACAATTTTGCATACAGCTCGATCTGTCTAGTGACCCACCAAATTATCCAACGATATCCCTTGTGAGTCTTCTTGCTCAGGGAATAAATCAAGACTGCCTCAAACCTTACCCTGAATGGTAATCGAGACATCTGACAAACGCTTGTTTTTAAACCAAATATTTATATTAGCAAGAATATTTACAACAAAAGGTTTACAACCTTGCTGCATACTTAAACTTACTAACACAACTTGTTCAAATCAAAAGACTGGGTAAGCACCCACATCTACAACCTACAACAAAAGCAGAAAACTTTAAGCAAATGGAACATCAGGCCCATCCGCCTCACGTATCACGTAAAGACGTTGACCTCGACTTCCAGAAGCTACTGGGGCCTTGCCCTTGTTCTGTGCAGTTGTCTGCATCGAAGGACTTGAAGCCTCCACCGGTTTATACTCAGGCCGGTTATTCCGATTAGCAGACCCTTGCTGTGACTCCAATCCTTTCTGCTCTCCCTGACGACAGAACTTCTGAATATGCCCCTCCTTTCCGCAGCCAAAACACATCTTCTTCTCACTCCGACAATCAAAACTCTTGTGCCCAGAAGCACCACAATTGAAACACTGAAATGGTCTGCTGCTCCAACCTGAGCCCCTGGCAGAGCCAGAATGAGTTGTCTCAGTCTTAGCACGACCAGACTTCTCAAACTTAGTAGGCGATGTCGGTCGTTTGAACGAACCAGCTTGGCAATCCTGCTGCCCCCTCTTTTCCTTAACCTGCTTCTCCCGCTTACGGGCGGAATCCTCCAGAGTTGCCTCTAACTTGTAGGCCGCATCCACATACTGCTCCAGAGTAGAGCATGAGTGGTGCACCATCCATGGCTTAATATCTGGGCTCATCCATTCATGGAAGTACCAGATCTTCTGAGCCTCTATGGTTATCTGCGGTTTAGCATACTGCAGCAAATGATTGAATTTAGTGGCGAGCTCTGTCACCTTCAACCCTTCTGTCTTTGGATACAAAAACTCTTTGTGATTCTCCTCCCTCATAGCTCGAGAGAAGAAACGGTCCATCATCTTGGCCTTAAACATCGACCAGGTCAATACCGGACTGTCAGCTAAGCCGGTACTCTCCCACCATTCACTGGCTTCTTCTTTCAGCTGCAGAGAAGCTAGATGCACCTTCTCCGCTTCCGTGCACTCAACATTACGGAATAACCGTTCCATATGTGAGAACCAATAAGCCACCCTGACTGGCTCTCCTTTTCCATCATAATTGTCGGGTCTCATGGAGTTAATAGCCTTCAGCGCTCGGCCATACTCTCCTCTATCCCTAATCACGCCTCCTTGTAGCACACGATTCCCTTGTTCCTCAAATCTCGGAACTTCTGGAGGTACTGGCACTCCTTGTGCCTGAGGTGCGATTGGTCGCATTATCTCTGTAATTGCTTGCAGGACAATCCCTCGGATTGCTGCAACTGTTGCTGCATCGAGCACCACTGGAGCGTCGGCCTGATCTTGGCCATTGCCTCCTGGATTATTGTTCACAGACTCGTGTTCTTCCACAGGGTCTGCATCAATCCTTGCACCTGGTCTCGGGTCATTGCTCGGCCCAGCACCAGTGCGAATAATGTCCCTCGGGTTCCCCATCTAATTACCGATCAAAGTCCAAGTACTTTACACATTAATATCTATTCAAAATGTAATAAAAGTCAACTCAGAGTAGATCAACCTGGTAACTTTCCTAGATGAACACCAATCTTGAATACTAGGTTCTACAACCTCAACTCACGACAAGAGAACTAAAACTCGAGTCTAACTGGAGATAGAGAAACCACCTCGACTTCTTCTGAGTCCTTCTGAAGAGAACTACACCCTTAACCTTCGGGCGACAAACAGAGAATCTTAGTCTTTCTAGACACAGAAGCAAACTTCCGTATCAGACTGTAGAAGGCACGACTATGAACGGCTTTTTATTTTAAAACTCAGATCTTTTAAAAAAACAAATTTTTAGCTCTGATACCAAATCTGTAACACCCCCAAAATTTCACCCCTTTTGAAAGTATTACTGCCGATGACTCCGGACGTAAACCCCGAAGTCACCCCAGGCTTTTCCAACGACATAACTGTCTTAAACATAGTTACAATACTAAAATCATAACTTTTATTAAACCACATGGTCGCTGAATTACACGATTCCAAAAATGACCCAATTAGTCAGAAATACATAATCAAAAATAAATACAGCGAAAGACTTTTAAAACAAAATAACTCTTCAAAACACCGTTCATCTTCATAGTCGTTCTAGCCTTCTCGGATCTTCAATACACCTGATGTGCCGAATCGAACGGATGACACCAGCCAACCATGCAAGGAAAATTACGGTTGATTAGTCTAAATGAATAGACTAGCAAGGGAACAAAGCAGAGTGGTTCAAAGCAGTCGTATTAGGTTAGACTCATCGCTTCTCGAATCAAAATCGATGACGATAGTCAACCACCATACTCCTACTAGAATATATCAACAGGCATGAACAAGAGAAGATTCTGGAGACCGAGTCTCACAGCAATCAATCCCAAAAGAAGACTCCAAATGAAATGAGCCTTATAGGAAACATGATGACAAATGTTGGAAAACATTAATTTATAATATACACACAATCACAGAATCACAGTATCGCATTCGAGCGACTAAAAGTTAAGACGAGCTTTCCTAGCTGCACTACTCGCCCAAGATTCATTAATTAGGTGCCCTCAAGCACTTATCCGAATTAAATGACCACACACACACACATCACGTTATAAGCTTTTAACCTAACCTCCTGTCACGCAGGACTCGGAATGGAACTCATAGGATCCAAACCTCTAACATCTCATCGAAGAATGGACCTCCCAGGATCCAAACCTCTTACTATCGCATGGGTCTCAGCTGCCCTTAACAGTTATAAAGAAACGCACATGGAACTCACAGGATCCAATCGTTCCTACGAATACTCGTGCTAACTAACAGTTAAACACACAACAACCACACACAGGACCATCACGGCCCAACCTGTACAACTATCACCCTAGATTTAATAATCTAAACACACACACACAATAAAACACATCAAAGTCCCTTACGGCCTTCACCTGCACAATATATCTATAATATACTAGCGTCGATTCTAGCAGAATATACAACCTAGTATAATATCAGATTTTAAACACATAACGTTATCAAAACAGTTTCCAACATAATTCAGAATCATCCCAAATTAATTAACAACAAAACAATTGATAATTAATGAAAGTATGGAATGATGAGCAAGAGCGAACCGCCACTTGCCTTAGATCCGACAAGTTCGAACCAAGCTGAGCAACGTCTAGTTCCTGGATCTGAAACTGGAGCAGAACTTGGATATTAAATCCCTAAGAAATGGCCCATAACAAGACCCTAAGTTAGATTCAATACACTTATATATGAATCTAAAAGAATACAAGAAGAAATCAAAGGAAACGAGCCAAACCCAAAGCCAAACCACAAAACAACCCTTCGGACAAGCCTTGCCGCGGGTGCGGTGGAGGCCTGGCGCCGGGTGCGGTGGTCGAACAGTGGCCAGCTCCAAGAACATAGCCATGGCGGGAGAAAAATACCCACCTCGATTCCAAGCTTCGTTTTGCATTCGACTTGAACCAAAAACACCTCAAAGCTTTACCCAACACTAGGGGCAACCTTTCCAACCCACGAAGCCTCTCGATTCGAGCTCAAAACCGAGCTCACAGCTGCTCATCAATGGCGAAACAAAGGAGAAAAACAGAGAAAAGAGAGAGAAGAAGGAGAAGCTTTCTTGGCTTCGGTTCGACCCCCCTTTTATAGCACAAATCTGACCACCTCCAATGGGACAAGGGGACAAAGGCGAAGGGCCACTTGGGTGCCCACTTGCCTGCCCAAAATATCTCCTCTGAGCCACTTGCGCGAGGAAGACGAAGCCGACTCTGTTTTGGCCCTTGCCGCGGGTGCGCCAGCTCTGCCGCCGGGTGCGGTCACGGCCAAAAGTCGTGCTTCTTATCCGAACTCAACTTGGGTTAATTTCCTTAAACTCGGGTTAAATATATATTCGTACACTAACGATACATTAACCCCGAAAATACCTCAACTGTATTATATATATTGCTCGGAAAATTTTACAGAGCTCAGACCCTTTACAGAAAGTCCGAAACTCTCTGAATTAAATCCGTCTAGCAAAACGGGCATAAGAAAAAAATTCAAAATACCCTTAAAAATTATGGGATATTACAAAATTGCTGGTGACATTGGGGCTTTTTATGCGGTGAAGTCACGCATCGAAATGATCGAGGAGTTCAACGAGGGCAAGCATGAGCTCTGGGACCTGAAAGCGGAGAAGGAGACTCTGGACTCCATGTTCCCAAAGGGCGATCCTGGTCAGGAGTTGTTTTGCTTAGCCGGCGTCAGAGAGGAGGCCGTGGATGAAGGCGCCGATGAGGAAGAGGCCCATCTTGGTGATGTCGAGCCGATTGATGAGATAGCTTCTCTGGAGCCAGCCCCTGCGGAAGGTAATGCCATTTCCCCCGACGCTTGATTTGTTTTCTCCGCGTAGTATGACTTTCTTTGCCCCATATGTGTGTGGGTTTGAATATTATGTGTTTAGGCGACCCGTCTACCATCGCGGGTCGCATGATATTTCTGAATGACCGTCGTTAAAAGTCCTACAGATGTGTAGGCAGACAATGTGTTTTGGCGACCCGTCCACCATCGCGGGTCGCGTATTTGTATAAAGATGCTTTTATTTCGATGCAATTGTATTTTTACATATAGAGTCGTATGCTAGTTCGTTTCGTACATGTTCGTCGGACCTTCAAGGAAGTTGTCGACGACGTTTTGTATTTCGTGTATGTTGGTTTCACCCGTATGCTCCGTCGAGTGGGGTTTCACCGTGTGTATGTATGTAGAGCAGGCCTGCGATGTGTTTGTGTATGTGTTAGTCATGATATTATGCCGGGGAGGTAAGCAATATGTTTTATTGCGTAAATGTAATAAGGTGTTATACCTTATATTTTGTGTAAGGCAGGCGGTGTGCCGACGTGCCTGTGTTGTCATCTCCCCGTGTTCCGATCGATCGTGTAATGTAATGTAAGTGCTTTTTTTTTTGCGGATGACAAGATCCAATGTAAATGTTGTTCTACATTTGTGTTTTTGTAAGGAGGAAGTCTTCGCTCAGTGTCAGATGATGATATATAAAAGGAAATAGCGATGTACATGCGACAGCATGCGGTATATATGCGACAGGTAGCAATGTATATGCGATAGCATGCGATTTGTATGCGACAAATAGTAATGTATATGCGATAGCATGCGATTTGTATGCGACAGATAGTAATGTATATGCGATGTACAAGATTTGTGTGATGTTTTACTTCATTGGTTCAGAAATGGTATAGTTTTAGATGTGTTGCGTTCCAACTCCTCGGAATCGGTCGTCCGTATTTATCCTTTAGCTGATATGCTCCCTGTCCGACCACTTCGGTGATCAAGTAAGGTCCTTCCCACTATGGTGCTAGCTTTCCGTCGGATGGGTTCTTAGTGTTCTGGAAAGTTTTCCTGAGGACCCAGTCTCCGACCTTGAATGCCTTGATTCGGACGTTCTTGTTGTAGCTCCTTACGACTTGTTGTTGGAACCTGACCATCCTGATTCGGGCTGTCTCTCTGATTTCGTCCGCTGTGTCCAGATTGTGTGCTAGCTCGATGTCATTTTGTTCATTTGTCTGAAGGTTGCAGCGAGCGGTCGGAACCAGTAACTCAGCCGGGATGACCGCCTCACTCCCATAGACGAGAGAGAAAGGCAATTGCCCGGTCGCATTCTTTGGAGTAGTCCTGTCGGACCAGAGAATAAGTGGGAGTTCGTCTGCCCATTTGCCTTTAGCCCCTGTGAGGCGTTTCTTGAGGTTGTTGATAATGATCTTATTGCTGGATTCGGCTTGTCCGTTGGATTGCGGATACCGAGGTATGGATGTGACCAACTTGATGTTCCACCGGTCGCAGAAGGTTCGAGTCTTATGACTGATGAATTGGGAGCCATTGTCGCACACGATTTCTGATGGGATGCCAAATCTGTACAAGATATTGCGTTTTACGAATGAAATGACGTGTTGATGTTTTACCTCTCTGTAGGCTTCGGCTTCGATCCATTTAGAGAAGTAGTCCATCATGGTAAGGAAGAAGACTCTTTGACCCGACGCGGGGGAGGGGGGGGAGCTTTCCGACGATGTCCATTCCCCATCTCATAAAGGGCCATGGAGCTAGGGTCGGATGGAGGAGCTCCGAAGGCTGATGATGGACGGGTGCGTGCCGCTGACAAGCGTCGCATCTCTTGGTGTATTCCATGGCGTCTTTGTTCATCGTTGGCCAATAGTACCCGTTTCGTAGGGCTTTTCCCGAGAGGCTTCGTCCGCCGGTGTGATTGCCACACTCCCCTTCGTGCAACGATTGTAAGATACGTCCGACTTCTGGAGTCTTGAGGCATCGTAGGAGTAGTCCTGTAACAGATCTTTTGTACAAGATGTTATCTACGATATGGTAAGAGAGTGCTTGTACCTTGAGCCTTTTTGCTTCCGTCTTGTCGTCGGGTAGGATACCGTCTTTTAACCATCTAATGTAAGGCAGCATCCAGTCGTCATTGGTGTCGACGATATCTTCTTCTGATCGGTCGCCTATTTCTATGGCGACGAGTTCTTCAAGTGATGTTGTTGACTCGACGGATGTCCTTGGGACGGCTGGCGTGGTGATGTGGGCCAATGGTATGTGTGGAAATTCCTTCGGGTCTAGGACGGATCCCAGATTAGCGAGTGTGTCAGCTTGGGAGTTAAGATCCCTGGGCACCTGTCTGATGTTGAATGTTTGGAATTGTCCGATTAGTTTCTTGGCTACCTCCAGGTAGGCTATCATTCTGGTATCCTTGGCACTGTATGACCCTTGTATCTGGTTTACGACCAGCAGGGAGTCGCAAACGACTTCGATCTCTCGGACCCCTAGGTCGCGAGCTAGGATGAGTCCGAATATGAGTGCCTCGTATTCAGCTTCGTTGTTAGTCGCATCCCACTCACATCTGACAGCTTGAGCTATCTTGTCCCCTTGTGGCGATTTTAGCATGACCCCTAGCCCTGATCCTCTAGCATTCGATGCCCTGTCTGTGTGGAGCTCCCATGTACCCGCCTCATCCGTCGCGAGTAATTGTGTTGCTTCTTTTGTGGCTTCTTGCTCTAGGGTTGAACTGAAATCGGCCACAAAGTCGGCTAAGGCTTGCGACTTGATCGTTGTCCTGGGCTCGTACTCGATATCGTAACCACTGAGGTGTATGGCCCATTTGGTCATTCGTCTTGTGAACTCAAGTTTCCTCATGAGAGCTCTCATGGGATGATTAGTGCGAACAGTAATAGTATGGGATTCGAAATATGGTTTGAGTTTGTTCGACGTCATTACCAGTGATAGCACGAGCTTTTCAAGTGACGAATACCTTGTTTCGGCCGGTAACAGCGTCCGACTGACGTAATATATTGGCGACTGTTTTCCATCCTCCTCCCTGATCAGTACTGCGCTTACGGCTGATTCTGACACTGCAAGATAAAGAAATAAGGGCTCGTCGCCTTTAGGTTTGGTCAGTAACATGGGACTGGCCAGGTACTCTTTGAGGTTTTGGAACGCTGCTTCGTGTTCTTCCGTCCATTGAAAGGACTTGTTCTTCTTGAGTGCGTCGTGGAAGAGTTTGCATTTGTCGGATGATTTGGAGATGAATCTGCTCAGAGCTGCTATCCGACCTGTGAGCTTCTTTACATCTTTGACGCATCGGGGGGATCGAAGGTTGATGAGAGCCTTGATATGTTCTGGGCTAGCCTCTACTCCTCTTTGTGTCACCATGTATCCTAAGAACTTCCCTGACGACACTCCGAAGGAGTATTTAGTAGGGTTTAGTTTCATGTTGTACCTTTTGAGCACCTCAAAGCTGTCGCGTAGGTGGTCTATGTGATCTTCTTTCTTTTTGGACTTGACCAACATGTCGTCGATGTAGACTTCCATCGTGTCTCCGATTTGGTCTTTGAACATTTTGTTGACTAGTCGTTGATACGTAGCCCCTGCATTTTTCAGACCAAAGGGCATTACTCGGTAACAATAGATACATTGGCTGGTGATGAACGCTGTTTTTTCTTGATCGTCGGGTTCCATAAGGATTTGATTGTAACCGCTGAAAGCGTCCATGAAGGTAAGCATTTTGTGCCCCGCTGTGGCATCGACCATGGCGTCGATATGGGGTAAAGGGAACGAGTCCTTGGGACAAGCCTTGTTGAGGTCTGTGAAGTCGATGCAGACTCTCCATTTGCCGTTCTTTTTCTGGACTACGACCACATTGGCTAGCCATTCAGGATAGTGGACCTCCCTGATCTTTCCTGTTTCCAATAAGCTCTTGACTTCGTCGTCGACTATCTTGTTCCGCTCGGGGGCGAACTTCCTGCGTTTTTGCTTGACAGAGGGATGAGATGGATCCACATTTAATTTATGAGTAATAACGTTTGGAGATATTCCGACCATATCCTCATGCGACCATGCGAAACAGTCAGCATTGGCCCTGAGAAAGTCAAGAAGTTGTTGTCTGGTCGAATCGTCCAAGTCCGACCCGACCCTTACCGTTTGGTTTGGCTTTGAAGGGTCTAGTGCGATTTCATCGAGTTTTTCCATTTCTGGTTCGACATACCGACTAGGCCCTTCGCCGCTCTGTGGTTGTTATGCGGTCTTGTGTTCGACTGCGCTCTTCATGGAAGTGACGTAGCATTCTTTTGCGGTCCTTTGATCTCCTTTGATCTCTTGGACTCCCCATTCAGTGGGGAATTTGATGACTTGATGATACGTTGAAGGTACTGTCTTCATAGCGTGTATTCATGGCCTGCCAAGAATACAATTATAGGGAGACGGACAATCTAGGACTAAGAATTTCACCTGTTGGTTGATTCCTCCAGCGTATGTGGTTAGAATGATTTCACCAGTCGTATGCTTAACCTCACCACTGAACCCGACCAGTGGGGTCGACTTCTTGATTAGGTCGTTCTCAGTCAGACCCATTTCTTTAAGAGCGTCAAGGGTCAAGAGGTTTGTCGAACTCCCTGTATCGATTAGTACTCTCCGTATTAAACAATTACCAATAGACAAAGAGATTACCAGACCATCATGGTGACTATCCGACCCGTCGGAATCGGATTCGTCGAATGTGACCGTCGGAAGGTCAGATGTCCTCCTTGGCTTGAATTCCGATGCCTCGGGCTTGTCGCCCTTGCTTTCCCTAGCGTGTCGCTTAACCGCGGAGTATGTGTTTCCATATATATCCGATCCACCTGAAATGGTATTGACAACTTTTGTATGGACGAGAGATGGGGGTTTGTTCTGTTTTACCTGATCTCGACGTTCCATGGTGGCCTTTGCCCGCTCCGAGATTACGTCACGCAGGAGCCCCTGTGAGAGCAGCCTATCGACTTCCTTCCGCAGGGCGATGCACTCGTCGGTCGAATGACCGTGGTCGCCGTGGAATTCGCACCATCGACTCATGTCCTTCTTAACATCCGGTTGGTCGCTCTTTCGGGGCCGTCTTACCTCTTTTCGGTATTTGTCGAAACTCTTGACGAGCTCCAACACGGAAACATTGAAATTATAAGACTGGATCCTAGGAGGCAACGCCGGACCGTCTCTCCATTCCTGTGACCTGTCTTGAAAAGAGTTTACCTGATTTGGTTCGTTTCGATTACAAGAACATGGATGAGATCGTCTGTCTCGACGGTTGTCGGGGGGATTTTTACGGTCGGATGGATCGGGTCCGTGTGAGGCTTTACGCGACTCTCGGTCTTCTTCCAATCTTACCTCGGCCATGGTTTTGGCTTAGACATCTTCAAAACTTTTACACGGGTACTTGGTAATCTCGTCGTAGAGATTGCTGTCTTTGACCAGACCTTGTCGGAAGGCCTCAATGGAGGTTGTGACGTCGCAGTGGGGGATCGCCACTTTTTCCTTATTGTACCTGTTAAGATAATTCCGAAGGGGTTCGTTATACCTTTGTGTGACTCGGTAGAGGTCGCTTGATTGTCTTTCGAGCCTTCGACTGCTAGCAAATTGACTCTTGAAAGAGTTGACCAGATCCGCAAAGGATGTAATCATTCCCTGAGGCAAACGCATAAACCACGTTAGTGCGGGACCCGCGAGGGTTGTGCCAAAGCTTTTGCACATGACAGCCTCGCGGCTCTCCCTTGAAACAGATGCGGCCATTAGTTTTTGTTTATAGAGAGAGATATGGTCATCTGGATCGGTGGTACCGTCGAACGTCGCCATGTTGGGGAGATGGAACTTCTTGGGGATCTCGACCCTTGCGATTTCTTCGACGAACGGGGATTCTTCGAATCCGCTGGACGTTTCCCTCTCGATTGGTTGCGGGACTCCTGGGAGCATGTTGAAGCGATCGTCGATCGTCTTCATGTGTTTGTCGAGCGTCTGCTGGAAAAGAGCCAGGACATCTGGCGGATTGGTAACCTGCGGTTCTTCGATTCGGGCCCCAGCAGACCCGATCGGTGTGGAAAAGGTGACATGGTTAGTCGAAAATGGACTAGCGAAAGGAGTTCGAGACGTACCCTCAGTGTGTCCGGGACGTCGTATGCTCGGAGGCATCGGCTCGATGTTGTCCATGTTGAGGCGTGTTCGGACGCCGCCGTGGATGGGCACGTTCCTAGATCCTGAAGCCACTGACTGTACCTGCGACTTAAGAGACTCATTTTCACGGGTTAGTTGTGCGATCTCGGCTTCGGATTGGGTTGACAAAGCGGCTAGGGCCTCGGTCTTTTGGCGTTGCTGGGCTAGTTCCTCTTGAAGGGTGGCCATTTTTTGGGAAAGTTCTTGGAACTGGGTTGGAGTAGGATTTTCGATTGTGATTACTACATCTTGGGTTCCGTCTTCGAGACGTGGTTCTTGGTTGTCGGTAGGTGGGTCAATAGTCATGGTTGGAAAGTTTCGGAAGGGTGATCGGCAAGTTGCCCCACGGTGGGCGCCAAATTGTTTTGGGGCGAAAGGATCGGACGACCTAAATCGCCTTAGACGGGGTAACTAGTCGATCAGGTGATAGAGAACAATCCAAACCAAGCAGATAATTGACAAGCAAAGAATAAATGTAGAATAGTGAGATGATTTTATTAGATAATGTATTGATCGGATCGAATCGAGATACAACTTATCGTAGTTTAGACCGAGTGATCGTGTAGGACTCGATCGATGACTTTTAGGTGGCGACCGGTGGAGAGTAAGCGCAGATGATTGCTAGAGAGCTAAGCGGGCAGCGTAAGTGTTGTTCTGATTCGTTTTTGAGTCAGGATGCTTGTGTGTCTAGCGTTAATGTGTTCGTATCCTCTTATCTTCTTCGTCGTCCAAATATGGTAAGTTCTTTTCCATTGTGACCGTTGTGTTTTTCTAATATCTTCGTCTTCAATGCCGGGAGCAATGGCAAGGATTATGCCATTTAATTACTGCAATTATAGTGGTTTGAATGTTGTGGACGTTGCGTGATCTGGGCATTAAATGTATGGCGAGATTCTCGCGATCCTGTCGGAGGACATTCGACCAGAGAAGCCTTGTCGCCTCCTCTGGGCCTTCTCCTTTGTTCTTCCGATCTGCAATGGGCTTGGGCTCGATTCACTTGATCCATCTTCTCCGGGGATGCCAGGCCCAACAACTAATAAACCAATAGACACATACCTGAGCCTTTATTAGACTTCATTTGTTCCTTTGTGAAGTCCTTGTTGCCTTTCCAGTTCCACTTGCATTCTTTGAGACCTTCTTTTTCTTTGTTGGTGGAGGAGTTGAAATCTTGGATGCATCTGAAGTTGCAGAAACTCTTCCAGAATTCACAGCCCTAGGATTTTGGTCATTGTCCTCATTGTCTTCAGCTATAGTGTTATTGATATTGTTTACAGCTTCTTGTCTGACTTCTTCTTGCCTCTCTACAAATCACAATTCACAAGTTCAGAAGAATTATTAAATAATTATAAGTTAAAACTTAAAATAATAAATGAATAAAACAGTATAACAAATAATACTGTCACCTTTTTCAACTTCCTCATAAAATTCCATTTCTTCAATGGTTGGGATATATTCCAATCCAATAATGTTGTCACTCTTCAACCAATTCTGGAAACAAATCAAGGCCTCAATAGTTTTAGGTGTCATTGAGCTTCTCTAAGGATCAATTACCCTCTTACCAGTGCTAAAACTTGATTCACTAGCCACTGTGGACACCTGAATTGCCAACACATCTCTAGCAATAGCTTGCAGCAATGGATACTTGCTCCCATTATCCCTCCACCGGTGTGTTATCTTGAATTTAGCTCCAGCTTTAGGCTTCTCAATAGGATCAAGCAAATACCTATCTACTTCATGACCTACAACCAAGTCTTCACCTTCTTCAAGTTGTTTGTCCCAATCCTCTAACATAGCCTTCTTCTTTCCAGTACACACCACCTTTTCCTTTGCATTCTTTCTTCCCTTAATACTTATTTCATTCCCAACTGAAGTCTCTGAATTTCTAGACTTTTGTGAACTCCCACCACCCATAGAATTCCCATACTGGTCACAAAGCCTAATCAATAAATCTTTCAAGTTGTCTGCCCTTTTCTTAACCTCATCCTTCTCCATGTTTAACATCCTTTCAGCTTGTCTCTCCAAGTACTTGAGCTTGTATCTTGGATCAAGAACTAGAGCTACCAGGAAGAGTGAATTGATGTCATCCAGAGTGCTAAAATACTTGTTGAATTTTGTTATCATCTTCTTTGACATGTCATACAAGATGTGATCAACTTCACTACTGTTTTCATCTGGTGGGTTGGTAGACAAGTCATTTAGCTCAGCTTTGATGCTCACTATGTCATGAAATGCAGAATGTGAAGTTGGCTCAAGTGAAGCACTCAAATTCACTGTGACTTGGAAGAAAACCCTAAGAAAATTGACAAAACACTCTGCCTTTTCCCAATCTACATCCTTAGGTGGCCCAACTCTCTTTTTTCCTGGCCTCTGAGCTTGAGTTTCCTCTTCTTCATCATCTAACTCCTCTTCCTCATTGAAATAGCTTCTGTAATTCAATGGATCATCATCTGCCATCCTCTGAAAAGCCTTCGTCAATTCTATAGCAGTGTCCAACATCATGTAGATTGAATTCCATCTTGTTGGGACATCAAGAATGCAAATCTTCTTGCATTCAATCTTGTCCTTCTCCACACACTTCTTAAATGCCTCTGTCCTAGCAGCATAACTCCTAACAAACCTAATGGCATTTCTTATTACAACAACTGAGCTTTCCATCTCTCTCAAACCAGACTTCACAATTAAATTGATGACATGAGGAAGACATCTCACATACAGAAAATCTCCTCCACATAAGAGCCTCTTATCCCAACCTAACATCCTCCTCCTAACATAATCAATAGCATGCTTATTTGGAGAAGCATTGTCCACTGAAATAGTTAGCACCCTCTCAATTCCCCACTCAATTAATGCATCCTCAAGGATTTTCCCAATTGTATTCCCACTATGGTTTGGAATAACACAAAACTTAAGGATTCTTTTGTGCATTGTCCAACTAAAATCAATAAAATGTGCAGTGATTACCATGTAGTTAATGTTTTGACAGCTTGTCTAAGTATCAGTTGTTAGACAAACTGATACTGACTGTAATTCCTTCTTCAACTCTAGCTTCTTTTCCTCATACATCTTTAGAAAATTCTTAACAATTGTCTTTCTACAAGGCAAGACTAACCTATGAACAACAACTTCACAGAAATGCTTGAATCCAGACCTCTCTATAGCACTAAATGGCAATTCATCAATCACAATCATCCTAGTTGCAGCATCTATACAAGCTTCTTGTGACCATACCCTAGTAGTTAAATTCTTAAAACCTTCAACCAATTCAGAACTCAAATGACCTTGTTTCCCATCCTCCAAAGACACACAACCTAAGCTACCAGGATAAGCCTTGCAATGAATTTCAATATGCTTCTTAAGAGATGAAGTACCATTACCTCTAGAATCACAAGCAAGGACGGTCTTGCAGTGTAGACACTCAGCTTTCTTTGTTAACCCGACTTGCTTGTTGACTCCATCGACCTCAGCAATTATTGGCTCATCAAATTTGTTGAAATGCTCCCAGACCTTCGAGCGCAACTGAACAACCTTCCTCTCTCTCTTTCTCTTCGAAGGTCGAGTTGGAATAATCGACTTCGCCTTCGCCTTCGAAGCTTTGATTGCAACAGCAGCGACAACAGTGGTTTGTTGACTTTGTTCCTCGCTATCACTTGAACTAGTCGAATCTGAACCAGAAAGCTCTTCGAGTCGAATTGGTGTGTTTGACGCTTCTGCCATTTCAACGAAATCGATTAGAGGCTTTCAAATTGGGGCTTTGAATTTGGGGATTTCAACGAATAAGGTCTCGAATTAGGGATGGGTTGAACAATTGAATCAATTGATGAACAATTGGGAAGAATTTGGAAGAGATTGAGAGGGATTGAGAGGGGTTGAGAGGATTTAGGTTTAGGGCTCGAGACAGTGGCGGTGAGGAATTAGGAAAATGGTGAAAAAAATTACAAGAGGTATATATATATATATTTATTTTATTTTTTATTTTTTTATTTAAGAATTCGGTAAATCGGTCCAGGTGAAAACGAAATAACAAGAACCGTACCCGAACCGTAATTTTGCACTAAGAATCGAACCGCAGCCAAATCGCATCATTTGTTACTCATAACCGAACCGAACCGAATTGAGCGGTTCGGGTCGGTTCTTCAGGTACAAAGTCCGAGCCCTAGTTTAGATATTAATGTAAAAAAGGGGCAATGGGCCTCATTGTTTCTTAAAAATATTTGAATTAGAATTGTTGGACCCGGAATTTTGTGGATCCAAAAGCCCATGAACAAGACTTTGGGCTAGCGGCCCAAGATAACGAAAACATACTCAACCGATCAAGATAGAACTTCGTGACGCGTCGATTCCACCAACAGTCAAACGATCAACACATTAAGTTCAGAGAAAAAGATCCAGCGAATGGCGAGATTTCAAGAGCCGTTACTTCACGAAGCGACAATCATGGAATTATGAGAAAAAGGACAGTTGCAAGATCTTCTATAAATAATCAGATGAGCAACTTCATGCCAGACACGGATAATATAGCTATCAAGAACACTAGCGATCAAGTTTGAAATATAATTCTCACTACTGGAATTTTGTACGATTTATATCTCCTAGCTAGACCTCTCAAAAACCGATCCAACCCGAAAAGCCAATTCGACTCGACATTTCTGGGTCGAGACTCGACCCGAACGTCATTGACTCAAGAAGGACCCGAATCCAAACCCGACCCGATTCGATCCGAACGCAAATCCGAGCTCGCGGATCCCCTTTATTTCCTATATTTTATTTCATTTATATTAAATATTTTAATATACTTTATTAAATAATATTAATTATATTATTACAATTATTTTATAAAAGTTAAAAATCATAATAATAACATGTTCAACACGCTGGGTCAACCCGAACCCGACCCGCTCGACCCGAAAAGTTTTATCGACCCGGCCGAACCCGAATTAAGGACAGAGATCTAATCTTGACTCTGCGTTCAATTCCGGTTTCGATATAATTTCGATTCCTTAATTCTGTTCTAACGTTTTATCAGATTGTTTATGTGTTTCTGTATTAGGGTTCCTACAGAAACACCCCTTTGGAGGCATTCAATTCAAAATCTGACCACACCACCATCTTCCTCACGCTTAAGATAGTTGAAGCTGGCTCTTGAATCATCTTAAACCATCTCCGAACGACATCGAAACACCCCCGAACTTGCCTATGTTGTGCGTAGAAAACTGAGGAACCACGCCATTTTGAAGCGTTTCTCCGACACCGGTGACGGATCCTAGCCGCCGCGACCCATCGTCGGAGAAACCTTGCAACGCCACAAACCAAAGGCACCAACCTCGCTCTACATGGTTGCCGTTCGAGCCGCCCAAAGTAGACTCCATCAAATAAAAGGAAAGGAATAGAGTTGTTGGAAGATTTCCTATATAAATTGCAATTGATGAAGTGGCACCACTATATCTTCCTTTTCTTATCAGCGCCTTGAGCAACTCTCCTTCTCCATCCTGCAAAGTAGCTTGCAAGCTCTGTTGACCCGTAGAGGCCCTTGTTGCCCCGAAACGACGACGCGTTGAAGCGGGGGAGATCGAAGAGAGGTGCGTTTGGCGAGGGCGGGCGGGATGGGGCCGGAGAGGCGGTTGTCGGAGACGTCGAAGGCGGAGAGGGAGCCGAGCTGCGGGGGAATGACGCCGGAGAGGCGGTTGCCGTGGAGGTCGATGACGTTGAGGTAGGCGCATGACGTCGTCGGGGAAAAAATATTTCGGGAATAATTTTTTTCCAATCGTACGCCATTAAATCCGTATAGGGAAAAAAAATCTTTTTTATATTTAAGTAGTTGTTTCCCACCGCGATTCTTTTTTTTTAGTTTTATTTTATTTAAGAAATTAAATGGTAAATTAAAAAAATGAAAAAAGTAATTAGTCTTGTACAACTACTCTCATATTTTTTAATCTTTTTAAAAAGACAATTCAGCTTAGGTTAAATCGCTGTCTGAAACGTCTTCTCATTTCAGTTGAGTTGTTGGGTACAACAGCGACTTAAACCGAAGCTATGACAGCCAGCCTATTTCGAGAATAAATTTATTATCGAGTCTGATTTTGGAATAACTTTATGTACAATGTCTAATTTGGTAAAAAATTCACTGATATATATTTATCTTTTTTGCCCAAAATAAAAATCTGGGCAAATAAATTGACGTTGAAGTTTGAAATGAACAAGACTTCGGCTTAACTTTTTTTTTTCAAGTTCATTACTGATTGAGTGATGCCAATCACTCGGTTGACTTTCTTACAACTCACCCCAGTCTAGTTTTTACTTTTCATGCTTTTCAGCGTCTCCAATCTCCACTGCATTCTTCCTCTACTACGGACTACCTTCGTGACAGTAGATATGAATTCCAATTTAAACTCTACCGTTAATAATACCATTTTATAAAAATCATCCGAATCGATGATTTAGGATAATCTTCCTTTTTATCAGAGTATTAGTGTTTGCCTTTTTTAAAAAAGAAAAGAAAAAGACTTCGGCTTAAAAGAATGGATTATTAAATTTGAGAACAAGTTTATTTTCAGCTTCCACGTGAGCATTTTCATCTAAACTTTAGTTAAAAAATTCTTATCTTTTTGGTTTATAAATTAATAGTTTTGTGTTTTATTTTATAAAATTGTATTATTTTTAATTTAATACTCAACTACATAACACTCTCAGTTTAGTCACGTCATGTCACATGTTATCTTTTCTTTTTCACTTTACTTTAATTTATACAATTACAAATCAAAGATTTCTATCCAGAATTGTATATGTCTAATTTTCATCCAAAACATACGACTAATCTACCTCTAATTTAATTGCAAATCAAATATTTCCATCCAAAATCTAGCACTAGTCTCTTCCGAATTTCCAGAATAAACCACCAGTAATCTCTTTCACGGTCAGCTGTTGTCCGAATTTATAATACAAGTGAATATCTATATATATAGAGCTGTTCCGATACATTACGCCCTTAAGATAAACAGTATAAATAAACCATAGCCATAGGATGGACGAGATAGACGGCCACGATTGAAGGAGAAGGAAAACGGGATAAACAGGGACTTAGAGGCGCGGTGGCATACTTATAATTTAGAGTAATTTGTACGTGGTATTACACGATTGCCCTTACCCCTAACCGGCGCCAAAACCCTCTCAGACTCTCTGAAACCAAATATCCACACCAGTTGAAGAGGCGGAGACGAATCGAGCGAAACACAGAACTCGATCGAGATAGACGGTCATAGTTGAAGAGGAGAAGACGAATCGACGCACTCAGACGCTCTGAATTGAACAAGTACAAGCAAATACAACGAAAAACGACATGAGCGACACAGATTACAGTGAAGATGACTTTGGAGGTACGAATAACACATTTTTCAATTTCATGAAAACACCTAGATTACTCAAAATTCAAGGTTTCGAAAGTTCGTTAAATGTTGTTGCACCATTAGAAACACAGAGCTCCATGTTAGGGTTTCTTCAGTTTTTTTTTTTTCGTTGAGACATTGTTTTCCTCTTCTGAATTCTATGTTCGTGTCGTTTCCTGAGGTTCATCTATGACTTGGAGGTTCATTATCTTCTTAAAGAGTTCATCCCTTTGTGATGAAAAATTAGGTTTACCTGAGGTTCATTTTAGGTGTTGGGGGTTCATTTGCTTTTACGGGGGTTCATGCCTGTGTTTACCTGAGATCCATTTTTCACTGAGGTTGATCATCGAGTTAGAGGATCATTTCCTTCTTCCAGAGTGCATGCCTTTGTGATGAAAAATTAGGTTTACCTGAGGTTCATTTTATGAGTTGGTGGGTTCATTTGCTTTTACCAGAGTTTATGCCTGTGTTTTCCTGAGTTGCATTGATTCCATGAGGTTCATTTATGAGTTGGAGGTTCATTTATGAGTTGGAGATTTCATGCTTTGTGATAAAAAAAAATTAGGTTTACCTGAGGTTCATTTTATAAATTGGGGTTCATTTGCTCTTACCAGAGTTCATCTATGACTTGGAGGTTCATTATCTTCTTAAAGAGTTCGTCCCTTTGTGATGAAAAACTAGGTTTACCTGAGGTTCATTTTAGGTGTTCGGGGTTCATTTGCTTTTACGGGGGTTCATGCATGTGTTTACCTGAGATGCATTTTTCAGTGAGGTTGATCATCGAGTTAGAGGTTCATTTCCTTCTTCCAGAGTTCATGCCTTTGTGATAAAAAATTAGATTTACCTGAGGTTCATTTTATGAGTTGGTGGTTCATTTGCTTTTACCAGAGTTCATGCCTGTGTTTTCCTGAGTTGCATTGATTCCATGAGGTTCATTTATGAGTTGGAGGTTCATTTATGAGTTGGAGAGTTCATGCTTTGTGATAAAAAATTAGGTTTACCTGAGGTTCATTTTATGAATTGGGGTTCATTTGCTCTTACCAGAGTTCATGCATGTCTTCATCTGAGTTGCATTAATTTCATGAGGTTCATTTATGACTTGGAGGTTTATTTATTTCCTTCTTCGACAGTTCATGCATGTCTTATGAACTTAAGTTCATTATGCTTTCCCTACTTGAGTTGGAACTCTTTTCATGGGGTTCATTATATGACTTGGATACTTAGGTTCATTTATTGTTACAGTTTACTTCATAGTCTGAAGTTGGTCTTACAATTGTCCTGTTTCTCTTAGCAGGCTCGACTAGTCAATCCCGACGACGCAAAGGGCTTACACACAAAGACATAGAGGTACAATATGAGAGTACAAATAGTACAGACAGTGATGACATTCCACTAATAAGGAGAGTGTTTGCTAAGAAGTCTGGTGTAAAGAAAAAACAGCCCCAAAAGAGGTCAACACCAACTAAACAAGCCACAAGAAAGCCTAGACAAAAGATGAGGAGTCGTAAGAGAGAGAGACAGGCAGAGACCAAGGCATCGAAGGGTCAAGCTTCAAAATCAGAACAACCTCCACCAAAGAAGCAGTGCACCGAAACACTAGACTCTGAACAAAAACCTGAAGATGAGAAGCTTTCTCAGTCTTCTACACCAGCCAACACCACTGCAGATATACCAACCACTCAAGCAGATGAATTGCGTTTAGAAGAACAAGGGAAGGGGAAGGGAAAGGAGGTTAAAGACGAGGACAACCTCAGCTCACAGGAAGAGAGCAAGAGCAGTTCGTCTCAAAGTTATGAAAAAACAGCATCCACCAGACCAAGCACTGGATCAGCCGTTGTAGGTCAACACCGTCTCCAACGTGGCACAACATCTTCGCAGGAGAACAATGACACAACATCATCGGACAGTTCCGATGATGTACAACCAACAAAACCAAACACTAGGTCAATGGCTGCAATTCAGCCAGATGCATCAGTTCAGTTAGAGAGTTTCAGTGAAGAGGAGTTTGCGGACACCTTGAGGAAGAAACCAAAGACTACACAGATTAAAGGGAGGAAGGACAAGGGGAAGCGGAAAATTGAGGTTGACGAGGAAGAAACTGCCAAGAAGACCAAGAATTAAAAATGGGTTGTAGTCAAGGAAAGGGGAGAGAGGAAGCTGGTAATTACAAAGGCAAAAAAGGAGAAGCAGAGAGAAACAAAGCACAACAAGCAGCTGGAGATAGTCCCTGCCCACCTCAAGATAAAAACAGAAGAAGATGGCTCCCAGTACAAGTGGTTGAACACTAGGAATATCCCGAAAGTGTTTGTTAATGCACTGGAAGCTATCCCTGAAAACATGAAGGCACAGGCTAAGGTGTGGATTAGGGAGATGGGATTTGAGAGCATGCTGGATTTAAAGATTAAAGGAGTGCCTCATTGCCTCGCTTTCTAGATCCTCGAACACTATGATGAGGTCAAATGTGAGATAAAAATGGTGGATGGGAGCACCATAAAAGTCACAGAGGAGGAAGTACAGAGGGTACTCATGATCCCTAGAGGGCAGAGGACCGTGGAAATGAGAGGCAAATAGGCTGCTGACACCGCCATTATAAAGGAATGGAAAGACTATTTCGACAATATCAATCAAATCAGGCCAAGTCATCTGGCAGCCAAGCTCAAAGCCTGCACCTCCAAACTCTGGTTCAAAAGGCTGTTCCTCGTCATGTTCATGTATGTGCTCGTCGAAAGCAACCAAAAGGGCACTGTCCCTCAGCACATGATGATCAGCGACGTTGAGGACGTAAAGGGATACAACTGGTGTCGGTTTGTAATCAGTGTCTTGCCTCAGACAACAACTGAATGGAAGGCCAAGAAAGAGAGGTTCTTCAGAGGACCCATCGTCTTCCTTGTGGTAAACAACTCTTGTTTAATTTTTTTTTTAAATCTACTACTGTGTATTACCTTGCATGACATATGTGTACTAATGTATGTATGAACTTCTATGCAGTTGTTGTATTTAGACAGGGTATCTGTCTTTGGAGATACAAACCCCAACAATATACCAGTGTACCTAGGATGGACTGATGAGAGTTTGGAGGAAAGGGAGGGAAAGGAGATGAAGTCTGGAGGATTTGGATTAGGAACTCTTCAAGACCCAAGACCATCAAAGGAGAGGACAGAACATGGATACATGAACAACAAGCTACAGGTAAACATCAAGGTTCAAGTTCAAAAAATAGTATAGTGGGTTCATCAGTTTATACATCAAGGTTCATTAATTTACAGATTGAGGTTCATTTATATATACATTAAGGTTCAGATATTGTATTGATGGGTCATCCGGTTACACAATTATTACCTACATGACTTTAGACACTGTAGATCATGCATCACACTAGTGAGGGTTCACTGAAAAACGCAAGCAGAAATAATGAAACTTCAAGTTCAAAAAGTACTATACTGGGTTCATCAGTTTAAACATCAAGGTTCATGCGTTTACAAGTTAGGGTTCATTCATTTATTGACCAAGGTTCAATCGAAATTGAATTGCATGTTCATCTAATTCTGATGAGTAATACATGAAAAATGATCAAGAGGTGCATGAATAAATAATGTAAGGTTCATTAAACTAAATAATAATGTAAGGTTCAAAAAATAGTTAAGGTTCACATAAACTTGTTGTCTTGTATGCAGGACTGGCTTAATAACTTCACCCAACAACAGTTTGTAGTGGCCACCGAAATGTTGAAACTGACCGCCATGGTGGAAAATTTGCCCACTGAATTCAATGAAGAACCCAAGGTGAAGAGCATGATCAAAACAACTCAAACGCTGATTGGCAACAAAAAGGCCGAGGAAGAGGAAAGAAGCGAATTTGAGACGATATGGAATGATGCCGACCACCCTTTCTGGAGCGATCCACAGCTCATAGAATGCTTGAGACAGGTGGAGAAGGCTGATGCTTCAAAAGAAAAGATTAAGTTCTCAAATGCTGAACCTTCCACTTCTAAGGTGAAACAGGGCATGGATACCACACAAAATTGGGAGGATATAAACACAGTTATGGATCAGTACACTGACGTGCTTAGTGACAGAGAAGAGGAAATAGATGAAGTTCAAGAGCTGGAGAAAGAGAGGGCACAAGGCGCTGTGCAGGAGACTGTCGTTGGGACTAAGGACAAGGGACCAACAACAAAGAAGAAGGCCAGAAAGTCCCCGGATTTGACAATTCCATCATTCAAGCTGATAAGTTCAGAGGAGTTGGATGACGTTGAAACTGAGAAAGACAATGATGAAGAACCTGCAGTGCCTGATTCACACAAGGAGAAGGAAGTGCTTATAGGGTCAGAGGAGGTACATGAAATTGGTGTTGCGGAAGCCATGCATGAAGAACATGCAGTGGCTGATGCACAGAAGGACAAAGAGCTGGCTGAAACGGAAAAGGCAAAGGAAAAGGGCAAGGGGAAGAAACTGGAGGCTGCTGTTGATGTGGTTCACGGGCCAAGGCACAAGAGACTTGGGGAAAAGCTCAGAAGCCCCTACAAAAGCCGCACTGTCGACATCTTTGCCAAGAGACCAAAGGAGGCAATGGTGGTGTACAAGTACTGTCTCCACTGCAGCATAGGAGGGTAAGATATACATACCTTATGACATATTTTATTTTATTATTATGAAAAATATTAGGGATAAAGGTTTCTTACTGCATAACACTTTTGTTTATGTGCAATTGAATAGTAAGCCTCTCTTCAAACACAAGTCTCTCAAAGTCTCCGGAATGGAGTTGGCTATGGATATGGACATCCACTACAAAGCCATTGATGCTTGGTCAACCGTTTTGAACACTAATGAGGAGGCCAAGAGCAGCAACAAGCCCAACAGAGCATTCTTGTATGTCTACCAAATGGTAAGTAAAAATGAGGTTAATAAAATGAGGTTCATCATATGAAAAGTAAAGTCCTATAAGTTTCATCTCACAGAGGCTCGTTTATTACGAAAGATTTTCATGCATTACATAGTCAGGTTCATGGAATTCTACTGCAAGGTTCAACAGTTTGTATGTGCAGGTTGTGGCTTGAATATATAATTCATGTATACTAACAAAAAATCATGAAATGGTGAAGCAGAATGTCACCTTGAAAGATCAACTGGGCGATTTCATGAGGAACTTCAACTACGCCGTGGCTGAGGTGCATGGACGAAAGATAAAGGACGTAGACATGGTAAATTTATTACTAGTCTGAGCTTGTCTGTTTTTTTATTTATTCTGTTGATAATTTTTTTTGAGTAAATTTCAAACGTCACTAACTGAACGCATTATTACAGGCTTTTGTACCTGTCATAATCCACAACGACCGTTACTTTCTCATTGCCATGAACTTTAAGAGTAAAAGCATTCATGTGCTCGACAGTGTGCCGAACAGCGGTGATATGCAGCTCTATGAGGCAGCGATTCAGAAGATTGTAAGTGTACAATAGTGGATTAAATTGTGTTGTTAGTAGTGAGTGTACTCTGTCCAAGCATTGGGTTCATGAGTTATAACTACTAGGTTCATCATTTACAACTACCAGGTTCATTGAGTATAAGTAACAGGTTCATCAGACATAGAATATGTTATACACTTCAAAAACCGACCAGGTTCATTGGTATTGTCTTGCAGGTTCATTAATTTTCTCATGCAGGTTCATTGGTTTGACTTGTAGCAACAGTTAAAATGTGTTGTTGTCAACATTTTTTTGTCTGTTTGGGTTAAAATTCATTTGTTGTCTTTATATCTTGTGTGCAGGTATACATGACTGCAATTTACCTCCGCCAGAACCACTTGACCAAGAGAGCAAGCGACCTTGAATCTGCACAGCCTAAGGCGCAGTTGATTCCTCTACCGTTCCAGTCTGACGGTGCACAAGAGCAAAGCTTTGGGGTGTATGTCATGCGATACATGGAGAAGTACATGGGCGTGCCGAATGAGAACTGGGAGGACCAGATGAACAACAAAAACAAGATGAAGGCCGTTGAAGAGCTGAGGATCAAATACGTACATACAATCATCACCTCCGAAGCTAATGAAATAAGAGACAAGGCACTTCAGACCACTCGAGGCAACCCTGAAGGACCCTATGAATGAACATTGGATGATTATTAGCATATTGGTTAGAATGATACTAGGTTGATTGTGTGGTTTGGAAAAATGTATGATTGCTGAATTGGATACAATGATACTAGCAGATAGCACTAATCACCTGATTAATTGCCTAAATTATGATGAAGACTTCAATATATTAGCAGGTTCATCATGTATAACTAACAGGTTCATTACTTTAAACATGCAGGTTCATTGAGTATAAGTAACATGTTCATCATGTATAACTAACAGGTTCATTGAGTATAAGTAACATGTTCAACATTTATAACTAACAGGTTCATTGAGTATAAGTAACAAGTTCAACATTTATAACTAACAGGTTCATTGAGTATAAGTAACAGGTTCAACATTTATAACTAACAGGTTCATTGAGTATAAGTAACAGGTTCATCACACATGGAATAGGTTGTACACTTCTAAAATCGAGCAGGTTCATTGGTGTTGTCTTGCAGGTTTATTACTTTTCGCATGCAGGTTCATTGAGTATAAGTAACAGGTTCATCATGTATAACTAACAGGTTCATTGAGTATAAGTAACAGGTTCATCATGTATAACTAACATGTTCATTGAGTATAAGTAACAGGTTCATCACACATGGAATAGATTGTACACTTCAAAATCGAGCAGGTTCATTGGTGTTGTCTTGCAGGTTCATTACTTTTCGCATGCAGGTTCATTGAGTATAAAGTAACAGGTTCATCATGTATAACTAACAGGTTCATTGAGTATAAGTAACAGGTTCATCATGTATAACTATCAGGTTCATTGAGTATAAGTAACAGGTTCATCACACATGGAATAAGTTATACACTTCAAAAAAGTTCAGCAAACGTAATTTAAAAAAAGATGGAATGGAAAAATACTAAAGAGCACTAAGAGTCGAGCACTTCAGTGCAAGTGCGACTATTGTGAGTGGCGTACTTGTTGCATCTGCCGCAATGCCTTTGCCCTGCACGGCTTGAAGCAATAGAAATTTCTCTTCGCGACCCACTTCCTTTGTTCTTGGCTTGCTCTGGTGGCAGCACGTTAACGACTGAAGGTACTTCAACTCCGGCATAAGACTGAAGCTGCTCCAGGTTCCACGCGCTAGAACTAGATGAAGCACCACTTGCAGACAGCAGAGACGCCTTTTTCTCCTTAAGCAGAACTGAAAATTGTTTCATGAGGTCCGACTTGTCCTCCAATAGCCCCACACAGCTATAAAAGTCAGAAATCACCTCATTCATGACCGCCTCACGCTCTTCAATGGCCGTACACTGAGTCACAACGGTGTTGTCGATAATGAACACCGGTGTAATAGTGGCATCCATGGTCCAACGCGCAAGGACATACCTATCCGGAATCCTATCAAACCCTAGGTTCCTGAACACAAAAATGAGATGACAACAAGGCAGACCAATCCTTTGAAACATATGACAGCTGCATAAAAAATCCCCACCTTCAGCTGACTGCTCCACTGTGAAACTCTTGGATAAGCAATCCTTGATACCGTAGAATTTTGTACCGTTGACCTCAGACATGCTCACCATAAAGCATGATAGACAACATTCCATAATCTGATCCTGAACAAGTTTGAAAATCGAGAGCGTGTACACCTCAGACGCGTGCATCTCCAATCCTAAAGGCGTCTTCAGATCTAGACGCATAGTCGAAGAATCAAAGTTCAGCTTCGCCTGCTTGTGTCTCTGCGTGTCCAAGGCAATGTCAAAGTGCATCACCAACTCAACTAGGCGGTAGTATCTGTCACTGAAGTGACCAAAGTAACTATTTGCAGATTTCGAAACAGAAGTAGTTCTAAGCAGACCGCCAAACATCACATCCCTGAAGTAGGCTGGGATCCAAAAATGTCGGATTGCAAACATGTCATCAAACCACCTCCGCTTCACCAGTGGGAATTCATCAAGCAACGCAGCCCACTGTGTCTCAAACTCTGAGGGTGAAAGGGCATGACTCCACACAATGTTGTCCAGCCTAGCCCTAAATTCTGAACCAGCGGCAGTGTCGTACTTGGTCTTTGCGGACAATTTCTTCATGATGTGCCACATACAAAGCCTGTGGCGCAAACGCGGGAAAACTTGTTCAATAGCCGACTTCATGGACAGGTCTTGGTCTGTAACTATAACCTTTGGCTTGTGCACCATAGCTACCTTGAATTTCTCCAGCAACCAAACGTATGATCCCGCATCTTCCTTGAAAATTAAACCAGCCGCAAAAGTGACACTCGACTTGTGATGGTCTAGCCCGGTGAATGGTATGAAAATCAGATTGTACCTATATGGAACAGATGTACACAAAGCCAACTATGAATAAGAAAAAGGGATAAAAACACTCAAAAAGTGTGTAATAAAAAGAGCAATCAAATCAGGATTCATAAGTACATAATGAGGTTGATTAGAATGAATACACGACGACAACACAGAGAAGTTACAGTAGCTAGGTTCAACATTAAAAAAAACAAGGTCATTGTTGTAAAAAGAAGTTCAATTACTATGAACAGGCAGGGGAAATAGCTAGGAGCAAGATATAACAACAAGATATAGAAGGTGCATTTGGGACCTCAGCAAACAGACTGGAATATGTAGCTAGGTTCATCACGTCTGCATACGAGGTTCATCAGTTTCAACAGAGAGGTTCATACAATCTAACTAATAGGTTCATCCAATAAACTTAACATTAAAAGCACGAAAAACATTAAATTGAAGGCTGGTTACAGTGTAAAATAATACAGGAACAATGCAATGAAGAAGGATAGAAAATAACCTGTTGGTACGGTACGTAGCATCAAACGATACAACGTCGCCGAAGAGAGAGAAGTTCTTGCGAGACACGGGATCAACCCAAAATAAACGTGTCACACGATCACAAGAATCCACGTCGTACTCAAAGAAGAATGCATGGCAGAGTTCTTTTTTGTTGAACAGACGGTTGATCGTCATCTGAGCATCGGAACCACCTATATAAGCCAACATATCTCGCCGGTAGTTCTTGAAGTCAACAGCTGATGCACCGACTTGGGAGTAGCCGCCCACGAGTTCCTTGAATATCCTATGAGACCTGACTGGACCGATGTGCGCTTTTCTCACAATCCATGACAAACTTCTTATGTCCGAAGTCCAGCTTCCTCATAGACTTCATAAACTGTTTATCCTTACCAACAACCATTTCATGAGTGTGGCGATCTTCAAACGCTGTTACTTTATAGCCCTGGTTGCCCGCAAAAGTGAGGGTGAGTTTCGCCTTACAACCAACTCTGTTTGAAGGACATCGGCGCATGCGTTTTGTGTTATTCTGGCCAGTTTTAAAACCCTGTCTGGTGCAATGCAAGTACTTCAGTGCAACCACATCGCCTGCCATGCGTGATCCGCCGAGCCTCACAACAAAGCCACATTCCAGTGCATATGCCTTGTAAAAATCAATGGCTTTCCCCAATGACCCGAACAACATACCAACAACTGGTTTTAGAGAATCAACACAGATTGGAATGTGGTACACCGATCCACGTTGAGATAATCACGTAACGGATAAATCCAACGACATCTCAGTGTCCGAATCACTTGGATATGAACTAGGAGAACTCTGATTCAGGGATACACTACCACTAGCACCAACAGACCCACTTCCAGGTACTGCAAACATACAGGACATACAGCAAATGAGGTTCATTTGTAATGCTCCAAGAACTGAACTTCCTCTTCTTCTTCCTCCTCTTGAGCAGTAGCAGCAAGATCAGCCAACTTGCGCTTGCGACTTGGGGGTGGTGCCAAAGATGCAGCCTTGACCCCCAACTGCTCCTCACAACAGACTTCATAGACTGTTCTTCCTCCTCAATTCTATCCTTGGAGGGGGGAGAAACTTCTTCTTCTTCGTGAGGTTGAGGATATGTCAGTTCCTCCATTGAAACCATTACGAGCACATGATTGAGGTCTTGGGCTTTCAATGGTAACGGAGCAGGGGGAGTTGGAGTCAATGTCGAAGTAGAGATAATGGCGGCATGTTGGACAGAGGCCTGAGCAATTTCAAGGACAAACTCTGGCACACCAGATAGTGTAGGAGTGGCACGAGCTGCCTTGGAATGTTGAAGTTGAAGGATGTAGGCATCCATCTCAGCATCAGACATTTTGTCGATGGAGAAAATTTTGCTAGGGGAATTCATGAGTATTGGTGAAGGATTAGGGAAACGACAAGAAGCAGAGAGATTTCTGGAAAAATTGAGAGCGAGAGAGAGATAGGCGGTGAAGGGTCTCAGATGGAGAGGCAAGTATATTTAGGAAAGGTAAGATCTTGTGAAGATAAAATCTTTCAAAAGAAATCCAAACCGACTTACCAAAAATCCATCATGACAATCTTTTCTCTCTCCTCTAATAACAACCACTTTTTACTTCGTTTACCGCGTCACTGTTCCTGCAACAGAACTGTCAAATCTCATAAATAGTCGTTCCAACGTTCACCTGCACCTTAATAAATGTCAGCCACTGATTCAAATTCAACGTTCCATTCCAAATGTTCCCCCTTAATCTGAGCAACAAACTTCGTTCCCCCTGAGACCAAGAGTGTTTGTGAGGCTTGTCTGGATATTTCAAAATTGGGTTCACACAAAATATAGTATATCCAAACAAATGGTAGGAACAAATATAACTCAGATAATTATTCCCCATAAAAGGTTTAACAAAGAAGGATCATAGGGAACGTTTACCTGAATTAAGGCTAAGGTAGGTTGTACAACCGATTATCATGTGGGCTTATAATGAGGGATCAAATCATCAAATCGGTCATTTTGGGTTTCAAGTAAGATGTTAGCATGCAATCAAGTAATTCAACACAAATCAAAAGACAAAGATGCAAGACCCTAAAACTAAGTAATTCAAACATACAAAAGTCATGAAATAGCAAGATCAAGAAAGGCATATAAGTAAGATACTTCATGAGATATGTGATCAAATTAGCCAAGCATGGAGGGAATAGTGGATATGGAATTCCTCAATTCAGAGAGATCATGCCAAGGAGCAACCGAAGATGCTCGAATGGGCCTTTGTCTAGAGCTTTGGTGAAGATGACAGCTACTTGGATTTCAGTCCTGCAATGTTCCATTCTAATGAAGCCCATGTCAAAATTATCACGAAGAAAATGATGACGAATGTCAATGTGCTTAGTACGTGAATGATGAACTGGATTTTTTGAAATATTAATAACACTAGTATTATCACACAAGATAGGAAGAATGCCAAAAGACATAACAAAATCCTCCAGTTGTTGCTTTAGCCACAATACCTGAGCACAACAACTTGCTGTTGCAACGTACTCGGCTTTTACAGTGGAAAGGGCCATAGAGTGTTGCTTCTTGGAACCCCATGAGACAAGACATGGACCAAGGAACTGTGCCGTTCCTGAGGTGCTTTTGCGATCCACTACGTGCCCAACAAAATCAGCGTCAATGAATCCAACAAGGTTGAAATCACAGTTCTTGGGATACCATAAACAGAGATGGTCCATTCCTTTGAGGTATCGAAAGATTCGCTTTACTTCCTTCAAGTGTGAGTCCTTAGGGTTGGCTTGAAATCTAGCACAGAGACAAACACTAAACAAGATATTTGGCCGACTGGCCGTGAGATAGAGGAGAGAACCAATCATTCCTCTATACATGGTGGGATCAACATCTGTTCCATTCAAATCTGCATCCAAACGAGTGTTAGGAGAAATATGAGTTACAATGGGTTTTGATGAATTCATACCATATTTCTGTAACAGTGCCTTGATGTATTTTTGTTGATGAATCTTCGTTCCTTTCTTTGTTTGTGTGACTTGTAATCCGAGGAAAAATGACAGTTCCCTAATCATACTCATCTCAAACTCACTACTCATAAGATTTTTGAACTTCTCTACAAGAGCAGGGTTAGTGGAACCAAAAATAATATCATTAACATAAACTAGAACCACCAGAATCTTACCTTCTTGTTCCAAAAGGAACAATGTCTTGTCAATTGTTCCTCGACGATATCCATTGGAGAGAAGGAACTGTGCAAGTCTATCATACCAAGCGCGAGAAGCTTGCTTAAGACCATACAATGATTTATCCAAAGCATACACATGAGAGGGAAAGTTGACATCCTCAAAACTTGGAGGTTGTTTCACATATACTTCCTCTTGAAGATATCCGTTCAAGAATGCGGTCTTGACGTCCATTTGGTATAAAAACCATCAAATGCATTTTAGTTTATCATCATCAAAACTAGAGGAAACATCATCGTTCCAACACATATACATCACTTCAACATATAGTTTTATTAGATATACACGTAAAAGTGATGTTAAAGCTATACTAAAACATCACCTTAATAAAAATATCTCGTGCATGCCACAGGTTCTGAACTAGTTTAATTTAAATTTTATACAAATCTCGTGAACGACGCATGTGTTTTTTTGGTCTTGATCGCCTGGTTCGATCGGACAGAGCCGCTCTACGTCCAAATCAGGGTACTGTTGGCACATGAAATGGTAGATCCCTCTCAACATCAGTATCTCTATACACGCCTCTAGCAGAAATCAGACTCGAGACCTCTGAATAGAATGCTTAAGAAAATTTAGTGTCAAATCACTAGACCAAGTGAGTGTTGATTGTACGACACAGGTGTTAAGCTAGTATATATTAAATGTGATTATTTTGGATTACTTTCTTCATAGTAACATGTACTTGTATGATACGGATTTTGTTTAACATGAATGAAAGATACGGATCTCGGAAGTGATGGAAATTGCACGAGAATACGGCTCCGTTCGGCTCGCCTCTTTTGAATACTTATTTGTCCTCATTTGCTTTTTTGGCCAAAAAAGTAGTTGCTTGTCCGTTCGGCTTGTCTAGTTCTTCCATGCTTCAAAATGCTTACAGATTCCTACAAATGCTAAAAAATGGTTCTAGAAAAAAGTAGTATCCCCCTACTTCTGATACTTTTCTTCTACTCCTAAATAATTCTTTCCATCATTTACCCCCGATATTTCCCACTCCTCCTCTCAACTTGTTGAAGAAGCCCCCGACCCCAACACTTCTTCTGCTGTTGAAGTCGGGTTTGTCCCTCATCAGCCCCCGACCCCGACTCCTCCTCCCGTTGAAGTTGAAGGTTGCCGCCGACGTTTGGGTGTTTACTTGTGTTCAGCCGGCGACCCCGACTCCTCCTCCTATGGAAGATGAAGGCGGAAGACGACGACGACTCTAGGTATGCATCTCTCCTCCCGTCTCCGCTCAGGACCTTGGTTAATCTCTTATTCGTGCTCATCTCCTCCATCTTGACAAGCGATTACTACAGCGAGCTGGACATCTTTCGACCTCGACCTGGCGTTTTCTGCTTCTCCAACTTACCTTCAGAAGACGCCCATTTCTTGAAAATTGGTCGGAGGAATTTGCGCTTGGAATTTCCCTACTGATTTTCCATATACAAAATTAGGGATTTAGGGTTTTTTATTAGCCCTAAAATTAGTGTTTTTCCCTTCAATTACCCATAAAATTACGGATTTCTAGTTTACAAATTTAGGGATTAAAGGGCTTATTAATTAGGGATTTGAAAAGTAGGGATTTCAATTTTGGCGATTTCGGGTTTTTTAGGGGTTTTCAGATTTCTAGGGGTTAATTAGCTAGGGAATTGCAAATTAGGGATTTAGGAGGCAAGCTGTAGGGCTTTAGGGTATTGTCAGAAGTATAAATTTTAGGGCTTTAGGGTTTTCATAAAATTGTAGCTTAGGACTTGAGCTGAAATGATTATCAATTTTGTTATCCTTTCTCATGATATTGTGAGTCTCTTTTACCATGTTAACAATCCCTACCTTTACTGCTTAATCTATCAGTACTGTAGTGAAAATGTTTCTGTAAGAATATATTTTACAAGTTATATTGTCCGAGTTAAAATTGTTCTTCCAAGTCTTTTTTTATGGGTTAGAAAAGGCTTATGATGCAACCTTGAGCGAAATGGGATATCACTTTACAGTGGTGAATGATTTGTTATTTTGTACTTCTGTAATTCTAGACTCTGGGTTAGGAATGTGTTCCATTTAACTGCTCTTGTATTTGTACCAAAAATTCAACTACACCTGATTTATTTAGGCATTCTATTGCTGCTGGCTAATCTAGCTATTGTAACCTGTTTCAAATGCATCTTGATCTTATATTTTAGTAATCAAATGGGTTTATTTAGGCATTTTGATCTTGTATAGTCCACAGTTTACTAATTATGCATAATTGGTGAGATTTGAGACTTGCTTGATTGACTCTTTTTTGGTCAATTATAACTAGTTGAAGTCATCAATACCTTACCATTACTAGATTAGTAATGTGGTTCTTGTATCTAGTACAGTTTAACTAATTAGATTTAGAGTTTGCCATTTTTGTTGTTGATATTTAGAGTTTGCCATTGGAGCCCGGTAGTGGCTTTGAATTCAAGAGTGAAATTAAGGGAGGAGCCGTACCCAAGGAGTACATCCCTGGTGTGATCAAGGGGTTGGAGGAATGCATGACGAACGGTGTGATTGCTGGATATCCAGTTGTAGACGTGCGAGCTGTTTTGGTTGACGGTTCTTACCATGATGTGGATTCAAGTGTGTTGGCATTCCAGCTGGCTGCTAGAGGAGCTTTCAGGGAAGGGGTGAGGAAAGCTGTTGGAACCCATAATGAAAGTCGAAGTTGTCACCCCTGAAGAACACCTTGGAGATGTGATTGGTGATCTTAATTCCAGGAGAGGTCAGATCAATACCTTTGGTGACAAGCCTGGTGGACTCAAGGTATGAGCTTAGTCCCTAAACCAATCTTTGATAATTCCTCTGAATTCAGCATTTGGCTGTTGTCATAGTTGAAAATGATACATTAACACGAGATAAGTTTATTGAACTGAGACTATAATACTATATGAATTTGAGCTGGTTTTTAGACCTATATACCATGTATAGCATAAATGAAGAATATAATAAATATAATTATGCCCATTGATGAATTTGAGACCTACATTTGGCTAGAATAGTAATGTGGTTCTTGTATCTAGTACAGTTTAAATAATTAGATTTAGAGTCCATAGTTTACTAATTATGCATAATTGGTGAGATAATTGGTGAGATTTGAGACTTTGTGAGATTTGAGACTTGCTTGATTGACTCTTTTTTGGTCAATTATAACTAGTTGAAGTCATCAATACCTTACCATTACTAGATTAGTAATGTGGTTCTTGTATCTAGTACAGTTTAACTAATTAGATTTCTTCATCCTCAGAGTTTGCCATTTTTGTTGCTAATAGCATATGTTGATTTTTCAAGGTTATAGACTGTCAAGACACAAATCTGTTAAAATACATTAGTATTTGTGAAGGTATATGTATGTGAATATATTGATTTGGTTTTTTGGTTTGTTACTGATGTGTTTTTTTTGTTTGATATTTCAGCAATGTCGTCCTCTGAAGAAGGACTTCATGTTAGCGATCTTGACATTTCCTTGACACCGCAGAGCTCTCATATGTCTGATTATGGCTTGCCTAGGCAGCGCGCCCGTATCAAAGAGGCCGAGCTGGACATTGCCGCGTACTCGGCTCACCAGACTATTGCCAATCCGATTTCCCAGTATATGTGATCAACATATAACACAAGCTGGCCAATCCGATCTCCCAGTATATGTGATCAAGGATGGTTCTCTTAACAAGCTGGCCCAAGTCGATTTACCGAACAACCCCAGTAGAGGCAGTCAGTAGTAGCAGGAGCTAGAAGCACAAGCTGGCCCAAGTCAGCCTGATCAATGCCAGTTTGGTGGGTTATCTGACTCAGTACAACAAAGCAATAGTAGTTAAAAGAAGTTTTTTGTGATGCATATTCATGTCATATGAATCTTGGGATGATTTTTTTACTCTTTTAGCTTCTTCCTAAGAGAAATCGATCACCAATTTATAGGATGTTTGGATTTTTATTAACAGAGTTTGAGCATAATCTCATTTGTTACTTGTTTGTGGCAGGGTGCCAATTTTGATACAGCATGTTGTGGTTCACATTAATTTCGCCTTTGAAGTTTGAAATGATAAAAAAACTATGACAGAATTAGAACAAATTGAAACAAGTGATTTGGAAGATGATGGTTCACATCTTTTTCTGGACATTAGTCACAAACAAATTGATCAAATTATCCATCACCGAACAATGGTCATAAAAAAAACCCCTTATAACTACTGAATATGTTATGACTTATGAATAATTGAACAACAGTATCAACTACATCTGGCTAGAGAAGAAACAATGCCTTTGATTAATAATCAGTCCACAACCTGCCTGGAAGATGGTCACAAAAAGAAACAGTTACGATTCAAATGCACTATATACCACAAGTACAAGCAAGTTCATGATCAATGAGCTTTGTATAGGTTAAAAAAACAAGTGCAAGTAGATACTAATTTATAAACAATCACTCGTCATTTTTTTTGAATGGTTTAAATTGGATTACAGAGGGGAGAATTTACAATCTGAATAAGTGTCCAGTCACTCAGCTATACATCATCGACCAATCCCCTAGACAAAATGCTCTATGGCTACTAACAAAATGCCTAAGAGCTGGATATGAACATGTTCTAAAGAGCTCATCTCTCAATTTGAAGTGCGTCAAACCATGATCTGGTGCTGGTGGCATTCCTGTCCTTGGCATTCCAGCGAAACAAAATGTAAAGTTTAGTCATAGCAACTCAAAAGCACATTCATCTGCCTACAAAGTTCTGCTCTCCCAACATTTCCATGTGAAGTATATAAAGTTGGTGAGTGCAACACAAGTTGCCTAGAAGATGAAGATATGCTTCCTATTGGTGTCTCCCATCCAAGTAAAGCCAATCAAGGAGGTTTCCAGGACAACATGGGATATTAATCCATTTTAAGATCAAGTGATGGACTTTCTTTGCGAACTCACAATCTCCCATCATTGTAGTGAACCAAAAACTATGCATTGAACAAAACTTTGATACTTCCAGCAGTTTACATCTTGAAAAGTAAAATAAAGTTATTATCATTATACAAATAAAAGATACATTGAAATCTTGCCAACACTTGCTAGCTCAACTAGTAAAAGTAACAAGCACTATATGATTACTCAGCTAAAATAATGACATTTCCTAATTATGTTTGCTGAAAGTAACCATTAAGGAGAATCTTAGTACGTCCATATGTTAGTACGATATGATTATTCCATCGAATACAACTACTCCATGAATTTACAGCAAGGATGTGAATATATGTTGTTGATTATATCCTAACACTTAATTTGAACAGTTGAAAATCCATTTGGCCATAAACCTATTCAATCAATTTCAGTGCAGCTAACTCAAACCTCAAAACCCAAAATGCCAATCCGATTTCCCAATAAAAAAACCCTAATTTGCAATAAATCTAATTAAAAGCCTAATTTTCACAATTCACAATACATTGGTCTACAAACCAATCTAATCAAGTGAAATCAAGCGAACCAACCAGAAAATTGATTCTAATTCACAAAACCCCTAATCTGATTTCGCAGTCGACAAACCCTAATTATCAAACTCCTTCGAAATTTTCAATTATAATACGTTTAATCTAATTTCCATGAAACAATCGATCTTAAATCACTACGTACTCATACTTTCTTTGCAAAAGCGAACATAAAAATCAACCTTGAGCGATTTTTTTCTCGGGTTGCAACACGTAGGCTTTCTTCACAACTTCCCTCCACTAACACGTTCCTAGCGACGACGGCAGAAATCGAGCCACAATCATAGCGCTTTCCTTGCACACCTTGCTCATTCCTTGACAAATTTATCAGTGGGAGGAGATGGCAAAAAGAGGGGCGAGGGAGGAGATTTGAGGAAGGAGATGCAAAGACAGCGGATATCGGGGTATAGGGATTAGGTGGGGTTAATAAGGTATCATGTGCACATCACGTGTAGGTGTAATATATTCTAATTTTTAGGCTTTTTGGTCATTTTACATTTTTTTTCAAAATTATAAGTATATATAAGTATTATTTACCGAACATACATAAACCAAAATAAGTTTAAGTATCAACATCAACATAAGTACATAATTCAGCATAAGCATCAACATCAGCATAAGTATCAGCATAAACATAAGTATCAATATCGGTTTACCGAACAAAGCCTACATTTCTGCCAGATTTCCAGCTTGGTAAAATATAAAGTATTTTTTGTATTTTATTTGCAAATTGTGGTAAAACTTTGTGGTTATTTATGTACCAGAAATCTGGGGATTGATTTGGTCCTCGGAATTATGGAGTTGTCCTCAATACCTTATTTCATTTGTTCTGCTAAAAGTCAAGGCGTTAATTTGTGATTAAAAAACAAAACTTGAGGCATTAAACGACAATCCTCCAAGCTTGTACCTTTATGTTTTTGTGCTTTAGGAATTAGCCACGTCACTATTAAAAATAATTGTCTCAATCTAAATTCCGAAAAGGTTAAAGAGTTCACCATCATACTAGTGCACTATCCGTATCCGTACATAGTAAATTTATAAAATCTTCAATAATTATTTATAATTGAATTAAATTATGTTATTAAGTAGTTTTAAGAAAAAATATCTTATTGATATTGTTTGAGAATTATATAAATGATAGATTGAAATAACATAAATTTGTTATTTAAAATCAATATACTCAACATTTTATTGTTAGTTATAGACTCAATGAAGCCCATTGCCCCTTTTCTCATTATAAATCAAATAAACACCCCTAAAATATTCTCGTTTAGTGTTTTGCCCCTCACTCTCTCACTCCCTCGCTCCTGACAGCTTCACGTTCATCCGGCTTTGCTCTCACTCTCTTCCCGACAGAACTCCGTTCACTCCTCCGCCTCACAAGCCCTCGCCTCTTCCTCTGGCGTCCTCCATCTCCGTTGTCTTCATCTTTGCCGTCTCCGCCTCCTCCCACTCCATCTCTGCCTCTGTCGTCTTCCCTCGGAGACCTCCAGATCTGCCCCCTCCTCCCTCTCTCGAGTGCGATGAAGATGAAGAAGAACGACGACAAGTCGGGCTGGTGGATAGTAGATGACGAGATGCACAAGATCGGAGAGAACGCCCGGTGAGAGAGAGGTTGTGATTCCCATGGATATCATTCCTAATAATCATCGTAAGCAGCTTCACGAGCACTTCAGACGACACACTCGCCTCGTAATCAAGGATTCTGTTAGTCAATCCCTCTCTTCACTAGTACAAAAAAGGGCTTCCCCTACGGACACATTTACTACGGTTCCGTGTTTTTTCGTAGTAAATTTGTTATCATGGTTAAATTACCACGGTTGCCAGTACAACCGTAGTTTTTAGACGTCCTTTTAACTACGGTTCTAGTAGAACCGTAGTAAAACATCTGTTAAAAATACTATAGGCTATCTATTTTATGTTGTAAATGGGTTATATGAGCAATATTACCACGGTTATGTTAGAACCGTAGTAAACCAGAGGCTTAAAAACTACGGTATATTCTATTTATGTTGATCTTTTAGAACAGTAGTGTTATCCAGAACCGATTGGGTCGAAGCCATTGTCAAAGGACAAGATAAATGAGGTTCGAGATCAATGGATTACTTTTGTGCAAAGGTTCATTTTTTGATTGGTCAAATTGTGCAAGTGATATTATTAGGAAATATTATTTAGTTTACATGATATTATTAGTGATTTGTTCATTACTGATTTTGAATTGATGACCAAGCTAGGTACGTTGTTACATGATCGGTATTGTGAACGATGTTTGATTATATTTGGATGTTCATTGGAATTGTTTGTCCTAGGTAAATGATATAAAATTCGATCAGATTTATATATCCATCGTATTGTTTATAATGGTGATCCAATAAATGGGATATACAATATAACTACGGTTGTAACAAATTAACGACGATGACATTTTACTACGGTTGTAAACATTTTACTACGGGTGAATCAATCCTTTTTACTACAGTTTAAACAAATATACTACGTGCACATTTAACACGGTTCATTGCATTTTACTACGGTTGAAACAATTTAACTACATGTAAAATTATCACGGTTACTTTGGTTGAAACAACTTTACGACATGTTAAATTACTACGGTTGTTATGTATTTACTACGGTACCAATTGACTACGGTTACCTGTTTACTACAGTTCGAGAACCGTAGTAAATCGGCAACCGTAGTAAATGTGGATGTTATAAACTTGTTTACTACGGTTACAGATTTACTACGGTTACCTATTTACTATGGTTCTGTAACCGTAGTAAATAGGCAACCGTAGTAAAATAACGACTGTGGTTAAACGACGACCATATTATATTTACTACGGTTACCAATTTACTACGGTTACCGAACCGTAGTAAATCGGTAACCTTAGTAAATCTGTAACCGTAGTAAACAAGTTTATAACGGCCACATTTACTACGGTTCATAACCGTAGTAATATATGCATTTAGAACCGTATTAAACTTGCCATTTTGTACTAGTGCTTTCTTCTCTTCTTTTGTTTTTGTGCTTGATTTTTGTGAGGAAATTGAGCCAGTGAACACTTTTTAGTTGAATTCAGCTGCTATTGTCTTATTTCATGGAAAATCGAAGAGTCTGGGGCTTTGGATATTGGATTTTGCCCTAGTAGTCTTATCATATTTATGAGTACTCATTTGACCAATTATTACTCGTAAATGTGAAGAACTGGGTGAAGATTTTGATTCCTTCCCTACTTCCAGGCATGTTGATGTTGTTAGAATGAAGTATGATCGATCAAGGAGCATAGAGGGGAGGGTCCATAAACTGTTGTGGGTGATTTAGCAACTCAAGGCGATGACAGTTTGATGTGCTGAGTGGTATCTTCTGCTAAATGTGGTTTAATCAAGACATGTGAAACTCTGCAATTCAAATTTGGGTGTGAAAGTGTGTAATTTTCAGATTCAGGTGTACAAGTAGGCTATTGGTATGATAAACTTATTGTTCTTTAGGATCTAACAGTATCCACCTTACAAATCAGCTTTCTGGATGGCATTTTAATGTGCTGCTTTAGAAGAAAGTGATACGATAATTAATATATTGCAGTTTATAGGGTGGCCCTGTGATCAATTTGGGAACAGAAAAGCACAAGGATAAATTCTATGATGACATTGTCAATCTTGATTATCTTGGTTGTTTTGCCATGACCGAGCTCCATCATGGTGAGTAGTCCTCACATTTTAATGATGAATTTCTGCAGCTGTACATATTACCTTTTTCCTTGCATTTTTATATGTTACTTCTCTGCAGTTAGAATTCCTTGTTGTGGTATGTGAAGTGTCGGAGGGATGCAAGCTCACCATCGTCTCAGATTCATGTCAGAGTGGTGGCCTGATCTCGGATGCTAAGGAGCATATTGGAGAGAGTACAAAGGGCAACCATGAGGGAGTAGAAGAGGAGCACCATCACCATGGCTTAACCGACTTTCTTAAACAGGCCATGAAGGACACCGTAAGGGAAGCATCTAAGAATCTCCTCTGGAAACTGAGGGAACATCTCCTCTGGAAGTGTCTGAAGATGAATTGGATCATATGCCACTTTTGGACCGACTTATGCTACTATCCATAGAAACCTCATCTAGCTCAAAAGTGTCTAAGAATCTCAGGTGCCCGAGTATAAATGCATCTTTAATTCTAGGTTCGGGTTGTGGTGACATAGAATCTGTTGAATCAATAACTGTCATCCGTCCACGGAAACGAAGAAGAACTGCCACGTAATATTTCTCATTACACTAGTTTAAGACATTTTTATTTTATGTGGCTCTGCCCACTAAAGCTTTGGGACTTATGACTTTTTTTGTCCAGAAACTCTGCTGAAACGGCTTTGGAGGGAGTCAATACTTTGCCATCTTTTACTTCCTCGTTATTGTATGCGAAAACTTGCGAATGCAAGAGATATTTGACTTCTAATGAGATATTGCAGGTCTTGATCGGAGAGTGATGAAGCCATAGATGAAACATTATGTGAAGACAACTTTACAGAGCTTGAAGCTGTAATATAAAAAGTTAGATAATCTTCTGAATTCTGAATATACTGCTAGAATATCTAATATTAGTATCTTTGTTATTAATATGTTCTTAAACAATATTGGCCAATGTTTCGTTTTGCTGGAAAAGATCCAACAAAGCATCATAGTTGAAGTTGTTTCTTTCCTTTGGCAAATGTTTTTGCTAGTGATCTCTTTTCCACTTTTCCTTTTGTTGATTAATGCTCATTCGTCAATTTATCCTATTTAAGAATATGCAGATTTTAACTACTCCATTATGCCTTTATGAATGATTACATGTGCCTGAACTGATTTTTCATGTTTCCGTAGTGAAATCTGGCTACTTGTGTAGTTGCATGATATGATCCTGCATTAGGTACCACTTGAACATAGTTACCTTTTGAGCAACAAATACCATAAAACATGATATGTTTCGAGTTCAGGGCTGGGTGTATTAGAATCGGATATCAAATATGACAGTCATTTTGGGATAGTTCAGGGCTTGTCAAGGTGATTTATGTCATATTCCTTGTGAAGGGTATACTAATTTGTATAGCTAGTCTAAACTTGGTTTCTTTTGCTTGTTCTCTTGGGCAAGTGTGTTGTGTTAAACTAGTGGCTAATCTACACACTTTGAAAGATAAAAATATTAGTGTTTTGTTAAATTAGTGAGTAATCTACAAACTTGGAAGGATAAATATATTAAGTGTTTAAGCAAAATAAAAGACCAAATTATATGAAAAGAGGTAAGATGCAGGCCTGCTGTAATAAAATCAAGGTTTGTTTTATATCTAGTGTAGAGACTTTAATCAATACAAGACAAGGGGAAGCTATAGGTGTTCTTGGACTACAATTTTTTTGTCGACCTGCTCAGATTGGCCCAAATTCAAAATGATGGCCCAATTGCGGCCCAACAACCACCATTCTCACTAAACGACGTGCTAAGTCCGGTGCACCGGCGGCAACCACCTCTGCGCTAAGCGACGTGCTAAACTACGAATCACAAGCTTCCCCTTTTCATGGCCACAGCCACATTTTTTTGTGGCGGATGCGGCATTTCTGCAATTCTCAAGATGAAAGCTTTCCGACTTGTTATTCAGAGCTACTTCTCCAGTTCTCTCAGCACAATTAACAGGGCTCATCGTTGTCTATGGATACCAAGGAGCGCATTTTCCAGTGGGCGTCGGTTCGATGGCGAAACTACGACCTTGCCAGTTCTCATTGTCGGCGCTGGTCCCGTCGGTTTGGTTCTCTCTATGCTCCTCACCAAATTAGGTATTTCTTCTTTTCTTGCGACCTTCAAATTTTAAATTTGATCGTTTCCTAGTCGTTACTCATTGGTTCCTTGCTGAGAAACCCTAATTTTCTATTGTTGAAGTTAAACATACGATTGATTGAAGTATCTTTGTGTATTTTCTATTGTTGTTTATATCGAGTATTTCGTTTCACAAACGAGTTCAAACAGTAGAAAGCAAATTATCTTCTTAACTGGATCGCCATTTTTTCCCAGTGGAAAACTTGCATTGGCCTGATTCTGAGGTTTCTCCCATTGATTCTTCAGGACCTTATACTGCTGGCACAATTTTTGTTACTGAATATGAAATTTTACTATGATAGTCTGTCCCTAAAAATCATAGTTGTTGGTGTCATTTGAATGCATAAATTTCAAAATAAGGTAGCTGTTTCCTATCACCAGCGAGTGCAATTCTTTTTGGATGAGCTGGTTTGCATACTTCTATTTATTTTGGCAGTTTGATATGCGGTCTGTTGCTTTCCCTTGTGTGATGCAACTTAAATATTGCCATCTTTGCCAATTCAAGTCAAGACAAAAAGCCGTTTAGCTGGCTCTAAGCTTGAGCTTACAAGCTGCTGGTTCACTATAATACTACCCAATTTATACTTCATGCCAAATCATTTCCAGTTTGCCTCAAGTGTAGATTTTTCTCAATGTGTTCGTAGTTCCGTTGCTTTAAAAAAGTCGTTTGATTGTGGTTTATTTCAGGGGTTAAATGTGCTATTCTAGAGAAGGGCAAAACTTTTTCGAAACATCCTCAGGCACACTTCATTAATAACCGCACCATGGAGGTATACTTCAGTTTCTGGAAGATAGGTTAGGTCAGATTGCTTGGAAATAGAAGCCATCTTGCATATACCCGGAATTTGAGATCCAGCTTTCGTTCTCAAGTGTTCCGCAAGTTGGATGGATTGGCCCAAGAGATCGAACGTTCCCAACCTCCAATTGATTTATGGAGAAAGTTTGTGTATTGTACCTCACTCTCTGGCACAATTCTAGGCTCAGTTGATCATATTCAACCTCAAGGTGTGATTTTTCTGTGGAAAGGCTATTTCTCTGTGCACGTCTATTTTTCTCTTCACATTCTTGGGCTACAGTTTCTTTGTCTTATAGTTAAATTCATTTGCTTGCTTGTTTTATATGATAGCAATGACATTTATCTACTTGAAATGTCACATGAAGGTTAGATTATGTATCTCATCTTAATTCTTTTTCATATGCAGATTTGGACCAAGTTGTCAGCCCTGTTTCTGTTGCACACTTTTCTCAGTATAAATTAATCAGGCTACTGCTTAAAAGAATTGAAAATCTTGGCTTCCATGTTTGCAATCATGACAAGCCAGGAGATCTTACACCTGTCAGAGAGAAGGAGATATTAATGGGACATGAATTGATTTCCATAGATGCCTCTGACCACCATTGCCTGAATGTGACTGCATCTTTTCAAATGGAAGGGAAGTACTTTGAGAAAAACATTCAATGTGGTATCCTTGTTGGCGCTGACGGCGCAGGAAGTACAGTGAGAAGGCTTATTGGGGTTGATATGGTAAAACAGACCTACAAAAACTTGTCAGTGTGCATTTCTTAAGCAAGGATTTAGGAAACTACTTATTGAAGGAGAGACCCGGTATGTTGTTCTTCATTTTCAATACTGAAGCTATAGGTGTTCTTGTGGCTCATGATCTTCGCCAAGGTGAATTTGTTCTGCAGGTACTGAATAATACTCCCTCCGATTATAATTAACTTTAATGTTCTCTATCCACTAATTAACTGCAATTCCCCGAAGCTAAAAGAATAAATATTACACTGCAGTAGCCAATAATGGAATAGTAGTAGTACAGCCGTATTAAATAAGGAAGTAATTAATTTCAGCATAATTTAAGATTTAATTGGTGAGTTTAGAGAGTTAATAAACATTTATTAATTAGTGTGCAAATATCTAAAACGTCATTTAAAAAAACCCTGAGGGAGTATAGATTATGCCAACAACACCACATGTACTGACTACTGAAGATCATTGTTTTTGACCATCTTCAATCTTCTTATAGGTACCCTATTACCCCCCACAGCAATCACTTCAAGATTTTAAACCAGAGGTAATTGAGACATTCATAATTTTTCTCAACGGGTCGTTTTCTTTTTGCTTAGCATAATTTCTTGGCAAGTTAGAGCTAGAAGACTACCAAGATATCTCTTATCGCCTTGTCAGATTCTGTAAAGCATTTTAACTTATTTCAGATGTGTGAGAAGTTAATCTTCAATCTGGTTGGTCGAGAGCTTGGAGACATCGATGTACTTGATGTTAAACCATGGGTGATGCATGCTGAAGTTGCTGAGAAGTATTTAGCTTGTGACAACCGAGTTATGCTTGTGGGAGATGCAGCACATCGTTTTCCTCCAGCTGGCGGTTTTGGTAATATGCATATTCTACTACCTCAAGACTTGTAAGGGTCTATTTGGATTCCCTCATATAATGCAAGATAATGCATTTTAATACATTCTAATGGGAATCCAAACGGACCCTAATAGTCGATTGACAAGCTTTCTTCTTCTCTCTTGATGTTGTCCCATGGGGTTTATTTCTTATGGAAACTTGTTGCATTTTAAAAATCTTTTCTCTTTATGTTAGGACTTAGGAATGAATACGGGCATCCAGGATGCTCATAATCTTGCATGGAAGTTGGCATCTGTAGTCAATAACATCGCCCCATTGAAACTTCTCAAGACTTATGAAACAGAGCGGAAGCCGGTATCATGTTTGCTCTATTGTGAATTTTTTCTTGTACATTCGGTTCGTTGTTAGTAATTGATCCCTTTTCTTCTTATAATGATGCCAGATTGCAACTTATACCACACAGCTCAGTGTTGAAAACTTCAAAGCAGCCATGGCTGTCCCCGCTGCACTTGGGCTTGATCTTACTGTAGCAAATACAGGTGATTTGATTTCCTAGATACCGCATTGTATTATGGAAATACTAAATTCCTTTTGGTTATTCATTGGTTGTTTACCCTATTGCTTTGGCAGTACATCGCGTAATATCTGATGGGCTCGGTTCGGTTTTGCCATCTCGGTTCCAGAGACTAATTCTAGATGGAGTGTTCTCCATAGGCCGGTCTCAGCTCGCTGATGCCATTTTGAATGAGAAGAACCCGCTGGGGTCCACAAGGCTTGCCAGATTGAAGCATATCTTTGAACAAGGAAAGAGCCTTCAACTCCAGTTTCCTGCAGAGGATCTTGGCTTTAGGCATTTTTGCTTAAGAGCATTGTTTTACAAATCTGATTTTGTTGAAATAAATATAAAAAAAAAACCTTATTTTCCTCAGATATCTAGAAGGAGCTATTGTTCACAGCAGCAATCAAACACTTGGAAGCGATGTTGGGCCGGAACATGGGCCTAGATCTGGCCCAAAACAATAGCACACATATCCATGTTTGAAGCCATGACTGGCCAAGGTTCATGTCAATCGACCCATTTCGTGACATCTTAAAAAATACAGTGATTTGTATGCATTCTGAATTGTTCTTCCATATATTTTTGTTGGTTTGAGAAAACAGTTGATATAATAAATACGAAAAAAAATACAGTGATTTATATGCATTTTGAATACAATTTGTTTTTAAATTTGTATGTATTTTAACTGTCAACGATTTATATAATTGTATGTATTATAAATAAAAAAATGATATATATGTGACGCAATAAAATCTCATACTAGTACATTAATTAAAGTAATAAAATCTCATGCTAATACGTTATATAAAGTATATATGTGTTACTTAATCTACTACTAGGATGTGTTCGATAAGTAGTAAATGGGGTAGGAACTAGGAAGTGAGTGGAAATTAGGGGTGGGAAGCAATTTTACTTACCCTTACCACCAAGAACAAACAAAATTGTGAGTGAAAGTGAGAGTGGAAATAAATTCTTCCACTTCCACTCACAACTTATCAAACAAGCCCATATATAGGATTCATATGCATGCTTAAAGATGTTAAATTCTTCCACTTCCATTCACAACTTATCAAACAAGCCCATATATAGGATCCATATACATGTTTAATGATATTAACCTTTAAATAAAGTTATTAACTTCATTAAAGATATCTGGAAAATACCCTTAGACATTAGGTCTACTAGAAATCGAAGTCCGTGCTTTGCACGGGCTTTTTGTGTATATGTAGTGTCACGGTTTAAATTTGAATTTCTAATATATGGATTGTTGTTTCATGTTTTATCTTAAACGATATATTATTTGATATGGATTTAAATGTAATATCTAAGTCTTGACAAAAGAAATATAATATCTAAGTATTTTAGGTATAAAATGCTATGATTGTACGAAGTATAATTTTATTTTTTTATTTTGGTCAGAAGTTTAATCTAAATAATTGGTGATTAAAATGCTATGATATATATCATTTTAATTAATAAATATTAGTCATTAATTTCTATTCTTATTAAATACGGAGTAATATAAATAATTGGTGACTCTGCATATTCTTAAAACCTTATTATATTTTATATAAAAGTACATTAGTTATTTTATCGGTACATGCTTACTCTTCTTAGCGAAATTATAATTCATAACTACTTCCTTGTACATTTCATATGTGAGAGTGAGTACATGTCTATTATTTCGGCTTCCATCCTTGATTAATTCCTCTAGACCAACACAAATAAGGCCAGCTTTAGTATATATACACGATGAGTGTAAAATAAATATGTATAAAATAGAACAATAAAAATCATCTTTAACCAAAATAACAACACACCTACCTAAAACGATTTAGTACAAAAGAGGAACTAAAAATACAAACCTAATTGAATTTATGCTACCAATAGTTGAAGGGTTTACATCGTCCATAAAATAGTTTGCTTTATTCGTTACTAACAATCAGTCATCCTAAATCGATTGTCTTTGTCCTCCTTCTAGTGAAAGCTATCGGTGCATGATGTAAAAAATCGATGCCTCAATAGTGATATTAGATTATCCATTTCTCTGACATCTTCACATAAAATTAACCTATCTCGATCAAAAGACAATTATATTAATAAATTTAAACCGATATATGTAAGTATTGTAGACTACAAAAGAGATCCAAATACATATAATCAAGGATAGTTTATCGTGAGGTGGATATATACTTGCATCATCAACAATCGGGAATCCTCATTCACATCTTTAACTTAATAATTATGCTTACTTCAGTGACCATGTCTTTTTAAGGTGTTGCCCACTATCTCCCAAACTTCACTATATGGCTTTCTAAAGGTAATTTTCATGAGATGATGGATGCCCAAAGCAAATGAACGGAATACCACCGTTTTCGCCCTTTTTTAGATGAAAAATGTTACTTGGAAAGTGAAGCCATTTTGACATATAACCGTTTAGACATCTTTACTATAATTTGTTTTCAACCATTCACTGTGTACTAAATACGGGAGTTACATGTAGTAATTGGATAATATTAAAATATGAGTAAATGAGAGCAAAATATAACGTATACAGTATGTAGTAACTATCACTAATTGAGATTTAGGTTAAAAAATGAGTCATAACCTAAAGAGTAGTCCGTACGTAGAGACAAGATTTAACTGAAAAAAGAGTGTGTGGGGAGGGAATAATTACTTACAAATAGTGCTTATTTTTATATATACACATAATTATGCTATGGTATATTAAAATAAACAAAGAAAAATTAATTACTTAGATTACAAAGTAGCCTATAATTATACTTATGTATTTTATATTGTTTTATAAACCCTATAGTAAAAACCGATCAGAAAATCTAACATATTATATACATATTATATACTAAGGGTGATAAACTAACCCTACATGCAAACTATACCTTTAGGCCTATTTAAGCTTTTGATTTTGTCTTTAAAAGTTAGCATTCAATGACCTAGAATGCTAACTTTTAAATATATATAGATGGTTGTTTTTCATGCTTAATAGAAATATAAATTGAACTATGTTGAAAATTTAACGTGAAGATATAAGAGTTATACAACGATATGAAAATGAGGACTTTTTAATTGATTAATATGTAGTAATTGTATATAATTGTGAATCAAAAACTTTGTATATTATATAGACGATTATAGATTAAATATAATTGTTAATATATGAAATTGTCACTTTAGTACTTTTTGGATTTGAGAAATTGTTTAAATTTTGTGCTAAATAAATAAAGCATGAAATGAAAATAAAAACTAATTCATCTTTAAAAGTTAGCATTCAATGACCTAGAATACTAACTTTTAAATATATATAGATTATGAGAAATATCAATGCTTTTAGAAAATTTTGTTGGTTTTCGAATTTGTCCCTGTTATAGGGAGAACAACTTAGCCATTGAATTTTTGACTACAACTAATGTCTTACTTATTCTGCACGACATCAACTACTACGGTCCCACCTACAGTATATAGTTGGAAACTCTGGTCTTTAATTACCTTAGAGCATCCTTATCGATGGCTTATTGGAGAGGTTTATTTAATTCTTTTGATTAAAAAAAGAAGCTCCCAATAAGCCCCCCACTTGGGGCTTATAGCAAAAAAATATGCCTCTCGAGAGACGCTTATTTTAAGGCCCAACCTACATGGCGCTTGATTATTGGGCTGCGATCGTGCACCCAGTGCGCGACACATGGCGCAGATCGGACGGCCAGGAAAAATTCATGGCTATCCGTTATTTTTTTAAAAAAACTTGTCTTATTTTTATTTTCTTACATTAAAAATAAAAATAAAAATAATTCTAATTCTAATTACATTTTTCTCTATCTATAGACATCCATTATGATTATTTTTCAAATTTTTTAATTTTTTTTATATTATTAATTAAAAACAAATCATTTTAATATTATTTATGGTGGTTTAAAATATAAATATACATTAATTTAATATAAATATACAAAGTACTTGAAATAAAATATATTTATATAATTTTTAATTTTTAAAATTTTAATATAAAAAAGTATATTAAATATTTAATATAAAGGATATATTGATAATTTAATATAAATAAAAAGATATAATTATAATTTAATATATTTCAATAAGCCTCTCTAATAAGCCCCCACTAAATTTTAAAAATTGAGTAAGGCTTATTGAGTAAGCCTCCCAATAAGCCCCTCCACTAAGGATGCTTTTATAAGACGCTTGTAATAATCACGCATACATTTTGTTTGCTATATGTAAAAAAAACCTTTAAATAAACTAAGAAACTATTAATTTAATTCTAAATCTAAAAGTGTTTGCGTCACCAAAACTTCCTATATAAATCCAATTTTTTTACATCAATCAAACGATGCCTTAATAGTAATGTAAAGCCACATATTGCAATGCATTTGATTAATGATGTTTTATCTTAAAAAAGTTAATAGTAGTAGCTTTCTTATTCAACATAATCATTACTTTTTTGTAAGTTTTAACCATAGTCTATAAAATTATTATGATTACTATAATGATCTCCTCATAAGTATGTTTTCACCCCTCCACCCCTACCTTATTTACCAAACTACCCCTGAAAAAAGGGGGAAATCTTGGGGAATAATAAGAAGGCAACAGGTGAGAAAGAAAGAAGGGCGTGTGAGAGAGTGCGAAGATTAAGGGCTCGTTTGGTATCATAATAGGAATTGGGTTGGAATGAGAAATCGGGTTAGGTATGAAGAATGGGGTTGAGTAATTCCTAAGGGTTTGTGTTTGATATAATTTTGGAGAGATGGAATGAAGAGTAAATGTAGGTTTGGGTCATACCTCTAGTTTTATGTGGGTATGCGATATAGTGTTATGGATGGGTATGAGTCATACATTGGAATCAATTTCATACCCATACCTACCTCTACCAAACACAAAACCAGTAGGAACCATTCCCAACCCCCATTCCCTATACCTATGGTATAAAAACAAAGGATGAAAAAACTAAATGACCTATATACAAGGTTTTTATTAGGAAACTAGCCCCTTTAAAAACTAACCCCCTCCCCCAAGTTTTTATATACTTATAATAATTAAAATACAAAATCTCTTTAATAGAACAGTAGTCGCTACCCCCGTTCTCCACGCTCGCCACCGATCGACGAGCATCATTCTTCTCCACGCTCGCCACCGATCGAGGAGCAGCTCTTCTTCCCCACGGCACCGCCAGGGCTAGGAGGTTGCCGCCGATCAAAGCTCTTCTTCTCCACGCCACCGCACACCACCGCACGCCCACCGCACGCTAGTGACTACATGTAGGTTGATTTTTCTTTTTCGTCGGGCAATTGAATGAAATCCGGGGAGGAGTTTAGGGTTTAGGGTGGGCTCTTCTTCTCCAATGACATTTTTTTGGATGTTGTGTTTACGGTGTTGAAATAGTGTCATTGAATTGATTCTGTGCATAATCCATAAATACTGTCATTGATTAAAATTTTGGAATATGAAATAAGGGATGAATGTCATTAGAATTTTTTGTGTTTCTGGATTTGTAATGACACTTTTATGTGTTTCTGGGTTTTCAATGACATTTTTCTGTGTTTCTGGATTTGCAATGACAGTGTTGAAATAGTGTCATTGAAGTCATTAATCTTCTCTGCATATCTGGAATTGTAGTGACACTTTGAAAATCTGTAATTTACAAAAGTGTCATTATAATTATCCGCATTTATGGATTTGTAGTGATACTTTTAAAATCACATGTAAATAAGTGTCATTAGAATCATCCTGAGCTAAATTGAAATAGTTTCATTGAAATTTTCTGTGTTTCTGGATTTTCAATGACACTTTTCTGTGTTTCTAGATTTGAAATGACACTTTTTCAGGATGTTGCAATGACAGTGTTGAAATAGTATCATTGGAGTCATTAATCTTCTCTGCATATCTGGAATTATAGTGACACTTTGAAAATCTGTAATTTACAAAAGTGTCATTATCATTATCCGCATTTATGGATTTGTAGTGACACTTTTAAAATCACATGTAAAAAAGTGTCATTAGAATCATTCTGAGCATAATTGAAATAGTTTCATTGGAATTTTTTGTTTTTCTGGATTTGCAATGACACTTTTCTGTGTTTCTAGTTTTCAATGACACTTTTTTGTGTTTCTGGATTTGCAATGACAGTGTTGAAATAGTGTCATTGGAGTCATTAATCTTCTCTGCATATCTGGAATTGTAGTGACACTTTGAAAATCTGTAATTTACAAAAGTGTCATTACAATTATCCGCATTTATGGATTTGTAGTGACACTTGTAAAATCACATGTAAAAAAGTGTCATTAGAATCATTCTGAGCTAAATTGAAATAGTTTTATTGGAATTTTTGTGTTTCTGGGTTTTCAATGACACTTTTTTGTGTTTCTGGATTTGCAATGACACTTTTTCAAGATGTTGCCATGACAGTGTTGAAATAATGTCATTGGAGTCATTAATCTTCTCTGCATATCTGGAATTGTAGTGACACTTTGAAAATCTGTAATTTACAAAAGTGTCATTACAATTATCCGCATTTATGGATTTGTAGTGACACTTTTAAAATCACATGTAAAAAAGTGTCATTAGAATCATTCTGAACATAATTGAAATAGTTTCATTGGAGAGCAAATTGGTATAGATCAATAAGGTTTATAATAAGAGATTTTAGGATAGTGAAAAGACTATCATTAAAGCTGTTGTGTTTGAATTAATAAAAGTGTCATTAAGACAGTTTTGTGGATTTGATATTATACAGATGCAGATGAGAATTCTAACAGTGTTCTTTGGAGGGGAATGGAAAGTAGAAGAGGGATGTTGTGCTTATATTGGAGATGCCATATCCAAAGCTTTTATGGTTAATGACACTTTGCAGTTTGAAGATCTTAAAAAAATGATTATAGACAGGTTCAAGATAAAATCAACATCATCTGACCTTGTCTTGGGTCATTTGCATCCTTTCCAACAGCTAACAAGTCCATATGTAGTTGATACCGACGAGGATTACAGTTTATTTGTTAGTATTAATGAGTGCCTAAAAGTATCATGGACGCTGCCAATGTAAGTGTCGTCAACTGGGTTGTCTACTGCTTTGTCTACTAATTTGTTGACAAACGGTGAAATCCAAAACACGTTGACAGTAGAAAACAATAGCGTGCAGATGGTGGATGCTCAAGAGGATTTGCCTTTGGATTTTAATGTTCAGTGTGACAACAGAGTGTCATTGGAGATAGGGCAATCTTCCAAGGTAAATGATCATGCTCTGCCAAGAGGAAATGATTTTCTGCATATAGGATAGATGTTTAAGACAAAAGAAGATTTGAAAACTGCCATAAAAAAATGGCGATGTGTGAGAACTTTGGATACAAAGTTTATAAGTCAAGTGCAGAACTATATAAGGTGTTATGTGTGGATGCCGACTGCAAATGGAGAATCCGAGCTGCAAAATTGAAGGGTTTCGAATACTTTGAGATAAGGAAACTCATTGATGAACATTCTTGCTCGTTTGATTCAAGATGTGCAAAACACTCTAAACCTACATATAAAACTGTTGCTCAGCAGATAAAGACAAGGTAAGATAGCTTGTAATGACAGTATATAATTGAATATGTTATTGCTTTAGATTCCATAAGAAATTAATGTGTTTGCTCTTGTAAAATATAGGTTCATAGGTGTTAAGAAAGGACCGAATGCTGGCATGATTCGGAATGATATGAGGGAGGAGTGGTATCAGGATGTCAACTATTGGAAAGCTTGGAAAGCGCAGGAATGGGCACAAAACTTGATAAGAGGTACACCGGAAGAAAACTATGCAATGATACCTTCATATTGCTATATGTTGAAGAGTGTCAACCCTGGCACATATACGTGCTTTGAGACTGATGAAGAAAACCGGTTCAAGTACGTATTCATTTCAATCGGAGCATCAATCAGAGGTTTTACTGCAATGAGAAAGGTACACTTCTAACGTTTATTGTCATTAGCAAACAGTGTCATTAAAACACCGCAAAAAGTGTCATTAGCATGTAAGAAATGTGAATATTCTAGAAGTGTCAATATTGCAAGTATGCTCAAATGATAGTGTCATTAACATCTTAAACAGTTCATCATTGATGTCTAAAAGTGTCATTAATGTTTCTCTTCTGCATTGAAAATAAGTGTCATTATCCAAAGTCAAAGTGTCATTGATGTTTGTCTCTTAAATTATCATTAATGTTTTTGTTCTGATTTCGTTTTTTTGGGTAGTTGATCATGGTGGATGGTACATTTCTTCATGGGAAGTATGAGGGTAATCTAATGATAGCAACAACGCAGGATGCAAACAACCAGATCTATCCTCTTGGATATATGCCGTAGTTGACTCAGAAAACGACAAATCATGGACTTGGTTTTTTCAACAATTGCATACTGTCATCCCATCGTCAGATGATTTAGTGATTATCTCTGATCGACATTTTAGCATTGCAAAAGCTGTAGAGACAGTGTACAGTTCAACAAAGCATGTGGTTTGCATGCAACATCTAAAATCGAATCTGAAAACAAGGTTCAAGGAAAAAGGTGTGCTTGGATTGTTCTCGAATGCAGCTAATGCCTATACAATCACTGAGTTTGAGCAAGGGTTTAAGCAAATATGAGCAATCAACCCAGAAATTGGGGAGTACCTCACTATTGCAAATTTCCAAGAGTGGGCTCGAGCTCACTGTCAAGGTGACAGATACAATATAATGACAATAAATAACTCAGAAAGCATAAACTCAGGTATATATTGGAATACTTCTAGAATTTTTTGAGTTTCTGGCATTTTAATGACACTTTTTCTGGATGTGTTTAAAGTGTTGAAAAAGTGTCATTAGATTGATTATGTGCATAATTGATATGCGATATATTGTATAGCGCATCTAGTGGTTATTAGCATGGTTTAGATGAGTTTTAGGTGTGTTATGGTGTTAACTCTGTGATCCGGATGAGAAGCCAAGAAGTGAAGAAAGCATAGGATTTACAAAGTTCTGAAGCACATGGAAGAGAAGAGTTGAGGAGCGATGCGAAGGATGCAAGGAGAAGTTGCGAGAGAAGACATACAAGTTCTGGAGTGCCACCGCACCCAGCGGTGGGCCTTGCCGCACCCGCGGCGAGAAAGTCAGAGAAGAGGAGCCGGACACTGGAAGACCACCGCACCCCGCGATGGGTGTCACCGCACCCGCGGTGGCACGCGCGCTGAAGACTTTTTCCGAGATTTTTATTTCCTTTTATTTTAATTCTGAAACTTTGTTTCTAAGTTTGTTATTTCCTTTTATTTATTTTCTGAATTATTTGCCCTAGTATTTTAGGTTATTTCTAAGACTTTGTTTAGTGAACCCTAGTTGCCACCTATCTTAGTTTTTCTCTCACAAACCCTATGAAGAACTAAGCTTCCATTGTTGCACTTGACATTTTGAAGCCTTCAATTGATTGGTTGTGAGTTTTCTACTCTTGTTCGATTTCCTATCTAGTTTGATTAATTCTCTTGTGCTTGAATGTTTATTGGTTTATGTTGATTTATCTAGAGTAGCTACCTAGGTCTATTGATATCTTCCTAATTGCTAGGATTTGTGATTCCGGGTTCGGGTTGCATATCTAGTAGCAAACACGATTTACATAAGCGGGTTGCGAGTGTTCATCGTGAGAGAGAGTTAATTGCATGTTATAGTAACGGGTTGTTTCTATTGCATGTATCTTGTTGAATCCTTGGTTGAATGATATTGCTTTATTGAGTCTTGAAGGTTTTCGGATTTGATTTGGTAATAAGTACTATTAGGGCTGGTAGAACTAATAGTTACCTAAGATCGGGATAAGGACAACTATAGAAAATATAAGAACTTGAGACTAATAGAATTCAGTGATCAACCATATCTCTTATTGTGTGGATCTTTGTCAGGTGTAGCGCTTTTCCCAACCATATTCACAACCTTTACTTGCGAACTTGTTTAATTACTTGGTTCGAAAATCATACAAACCCCCCCTAGTTCCTAGTTGGTGACTTGAGAAACACAAGAATAGATAACCTGATTCCCTTGAGTTCGACCCTGACTTGCTTGCTATACTCTTTAGTAGGTACTTTATGATTTCTTTGATTAGGCATACGACTTTAGGCCTGTCAAATTTGGCGCCGTTGCCGGGGAATCAAAATTTCTATTTTTGTTTTTTTGTTTGTTACCGACTTTGGTGTGGATCTATCTTATGGTCCACACCCGTGCTACTGATAATCCACTTGTTGATTTAGATCCAGAGATCGACAGGACGTTCCACAGGAACCGCAGAGAACACACCACCCCACAAGCTGCAATGGGTGACCAAACGCTTCGGCAATTGACTGCGCCGAATCTGACTATGCAACCACTAGCTGTGACAATCCCCGCCATAGGAGATGGCGTGAATTTTGAACTGAAGCCGGGGCTGGTTCATTTGTTCCCGTCATTCCATGGACTGAGTGGAGAAGACCCAATCAAGCACATGGGTAAATTCCACACTGTCTGCATGAGCATGAAACCAGCGAACGTCACTGAGGAACAAATCAAGATGAGAGCTTTCGGGTTTACCCTCAAAGACGTTGCTGATGACTGGTATTACCATCTGCCTACTGGAAGCATAGACACGTGGAAAAAACTGCATAAGGCGTTTCTCGAAAAGTATTTCCATGCAAAGAAGGCAAACAGTTTGAAAAAGGCTATAAGCAACATCGAGCAGGAGGCTGACGAGACCCTTTATGAGTACTATGAGCGGTTCAAGAGACTTTGCTCAAGCTGTCTGTTCCACGGGTACACCAATCAAGACCTGGTACTTCATCTTTACAATGATTTGCTGGATAATGAGAGACGAATTGTCGACGCTGCTTGTGGAGGCAACATTCTCAACACAACACCAGCGACAACCATGGAAAAGATTCAGGAGATGGAAGAGGGGACAAGAAATTTTGGTAGAATTTCTACCAAGAGAGGAGTCAATGTCGTGAACTCTAATCACTCTGAGCTAGCGAGCGAGATTGCTGAATTGAAGGACATGGTGAAGAGACTAACGCTGCAAGGAACTCCTCAACAACTCAAAGCATGTGGGATTTGTGTTGACCAATTCCACCCCACCGATGCATGTCCTCAATTGCAAGATGATCTGAATGCTGAGGTGAACCATGTAGGAGGTTATGGACCTCCAAGACCTCGGAACGATCCCTACTCCAGCACATATAATCCGAGATGGAGAGACCACCCCAATTTCAGATGGAGGGATCAACCGAATCAACAACAACAACCTCAGCCTAGACCTGATAACAACAATTTGTCGTGTTAATTACTGCTATGCAAGTAGTCCAAACAAACCTTAAACCGTAGTCTTAAGTAAGTAAGGGTCGAGTCCACAGGGAGACAGATTCTATCTTTATATGTAATTTATGTGTCAATCCAAAGTAACCAAAGAGGGGTTTTGTATGTTTCAGTAAATCTAAGCATGCAAAAGCAAACAAACTAAAAGTTGATGAATTCAGTAATGGGGAAAATAGCTCAGTCAAACAAACATCCACTATTCGTATAACAAGTTGATCCTAGATAATCATTCAATATCTCATGCAATGGAAATTCCAATTCCTTTTCAGATATAACTAATAGCACAACCAGATACTATTAGCACTAACTAATTAAACAACCATGAAACTATCAAGATTCAGTTTAATAGAAGCGTTAAGAATAGGAATATAGTTGGATACAATTCTAGCATAAAACAACTAGTTTTTATCCTAGAATGTAAATCAGTTCTCTTCTGCATAAGACTAACACAACCAGATACTAGTACGATACAGTTGCTACTTTGAAATAGATATGTTCAACCAGTAACAATCTAAATCTAGCAATAGATCAATAACGACAAACCCTAGTTGCGCATGCTAGAGATTATCAATATCAATCATAAGCAATTCAAGCAAGAGAATAGATAAAATCCATGCAATAGATAAGGAACGAAAATCTCACAACTGAATCAAAACAAAAGCTTCAGCGTCTGACTAAGCAAAAGTGGCTTAGTTCTTCATAGCAAAGTACGTAGAAAGGGAAAAGATGAAATTAGGGTTCGAGAGATAAGGGAGGCCAAACTCCCTTCTAACCCTAAATACTAGAAAATAATAAGGTCTTCCAAAAAGGTAAAAAACGAAATAATAAAAAAAACTAATAATAATCCAAAATAACAAAGTAAGGAAAAGTGGTTTGGTTCCGCATCCGACACGGCGGCGGTCGTCGCCAGATTTCTTCGGTTCAGCTCCTGCGACACTTCCGTAAAAATGCCATAACTTTTGATTCCCAATTCGGATTGCGCTCATATTTTGAGGACTTGCAGTAGACTTCAAGAGCTAACTCTTACAATTGGAATCACTCCATTTGGACATCTGAGTAGAGAGAACGAACCAATTGAATTCAGCACATTGTTCTTCTACTCTCGTGTGGACTCTCTCCTTGGTTCTTCTTCGTCTCCTCAGTGGTCAACTCCTCTTCCTTTGGATATCTTCAATTTGCTTCTCCAGACCACCAAATCCACACTTCTCCTCTCTAACTCCATAATCCACAGTTGTGCACTAAATCCATCCAAATAGCACCTCAAACCTCGTAACAACCCCTAGAAATGCACTACAAAATAGTGCCGATCAAATCCCCCATGCTTAAACTTTGCTCGTCCTCGAGTAAGCTAAAGTAAACCTACTCCTCCAATCAATCCCCAAGGTTTCAGGAAGCATAGAAAACTCAACCCCTCCAAGAATCACACCTAACAATAAACTCCAGGCACCCATATAATAAGCACAGCACAACATAACACAACTCCAATCAACACCACACACAATCAAGCTAAAAGGAAAACAGAGTACTTCCCCCAAGCTTATCCCAAAGACCATAGAGTGAATCAAATCTAATCCTATCTCCCATCTAACTTCTTATACCTCCAGAGTGACCTACCCGAACCCTCCTTATATCACCTCTTCTTATGTCGCCATGCCAGCAAAAATGATGATTCCTATAAATCACTCTTCTTCTTTTCACTCATTTTGCCAAGGCGCTCTTTCGGGTTTTCACCAAGCCACTCATTTCATTTTTCAATAGATGGGCTCACAATATACTCACATCACTCTTGACCAATTATTACCCCAGCCTAATGCTGGTCCAAGCCACCTGCTTATTACCTAGGCCGCCTTTTCAGGTTTTCGACCTATCCCAGGATTTCAATTTTAGCCTTTTTTCAAATTTTTGGCTCTTTTTCATTTTTTTCTTTTCCTCAACGACGCAACAAGTATAGAATCCTCCCCCATGCTTAAACATTGCATTGTCCTCAATGTAATGAAAGACAAAAAGAATAAAGCACAGGGAAGACAAAGAATGGACTCACACACGTCGCCAAGTTGTTTGGACACTGAAGGTGTCGCTGGCGGTCTTCACAATATATGCCCATGTCTCTAGTATTGGGCGGGTGTCTTCATCTCAACTCTACCGTGCAACCATAGGGAGCCACTGTAAGGTGTGGTGGTCATTAAGGAAATCAGGGTTGCACGGCCTTCAACTCGATCAACTCCTACCATGCAACCAAAAGGAACCACTCTGGTGAATAGTGGTATAACAAGTATGGCGGGGTTGCATGGCCTTCAACGAACACAAAAATGGGGCCCAGATGTAATCGTGGTGTGGGCCCTAGTGTTCCTCCTCCTCAGTTGCCAATTGTAGGGCCATCATCGTTGTCAAATACAAAGTTGGGCTAATGTCTCCTCCTTGACAACATGATGCGCACCATCTCTCCATGGGAAACTCGGACAGCTGGCCTGCGGTCGAACTTTTTTTTTTTGCTCCCCGTTTAAGGTTTTTTCGGAAAGTTTTTTTTTTCGGGAATTTTTTTTTTACCTGAGAAATGGCGGCGATCGCCGTAAAGAGGGCAACGGTCGCCGCCATTAAACGGTGGTCGCCGTAATTAAACGGCGGTCACTGCCATTTGCCGTAGCGAAGCATTCGAAAGTGGGATTGGCGGCGGTCGTCGTAAGTTTGGCGGCGGTCGCCGCCTCTCCTTCTTCGCTTTTTTTTTCACACTTTCTGCAGGTTAGTTCGACACAGAACTACAAAAACTACAAAAGTAAAAAAAAATCAAAAGAAAATAAACTAAGGGAAGGAAAAGAAAGTGCCTAACATCGGGTTGCCTCCCGAGAAGCGCCTTGTTTACTGTCGTGGCTCGACATCCTACTCAATCCTCCTCAACTCGGGTTTGTCCTAGCACTTGAACTCCTGAGATCTATATCAGGGGGATGTCTCTTTGTATACTCCCTGTAGAGATTTTCCTCCATGCTTGTGTACTTCATGATGGTTGGACCGTTGTTCATATCTATGAATGCACTTGACATCTTCATAAATGGCCTACCCAACATCTCAGGGCCTGCATGTTTGTTCTGCCCCGCATCCAGCATGTAAAAATTTGCCACCTGAATCAAGTCCTCCTTCTTGTGCTTCCCCTTTGGTTTCTTCTTGATATTGCCCAGCACCCTTAAAAATTCTGTGCAGCAAGGGATACTGTTTGTCAATGTGACCAAAGGAACGGTTTCTGCACAGTTACGGAAGGCCTCATAGATTTCATTGTTGTTCTTCAACCTTCGAGTATCTTGTAGTGCCTCAGGGAAGGGTGCAACAGGGTGCAGCGCAATGAGCGGGGAAGAGTTTAGACGCACATACTCATCATAGGTAGCCTCGAGAGGGTCGGGGGCTGCCGGGGCATTTTCGAGAGGAACGAGCGTCGCAGGATCGTTTTCGCGATCGCGGCTCTCCTCCTCTTGGTCGCTGAATTCCTCCAGTCCCAAAAAATACTCTTCTTCAGAAAGCACAACGCGGTCCAAAATATCGTCTGGAATACCCATCTCCTCAGTGGGTGAACCGAGGTCGAGGTATACCTCCCGCGGTCTTGGGTTCTCTTCTGCAGATATCTTGCTGTAATCTGCACCCGTCTCACAAATTTGTTCTTCCCTTTCAGCTAAGGGGGCGACATGCAACTGCTCAGTACTTTGTATGGCCAATGAAAAGGCATTCTCTTCCTGGTGTACTACTGGGTGAGATAGCGCCGATGTCATGGCCTCCATTCTGCTCATTGCTTGCACCATTTGCCCCATCTGCCTCTCAGAGTTCTGGATATAGGACTTCATTTGTTGTTCAAGTTGGATCGTGCTTTGATTGAGAGATTGAACCATGTCCTCCAATGACATGGAGGGACTTGGATTGTGCCCCATCTGATTCTCCAAGGTCCGGAATAAATCCACAGTAGACTGTGAGACATAGTAATCTGGATTGGACACTGGTGGGCTATGCTCATAGGCTGGGTAGTATTGCGGTGGAGTACCCTGCTGATAGAACGACTGTGGTCCCGGGTAAAACTCTTGGTAATCATGACCATAAGGGGGATAATGTTGGTGCCCATAACTCGAATTGGGGTGATCTCTCCACCCTGGAGTGTATGCGTATGAGTATGGGTCATATTGCGGCTCCTGATAGAAGTGGGGAAATCTATCCATCTCTGTAACAAAATCAAAAAGGAAAAACAAAAATCAATAGCACGGGTGTTGGCCGTAAGATAGGTCCCCGGCAACGGCGCCAAATTTGATAACAACAATTTGTCGTGTTAGTTACTGCTATGCAAGTAGTCCAAACAAACCTTAAACCGTAGTCCTAAGTAAGTAAGGGTCGAGTCCACAGGGAGACAAATTCTATCTTTATATGTAATTTATGTGTCAATCCAAAGTAACCAAAGGGGGGTTTTGTATGTTTCAGTAAATCTAAGCATGCAAAAGCAAACAAACTAAAAGTTGATGAATTCAGTAATGGGGAAAATAGCTCAGTCAAACAAACATCCACTATTCGTATGACAAGTTGATCCTAGATAATCATTCAATATCTCATGCAATGGAAATTCCAATTCCTTTTCAGATATAACTAATAGCACAACCAGATACTATTAGCACTAACTAATTAAACAACCATGAAACTATCAAGATTCAGTTTAATAGCAGCGTTAAGAATAGGAATATAGTTGGATACAATTCTAGCATAAAACAACTAGCTTTTATCCTAGAATGTAAATCAGTTCTCTTCTGCATAAGACTGTCACAACCAGATACTAGTACGATGCAGTTGCTACTCTGAAATAGATATGCTCAACCAGTAACAATCTAAATCTAGCAATAGATCAATAACGACAAACCCTAGTTGCGCATGCTAGAGATTATCAATATCAATCATAAGCAATTCAAGCAAGAGAATAGATAAAATCCATGCAATAGATAAGGAACGAAAATCTCACAACTGAATCAAAACGAAAGCTTCAGCGTCTGACTAAGCAAGAGTGGCTTAGTTCTTCATAGCAAAGTACGTAGAAAGGGAAAAGATGAAATTAGGGTTCGAGAGATAAGGGAGGCCAAACTCCCTTCTAACCCTAAATACTAGAAAATAATAAGGTCTTCCAAAAAGGTCAAAAACGAAATAATAAAAAATACTAATAATAATCCAAAATAACAAAGTAAGGAAAAGTGGTTCGGTTTCGCATCCGACACGGCGGCGGTTGCCGCCAGATTTCTTCGGTTCAACTTCTGCGACACTTCCGTAAAAATGCCATAACTTTTGATTCCCAACTCGGATTGCACTCATATTTTGAGGACTTGCAGTAGACTTCAATAGCTAACTCGTACAATTGGAATCACTCCATTTGGACATCTGAGTAGAGAGAACTAACCAATTGAATTCAGCACATTGTTCTTCTACTCTCGTGTGGACTCTCTCCTTGGTTCTTCTTCGTCTCCTCAGTGGTCAACTCCTCTTCCTTTGGATATCTTCAATTTGCTTCTCCAGACCACCAAATCCACACTTCTCCTCTCTAACTCCATAATCCACAGTTGTGCACTAAATCCATCCAAATAGCACCTCAAACCTCATAACAACCCCTAGAAATGCACTACAAAATAGTGCCGATCAAGACCTCAATTTCTGCAAAGGTCACAAGATCAACAACCTGGTACGTCTGCTTCAACTAAAGATATGCTCCAAGCCTTGACTAAATATTTCGCCACACATGTTCAAGCTACGGCGTCGAGTATCAAGAACCTAGAAACGCAGATGGGACAAATGGCTGAAGCGATCACTAGAATTGATGCAAAAACTTTGGGAAATCTACCATCTCAAACGGTAGTGAACCCACGAGCAAATGTTAGTGCTGTGATGCTTCGAAGTGGAAAGCAATTGCCTGTCGCTCCTATTGATGAGAAGGACGATTCAGGAAAATGGGAGTTTCTGGAGGACCACCACACCCAACGGCAAGAGGACCGCACCCGCGGTGAGAATACAGAAGAGGACCTGAACATTTTGTTGAAGCTACCACACCCAGCGGTGGGACCTGCCGCACCCCGCGGTGACGATGCTGTTTCTCGAGAAAATTTTGGGGACACACCGCACCCCGCGATGGAGGCTGACCGCACCCGCGGCGGAGTCTCCTACTTCTCTTTTGGGTAGTGGCCCCAATGTGCTAACTCCGAGCGAAAAGCTCGTTCCCTCTACTGTACAGGCCCCTGAAGTTGAGCTTAAACACCCCCATGATCGATCTAAGTATGGGGGCAAGGCAACTAAGAAGGACAAGGTGAAAGAGCCGTTGAAGAAGAGGAATGGTCTAAGGTTCAAACCTTTCCATGATTGGTTCAGGAAGGAGGTGCTGAATGAGAGGGTTCCTAAGGAACCTAATGCTGTGGATTGAGATTGTCTGAGTCTCATGTCGAGCCAACGACAATAACTAAGGCGCTGTCCGGGAGGCAACCCGAGGTTTGTATTACTTTTCTTGTTTTTCTTTCTTTGTTTTTGCATTGCTTTTGGTGTGTTTTGTTTTTGTTTTTGTTTCCAACTAACTTGCAGGGAAGAGACCCATTCCTATTGAAGAAGGTGTTTACCACCAATGTAAGTTTTCTTTTCCTGCACTAATAAACTCCCCGAAAAAACCTTAAACAGGGATAAAAAAAAATCGAAAAAACAACAAAAAAGAGTTCTATCGTAGGCCAGCTGTCCGGAGTTCCCCATGGCGAAGGTGCGCATCATGTTGTCAAGGATGATACATTAGCCCCACACATTGGTTGACAACGATGATGGCCCTACAATCGACAGCTGGAGAGGAGGAGCACCAGGGCCCACACCACGATGACATATGGGCCCATTTTTTGTGTTCGTTGAAGGTCGTACAGCCCCGACTTCTTTGATTACCACTACTCACCAAAGTGGTTTCCTTTTGGTTGCACGGTAGATGAAGATTATGGAGTTGATGAAGACATTCACGCAAGACTGGAGACCTGGGCGTTACTGAGTATACCGCCAGCAACAACGAAAATGTCCAAGCAGCTCGGCGACGTTGTGAGTTATTTTTTTGATTTTCCATGTGCTTCTATTCTTTTTGTCTTTCATTACATTGAGGACAATGCAATGTTTAAGGATGGGGGAGAGTTCTATACTTGCTATGTTGTCGAGGAGAAAAATAAAAAAATTGAAAAAGGCAAAAATTTGAAAAAAGGCAAAAATTGAAATCCTGGGATAAGTCGAAAACCCGAAAGGGAGACTTAGGTAAGAAGCAGGTGGTTTGGACCAGCATTAGGCTGGGGTAATAATTGGTCAAGAGTGATGTGAGCATATGTGAGCCCATCTATTGAAAAATGAAATGAGTGGCTTGGTGAAAACCCGAAAGGGCGCCTTGGCAAAATGAGTGAAAAGAAGAAGAGTGAATTTTAGGAATCCTCATTTTACCTGGCGTGGTGACATAAGAAGAGGTGATATAAGGAGGATTCGGGTAGGTCATTCTGGAAGGTATAAGAAGATAGATGGGAGACTAGGATTAGAATTTATTCAGTCTATGGTGTTCGGGATAACCTTGGGGGAAGTACTCTGCTTTCCTTTAAGTTTGATTGTGTGGGGTGTTGATTTGAGGAGTTATATGTTATGTTTTGCATCACTTGTTTGGTTGTCTTGGAGCTTATTGTTGATGTGTTGTAACTACTAGTGTCATATTTCTTGTGCTTCCTGAAGCCTTGGGGTTGAATTTGGAGGAGTAGGTTGACTTTAGCTTACTCGAGGACGAGCAAGGTTTAAGCATGGGGGAATTTGATATGCGATATATTGTATAGCGCATCTAGTGGTTATTAGCATGGTTTAGATGAGTTTTAGGTGTGTTCTGGTGTTAACTATGTGATCCGGATGAGAAACCAAGAAGTGAAGAAAGCATAGGATTTACAGAGTTCTGAAGCACATGGAAGAGAAGAGTTGAGGAGCGATGTGAAGGATGCAAGGAGAAGTTGCGAGAGAAGACATACAAGTTCTGGAGTGCCACCGCACCCAGCGGTGGGCCTTGCCGCACCCGCGGCGAGAAAGTCAGAGAAGAGGAGCCGGACACTGGAAGACCACCGCACCCCGCGGTGGGTGTCACCGCACCCGCGGTGGCACGCGCGCTGAAGACTTTTTTCGAGATTTTTATTTCCTTTTATTTTAATTCTAAAATTTTGTTTCCAAGTTTGTTATTTCCTTTTATTTATTTTCTGAATTATTTGCCATAGTATTTAAGGTTATTTCTAAGACTTTGTTTAGTGAGCCCTAGTTTCCACCTATCTTAGTTTTTCTCTCACAAACCCTATGAAGAACTAAGCTTCCATTATTGCACTTGACATTTTGAAGCCTTCAATTGATTGGTTGTGAGTTTTCTACTCTTGTTCGATTTCCTATCTAGTTTGATTAATTCTCTTGTGCTTGAATGTTTATTGGTTTATGTTGATTTATCTAGAGTAGCTACCTAGGTCTATTGATATCTTCCTAATTGCTAGGATTTGTGATTCCGGGTTCGGGTTGTATATCTAGTAGCAAACACGATTTACATAAGCGGGTTGCGAGTGTTCATCGTGAGAGAGAGTTAATTGCATGTTATAGTAACGGATTGTTTCTATTGCATGTATCTTGTTGAATCCTTGGTTGAATGCTATTGCTTTATTGAGTCTTGAAGGTTTTTGGATTTGATTTGGTAATAAGTACTATTAGGGCTGGTAGAACTAATAGTTACCTAAGATCGGGATAAGGACAACTATAGGAAAGATAAGAACTTGAGACTAATAGAATTCAGTGATCAACCATATCTCTTGTTGTGTGGATCTTTGTCAGGTGTAGCGTTTTTCCCAACCATATTCACAACCTTTACTTGCGAACTTGTTTAATTACTTGGTTCGAAAATCATACAAACCCCCCCTAGTTCCTAGTTGGTGACTTGAGAAACACAAGAATAGATAACCTGATTCCCTTGGGTTCGACCCTGACTTGCTTGCTATACTCTTTAGTAGGTACTTTAGGATTTCTTTGATTAGGCATACGACTTTAGGCCTGTCAATAATCCAAAAATAGTGTCATTGATTAGCAGATTTAAATATGAAATAAGGGATTTAAAAGGTGAGAAAATAAGAATGTCATTAGAATTTTCTGAGTTCCTGGCATTTTAATGACACTTTTTCTGGATGTGTTTAAAGTGTTGAAAAAGTGTCATTAGATTGATTATGTGCATAATACAGAAATAGTGTCATTGATTAGCAGATTTAAATATGAAATAAGGGATTTAAAAGGTGAGAAAACAAGAATGTCATTAGAATTTTCTGAGTTTCTGGCATTTTAATGACACTTTTTCTGGATGTGTTTAAAGTGTTGAAAAACTGTCATTAGATTGATTATGTGCATAATCCAGGAATAGTGTCATTGATTAACAGATTTGAATATGAAATAAGGGATTTAAAAGGTGAGAAAACAAGAATGTCATTAGAATTTTCTGAGTTTCTGGCATTTTAATGACACTTTTTCTGGATTTGTTTAAAGTGTTGAAAAACTGTCATTAGATTGATTATGTGCATAATCCAGGAATAATTTCATTGATTAACAGATTTGAATATGAAATAAGGGATTTAAAAGGTGAGAAAACAAGAATGTCATTAGAATTTTCTGAGTTTCTGGCATTTTAATGACACTTTTTCTGGATGTGTTTAAAGTGTTGAAAAACTGTCATTAGATTGATTATGTGCATAATCCAGAAATAGTGTCATTGATTAACAGATTTGAATATGAAATAAGGGATTTAAAAGGTGAGAAATCAAGAATGTCATTAGAATTTCCGAGTTTCTAAATTTCTAATGACACTTTTTCTGGATGTTGTGTTACATTGTTGATGGATGCTAGATCATACCAAATAGTTGCTCTACTGGATTACATTAGAGCTTTGTTTTCAAGTTGGTTTAACAAGCGTCAGAAACTTACAATATGCCACAATAAAGAATTACCACCACATGTGAAGGAAGTTGTAGAGGCAAGATATAAGGAGTCTAAAAGATATGAAGCAAAGCAACTAAATAGAGTTTAGTTTGAGGTATCTGGTGGGAACTTCACTGGAGTTGTTGATCTATCTAGAAGAACATGCAGCTGTAGGGTTTTTGACTTGAATAAAATACCATGCTCACATGCCATGACTTCCATTACAAAAGGTTAATGGTAGGATTACTGAATTTATAAGTCCCTACTATCAGTTTGAGAGTTGGAAGATGACGTACAAGGAAACTATATATCCGGTGCCTATGAAATCTCAGTGGACTGTTCCTGAGTGTATTAGCAATATAGTAATTCTCCCGCCATATTATACAAAGAAGACAAAAAGGCGAAGAAAGCGAAGGCTGCCCTCGGAAGGAGAATTTAAGAAAACAATCATAAAGAAATCAAGAATGAAGACGGTCAAGTGTGGATTATGTGGGATAGTTGGACATAACAAGAAGACATGCATGAACAGAGCATCAAGCAACAACAGAGCAACATCAAGCAACAACGGAAGTTTTATGCAAATGGATTAAGGAAAATAGTCGTTTTGTTTAATCATTATAAAAACTTACACTAATATAGAAAAGTGTCATTAAGGTTTTCAGGATTTTGGTGCATATATTTTGTTACGATAAATCAATACAAAGTTGGAAAAGTGATATTAAAACAGTTTTAAGGATTTTTCTTGACAATGACAGATTTATGTATTTATGGGAAAGTGTCATTAGAATCAGTCTGGCAATGCACAAAATAGTGTCATAAGTTTCATTCATACAAAGTGTCAATAAAGTGTCACTGATATGAAGTGTCATTAGCAAGTGAAAGTGTCATTTAAATTAGCAGGAGCAAACAACTGTCATGAAATTTAAAGTGTCATTAAAATGTGAGAGTGTCATTAAAATTACCAGATACAAAAAAGTGTCATTAAAACACTCTGAAATGTCATTACACTGTAATTCTTGTCTTAATACTTCTAAAAAGTCACTAAAACGTGTCACTAATACGAAGCGTCATTAGTATGTGAGAGTGTCATTAAAATTATCAGAGACAAAAAAGTGTCATTAAAACACTCTAAAATGTCATTACAATGTAATTCTTATCTTAATACTTGTAAAATGTCATTACACTGTAATTCTTGACTTAATACCATTACAAACTAAAAAGTCATCTAAAATTACAGGTCAAACTCTCATCCTAATTCTAAAACCTCATCACTATTTTTCTGGTAAAGCTTCCCATGTCCAAGTATGCTTGAACAAGTCAATCGCCATCTTCTCCCGATGTGCTCTCATATGGTCGTCATCTAAATCATCCAAACTTGATCCGAAAATCAATGATTCAATATACTTGATAGTATAAATTCCACAATTGCCACGGTAAGATAAAAACAAATAGGAAAATGAGTGTTATAAATTGTAATCTAATAATCTGTCATTGACTAATACAATGAGGTGGGGAAGTGATTTACCCTGCTCTGTCTTCCGGGAGAGATAGATCTATGCACCAGGTAAAAGATTGTTCAAATGTTCCAAGGTGAGTGAATCGCCCAGAAGAACGCAACAAATGAGGAAGGAAATCCAAAAGTGGTTGAAGAAAATATTGAAGTTCTTTGTCTTTGTACAAGTAAGGAGCACAATCCAATACTTTCACTTCGGATTTAGGCAAGTTTATCTCTAATCCAATCCAATGTTTATCTTTCAGATTAAATGGTGTGTATACCTTTGTCACACCATCATACCAAGATTTCCCAAAATGATTGGGAAATGAACCATCAAAATACAAATTGAAAGACTGTGAGATCTTATCCAAACCAGATCTGTACCTTTCTACTTGTTCGCGAGAAAACTTCTTGTACCAAATCCAATCCAGAATGACACTTTCCTTGTAAAAATCAGGATTGCCATGAATATGCTTGCGGAACAGAAAAAGCACCTCACTAATATGCTGAAAAAAAGATCATATAAACACATCATTAAAGGAAAGTGTCATTAAATGCAAACAGAAAATGAAAAAAAAGTATTAATACCAAACAGTGTCATTATAACAAAGTGTCATTACAAAAAAAGTGGCATTGCAACAAAGTGTCATTAAAACAATTCATCAGTATCCAACAACAATGGTCTTGTTCAATGGCCACAAAGTGTCATTAAAACATGTGTTCTTGTTCAATTGTCACAAAGTGTCATTGAAACAAAGTGTCATTAAAAGTTCATCAGTAATTCAATCTAATTGTCACTGAAGTTTGGAAAAGTGTCATTGAATATGAAGTGTCATTAGAAAACAAACAAATACAACAAAACTTACCTCATCCCATAACCAACATCCATTTTCACAAGGGTCTCCCAAAAATCAGCCTTATGACCCACTTCATGTCCACTCCAAGTATCTTCTGGATTCTCACTATGATAAAAAAAAAAGAGAAAGTTGTTAGTCAAATATTTTAATGAGCAGCTTCATGTCATAATCCTAATGATATTTAGTAGAGAACAATTTACTTACTTATTTTTATACCAGTCATGGAGTTCTTTACGAGTCGTATTATCATAGTAGGAGTAACGCGGTCTCCTTGGAAGCGGTACATACTTGTGCTTCTTTTTCTTTTCAGTGGTAAATGGAGTGACCACATTGCGACTTTCTTTTACAACTCTGGTGGACTTCCTTACAATAGAAGAATCTGGTAGATCACTCTCCTCCAATGACTCCTCATTTTTCTCTTCTTGCTTCCCATCATTTTCCTCTTCTTTGACATTATTTTTTAGATCATTATCTTCTTTTCCCTCATTCTGCATATCACTCTCCTCCAATGGATCTAGGGATGCACAACCGGGTCGACCCGGACCGACCCGGACCGGTGGACCGGCTTTTTATGAAAAAGTGACCCGTGGACCGGACCCGATCTATCCGGTCCGGTCCGGTCCCGGTCCGGACCGGAAAACCCGATTTGTTATTTTTGGCTATAACGGTCCATACTCATTACTCCATAGTGTTGACGGCCCGGGCCGCCCGACTCGGTTTGAGCTATTGGTACCTGTTTGCATATTAAGCTAATAGCCTAATAGTTTATCATAATCTCATTATAATTAATAATTTAATATAAAAAGTCTAAGTAGATAATGTATTATAGTGGGAAAAACTCCAAAATGGCAAAATCATTCAACAAAATACTGTATTAAACGAAAGTCTAAGTAGATAATGTATTCAACAAAATCATTAAACGAAAGTCCATAGAGCTTCTTATGTTCTTCATGACTTCAAAAGTTCAAAACTTCGACTACTGGATGAATCACTTGGTTTACTTCATGTATCACCTACAAATAATAAACAAACCCATTCAATTCGTTGTCTAAGTAGAAATTATATAGACAATGTTAGAATGAAAAAACCTTACCCATTCAACCATACATCAAGCAAAGAATATCGCCTCATCAAGCATAGAATGTTCCTTCATCATTCTCATCTAATCATTTACCATTAAAAAAAATCATAAATTAATGAAATTCAATATTAATTATATCAACACAATTAGAAATCAGAAATGTCAAATTCAATATTAATTACCTTCATCATCGTCATCCTCCGATTCATCATCGACATCTTTACCTTTCTTTGTCCTTGTATGTAAACGCAACCAATCTTGAGTGCAAACAAGTGCTTGTACATTCTTTTGCCAAAAATAACATAGTATAAGTATATAATAATATATTAAATAAGGCTATGAGCATATCTAGTTAGCATTTTCATAATATAAGTACATAAGTGACTTACTTTAGGCTTCAAACGACTTCTATAGTCCGTAAGAACTCGTCCTCCCGTGCTAAATGTAGACTCAGAAGGAACTGTAGTGATCGGAATGGCTAGTACATCACGTGCCATACGTGAAATGAAAGGATATCTAGGCCCATTAAGTCTCCACCATTTCAAAACATCACTCTCTTTTGCTTCATTTCTTTCATGCAAGTACAAATCAAACTCTGATCTTGAAATATCATCTCGGTCTGGGTTTCCTCTAGTCATCTTTTCATTCACTTCTTGCATCCAGCTTGAACTCTCATTCTCAATCAAGGGATTTGAAACTGACTCAACATCTTGACCATCCGAGACAACATAACAACTCACGTATCGATCAAACAACTCATAAGCCGCAGCCCTGACCAGAGAGACCATACAATCCACATTATCTTGGCCAAACATCATCTGTAGAGCAACACTCACCCCACGAAGCTTAAAAAAAGGATCAAGAATGGTAGGAACAAAAATTAGCAAGTTCAACTTATCAAAAGAACCCCAATATTTGTCACACTTCTTTTTCATCTCACTCCCCATCTTTCTTAGAGTAGGGTCCTCATTGGCAGCCAAGTTACCAAGCACCTTCACAACTCGAGCTATATGGAAAATCAAATAGTTGCTTGTGACATACAAGGATCCTGAAATACGGTTTGTCAACTCATAAAACTCCTTCAAGTAAGAGACAAGCACTTCAATCTTACCCCAATCAGAAGAGCTCAAAGGACCCAATTCAGAATCATCAATACGGGGAATTTCCATACGAGCAAAGACAGCTTTATAAGGTAGGGCACTAACCAACATATCATAAGTGGAATTCCATCTAGTACATAAATCAGTTTTCAATTCTTTGTTGTACTCCACCTTCAATTTCTCAGCTAGTTGTTTGAAAGCATGTGCTCTAGAAGGAGAACTTCTAACATACTTAATCACAGCTCGAAGCTTATCAACATGCTGACCACATTCCTTGATGTCATCCTGCACAATCAAATTTAGAATGTGTGCCATACATCTCATATGTAAATATTTGCCCTCAGTAATGCAGCCCTTTTCAATTGCCATCTCAGACATATAAGCACAAGCAACATCGTTTGAAGAAACATTATCAACAGTAACAGTTAAAAGCTTCTTATCCAAATCCCAATAGCTCAAACAATCCTCAAGTGCCCTGCCAATATCCCGTCCCTTATGAGTAGTGATAATACAAAAATTAACAATCTTCCTTTGCAGATTCCAATATTTATCAATATAATGAATAGTGACACACATATAATTGTTCCTTTGTGAGGAGGTCCAAGTATCTGTAGTCACACAAACCCGCTGACAAGTATCTCTCAAAAGCTCTTTCAACTTTTGTCTTTCCCTAATATAAAGCTTAAAACAATCACGCTGAATTGTCGTACGAGAGGGCATCTTAAACAGAGGGCAAGCCGCAGCAAATGCTCTTTTCAAGCCATCCTTCTCAACAGATTTAAAAGACATCTCATCCCTAATGACCATTTCAACAACAGACTCTCGTACCACATTTTGATCAAAGCTCCAAGATCTCATTTGCATGTCACTATCACCCGTATTATCTAGGACAAGTTGAGTTTGCGTACCTTTTCCCAAGTTTGCTGGATTCTTCTTGCATCTCTCCCAATGGCGCTTCACATTCTTGTTGCCAACCGTGTTTGGATCACAAGCATAAGTATTCCCGCAGAATTTACACTTACACCTTAACTGATTGTTCTCATCCCTATATTCATCATAAGTAACCCAATAATTTGACTTCGTTCCTTTTCTCCTCTTTTTGACAGGTTCCCTTGTTGCTTCTTTTTTTGAAGAGCCTACATTGTCATTGTTCTCCACTTCAGCATCAACTTCTTCAAAATGTTCAGGAGACTCATGACTTTGCTCAGTAGTCATCTGTCCATCATCAAACAAAAGAATACATTGTTTTTATCTACACTAATATCACAAATTACACAAAACCAAAACCCCCCACCAATTTACGAGTCTTACTCTTACATTGCATGAAACTTTCGTAGACAATCCCAAGGATATTGATCTCATATTTCTGTTTGCAAGCAGCAAAACCACTCAATTACATTGAATGGATTGGAATCAGTTATCGAATGATTCGAACCGGATTATAATCAATTTGAATCCTAAAGTAATCGAATGATTCGAACCTGGCTGCTGGAGAAGACGAGAAGGACTGAGAAGGTAGGGAGAAGCTGTGCCGCCGCCGCTGGTGCGACTTGGAGTCCGGCGACGATGTGGTGCACCGCTGTGATTCCTGCGAATGGAGGGAGACGATAAGGAGGTCGCGTCGACTGAAGGTAGGGAGAAGCAAGACCGAACCAGATGTGAGATGCGGAGTCGCGGACGCCAGAGAAGATGAAGGTCTCGAACGAGGTCGCCGGAGAAGACGAAGGTCGAAGACTCGAAGGAGAAGACGGTCGCCTACTCGCCTCACGCCTGTACTGTGAAGGTGAGAAATTCAGAAATTGTGTTTTGATTAGGGCCGGCTACAGGCTAGTAGGCTACAACACGCATAACTGCATAAGGTAATTAGAAAATAGAAATAGAATATTAAAAATTTAATAGTATATATATAAACTGGTCCACCGGTCCAGCCCGGAAAATGCCGGTCCGGTCCAGACCCGACCCGGAACCCGGTTTTCCCCAAAATCATGACCCGTGGACCGGACCGATAATATACCGGTCCTGGACCGACCCGGAAAATTCCGGTCGGGTCCGGTCCGGGTTTCCGGTCCGGTCCAATATTGTGCATCCCTAAATGGATCATCATTTTTCTCTTCTTGCTTCCCATCATTTTCCTCTTATTTTCCCTCATTCTGCAGATCACTCTCCTCCAATGGCTCCTCATTTTTCTCTTCTTGCTTCCCATCATTTTCCTCTTCTTTTCCCTCATTCTGCAGATCACTCTCCTCCAATGGCTCCTCATTTTTCTCTTCTTGCTTCCCATCATTTTCCTCTTCTTTTCCCTCATTTTGCATATCACTCTCCTCCAATGGCTCTTCATTTTTCTCTTCTTGCTTCCCATCATTTTCCTCTTCTTTTCCCTCATTCTGCAGATCAGTATCCTTAACTGACTCCTCATTTTTGTCTTCTTCCTTCCCATCATTTCCAAACAAGGAATTATAAAGTTGATCACGTTGAGCGTTGGTTGAGGAAGAACCTTTAATATGTTCTATAACAGAACGCACCACAACATCCAGAAAACCACCGCCTTCAGCAATGAAAGTTGTTGCTTTCTCCTGAACGTCATTGCCTTCAGTAATGACAGTAGATGCTTTCTCTTGACCATCTTCAGCTTCTGTAGAATCTTCTTTATCTTGAACATCTTCAACTTTTGCAGAATCTAGAATGCCAATGAAAGTAGATGCTTTCTCTTGAACTTGTTCAGGTACTACAGAATCTACAACGTCAACCATCTTTTCATCAGCCGCCTCAGGTGCAATGTCGACCATTACTTCATCAGCCGCCTCAGGTGCTACGGGGTTATCATGATCAACCACTGTTTCATCAGCCACAAGTGCTCCAAAATCAACATTTTCATCAACAAAGTTGCTTGCTTTGTCTTGGTCTCCTTTAGATGTTAGATCATTTGTAGGATTCACTTCCATCAATACATCATCATCATCTTCTTCATCACTAGAAGGTTGGTTTCTACCCAAGAACATGGTTAGAATACTTTTAACATTCTTTTACAACTTCTCAATCTGGCCTTAGATGTCATGAACACTAAATTGAATATCTCTCACTGCCCTCTGTTGAACCTTCATACTATCAAGAAGATGTTGTCCCCATATTGGAATATGCTCATTTGTCCTCTTCATTAGGAAACAAAAGTGTCATTAAGAAACAAAAGTGTCATTAGAACATCAAAAAAGTGTCATTACAATATTAGTAGCTTCTGTTTATAAATTGTCATTAAAAAAAATGTCATTAAAAAATACAGTAGGTTAACAGAAAAGTGTCAACACACCTTTTCTTTCTTTTCATTCCTTTCCTTCATCTCCTTCTGTTCCTTCATTTCCATCTTTTCCTTCTTGCCCTTTACCTAGAATATCATAAAAGTGTCACTAAAATAATAACAGCCTCTCTTATGTAAGTGTCATTAGGAAACAAATATGTCATTAACATAATATGTCATTAGGAAACAAAAGTGTCATTAGAACATCAAAAAAGTGTCATTACAATATTAGTTGCTTCTGTTTTCAAAGTGTCATTAAAAGCAAATATGTCATTAAAAAATACAGTAGGTTAACAGAAAGTGTCAACACACCTTTTCTTTCTTTTCCTTCATCTCCTTCTGTTCCTTCATTTCCATCTTTTCCTTCTTGCCCTTTACCTCGAACTTGATTTTATTAGCCATGGTCTTCCTACGAAGTTGAAGTCTTCCACCACATACATGTTTTCCTTCCCCAGAATCTAGTGTATCATTTTTAGGATACTCTATGCACAGCCTCTTTGGTGCTGGTGATACAAAATCATCATCATCATCATCATTTCTAGTATATTCATAATCAAGATCAAATACACCTTTTTTTCACAGCACCCTCTTGATCAGAAATCCAACTTTGAACTACTGAATCAAAGGTGTCATCAGGCACTTCCATTTTAAAACGAGCAGATTTGAATTGTTCTAACTCATCAGACGACGGATGAGCAAAACTCTGAAAACACAAAACAAAGGAAAAAAGTGTCATAAACTATATTAGTCATCAAAGTAGTGAATTGAAATTCTTTAAAATATACAAATACAGAAAAAGGATACATACAAATCCTGGTTTGTTGGCGGAATTAATAACCTGCATCTTTGTCGCAAGCTTTTCTTCAGATGTACTGCTCCAACGAAGACAATATGGCACAGTTTTTTCCAGGTTTGCAGGAGACATGAGCAACATCAATAAATTTTGGGAATGTCTCCAATATCCACACCTGTAAGCAATTTTAAAATGTGTCATTCAAAAAGTAAATAAAGTGTCATTACACTGAAAGATAACTGGCTACTTGAAATGTAAATAAAGTGTCATTAAAACTAATAATGGCTACTAGAAATGCCAGAGAAATGTCATTAAACCGAAAGAATAAACAACCTGAAGCAACAAAAAGTGTCATTACAAAAAAAAACAAGAGACATAGAAAATTAAAGTGTCATTAGTAGTACATGAACAATGTCATTATAAATGAAATAGTCTTATTAGTAGTACCTGAAAAGCAAGTGGATAGCCTGATAGATTATATCCAAATCTCACTACTGGATCTATTTCACAATATTCATGATTGACAAACCAAAGAGACTTCAGTAATAAGACATAGGCATCCCTGCCCCATGGATATCTCTGAAAAACATCCATATCAAACGAAAGAGCGAACCACTGTGGGTCAATTTGATGACCTCGCTGCCTAGAAAACAGCACTCCTTCAAGGATCAATACATGAGCAAAACTCAGCTTTCTTGCTGGATCCTTCTCATCCAAAAACATAGCTAGAAGTTTCTCATAACTGCACTTCTTAATACCAAGCTCCCCCACCATATCAAAATCAGGAGTTGGTGTTGTAGGATAATCAGAAGCATTACAGTTTAATCCAGTAATAGCAGCAAACTCTACTAATGAGAAACGAGCAATAAAGCCATGAACCAAAAATCACATCTCTTTCTTCTTCTCTGTTACGATCTCATTCAACAGGACATAGTGAATTATTTGAGCATTCAACTTCAATTTGTACTGAAGTTTCACTATTGGACCTAAACAACCATTGCACAGAAATTCCCAATCGGAAGGTGGGAGATTAGGTTTTATAACTTCGAAGATATCCGTGCGATGGAAAAAGTTGATCCTCGCAGCAAAGCGATCTTCCGAAGAACACAAATATTTGCACTTGATTGAACCCATATTTAAACCTTCATTTATGTAGAGAGTATCATTAGAAACATACCAACTATGTATAAAGAAGTGTCATTGATATAAAAAGTGTCATTGGTATCAAAAACTGTATTAAAAAGTGTCATTAGAAGATTTGCAGGTAGTGAAAGTGTCATTAAACACATTATCTATCCATTTGAGGTATGTAAAAGTGTCATTGGTATTAAAAAGTGTATGAAAAAGTGTCATTGGTATAAAAATTGTATTAAGGAGTGACATTAGAAGCATTGCATGTATTAAAAGTGTCATTAAACACATTATCAAATCCATTTGAGGCATAAAAAAGTGTCATTGGTATCACAAACTGTATTAAAAAGTGTCATTAGAAGATTTCCAGGTAGTGAAAGTGTCATTAAACAAATTATCTAATCCATTTGAGGTATGTAAAAGTGTCATTGGTATTAAAAAGTGTGTGAAAAAGTGTCATTGGTATAAAAATTGTATTAAGAAGTGACATTAGAAGCATTGCAGGTATTAAAAGTGTCGTTAAACACATTATCAAATCCATTTGAGGCATAAAAAAATGTCATTGGTATCACAAACTGTATTAAAAAGTGTCATTAGAAGATTTGCAGGTAGTGAAAGTGTCATTTAACACATTATCTAATCCATTTGAGGTATGTAAAAGTGTCATTGGTATTAAAAAGTGTATGAAAAAGTGTCATTGGTATAAAAATTGTATTAAGAAGTGACATTAGAAGCATTGCATGTATTAAAAGTGTCATAAACACATTATCATATCCATTTGAGGCATAAAAAAGTGTCATTGCTAATAAAAACTGAATTAAAAAGTGTCATTAGAAGATTTGCAGGTAGTGAAAGTGTCATTAAACACATTATCTAATCCATTCGAGGTATGTAAAAGTTTCGTTGGTATTAAAAAGTGTATGAAAAGTGTCATTGGCATAAAAACTGTATTAAGAAGTGTCATTAGAACAATTGCATGTATTAAAAGTGTCATTAAACACATTATCAAATCCATTTGAGGCATAAAAAAATGTCATTGCTAATAAAAACTGAATTAAGAAGTGTCATTAGAAGTATCCAAGTGAGTTTCCATTGCACTAATTCCATATATCTATCTAACATACTCAACAAACATGAATAAGGATGTGAAAATGATGATTGAAATACCTGATAAAGAAAGAGACGAGAAAGGAAGAGAAAAAACCGACGACGAACGATACAAAACCTTAAAACGATGGACGAGCCTGAAGAAAGCAATGCAGCCGGCGATCGGGAGAAGCAGGAGAGACACCGGAGACAAGAAAAACAGGCCGGAGACGAAGACAAACGATCGACGACTGTGAAGAAAGGAGCCGACGATCGATCGGGAAGAGAGGAGAGTCAGGAGCGAGAGAAGAGAAAGTGAGATTTTAGAGAGAGAAATATATATATTGGGAATTGGGAAATGCATAAAAATTAATAGGAACAATTTTATTAAGGGTAAACTACACAAAACCACCCATTATTTTGGAGTGTTTACAATAAACCATCCCTTATTTTGTTATTTACAGAAAACCATCCCTTATTATAATTATTTTGCATCAAACCACCCTTTATTTTGTTATTTACAGAAAACCACTCCTTATTACAATTATTTTGCATCAAACCACCCTTTATTTTGTTATTTATAGAAAACCACCCCTTATTACAATTATTTTACATCAAACCACCCATTATCTTGATTTTTACACTAAATTACCCATTAAATAGTTAATGTTGCAATAAACCACCAATTCATTTCTCGTTAAGCATTCACTAAGCATAAGTTCTCTCACGCTCAATTAATAATAGTTCTCTATACTTAATAATCTGCCCCTCCTCAATGGTGTCCTTCTTCCTAACGTCCTTTAAGAGGGCAAATCTTCCTAGGCTTATGACGAACTATGAGATCCTTGGTTTTTTATCATCGAGGACCAAGCAAATCATTGTCGCCATTGGACTGATATTGAAGAGGTTGGCTCGGTTCAGATCCTCAGTTGAAGGCAAGGTCTAAAGGCTTTAATTGAATATAAAAAAGAAATTTTGGTTATTGAATTTACATAACCCTCACTTCTTTAAACTAGTGAATCAATGTAAACAAATGTAGGGTAGTTGTCATATATTTTTTCTTTATCAAAGTCCTACTACTTGTTCTTTTGTAATGAAACTAAGAGTTGAAAGCTTCAACATTTAATGGTATATCCATAGTAATGAGCTATAGACCGTACAGATGATAAGAAATTTGACGAGTTAATAAAAGCCTAATGTGAAAGGTCTAGGGGTGGTTTGATGCATACTAATTGTAATAAGGGGTGGTTTTCTGTAAATAACAAAATAAAGGATAGTTTGATGCAAAATAATGGTAATAAGGGGTGATTTTCTGTAAATAACAAAATAAGGGGTAGTTTATTGCAAACACCCCAAAATAAGGGGTGATTTTGTATAATTTACCCTTTTATTAATTGAAAGTTACTAAAGGGCCAATGGACCAAGCGCCCATGCTCCATCTAGAAACAAACGCCCCCTAAGACAACAGAGGAGAGACTCCATAGCTTCTTCTCACTGTCAAATCTCCATATTCTCTCTCTCGATTCAACCGCGCCCGATCTTCTTCCTCTTCTCGAATTCCTCGTTTATCTTTCAATCTCTGTGTCAAATTTCAATCGGCGTCTTCTCCATCCACCTGACCTCCAGATTAGTCGGATAATGCCCCGGATTTCAAGTTACGAACTCAAAACCTAGAAATTTTGTTGTTTTCGCGTAGCTAGTTTGAGTATGATATTGACAGGAATGGAGATTTTTTTTGTTCGAGTTTAACATCGCCGAATTAATTTGTCGTTTCGTGAATTTTGTTTGAGATTTTTATTTGCTTCTGTTTGTTCGTGGATTTGCTCGTGCCTTTTTGCTAACTGGAAATTTTAGTTTTTACTTGTTTGTTTGATTTCCGAACCTTTTTCTCGTTTGCGCGAGTTGGATTGGTGTTGTTTTTCTTTTGACTTTTTCTTTGATAACGTATGATTTGTTTTTATTGTTCTTGAATTGTTTTCAATAAGCTATAAAGTTCATACTTTTATATTCCCTTTTCTTCTATCTTGAGCCAACAATTGTGAATTCCTTGTTGTGTTTAGACTAAGTTTTGGGTTGCATTCTTTGGTCCTAAAGATTAGGTCTTTTGTTTGTTTCGCCTTACTGGTTTCTAAATATTAACTCCAGTTTGTGTTTTTTGATTCAGTTTTTTGGGTGGCTTTGAACTCTGATTTCTATTTCTCCTAGGGTGTGGTTTCAATTTTATGTTTGAGAGCTGAAGTGGTAAGGGATTAGATTATACACACCTCTGATTCTGCAGCACCCTAGATAGAGTAACTATACTTTGGTATCTTGAGCATTATAGAATTTAGTAACATATAACTGGACTTCCTTTTGCTTCAATTTTCTACATATATTGAGGATGAATCGACCGCCTTTTACTTTTCGATGTACATTCTTGCTTGTACTATTGAACATGTCATTGCCTGCGGACAGCCTATTTATTCACAACCGTTGTTGTTGGCTTGATGCAAGTCCTCTACTAAGTAATCTCAAAGCAGCAAAAGATGAATCTATTCTATGTCGATCATGATAATAAATATGAGTGTGGTGGTGTTTCATCTGAACACAGTCATTATTGTGACTCAAAATCCCTATATATGAATACTCGAATTATAATTTATATCTATTCTTTGTTCTTTCACATTGTTATGTTCTAAAAGTTGTATTACTCATAAGCTGATTTCATAACTACTTACAGGGTAAATATGCCTGGTGATTCAAATGAGAGGATAATGGATCTAGAAACTAGTGATCTTCAGACAAGGAGGAGCGCGTCATTGGGACGGCAAAGCAACACTAGTTCATCCCTAAGAAGGCGTTCTTTTAGTTTATCTAGACGCCTTTATACGCAATTAAATGAGGATGAGGAAAGTGAGACTGTCTCACAAGTAGGAGATATTGGTGACCGAGCACTCATCAGCAATATGGATAGTGAAAGTGGTAGCTGCCGTTTCTCTATGGATTTTGCTGCTGCAAATGGAGTTGTTGTACCAATTCCAGAGGATCTTTTGTTGCAACCTTCAATGCAGAACACTGGCTTTTCTGTAGTGCCTCAATCATCTGAAATGGTTTCTCCTCTTCCCACTGCTAGAATGTTGCCTTCTGATGGGAAAAGGCAGGTAACATTAAAAAGTCTTAAGCTGAGAACTGAAGTTCGTTTTTTTTATTGTTGGTATATTTGAAATTTTGTTAGAATATATTGACTTGGATTATCAATTTGAATTTTCTTTCTTGTGTTTTTATCTTTAGGAAGATGTGAAACGACTGCCGTCGTGGTTGGAGTATGTTTCTTGCATGATCCATTTGTCGGTTTTTGGGATTCTTGGGGTATGACTCTTCTACGCCAACATTTACTTTGGTATCCACAAGTTGTACATTTCCTTCATGACTACTGAAGCACTGAAACTTTAGGGCAACATATATACTTTCTCGTGCTAATTTAATCTGCTCAGCGTTCACTTACAACCGAAACAGATCAGAGTAGCTTTCATTTTATACTTTCTGGTGCTAATTTGAGGGGCATCTAATAACATAAAATAAAAGTTTGCATAACCATGTTACATTGCAATCATGTACTAATTATTTTATCTCGAGTCACAGATCTTCTCTTTTTAAATAATCATCTCCATGTCTTCATCAGGGACAATACAAGGTGAGGTACTGTGGTGCATGCTGTTTGCAGATGACATTGTGCTAGTGGATGAGACTAGGCATGGGGTCAACATGAAGCTAGAACTTTGGATGGAGAAGCTCGAGTCCAAGGGCTTTAAGTTGAGTAGGACTAAATCAGAGTATGTTGAGTTTACCTTTGGTGGAGGCGATGTGACTGGGGCAGAAGTGCAGCTTGGTGGGGAGGTCGTCCCGAAGAAGGAAAATTTCAAGTATTTTGGATCTTTTATACAAAGTGACGATGGTATAAATGCAGACATTAAGCACAGAATACAGATGGGCTGGCAAAAATGGAGGGGTGCGTCAGGCGTTTTATGCGATAAGAAAGTGTCACTCAAGCTAAAGGGTAAGTTCTACAAGGTTGTAGTTAGGCCGGCGTTACTGTATGGTGCAGAGTGTTGGCCGATGAGAAAAGATCAAGAACAGAAGCTGATGGTGGCAGAGATGAGAATGCTACGCTGGATGTGCGGACATACCCGGTTTGACAGGATCCGAAACGAATTAGATAGAGAGAAGATTGGAGTTGCAAACGTTAGAGACAAGTTGCGCGAGTCTAGACTTCGATGGTATGGGCATGTGCAGAGGAGGCAGCTGGATGCACCAATGCGTAGATGTGAAGGGTTATTGTTAAGCGAGTTTCGTCGAGGAAGAGGCCGATCGAAAAAGAGTTGGAAAGAGGTGGTTAAGCATGATCTGACTCTCCTGACACTGACAGAGGACATGGCTCAGAACATAAAGCTTTGGAGGGAAAAGATTAGGATAGAGGATTGACTTTGGCAAGTGGGTGGGCAGTTTGTTGTTTTGCTTGTAGCCTAGTCTCCGTTTTGTGTGGTTATTTTATGTTTTGTTTCGGCTATTTTTTTGTTTGTTTTGTTTATTTCCTGCTTGTGTATCAGTATTCTTTTGGGTCTATTGGAAAACATCATCTCAAAGTGTTTTGGGATAAGGATGTGTACATCTGGACCCCTCAGACCCTTTCATTGATGGGACTAGACTGGGTCGATTGTTATTATTGTTGTTGTTTATCTCCATGTCTTCATCCTATACAGTACAGTGGTTTCTCTAGGTTTAGTGGCTTAAACTGATCAACCAATTATGGTGTTATGCAGCCACCTTCCTTGTATCTATGTTCAATTTCAACTTGTCACCTTCTTAGCTATATGATCTCTTTAATTATAAACTTGTTACTTCATTGTAGTTTTCTTTGTATTTCATTATTTAAAACAAAAATCTTGAGTTTCCATCTGGTTTAGAAACTGCTGGTCTTTCTTTTTGGCTTTAAATTTCAGTTGAGAAGCATGTTTCTACATCTTAAATTTATTTTATAAGAATGCAAAGTCGCACTAAATTAAAGGAAATGTTTTGTTCTTAGTTAAAAACTTTTGGATCTTCTGATTTCCTTGTGTGAATATTGTAATTGCTTCTTTTGATTGGGAATGACAAATTCGTGACTCTTGCCTTGCAATTCTCTAGGTTCTTACCAGGTATTTGCTACAAAAACTGTTTGGATCTGAAGTTATTGGTGCAACTGGTGATGGAAGTATCTTGTACCTAGATCTTCCTTCCAACATGGTAACATCTCTCCCCCATCCCACTGCACACAAGCTTGTATTATAATGAGTTAGTACCACCATCATGTATCATCATCTGTAATTTGTGCCCGTAGCATTCCCACACTCCGCAAGAAAAGCAGGTTGAATTGATGTCTAAAATGCAACTTTATGGTGTACATTTTAAGTCCTCCTTTCGAGACAATAAAATGGATGTTTAACTTGAAATTTGCAGCTTGATAAGCTATATATGGGAAATTCTGAACATAGATTGTGTTAGTGGTGATTTAAATTATGTGGAGTTTGCTAAAAAAATTGTAATTGTCCTAATACAAACTTGTATATGATATGGTTAGCATGAAAGTTTCTTGCAATAAACTTGATGTGGTGAATCAATGCCATGTGATACGTCTACATAAGATATTTGCGTCATTAGGATACAAAGTGCTCTTTCAAAGCCTGAATTTGATCTTTTTTTCCAAAGTATGGCACTTGAGTTCCTAAGAGGTTTGTCTTGATTACAGATCGGTTCTTTCTTGATGGGTTGGTTTGGTGTTGTTTTCAAAGCCGACATAACCAGTGTGTCTGATCAACTTGCCATTGGTCTTTCTACCGGTTACTTGGGAAGTCTTACAACATTCAGTGGTTGGAACCAGAAAATGCTAGACCTCAGTGTCAAGGGCCACTGGACATTTGCAGTGCTAGGCTTTTTGATAGGTATTCTCAGCCTCTAATCCAATACTAATCTTAGTTTGATGATATTTTATTCCTTATGATTCTGTGTAGGTCTATTTCTTGCTGCATATTACATCTCAATTGGTGTCGAAACTGCTCAAGGCATCCGATGGCTTTTTCCAGAGGCTTACAAAAACCTCAGACTCCAACATAGATTGCCCTAACCGCAGTTTTCGAGTGGACACCTTCTGGCGTCACATGGTAGTTATCATAGTCCTAGTCTCAACGTTGGCCACCTTGTGGGCTTTGAGTGTAACCATGTAGACAAGAGAGTTCCATGGTGGAGGAACAGAGGCCCAACTTTGGTTGGGCTGCCTCGTCGGCCCATTTGGCGTCTGGATCAGATGGTGGCTTGCTCGGCCCAACGGATGTGGGTTAGGGAATTCCGGCTTGTTCAAGTGGCTTCCTTTCGGAACCTTAACAGCTAACGTCTCCGCTGCCTGTATAATGGCCGCTCTAGCAACAGTAAAAGAAGCGGTACAACTTCCTCCATACGCAACTCGTCTTCCTTTTTCGCGTTTGATATTTGAATCGCGGAAATCATTTTTTGTGTTTTTCGGATATCCGGTTCTTACACAGCACCATGTAGCTTGTAAGAATAGGATAGGAAATTCAAACCCTATTCTTACACGCTACACGGTAATGTAAGTACCAGATACGCTGCATAGTAGGGCATAAAGAAAAAAAGAAAATTTTTGTTGGTGCCCCTGAGTTTAGGGCTATCACTTTTTTCATGGTGGATGCAGGTGAATACCAAGACTAGTGTAACGGTTGCGAGTGGCGTTCAGCTCGGTTTCTTGGGATGCTTGAGCACGGTTTCGACAATGATGGCGGAGTTCAATGCAATGAGAGCGAGCAGCCGCCCTTGGAGGGCGTATGTGTATGCATTCACCACCATTGCAGCCTCATTTGGCTTGGGAACCTTGATTTACTCTGTTCCGGTATGGGTAAAGGGCTACAAATAGATATGTTCTTCCGTGGTTAAGGGTTTGTTTGGCATGAACAAATGTTATATCGAGATGACGTGTCAAACAAACCCTATGTCCACGTAGGCTCTATTGGTCAATTCGCCATTTAAATTGACGGGTTTGACTCGATCTGATGGCTACTAGTACTTGCAATGATCCGATTCGACTTGACTCGACCATATATAAATGTGTATGGAGAAAGAGTTACCAAATGAAATGTAGTGATAAAATAAAAGAAAAATATAGACAAATAATGTTCGTAGGTAATATATGCAATTAGTCAACATGCAAGTATTCCACTCAAAATGAGCTAGTTTGTTGCATTTGTTACTACAAAAAAAAGATTGTAGCGATTTCAAGTAATTTTTTATTGATATGTTACTCATTTTTACAAATTTGTGCTTGTTTTTTCAGATACAATTTTGTCTATTATACTTACTATTTTTTTTTGGGTATTTTCTTCCCACCTTCCTCCCAATTTCTCAGTTTTGGCGCGATGTATCATGTGTTAAATTACTTTGGTTTTTTCTAGCGTGTCTATGAACATACTCTAATAACTCATTTTTTGATAATTATTTATTTAGTCATTAATTTAATCTTGTTTATTAAGGGTTTATCAATTTTCTATTAGAAAATATTTTAAAGATAAATTTTCTGTTTAGGTTTGTTAGCATATGCCCATAGACACACACTAGAAAAATCGATTTACTTTTACATACTATTCTACCAAGTTTGTATCGATTTAAACTTACTTGAGTGATAAAATAATATTTTATATATAATTTACAATGACAAAGAACATGTTATGCTTATCAAAACTTTAAAATATTATATACCCTTCTATTAAATTCTATATTATAGCAAGCCGTAGTCCATATGATATAAAATTGAAAAGCCTCAGCCACTCAGTTGTTGATATTTTACCTGAATTTTGGTGCAAGGCGACAAATTCATGTTGCCATTGTCATCAATAAATTTCCAAAAATATCTCTCCGCACAACTCCTCATCCGCCATTGATAAATTTGACCGGAGTTGTTGACTTGTTGGTGCTTCACTCTTGAATAAAAGGTAGTATCTTTGTTCTCCGATGGATATTGCTACCGCCGTTGTACCAATTCAGGAGGATTCTTTGTTGCAACCTTTGATGCACAACAAGGGTTCAGATGGCAAACACCAGGTAACATTAAAGTTACCAACTTGAGATTTTTCTTAGCAATTAACCTTTTTGATTACGGGTTTGTTTGTATTAATGCATTAAATTATATTATCTTGCATTATATTATCACTTTAATGTAAGATAATACAGAGTTACCAACTAGCATATTTCACTTTGTATTATACGGGTTTAATCGTAATATGTATTATATACAGTATTAAATTATTTTATTTTAAGTATATTGACAGTAACTCGGTAGGACATAAAATCTGTACAATTTGGTGAATTTTTTTTGAAGCAATCCGGATGAAATCTTTACAATTTTAGTAGCTTGTATAAGTACTAATTTAATAAGTAAAAAAGATGTGAAGTATATAATGTTTAAAATTATTGATTTTATATATGGTAAATTATATTGTATGAAAAATAGGTATAGGAAGAAATCAATGTAAATAAAAAAATCTTTGATTTAAGTTAGGTTTATGATAAAAAAATTTATTTGTGATTAAATATATTAAAATAAAGTAAAAAAATTGGAAGGATGACATATGACAATTAATGAGGTGGATTAAATAAGGAGTGCCATGTTGCTTAGACTCTTAATTTGATTATAGTTTAATAAATATATTATTGCTTTGTTTAGATGCACTTATTCATGCTAATTTTGGCATTATCTCGGGAATCACTTATTTAGACTAATTGTCACTTTGATGAAAGATAATGCAATTTAGCTACTAATTGATATATTATCTTGGAAAATCCAAACAGACGTTACGTAGGAGCATATTTTGGCTTCAAGTGTTTCATTGTAACTTCTCTTTGTTGTGTATCCATGTTGAAGGAAGACACGAAACGAGTGCCGTCGTGGTTGGAGTATGTTTCTTGCATGATCCATTTATCAGTCTTTGGGATTCTTGGGGTACACACTTGTATAACTCTCTCTTAAAATTGGAATGTACACTTGCAAAACTTAGCTACCAATTTGCACTATTGCTTTGTTTAGATGCACTTATTCAGGCTAATACTTAAAAAATTATGCTCTTGTCTAGGAATTTATAAGGTATTTGCTACAAAACTATTTGGAACTCAAGCCATGGGTGCAACTCATGATGGAAGTGTTTTGTACCTCGATCTTTCGTCCAATATTGTAACATCCCTCTATCTTGATCTTCATATGCTTGTATTATGATCAATCTACCACCATTGATCACCATGTACATTTGTCTATGATACCATTTTGTGATGTGCTAACAAAGTACAAGTTAGTTAGTATATGATATATATTCTTCTTGTAGATTTAGAGAGAATTAGGGATTTACAATATGAACGTTAGAATGAAAGTGAGTACACAACTGAGAGTTTATAGTTAGGGAAAACAAAAGTAGAGATAAAAAAAGACTAAACTACCCTTAATACAATAATGATAAAGAGTTTGATCAGATGAGAATGATTATTACCGTGTAAAATGAGAATGATGCACATACAAATAAAATCTTACGCACATATAATAAAAAAACTTATGCACTTCTAAAACTCATGCACATATAAGCAAAAATTTATGCATTTTTCGAATGTGCACAAGTTTTTGCTTGTATGTGCATAAGTCTATAACTGTATGAGCGTAAAATTGTGCACATTCAAAAAATGCGTAATTTTTTGCTTATATGTGCATGAGTTTTAAAAGTGAATAAGTTTTTGCATATATGTGCGTAAATTTTAACTTGTATGTGCATCATTATCATTTTACACGGTAATAATCATTCTCATCTGATCAATGCCCTAATAATAATATTAATAATATAGGCTAATAAATACTTCTTTCCTTAGATTATATTGCATTAGAAGATCTAGTTTGATTGAGTTTCAAAAAGCAAGGTTTGTCATATTTACAGATCGGTTCTTTCTTGATGGGTTGGTTTGGTGTCGTTTTCAAAACCGACATAGCCAACGTGTCCGATCAGCTCTCCATCGGACTCTCCACCGATTACTTGGGAAGCCTTACAACATTCAGTGGTTGGAACCAAAAAATGTTAGATCTCAGTGTCAAAGGCCAATAGACCTTTGCAATGCTAGGCTTTTTTGCTAGGTATTCTTATCCTCATGCCCTACATAATTCCAATGTTGATCTTATTTTGATGAACATATTCTTTATGTAGTATGTGACTTAAAATCTATAAGTAGTAGAAGTCTAATTTTATCTCTATCCTAATTTGGAGCTAGCTTATATATAGCACTCGTTGCCTTTTATGCCTTTGCTTTTTGGTTTTTCGGTAGCATCCTCCCAAGTTGGTCGAGGAATGTATATGTACATCTATATGTACATCTCGACCTTCTAGACCTAACTTGTGCAGGATTACACTGGTTTGATTGTTGTTGTTTACCTGTTTTTATATAGCACTAGATCAGAGAGTTGTTAGCTTGTTCTTTCTATGTTTTTGCTCTTTGCTTTCAATATAACCACCCCAAAATTCACAACATTTCTTGCAGGGTTTTTTCTTGTTGCATACTCCATCATATTAGGTATTGAAACGACTCAAGGATTCCGATGGCTCATCCAGAGGCCTAGAAAGAGCTCGGACTCTGAAACGTGTTACCCTAGATGCGTTTTTCGAGTGGATACCTTATGGCGTCACATGGTGGTTATCTTAGTCCTAGTATCAACGTGGGGCGTGTTGTGGGCTTTGAGTGCGACCATGGGGACGAGAGAGTTCCATGATGGTGGAACTGACACCCAACTCTGGCTCGGTTGCCTCGTTGGCCCATTTGGCATATGGGTGAGGTGGTGGCTTGCCCGGCTCAATGTCCGTGGATTAGGGAGCACCGACTTGTGGAGGTGGCTTCCATTCGGAACCTTAATGGCTAACGTATCCGCTGCATGTATGATGGTTGCTCTAGCGATGCTAAAGAAAGCGGTACATAATCTTTTGATTGAGAAATCTTTTGCGCCTTGCCACCCTCTCTCCAACCTCATCGAGCAATGTCGGGGCTACCTTTTTAGGAATTGGTTAATTCAATTTCGCTATGTATTCAAGGAAGCGAATTGTGTTGCAAATTCCCTTGCTTGATTAGCTTTTTCGTTTCCTCTTGGTTTTCATGTGTTGTATAAACAACATATGTCTATTTTACCCTTGTTTTCTTTGGATGCTAGGGGGAGGGCTACCCCTGCCTTATTGTTGTGTAGCCTACTCCTTTCATTTATGAATCCCTAAGAGTGTTGTCCCTCTTTGACAAAAAAAAACTTATTCCGTGGTGTCTCAGGTGAATACTAAAGAGAGTGTGACGGTTGCGAGTGGTGTTCAGCTCAGTTTCTTGGGGGTGTTTGAGCACGGTTTCGACAATGATGGCGGAGTTCAATACAATGAGAGTGAGCAACCATCCTTGGAGGGCGTATGCTTATGTATTCATCACAATCGGAATCTCATTTGGGTTGGGAACATTGATTTACTCTGTTCCGATATGGGTTCAAGGATATGAGTAGACAAATATATATGGTACCTAAGATCTTGATTAAAATCTTAGATATGTTTTCTTGTCAATTTGTCCATGTATTTGGGAAATGTAGTACATTTTTTTCTTAATGATTCGACCCAGATTTGAAGTTATCCGATTCGAACTAGACCAGACCAATATTAACGGCTCAAAACTTGCCAGTTTTTTTGGAAGAATTTGACGAAGATTGATTAGTTCTCGATCTGCCTAGCTAGCCTACGTGGGTCGAGTTCGGGCCTAAATTTAGGATGAGTTGGGTAAATGACATATGTGCGACGTTTTTATTAAAAAACTAACTCCCTAGGAAACTAACCCCCTCCCCTTCCCCCTAAACCCTACACCCTAAATCCTAAACCCTAAACCCTGAAAAGCAATATTTTAGAGAGAGAAAAAAACAAAGAAGATGGAGGGAAAATAATAATAATAAAATAAGCTAGTAGAGGGTAGAAAAATACATAAAACTAGTAGGGGATAGTTTTGTTAATTGAAAACTCTTAAAGGGCCAATGGACCCAAAACCCTCCAACATCCCGTGTTTTTGTTGACCTACTCAGATTGGCCCAAATTCAAAATGATGGCCCAATTGCGGCCTAACAACCACCATTCTCACTAAACGACTTGCTAAGTCCGGTGCAACGGCGGCAACCACCTCTGCGCTAAGCGACGTGCTAAACTACGAATCACAAGCTTCCTCTTTTCATGGCCACAACCACATTTTTGGTGGCGGATGCGGCATTTCTGCAATTCTCAAGATGAAAGCTTTCCGACTTGTTATTCAGAGCTACTTCTCCAGTTCCCCCAGCACAATTAACAGGACTCATCGTTGTCTATGGATACCAAGGAGCGCATTTTCCAGTGGGCGTCGGTTCGATGGCGAAACTACGACCTTGCCAGTTCTCATTGTCGGCGCTGGTCTCGTCGGTTTGGTTCTCTCTATGCTCCTCACCAAATTAGGTATTTCTTCTTTTCTTGCGACCCTCAAATTTTGGATTTGATCGTTTTGTTGGAATCATAATGCCAATGATCTGCTCGACGAAACCCTAATTTTCTATTGTTAAAGTTAAACATACGATTGATTGAAGTATCTTTGTGTATTTTCTATTGTTGTTTATATCGAGTATTTTCGTCTCACGAACGAGTTCAAACAAAATGAAGCAAGTGATAAAACAATATTAAAAATTTAAAATAATGAATCATTTTGCATACTTGTCTTGTATTGATTAAAGTCTCTACACTCTGCAATCCTTAGGTAATTTCGTTGAAGGATATAGTTAGTGTGCTGGATCTTTATCATCAACATCATGGATCAAGGTAGCTAATACAAAGCCAATAGTTACTGAAAACACTAAGTCTTCAATAAACAAGATATATTCGTGATATGATATGATACATTCTTAATTTATTGTCATCACCATGTATAGTAGCCTCGGTGACGCTTCGAACACGTCACCGACTAGCCTCGGTGACGCTTTGACAGTGCTAAGTGCTACCAACTAGTCTCTATGACGCTTTTAAAGTGTCACCACTTACTAGCCTCGATGAAAGTGTCACCACTTACTAGTCTCGATGAAAGTGTCACCACTTACTAGTCTCGATGAAAGTTTAAAAGCGCCACTAATTACTAGCCTTGATGACACTTTGAAAGCATCACTAATTACTAGTCTTGATGACACTTTGAAAGTGCACTAACAAGTGGTGATGACACTTCGAAAATGCCAACAACTAGTGGTGGTGACATTTCAACAAGAATTGTCGTCAGAACGATAATTGTCATCAACTAGTTGTGGTGATAGTTTGTGACATCAACTAGTTGCAAATTGTCATCAAAACACAAATTGTCATCAACTAGCCTTGGTGACGCTTTGAAAGCGCCACCGAACTAGCCTCGGTGACGCTTCAAACGGTGACACTAGCCTCGGTGATGCTTCCAATGCGCCACCGACTAGTTTCGGTGATGCTTTGAAAGTGACACCACTTACTTGCCTTGATGACACTTTGAAAACGTCACTAATTACTAGTCTTGATAACACTTTGAAAGTGCCAATAATTACTAGTCTTGATAATACTTTGAACGTGCATTAACTAGTGGAGATGACACTTCGTAAATGCCACCAACTATGACATTTCAACGAGAATTGTCATCAAAACGAGATTTGTCGTCAAAACGATAATTGTCATCAACTAGTTGTGATGACAGTTTGTGACATTAACTAGTTGCAATGACAATATGTGTCATCAACTAGTTGCAATATAGTTTGTATTTGATGACAGTTTGTGTTTTGATGACAGTATGTGTCATCAACTAGTTGCAATACAGTTTGTATTTGATGACTTTGTGTTTTGATGACAGTTTGTGTATTGATGAGAGTTTGTGTTTTGATGACAGTTTGTATATTGATGACAGTTTGTGTTTTGATGACAATAACTGTCATCAAGACGATGACAGTAACTATCATCAAGATAATGACATCATCATGACGCTAGCAAAAATGTTTTTGGCAGGAAAAAAGTTCGCCGATCAATGCCCATGGTCAATGTTTTAGGGTGTTTGACTTATGGTGATGTCATCATTATATAATGATGACATCACCATGGATCATGGGTTTAGAATAAGTTTATTTGGGGCATTTGTCTTATATCACTTTACTTATATGATCATTTAACCTAAACATCGTTAATTATATAACTTGTATAAATATATTTTATTTTATTCATACTTATACTCGTACAATTATCCTTTTTATTTTCAATCATGTAATTATTGTCATGCACATGATATTTTTTACTGAACTCGTGTATGTGTTCCACTACCATTTATCGTGTATTTTCAATAAACTATATTATATCAACATAACTTATTCAAATTGTGTTAATATTTTAATATTAAAAATTATAAGCCAAATATTAGTTAAACATAAATATGTGTACTAATAACAAAATTCTAGCTTTAAAAGTCATGTTGAAATGCTATATTTAATATATATTATTCAAAAATATGAAAATATCAATCATATTAGCTCAAAAATAAAAATAAGAAAAATAGAAACAATTTAATGACTAATTATAAATCATTAGTATATTTTTTTTAAGATTGGGTAGTTTATATTTTGCTCAATGAGTGATATAGAAATTATAAATTGACATGTATCCAAATCCTAATATTATATTATGTGAAATAATTATGTTGCTATGAAAAATAATGTTAGAAAAAACTTTGCATTAAATATATAAACTTTGTTGAATTAAATCTCATAGAAGTATGCAAGAGTCTAAGAACTCTACTATCCAAATTTAATTATACATAATTTATCATTGACCTTATAAAATTATAAAATTCTATTATTTATATTATTATTATTCTTATATTTCTATTATTAATATATTAATTATATTCTATGTGATTCCATTATATATGATAAGTTTTCACCTTCTTATCTTATATGATAATTTAACGGGTTTTTTCTGTATGAATAACTAAATTCAAAAATAACACCTATTGATTGATTGGTTCATGAAAATTGTCGTAATTGGGATATGGATGAAATATAATGAAATAGAGCCACTTTGAGGCTCCCTATGAAATGAGGCATGCAAGGGAGCCGCTAAGAAGAAGTTTTGGGAGTTACGAAGGAAGCTTCGAGCTCATATGGGGTTACTTCAACGTCGTAGCGCCTGGTACTCGAACATTGGCTCAAGACATTTTCTCTACCAATTTTTACCCTGAAAAAGTAGGATCACCTTGTATCCTTGAATCGATAACCATCTTCGCTTCCATCCCTCGGGACCAACAAGGGGTAGTTCACAAAAGCTTCTAATTTGCATTATCATTGTCTCAAAATTCAAAGGTGTTGCCTTTATTTCAAAAACACCATAACTCAAATTCAAGCTAAATATTATATACCATAATCCATTAAAACTCAAATCAACGTCAACAAATATACATTTTCTTATTATACTATATGAAATAATCAATAATAAAATATCCTCTTGGCCTATATACAATTAATAATCTAAGAGATTCCATATCCATTAATATGTAATGTATAAGAAGCAAAATTAATCATTTATTTTATACTCTATATAACAATTTTATTAAACATCACATATAATAAAATGAAAAAACATATAAACTTATATTAAGAAATTACGATGATAACATATGGAATTGATATACTTAATGGTTAAAAGGTGATGATACTTATTGTGATAAAGATTGAGATGTAAAAATTATAAAATAGTTTATTTTAAATTTTGGCTCAAGATTATTATTTTTTAGTCGACTCGATTCAAGATTTAAACATAACAGAAAATACAATGTACAAAATTAGTTTAAGCACTAGTACACTCAAACCAAATAATCTTATGTTTTAATTTTTTTAATTTTTTTTTTTGAAATTTAGTAAAAAGTTGTTTATACAAAATTATCATAACGTTTGAAAAGTTACAAATTGGTTAAGACCTGATAAAATTTTAAGGTTCCACATAAGATTTGATTTGAGATTTATAATAACTTTTGATTTGAATTTGACAAAGTTGGTAAAGTGTTACTTACCCGCAAAATCAATAACAAAAGTGATATTGTTTAATCAATAAAATGTAATACAAAATAATTTCGATGAAGATTAAAATAGATAATTTATAATATATTGACTACAATGTATTAATTCCTTGACAAGTCATTTACAAATATATTTGGAATAAAAAGTATTGACTCCTTAATATATTCCCGCTTCATCCATACTATTATACTTTCCCTCCTTAGTCCTTACTACTACCATATTGATGATGCTCATCTTCAATCAAGTTGGACGAAACACATTGTCGTAGTATGATTTAACACACATTACATGCATACTCATTCGATTTAAAATCAACATATATATAGAAAGAATGCAATGCAATTTGCTTCAAAAAATCAAATTTTAATTAATGGGTATATTTCATACTATTTATGTAGTCAAATTGGTGAGTTGCTATTTATCTAGTTTAATAAAATAAATAGATATATATGGTTATATTTAATGTAAAGTATTCATGGAATAATTACTTAATTGAAAATCTTAAGCAAACAATAATTAGTGGAAAAATAAATTAAAATTAAATTAATGAAGTCGTTAATATAGTTCGATCAAACCAAAAATAATTAACAAAAAGTAATCTTATAAACCGTAAGTGATTGATAAGTAATAACTTAGAAGATATAAAAACAAAATTATGGTCAAATTTTTATAGTGTAACTGAGCAAAAGTAATTTACTTAGATCAAATGAAAATAAAAATTTAATATTATAATAATAAATCATAACTGCAAAGGACTACAAAATTTACATATTTTATCTTAAGATTTTTCTATTTATTTGTTTTCTAAAAAATTATTGTTTTTAGGATTTTTAAAATGAGGTAAGAAACATAAAATGACAATTCATTAATGTAGAACCAGAAAAGGGTACATAAACGCAAAACATTAATACTAAATATTACCAAAATAATTCATCATCAATATTAAACTTTCTGTAATACTCTATTTTTTCTAAAAAAATATAAATATAAAACAATTAAAAGCACATTCTACAATTCTCTAACAATTTCCTACCACATGTCTCCCTCTAGCCCAAGTTGAAGAGTTCGTTTTTGCCATCATAACCTTCTCTGAAGCTAAGTGTGTTAGGGTGAAAGTAATACCATGATGGATGACCTCTTGAGAAGTCTTCGTGTTGACATGGACTAACGCTTTTAAGGCTCATGCCTGACATATTATATACTTGGAAATTTACTTTGTTATTTTGAGTAATGCATTTTTCACATGTTTTTTATATTCTTTATTTGTGAGTCAAATCTTCCTCATCCTTAAGGTTTTATCATCTGATCCTTTATTTTGTACCCTCTAATACTAAATATCGATGTGCAGTAACCCGTTTGGACATTTATTTGATATCGACACTAATTTAGTTTTCTAAAAGAAGATGATTGTTGTGAAATGAAGAAAACACCACTTTATCGCACAACTTAAGTGGTTTGGTTCGAGCTTGAGCTTAATCTCTTAGAATTTTAATATTTTGAGCTCTTACTCTTAGATAAGGAGGATTTCAGTGTTATGTGACACTTGCACACCTATACGGCTATACATTTGTCACTTAACAATAGGTAAATGTGGCACTCCATCGATCCAACATTTATAGCTATTGAGTGGACACACTTGTCAATTGCCAGTTTGCCACCGTTTGCTCTATAAATAGAATGCTCGATCCTTGGTTTTTCACCTCTCTCCCTCTTTATGAGATATGTGGCGCTATAAACTTTTTATTTTATTTTGAGTATAAGTTTTATAGAATGATGTAAGCATGATTGCAAAAGAAATTATAAATGAGTTTCTAGGTTGTGTAAAAATTTAAAAGAATGTCTATATCCTATAAAAAAATTTAAGAGTTTTTCTATTGTGTATGGCCTAACAGAGTTCTTTATGTCAAACAATAGTAAAACACAAATGGTTCTTGTTAATGAAACCCTAAAAATGCTCCCGAAACCGCCACCTCTGAACCCAAATCTCAAATCTGAACTCAATGCCTCAATCAATCTCCTCCCACCAGATATCCTCTCTTCTACTCTCCTTTGAAAACAAATCTGAACTCCGCCATTTCCATCTACCTGGACAAACTCAAGCTTTTTTCTTGAAAAATTAAACCCTTAATCAGAAATCATATCTCAATTTGAAGGCGTGATGTGGGTTTCGGGATGATCGATCTATGGCCTGGGATGACGGAGCCATCGAGTTGTGTGGGCTATTCCCGATGCTTCTCTTGCGGTTTTGATGTGCTAGTTTCTCCAGATCCATGGGTCTAGTCCTTCATGTCTTGCAATGCCTTCAAATCAGGAACCATGGGTTTGTTTTCAAACCTCACTCTAAATTGGATTTCTGATATCTTTACCTTTGTTAAAAAACTTATACTTGACTGTGTTTTTGTGATGATGTGTATTTGTGCTGAATGCTTTTGATCTGATGTGTATGACTTGGTTTTTGTACCCCTTCCATTGTTTAGTGGAAATTATGTTTTTGAACCGAAACTCTTTGAACTCTTTAACAATTTTGGCTAGATTGAAACCCTTATCTCACCATTTAGGTTGAGGAGACCATTGATAATGGTGTTTCTACAACTTGCATTTTTTAAATGAAACAACGAACAAGAACCTTTAAAAACAAAAATCTAAAATCAATTTTGAGATACATGCTTTTCTGATATGGAGCTATTTTAGGTTTGAAACGAGTTTGTTGTTCCGGTGAAGTTTTTTTGAAGACTTTTACCAGGCCAACGAACCAGGAGATCTGATCAGTACTATTTTGTAGTGCTTATCTAGGGGTTGTTATCAGTGTTTTGGGTGTCATTTGTAGGGATTTAGAGCACAACTGTGGAGTAGTGAGTTGGAGAGAAGAAGTGTGGATTTGGTGGTTTAGAGGAACTAATTGAAGACATTTAGAAGAAGAGGAGTAGACCACCTGAAGAGTAGAGGAAGAATCCACACAAACGAAGAGAAGAAGGGCTGTCGCGACCAGCCGCGACTAAGGGCAAAGTCACGAGGCGGCCGCGGCGAAGGAGACAACGCGGACCAACGAATGCCACTTCCGCGACCGCGGATTCACCACCGCGACCGCGGAATATTCTTGTGCTGGCAAAAGTCGAGAGCAAGTTCCTATTTTCCGCGACCGCGGAATTGGTGCCGCGACCGCGGAATGACACGGAGGTGACCCGGCGGAGATTTTCCGAGTTTTTCTTATTTTATTATTTTCCGGTTTTCTTTCTTTTATTATTTTCGATACTTTAGTTTTATTTCCTTTTAGATTAGGTTTGTGATCTTGGGCTTTAGGTTAAGTCTATTTAACCTAAATTCCACAGCCTCCATTCATCATCTACATATCACATTAATCGTTAATTTTCCATTCAGCATTTTTCCCTTTGAAGTATTTTGTTTCCAAGAACTATGAGGAGCTAAGCACTCTATTGCTTAGTCCGACAATTGAAGCTTTTAACAAGCATTTGTCAGAGTTCCATGCAGTCTGCACGAGCATGAAGCCGAAGGGCGTGACTGAAGACCAGATCAAGCTGAGGGCCTTTCCTTTCTCCTTGAAGGATGCAGCCAATGACTGGTTCTATTACCTGACTCCAGGGAGCATAGACACGTGGGCCAAGATGAAAAAGGCCTTCTTGGAGAAGTACTTCCCAGCGACAAAGCTGAACAACCTGAAGAGGAGTATTAACAACATCGAACAGCAGGTTGCTGAGTCGCTCTACGAGTACTACGAGCGCTTCAAGAAGCTGATTTCTAGTTGACCCTATCATGGCTACTCCGACCAGGACCTCGTACTTTATTTGTACGGAGGTTTACTTGATGACGAGCGTCGGATTGTGAATGCTACCTGTGGAGGAAACATTCTGAATAAGACTATAGACCAGGCTTTTGAAATCTTCTTTGAGCTATCTGAGGGCTCAAGACAGTTTAGTAGAAGGGCGGGCGCCCAATCCGTGAGAGCTGCAGAGTCTCCGCCCAATTCCACTCTACTTGCTGAGATGGTTGAGATGAAAGAGATGATGATGAGGTGCATGATAAAGGGTGGCCAGCAGCAGGTCAAATCATGTGGGATATGCCAAGACACGATGCATCCAACTGATGCATGTCCCACGCTGCAGGAGCCCACTGCTGAGGTGAACACAATTGGAGGATATGGCCCTCAAAGGCCAAGATATGACCCGTACTCCAGCACCGACAATCCAGGGTGGAGAGATCACCCCAATTTCAGGTACGGGAACCAGCAAATCACTCATCATGGCCAGGAAAACCAAGATTACCAACAGAGGCCGCCACAGTTTCTCCCCCGCCCACAACAGTACCAGCAGCCTGGGGGTCAACAACCATTTAGAGCTCCTTATGACTAGAGACCCCAAGGCCAGAATTCTAGCGCCCCCACATCCAGTGAGGATAAGATCAATGCCCTTGTCCAGGGCATGACAACCATGGCTAGCAATGTGAACGCACTGGCAAACATTGTGGCCCAAAATCAGCAAGAGACGAAGTCCAGTATTCAGAACCTAGAGAAACAAATGGGGCAGATCTCTATAGCTGTGAGTAGGTTAGAAGCGCGGGAATCGGGGAAGCTACCATCTCAAACAATAGTCAACCCGAAGGAGAATGTATGCGCCATGACGCTAAGGAGCGAGGCTGAGGTGGAAGCTAGTCGAGCCAGAGAAAGAGAAATCCGCGACCACGGAGAAGAGGGCCGCGACCGCGGCGTGACTACTGGCAAGAAGGAAGAAATCGGCAAACTTCCGCGACCGCGGAAAAAGCACGGAGGAACAAGAGCACCAGGTCGAGAATTTTCCACGATCGCGGCAGGACATCCGCGACCGCGGAAAAAGGGCCGAAGACAGCGAGCAGGTAGACAATATTCTGCGACCGCGGCCACCAATCCGCGACCGCGAAACTGCTCCCGACGCGTCTCTTCGCTCCAAGGCTCCCTATGACGACTATGTGCGCCCCTATTTCCCTCCGCTCGGATCCAAAAAGTCTCCCGCACCTTTCCCTGAAGCTCTGGCGGACACAAGGAGGCCAACCAATGACAAGGAATTGTGTGAGACGTTCAGCAACTGCGAGTTAAATATTCCTTTACTCAAGCTGGTCAATAGTATCCCTCGCTATGCTAAATTCTTGAAGGAGCTCTGCACGATTAAGAGGAAGAGGGTTGTGAAGGAGAAGAAAAAGGTGCTAGTCAGTGAGAATGTGTCCGCTATGCTGCAAAAGCGGATACCTAAGAAGGCAAGTGATCCAGGGATGTTCACGATTCCATGCAAGATTAGGGGTGCCCTATTCGACAAAGCGTTACTTGATTTGGGTGCCTCCATAAATGTGTTGCCTCTCTCACACTACGAGTCCTTGGAGTTGGGACCATTAGAGAAGACGGGGATTGTCATCCAACTGGCGGATAACTCATATGTCTACCCCAAAGGAGTGGTGCAGGACGTGCTGGTCGAGGTGGACAAGTTAGTGTTCCCTGCAGACTTCTTTGTGATGGACACAGGACAAGGACGCAGCGCCTGTGATGTTAGGAAGGCCGTTCATGAATACGGCAGGTACAAAGATAGACGTGAGCAGCGGTTCGCTCACAATGGAATTCGACGGGGAGAGGGTCAGATTCAACATTGATGATTCCAAGAGACACCCTCCAGATGGGAACCCCGAGTGCTCATTGGAGGTGAACGAACCAAGTTGAGGAGGTCGAGTAGTATGTCGAGCCACGACAATAACTAAGGCGCTGTCCGGGAGGCAACCCGAGGTACGTATTTCTTTTCTTGTCTTTTCATTTCTTGTTTTTAATTGCTTTTGTTCGTGTGTTTTAGCTTTTGTTTTTGTTTTGTTTCGAACTAACCTACATGGAGGAGACCCGAATCATATTGAAGAAGGTGTTGCCCACACCAATGTAAGTCCTCCTATTGCCCTGCTCGAAAAAAAAATCGAAAAAAAAAGTTTTACCGAAGGCCAGCTGTCCCGAGTTATCCTTGGAGAGATGGTGCACATCATGTTGCCAAGAAGGAGACATTAGCCCTACATCATTAATTGGCAACGATGATGGCTCTACAATCGACAGCTGGAGAGGAGGAACACCAGGGCCCACACCACGATGACATCTGGGCCCATTTTTTGTGTTCGTTGAAGGCCATGCAACCCCGTTCCCTTTATTTACCACTTCTCACCACAGTGGTTCCTTTTGGTTGCATGGTAGGAGTTGATTGAGTTGAAGGCCGTGCAGCCCCGATTTCCTTGATGACCACTACACATTACAGTGGTTCCCTTTGGTTGCACGGTAGAAATGAGTCGATGACGCCCGCCACAGCACCAGAGACCTGAGCGTTCATTGCTTTATCGCCAGCAACAACTTCAGTGTCCAAGCCAACTCGGCGACGTTTGTGAGTTAAATTTTTTTCCTTTCCTTGTGCTTTAGTCTTTTTGTCCTTCATTACATTGAGGACAATGCAATGTTTAATCATGGGGGAGGGTTTTATACTTGCTACGTCGTTGAAGAAAAAAAATAGAAAAAGAAAAAGCCAAAAATTGAAAAAAGGCAAAAGAAAAAAATCCTGGGATAAGTCGAAAACCCGAAAGGGCGGCTTATGCAATAAGCAGGTGGCTTGGACCAGCATTAGGCTAGGATAATATGAAGTCAAGAGTGATGTGAGTATATTGTGAGCCCATCTATTTAAAAATGAAATGAGTGACTTGGTGAAAACCCGAAAGGGCATTTTGGCAAAATGAGTGAAAAGAAGAAGAGTGATTTTTAGGATTCCTCATTTTACCTGGCGTGGTGACATAAGAAGAGGAGTTATAAGGAGGATTCAGGTAGGTCACTCTGAGAGGCATAAGAAGATAGATGGAGACTAGGATTAGATTTTTATTCACTCTATGGTGTTCGGGATAAGCTTGGGGGAAGTACTATGCTTTCCTTTTAGCTTGCTGTTGAGTTATGTGTTGTCTTGGATTGAGCTTATTGTGTTGGTACCTTGGAGTTCATGTTTAGGTGCAATTCTTAGTGGAGATGATTTTTCTATGCTTCTTGAGACCTTGGGGATTTAATTGGAGGAGTAGGTTTATTTTATCTTACTCGAGGACGAGCAAGGTTTAAGCATGGGGGAGTTTGATCAGCACTATTTTTTAATGCTTATCTAGGAGTTGTTACCGGTGTTTTGGGTGCCATTTGTAGGGATTTAAAGCACAACTGTGGAGTAGTGAGTTGGAGAGAAGAAGTGTGGATTTGGTGGTTTGGAGGAGCTAATTGAAGACATTTAGAAGAAGAGGAGTAGACCACCTGAAGAGTAGAGGAAGAATCCACACAAATGAAGAGAAGAAGGGCTGCCGCGACCAGTCGCGACCAAGGGCGAAGTCACGAGGCGGCCACGGCGAAGGAGACAACGCGGACCAACGAATGCCACTTCCGCGACCGCGGATTCACCACCGCGACCGCGGAATATTCTTGTGCTGGCAAAAGTTGAGAGCAAGTTCCTATTTTCCGCGACCGCGGAATTGGTGCCGCGACTGCGGAATGACACGGAGGCGACCCGACGGAGATTTTCTGAGTTTTTCTTATTTTATTATTTTCCGGTTTTCTTTCTTTTATTATTTTCGATACTTTAGTTTTATTTCTTTTTAGATGAGGTTTGTGATCTTGGGCTTTAGGTTAAGTCTATTTAACCTAAATTCCACAGCCTCCATTCATCATCTACATATCACATTAATCGTTATTTTTCCATTCAGCATTTTCCCTTTGAAGTATTTTGTTTCCAAGAACTATGAGGAGCTAAGCACTCTATTGCTTAGTCCGACAATTGAAGCTTTTAACAAGCATTTGTCAGAGTTCCATGCAGTCTGCACGAGCATGAAGCCGAAGGGCGTGACTGAAGATCAGATCAAGCTGAGGGTCTTTCCTTTCTCCTTGAGGGATGCGGCCAATGACTGGTTCTATTACCTGACTCCAGGGAGCATAGACACGTGGGCCAAGATGAAAAAGGCCTTCTTGGAGAAGTACTTCCCAGCGACAAAGTTGAACAGCTTAAAGAGGAGTATTAACAACATCGAACAGCAGGTTGCTGAGTCGCTCTACGAGTACTACGAGCGCTTCAAGAATCTGATTTCTAGTTGCCCCTATCATGGCTACTCCGACCAGGACCTCGTACTTTATTTGTACGGAGGTTTACTTGATGACGAGCGTCGGATTGTGAATGCTACCTGTGGAGGAAACATTCTGAATAAGACTACAAACCAGGCTTTTGAAATCTTTTTTGAGCTATCTGAGGGCTCAAGACAGTTTAGTAGAAGGGCGGGCGCCCAATCCGTGACAGCTGCAGAGTCTCCGCCCAATTCCACTCTACTTGCTGAGATGGTTGAGATGAAAGAGATGATGAGGAGGTGCATGATGAAGGGTGGCTAGCAGCAGGTCAAATCATGTGGGATATGCCAAGACACGATGCATCCAACTGATGCATGTCCCACGCTGCAGGAGCCCACTGCTGAGGTGAACGCAATTGGAGGATATGGCCCTCAAAGGCTAAGATATGACCCGTACTCCAGCACCTACAATCCAGGATGGAGAGATCACCCCAATTTCAGGTACGGGAACCAGCAAATCACTCATCATGGCCAGGAAAACCAAGATTACCAACAGAGGATGCCATAGTTTCTCCCCCGCCCACAACAGTACCAGTAGCCTGGGGGTCAACAACCATTTAGAGCTCCTTATGACCAGAGACCCCAAGGCCAGAATTCTAGCGCCCCCACATCCAGTGAGGATAAGATCAATGCCCTTGTCCAGGGCATGACAACCATGGCTAGCAATGTGAACGCACTGGCAAACATTGTGGCCCAAAATCAGCAAGAGACGAAGTCCAGTATTCAGAACCTGGAGAAACAAATGGGGCAGATCTCTATAGTTGTGAGCAGGTTGGAAGCGCGGGAATCGGGGAAGCTACCATCTCAAACGGTAGTCAACCCGAAGGAGAATGTATGCGCCATGACGCTAAGGAGCGAGGCTGAGGTGGAAGCTAGTTGAGCCAGAGAAAGAGAAATCCGCGACCGCTGAGAAGAGGGCCGCGACCGCGGCATGACTACTGGCAAGAAGGAAGAAATCGGCGAACTTTCGCGACCCGAGAAGGAAATCCGCGACCGCGGAAAAAGCACGGAGGAACAAGAGCACCAGGTCGAGAATTTTCCACGACCGCGACAGGACATCCGCGACCGCGGAAAAAGGGCCGAAGACAACGAGCAGGTAGACAATATTCCGCGACCGCAGCCACCAATCCGCGACCGCGGAACTGCTCCCGACGCGTCTTTTCGCTCCAAGGCTCCCTATGACGACTATGTGCGCCCCTATATCCCTCCGCTCGGATCCAAAAAGTCTCCTGCACCTTTCCCTGAAGCTCTGGCGGACACAAGGAGGCCAACCAATGACAAGGCATTGTCTGAGACGTTCAGCAACTGCGAGGTAAATATTCTTTTACTCAAGCTGGTCAATAGTATCCCTCGCTACGCTAAATTCTTGAAGGAGCTTTGCACGATTAAGAGGAAGAGGGCTGTGAAGGAGAAGAAAAAGGTGCTAATCAGTGAGAATGTGTCCACTATGCTGCAAAAGCGGATACCTAAGAAGGCAAGTGATCCAGGGATGTTCACGATTCCATGCAAGATTGGGGGTGCCCTATTCGACAAATCGTTACTTGATTTGGGTGCCTCCATAAATGTGTTGCCTCTCTCACACTACGAGTCCTTGGAGTTGGGACCATTAGAGAAGACGGGGATTGTCATCCAACTGGCGGATAACTCATATGTCTACCCCAAAGGAGTGGTGCAGGACGTGTTGGTCGAGGTGGACAAGTTAGTGTTCCCTGCAGACTTCTTTGTGATGGACACATGATAGGACAAGGACGCAGCGCCTGTGATGTTAGGAAGGCCGTTCATGAATACGGCAGGTATAAAGATAGACGTGAGCAGCGGTTCACTCATAATGGAATTCGACGGGGAGAGGGTCGGATTCAACATTGATGATTCTAAGAGACACCCTCCAGATGGGAACCCCGAGTGCTCATTGGAGGTGATCGAACCAAGTTGAGAAGGTCGAGTAGTATGTCGAGCCACGACAATAACTAAGGCGCTGTCCGGGAGGCAACCCGAGGTATGTATTTCTTTTCTTGTCTTTTCAATTCTTGTTTTTAATTGCTTTTGTTCGTGTGTTTTAGCTTTTGTTTTTGTTTTGTTTCGAACTAACCTACATGGAGGAGACCCGAATCATATTGAAGAAGGTGTTGCCCACACCAATGTAAGTCCTCCTATTGCCCTGCTCGAAAAAAAAATCGAAAAAAAAAGTTTTACCGAAGGCCAGCTATCCCGAGTTATCCTTGGAGAGATGGTGCACATCATGTTGCCAAGAAGGAGACATTAGCCCTACATCATTAATTGGCAACGATGATGGCCCTACAATCGACAGCTGGAGAGGAGGAACACCAGGGCTCACACCACGATGACATCTGGGCCCATTTTTTGTGTTCGTTGAAGGCCATGCAACCCCGTTCCCTTTATTTACCACTTCTCACCACAGTGGTTCCTTTTGGTTGCATGATAGGAGTTGATTGAGTTGAAGGCCGTGCAGCCCCGATTTCCTTGATGACCACTACACATTACAGTGGTTCCCTTTGGTTGCACGGTAGAAATGAGTCGATGACGCCCGCCACAACACCAGAGACCTGAGCGTTCATTGCTTTATCGCCAGCAACAACTTCAGTGTCCAAGCCAACTCGGCGACGTTTGTGAGTTAAATTTTTTTCCTTTCCTTGTGCTTTAGTCTTTTTGTCCTTCATTACATTGAGGACAATACAATGTTTAATCATGGGAGAGGGTTTTATACTTGCTACGTCGTTGAAGAAAAAAAATAGAAAAAGAAAAAGCCAAAAATTGAAAAAAGGCAAAAGAAAAAAAATCCTGGGATAAGTCGAAAACCCGAAAGGGCGGCTTATGCAATAAGCAGGTGGCTTGGACCAGCATTAGGCTGGGATAATATGAAGTCAAGAGTGATGTGAGTATATTATGAGCCCATCTATTGAAAAATGAAATGAGTGGCTTGGTGAAAACCCGAAAGGGCATTTTGGCAAAATGAGTGAAAAGAAGAAGAGTGATTTTTAGGATTCCTCATTTTACCTGGCGTGGTGACATAAGAAGAGGAGTTATAAGGAGGATTCGGGTAGGTCACTCTGAGAGGCATAAGAAGATAGATGGAGACTAGGATTAGATTTTTATTCACTCTATGGTGTTCGGGATAAGCTTGGGGGAAGTACTATGCTTTCCTTTTAGCTTGGTGTTGAGTTATGTGTTGTCTTGTATTGAGCTTATTGTGTTGGTACCTTGGAGTTCATGTTTAGGTGCAATTCTTAGTGGGGATTAATTTTCTATGCTTCTTGAGACCTTGGGGATTTAATTGGAGGGGTAGGTTTATTTTAGCTTACTCGAGGAAGAGCAAGGTTTAAGCATGGGGGAGTTTGATCAGCACTATTTTGTAGTGCTTATCTAGGAGTTGTTATCGGTGTTTTGGGTGCCATTTGTAGGGATTTAGAGCACAACTGTGGAGTAGTGAGTTGGAGAGAAGAAGTGTGGATTTGGTGGTTTGGAGGAGCTAATTGAAGACATTTAGAAGAAGAGGAGTAGACCACCTGAAGAGTAGAGGAAGAATCCACACAAATGAAGAGAAGAAGGGCTGCCGCGACCAGCTGCGACCAAGGGCGAAGTCACGAGGCGGCCGCGGCGAAGGAGACAACGTGGACCAACGAATGCCACTTCCGCGATCGCGGATTCACCACTGCGACCGCGGAATATTCTTGTGCTGGCAAAAGTTGAGAGCAAGTTCCTATTTTCCGCGACCGCGGAATTGGTGTCGGGACCGCGGAATGACACGGAGGCGACCCGGCGGATATTTTCTGAGTTTTTCTTATTTTATTATTTTCCGGTTTTCTTTCTTTTATTATTTTCGATACTTTAGTTTTATTTCTTTTTAGATGAGGTTTGTGATCTTGGGCTTTAGGTTAAGTCTATTTAACCTAAATTCCACAGCCTCCATTCATCATCTACATATCACATTAATCGTTATTTTTCCATTCAGCATTTTTCCCTTTGAAGTATTTTGTTTCCAAGAACTATGAGGAGCTAAGCACTCTATTGCTTAGTCCGACAATTGAAGCTTTTAACAAGCATCTGTCAGAGTTCCATGCAGTTTGCACGAGCATGAAGCTGAAGGGCGTGACTGAAGACCAGATCAAGCTGAGGGCCTTTCCTTTCTCCTTGAAGGATGCGGCCAATGACTGGTTCTATTACCTAACTCCAGGGAGCATAGACACGTGGGCCAAGATGAAAAAGGCCTTCCTGGAGAAGTACTTCCCAGCGACAAAGCTGAACAGCCTGAAGAGGAGTATTAGCAACATCCAACAACAGGCTGCTGAGTCGCTCTACGAGTACTACGAGCGCTTCAAGAAGCTGATTTCTAGTTGCCCCTATCATGGCTACTCCGACCAGGACCTCGTACTTTATTTGTATGGAGGTTTACTTGATGACGAGCGTCGGATTGTGAATGCTACACGTGGAGGAAACATCCTGAATAAGACTTCAGACCATGCTTTTGAAATCTTCTTTGAGCTATCTGAGGGCTCAAGACAGTTTAGTAGAAGGGCGGGCGGCCAATCCGTGAGAGCTGTAGATTCTCAGCCCAATTCCACTCTACTTGCTGAGATGGCTGAGATGAAAGAGATGATGAGGAGGTGCATGATGAAGGGTGGCCAGCAGCATGTCAAATCATGTGGGATATGCCAAGACACGATGCATCCAACTGATGCATGTCCCACGCTGCAGGAGCCCACTGTTGAGGTGAACGCAATTTGAGGATATGGCCCTCAAAGGCCAAGATATGACCCGTACTCTAGCACCTAAAATCCAGGGTGGAGAGATCACCCCAATTTGAAGTACAGGAACCAGTAGAACACTCATCATGGCCAGGAAAACCAAGATTACCAACAGATGCCCCCACAGTTTCTCCCCCGCCCACAACAGTACCAGCAACCTGGGGGTCAACAACCATTTAGAGCTCCTTATGACCAGAGACCCCAAGGCCAGAATTCCAGCGCCCCCGCATCCAGTGAGGATAAGATCAATGCCCTTGTCCAGGACATGACAACCATGGCTAGGAATGTGAATGCACTGGCAAACATTATGGCCCAAAATCAGCAAGAGACGAAGTCCAGTATTCAAAACCTGGAGAAACAAATGGGGCAGATCTGTATAGCAGTGAGCAGGTTGGAAGCGCAGGAATCGGGAAAGCTACCATCTCAAACGGTAGTCAACCCGAAGGAGAATGTATGCGCCATGACGCTAAGGAGCGGGGCTGAGGTGGAAGCTAGTCGAGCCAGAGAAAGAGAAATCCGCGACCGCGGAGAAGAGGGCCACGACTGCGGCGTGACTACTGGCAAGAAGGAAGAAATCGGCGAACTTCCTCGACCACGGCAGGAAATCCGCGACCGCGGAAAAAGCGTGGAGGAACAAGAGCACCAGGTCGAGAATTTTCCGCGACCGCGGCAGGACATCCGCGACCGCGGAAAAAGGGCCGAAGACAGCAAGCAGGTAGACAATATTCTGCGACCGCGGCCACCAATCCGCGACCGCGGAACTGCTCCCGATGCGTCTCTTCGCTCCAAGGCTCCCTATGACGACTATGTGCGCCCCTATTTCCCTCTGCTCGGATCCAAAAAGCCTCCCGAACCTTTCCCTAAAGCTCTAGCGGACACAAGAAGTCCAACCAATGACAAGGAATTGTTTGAGACGTTCAACAACTGCGAGGTAAATATTCCTTTACTCAAGCTGGTCAATAGTATCCCTCGCTACGCTAAATTCTTGAAGGAGCTCTGCACGATTAAGAGGAAGAGGGCTGTGAAGGAGAAGAAAAAGGTGCTAGTCAGTGAGAATGTGTCCGCTATGCTGCAAAAGCGGATACCTAAGAAGGCGAGTGATCCAGGGATGTGCACTATTCCATGCAAGATTGGGGGTGCCCTGTTCGACAAAGCGTTACTTGATTTGGGTGCCTCCTTAAATGTGTTGCCTCTCTCACACTACGAGTCCTTGGAGTTGGGACCATTAGAGAAGACGGGGATTGTCATCCAACTGGCGGATAACTCATATGTCTACCCCAAATGAGTGGTGCAGGACGTGCTGGTCGAGGTGGACAAGTTAGTGTTCCCTGCAAACTTCTTTGTGAAGGACACGGGACAGGACAAGGATACAGCGCCTGTGATGTTGGGAAGGTCGTTCATGAATACGGCAGGTACAAAGATAGACGTGAGCAGCGGTTCGCTCACAATGGAATTCGACGGGGAGAGGGTCGGATTCAACATTGATGATTCCAAGAGACACCCTCCAGATGGGAACCCCGAGTGCTCATTGGAGGTGAGCAAACCAAGTTGAGTAGGTCGAGTAGTATGTCGAGCCACGACAATAACTAAGGCGTTGTCCGGTAGGCAACCCGAGGTATGTATTTCTTTTCTTGTCTTTTCAATTCTTGTTTTTAATTGCTTTTGTTCGTGTGTTTTAGCTTTTGTTTTTGTTTTGTTTCGAACTAACCTACATGGAGGAGACCCGAATCATATTGAAGAAGGTGTTGCCCACACCAATGTAAGTCCTCCTATTGCCCTGCTCGAAAAAAAAATCGAAAAAAAAAAGTTTTACCGAAGGCCAGCTGTCCCGAGTTATCCTTGGAGAGATGGTGCGCATCATGTTGCCAAGAAGGAGACATTAGCCCTACATCATTAATTGGCAATGGTGATGGCCCTACAATCGACAGTTGGAGAGGAGGAACACCAGGGCCCACACCACGATGACATCTGGGCCCATTTTTTTTGTTCGTTGAAGGCCATGTAACCCCGTTCCCTTGATTTACCACTTCTCACCACAGTGGTTCCTTTTGGTTGCATGGTATGAGTTGATTGAGTTGAAGGCCGTGCAGCCCCGATTTCTTTGATGACCACTACACATTACAGTGGTTCCCTTTGGTTGCACGGTAGAGATGAGTCGATGACGCCCGCCGCAGCACCAGAGACCTGAGCGTTCATTGCTTTATCGCCAGCAACAACTTCAGTGTCCAAGCCAACTCGGCGACATTTGTGAGTTAATTTTTTTTCCTTTCCCTGTGCTTTACTCTTTTTGTCCTTCATTACATTGAGGACAATGCAATGTTTAAGCATGGGGGAGGGTTTTATACTTGCTACGTCGTTAAGGAAAAAAAATAGAAAAAGAAAAAGCCAAAAATTGAAAAAAGGCAAAAGAAAAAAAATCCTGGGATAAGTCGAAAACCCGAAAGGGCGGCTTATGCAATAAGCAGGTGGTTTGGACCAGCATTAGGCTGGGATAATATGAAGTCAAGAGTGATGTGAGTATATTATGAGCCCATCTATTGAAAAATGAAATGAGTGGCTTGGTGAAAACCCGAAAGGGCGCCTTGGCAAAATGAGTGAAAAGAAGAAGAGTGATTTTTAGGATTCCTCATTTTACCTGGCGTGGTGACATAAGAAGAGGAGTTATAAGGAGGATTCAGGTAGGTCACTTTGGGAGGCATAAGAAGATAGATGGAGACTAGGATTAGATTTTTATTCACTCTATGGTGTTCGGGATAAGCTTGGGGGAAGTACTCTGCTTTGCTTTTAGCTTGGTGTTGAGTTATGTGTTGTGTTGTATTGAGCTTATTGTGTTGGTACCTTGGAGTTCATGTTTAGGTGCAATTCTTAGTGGAGATGATTTTTCTATGCTTCCTGAGACCTTGGGTATTTAATTGGAGGAGTAGGTTTATTTTAGCTTACTCGAGGACAAGTAAGGTTTAAGCATGGGGGAGTTTGATCAGCACTATTTTGTAGTGCTTATCTAGGAGTTGTTACCGGTGTTTTGGGTGCCATTTATAGATATTTAGAGCACAACTGTGGAGTAGTGAGTTGGAGAGAAAATGTCTGGATTTGGTGGTTTGGAGGAGCTAATTGAAGACATTTAGAAGAAGAGGAGTAGACCACCTGAAGAGTAGAGGAAGAATCCACACAAATAAGGAGAAGAAGGGCTACCGCGACCAGCCGCGACCAAGGGCGAAGTCATGAGGCGGCCGCGGCGAAGGAGACAACGCGGACCAACGAATGCCACTTCCGCGACCGCAGATTCACCACCGCGACCGCGGAATATTCTTGTGCTGGCAAAATTTGCGAGCAAGTTCCTATTTTTCGCGACCGCGGAATTGGTGCCGCGATCGCGGAATGACACGGAGGCGACCCGGCGGAGATTTTCCGAGTTTTTCTTATTTTATTATTTTCCGATTTTCTTTCTTTTATTATTTTCGATACTTTAGTTTTATTTTCTTTTAGACGAGGTTTGTGATCTTGGGCTTTAGGTTAAGTCTATTTAACCTAAATTCCACAGCCTCCATTCATCATCTACATATCACATTAATTGTTAATTTTCCATTCAACATTTTTCCCTTTGAAGTATTTTGTTTCCAAGAACTATGAGGAGCTAAGCACTCTATTGCTTAGTCCGACAATTGAAGCTTTTCGTATGAATTTATTGTGAGGTTACTTCTCTATTTCTTATTCCTTTGGATTATATCTTTTCTCTTGAGCATATTCATATTGATTATTATTGATTTGACTGGATTGATCACCTAGTTGATATTAGTAATTGTCTATTGCTAGGGTTTGGATATTTCGGGTTGAGATTCCTTATCTGTTGTAGCATCCATGATATTCTAGGACTGGTAGGACTAGTTTATTATGAAAGAGATTTGATTATATGTTAAATACTACGGGTCGTGGTGTTGCATGTATCCTGGTTAATTCCTATGCTTCTTGCTGCTATTGAATTAAATCTTGAAGGTTGGTAGGGATTGTTTAATAGTTAGGGTTGCCTGGACTGGTAGGACTGGTAACTAATTCAGAATAGGGACAAGAATAATCAAAGGAAGGAATAAAGATAACCTAGGACCGATCATTCATATGAAAAATGGATATTTGTTTGGCTAAGTGTTTCCCTTTAATTGAATACAAACTCTTTGCTTTGTTTGCTTATTTGAATTGAATCAACCTTAAAAAAAACCCTTGTTACTTTGCATGCTAATTCACATAAAGATAAACAACTCCTTCTTGTGGGATCGACCCTGCTTACCCAGACTACTAGTTTAGGTTTGTTAGGATTTATTTTGACCAGGTAACACGACTAAAACTTGCCTGTCAAGATCCAATGGAACAAAATTCTACTATGAACCTATACCCAATGAACAAACATTTTTGGAGTTTTACCTCCACGAACAACCATTTTCTGCACGAGAAGTGCTTTTTACATATTGAGCTTGGTGATTGCTGTAAAGATTTATGGAGTTTTAACTCCACAAACAATCATTCTGTGAACCCTTTGTGTGGTTTACACATTTTATTACTCTGTATAATGCTTACTGGAACAACACTTGCCATATACTGGCCTCGTGCATTTGGAATCCTTTTTGGATACACCAGTAACAAGGAAAACATTCCCATAAATGGGCAGATTGGAAATTGAACAACTACAGTCTTAGATTACTCATCCATTTCAGTCATTTACCAAACTATTCTGAGCAAGAGAACAAGAAGCTATTTATGACAAATCAGTCTAAGGAAAAATTAGATAAAGTGCCTCAACAAAAACAAACCGCAAGGTTGACAATACTCTCTCACAATGATAACAAATTATTTAAACCACAATACTGCCAATTGTGGAGTATTGCCAATTCCAGCGAAATACTGCCAATTTGTGGAGTATTGATAACTTTAAGTATGAAAGTGAAATTATGCACAATACTGCCAATTCCAGCGAAATAGAAAAAGAAAATTTATTATTTTAACCAAAATCTATCAAATAAGGGTTGAAGAAGTTCATTTGGGCTTTCTTGCATCTCTTTGATCATTAACATATCCAATTTGCTCTTCTTTGTATTATGTTTTGAATTTATCTTTGAATCTTAATACTCTTTCTTGACCAGTTGATTCAAGCTTGATTGTCAATACTTCCTTGCAATTTTGGAGCCTTTCTTATGTGGAGATCGAGTTGTTTCGGACATGGTTGGTCGTGTGCGAGGCTCTTGAAGATCCCCTTGATATGGGGCAACATCAAGGTGGTCGAGACCCTTGAAGATCCCTCATTTAGGTGAGGGCAACGTCATGATGGTCCATTCTGCATTGTTCTGTCCGACCCGTTGTCCGGTGGCGCCTCTTAGTCTATACTCATTTCTCTCCCAAGATTATAGTAGGCTCTTTTTTTTGCTTGGTTGTATTTTCTTACTTGTTTTGTTTGTTTGTTCTCATGCCGGTGTGTTCGGATGCCATTTTTTTGTCCTATCAATTTACCCCATATTGTTATATAGGGTCAATCGAATTCTTACCTTTTCAAAAAAAAAAAGAGTTCTTCATGTCGCCTCGCATGTGAAGCTTATAGTGTTCTCCAATCCACCTTTCCACGTAGGTTTAGGTTTATGCTTACGAAGACTGATCAGCTTGTCCCACGTAACCAAACATATCACTACTTCAAATTGTCACTCTATGACTGGTACGTCGTGTTCTTGGGAGAAAAGCATCTTGGAGAATGTGTGTTTTGGCAGAGAAAAGCATGGGGGATTCAGGAATGTGTGTTTTTGGCAGCGAAATGCAAGGGATCTTAGGGAATGCATGTTTTTGGTAGAGAAAAACGGGGGAGTCTTAGGTAATGTGCATTTTTGGCAGAGAAAAGCGGGGGAGAAAAATGGTTGTTCGAATCTCGGGAACGAAAATGTTGTTGTTTGGGGAAGAGGAACACTCCGGGGACTTACTGCCTAAAAAAGTAGTAGACTTTATAGTAGCACTTGTACAAAAACTGACATTAACCACACTTTTTTTATCTTGTTTTTGTTAAATCGGGGTAAGATATTTATATGGTCCACGGTTTTAAAAAATACGTGGTATCTGTTTTTTTGAAATTATATAAAATCGGACCGCGGTTTGTTATAATTAACCGTGGTTCTATTAAATATTTTTTTAATTTATTTTCTTTTATATCTTGCACCACAGTTTAAACTAAAATTGCGGTGCATAAGGTGAATAAAAAAACACGTTTACTTTTTAGCGCATAGACAAAATTGTCTTTCAGCGCATATGCTCCACACGTTACGAGGTGCATGACTCCCCACGTAACGTGTGGATCATCTCCACACGTAATGTGTGGATCTTCTCCACACGTTACGTGAGGAGTCTCCATAGGAATAGGTCCAGACTTAACGTGAGGAGAGTGTTCCCACGTTAAGTAGACCTCTTTTTTTGATTAAGTAACGTTATACCAAGTATTTCGGTCTTCTTCGCTTAGTATCGAGTTTTACAATAAGATTGAAGTTACGATCGTATTGAGTCAGTTACATTTGCTTATTTCGGTCTTCTGCCCTTCCAATGTAAAGTTCTTGATCGAGCCACCCGGCCACTTCCAACCTAAAGATAGCGTATGTTTAGGGTTTATGGTTTATGACATGTAATAGTTGTAGTATTTATTTGTGTTTTAATGTTGTGTATGAAACATAAGATTGTTTTCAAATAGGCATTAGGGGAGGGCTACCCCCATTGTGTAGCCCAACTTGTATTAATCTTTATAAGAACAATACAAAATGATCATCCACCTAGAAGACAATACAAATTGTTCATAACCCAAATTGACTACAACCACATTTAGCACACAATACAGAAAACAATACAAATTGATCATAAACTTAGAAAAAATTAGAGAAAAGATATGACAATGCTTTAGCGTTTGAAGAAATTAGGGTAGTCTCTGGTGAACATTAGCTTCATATGATATCTCTGGTTTGCTAAATTTGCTTGCTCCCTACAATGTTGATAGTACATAAACAACATTACACAAAATATACGACATTAATCACCTACAATGTACATCATTTAATAGATTGAAGTTATGCCTACGAATGTTATCAAGATCTTTAACAAGATATTGATTTTCCTTAACAAGATCTTGTTTTTCCTGCCATTGTTTTCGAATAACCGCGTGTGCCCTCTCCTCGTACATTGGATCAATCCACTCCCTGAAACGACACCCCACTTCTGGGCATCCCCAAAACCTCCATCCGTAGTTCCACTGGAAATCCCAAGTTCGGACAACGACTTTCAAATTACACTAGCATAGCCTATCTGCGTTTGATGATGATTTTGATGAAGATGCCATTATTTGTTGTAGTATTTGGTTTCCTACAAATATCATAAATCCATTAATATCAAAAGATAGCGTTACTAAATCGATAGAAACTGGAAGAAAAAGCTTACCCAAAAGTCTATCTGTAGGCGCCGCTTGTGTTGGAATTGTTGTAGTGAACAAACAACCCTAATGCTTCTTATATAGTGAAAAGGCAATGTGTTTGACATCTAATAACTAGCTGGAAAAAAAGGAGGAATCTGATTGACAAATCTTTAACAGCTAATAACCAGTTATTGTATATAGCTATATACAACTATAGTCACGAGTCTTTTATCATAAACCTCAAAATCCTAAACCGTAAACCCTAAATACAAAACCCTAAAACCTAAGGGGAAAATGTATCACCACGTTACGTGTGCGCACCTTGTTCAATCTGAATTCACGTGATGGACAAGGACAACATCACCACTGCACAATACATGTATATTTAAAGACTTTAAAAAACTAAACACAAAACCCCCCTTAAACCCTAAATCCTAAACCTTAAACCCTAAACCCTCAACCCTAAACCCTAAACACGTAACGTGTGGAACATTTCCACACGTTACGTGTTGTTCTGTTCCAAACGTAACGTGTGGAATTCAAGTTCTAGTCCGTGCAGATTACATCCACACGTAACGTATGGATTACATCCAACCGTAACGTGCGCCTTGCTAGAATGTTATTTCTGGCCGTTTCAGTGCCTTCTGTAAAAGGGCACGATTTGTGACATGCCTGACACGGTTTGTCACAAACCGTGCGCGTTGCCAGAATGTGATTTCTGGCGGTTTCTGTGCCTTCTGTAAAATTGAACCTTGTGGGAAATAAGAAAAATCGAACCATGGTTCGAAGCGATTAAGCTCATATCTGTATGATCTACTGTTTATCGTGATGGAGGTTTACACATAATTACGTTATTGTTTGGTTTCGAATTCGGATTGTTAACATACTCACTAGGAAGTATTTTACCTACTTTTATAATTACTCTTTAGTTCGTTAAATTTCATCTAGTTCGTTAGCTTCACATGACTTAAAATACGGTCTCATACACAATACAAAATGAAGACATCTTAAACTTGACAATACACTCTCAAGAATATCATAACAAACATTCAAATAGAAGTCATAACATTCATTGTTGCCATAATCCAAAGTTCAATGAAATCCATAAAACGAAACAAGTTCAATCATAAAACAGTCTCCACAGCTTCCTCAGTGATTGGGAAGGAAGGGATACATTCGCTCCAATGATCGGCGTAGCGCCTCTACTACATCTTCACATTCATGGTTGCGATGTGGCTGGAGATCATTGTAGCAATATTTGAAGGCCTGCACACAACACAAAAACGTTGATATGTATAATAAATATAGATAGAGTTAACCGGATATTTAAACAACCTACAAATTAGTCAATTTTATACCTGTGTCGCGTCTTCAATGGTCGGGGGGTTGACGAATGGGTGTGTACGTGGGAGGTACCAGCCCATATAATCACCGCTACACTCATGCCCTTGTTGGACAGGAGGGCCCATCGCATCTAGACTCATGGAGTGTATATTCTGGGCATCCTAGACAAATTGAGCTCTGTCGTACTCCACAGTATATGTGCTGATTTTGGGGCCCCTCCATGCCCTTATTGGCACTATAGGCGGTCTTAGAACATGCTGTACACGGACAAACTGTCTCGCCACACGGTCTGGCATTAACGGCTCGGCTATCCAAAGACACGAGATAACTCCATGGAAGTGCAATGGAGCGAAGCTCACATCGTTAAAGTCAATCGGACCGAACGACATCCAATCAACCTAAACACAATAGGATGCAAAAGAATTAAAAATACCTATCATCGAATTTCTAACTTAATCGAGATAGACCGTATATGCACTTACTGATGAGGCTAAAGTCGTGATGCCTATCAAAGTAAACCTCAAAAACCTAACTAATGTAACTTCGGTAAGTAAGGGTCGAATCCCACAGAGAATCAAGCTGTAAATCATGTTTGCCAAATCAATACCAATTGATAACAAAGACAAATGGGGGGTTTTGGTTGTATCTAACTAAGAAACGATAAATAAAACATAGAAAGCTTGGCTAGACAAATATCCATATTTAGTTTGGTTGATCAATCATTGATTATCCCTAGTTCTCAATCCTCATGAATGTCCTAATCCCTATTCTAAATTAATTATCAGTCCAACTAGTCCTGATAATCCTAACTATTAAACAATCAAGAAACTATCAAGATTCAATTTAACAGCAGCAGTAAGCTCAAGAATAGATAGGCTCATGCAATACTTAACAACTAGTCAGTACTCGACATGCAATCAATTCTCTTCACAATAAACATTCACAACTAGTTCCTGTAAATCGTGGTTGCTACTCTGAATTAGGGATGAACAATATTAATCTCAACAAGTTGACCAGATTAGGGGAACCAACACTATAGATAATACCAATCTCAACTAGTTTGTCAGGCTAGGGAAACTAATATTAATAATACTAATCATAACAATTGATGAACTAGATCAACCAATAGGATTCAAAACCCTAATCCTGCAGTATGAATAATATCAACAAAACTAGGTGATCAGGCTAGAGAAATCAATAAAACTCAATGGGATGAAGCACAACAGAATCATAAAATTCAAGGAAAGAGCAAGAAATAATCTCAATATCAAATTCAAACCAGGCTTCAATTGTCTAGCCAAAAACAAAACAAAAAACAAAACTAAGAAAAGGGAAAAGAGAAAGAAAGGTAAAACCCAACTTGCAAAACTGATGTTCTAAAGTAAGAATATAAAGACTTAACAAAACCTAATTTCCTAAAAGATAACAATAACAATCTCCAAAAGAAAATAAAATAAAGATCTTCGGACGAAAATCGTGTCTCCGCACCGCGCCAGGAAAGGATCCGCAACCGCGGAAATTCTTTCGCGCCCGTGGTTTTGCACATTGTCGAACGTCTCGCTCTCGCTTCATTCCGCCCATCCGCGCCCGCGGCTAGTTTTCCGCGTCCGCGGCCATCCATCCGCGCCCGCGGAAATGCCTCTGCTGTGACTTCTACTTCTTCTTCCGCGGCTTTCCCCGCGTCATTCCTTGGTGGCTCGCCTCCATCTTCAATGTCTTCACAATATGCACTAAAAACCACCATATCACTACTTCTTCTCCACAACTCCATTCTCCTCTATTGTGTCCTAAACACACATAAATGGTACCTAAAACTCCAGTAACAACTCCTAGTTACGCACTACAAAATAGCACTTATTACTTACCATGTCCGCAGTCATCATATCGAGCCCCGTTCTGTAATTTCTCATGGGGTTGGGTTTCTCTGAAAGGTCTCATCTATGAGCGTATGGGATCGCATGTTCAAAATCTCAGTCTCTACTCTGTGCAGGTCTGAACATGTTGAAATATTGGTATATCTACGCCTGAAAGGCAATTTTCGTAAGCAATCCGTGTTATTGAATAATTACATTTACAACAAAAAAATTGGTACAAACAATAGCTTTTATACAAAAAAAAATATACCTGAATTAAAGTGTAGCATGTGGACATCAATCTCGCCTCTTTTCTTGTATACTCGTCCAAGCTGCGGTACACGTGGGCAAGAACGCCAGCACCCCATGCATAATCCATGGTAGACGAGTGATCAACCACAAATCCCGCATAGTACACTTGCAATCTGTGTTGGGACTTGTCCGGGAAGAGACAAGAGCCCAACAAGTACAGCAAGTACCCAGACACACACTGCTCGTCATTCAGCTCTCCGCAATGCCCCTTGAACCACTGAGCATGTACGGTACTAGATGTCATTGCTCGTCATTCAGCTCTCCACGAGGTGCGTTATGCGGGATGGAGGACAAAGAAGAGAGGAGACGCGGTGGTTTATGGTAGAGGAAGAAGAAAGAAATTTTGGCTTTTAAAACCACTTACACTCCACACGTAACGTGAGGATTCGTTTCCCACGTTACGTGGGGATCCCTTTTTCACATTACGTGTGGAGTCTTAAAAAGCAGCAACCGACACATAACGTGGAAAATGGATCCCCACGATATGTGTCAACCCTATACGTTAAAAAGCAAAAATGCCTATGTCCCGGGCCTAAAAAACCCACAAAATTCTAGGTTTGTGCCTCTCAATATTTCCCGGTTTTCCCAAATCCCACTGCCAACCCTCAACCTCTCTGATTCTTCGATCTGGTTTGCAACACCGCCGTTCTTGGTTCACGGCATCTCAATCCTTTGCTGATTCTTCACCATACTTCTGATTCTTCTGGTTCGCAGCACCGACATTCTCCTTTGCTGGTTGTCGGCCACTCTCAGCACCGCCAACCCTCAACCTTCCCGCTGTCGACACCGCCAACCTTGTCGTTCTCGATCTTTCAACGCTGGTTGCCGGCCAGGTGCGATTCATCCTCTCCGGGTTCAGTTCGTCCTTCATTGGTATGTTTCTCTTTGATGGTGCTCAAAGTTTCTTCTTTTGTGCGGTTCTATGGTGGACAAGTTTGCTGGTGCGATTCAACCTGTGGTGCGGTTCTGTTGGTGCGATTTAAACAAAATGTGCGAACTGTAATGTAATTTGAAGTCATAATGAAAATCTTTGTGCTACTAACTGAACCCTAGTTATGAATCTACGGTGACACGAGTCTTCAACATTTAGAGGGCCTTAATATGGAATCCCAATGTAATTCCTAATGACTTCCATTTGAAGAGGACAGCTTACAAATTTCCTTGATAATTTGCGTGATAAGGTTGCCAACTTGCAATAATATAAGAGGCCCCTTCTAAGACCTTATATATAATAGAAGGGAACGAGTATATTAGGAGAGGGAGAGAGAGAGAGTGGAGCTAGGGTTAGGAATGCTTAGAAATCGTTGTCGTTATCCCCGTCAAATGACAGATAGGTAACGATTTACAGGAGCAAATGATCAATTAGAGAAGTTGAGGTGTAGTAATAGAATCACCGTCTTTCATTCTATCTTAGTACAGATTTAGTTTTGTGAGAAGATATATGATCATTGATCAGATTCTTCAAATTTCTTGGATTCAATTTCGTAGATTAGGCCGTAATATTAGTTAGTCATACTATTCCTTATTCATTGAATGACGCCATTAGATCTTTGGTGCATGATTTAAGGAAAACCTGACGAATATCATGCTCTTACCATATATCATCTTCTGTGAAATTTTGTAGTTCTTTTTTATTCTGTTCTGTTTTAGGCATCTACAAAATTTGGATTAATGGAAATCGTGTTTTCATCTTCATTTAATCTTCTCCCCTATTGATTTTGAACCTTTGACAGATCCATCGTTCGATTTATTTCCTGTCATCCATTCTCGTTTTCTGCTACTTGTGCCTTTCTCTTCCTAATCTGACAAATTTAGCACTCCCATTGCACACCTTATATGCATGCAAGTTGATTTTTATTGTATGTTTCTATATGAACTATGGTGTAAAAGTGTGCTCAATAACCTGTTTATGCAACATTGGAATGGATGGCTTATGTAGTTGGTACAATTGTACAAACTATGTCAAACGTTTATGTTACTGGCTTTTGTAGATACTTTTACCCAATTGAGTACCATTGACAGTTTGGTAGAAAAGGAGCTTAAGGTCTTGAATGAATGGTTTGATCTGCTCCACTAGAAGCATAATGAATATACTGAAGCAATTCAGAATTACATTCGGAAATGTACTGAGGATCAAGCTGAGATCAAACGTGTTAAAGGTATCTAACATAGTCACTTCAAGTCCTTTATTCATATGCATTTATTGGGAAAATATGAAATGGATCCATTCAAGTGACAAAGATAGAATGATATTCACTTGTTACTGTTACATAAAGTCAAGCAATACAATATCATGCCATATACAAATACTCATTAGGGTGCATATGGATTAATTTCAATCCTAAATTAAATCTGGCTATTAGGTGAGCTAGAAGAAGTTGTTGCTGGGCTGGAAGAAAGCTTATAAATCTTAAAATGCAGAAGAGAGCAACATCTGAAGCATATACTCAAGTCCAGGTGCAGTGAATGGGAACATACCCCCTGAAAAGATTTTTGATAAATCAATGGGGCTACAAGAACTGAAGGACCCCATTGAAGAAGCCCAAGTATAAATTGCTATGTTTTATATTGATTGTCCATTTTGGAGTGTGAAACCAATATGGAGTAAATGTATAATATTGCAAAATAACATATATTTTTATACATTGGATCTGCACATTATTTGCATTTAGACTACACCCTTTATCAAGCATATGGTTAGACACTAGTTAGTTCCCTAACAGATCAAGTTCCCATGAAAAGTATAGTGTATCATATAGCTATTTTCCAATATTATACAGTCACCAATTCAGCCTCTAAAAGCTAATAAAAAAAGCCTCTATATTGTTAAAGGCCTATATATTGTTAGATATGGCTATTGTTAGTTCCCCATTCTATTGTTCTATGTGGTAAAAGTTTCAGCTGAGGTCTTATCATGTCTTATTGGACATTGGTCTCTCATTCATATTTGATTACATTTATTGTGTGTGATGAGACAGTTCTTATTCTAATGATGAATGTAGAGCATGGAGAGGGACTTCATGTTCTCCAATATGAGGAAGGACAAGACTATAGGCCTCACAATGATTACTTTCTAGATGAGTTCAACGCGAGAAATGGGGTCAAAGGTTTGCTACTATGTTAATGTACTTGTAAGATCTTTAAAAGCCATTCGCTATCTTTGACACTGTAATGCATCTTATGTTGATAACCTTGTTCGGATTGGTTCTTCTGTTATCATAGTTTCTACATCGTTGTAGGTCAGATGTAGAAGAATGGGGAAAAACAGTTTTCCCTGCTGCCAAAGGAAATATAACTTTTGTTTGATGGTGGGATGAGTTAGACCTGTACAAGTCCGGGCTGGCTCGTCCGGCCTGACCCGTCTGCCCGGTTTAAAAACTGGGCTTGGACAGCAATATCGGTCCGGTATAGTACCAGGCTGGGTATGGACACATCTCTAGGCCCGAACGGGCCTAGAGGCCCGGCCCGGTACCCGCTATTGTTCATATATATAATTTATTATATTTAATTATTAAAAAAATATCCTAAATTTCCAACTTTCCCCATCTTTTTCTTTCATGCCGCCCGCCTCCTTTCTCCTTCTCTGAATTTCCATCTCCAAAGTCTGAATCTCCACCCTCCTCCAATCTCCATATCCACTTCTCTAGTGGAGATTCTCCACCGACCACCAGTCTCCATCTCCGTCCTCCTCCCTCCATCTCCACTTCTCTCCCGCCGCCGGTCGCCATCTCCGCTTCTCCATTCGTTAGGCCGTCGGTCGCCATCTCCGTCCTCCTCCATTTGAGGCCAGTCCTCCTCCCTCCATCTCCACTTATCCAGTCGCCAGGCTGTCGGTTACCATCTTCGTCCTCCTCCATTTGAGGCCACCAGTCGATCGAGAACAGATCTGCGCTAAGCTGCCACTGCAACCAGTCGCCTATCGCCACCGAGCCCTTGCCAGCGGCGCTACCAAGCCATCCACCGAGCTCAAGGAATTCAATGGGCCAGCCCGCGGATAACCCGGCCTGGCTGACCGGACGGGCTTGGACAAAAAACCTAGCCCGGTTAGACCGGACGGGTTTAGCCCGGCCCGGTCAATCGGACAAAAAAATGCAAAAAAACCGGCTCGAACCCGGCCCGAGCCCGGATTTGTACAGGTCTAGGATGAGTTATCTGAATGTGGTAAAAAAAGGTCTTTCTATGAAGCCAAAAATGTGTGATGCATTGTTAGTCTAAAGTATGAGGCCTGATGGCACATTAGATTCGTCCAGTTTACAGGGTCAGTTCACACTTAGTGTTAAATTTTTGAAAAGTAAAAGTGGAATTCTATCTGCTAAACTTTTCATAGATAAACTTGTGTTGCTTATAGCAAATTTCTTTAATGGTTTCTTTCAAATTAGCAATTTATGATTTAGCATCTTTAATTCTGGAAATCTGATACTATATATTGTTCAATTGGCAGTTTAAGGCGGTTGTGGCGAAGATACATGCTTGAAAAAAACTCTTGGTCTTGCAGCAGACATGAACTATTTGGCTTTCTTATACTTAAAACAATTTATGATACACTCCCAGATTTGGTACATGGTGAGCTGAGTACATAAGTCAATTTGATTTTATTGTTTGGAGTTCTCCTAAACTGATGATTATGAGCTTTGATATGGTCTCTGTATTTTTCATTAGGCATAGAACCAAAGACTTTGGTCCAAAATTTTGGTAAATTAGCCTTGATCTTTGTCATCTACTCAGTAACTTTGGTCCAAAGTTATTGAGCAGATGACAAAGATCAAGGCTAATTTTGCCTCTTTCTTGCTTGTTTTGCCTTAGTCGTTGAATCTGCTTTCGACATTGGTTGTGATATGTTTAGAGGATGGTTATCAACATATTGAGACGACTCTCCCTGTTGCATTGGTTGATGGCTCGAGCCTACCACAAAAAATGCTAATGTAAAAAAAATACGAACATTACATTAGCATATCCTCTCGCATCAAACAACTGGGAGAAGGTAGGCCTTTTTTCATTCAAATTGCTAGCTTTGGTAGAGTGGATTCTGTCAAGGTAATTTGGAAAAGCATATTGTTTTGGGATTAAAAATGAGTCTATGTAAAGAAGTGTGAATTCCTTGCATTTGAAGCTTCTTTTGATTACTTCAGATGACCATTGGGCCTCCATAATTCAAAGTCCATTGAGATATGACATATCAAGAACATATAGTATCTGACATACATGCAGAGGTGCAAGAGAAGTTACAGATAGACATGTCACTAAAAGAATGTATTATAGGATCTAGTGACGATACTATTAGATCCTACCCAACGATATACCTTGAGATATGTATATATATGACATGCTCACATATTACTCAGAATCAATTCACAAAACTTCACATAACATCCAATCAGGTCACAAATTTCCAGAAATTGGAAATGAATCAAATGATCAATCAAAATCTATACTCAAGAGTGTGTTTTTAATGTAAAAGAAACTTATTTAAAAACAAAATGCGAAAATATTTTGAAAATATGTCCAAGCCTGTCTTAGACACGAAGGTACCTTCTGAACCCATAAAACAAGTACTATTACCTCTACCAACGGGTTGGGAATGGCATCACTGATCGGGTGACCCAGTGTCCCCTAAAATAGTAGAGCATTTTCTCGATCCGCTCCACCTGGTTAGAGCCCTTTCTCTAGGAACATATCAGAAGAAAACATTTTCAAAACAATTCAAGATCTGAATAATCATTACCCACAAGTTATACATTTCAACAATATACTCATTAATGTATCTCAAAGCCAAGGCACTCAACAAGGCTCAACCATATCATCAACCTTTACGCAACGAAATACCATTATGACAAATTTGTCATTCATTTTTCAACACACCAAATATTATATAATAACGACGTGCCTCCCAATATACATATATGCATTCACATGCTCAAAATGAAATAATCAACTCGACATTTATGCACAATCAAATTTCAATACGCATTCAATCAATGAGACATAACAATTAAGTCAAAGTTCATGCGCAACCAACAAACCAATTCAACGTTCAAGCATAGCCAAAGTTTGGTATTGATGCATAATCTGGTATCCTAAACTCATACTACGACACGTAAATACTTACAAATAACTTGCCTTAGTGAGTTCAACGCCAAGCAAACCTTTTGTCGTAATAAAAAATTCAGCCCAACCGTTCCATGGTCTACGGAAACAATCGAATTTCCTAAACCTTCACAAAGCACACAAACGCACATAACTTGTCACATATACGTCCAAATCGATAATCGTAAAATCCCCATGTTCGTAGAAGGAACCCTCACCTTAAGAGCTCAGCCAAAAGTTTCCAGAAATTATGTAATTTGCCCAGAACTTTAAAAAATGCACAAAATTGCCCAAATCTACAATCATCCACCTCCAATCTCCAAATTTGGTCAACCTAATCATTCCACAACATCAATTAGTCTTTAATCAAACTCCAATTGTTCATAAAATTCCCCATTGCATAAAAACGACTAAATTCACTAATCTAGGGTTCAAGGAATGGGGGAAAACTCACACAAGACTTGAAGGGATGAATTGGGTTCACAAAAGGAGTGGTGGAGGTCCAAGGGCTCTTTTCCGGGTATTTCGAACAAGTATGGGCTTGTGGGTATTTCGAACATCTTATTATGTGGCCCATATGACATATCAGGTTTAATTAAGAAACCGTTGATTTGATAAGATTCGGTTATAACTAGAAGATATTATTCTCTATTATTTAAAGATATTATCTATTATTGATCAATTTTGATGGAAGGTTGAGACCTTATCTTTAGAGGATTTTGGCCCCTCTCTCTACCTATAATAATAATATGAAATTCACCATTAGGGTTATCTTAACGTAACACAATTGAAGCATAGTCTAAGAGAGAGAAGGCGAATTCCAAGGTCTGCGTTTTGCTCCAACAGATTCTCATCCTCTTCGTTATCTCACAATCACGATGTCTAACGGTATGTCTTTATGCCTTTGTGATTGAGCGTATGATCAAGATCCTAAATCGTAATCATGTTAGGATTAATGTTTACGAATTAATGTGTATAGTTTACATGTGGTATCAGACTTAGGTTTAGATCATATTCTTAGTTCGAAATCATGGCAGAATCACATCTATTATCATGTTTCCGCAATTCCTTAGATTGATTTCTGAATGATGTTATGTTTTAATTATGATTATTCATACTGTTATCATGTCATATTTCATGAGATATTATTGTATTTGGTCTCTGGTAAATAGATTTTGCATGATAGAAACCGAAATTAGGGTTTTTGCCGTAGTTGCCGAAACTGGTTTTTTGTGTCGGAATTGGACGAAATTTTCACAGTTGATAGGAATCGTCGAGATCTTTAAGATTTACCGCTAGGCTGTACACTTTTCATGGTTTAGCCAAATTCCATCGTTTAGACCCTCAAAAACCCGTTTTACTACTTTTCGGCAATAATCGTAATGCTAATTCATGTTGATAGAAAATTTGTTTGATGTTTTCACGAATTTATTTTTTGATCCTGGTGACATGTATAACCTAATGGAGTTAAAAAATATTTTTATTTATTTTTTTCGGAAAATTGATTATTTTGCATAACTTGGATAAATACATTCCGAACTACAATATTCATATTATATTGTTTTGGTAATCACCATAATGATAACAATTTAGTACATGTATATTGTATTTCATTATTGTATGACGTTCATATTATTGTTTGCAATCTGCCACAGTAGATTCAAAGTATGCGTTGAATGTTAGACTAAGTAAAATTATTATTGGTTCAATTATTAGCATGTGTTACCCACAGGTAGACTATGCATCATAAGAAAAATAACCATTAAGGAGATGATTTAATTATGTGATTGAGCATGTATAGGATATCCACAGATACCATACTTGTTTGATTGAAGGTCTTAAGTCACTCGTTTATGTTTAAACCTTAGTCATGTACGTTATTTTTATAACTCAAAGTTTAATTGTTGTGAGATGGTTTCTATGTTGCAGTTCCTCAACCTGCCCAACTTAACTCTTTTGTGAACTCAGTTTCTGAACTAGATGGGACTAATTATACTGAGTGGAAAGAACATATTGAGTTTTACTTGGGAGTACTTGAGATAGATTCGGGATTGACTGTGGATAAGCCGGCTGATCTTACGGCTACGTCCACGGAGAATGAGAAACTTGCCCATAATGCATGGACTAAAGCCAATAAACTGTGCTTGAAGTTCCTGCGTCTAACCACTGCATCCAACATCAAATCTTCCATTCCCGACACTGAGACTCAAACCGCTAAGGAGTACTTACGGATAATCACTGAACGCTTTAAGCCTGGTGACAAAGCTGTTGCTGTGAAACTTATGGCTGAACTAACCACTGCCCGTTATGATGGTACCAAGACCATGCAGCAACATGTACTTGACATGGCTAATCTGGCTGCAAAGTTGGCTAGACTGGGCATGAAAGTAGAGGATTCATTCCTAGTCCAGTTTATTCTCAACTCCCTGCCTCAACAGTATGGTCCTTTTCAGATTCACTATAACACGATTACGGAAACGTGAAATGTGAATCAATTGACCAATAAGCTGGTTCAGGAAGAGGCAAGGATTAAGCAGCAGAACAGCCATGTTGCTAATGCTAATTACATGCATGGGAATGGGAATGGGAAGAACAAATTCATAAAGAAAAATTGGAAGGGCATTAAGAATAGCTCCTCCAATCAGAATAGTTCTTCCAACCAGTCTAGTCAACCTTCACCAAAGAAAGCTAAGAAGAATGAGAATTGTCACTTTTGCAAGAAGGTTGGACACATTCAGAAGGACTGCATAAAGCGCAGAGAAAGGTTCGGAAAGAAGGGTAAGCCTCTGACTTTCGTATGTTTCGAATCAAATTTTGTAGAAGCACCTTCTAACACTTGGTGGATTGATTCTGGATCTAATATTCATGTTTCAAACTCGATGCATGGATTCCTTACAACCAGGAACATAAGTCCAAATGAAGCCTACCTTTACATGGGAAATAGGATGAAAGCCCCAGTAGAAGCCATTGGAACTTTTCGTTTAGTATTAAGTACTGGTTTTCATTTAGGTTTAGAGAACACTCTTTATGTTCCTACAGTTTCTCGCAATTTGATTTCCTTGTCTAAACTTGATATTAATGGTTTTTCTCAATATACTGGTGATAGACGTTTCAGTTTGTTTAAGAATAATGGTTTAGTAGGTTCGAGAATTTTAGTTAATGGTTTATATCAACTTACTCTTGATAGTTCCTTTTCTGAATCTCTTAATGTGACCTTGCATCCTAAAGTGGGTTTAAAACGTAGTAGGACAAGTGAAAGTTCTTCATTCTTGTGGCATAAAAGGTTGTGTCATACATCCAGAGAAAGAGTTAACTTATTAGTGAAAGAAGAGATTCTTCCGAGTCTTGATTTTACTGATTTTGAGGTGTGTATAGATTGCATTAAGGGTAAGCAAACTAAACATACCAAGAAGAGAGCCACAAGAAGTACTGAACTGCTTGAAATTATACATACAGAAATATGTGGACCTTTCGATTTTCCATCTTTTGGTGGAGAAAAATATTTCATTACCTTCATTGATGATTATTCACGTTACTGTTATCTTTACCTTTTGCATGATAAATCTCAATCTGTGAATGTTGTAGAATCCTACTTAACTGAGGTTGAGAGACAATTAGGTAAAAAGGTGAAAATCATTAGGTCTGATAGAGGTGGTGAATATTATGGAAAATATGATGAGTCAGGACAACGTCCTAGTCCTTTCGCTAAGCTCCTTGAAAATTTAGGGATTGTTCCTCAGTACACAATGCCTGGTTCGCCATGGATGAATGGTGTTGTTGAGAGACGTAATCGTACACTTTTAGAGATGGTTAGGAGTATGATGAGTAATTCCAACTTACCCATATCGTTGTGGATGCATGCCCTTATGACTGTTGTGTATATCTTGAACCGGGTTCCCAATAAAGTTGTTCCTAAGACACCTTTTGAGATGTGGAAAGGATGGAAACCCAGTTTAAGACATTTATGTGTATGGGAATGCCCAGCAGAGGCACGCATTTATAGTCCACATGAAAAGAAACTCGATCCAAAAACCATTAGTGGGTTTTTTATTGGGTACCCAGAAAGATCAAAAGGGTTCAGGTTTTACTGTCCTAATCATAGCACCAGAATTGTAGAAACCGGTAATGCTAAATTCCTTGAGAATGGCGAAGTCAGTGGGAGTGATAAAGTAAGAGAAGTGGTCATTAGAGAAATTCGGGCACCAATACCAATTCCTTTGCCCAGGATTTCGACTGACATTGTTCTACCTAATGTTGTTGGTCCAACCAACAGTGTAGAACCAATTGTCAATGACCATGCACTCCATCATGGGCCTATCGTCGTTGAACCGAGTGTAAGTGCAACACCTGAAGTAGCATTAAGGAGGTCCACAAGACCTCGAAGACCAGCTATTTCAGATGACTATATGTTGTACTTGCAAGAATGTGAATTTAACATGGGATTGGAAAAAGATTCGGCTACGTATTCACAAGCCATGAAAAGTGAAGATTCTGATAAATGGATTAATGCCATGTTTGATGAGATGAAATCTATGGCTACAAACAAAGTTTGGGAGTTGGTTGATTTACCAGAAGGTCATAAGAAAGTCGGTTGTAAGTGGGTCTATAAGACCAAACGCGACTCTCTTGGTAGAATCGAACGACATAAAGCTAGATTTGTAGCTAAAGGGTTCCATCAAGAAGAGGGCACCGATTATAATGAGACCTTCTCTCCAGTTTCAAAGAAGGATTCTATACGAATCATTATGGATTTAGTAGCTCATTTTGACTTAGAGTTACATCAAATGGATGTGAAAACGGCTTTTCTGAATGGGAGTTTAGAAGAAGAAGTCTATATGGCTCAGCCAGAAGGCTTCATTACAGATGGAAAGGAAAACAAGGTCTGTTTGTTAAAGAGGTCAATATATGGATTAAAGCAAGCTTCTCGACAATGATATCTTAAGTTTCATGATACCATTACCACCTTTGGGTTCACCGAAAACATGGTTGATCATTGTATATACCTGAAGATCAGTGGGAGTAAGTTTGCATTTTTGGTTCTATATGTTGATGATATCTTGATAGCAAGTAGTGACCTTGGTTTATTACGGGAAACCAAGGACTTTCTTTCTCAAAACTTTGAAATGAAAGATATGGGAGATGCTTCTTATGTGATTGGGATAGAAATATTACGTGACAGACCACGTAGGATTTTAGGATTATCTCATAATGCATATATCACAAAAGTTTTGGAAAATTTTGGCATGGCGTCATGTGATCCTAATGTTGTTCCGATTCAGAAAGGGGACAAGTTCAGCTTAAGTCAATGTCCTCAAACTGAGTTAAAACGTGATCGAATGAAAGACTACCCTTATGCGTCTCTTGTAGGAAGTTTGGGGTATGCACAGGTTTGCACTAGACCAGACATCAGTTTTGCAGTTGGCATGTTGGGTCGCTATCAAAGCAATCCATGCATTGATCATTGGAGAGTTGCAAAGAAAGTGATGAGATACTTACAAGGAACGAAGAAACTTATGCTCACATTTAGGCGTACTGATCACCTTGAGGTGGTTGGGTACACGGATTCAGACTTTGGTGGATGCGTGGACACTAGGAAAAGCACTTTTGGTTATGTGTTCATGTTAGTTGGAGGTGCTGTTTCATGGAGAAGTGCCAAGCAGTCCATCATTGCATCATCCACTATGGAGGCCGAGTTTGTAGCATGCTTTGAGGCTACAATTCACGCATTATGGCTGCAGAATTTTCTTTCAGGGCTTACAATCATGGATTCTATTGCTAGGCCGCTGAAAATTTATTGTGACAACACCGCAGCAGTATTCTTTTCGAAGAATGATAAGTACTCTAAGGGTATAAAGCACATGGAGATGAGATACTTATCAGTCAAGGAAGAAGTTCGGGAGAAAAGAGTGTCCATTGAGCACATCAACACTCATGCTAATATAGCAGATCCATTAACTAAGGGGTTACCACCTAAGACATTTAAGCAGCATGCTAATACAATGGGTCTTGGGGGTGACCAGTAGTGTAGCTTTTCTTATTTATGAATTTATGGATTGTTAAGTGCTTTTGTTATGACACTGATTTTGAGTATTCATTATTGAAGCTTCTGAAATTTTCTGTTTCATATTATGGATCATTTATGTACATATTAAAATAATGCATGACAACAGAACTAGTCTTTCTTCAAGACATTAATGGGGACCATTATGATTACCTCTAAAATACAGACTTAGTTGTTTTGATTGTTGGTTAGTGGTACATGGAAGGGACTACGTTCTTTAATTAATGTAGAACCGCTATGACTCTAGCTAATGATTCAGATCAACTGAGGGTAATTAAGATAAATCGGTTAAATATATCATTTCAGTATTTATGCGCGCCTTATGTTTGTTCCTATATGACCATTAAAGCATTTGTCATATGGACCAAGTGGGAGAATGTAAGAAATTCATGACCCAACAAGTATGGGCTTGTGGGTATTTCGAACATCTTATTATGTGGCCCATATAACATATCAGGTTTAATTAAGGAACCACTGATTTGATAAGATTCGGTTATAACTAGAAGATATTATTCTCTATTATTTAAAGATATTATCTATTATTGATCAACTTTGATGGAAGGTTGAGATCTTATCTTTAGAGGATTTCGGCCCCTCTCTCTGCCTATAATAATAATCCGAAATTCATCATTAGGGTTATCTTAACGTAACACAGCTGAAGCATATGCTAAGAGAGAGAAGGCGAATTCCAAGGTATGCGTTTTGCTCCAACAGATTCTCATCCTCTTCGTTATCTCATAATCACGATGTCTAACGGTATGTCTTTATGCCTTTGTGATTAAGCGTATGATCAAGATCCTAAATCGTAATCATGTTAGGATTAATGTTTACAAATTAATGTGTATAGTTTACATGGTGGAGGTCCAAGGGCTCTTTTCCGACGACGACCAGCTGTGGAGGGTGGCCGGAGCTAGTGGTTCTGGTGGTTAGTGGCTGTTGCGCACAGCTGCGCGCTCGGGAGTGGCTTGCCGAGGACAACAGGTTGCATAGAGAGGTTTGGCGCACGGCGGCTAGCTTCTACGATGACAAAGGATACCCGAAATCAAGAGGAAGAGAAGGCCATGGTGAATACAAGCTCCATGGGAGGTGCTGCTACGGTCTTGTGGTAAAAACACAACCATGGGAGAAAACAAAAACGAGGGGGAAGATGGGGAAAATTCCCTCTATTGACATTATAAATACACAACCATGTAGGCCTTTGTGAAGATAAACGGGTATAACCCACGATCTTGTGGGAAAAACACAACCATGTAGGCCTTTGTGAAGATAAACGCTTTCTATATGATATTTTATCTGTATAAATAGGGTAAATTATCGTAAATCACCCATTCAATAGGCCATATTGTCCAAAACCACCTCTATAAATCGATATTACCGAAAACCACCCGAATAACGGACGCCGTTACAAAATCACCACACATCCCCTAACTCCGTCTAAAATTCGTTAGGGTCAATTACCGGAAACCACCCGTCCAATAGGCCATATTGCCCCAAACCACCCCTATAAATAGATATTACCGAAAACCACCCGAATAGTCTCACACGTCCTTTTTTTGAATATTACTATATTAATTTTGGGTTAAATAATATTAGAAACTTAGATTTATAAAATAAATAAGTTTGGGTAATTTTTTAGAAGCTTTTAGGGACATTTTTGCCATAACTTGGAAAGTTGGGCAAAATATTACAATTAAACCAAAAGTGGGGGGCAACCCCGGTTACTGTTCATCGTCTCCCCCAAAACAGCCCATCTCCTCGGCTGAGCTCTCCACAATCCGTTCGATTAAGGTATCCTTGTAGCTTGGATCAGAACGCGTAAGATCTCCATGAAATCGGGATGAGTAAGTCGCGGACAAGATCGAATTTTCTCGTTTAAGGCAATAATTTTATCTAAAAACGAGTAATGGTAAATCGAAGAAATCGGGGCCAATTCTAGATCGTTTCTATTGATATTTTATACAATTTTGAAGATCTTTCCAAGCTCTTTTCAACCCCTATAAATAGGGTTACAATCGTTGAAATTTGGTCATCCAATTTCGAGATCAAAGCCGCGAGCCCTAGAACTTTTGAAGCCTATGTTGTCGTCCAGTTATCGGCCACCACCGAGCACCTCCACCTCAATTTCCGCCACCAATAGTTGCGTCGGGAATCCACCTTCAAAGGCCCTCTTACCCCGCCGCCGAACCTCCACCGTCGAGGCCGAATTTTGGCGTTGAACCGCACGTGCCGCCGCGAGTCGTTTGGGAATCTCCGGCTTGGTTCGATTTTCGACCTTTTTATTTTTTATTTATTTTTATTTGGCTTAATCATGGTTAATTAGATTAATCTAGATTACTGATATTATTTACCCAAAATTAATATAGTAATATTCAAAAAAAGAGTACAAGTGATGGGTGGTGATTTGGTAACGACGTCCGTTATTCGGGTGGTTTTCGATAATATCGATTTATAGGGGTGGTTTTGGGCAATATGGCCTATTGAATATAACAGATTTTAGACGGAGTTAGAGGATGGGTGGTGATTTGGTAACGGCGTCCGTTATTCGGGTGATTTCCGGTAATATCGATTTATAACGGTGATTTTGGATAATATGGCCTATTGGACGGGTGGTTTCCGATAATTGATCCGTATAAATAAGTACTTTAAGTAAGACAAACCTGAAACAACTAATACTATTTGGGAAACATTGCTTCGCTTGTCGAGGGTATACATAGTGTGGAGGTAAAATATTATCTTTAATATTTATTTGACTTTTTTTTGTCATTTATATTTAAATTTCGCAGACCACCATATTTAATGGACTTTGAATTATGGAGGCCCAACAAAGTAATTTAATTAGTTTATCACAAAGAGAAATGCATTAATTATCTAAAACATTATAATCTTACTCTTTATCATTCAATTGAACGTTCATCAGCTTTTTCACTCTGCTTCCTTACTAACTTGAGCATGAGGTGAAATGGGGGATAAAGCTTCACTTTTGACCTTTCTCTATGTTCACAGGGCATCGAAAAGAGGATCAGAAAGATTGATGTTCGTCGCAGTTGCGGATTCTCGTCGTTGTCATCATCAATTAATTACGGTATAAATTATACTATCACAATTGGCGTCGTGTTTGAGAAATGAAAAACGACGACGGATGTCCGTGTGCTCCTACACCGGCATTGAGTAACATATTTCAATTTCAAGCACTTCTCGGTGGCGCAACTCTACTTACTTGCAAACATACAACCAGCGTAATTTCAAGCCGGTACACATGGAAATCGAAACATGGTTTCCCAATATTTAGATAATTTTTAACAAGCACGAGAATGGGCCACGAAAGGCGGTGATTGGGTTCTTAGCATTTGAGTCGGTGATTATATTTAAAAGTGGAGCAAATTGCATAGTTAATTCATGATAGAAACCAATCTTGTTTCTGGCTAACTCGGACGTGAAGCCTCGTGCTATGCATCTTAGTTGGCGGCTCAAACGGTGATCACATGGAGCGAGCCTAGTCCCGTTATGTTCGTGACGCTGCAAGGCTTTTCCGACAATCGGTCACGGCGGCTTGGATTCTCCACCGGCGTTAGAAAAATGCTTAAAATTGGCGTAGTTCCCCGATTTTCTGTATACAACATGGGCAAGTTCGAAGGTGTCTCGATGTCGTTCAAAGATGGTTTAAAACGATTCAAGAGTCGAGTTCAACTAACTCAAGCATGAGGAAGACGATGGTGTGATCTGATTCTGGATTAAATGGCCCAAAATGGATCTATCTTGTGATCGAACGTGGGTAGACTAAAGGTATGTTCCCTAAACTTATACTCCCTCTGATTATCAATAACTGTCGGTTTACAATACTTCACACAGATTAAGAAAAAGCCACTTTACTTACTAAACCTAATTAATGACCCAATTTCTTTTAATCTTCGTTGGGATGTTTGGTGGAGGCCTGGGAAATATGAGAGAGTGATCTGAGGGAATAATTAATGAAATGGCCTTTTGTTGGGGGAAATAAGGATGAGAGAAAGAGTTTTAATGATAGAAAACTTGGGAATAGTAGAACTAAAAGTAAAACGTCAGTTAAATGTGATAGAGAAAGAGAGTGTAAAACCACAGTTATTGTTAATCGGAGGGAGTACTATAAAAAAAAAATGTTGTGAGTTTGTGGCAGGCATGTCATCACCCTCGTACAGAGTGCCCTCAGTCTTCGTTAATTAGCCTTCAGGCCACAGGGGCACACACTGCCATCAATCTTTATTTTATTAGCCTTTAGGGTGCAAGTGCACGAGCTGCGATCAGTCTTTATTTTATTCGCATTCGGGCCAAATGGGCACGAGTTGTCAAAACCATGGCATTGTTATACACTATGGACACGAGCTGTCAAAACCATGGCATCGATTATACACTATGGACACAAGCTGACAAAACCATGACAATTGTTATGCACTATGGACACGAGCTGTCAAAACCATGGCATCGGTTATGCACTATGGACATGAGCTGTCAAAACCATAGCATCGGTTATGCACTATGGACACGAGCTGTCAAATCTGTGGATTCGGTTATGCACTATGGGCACAAGCTGTAAAAACCATTGCATCGGTTATGCATTACGGACGACAAGGCTGCAGGGGAAAACGCACAGACCGTGCGTCCAACCGCACGACCATGTGGCAAATCTCGGTAAAAATCACCTTTGCCTGATTAATTAAATCATTAACTCGTAACCAACGCACGGGCCATGCGGTTAATTCTTTATGTTCGAGACCAATGCATGGGTCGTGTGCTCAAACGCATGGCCGTGCAGAATCAGTTCTGTCGCGCGCTCACTTGCCCGACTTGCTTTAACCCACAAAACGATTTGGCCTACTCTTGGGCCTTGTCTAAGAGTTTAGATGGAGAGTTTGTTGTAGACCATTAACATAACTTTTTCAGGCTTCCGACCCTCGATTAGCCTCTAAAGCCCGAGGGGCATTTGTGGAGGTAAAATTTAGGGAAATTTCGCATAGTAGCCACGAGGTATTGCGAATTCCGCGTGGTACCCAAAGTTTTTAAAAAGTCCACGTGGTAGCCTTGAGATTTCACAGATTTCACAGATTTCGCTTGGTACCCTCAAATATTATAAACAACAAAAAAATAATTACAAATTACCCATATTTTAAACTTAATTTAATAAAAACATGATACCCTTGTGTAATTTAAGCAAACACCTAATCTTTATCTTTATAAAACCAAAAAAATCTAATTTTTTTAGGTAAATTTAAGAAACCTTCTCTTATTTATACATTTTATGACATCATAATTATTATTATTTAAAAAATCACCCAACATTATTTATTTTTTAAACATTTTTTTATTAAAAAAAAACTACTTTTATGAATTTTTTTGTTCTCCCATAAAGCGTTATCGAGTAACTTTTACAAAAATTCCAAATTTCAAATATTTTTCAAAATAAAAAAGAATTTAATCAAAATACCATGTACTTTAGATTGTATGTTGAAAAAATGTATTATTGAAAAAGATATTCGAATAAGGGTGTATTTTTAAATTTTAAACAAATAAATAAAGAATATTAATTCTTTAAAATAAAAAACTTATGGTGTAATGAAGAATATGTAAATAAGAGTAGCTTTTTAATATTTCCTTGCAAAAAAATATAAAATTTTGTGGTCTTATAAAAAAAATAAAGATGAGGTGTTTTTTTCAATGCGCCAATAGTATTATGATTTTATTAAATTATATTTAATATATAGATAACTTATAATGATTTTTTTATTTATAATGCTTGAGGGTATTAGGCGGAATTTGTGAAACATCGTGGTTATCACGCATACTTTTAAAAAAACTTTGGGCACCACGCGGAATTCGCAATACCTCGTGGCTACCACGCGGAATTTCCCTAAAATTTATTTGCCTTTTCTTTGTTATTTCTATTTAAATTTCAGAGCCACCATATTTAATGGGTTTTGGATTATAGAGGCCCAATAAGGTAATTTAAATAGCTTTTCTATTTAAACATCCTAAGCTTACTCTCTCTCATGCAATTAAACGTTCACCAGCTTTTCTCTCTGCCTCCTTATTGACTTGAGCGATGGAGGTGAAACGGAAAATAAAGCTCCGTCTTTGGCCTTTCTTTATGTTTACAGGGCATCGAAAAAAGAATCGGAAAAATCCGTCACAGTTGCGGATTCTCGTCACCGTCATCATCAATTAATTGCAGTACAAAATTATGCCAGTACACATACGTACGTACATCGTAATCCCTCGAATCTTGTATATGCTGGACTATACTATCCTAATTAGTGATTAGTGAAACACCGTCTTGCATTAAAACACTCACTACAAAATCCTACATCCGTGCTTTAAGGGAATGTGAAGAAAGTAAAATATGAAGTCCATCTTATACTACTCTCTCGGTCCCTTTTCTTCTTCATGTTTCGTTTTTGTATACTATTCATAGTTAAAGAGAATCTTTGAAATTTCTTCCAATATATAAGCAAAAACATAGTCATGTGGGGTCTTATTTGATTCTTCTTAACGAGTACTTTAATAATATCAAAAAATTATATTTTTTATTAATATGTAATTAGAGATATTAACGATACAAAATTTGTCTCGACAAGTGTGCCATATCAAATAAGGAAGAACAAAAAGGGACGGAGGGAGTAGTACTTTAGGTCTCGATACCATAGTTCGATTTTTTTCTCTCTCTAATTTTATTAATATTTTAAAATTAACGAGAACTGTTTGAAGATCGACCCACCACTTAATTTAGAATTTATAGGGATTGAACCTATGATTTATTGATATTTTATACAATTTCAACTTCAGTACAAAACTACTACTAAGCCATGCCCTTTTTCTTGTAATTTTCTCATCACTTTTATATTTGTATTATGAAAATAAAAATTTAAGAGGGTTGTATCTGGAGTCCGACGGAATTCCAAGGGGTTTTCCGGAGGAAAATGAGCCCGAGCGCCTCTTAGCTTTTTCAACCACTGAGTATAGGGTTAGTGTAGAGGTATAAATTAGTTTTATAAAAATATTCGAGATAAAATATCTTTATTTATTCTAAATATCTTTGAATAATGGAGGTTATTATTACGCTTATATACGTGCAAAAACTATTTTTTTTTTCAAAAGGCGGGCAAGGCTTGAATGAATGAATTAAGCAGAACTAGAACATTAGTCCCACTTGGAAAAAATATTCTTTGAAAGAAAGATGATTCCTTAGCTTAAAAAAAAGTAATTAATATCATCCAAATCTAGGAATGAGCATCGGTCTAAAATGGAACCGAACCGAAAACCAAATTCGGGAAACATGTGGACCGAGATCGGATCGGATCGGATCGGTACGGTCACAGTCCCGACCTGGTCCATCTAGGACCGGTTTTGGACCTATTTCATATTTTAAAAATAAAATTATAAAAAAAACTTTAAAATATTAAATATTATTTTTTATGGTATATAGTAATATATTAATATAGAAACATATGTATTATATTAAATTATACAGTTTATAAGTATTTAATAAAAAAAAAGTATTTTGAATAAAACCGGTCTAGATCGGACCGGGACCGAAATCTTAAAAATAAATGATGGCTGACGGTTTTCATTCGGTCCAAAAAATCGATTTGGACTGATTTTTGTCATTCCTATTCAAATCATTCAATTTTGTCTCTACAAACAACCCTAGTTATGGCTTGAGCATCAAAGACTAACAAGGAGATAAAATCCGCCTTTGGCAGTTTTTATACTCGCAGGAAATCGAAAATGATATCAGAGGAAATTTATACTCATCGAAATTGCGAGTTCTAATCATCATCAATCATCAATTTATTGTGTTATATTTTTACTAACACATTTGGAAAATCCCAATAAACTAATCGTTTGTTTGGATTACGCATTTTATTGTATTATAATATCAAAAACTTGCATTATAATGTCAAAAATGACATTATAATGTCGTTTTTGGCATATCATACATAAGCCAAACAAACCGGTGTGAAACAAATTCAACATATCTTTTCATACTCGTTCTCCTTTCCCCTCAAAATTAATCTGGTTTGGAGAAGTGGGATGAGATTTAAGGGCATCCCACAGTTATATTTCCTCAACCGGATTCCTCGTTTTAACTCGAACCCGAGTTATGCTAACATAATTCCTCAATTCACTTTTCAACCTGTTTGTACACATGTGGTGTATTTACTACTAGAAAAGGACATATTTCATCCTCATTCTGAGACTGTACAAGAAGATCTTACTATTGGTTCCAATTTGCAAACAACAACAACAACAAAAATCATAATTATGGCCTAAATTATTGTTCCTGAGTTGTATTAACTTGTAACTCAAACTTACAATAATTTCTGAAGGACTATTCTATTTGAATCACCTCACCGACCCAAATTTTAAAATTACACTGCAGCTGTGATTTTAATATAAAAAAGGAAATTATAAGTATGTTTATTTCTTAGGCACTCTTAATTATCCCAATTCAAGATGCACAGTGTTTCTTGAGAATCTGGTCAATCTTTGAAGCTTTTTAATGGCATTATCGGGCCACTACTACTCCTTCAGATGACAGATAGAAAACACTATTTTATAAAAGCTGAGATCTGAATCTACACTTTCAACTCTTCCAATTGGACCATGACAAAGAGGAGGAAGAACAGATCTAACAGAAATCATACATCAGAATTAGCAGTCATTGAACTACAAGCAGGAGAATTTGTACATCAGACAGCCAAAGGACAAACTAAGCAACTATTCGGGAAGATAATCATTTGGCAAAGAGAAAGAAATCCAGTAGAGCTCAGAGGACTGAGAAAAAGAGGGCTTAAATTCATGGTCTTTCCACAATAAAACAAAGGGAAAAAATAAGAGATGAATATTACAAAGGCTAGAATTTCACCATACAAATTAAAAGAAAAAAAACACCCTCATTTGCTTCTACATCTTCATCTCCATCTCTGCAGCACCATATGTTTCTTCTTCTTGTTCTTCTTTCAATATCCCCTGCACATTAATTTCCACCCTTAAGATTAAAAAATGACAAAATAATAATAACCCAATAAATATCTTTTGTGAATAAGTAAAGGGTAAATTTAACCTGTGGAGCTGTGGGTTGGTCATGAAGAGGAAAAGAGAAGAAATTAGTGGGCTGAGTGAAAGATCTGTGTGGGGTTAAATCTGTCTTTTTAGAGCCAATGTGTGATTTTCTGAGACTCAAGAAGCCCTTCCACCTAGCCTTACTCTGAGGAGGCTTGAGAGAGAAGACGTCTCCATCTTCATCATCATCATCACCAGCAAGCAATTCATCTCTCAATGTAGTAGTAGTAGGAGCAGAAGAAGAAGGGGGCTTGTGAAATTTGTGGTTATCTTTCATGGGCAAGATCCTGCCTTTGAAGAAGAGCTCATCAGCACTCAACTGAAGGGAGTTGTGTGAAACAGTACTGAACTCAAAATCAGATGAAATGGGTGCATCTGATCTTAACCCTCTACTACTACTACTAGTGTTGCTGTTAGCAATTTGTGAATGGGACTCCACAAAATCATTGGAGAAGGAGATTCTTGGGCTCATTGGAGGAGCTCCTTTGTGCTCTGAATTGTACATCTCCAAACATGCCATGAAACAAAGGACAAGGAGGAGGAGAAGAAGAAGAAGAAGAAGGGACAGAAACAAACAAAATTAAATCTCTCTATTCTCCTCCTATAATGAGAGAGGAAGGAGCTAGCTAACAAGACCAGCTATTTTTTTTGAGCCTCACACTAGGAAAAATAAAAAATGAATAAAAAATGAAGAAATTGTCATGGACCCTCTAGGGAAAATGCTAATCTCATGTCTGTTTCAATGCAACCCCACAAGAGGGTAGATATTTATATCAGAGGGCAGGCAGAGTGCTGGTAAAAGGACACAACTGACTCAAGGATGGGAAATTGGAAATGGGAAATGGGAAATGGGAAATGGGAATTGCTTTTTGACTCCAACATGTACTGTAGTATATGTTTTTATTAAATAAAATACTCATGAAATTTTGTAATTGTACGTATGAAATTGAAAATTTCATGTTTGATACTGAAAAGAAATAAGAGGGCTTGTTGACATTTTGTTGGTTAATACTCATGAAATTCATGTACCCGTTTCTTTATGTTGTAGGGGTGTCTTCAAGATGAAATCACCCACGATTTTGTTAAAGGCTAGTTAACATTTAAAATCAAGGTAATAGTTTTTTAATACTCTTAATAACATCAAAATATAGAAATCATTGGAAAAAGAGTTTATATTTTTTGTTTAATATTTACATAAAAGGAATTTAAGCCGTTTATTTTTTTTATCTTTCTGTGGTAGCATATTTTTGTATCATAGAGATTAAGAAAACCGGCAATGATAAATCTCTTTGGAACCTGATCAGTGAAGTGGATCTGCAAGGAAAAACGATCAAGGGAGGGTCGGGATCTTTACTAAGGCCTCTCCAACGCTTGCGTCAGATATTATATGTAGAGAATTTCACCCATGGTGGCTAGGGTTTTCTTAAAAGAGAAGAAAATGAATGAGAATTTTGGAGGCTAGGGTTTTAGGTTACTTCTTATGCTTTTTTTATACTTGAAAACCTCTCGATAGGCTTTTTGCCTTAACGGGTTTTTCCCTTTTGGCCCAACACTTTAAATAATATAAACAATTATAAATAAATTTGATTGAATAAATTTTACCTCCACAAATGCCCATCGAATTCTCGAGGCTCATACGAGGGTCGAGGATTCGAATAATCTGACTTGCGATCTGATGCATGGTCCGTGCGATTGAAGCTATATCCAGTTGATTTTCTTATTTCTCTATAGGCTAATTCTGAATCAGTATTTCGGAGGGTGACCTCGATTCTAGGTGCGTTTTGGTTTGCTTTCGGAGGGGGACCTCGATTCTAGGTGTGTTTTGGTTTGCTCTCAGAGGGTGGCCCAAAGGCGTAGCGACAACGAGGTGTCGAGGTGGCCCGAAGGCACAATGACAGCGAGGTGTCAAGGTAAGTCGAAGGCATGAGGACAACGAAGTGTTGAGGTGGCCCGGAGGCGCAATGACAACGAGGTGTCGAGGTGGCCCGGAGGCGCAATGATAGCAGAGTGTCATGGTAGCCCAAAGGCGTAGCGATAACGAGGTGTCGAGGTGGCCTGGAGGCGCAATGACAGTGAGGTATCAATATGGTCTGAAAGCGTAACGACAGCGAGGTGTTGAGGGGGGATGATGGCGCAATGACAGCGAGATGTCAAGGAGGCATAGCGACAATGAGGTGTCGAGATGGCCCGAAGGCGCAACGACAACGAGGTGTCAAGGTAGCCCGAAGGCATAGCGACACCTAGGTGTCGAGGTGGCCCGAAGGCGCAATGACAGCGAAGTGTTAAGGTAGCCCGAAGGCATAGCGACAACGAGGTGTCCCGAAGGCGCAATGACAACAAGATGTCAAGGTGGCCCAAAGGCGTAACGACAATGAGGTGTCGAGGTGGCCCGAAGGCGCAATGACAACGAGGTGTCAAGGTGGCCCGAAGGCGTAGCGACAACGAGGTGTTGAGGTTGCCCGAAGGCGTAGCGACAACGAGGTGTCAAGGTGGCTTGAGGGCATAGCGACAACGAGGTGTCGAGGTGGCCCGAAGGCGCAATGACAGTGAGGTGTCAAGGTAGCTCGAAGACATAGCAACTGCGAGGTGTCAAGGTGGCCCGAAGGCGCAATGACAACGAGGTGTCAAGGTGGCCCGAAGTCATAACGACAACGAGGTGTCGAGGTGGCCTAATGGTGCAATGACAATGAGGTGTCAAGGTAGCCCGAAGGCGTAGCGACAACGAGGTGTCGAGGTGGCGCGTAGCTACAATGAGGTGTCGAGGTGGCTCGATGGATAATAGAATAAGATGGCAGCTCGTGCCCCTACGACTCGTAGGCTAATAAAATATGATGGCAGCTCGTGCCACTGCGACCCGTAGGTTATGTAATACCCCGGATTTGTAATCCATTATAAGGATTAGAGTGCTACCCATGTCAACAAGAGCTCTTCCTTTTTCTGGTTCAAGTGAGGACAAAGAACTAGAAAGTTAAGTGTGCTAGGGCGGGAGTAGTACTGGGATGGGTGACCTCCTGGGAAGTTCCTGGTTGGCATGGGGACAGCGCTTTTAAGGCTGTGGGCCTTACAAATGGTATCAGAGCCGACTCCGGGTTACGAGTGGGCTTGGTCCGGTGGACGGTCGCTCGACCCAGAGGGTGGTCTTTGGGCTTGACGAGGTCGTCAAGGGTTTAAGTGGGGGTGATTGTAATACCCCGGATTTGTAATCCATTATAAGGATTAGAGTGCTACCCATGTCAACAAGAGCTCTTCTTTTTCCTGGTTCAAGTGAGGACAAAGAACTAGGAAGTTAAGCGTGCTAGGGCGGGAGTAGTACTGGGATGGGTGACCTCCTGGGAAGTTCCCGGTTGGCATGGGGACAGCGCTTCTAAGGCTGTGCAAGTTAATAAAATAAGATGATAGCGCGTGCCTCTGCACAGCCCGTAAGCTAATAGAATAAGATGGATGATCGTGCCCCTGCGGCCTATAGGCTAATAGAATAAGATGGAAGCTCGTGCCCATGCGGCCCGTAGGCTAATAGAATAAGATGGCAGCTCGTGCCCCTACGGCCCGTAGGCTGATAGAATAAGATGGCAGCTCGTGCCCATGCGGCCCGTAGGCTAGAATAAGATGACCGCTCATGCCCCTGCAGCCTGTAGGCAATGCCCGAAGGCTTAATGGCAGTTCGTGCCCCAGACCTTAATTTCAACGTCATGATTATCAGTCTTTCATAGCAAGCATTTTGATTCCACTTTCAAGAGATAGATCATCTTCGTCGACGGAATCCATGAATCGCTTTAGTTAGCGATTCGCTCCAGAGTTTGTACCGACATGGCATAAACATATATTAATAGAATAATTAAATCTAATTATTCGAATTACATCAATATTAACTGAATTGAATTTAGCTTGAACAAGTTTGGTGTAAAAGTTTACCGATTGAGTTGAACGCGGGTCGAACCCGGTGTGGGGAAATAGAATACTAGCTCTTGTACGAACTGTAATAGCCTTGTGTTCTTCTCTGAATTTGGTCCTGTATTTGGCAGAGTCATTTTTGTTGTACAGAAGTCAGAATAGAGTGATTCAAAAGCCCACAGAAACCTTGAAGAGTCTAGTTTGATCCATCCAAATTTCATGTAAAACGGACGAGCGAATTGGAAGTTGTATTGATTCAAAAATTCGGTCACATGATTTTTCTCTGAAATTTACCCCGATTTTGGCAAAGTCGTTCTTGTTGCACTTATATCGAAATGGAGTGATTTCAAATCCCAAGGAAATCTTGAAGAGTTTAGTTTGATCCCTCCAAATTTAACGCAAAACGGACTAGCGAATTGAACTTTGTAGTGATTCAAAAATCATGTCGCTATATTTTCTCTAATTTGACCCCGACTTCGGCGAAGACGATTTTTTTTTGCAAAGATGTCGGAATGGAGTGGTTCCAAAGCCCACAGAAACCATGAAGAGTCTAGTTTGATCCCTACAAGTTTCACGCAAAACGGATAAGAAAATCGAAACTTGTACTGATTTGAAAATTCTATCGCATGACGAATCCGAGAAGGAATCCATCTTTCCAGATGTGTCCCCGGGGATTCATCGTCTCCTTCGTTTACCACAGACGGTGTCAAATATGGTAGCATATTTTTGTACCATAGAGATTAAGAGAACCGACAACGATAAGTCTCCCTAGAACCTGATCAGTGAAGTGGATCTGCAAGGAAAAATAATTAAAGGGAGGGTTGTGATCTCCCTTAAGACCCCTCCGACACTCAAGTCAATTATGATATGTAGAGAATTTCACCCATGGTGGTTAGGATTTTCTTAAAAGAGAAGAGAATAAATGAGTTTTTTTAAGGCTAGGGTTTTAGGTTACTTATTATGCCTCTTTTATACTTGAAAACCTCTCGATGGGTTTTTTGCCCTAATGGGTTTTTCTCTTTTAGCCCAAAACTTTAAATAATATTAACAATTAAATATAAATTTGATTGAATAATTTTTACCTCAATACTTTCCATTCAAAACATGTGTATATAATAAATAAAAAAGAAGAGAGCATGTTTGTGACGAAATGAGCAAGAAAACTTTTGAAACAAGACATAAGATTCCAAGAGAAGAGACGGAAATTTGAAAGAGAAGAGAGCGGAAATATGTTTGTGCGTAATTGCATGCATTCAACTAGTTGGAATTAACTAAAACCAGCTCCTTCTGGAGCCCGCCGCCACCATGGCAACACCACCCCCGCCGTCACCATGGCAACCTTCAATCCCTCCGATTCTCCCCGCCGCTACAATGGCATTCCTTTACCCAACCGCTCTCCCCCGGTTATCCCCTCCTCACCACCACTTTCTGTTCCGGCGACCACCATCCACCTCCGACGAACACACCCTCGTTCCCGCCAGCGGCCTGCTTCAGATCCAACCTAGATGTGCCTCTTGCGTCCTTCTTCTCCCTCCGACGGTACTCCCCTCTCACCACCTCGGTCAGTGCAGCGGCTCGTTGTCCTCGAGGGAGAGGGCGGTGATGGGGTCGGGGCCGCCGAGGTGGTCCAGGAGATAGGGGCTGCTGGAGAGGGGGTCGGGGTGGGTGGCGTTTGCAGCGGCGGATTGGAGGAGCCGGCCCATATTTTTTTTTATTGGGTTCCGTTGCGAGACACTCTTGGGATGATGAAGCTTGCCTAGATGATGAATTGAGTTGTAGTTCCGGCTTGTTAGAGGATGACCTTCCTTCCGGCGGCACAGCGTCTGTTTGTGCTTTACTCACCTCATTTCTAGGTTTCTTTGTTTTATCATGTTTTAGTTTGTTTCGTTTGTTGTTTGTTTCTTTTGGGTATTGTTGTATTGCCGGTTAGTCCGATTGCTAGTTTCTGGCCTCTCGAAGTTGTACACTTCGAATTCTTACTTTATCAAAAAAAAACTAGTTGGAATTAAATATCTTGTCCAGAAAGTTTGGAAATACAATCATACAGGATCCTATATGTTCAAATTTTATATGAAGCAAAAAATTCTAAAAAAATACTCCAAAGCTTGGTCTAGATCAAAACATAAGTATACTTTCGAACAACTAAAAACCACTGCATCTAGACTTCATGATCTTCAATCCGCCTTAATACAACCCAATCATTCTTCTTCCCTCCATTCCCTTTATCAACGACACCTTCTTAAATATACTAAACTATTGGAATTCCAGCACCGTTTTTGGAAACAACGTGCAAATACTACTCATCTTCAGCATATGGATAAAAACACGAAATATTTTCAATCAATCGCCAAAATCCGCACGTATAAATAGAAAATTTCTTCATTTCAAACACAAGACGGCTGCATCTTTCAAGACCATCAACTTATCCAACAAGCTATTTCATCTGAACTTCAACAACGTTTTATGCTTATGTCTTCACATGCGATTTCAGACGATGATCTTCGATTCATTCCAACACTTGTCACGCACTAGGACAACATCCAACTTTTACAATTACCTTCCTACGCTGAAATAAAAAAGGTAGTCTTCGACCTACCCCTTAACAAAACCCCTGGCCCTGATGGCTATCTTGTTGAGTTTTACCAAACGTATTGGCCTTACATTGGACGCTCCCTCGCACTTGTCGTTCAAGCCTTCTTCCATTCTGGCCAGTTGCTTCGAGAATGTGCTCACTCCTTCATTACGATCATACCCAAGAACGATAATCCCCTGACTAGTAACCATTACAGGCCAATTAGCCTTTGCAATACGATATACAAAATTATTATCAAAATTATGGCTAATCGACTGAAGTCCATCCTCCCTAAACTTATCTCTGTTTACCAGGGAGCCTTTGTGGAAGGCCGCATTATACAAGATAATATTCTTCTTGCCCATGAAATCTTTCACTCCTTCCATACTAATTCGCATGGCCGGAAGGGGTGGATGGCCCTTAAACTTGACATGGAAAAGGCTTATGACAAGCTTAACTGGAATTTTATCCAATCCATCCTTTTAAAATCGATTTCTCACCTATTTGGGTCACGAAACTTATGACTTGCATTACTTCAACCTCTTTTTCGGTTTTGGTCAATAATGAATCGGAACCTCAACTCCACCCTCGCTGTGGTTTGCGGCAGGGTGACCATATAGCCCCTTTCATTTTCATTATTGCCATGAAATATCTTTCCAGAACACTTACACACGCCGCACAACAACCGCAATGAAAAATTGGCATTCAACTCACACGTAATGGTACTTGTATTCCCTTTCTGACTTTCGCTGATGACACACTAATTTTTGCTAACGCACATTCTGTTAGTATGCATTACATTAAACATCTCCTCCACACCTTCAGTCCACTTTCTGGCTTAACGATCAACTTCCAGGAAAGTTCTTTACAAACATCCTCCAACATCTCCCCTTCCCAAGCCACTTCCCTGGCCTCTATCCTGAACATTCAGGTGATGCAATCTGTGGAAAGGTACCTCGGCATTCCTATTGTCAGAGGCCGCATCAAGAGAGAAATTTTTGAAGACTATGTCCACAGTCTCAGAAAACAACTTTCGAAATGGAAAGCAAACACATTGTCCCAAGCAAGACGACTTATCCTCATTCAATCTAACCTCTACCCTAAAGTCAATTACCTAATGCAGAGTTTCTTATTACCTGCTTCTGTCTGCATAGAAATGGATAAAATTATCAAAAACTTTTTTCTGGAACAAATTTACTCCTAACTACCACCCCCTTGTTAGCTGGAATACCATCTGTAAACCCAAATCCATGGGTGGTTTGGGCTTCACACTACTTAGGAGACCAATAAATCCCTCCCAATGAAGTTATTGTGGAAACTATTAACAGTCCCAAATAACCTATGGGTCCAAATCATTAATGAAAAATATATATCCTTCACAGACCTATTCTCTTATCGGAAAAAGAGAAAACAGTCCTGACAATTTTCTCGTCTGCTTCACCTTCGTGATGAGTTTCGGAAAGGACTTTGTTGGGAACTTGGAACTGACAGCCTCATTAAATTCTGGTCCGACTCATGGGTTCCAAACTGTGACCTTTTCCCCTATTTCAACAACAACACGGATCCTAATATTGTTGTGTCTTCTTTCATTGATAGTTCCAAGCATTGGAACCTCTCCCTTCTGCAGCAAATCTTGCCTCAACACATCATTGATAAAAATACTGCCATTCACATACATGTTCATCCGATGGAGGATCGCCTTATTTAGCGCTTTACCTCGGACGGTCAGTTCACATCTTCATCTTCCCATAAACTTAATCAATAGGCTATTTTCACTCCAAAATCACAGTCTTACTCTTGGATTTGGAAACTCCGCCATCCGCCTAAGATTAAAACATTCCTTTGGAAAGCGCTTATTGATGCCCTCCCGACTACGGAACGTCTTAATCGACACTACTACTCAGTTTACTCAACCTGCTCACTTTGCCAAACTTCGGATGAAAATCATAATCATCTATTCTTCACATGCCCGTTTACCTAATCGATGATTTCTGACTTAGATTCCAAACTTCATATTTCATTCTCCCTCCAAACCAGTACGGACTTCGAATCCAATTTTGAATACTTCCGTAACACTAATTCTAACCCCATTCCCCTATTGTTTCTTTGGTGGTCCTTGTGGAATGATCGCAACAACCTTATCTTCCGTCAAGATACCACCACCATCAATGAACGCCTCTCTGACCAAGCTTGGCGTCTCCTTTATGACTGGACAACAACCAATTCTAATATCAACCCACTACTAATAAGACGCAACCGTACCCTATACACAAACCGAATTTGGAAGAAACCTCCTCCCGGTTGGATTAAATTAAACTTTGATGGCTCCATGAAAAATGCTAACTCTTCCCATTATGGTTTCCTTCTCAAAGACCAAAATGGAAAGATCGTCTCTTTTCATCGTGAACAAATACTGTATCACTCTATTCTTTGTTGCGAAGCGTTGGCTGCCCTTGCAGGTATTTGAGCTGCGATATCACTTAAAATTAAACAATTAGTTATTGAAGGAGATAACCTAGTAGTTATTAATTCAATCTGAGGAACCTGGAAAATTCCTTGGGAAATACACTCCATTAGTGTGGATATTTGTTCTCTGCTTTTGTCTTTTGAGTCCTTTCAGGTCTTCCACTGCTTTCGGGAGGCCAACCATGCTGCTGATTTCTTGGCCACTCATCCGATCCCTCCATCAGCTCTACGTCAATTTCAGCTACTTCTCTCACCGCGCTCTTCTGATCAAGTTGCTAATTCCGTTGTGTCTGATAGATATGAGTTCCTTCAGCTGAACTCTACTTTTAATTCGTTTGGAACACAATTTGTAAAGATCATCCATTCGGATGATTTAGGGTAGCCTTCCTTCTGGAAGGGTCCTAATGTTTGCCTATTTTCAAAAAAAAATAAACTAGTTGGAATTAAATGAAAGGGAAAACTTTACGAAGCTAATGACAGAAAATAAGTGGCTTCCAACAACATTGACTCTAACAAACTCAACTAACCTATTGAACACACTTTAACAAACTGACTCTTTAACACCCCTTCAAACTAGGCATTGGTGAATTGATTGATAACTCCTAGTTTGAACGGAAGTTTGTTATTTTGTTCCAAGCTAAAAACTTTAGTAAACAAGTCTACAGGTTGATCTTTGGTGTTGATAGATCTGGCTTTTATCTCTTTGTTCAACACTTTATCACAGAAAAGCACAAGTGGCTCCTTTTGACACACACATAAGTCTTGAAGAAGTCTAACGAGCCAAGTTATTTCACAACATGTGGGTGCCATTGCTATATACTATGAATCTACAATTGACATAGCCACAAACAATTGTTTCTTGGCCATCCATGAGATTAAAGACCCTCCAAGCAGAATACAAAACCAGTAATAGATTTCCTAGTCATGGGACATGAATGCCAATCAGCATCACAAAAGGCATGAAGTTTAAGATCTAACTTCTTTGATAGAAGTAAACCTTGTCCTAGTGATGCTTTCAAGTATCTCAGAACATGTTTAGCTACTTTCCAGTGTTCAACACGTGGTTCTTGCATGAACTAACTCAACACTTGTATAAAATATGTTATATATGGCCTTGTCACTGTCAAATAGACCGGCTTACCCACCAATCTTCTATACAACAGTGGATTCTCCATTGGCTCCCCTTCCTTGGACAACTTCTCATGACTGTCAAGAGGAGTTTGTAGAGGATTTGACGGAGCCATTCCCATTTCTTCTAGCATTTCCATGGTATAGTTTCTCTGAATTAGAAAAATTCCTTCCTCAGTTCTATCCACTTCAATTCCCAAGAAATACCTCAATTCTCCCAACTCCTTTAATTGAAACTGAATCTTCAAATGTCGCTTTAACCTCTCAATTTCATTGCTAGTGATTATCATGGCAACCACATAGACAAGGAGTGTAGTGAAGGATTCTCCTTGATGTCTTGTGAACAAAGAATAGTCTGCCTTAGATTGAATAAAACCAGCCTTCATCACTTCTTGAGAAAACCTGATGAACCATTGTTTAGGGCATGTTTTAGTCCATACACAGACTTTTCCAGCTTGCACACGAACGGAGAGTAATTGGAATCATCAAAGATCTCTCCTTGAGACCAATTGCTAGACAACTCCCCTTGTTGAGTGGCTTGCAACCTCTTGAGAAAGGAATAAGTTAGAGTTAAAGTCATGAACACTTCTTCTTTAAGCTCACAATGAAGAAAATAATTTGCAACATCCATCGGCATCAATGGCCAATTTTGGTCAACAACAATAGCTAGAAGAGTCCTGAAATTGATCATCCTAGCCATAGGTGCAAAAGTTTCAGAATAATCAACTTATTTCAATTGAGTAAATTCACGAGCAACTAATCTTGCTTTGTGACGATCCAAGGAATCATCAGCTTTGAATTTCAACTTGAAAATCCACTTGCAAGTAATCATTGACTTGCCTTTAGGAAGAGGTTTAATTGACCAAATTTCATTCCTCTCTGAAGCATCTAACTCCACCAACATTGCCTCACACCAAGCATGGTGTTTAATGGCCTCAACTACCAACCTTAGTTCAGAATAATGAGCCACAATATTGAAAAAACATTGATAAAGAAGAGAACAAGAAGGGTAAGAGAGAGGTATGAAGAGGGAAAAAAGACTTAGCTTTGGAAGAGGAAGTTGTAGATGATTCATCCAAGGTATCCAAATATACATAATTCTTTAACCAAATGGGATGCCTCTAATCTCTAGCAGAATGTCTAAGAGAAGGAGGCTAATGTAAGGACTTAGATGTAGATACAGAGGAATCATCAACATGAGATGAGACTAGTGAAGGAGCATAGTCTATTAATGGTTGAGGAGGAAGATTGATGATATCATCTTATAAAGGATTAGGTAAAGGTGGAGAAGTACGTGAAACAGATGTGAAGGAGTGAGAATGTGCTATAGAGAAAATATGTTCATAGAAGGACACATCTGTGTTGGCTTGACATTTATGAGTTTTGAGATTATACATTATGAAGCCTTTCTTACCATAAGGATACCCTATAAAGACACTAGAGTCGGACCTTTGGTGAATTTTTTTTATAGAGTTAGTATGTGCTTTAGAGAAAAGCACAAACATCCAAACACTCTGATGTTGTCATAGCTAGGTGGGACTTCATAAAGGATTTCAGAAGGTGATATGTTGTTAAGAAGAGGATTAGGAAGACGATTGATTCAGTATGTGGATGTTAGAATATACTCTCCCCATAAATGAATAGGTAAAGAGGATTGAATAATGAAAGATCTGCTATTTCAAGTATATATCTATGGCGCCTTTCCACTCTCTTATTTTGTAGAGGGATAAAGGTTCAAGAACTTTGGTGTATAATACCACGAGACAGAAGAAAGGTTGTAACTTCTAAGTTGAAAAATTTAGTACCCTGATCAATCCTAATTGTTTTAACTTTGACAGTGAACTTTTGTACAAGAAGAACAAAATTCTTGAGGTGATAGGACACACCACTCTTGTTTTTCATGAGAAATGCCGAAACACTTCTACTTGTATCATCAACTAATGTAGGAAAGTATCTAAATTGGTTGTAAGTGGGACTATCATATGGGCCTCATACATCAGAGTGTATAAGCTCAAATATGCTGTTAGCAGAGAATGAATAGTTAAGAATGAAGGTCTAGTTTGTTTGGCTAGAGGGCAAACAAAACAAACATGATATAAAAACAGGTTGAATGTCTTTCTTTATTGAAGAGATATGTTTAAGCTTTACAAATGGAGTATGACCTAACCTTAAATGCCACAAGGCAGTAGTATTAGGCACATAACAAGTAGATTTAGACAGAAATAAAGGTAAAGATGGGACAAGAGAAGGTTTTTTAACATGAAAATAAAGCTTGAGATCACTTGGAACATCATTAGTGGCTACGTGTTTCATGTAATACTGGCCACCAATGAATTTACCAAATGCAATCAACCTCATCCTTCTTTGGTCCTGAATCACACAATAAAAAGAATCCATGTGAATATGATATTTTTCTTCATGGACAAGCTTGGCTAAAGATAGAAGACTAAAGTGAAAGCTAGGAACATAAAGAACATGATTCAAGGTAAGATTTGGCAAGAAAACAATTCTAATGTGAGTGATAGGCTTTACACTGCCATCTGGAAGATTGATAATGGTGTTAGAGGTAGTAGCTATGGGATTAGACAACCTAGAGAAATTTGATGTCATATGATATGTGGCACCACTATCCATGATCCAAAATCTTTTTTGAGACACATTTACACAAATTTTACTTTCTAGCTGAGATTCATGAGAGGTGTTGTTAGATTGCTTTAGAAAGGAAATGAAATTGCCTACTAGCTTCTGGTGATTAGTAGAAAATTCCCCTTGATTGCTTTAACTTGAGCTTTGAGCATGTCTTCCTCCACCAAGAAACTCTTGCACAATGTTCACCACTACATTTACTCTAGGTGATGGATTGGTCCATGACCTATCATTTCTCTACTACTCTTAAGTATTGGGCTTGGGAGCTTGGGGTATATACTCTCTCTTTTGATGCCAATTGGGATATCCAATAATCTCCCAACATTTTTCAGACTTGTGGTTCCCAAATCAATGGCTACACTTCTCTTTCTTGTACCTCTCTTCTTCTTGTCTGACAAGCAAAGTTGTTGATGGAAGTTCTCTCTTGTACCTTTCTTGCTCTTGTCTATCAAGTAGATCAGTTGATGAAGATTAACTTGCATCTTCTTAGTTATCTGCTTGCTCATGTCTTCTTGGAGTAAGATAGAGGAACCATGCTAGGAGTAGGATATGGACTGCTCATAAGAATTTGCCTTCGAGCATATCATACCTTTCATTTAAACCCATGAGAAACTTCATCAATGTATCTTCTTGATATGCTTTTTTACTTTGTTTTGCAGATTACATTCACAATTTCCACACTTACATCTCTCTAGTGTTGTAAGCACAACCAATTGTTGCCACAATCCCCTTAACTTTGTAAATTACTCAGTCAAAGTCAAAGATCCTTGCCTACACTCTTCGGTTTCTCTCTTGATATGATAAACTAGAGGTCCATTCTGTTGACCATATCTCTCCTCCAGATCAATTCACATGTCTTTAGCAATTTCATGCTCATCAATTGTGTTGTAGATATCTTTTGAGACAATGTTTAGAATCCAAGAACGCACTACATTATTGCATTTATCCCATTATAATGCATTCTCATGAGTTCTTGCCACATGTACTTCTACAATCCACAACTTTTTTTAACAGAAAAAGCCTTCATCATCGACTTTCTCCATCTCATGTAATTTTCTCCTACGGGTTGAGTTGTCAAAATAATCATACCAGAGTTATTTGAAGGATGTATGAAGAGTGGATTCAGTAGATCATTGACTAGATCTGATCTCCTCTTCTCCTTTATGTTGCTCCAGTTGATCCAGAATTCGTCGGTAATCTAGTAGCTATGGCAGAAGGTTGAATTCGCAGAAATTAATATCTCTTCAACTTTCTCTCACGGTTTTCATTAAGCTTTACGGAATTCAATATTAATAAGAGAAGTTTTTACTAGATTTTTGCGCGACCGATCTGCACTCTGATACCATGTTGACGAAATGAGCAATAAAACTTTAGGAACAAGACAGAGGATTCCAAAAGAAGAGAGGGAAGTTTGAGAGAGAAGGGAGCGAGAACATGTTTGTGTGTAATTGCATCCATTCACTAACTGAAATTACAGGAAAGGGAAAGCTTTATAATCTACTATATAACTACTAAACGCAAAGACCTGCTACGCCACGTGGCACTCCAAGAATGCACCAATTTTTTTTTTTGCCACGTGCCATCTCTACAGCAATTTGTACACGTGTCAGCCATTCCATATATTTTGGTTTTTGCTATTTCTTTCCTTCAATATGAATCAGCCAGAATAATTGTATAATATTATATTTTCCAAATTGGTAATACTAATATATGATCATCTACTCTATTTTTGTAATCATTTATTTCGCAAATCATATTACAGATCGTACAAATATTTTGCAAATCGTAAAAAATAATATATCAAAATTATAAATCTTTGTAATTATAAATCTGTGTATAAATTTATCAAGTAATATTCTGACATAAAATTTTTGAATAGAACCAAATCTATAATCATAAATAATTGGCAAAAAATGAAAATAACATAATTGTGCAATCCATGATTTATACAAACTGAAATAAATTCAAAATCCCATGCAAAAATTATTGCAAGAGATTAATCAGCTAATAACTCAACATGTAAAAAACTGGAGCATTTCAAATCAGACCACACACCTGCAAAAAATTGCAAACTCTAAACATGCATATATATGCTAACACATTGCAAAATAACTTAACCTGCACAATATGAAAGCCTGAAAGACAAAACCTGAACCACAAAAAAATCAACCTAAAACTGAAAATAATACAAATAAATGAACCTGCACAATATTAAAGACTGAAAGAATAGATAATAAACCACAAATAAATCAACCTAAATCTGACAATAATACAAATTAATTATACCACAAAAAATACACAAATCTTTTGTTGCCTCAATACAAATTATCCAAATGATGCCTCAACTCATATATTCTGCAAATCAAGCTGGTACAAACCTGTCCATAAACAGCATATGACAATATTACGAACTAAAAAAAATTGCACAATAAACGGCACAATATCACATGATATCATAGAATATATATATATATATATATATATATATATATATATATATATATATATATATGTCTGAATATAATGCACCAAGAATCTATATTTCCCAAAAATATAAAACGAACTTGGTAATGAAAACATACCCAAAATATTACAGAATTAAAAAGATGTTCAAAATAAACGGCAAAATATCACATAATATCACATAAAATATATGGCAATGAAAATCTATGTTTTCCAAAAATAAAAAAGGATATATTACTGAAAATATATGGCAAAATAATTCACTCTTCAATGACCCGGTCTGTGTGGTTATATATTTACAGCCTCTCAGTCAATTTCAATACAAGCAACTAGACAATTCAATACAAATAACAGACCGTGTTGAGCTATTTACAAGGTAATTCTATAAACTTTATTGTTTCTCTTTCATTGATTTGCAAAAACACACGTCTTTCATAACAATTTAACCCAAAAATTTAGGTCTTTCATCCTTTCAAAACTTGACAATGCAATATTTATTCTGTAAACGACTTTGATTGTACATGCTCTCATCCTTTCATCCTCTCAGGTAATAACAGTACAGACAACAACAACCTCTCATCCTTTCATCCTCTCAGGTAATATCATCAAGACATTGTTTAAGCTTTTTAAGTAGATTGCAACAGTTTCTTACTGCACAAAGTTTCATCGTAAAACTAGGAATTATGTCCCAATTTATTTCGTCCTCTAATAAACAATTTCTTGCTGCACAATATACTATTTTTATTTACAACTAATAAATTTTATGTTCTCTTGTATGATTTAGTTTACAACTGAAGCATTTACTTATAACTAAATAAATTCTATTTTTATTTATATTAATTAGTTGTAAATCATTTTTTTCCAGGTCATGGTCAAGGGATCACATGCAGCCAGAAAGTTCAATCCTAGGAATCGAAACTAAAAGGTATTGTTTATTTTTATGTGGTTCAATTTGTAATGTTTGATTGTGTTTATCTACAATTAAATAATTAGTTTTCAATTATATGCTTTAGGTTAACTATCTAATGCTAAAATATTGACTACTCTATGCAAACATTAATCAGAGCATTGGCGTACCTTTATTTCTTTCATGATTAACCAATATCAATCCAAAATTGTAATTTCTGATTCCAATCTGATCTCCCACATGGCATTCCTATATCAACAATAAATCATTTTGATTAATGAATAGATTTATAAAATAAATTAAAATAGTGATCTTAAGTGTAAAGAGATAGAACCATAACCTTTAGTGTATATCTTTAATCAAAGTAAGAGATGTATGTTGGAGGACAAATGCTCAAACCTGTAATTGTAAATGTTTTAAATTCAGTCATTAGAATACAAGTTAATGAGCACTAAATTATAGTCTTAATTTCAGTAAGGTATACCTTTAGATCTTTCAGTTTAGGCTAGGGTTTAGATCTTGGCTTATTTGTCGAAACCAATCCGACATGGAATTCCTATAACGAAAGAAAATAAGTTAAGTACACAATAAATATATAAATTAATTTAACATAGTATGATGTTAATTTTAAATATAAATAACTATGACTGGAAGTGTATGTTAAATTAGACAAAGAGATGTATCTTGGATTTCTTATGTTGCAAGTTGCAACCTATAATTTGAAATTTATTTAAATCAATAATCATACTACAATTAATTATGCTAAAGATAGGCTAAATAACCTAAATATAATTAATGTAACAGAATTAGCAGAATAAAACACAGAGACATAAAGTTTTTATATCACTTTTTTCAGTTGATTATGTTAGGGAGATACCTGCATAACTTCTTCCTTGAAGGTCATCTTTTTGTATCTGTAACCGTTTCGTTGTGGAAATTGCATTTGGTTGGAACCTCGAAAACAACCCCAAAATAAAACAATCAGATCTGTAAAGTAATAGACATAGAAATATTTTGTTGAAATATAGATATTAACGATAAGTGTTTTAAGATGACCCACATTGCTACCTTGCAATATTATATCACCCACATTGCTACCTTACTTCCAGTGCATCCTAAATTTTGGTTTCAGTTCTTTGTACTTGCACAAGTAGAACAATCATTAATTAATAAATGAAACAAATGTAACAATCTAATCATATATTGTAAGCTATATAAGAAATGTACCTTTATATAAATGATTGATCTGGATTTTTAGAAGAACATATCAATTTAAATATATATTTCTTCAAACCTATGAAGGAAAATAATAGGGTTAATTTACTACAACTACATGATGTAAATAATGTATAATAGTAGTTACACATTCAATATTATTAACAAACTGAACTTTAACATTCCGAATATTCTACCTTGCAGAATATGAAAATGTTGAACTTAATGAATTCATTTATATTTTTTTTATTGTTGTTATCAAGGCCACGTGGACTGATTACCTGCATTCAGAGAGAGGAGAGGAATTGCAAAGGTTAGTTTTGTAATGTATGAAATAATGATTCATTATATATATAAGTTGCAAGTAATTCTAACATTAATGTATACTTTTGTTCTGTATATCACATATTTTCTTTATAAATAGGTAAAAATATTATAAAATAATAGCAAAATTTGTTTTAAATGTCTATAATTATCCTTGATATATGATTACATGTGAAAGGCCGGGAAGAGAGATTGAGAGACACATAGAGAGAGAGAGAGAGAGAGAGAGAGAGAGAGAATGAGAGACTTGGATCGAGATATTTAAAAAGCAGAGAAACATCGAGATGTTTACAGATCTTAATGAACTTACATTATCTTCTGTTAACCGGTGTATTGGTTTCCATGTGGTTGGATCTATATGTTATTGCGGTGGACTTGGATCTGTAAACCCTGCAATACAAAGTTTATAAAATTAATATGTTTGTTCTAAGACAAAGTTGAAAGAAATAGATCTATATAGTGACAGAGAGAGACACATAGATATATTCAGAGAGATTAAAGAACTTACAAAGGACAACCGATTTAAGGTAGAATAAGATCGAACCTTATTAAAATATAAAATAGATATATTAAACAAAGAAAAGTTTAACAAATGAATAACAATTTTCATGTAATTTTTTTTTACAGAGATGTGTTTTTTTACACAATAAAAAAATTAAAATAAATTTATGAAGATGGCGATAGAGGTAAAACAGATATGTGTTTTTGAAAACGATTGTATCTATCGTTTAATAGAGAAGTGTTTTTGAAACTTAAGAATTTGAAGATAGAAAAAAACTTCTACACAATTAAATAAAGGTGTAAGATTTGGATAGATGTACAACTTGCCTTTCTCAGATCTTGATTTCTCCACTACAGTTCTTCATATATCCTCATGAACTGCGTTGGTCGTTTATACCACATCTCCAACCCATACATTCTTTACCATTATTTTTATTTTATAATAGCCACAGATCTGTCTCCAGATCACCATAAGCTATTCTTCAGAGATGTCCTTATATCCTCACATGCAAAAAAAAAGGTTTTTAGATATCGTTATTTATCAATAAGAAGAAGCATCAAAAGTAAATAGACAGAAACCGATTGATAGGAGCTTACGCATGTAGAAAGGTTTAAGGCAACAGAGTCGGTGAAGCCATGGATCTGGAATTCTCCATGGGAATATTAAGCCATGGATCGATATGGAAAGCAAGATGACAGAGAAGGAGAGCGATGGATATGGAAATCGACATGGAAAGAAAATCATCAAGCCATGGATATGGAATTAGTGAAGACGGCGATGCTTGAGAGAAAAGAGAGCGATGTGTTTTTTTAGGGTAAGTACAAATGTAGTAGGGTTTATGAATTAGAAGCATTTGGATATTGATGCTTTTGATTGGGCTGAAAAAGTAAATCAGAAATGAGCCCAACAAACCTAAAATAAACTTCGTGGGCCTATTATACGCCCAAACAACAAATACAAATAGCACACACAAAATTTGGGCCTTAAATCCCAAAAGCAAACCATTAAAGCCGAAAGTGAATTAATTAAGTCAATTAATTTTAATAAAGTCTAATAATCGGAAAGATAAGTTTAATGAAGTTCAATAATCGAAAAAAGTCAATTAATAGATTAAGCCCAAGAAGCCCATTAAGCCCATAAATGGGTACAATATTGTTTTAGCCCATTAACTAATATCGTTTTTTATACGATATTAGTTAATGGGCTAAAACATAATACTTAGGACAAAAAGCGCATTTTAAATCTGACTTTATATCTTTCGATTGTTTAACATGCTAATTGGGCCAAAAAGCCCATAATACATAATAATTAGGCCCGTAATTTTTTATTCATAAGCCCGTATATATAAAGTAGTAAAGGCGACCCAGTTTAAATTTATATTTATTTTAATCTGGAACCTTTTATATAATATCTTATATATAGTGGACCCGGTTTAGTTTTAATATCATAATTGACGTCATTATCTTTTATATTCCATTAAACAATATTAACATAGAACAGATGCAGATCTTTCTGGAAAATGACTGAATGTAGTGACGAATTGTTTTCTATCAGAAACCCTAATTCTTCAAAGCAAACAAAGACATAGAAAGTAATAAACACACTTTGCATGTATCTGCAGATAACGTTTCCATCTCAAACCCTAATTCTTCAAAGCAAATGAACGTTTGACTCATTCAAAAGATTTTAGGATTTGAAACTGAAGTTACCTCCACAGATCCGCGGAGAAAGACATAAACACAGAAAAAAGTTTCAGCGAAGAGAGCGAGAGAGAGAGAGAAGGAGACAAAAAAGAAAAATGTTTGACTCATTCGTAAGATTTTAGGGTTTGAAACTGAAGTTACCTCCACAGATCCGCGGAGAAAGACATAAACACAGAAAAAAGTTTCAGCGAAGAGAGCGAGAGAGAGGAGACAGAAAACAAAAACGTTTGACTCATTCGAAAGATTTTAGGGTTTGAAACTGAAGTTACCTCCACAGATCCACAGATCCACAGAGAAAGACATAAACACATAAAAACATTTCAGCGAAGAGAGCGGGAGAGAGAAGGAGACATAAAAGAAAATATCAGATTATTCAGAAAACTAGAGAAAGAAAAAGAGATTAGAGAACTTTCCTTTTCCACCGTGAAGCTCAGAAGAACATTCTTCTTCCAGATGAACTCAAGAACATCTAGATCTCCTCTAAAATTAGTTGTTCCCTTTGCATGTTAACTTGGAGACATCAACAACCGCGGATCTGATAAAGACAACGCCGTTTGACCAGTAGATCTACTTTTTATCGGTGGTGGCATTCAAATCTGATTTTTGTTGGTAGTTTGATGAGAGATTTATTTTGGATCAGTTTTTGGTGGTATAGAGCAGGGACGAAATTTTGGATCTGTTTTTTCGTTGATTTAAGAAGGGGAAAAGGTCGGAAGTGTTATGAAAGATATAACGTCAGAGGAAGCTAAAGAAGGATTATTTTATTTCTGAAAACAATCCACCATTGATGTCGAGCTTCAGTGAAAACGAAAGGAAATGTTCAAGTTTGATTTAGAAAGTGATGAATACAGAGAGATGAGGATAAGCGGCGGAAATGGAAAGAGACAGAATGAGATAGGGTTTCCAATTTCAGCTTAGGTTTTGTTCGTGTTTAGTGGATTAAACTGGGCCAGAATTGAAGCAAACTCATTAAGCATATTATGTGTAAAAGCCCAAAGATTTTACAGTAATGATAATTCGGCCCATTATTGCATCTTTTATTCACAAATATTTATTTCATTTCAATAATAATAAAATAATATGTATATATACTAATTTTATTTTGAATAACTTTAATAAGTAATTATATGTGTTGTATCATCAAGGGTGACTATCAAGAAAGGTTTAAAGATATTGATTTGCGACAAAGACAAGAAGATATATAATACTACAATCAATGTAGTATACAAGTTCATTTTTGATAATTTGTAGTAATTTTGAACATCATGCCATATTTTATGTTTAGTGTTTCATTTTCATGTATTAGATTAACATTTTTATTATGTTTTATCGTTTTAGTAGTATTGATGTTAGGGGTGTGACTATCCCCGTTTCAAAGACTACTTAGCCAATTTTTATTATTAATAAAGTTATGGAGAGTTCCGCCTCTCTTTATATAATGTAATTTTTTTATATCTTGAATAGTCGATTCGTTATTTTGTATATAAGAATTTATTTGCTTCTATAACAGTCATTAACTACATATTTCTATATCACTGAAACATATAATAAAATATACTATTTTTACAAATGTAAGAAAAAATAAACAGATCCCGTACAAGGCACGGGTACTACACTAGTTAAAGCTAATGACAGAAAACAACGGGACTCTAACAAACTCAACTAACCAGCTTAACACACTTTAATTACTGACTCTTTGACATTTTTTTTGGTTAATCTATTTTTGATTTATCTGATTATCATATTTATCAGTTTCTTGATATTCTTCTTTTTTTGTCAGGAAACGGGGCAAGCCCCTGCCAAAAAAATGAATTAAGTTGAAAGAACATCAAATATAGAAATAATTGAAAGGAAATCTTAGATTTTTTGTTTAATATATACAGAAAAGTATATTAAGCCATACTTTTTATTTTTATTTTTGATATTTCTTGTCAAAAGATGTTTATATAATAATAAATAAATAAAATCTAATCCACAACAAAATTTATAGATAATGTCGACATTAAACTCAAGAGTAAGGTTCCGGTGCGGAGCACTCTTACGGTGCGGACGTGCGGACATGCATTATAGGGCCTTATTTGTACACTTTTTCAAAATTTGAGAAAAATGCTTGAAATAAAAAAAAATTTTTATACAAAAGTACACATTTAAGACGTTAAAGTGCACAAATAAGGCCCTAAAGTGCATGTTCCGTACGTCCGCACCGTAAAAGTGCTCCGCATATGATCCAAACTCTTAAACTCAATTATTCTTGTTTTGAAATTCCTTATGAAATTTATGCACTCCGTATTAGATGCATCAGAAATTTTGCTTGATTTTTTTAAAATTCAACTTATTTGACATAATATGAAAAGTCAACCATCATGACAGTGCTATTTTTATTTTTAAATCAGAAACATGCATTCCGATGAGTTAATTGAATCTGCAATTAATGATAGGAGCTTCAAGCTTTTATTGCATGAAATTTGGGAAATTTCTCTGTGCTCACAGCCTCACACTGCCTAATTTTTCTTACCTGTCCTTTGGGGGAAAATAAATAAATAGCAATTCAAGGTGGGTGATCCGTGATTGTACATTTAATTAGCTGTGCATTAGCAATTAATGTATTTTCTTCACCTGCTCAGTGTTCTGAGCACAAAAACAATAAATTCCTTTGTATAGAGTACGGAGTATTAACTTCAAAAAAAAAAAAAACTTTTGTATATGTACTACAGTTATTATAAGATAAAAAGGGAGAAAGTTGTTCGCAAAGTGAACTTAAATTACTGTAGCCACACGTTGGAATTTATTTGTGTGGCAACAATGAATTTGTGTACTCATTTTAAGGTGTAATGTACTGACGTTCATTCATGTGATGCTACACGTTCACTCACTCACTCACAGCAACGCGGTTGGTACATTCATCGGTCAAAGGTTAAAACAAATTTCCCATCCCTATTAATGCACTTCAACCTTTTGTGTAATTGAATTTAATAAATTTGATTTCAGGGTTTGGATCATATGGAAAGAAAGTTTGGGATAAAAAATGGAAAGCAATAATAATTATTAAATTCATTTAATCTAATGACTTAGATTGTCACAAAAATTTTACATAGCTGGTGGCATTTTTGTAAATATCATCATATTTTGTTTATTTTTTCAATTCTACCCCCATATATAATTTGAGAATTTTTTCCCCATCGTTCTTCTTCTCGCGAAATCTACCATTGTTACTCTCCTTCGTTTATCTTCGATACTACAATTTTGCACATCAATCCTCTTTCCTTTTTCTTTAGGGTTTGCACATTGAACTTGTGATGGATAAAAGTATTTTAGTTTCATCTATCTTCCTTGATCTATTATTTTTCCTGATTTAGGGTTTGCACATTAAATTTTGTTTCAAATATGTTATTGTGAATCAATTGTTTTGCTCACGAATTTGGCATGAATAAGTGATTATCATATCAAATTTATCATCTATTGTGATTTTTAATGTGTGAATTCGTTTTTCATACCTCTCGTGTTCTGTTTTTCATGTTGGGACTTGGGTGTTATTAGTCATGCACTTTTAAATAAGCACAATTGTTACGTGTACACTTTCTTTCTTCCTCTTTGTGTTTTGTATTATCGCTACCAGAACTAATGCCTTTTCTATTGTATTTTGTCATATTTGTGCATTCCTCAAAAAGCTTTTACTTCTACACCATTGTATATTATTTGTGCACTTATTACTATTGTTGTTATTTGCAGTTGGTGTTTCTTGTTCATCTGTAGTTGATTCTACTATGTCGAATGCATTGGGTGGTGCATGATGGTGTTCATTGTTCTTCATTTGTTGAGTTGGATAATTGTGATAACTTTGTGATTCAAGTTTTTCAACTTGTGAAGGAGCAAAAAAACAACTTTAATGGTGTGCAATGAGAGTATGAGAGTTTTGGCTCAAACAATGCACATATAGCTAGAGTATTTGCTTGCACTAGCGTCCCTATATAAGTGTGCTACCACCAAATCAAGCAAAGAACAAGGATAGCGGGAAACAAATCAAGAGTTCAAAAGAGATAGTAGTTGTGCAAAGTGGAAATGACATGAGGTGGTGTGGTAAAATGCAAAAAACTTGCATTCCACAATAGTCGCACATGTAATGAGCAAACAAAGTTACCATAGTGGATAATCTTTGTGGATAGCATATGGTTGGAGTAGCTAGTAGTTTATTTAATAGGAAGAACAACATACAAAGTGTTTATCTCACTATTGGCTCTTTCGATTTTGGAGCATTTACACGTCATTTTATATGATTGAAATTCACTAGGCATCCAGTTTGTTACCTATTTGCAGAGTTTCTTTCATTTTTTTTGTATGTGCATTTTTTATTTGTTTTTTATTATATGTGCACGCCGACTAGTTAAATTAGCATATTTATCTGTTATATATGCACTACGTTTATGTATGCAGTACGTTTATGTATGCTTGCACTTATTGGTGTTTGAACAAGTGCAAGCATCTGAGAAACAAGGTCGTGGAGCGATCTTGAATGCACTCACTTTAAAATGTGTTCGAGAATTACTTGATTCCAACTTCTATGATGTGTGACTATGATCGGTGTGTACTCATTGGCAAACCTCTCTCGCATATCCTCGTTGGTATCCTTCCTATACTTTTCCTATCAATTTGCCTATGATACTCGAAATTAAAGATGTTCTTACCACAAATCATGTGATGTCCAACTATAGTAGTATCTATCGTATCTAGTCGATCAATGATCCTTCCCATGGTTTATTGATAAAGATGTTGGATACCACGCCCAACACATTCACCCTTGTCGACCCACTTAGTAAAACATACTAAATCGAGAGCTAAGTTTTTTAGCCAAACCTTGCCCATAGTCATATCAACATGCAAATTCATCATTATATATGCACATGGATGAAATAAAATATGCACTTTCATGATTAAGACATGCACATGCATACAAATAATATCCAAAATCTGGGCAAACTTGTATGTAATCAAAGTGTCGATCATAATAACTGCATGCATGACTAATAGTAGTAAAAATCTGGCAAGTTTGTTTAGATCACATTCATACAAATAATAGGCATACGTGTTTTCATGTATCTCATTGCATACACTCCAGGTGTCACTCTTTGAGCTTAGTCCGTGATGCCATTCATGGATGTTCCCCCATGTGTTTTCATGTATCTCATTGCATACACTCCAGAATGAGGCTTGTTTGTAGAGGTTCTCCCCAGAATGTCAAGTATTGAAGAATAAAGGTCATCACTTTGTAGTGCATTCATCTTCTTGTATAGCCTGGCCTTTTTCAGATAAATGTACATCATGTCCCTCTGAAAATTATGATGATTCTTGTCAACGTCATCAAAACAAATCACAACATGTGAAAAATAATTTACAAGTCTAGAATAATTATTTTTCGCAAACAACAGCGCATGACATCCAAAATCTCATTTGTTTCCTAAATTCAAAGTACTTACACAAACAAGACTGTGTGATCATAGATCACCGATCACATAATTAATACTCTAAATGAAATTAAGCTTTATAAGACACATTAAATATGTTATCTAGCCGCTATCAATTACCTAAGAACAGAGATGGGTACATGTTTGGAAATACTTGTACAAAAATCAACTGACCCTTTACATTCAACTGACCTACATCCAAATCAAACCCTACTCATCTACACTTTCTATAAATGTACCTTCGGAAGGATTCCTGTTCCTTTAAAAGCATAAATTTAACTAAAAATATCCACTTTCAGTAGAAGTACCAAAGAGGAAGCAATTGCAACCCTTTACATTCAATGAAGTGCAAAAATCTAAACTTAGTGCCTTCAATTTTAGAGCATCAATGTCAGTCAAAGGCATCTACCTCCAAAAATGCAACCATAAACTTATTATATTATACAAACATATGATATGAAAAAGTGCACTTTGGCAGCATACTAATGCACTTAATATATTTAATCATGCACTTTTACAAACAACTCCGTTGCCTTTTTAACTGTACTATAAAAATCCACATATCACATTCACAAAGAAATGCGTAAAGAAGTTGTTGCATTAAATTACACGAAATTATGTAGTTTTATGAAGATTGATGATGCACAACTAGCACTTATTTAAGCACATGTATATACAATTCATGCACTTTTAAACATCAATTCACACATTTATAAGGCATATAATTTATGCATCTTAGGAGAATACTAATGCGCTTTATTACATATAATCATGCACTTTTACCAAGAACACATAAGCTTACACACCACATCATGTTAAAAGTTTATAAAGTTTTCATGAGCTCAATAATGCACTTTGAATGATTATTTTTGCACATTTACCTACAATACATGCATATCTAATCACATAGAAGTGTCGTTTCTTTGGTTTTAGTTTATGCAATTTGAGTTTGTTCTACAATTTGTTTTTCAGCTGAAGAGCAACTTATTTGAATGAATATAGGAACTTGTTAAAGAGTTCAAATACAAAGTGGTCCCATATACGCTATTGGATCGAATCTAGAACATATACAAACTCTTGAAGTACCATAGTTACAAAAAAATATATGTAATTATACTGGCTTGAAAGTAGAATCCCAAACAACCAGCGCTAGTTCAAACATTTTAACCCTAATTTTGAACAAATCATTTCTAAATTTGAACATGAAACATAAATCCGAACACATGAACCCTAACCGCATCATTGAACGAACATAATCTAAAATCTAGGAGTGCAATAGAGATTCTTTACCTTGATTTTGCTTTCCTTTCCCTTTTGATGTTATGTCACCGCTCGCCATTTCGATTGATCACGCTCTAGAGTCTTCGGCAACTCTTGAGAAGAAAGATGGAAGGAATGGAGATGGATGATGATTTGGAAGCAAGATTTAGTAACTTAAAGGGAGATTTTGAGCGAAAGAGATTGGAGAAGGGTTGAGATTTGGGAGTGAATTCGAGATCTAGGTGTTTTGGGGTTGGGAGCGTTCGAAGACCAGAGAAGAAAGCGGGTTTTGAGTTGTTTTATTTGGGTTTGAAAGGGTATTTCTTTTGAGTATATTTATGGGACGATGCCACTGAAAATAAATCAGAATGGAAGCGCGCTTCGTTTTTTATTTTTCTTAACATCCCCACGTGTCCTCATCTGAGCTGTTAATACGGCTTTAAAAAAATTGCACTTTACACCTGTCATGATATATGTACATGTTCTAGATGACTTAAAATCAAGAAGTACTACAAGGGGCCCTACTTGAGCGAGCAAGAGCTAAGCCCCGGCCTTCGGCCCGGGGCTTTTTTGGGCTCGTGAAAGTAAATAGATTGGGGCTTATAAATAGATTGTCTTAGGGTTGTATTTACTTATCCACATAATCAGTAAAAGGAAACCCTAAAGGGTGATTTGCTCCAAACTCGTTTCTTTCCTCTTCGCTTTATTGTTCATCAAATCACTAGAAATTCTCAACAGTACCAGAACCGGACTCTTTGATTTCAATGAGAAATGCATCTGTATATTTTTTCAAAACAATTTCCTTTTGATTAATTCCATTATCAGTTACATACATTCAACAAGAGGAAATCATTCTTTTTACTGTATTGATTAAGATATTTAAGGCTGAATCGGCTTCACCATGGGTAAATTTTAGATGATGATCATATATGTTAAAATGAAATTCTAGTCACTGCTTTAAGAAAATAAAATTAAGTAACAAATAAAGTACTAAATAAAATAGTATTAGTCACTTGTAACCTATAAATTATTTACGGAAATTTCGCCTAGTATCTCTGAGGTATGGCGAAATTCGCCTGGTGTCCCAAAGATTTACTAATTTCGCGTGGTGCCCCCGAGTTTAATTTTTTTTTGCCAAATGCCCTTCTGTTAAACCTTAACAGAAAACGTTTTAAAAAAAAATCGAAAACCCCCCAAATCTCGCCTGGTCCTCGACCCGCCGGCCCTCGTCCCGCCGGCGACCCTCTTCAGTCGGGCTAGGGCAACAGTCTGGTCGATCCAAAGAGAAATCGTTAAAAAGCAGATCCAAAGAGGCCATTAGAGATTGACAGATCCAAATCGTTAAAAAGCAAATCCAACTCTACCAGATCCGACCTCTCGCAACACTCCGCCGCCGCTGTCGAAGACGATTACAGACCTGGAGGCGATAAAGACGGGGAACTACTACGAGGCGGAGGATTATCTTCTATTTCCTTATCTCGATCAAACAGGTGTAATACCTCGACAGCTTAACGGCCCGGCCCATCACAGGGTTGTAGCCCATACACCCCAACCCCTCACTGGCCCATATTAAATGGCGCCCAGCAGGTTGTTCGTGAGTCTCGAACTCGAGACCTCACGCTTTAACAAGCTGCCAAAGCATCACTTGTTACCAATTGTGCTGCAGCGCAATTGGTAACAAGTGGGCGTTAAGCCACTTGTTAAAGCGGGAGGTCTCGAGTTCGAGCCTTGCGAACAACCTCTTGGAAATAGCTTCCTAATTAATTAGGAGGAGCTACCAAGGATGGGTTGGGGTGTATGGGCTGCAGCCCTGTGATGGGCCGGCCCAATGTGGTGGGGTATTACAAAAAAAGTACACTTTGAATGAGAGGGGCTCCGACCTTATCGGGCCAGCCATTTCTCTATCCATGGGCCACAGCCCATGTACCCCAACCAAATCCCCATGGCTGGGAGGTTGTTCGTGAGTCTCGAACTCGAGACCTCACGCTTTAACAAGCGGCCTAACGCCCACTTGTTACCAATTGTGCTGCAGTGCAATTGGTAACAAGTGGGCGTTAGGCCACTTGTTAAAGCGGGAGGTCTCGAGTTCGAGTCTCACGAACAACCTCCCCAGTTTGGGGGATGGGTTGGGGTACATGGGCTGCGGCCCATGGGGGATAGAAATGGCTGGGCAAATGCGCTCGGAGGCCCCTATCCAACATAAAAGTGTACTTTTATATAATACCTCGACAGCTTAACGGCCCGGCCCATCACAGGGTTACAGCCCATACACCCCAACCCCTCACTGGCCCATATTAAATGGCGTACAGCAGGTTGTTCGTGAGTCTCGAACTCGAGACCTCACGCTTTAACAAGCTGCCAAAGCATCACTTGTTACCAATTGTGCTGCAGCACAATTGGTAACAAGTGGGCGTTAAGCCGCTTGTTAAAGCGGGAGGTCTCGAGTTCGAGCCTTGCGAACAACCTCTTGGAAATAGCTTCCTAATTAATTAGGAGGAGCTACCAAGGATGGGTTGTGGTGTATGGGCTGCAGCCCTGTGATGGGCCGGCCCAATGTGGTGGGGTATTACAATGGGAGTGGGGGTATCTCGAACTACAGGTCTACGGAAGCGTCCGCAAGCAGAACCTCGACAATGGGTGGAATTAGTCGAGCCGCGCCCGTGGTCAACAAGCCCCAAAAGCCCCAAATCCAATACAAACAAAAAACTCTTCCACCTCCTTTTCTCTGACATTTTCGCGGCGGTTTCCATTTCTGTTTGTTTATGGAGTCTCCCTTACACCCAGGAGTTGGAATGGCAGGAGCAACTGGTTCATCGGAGCCCGGCGGCGACGACAGATATTGGCCTTTGGAGTTGGCGGAGAAGATAATACTCCGATGGGACTCCACCGTGTTTGAGGAAGCCAGGGAGAGGATGATCGCGAGAAGAAAATCAAAGGCGGTGGAGGCGGAGGGGAGACGAGCAGCAAAACGACGTCGAGGAGCGGTGCCGGAGATCGGCCGTCGGGTCGAGGGCCGGCGAATTTCGCGAGCCGCCGAGATGAAGATGAAGTTCTGGGGGTTTTAGATTTTTTTTATTATTTTAAAACGTTTTCTGTTAAGGTTTAACAGAAGGGAATTTGGCAAAAAAAAAATAAACCTCGGGGGCACCACGCAAAATTGGTAAATCTTTGGGGCACCATGCGAATTTCGCCGTACCTCAGGGGTACCAGGCGAAATTTCTAAATTATTTATCACCGGTCAACACTTGTACCCTGTAAGTACAGTTTACTCGTGAAATATAGTTTTTCAATAGTTGATGTACCCGTGTCTTATATGGGACTTTTTTTATTAAATTTTATTTTATTTGTAAGTATGAGTTTCTTATATGTTTTAATTCATTGTATAAGAAAAATACATTTAAATAATACAAACAATTAAATTAAAACAAAAAAATTATATAAAATTCATATTGTTAAAACAAGTTTGTTTTTCTTTGGAAAGGTAAGAATTAGGTTGGAAACAAGTATCAGCTTGAGACTCAGCCTATAGCATCCTTTCAGATGAAAACACGAAGTTCTGAGTTGGTCAAGAGATTCTCCGAGCAGTGTACTTGGCAAAATTTCGCAATAAAATCCGCCATCTCATTGATCTCTCGAAAAATATGCGCAATTCGGAGTGTCACAAAACATTTTAAAAGGCATTGGATGTCAAAGATAATTATCTCAATTTCCCATGGACAGTTCCATATTTTATTAAGGACATTTGCAATTGTACGTAAGATTGTTAGTTTCAATTTCTAGGTTTTGAAAGCCTTGTTCATTCCCTTTCAATAGTGCGTTAGCTTCTGTTTTTATGATTGTCGATTTGCCACATTTTCCTCCAAAGGTTAGTAGGGGTTCATCCTTATGATTTTTGAATATATAACTGTAACTTGAGTCTCCATTAGTTTTCGTTGATCCATCGATGTTTAGTTTAATAATTTTGTCCGGAGGTTTTTTCCATTTAAGATGTTTCTTGTTCCGATTCACACTCAGATGTCGTTTGGTGTTGTTAGTGTCTGCTAGGCAATCCGGATTCCAAGATTTGGTTTTTCCCAATTAGATAGGAGATTGGTGATATAATGAGGTAGATCTTTGATTATCCCAAAGTCATCATTGTTTATTGCGAAAGTTTTTTGGTTTTGCTGGTACCAGATGCTCCACCAAGTTGTGATTAGTTCTATGAATAGGTTCGCAAGTAAATTTCTTCGAACTTCCTCCAATATTTCATGGACCTTTCTATTACCTAAGGATAGGTTACCTATATAGTTTCTCGTTGTTCGATTTATTTTTAATATGGTATCTAGTGTGTTATTGCATTGGAATAGGAGATGTATGATATCCTCCATGGTATGAATGCACGCAATTCAGCCTGGAGGAGTATCAACCCCTTTTTCCATTAGTCTTTTTTTAGTGGGAAGTCCACTTTTAATTATTTTCCACGTGAAGTTTTTAACTTTTGGGTAAGTGTCCATTTTTTAGATCCATGAAGAGTCATAGGCAGTGTAATTTTTATGTTTTATAATGAGATCCATAGTCGATTTAGTTGAGAGCCAACCATTTTTGCTAGATTCTCAATACAATCTATCTTGTAAATTGGTATGCGGAATGGTTGTTGAGGTCACGGCTGGCACTATGTTTGAGGGTAATACTTGCTTCAGCTTAGTCTTGTCCCATTCTTTTATTGGTATTAATGAATTCCTCAATCTTAGTGTTATGGGTCTGTTGTTGTGGTATAAGATCATATTGCACAGTGGTTCCTTAAAAACCTATATGTCAGTCCAAAAATTTATTGTTCTTCCATCACCGATTCGACTTGCCATATTAGTCATTTCTTAAATTCTGGTTTAATTTCCATCATTCTAGACATTGCGAGGAGCAGTTTGTTGTTTTTCTGTAGTCTAGTATATGTTGGTCTTTTAAATATTTAACTGTTATGATTTTGACCCTGAAATTATTTGGTTTAGCCAGAATTTTCCAAAGGAGTTTAAATTGTAGGGCATAGTTTACATCCTTTGTTTTTCGAATTCCCAAGCCGGTCTACAAGGCTTTGTGGCTGACAAATTTTATCCCAATCAACCAGAGGTTTGTAAGAAAGTTCCTTATTCCAGAAGAATGCACGGTTGATTTTATCCAATTCGTTTAGAGTATTTGTAGGGAGCATAAAGCTTTGCATTAAGAAGTTTGGTCTGGATGCAAGATTCAATTTGATTAAAGTCGTTTTGCCTGCTTGTGACAGGGAATTTGCTTTCCATTTACTTAGTTGGTTTTTGGAGCTTGTAATGATGTTAGCAAAGGTTGAGGAGTTTACCCTTCTATTAATGATAGGACAACCCAAATATTGTCTAGGGCTAGTGTGTTGGTAATGGTAAGAATTCCTTGAATCTGTTGTTTATTTAGTCGTGGAATCTTTTTTGTGAGATGAAAAGCTGATTTTTGGAAGTTCACTTTTTGTCCCGAAACCATACAGTACTTGTCAATTATGTCTTTGATTTCTCTACAGTTATGTTGGCTTGCTTTGGAAAATATCGTGATATCATTGGCAAACGCAAGAAAGGGGATGCGAGTCCCACCTCTCATGATATGGAAACCTAATGGTTTTCGTTGTCTAATTGATGCATGTTGTAACTTTTGTGCAAGGATTTTAGAGCCTAGAATGAAGAGGAATGGGAATAGTGGGTCACCTTGTCTTAGTCCTCTCTCGGGTTTGAATATTTTTGTTGGTCCATTATTTACCAGGACTGAGAATGATATTGTCGTAATGCATTCCTCAATCCATTTGATATAGGTGCTACAAAACCCAAACTTATGGAGAATATCCAAAATAAACTTCTATTCAATACGGTCATAAGCCTTTTCCATGTCTAATTCCAGAGCAATATACCCTTCAATTCCTTTTGTATTCTTGAGCGAGTGAAAATTTTCATGCGCAATGAGTATATTTTCTTGAATTGCCCTATTATCAACAAATGCCCCTTGCATATGGTGTATTAATTTTTCCATTGTCTTCTTAAGTCTTCCCGTAAGAATTTTGGAGATGACATTGTATATGGTTGAACATAAGCTAATTGGTCTATAGTGATTAGTTGAGTTCAGATTGTCACATTTTGGAATAAGATAGATAAAGGTGTGGTTAATTTGTTTAAGGATTTTCCATGACAGGAAAAAGCTCTTTACTGCTTTGGTAACCGATGGATCAACAATGTCCAAATATTTCTGATAAATTCAGCTGACATTCCATCAGGTCCTGGTGATTTATCACGGCCATATATTGTAAATTAGTTGTTAGATTATAGACATCTATCGATATATATACTGAAAACTGAAATAATTTAATTTTTCAAGTGACAATTCCAGTGAAAGTTATGATGTGGACTTTTGAAATTTGTGAAACTTATGATATTGCATTAGAAAATTAGATTGTATAAGTTCATAACATGACATATTTTCTTTGGCCGTGTCATTAGTCTAGTCAAACCTGTAATGTTCACTACCACTTTTATAGAAACTGTAACACAAAAGTGGATCAATAAAGATATATAGGCAATCGTTTGACTACCAATTTATAATTTATGAGTTTTATTTTATTTTTTCCGTCTTGATATCAATTATGTCATATAAAGCAAATATCAAATAATAAATGACAACAACAAAATATGTCCAAAATTTTCTAACTAAGTTTAATCCACTATGAAATTACTTAATCTGAACCTTTTAAACTACATGTCCCTATGAAAATACGCACATTTACTATATGTTACGTGTCTTCACCTCCTTTTAACACGCCAATCATTTTCTTTTATATGAAATTTAGATATTTTTAATTTTCAATTTTCTTCTTAATAGATTTGTTTACAGTTTGGGAGTAAAATTATTCTAAAACTGAAAACATATCCAAGAACAAATATGTTGTGATTTTTTATATTAATTTCAAATATACTATGTAATATAATTATTAAGTTTGGATTTATATTTCCCCTTTTTAATCAAATCAAATAAAACCACTATTTAAATCAAGTAAAGATCATTGCATTATAATTACACTGGATTGAAAATTGACCGGATTGATATTTACAGTCAGAAAAAGGTCAATATCATTATAATTTTATTTTTACATTATTTGGTTATTATAATCACAATCTATTATATAGATGTGTATATTTAAAAATTGGTGCTACGAGTTATATATGATGAATTATATTATAAGTATTCAATTATTTAGGTCATATAAATTGTAGGAATATATAAATCAACCATTATAGATTAAGATAGATAAGGAAAGATATATGATTACATTTTCTAACTATATTAAAATTAAAATAGATAAAGAATGATATTTGTAAGATTTTATAAGAAAATATAACTTAGGGTTTATTATCAATAACTACATTTACAACTTTTATCAAGAAAATAAATATTATTTATCTTAAACTTTATTCATATAATTATTAGTATTATTATTATTTTTTGTTGGAATTATAGTTATTATTTTTAGAGATGTAAAAGCATTTCAAAAATAATTTTGTGTCTTAAATTTTTCTTACTAATGTAAACAAGAGGTTTGAAAATGATCTAGTGCATGGGACAATTTTATGTTGGTTTCTAAAATTGACTATTTGAAGGTAATAGAAATAAATGATTTACGAACCTTGATTTCTAGAATTGATTAAAGTCAATAAAAGTAAATAATATAATTAATTGTATATTTGTTTTTGCAAAATTCAGGTAATATATTCATAAACAATATGAATTTATATTAATTGAAAAGAATGTAAATTAGAAATTTTATATATTTAATTGTATGAAAAATTAATTTAAGATTTACGTTATATATTCATAAACAACATAACACATATATTTTTTGAACAAAAAGCTACGTTTACCTAATTAGTGTATACATATTATTTTAATCCAAAAGTTATGTTTGCCCAATCAGTGATCCTAATACAATCCAAAATCTATATATATTTAGTAGAGCAAAATATCATCCTTATACATATTACAATCATATGTTAACTTAGACAGTAGATATATATATATATTAATAAATTGTCATACACATTACAATCCTAATACCATTCATCATGTATGTATAGTTAGTATCCTAGTTTACGTATTTTGGATAATCAAAGATAATGTAAACTATAAAAGTATATCAGCTGAACACAATATCATCCTTATATATTTTTTCCTAATTTGTATAAAAGTCTACTAGTTTAAAAAAATATCATCCATAATATTTTATATCAATGTTAAAATTAAAGACCATTACATTATAATTATTCTTTGTTCAATAATAATAATTATTTTTAAATAGGTTCAAGCATTTCAAAATAATATTTGTATATTAATATTTTAGTAATGTAATTACAAGTATGTATATTTAATATCCTAGTGTATGTATATTATTGGGTGATTAAAGATAATGTAAATTATAAAAGTCTATCGGTTGGACACACTATCATCCTTATAAATTTTTGCCTAATTCGTTTAAAAAGTCTACTAGTTGAAAAAATATCATCCATAATTTATATTTATTTAGTCACCAAAATGCTACAGAAATTTCACGTTCTAATTACATATTTGGTAATTAATGATATGAATTAATTATCAAATATTAATAATAAGTAGACCTGTCAACTATGTCGGATTTGGGTCAGATCAAATCGAATTCGGGTCGATCAAGTGGTTGGTTTCAGTGTATATAGATAACCGTATGTTTTTGTATTATGATATAGATTCAGGATCAGGTACAAAGTACTCTTTCGATACGAAGTACAGACGGATCTAAGTCGTCCGTTTTTTTTGTCAACATTTTTGTTTTGTTTTCGTCCCCAGATCATTCTGGAATAGCCCATTTAGAAGGGTTCCAAAACAAGCTTTTAATGTTCATTTATTTGTACATTTAAGTTCACAAATAAGCACTAAATATTCAAAGACATGTGTTTGAACATGAACATGTTATATGTGAACCTTACGGCACAGAAAATAAACATTTAATACTTAGATGTGAACGTCAATAATTGTCTATTCCAGAACAATCATAGACGGAATTTTTTTTAAAAAAAATTATTGACCGAAAAAAAAAAGTTCGCCGTATATACGGTTATGTCACTGCGTCACTATTCACTCTTTTTCACTCCTTTTAATCTCAGTCATCCTTCCCCTTAATCCAAAGGCTCACATTGCTTCTTACTTCTTATTTTAAGACGCAAATATATAGGAATTCACCTCATATAATATATATTACATATTATATAAATAAATTTTATTATATTATGTTGTATTAAATTATTACGTAATATAACTATCCCTTTATATACACTAGAGGTTGGTTTGTTATATATATTACACATGTAAGCAATAGATTACGTAGTATAACTATCCATTGTTAAGATGTTTACAATACTAGTATGATCTGATCAAACACGGGTTCGGGCCGGATCCATTTTTTCAGCTCATTTTTGTGGGCCGGGTCTGGGTCAGGTCCGTTCGTCGGGCCTGCACCCTTAACCATATCCGTCCGAAAGTCCGGGCCGGGCCGGCTTGCGGGCAGCCCGAATAGTGATTTGCGACATTAAATACATGTTTTAAACAATTTGTTTAATAAAAAAATATTTCAAAAACCTGCTTCATATACTTTACAAATCCATAACATGCTAAGTAAGTAACTTGACAACTTTTTTTAATGTATGTTTAAATATATTTTTATATATTTATATAAATATGCGGGTTGGGCTGAGCAGCCCGTACATGCCTACACCGGATCAAACGGCCCGTTCGAGCTAGAATCCTTGTCCAAGCCTGTATTATTTGACGGGCCGGCCGGACCGGGCGGGCCAACCCGTATTTGCTCAGGTCTAAGTCGTCTAAGTCTACTGATAAGCAATAGAATGGCCACAAATATCTCTTTGCACCTTTCAAAGTATATTAGACATCATGTAGTACGTTTGATATTTTAGGTAATATATCTATATGAATATATCTTTTGAATTTAAATGTAGGACATACATTGTTTATGAAAATTTTAGGTTACGTTTAAAAGTCCAGATATTTTTAAAAGAAAGTAAATAATACTCACTTTATATTATTTAATTTTATTATATGAATGAGACAATTATATAAAATATGTATATTATATGAATAAGACAATAATTATGGTTCAATATAATGAAAATAATTAAAATATAGATATGTTTAAAGGAAAGTAATCTATTCTCACTTTATATTGTTTATTTTTATTATATGAATTATACAATTATGTAAAATATGTATATTTTATGAATAAGACAACTATTATGGTTCAATATAATGAAAATAATTAAAATTTTGGATATGTTTAGAGGAAAGTAATCTCTACTTTATATTATCTATTTTCCTAAATTTGTAAATTATAAGTTTATTCTCTTGAACATATGGTGATAATGTTTTTATATGATTAGTATTCAAAGTATATACACGATTTTGTATATAGAAAAAGGGAAATAAATTAGGAATTTCATACAGATAACTAATAAGAAAATATATAAATTAGATTTAAGCAATGAGAATGATTAAATAATTTTTTATAGGGAAAATGGTTAAAGTATATCACATGTTTATTTCAAATACTTTAATATATACCATTTTTGCATCATGAATCATTCACTACCAATTACATTTTAGATTGCATGTTATCAATTATATTATTTGAGTATTAAAATCATAAGAACATTACATTTTTATAGGGGTGTTCAATATAGGCCTGGATCGGAAAACCGGACCGGACCGGAAAAGACCGGACCGGGGAAATTACGGTCCGGATATTTTCCTTAATCCGGTCTGGTCCAAACTCGGAAAAAACCGGTCTGAACCGGGTTTTTTTTTAAAAAAAAAAATTAGGAGTTTAAATGTTATTTTTTATAGATATTTTTCTTAAGTTAATAAGTTAGGAGTATAATTTTTTTTTAGATATTAAATAAGAATTTAATTATTATTTTTTTATAAATAAATTCCGGTCTCCGGTCCACACTTTTGAAAAAATCCGGTCCATCGGACCGGATGAGCACCCCTACATTTTTAGGTATATAATTTTGGAAAAACGTACTTTTTACTTGGTTGAAACGTAGATTTTTTTTTTGCTTTATATTAATTTGTAACTAATATAAAATAGTTTTATATTTTTGTTTTATATACATATATAATATAAATAATATTAATTACAAATAAGAAGTAACGTAACTAATTAGGTCAAGTATATATTATAAACAATTATATTTACAAATAAGAAGAAACTAATAAGGTAAAAAGTATAAACAATCTTTGAGAGGATAATATCTGTATAATTAAGATAAGTTATTTTAGGTAAAAAATAATATATAGGAAATAAAATATGTAAATATCAAAAATAGTAAAAGATAAAATTGTAATTGTACATTAAGATTTCCTACGTGGTGTAGCTCACGAGCCGACACAAAAAAGAAATAATGAGTGCTTTAGTAATGTATATAGAATATAGATATATTGATATGAAGTGATAGAAAATTTTTGGGGGTTCAATGATAGAATTTCGAACTTGTTACATCTATTGGAGCAATACACATTACATCATGGTAAGTTTATTCGATTATTTTGCCATAGCACATGCACTTAAATATAGCCTTAATTGGGATTATTTAGTAGAAGGATGTTGAAAGGTTAGACCTCTCAACTAGGTCGGATGGATCGGATCCGGGTTGGGTTATAACGTGTTTGGTTCGGATTTGAGTTGATCCAACTAGTTGAAAGTGTCAGTTTTCTATGATTATCATATTTTCTTAAATTTAATAAAAATAATTAATATTATATAATATTTATTAAAATATATTACAACATTTAGTTAATATAAGATAAAATATATGAAATAACGGATGCGTCAGATCTGGTACTTTTGAGTTCGGGTTCGGATCGAGCTCGAATCCGTCATGTTAACCGTCCTTCTTACCCTAAAAATTTCATATCGGGTCGGGTTTTTATGTCGGATTGATTTTAACAGGTTTAGTATAAACCAATTTATTTGATTCACTAGCTTAGTTCTCGTTCCGCGCACGGGGCTTGAGTAAAACTTTATAATAGTATTCTTTTTAATTATTAAAAATATTGATATCACATTTTTAAAAAAAATGAAAAAATATACCTAATTGGTGACAATAATAATTAAATTAAGATATGTATGATAATATAAGGAAATCTCTACTAATAATCAATTCATAGAGATCAATGTGAATTCGTACATACATAATATGTTGAATAAGGTCCTATTCCTAAAAATAAATGAATTAAAAGGAAATTTGAATAAAATGTGATTAGTTAAATGGAAAATTTAAAAGATAATATTTGCAAACTACCTAATACATATGGAAATCAGAATCAAATGTGAATAATCTATACGTTGCAAAAAGAATATATCAGGATCATATCTAAAATATTTTATGATATAATAATAATGGAAAAAATATAATTTAGTGATGTGGCATGATGTTGAGTAGACATGTAATAATAAATGACATAGCGCAATGTCAAAACGACAAGTAGTCATAGTTTGGTTTCACTTCAATATAATATAATAGATTATACATGAAGGCTTCAAACCAATCATATAAATGTGTAACCTTATAAATTTAAAAACATAACGGTGTGACAAATTAGTTAAAAGATATGATAATACGTATTCCCTTAAAACTATTTAAATTAATTTTGAAATAATGTTGTTCCACAAACAATAAATATCTACTTAGAATTTTGAGATATTTGAATACTATTAATTAAAGCAACATTTAAATTATCCTAGTATGTATAATATATCATTTAAATGAGATATATTTATGATTAGATTTAATTAAAATCTAGAAAAAAATAACAAAAATGAATTTTGATATGGATATTGTGTTTATAAATAAATATTAATTTAAAAATGCATGAATTTTGATATGGCCGGGTTTAGTTTATTTGTGAAGTATCTGTTGTAGATATCATGTTTATTAGTCTTTGATTTTATTAGATATGTTTTATTTACATATAGTGTAATATCACACTTAAGTGAAAAGGGTAAAATGGTAATTCCAGTTTGATAAAAATAAAAGTTATAAAATTTATTTATTTCTTTTAGAGGAGTAATTTAATTTTTCATTAACTTAGGTTCAAAGGTTGGGTTATAATAATTTTGTTACAAATTATCATGTGAGTTGTAAGAGTATAGTATGGAAATAAATATATAAGTATAACAATGAATCAAGATTTTAGAATTTTAGTAATAATAATAATAATAGTCATAGGATTTATTATGTGTACCCATAAGGGGATAAAATAATAATGTCCTAAGTATGTTATTTAAGCTAAGAATGGTCTAAATTATTATTAACCTTATATTAATTATATTTTAGATAAAACTTATCAATTTTGACTTAGAATATTTAAATCAAGTTTAACAAATTTTGTTAAAGATATAAGTATAATCAAATCCATAAGAAAATAATTTAAGATTATCTAAATCTAAGTTAAATTTTTTTACACTTTAATTTTGGGTTAAAATAATATTATAAACTTAAAATATTAAAAATATTAAGTTCGGGTAACTTCTGTAATTTCTGGAAAGTTAAAAAGGGCATTTTTGCCACAAGCCCAAAACGCTAGGCCATTTTTGTAATTAGATAAAAGTGCTGTCTTCCTCACCCGATTACACATGCAGCAGCTGCCGAGAGCTTCATTTGGAGCTTTCATGGAGAATTTGGCAATTTCATTGGGTCCAATTTGAACTAATACCCATTGGGCATTTAAGGACACATTAAAACACACATATTCCATCAATTAATCGACTTAAATGGTGACAAAAAATCCGGGATTTGTCCCCAAATGCATTTCGTCATTTTAGGGCTAAATTCAATATTGTTCGAAATTGATCCGATTTGGATTAAATTGGATCGATTTGTGAGAGGGTTAATGTTTTGTATGTTCACACCTATCAAAACACTATAAAAGCCCCCTCCATTCGACCCTCTAAGGTATCCAATTCAAGCTTCCAATCCTAAGAACCCTAAAAACGTTGTCCGAGTTGTTCTTGAGCGAAATTAGCGAGAGTTTGAGTTTGTTTCTAGCAATTAATGGTACCATTGGGTTTGTCTTTGAGTCCTCTTCAAAAGTCTCATTTTTCCGACGCCACCCAATTTCGCCCAAAAGCGAATCTGGTGAGATTTGGGATTTAATCCCAATTCGCGATTTTGGGTATTTTTGGTTTATTTTTGGCCTAATCTTGATTAAATTAATTAATCTAGATTAGTGAAAAATATTTTAGGATTAATTTGATTTTAGGGAAATTAAAATTATTTATAATTGTTATAATATTATCTTATATTATGAATGAGTAAATTAGACTATTTATTTAGATAATATTTTGAGTTAGAAATTTTGAGATATATAAATAAATTATTTTATCAATTTATTTATGATATGATTATTTAGAATATACGACTAATTGAATTTTAATCGTATAAATAATCTTTTAATAAAAAAGCCTTGAAATTGATTTATTTATGAGTTAAATAAAATCAATTAGAAACGAGACTTTGTATCATTCAAATATTGATATTGAATAAATTATCTAATATAATTTATTCATTGTGTATAATTTGGGTAAGTCTCGGATTTGCATTTGGAACGGAAATAAAGCATGGAGCTGATTTGTTTTTCAAAAGCAACCATCTCCGAAATACCGTTCAACCTTCGTCGTGATTCAATGCAAGTGGTGGTTCGCTCTTGCTAATTTATTCCATATTTTCTTTATTGACAATTAATATATTGTCTTAATTAAGTTGAGATAAATATTCTTAATTTCTCGTTTGGAAACTTGTGTGTATAAAATGTTGTGTAAAATGAACCTTTTTATTAGGTTGTATATATATGCTAGCTATAACTCTTATATATATATATATATATATATATATATATATATATATTATTGGGTGCTAGATGATAATTGGTGTGGATTGTTGTGCTTTGGTGTGGATAATAATTGCTAGTTAGCATGAGTATTCGTAGGAACGCTATTACCTTGCGAGGTTTAGCTGTTTCGATCTTTATAACTTGGTATTAGGAGGATAATTGTCCTAATACTTTTGGTCATGACCTACCCTTATTTTATATAAGTGGTGGTGCACTTAGCTAGTGCCGAAATTCGGGATTCGTCTCATGTTCTATATCTCATTGCTAGATTGGTGTGGATTAAAAGCTTTAACGTAAATGTGCGTTTTGGAATTAAATAAGATAAGTGTCGTTTTGCAATTAATTAATATACCCTCGGGCAATAAGTACAATGTGGAATCCGTCCGGTCTCTTGTCTAAAGTAAGTCCAATTTCCAATCTGGATTCGCATTACGCGGTGAGGTTGATTGAGGACCCAAATATGCAACGAGATGTTTTAAAACTTTGTGTGATAGTATTTTGTTCCCAAACAAATTCATGTAATTCACATAAGACTCGATTCATTGGAGTCTTTTCTTTAATCATATCTCTTCATTCTTTCAGTAGAAGTCTATAGTCATATACCGTTTATCGAGTTTTATTCGGGAAATAAGGGTATTGATTATATACGACTACAAGAACCAATCTGTTTTTATCCTTGCATAATCTTTCATTAGACTAACCAACATTTCCTTTTCCTTGCAAGGTTGGTTGGTGTCATCCGTTCTATACGGCACATCAGAGGTTAGTCCCTGACGATTCGAAGTAACCGATCGAAGACGAAGGCTTGCAGTTGAAGGTTGCGTCTTAAGTAGTAGTAATTTAAAGGTGTTTGTGTTTTGAAATAAATTGTAATGCTTATATAAATTTGTTACGCAATTAGGGTTTCGTTAAAAAGTCTTCCCCTGTAATTTAAAAAGTATTCCGCTGTAAATTTATTCTGTTGTATTACCGTCCTTCTCATTTAATGAGAGAGAATTTAATAAAAGAATTGAGTTTGCTTTACACAAGTCTTCTGCTACTCTGTTATTATTTAACGTGTATTTGTCTATCTTAAGCTTAATTATTCCGATTAAAGCTTAGGGTGACTTTGGACTTTACCGTCTGAAGTCACTGGCGTATGGCACTACCGACATAAGTCGGGGGTGTTATATATAGTCGTTATAACCAAATCTTTTGACATATCATACTGTTTAAGTAAAATGAAAACTAAGTTAGTAGTATCAAAAATATTTCGATTTAATTAAGAACCATAATCTAAAATAGAGAATTACATAATTAAAAGAAAAAATCAATCATAAATGTGATATCCTAATTTATTTTAGATATTATATTTTCAATCTCATATCGAATATCTTTTATTTTATTTTTTAAAATAGTTATAATTAAAACTTATGATCTTTGATGCTTACCTCATGATTAGTTTACAAATATGTAGCAATTAGTAAGCTCGATGATTATCTCGATTTTCTATAACTGCTATTTAATCTTTAAGTGACCATATCTTTGCTGTTAAGATTTCTCACTATAAGATCTTGAAATAGTCTCACTTTTTGAAAATGCACAAGTACTTAAATTGTCGTGTTCCGACTATGGCTACTGCAACTTTAAGGGTTTTTTTTGTCAATTAAAAGGTCCAAAGCTTTTATCGAGACAAACTCCGAGACGAACCAAAGATACCAAGACAATGACGTGGAAGGAGATGTATAAATCGATGCTCATCGGTGATGGCATGGTGATAAAGGGAGATCGACCATGAAGAGAAAAAAAATCGATGCTCATCGACGATGGCGATTGAGCTTTGAAAGAGGCGAATGCAGCGGCAACATCGAGTCTGGTGTTATAGATATTCCTTTTGAAGAAGACTCATATGGAGATTAGTCCAATTTTTTTTAATTGGCGAGAGGATATCAATCCAATTATGAGTTGATCAGTGTTGTAAAAGTTTTGGATTTATAATTTTTTGTGATTGATTTATAATCTTTATAATTGACTTGTAAGCTTTGTAATTGGTTATTATTCAAATTTACTAAATTCAAGATAAAATAAAAAAATACAAGTTTAATAATAGTATGTCATATGATATACTTAAATTCTACTACTCCCTCCGTTCCACAATGTTTGTCCTATTTGACTTTTGGACACTGTTTACCGTTGAAGAGAATTTTCAAGTTTTCTTCCAATATATAAGAAAAAACATAGTTATGTGTGGTCTTGTTTGATTCGTCTCAACGAGTACTTTGATAAATAAAAAAATTATAATTTTTAAAATTATGTAATTAAAAATATTAACAATACAAAATCCATATCGACAAGTGTACCCGATCAAAATATGACAAACAAATCGGGACGGAAGAAGTAGTAGATTATTGGTAGTGAATGGATACCAGAAAACTATAATCCTTACTTTTTATAAATGGTCAAAGTTTTTGTGAGGCTGTCATATCAAACTGATTGCAATTGGCGTGGTGGGATGAGACAGACACAGAGTGAGTTTGAAATGATAGGGTACGGTCCAGATTTTAGTTGTGGCGGCCCCCCTCCTCTATTCAACAACACACCACCTATCTCTTTCACAAATAATCTACTCCGTATATAATGTTTTTTATGTAATGCTTTCAGCGTTATGTCATATAGATAAATGTAATTTATTTTCTCACTATTTTGACCCCGTTCAACAAGACATTTTGATATAATTGAAATTCAGTCATTTTGGACAAAGAAAAGTACAAGAAACCACTTCAAAACTCCATAAACTCCAAAACCATTGATATGGAAAAAATCTTCTTTTTATCTTGAAGTTAAATTTTGATGAATCCAAGAGAATCAATCTCATTTCTCGTATTAGTTTCATTATTGGGAACAATCAATCCCAAATTACATATTGATAAAAAATCAGATTTCATATATGTGTATATTACAAACTGAGGCTTATACCTTCCTCGAGGGCCTCCGTCAAGCCTTACGTCTAAATATTATAAATATCTTTATTGAAGGTGACAATCTAACTAATATTAACTGTGTTAATAAAGTATGAAAATTCCCTTCGGAAATACGAATTATTATTATTGACATACTTTCTCTTGGATTGCTTCGATTCTTTTCGGGTCTTTCATTGCTACAGGAAATGTATCAAATTAAGCTGCAGATTTCATGGTATCAAATGACATTAACATTATTCATATTCGTGAATGGATCACCAAGAACATGCCTTTGGCCGCAGAGTCCAAGATTTGCAATAGGAGAAGGAAACTCCACACCTTCAGTTCTATCACTGATTCTTGTTTTTGAGATTTTTCAAAGATCATCCGTCATGATGATTTAGGCTGGTCTTGTACCTAACAAGGAGTCTAGTGTTTGCTTGTAAAAAAACAAAGCATTTTCAGATTACAAAGCTTACTTTTTTATTATATTTATTAAATATTCGATAAAACAATATCAATTTAGTTTAAGAAATTTATAGTAGATTAATATAGTTTAATTTTGTCAATATCTTTTAATGTGACCTTCTAAGATTGTTAAAGACTAACAAATTGAATTTTATTTTTTTACCATTTCAACCTGTAATATCGAACACTAATTATATTTTTTTTTAAATAGTTAAGCTGATAAATCCAACTTCAGCTCCAACTAATTATTTAGCTCTAATTTCATCTTTTATTTCAACTAGATATACTGAACGAAGCATTTATCATTATTTTGCAATTTACATTAACCTCTATCTACACTAATTTTTTATTTATCAGATATAACTAACCATGCATATATTATATAATTTATTTAATAAAATGGTTCAAATAAAATAAAGAAGTAAATATTTTCGTTTTACTTGCTAAATTGAAAGTATTGAAATGAACATATTATTGATTTACTACTTTTTTTAGCCCATAATTATTTGGATGAAAATATACTCCGTATTTCACTTTTTAAAATCAACTTAAATAGGATATGCTTGGTTGATTCAGTCAACCTCTAACGGCTATATATTTCTTTTTAATACGGAATACGCTTGATTGAATGTGTTTATGAGTATATAAATATGTTTTATAATAGGTCTCATGAGAATACTCTTTAGTGTGAGAATTAAGAATGAATATCCATCTTTCATAATCAATAATATTTCTTTTCTGATTGTGCGAATAATATTTCTTTCCTTTTCCCCTCTTTCACGTCATTCCAAATTCCAGTTACGAGCTTGCATCTGCTTCTGCTCTTTCGCTCCAAATTTCCTTCGTGATTCAGATCCTTCTCGTTCTTCTCCTCTTTTCTATTGTCCTAATCTAATTGATTCGAAGTTCTGTAGTTCGTCTTCACTTTGTCTTATCGTTCCCCATTGCCTTCCATGCTTTGCATTTTATGTTGTGTGAAAAAACTGATGTTTTTGGTTGTTTTATGTATTTGCAGGTGTTGTTACGGTATTGCGTTTCAACTTTGGACATGGATCCAGGTTTTCCATTCAATTTTAAGCTTTTTCTATGTCAAATTGATCAATTCATGCTTCATTTTGGTTCTTTGATGTTTGTTTTATCAAGTTAGTTTGATTTTATTGAATTCTGAAGCAATAGTTGATGCAATTTAGGTTATAACTTCGATTTATTGTCGATTTGAATGTGGAAGCTTGTGTATGTTCAAACATTCAGATTTGGCTGGTATACAACTATGTATTTACGCTTAGATGAAGTAGAAGCAAATGTGGTTTTAAATAACAACACATGTAGTTCTATAATGTAGCACATATAGTTTTAAAAACAAGCACATACGGATAATGTTGGTTGCCTTGTTTGTTTTTTATAGGAAAATCAGATAACGATGGCTCTACGTTGGTTGTCTGTTCCCCTGGGAATTCCCAATACTACATTCCTCTGTGCAAAGATGTTATTAAGCCTGTTGTTGGTCAATTATTTTCAACACTTGAAGAAGGAGTTCAGTATTACCATAGGTATGCACATGAGTGTGGATTTGATGTGCGTCGGGGTACGGATACCAAGTCTTGTGATGGCAGTAAAGTTATAATATGGAAGTATCTGCTTTGTAGCAAGCAAGGTTATACACGTGTACGTGTTTTAACTCCTAATTCTGAGAGCTTACATAAACGAAGAAGGAATTCAAACAGATGCAGGTGTATTGCTAAAATAGCTTTCCGATATGAAGGACGCGGTGGTTATCGTGTGAAGATTTTTGAGGAGCGTCACACGCATAATATGGTACATAATTCACATAAACATTTCCTGAAGAACAATAGAAAACTGACTGCTTACCATCAAGACTTCATTATGAATTGCTTAAAATCGAATATTGGTACTAGTACGGCATACAAGTTGTTCAAGAATTGTGTTGGATCTTATTCTGATGTAGGTGCTACAATTATTGACTTCAAGAATTTCAAGAGGGATTTGAACTCTTATATGATTGGTTGTGATGGTCAGATGGTAATTGATAGCTTGTTTCGTAAAAAGGAAAGATGCGAGACATTTTATTTTGATTACGACGTCAATGAAGCTAATCAATTAAGCCGTTTATTTTGATGTGATCCTCTTCTGTGTCAATGCTTGTCTCTTCTGCATGCTTCTCTGGAGTTGATGTGTTCTTATCTTTGTCAACAACAGCAGGCTTTGGTTGTTGATCTACCACTTCTGGTCTTTCTCGGAGATATCCTAACCCAAACCCTCCAATCCTTATTTCATCTTTCTCTCTTTTCCTGAGCAATGATGTGCTCCATTCTTTGATAATAGGAAACCCCCTAGACGTTTCTTCATTTCTGATTGTCATGCGGTCAACATATATTATCTGAAAAACAAAAGCAATACACATGAATAATTAAGCATAAACAGAAGCACATACATATGTATACATTGATAAGAGTGGAGAAGATGTGTGTTAAATAATGATAAATAGAGGCACATATATATCTAAACACATGAACACACGGTATAAGAATTATGCACATATCTAACATTATTCACAAATAGTATTTATTTATGATAAAAAGAAGCACATATATATCTACACACATGCACACACAGTATAAGAATCATACACATACCGAAAGTTAAGCACACATAGTATTAAATAATGTTAAGAAGAAGCACATATATATATAAAAACATAAACACACAATATAAGAATGATGCACATAAACTAATTTGAAAACAAAATATTTGTAATTTTCATACCAGTGGTAATAGAATGGGACCTTTAAAATAACCATTGTCAGTCTCAGCCCAAGCCTCTGCTTGTTCAACTAACATTCTCAAAACATATTCACACCAATCAAATTCAGCAATTTTCCTAGTGTCTTTGAGCATATCAAGCACTTTCACATTTATATTCCCATTTTGGTGACTTTCCAGAACAAGTGAGTTGAATAGGATGAGAAAGTTCCTCTTAAACCAGTCATTTGGAGTGCGGCAACTGAGCAACTTGTGGCTCACATCAGAAGGTTTAATCGTCCTCAGGTCCCTCGGCTTCAGCATACCAGTTTCTACATCTTGTATTTTTTCAAATTGTTGCTTAAATTCTTCTAGAAGCTCAAAATCAGTTGGGTTCTTTGAAACCTCAATCTTCTTTCCTCCATGAGGTAATCCAAGGTATTTTTGAACATCCCCAGCTGTTATCCTAATCACATTTCCAGTATCACCAATCTTTATTGTGCAAGAAACAAAGTCAAAATGTTCAATAATCCAGTAGCTAATACGACCAGGAATTTCTTCAACTTTCCAGTGTATCAGACTTTCGAAACCCATCTCCCTAAGAGCTTGCTTTTGTAATGTACTCATCTTTCCAACTGTCTCAACTAACAATCTAGGTGTACTTCTTGACTTCAACATCTCATACTTTGTTTTAAGCTCTCTCATGCCTACCTTCATTTTTTTCCTTGGCTTTGTAGTAGCTAGTGCTTTTCCCTTGTTAGCTTGTGACCCTGATTCAGGCTTTGTAATTTGTGAGCTCCTTGGCCTTTTAAGCTTAGATAGAATCTTTGCCAGAGGCGACTCGTCGTCCTTGTCTTTCTCGGTCAGTGGTTCATCCTTTTCCTCAATCATTGGTTCCTTCCCCTTTCTCTTTGACATATTGGCAATTTCTTCTGATTGTTTTTGTTGAAATCTAGGACTCGTCCTACGTGGTTCTCTTATAACAAGAGGCTTTGATCCTGGCGGTATGATTTTCCTTGCAGTTGTCTTTCGCCTTTCATTTCTCCAATCTGTGAATATGAATTAACATATTAGATTAAAGAGATGAACATTTTTAATAAGTTGATGAACACACATGCAATTTTTTAAATAGATGCACATACAAATATTTTCTTAAGCACATGGTAGTATTCATTTGATGCACATATGAGATAGTCTACAATAAATTACATTTGCATAGTTATTTAAATCAAAGAACATACAGTTGTTTTATTGTATTTTACATGATTCTTGGATTTTAGGACTTGTTGTGGTGTTGTCTTTCATCTGAGTGATACATATTTGTTTTTCTTTACTTTTTTGTTTTGACTTCTTCATCCTTATGATTTAATGATATGGTCCTAGTTTCTATCAACATACATGCACATACAAGAACAAATACACGCACATACAATGTTGAATCCATGAACACTGCAACCATTCATGCACATATAAGAATAAATACACGAACACTGAAAACTAATTGAACCATGCATTCAACACAAATATTTTTAATTGAAATAGATGCACACACAATTATTTATAATAGCACAAGCTACTATGTATTTCATGCACATATAATACACTAAATAACTTGTTCCTTCATCTGTAGAGGTCATTGAGTTGTTTTCAGCCTGAGTGATGGTTGCTGATTTGTCCCCAATTGTCTGTGTTCCTGTATTGTCAGTTGTAGTCGTTTTGTCAGCTGCATTCTTATCATGAAGGCGTTTGGTCCACATATCTGTGTTTGAGTAAAAAAATCAATTAGTTTAGATGTTATATCAACATGTGTAAGAAAGAGAACAATTCAGGTTTTATGTACACCACCTCTATGGAAAATTGGTTCCCCAATTGTCATTGTGGCGTCTCTGAAACAGAGTACTATAGGTGTGCTAATGTTTTGTTGCTGTTTTTTCTATTTATTTGCAGTTGCTACTTTTCTATGTTTTGATAAACCTTTATCTATCATAAGAACAAATAACAATGTAAACATGTTTAGGGAAAACTAGTATGCGCACATATATTTCACAAAGTATGCACACTATTTCTTTCTATGCACACATAATAAAATTAACACGCACACACAGCTTATCTACATGCACTCACATGTATTTGCGAAACCATGCACATAAAGTTTAGTTCAGATGCACATATTTTGATTTTATGATGCACATACATAAAATATTTCAAAATCGTAAGGATATTGTCTGATACTCTTGCTAGATGTTTTCAAATCGTAAGAATATTTAACTTGGTGTCATAATACGAAATAAAACTTGCAAAATTGATCACAATAAACATGTAATGTTCACTTTGATTTCATATACGAACTAAAAGTTGCAAAATCCAATACAATAAGCATGTAATGTTCACCTTGATTTCATATACGAACTAAAAGTTGCAAAACCGAACACAATAAGCATGTAATGTTCACCTTAATTTCATATACGAACTAAAAGTTGCAAAATCGAACACAGTAAAACGGAAATTCGCCAAGAACAAGCAAGTGAAGTAGATTTTTATCGGGTTTTTCTTGTGTGTTGATGTCGCCGTTCATCATTGCTTCTTTTTTGCGATCGATCTCGAACGACTGGAGATGATTGTGCTTGATTTTCGCCGGTGAAGGGACCTAGGGTTTATAGATTTCAAGGTTGTCTCTCTCTCTCTCTCTCTCTCTCTCTCTCTCTCTCTCTCTCTCGTTTTTCTTCTTCAAAAATCGGAGCTGTTCTTCTGCAGAGATGAATGACGCTTCAGTTGCTTCTTTTTGGTTTTGAAAGTCTATTTCAGCGCGTGCCGGCAGACACCTAGAATGCGTGAGATGGTTTCTTCGTGTTTGGACCGCTTGGCTTCTTTATGTAATTTCCATTGGATTGCTTATATTGGGCGGCCCGCGTCCATTCTCATTTCGCACACAATAATCCATTCGCACCAGATTCGCGCTCTAATATTATTACTAGAAGTTAGAAACTTATCCAATTCCATAGACACTCATACACAAAACGCAGGTCCATCCATTACTGGCCGTGAAAGCAACAGCCGTGACTATACGAGAGAGAAAAATGAGCTTAGAGTATTGATTTAATTTAGTATTAGAAGGTTTATTTGTAATAAAAAAACAAAAAAAGATTGATTATTTTACGAAGAAAAAGGCATTAAATGGATATAAATGAGCTTAGCTGGCTCTTCTGCAGCGGTTAGCATGGGGAGATGAGTTGGCGTGCATATTGGCCGGTTTTGACTAACTCTTTGACTTGGGAGTAAATTTATGGAGGAAAATAATTTGAAGAGTATATATGGTAAAAGTAGAGCATGTGTATTATATGGATGGTTTCGTATGTGTTTTTTTTTATAATAGCAAACAGAATGTATCTTTACATAACCGAAGTAATATTTAGATGGATGCGGTTCGGATGCGAAAGGCTGTTAAGATACAAAATACGAAAGATCTTCAATCGTTCACCGTGGCCAGATTTACGGCTGGGGAGCATAGGAAAAATACGCTTCATTGATTCGATTAAATATATATGCGCTATGGAGTGTGTCATTACACGCGCTTTATTATGTTTGCTTGCACTTTGTGTTTATTTTCTTGCACTTTGTTTTGTTTTGCTTGCACTTTTTTCTTATATGCTTGCACTTTATGTTTTCATTGCACATTTGTTTATTCTGCTTGCACATTGTGTATATTCGAATGCACCTTATGTTTACTTGCACTTTGTGTTTATTTTCTTGCACTTTATGTTTTCTGATTGCACTTTTGTTTATTCGCTTGCACATTGTGTATATTCGAATGCACCTTGTGTTTATTCGCTTGCACTTTGTATTTTTTGCTTGCACTTTTTTCTTATATGCTTGCACTTTATGTTTTCATTGCACATTTGTTTATTCTGCTTGTACATTGTGTATATTCGAATGCACCTTATGTTTATATGCTTGTACTTTATGTTTGCTTGCACTTTGTGTTTATTTTCTTGTACTTTGTGTTGTTTTGCTTACACTTTTTTCTTATAGGCTTGCACTTTGTGTTTTCTGATTGCACTTTGTTTATTAGTTTGCATATTGTGTATATTCGAATGTACCTTGTGTTTATTCGCTTGTACTTTGTATTTTTTTGCTTGCACTTTTTTCTTATATGCTTGTACTTTATGTTTTCATTGCACATTTGTTTATTCTGCTTACACATTGTGTATATTCGAATGCACATTGTGTTGAATTGCTTGTACTTTTTTCTTATATGCTTGCACTTTAGGTTCAAGAGATTAAATAACAGAAAGTGCAAGCCAATAGGAAGAAAGTGCATGAGAATACGAAGTAAAGTGCAAGCAAGTGAACAGAAAGTGCATCAGAATAATGAATAAGTGCAAGCGAAATGACGAAAGTGCAAGCGAATATGATAAAAGTGCAAGCTGTTAAACATAAGTCAAAGTGGTTAATGAGGAAGTGCAAATGAATAAAAAAAACTAGATCTACTGTTTTATGGATCATCAAAAACGAAATCGAAAATAGTACTGAAATCGAAAATAGCAATCGTATACCTAGATCCATGTTCAATACTAAGATTTTAGAGAAGATGTGAATCAGAAAAATTAGATTTGGAGAAGAAGAAGGCTGGAGCGAAAAGTTGGAGCAAAGAAAAGAAAAAATTAAAAAACGCTTTTCATTTGAAGCTTTCGATTTGAAGCATTTGATTTGCATTGATGGAACGGCTGAAAAGCTTTCGTATTTTGTATTATAAAAAGTTTTCGCACCTGACACTTTTCCTATTTAGATCATCACAAAATATATTTTTTATAAGCGTATTACAAGCTTGATAAAGACTAGAGTTAGCCCGTAAAATCTAAAGTCGCGATCGGAGCAGTTGCTGACGGGGCAGATTTGGGGCTACATAATGCATTAACGTTGCACGAAGGTGAATAGGGGAAAGATTCACAGTTGCTAAGAAGTCGGATGCTTTATTACACTCCCTGAAACAGTGGTGAACCTGAAACTCTGAAAGCCATGGAAAAACCAAAGACAAATCTTAATTTCATGAATAACAGGAAGTATTTCCCATGAAAATTTTCAAATTTCACGTATTGCATTAATAACTGATAAATCATCTCATTCGAGGACGAAATACCGAATATTGAGTGAAATAGCCCTACAAAGGCCGTCAAGGGCCGCAAGAGCCTTAGCTTTAAGCGGAGAGGAGCAGAGAAAATGCTTATTGTCTAAAAAGACAACCTCTCCCACGTGGTTTCGAAAAATAAGACCAATTTGGCTGGGAGAATTTTGTTTAACAAATGCATCAAAATTATATTTGATCCAGTTATGTTTGGGTTTAGTCCAACGTGAGAGTCTAGACTTGCGTTTATGTGTAGAAGCTGGATGTGAAGTTGACAAAGAAGCACTCCAATATCTATACAGAATATATGTACTATTGACAAATTAAATTAGAGGATTGTTGTTGCGAGTGTTAAAAATAATAGAATTTATGTATTTCCAAATACTCCACCAGAGGAATAAAATAAGGACTATATTTCTATTATTGGAATGAAAACAACATGTTGGTATAAAATCATCACCAAAATTTATTGTGCAATGCTGATTCAAAATATTATAAAGTTATTGCAAAGAGTGAAGGGTAAAGGGGCATTAAAATAATAGGTGATTAGAATCTTCAGGGGCTTGATTACACAAGACACATTGGAGGGTACTCTAGAAAAGTGCATGTTAAGTCGTTCCATAGTAGATGGTTTCGTACGTGTTGAATTTTTTATATTATTGTAAAAATGATATTGTTATTACATGCTTATTTTATTTTTTTTGACGAAGAAAGAATTACAGTAGTCTTAGATTCTATGCGAAGACCAGCCTGGAGCATCCTTACGGATGAGAATGCGAAGTTCTGAGTCAAAATTTAGGATAGACACAATTGGTGAAAGGATGAGTTTAGCAATTTTGTCAGCAGTATGGTTCACCTTTCTAAAAATGTGTCTGAATTGGACATCTTGGAAAAACTGGAGGTCGAGAAGAATATCCACGACAACCATTTCAATTTCTCAAGGACAATCCCAAATGCCTTTAGTAGAATTTATACGGCAAAGATTGTCTCCTTTAATTTGTAATTTTGTAATATTTAGTGCTTTGACACATTTAATGCTATTTTTTAGGGCCATGATTTTTGACATGAGGATATTGTTTGACCCATAACGAAAAGAGTTCATATGAACAATTTCAGCTTTGTCATTTCTAATGATGAATCCGCAACCAGCATCACCATTGGTTTGTTTAGAACCATCGAAATTTATTTTAAATAAGTTCTTTCCTATTTTAAAAATCTAGTTTTTCTTATTTGATGTGGGTTACTTTTTGGTTGGATAAAATTCTCTTGTTCATTCTTTGTATTCATGTTCTAATTTTTAGTTAGAGGAGATAAATTGTGTTAGATCTTTAATTTTGTTACGAGGATGTTGAATACTAATTGGTTTACATTGATTCAAATCTCCCACCAGGTAGTAATGAGACATATGAAATCCTTTTTGGTAAGGATGGATTGTATTTCAAAAAGAAGATCCCTTGATTTTTTTGTTAGAAACATCAATGTTTTTAATAACGTTTTCAATAGAAATACTTTGTTTTCTGATTTGTTGGAGAGTAAAAGGGCATTGTGTCAGGAAGTGTGTAATATCATCAATAGGATGATTACATGAGTCACATCACATTCAAGTAGTATAGGGATATGTTTTTGAGTAAGTCTAAGTTTTGTAGGTAGCCCGTCGTGACAAATTTTCCAAAGAAAGTTTTGAATTTTAGAGTAAGTTTTTAGATTCCTGATCCATGCGAAGTTATTAGTAGCAGGCTTTTGTTGTTTGGTGATTAGTTCAAAGGCTGATTTTGTGGAGAACCATCCGTTTTTACTAGGAGACCAATATAATCTGTCTAATTTAGGGTGTTGTGGGATCAAGATGCCAAGAATCTTTTTAACGCTGTGGAGGTTTAGAATCCCTTCAAGTTTTGTTTTATTCCAAGTTCTGTTATTTGTGATAAATTTGCAAACTGTAAGTGATGGATTAATCACAATTTGTGGGAGTATATTGTCTTGGAAATTAATGTTTAGAACCCAAATGTCTTTCCAAAGTTTGATTGCTTTTCCATCCACTATAAGCCACTGGAGTCCAGTTTGGAATTCTTTTTGAAGTTTTAGTAATTAGGACCATTGCCAAGAAAAAATCCCTTTTTTAGTGTAGTTTAGAATAATATTCTTAAGGTATTTTTCATTTATAATTTTAACCCAGATGTTGTGTGGTTCAACAAATATTTTCCACATGAGTTTCATTTGTAAGGCTTTGTTCATATCTTGAGTTTTTCTAATACATGTGCCTCCATTGTCTTTGTTTTTGCAGATTTTATCCCATCCTATTAAGGATTATATGTAGACTCTTTATTCCAGAAAAAAGATCCATTAATAGAATCTAGTTCTTTATGGATTGCAGCGGGTATCATAAAACTTTGCATGATGTAATTGGGTTTTGCAGCTAGGTTTGATTTGATAAGGATAGATCTTCCTTCTAGAGAGAGAGAGTTAGCTTTCCATTTTATTAGTTGATTGTTTGTTGCTAGGATAATGTCTTTAAATATATTATGGTTAACCTTTCCATTAATGGTCGGGCAACCAAAATATTTTTCAAGAGTGGTGGTGTTCGGAATGCATAGATTATTATTACAATATAAACAAAAGTATCCCTTTTGATATAATGATAGTTTTAAGAGATAAGATTTGTATGATAAGGTGATATTGCTACACTCTAAGAACATAAAGAATTTTGATAAACTATTTTGATTGATTTATCAGACTGAAATTTTGTCATTCTTCACTAGACAAATTTCTTGAAATTTACTAAGAAAGTGATTATGATAATCTAATCCCTACGTATACGTTCTTGGTGCATCTCCTTGGTTAAAAATGCTCAAATCGTATAATCGGCATTTCGATTTTGCATGATTTTTTTTGACACCAACTTTTCAAGTTGCACTGTAGCGTACATTTTTTTCCCAACGCATAAAAATCGGTTTTTTAATTATTTACTTTCAAACTATTTTAAAATGTTGAACCGACAATGTGTAGCGCATAAATGTGATCATTAGCTTGAAACTTATGCACTACCGTGTAGCATATAAGGTCAAATTGTAAAAAAACGTTGATGGAACGCGCTAATTCTGCAAAATTAGCACTCGACGTCTCAATTCATCGCGTTCTCCCAAGCTACATCGTCCGACATCTGACGCCTCGTCAAAACAAGCGTGAGGCTTAATCAAGATGGTTGCTCAACCTAGGTGGTGATACAAGTAACTGATGCATGTTGGTGATGCAAGTAGCTGATGCATGTAGGTGATACAAGTAAGTGATACATGCAAGTGATGCAAGCAGGTGAAAGGAAATTAGCCTGAAGGGTTTTCTTATCTTAGAAGCTAACTTTTTTCCTATAAATAGGCCTACACACTTCATTTGGAAGAGATCTTCGATCCGACGCTGATTTGTCGGTTTAGGATTGAAGGTTCGTGGTTGGTTCTCGTGTAATCAAGTCATTGATTTGTAATCTATAGTTGAATCTCTCAAGATGCAATAAAGAAGAAGGTTATCGCACCCTTTTTGATAACCAATGTCGAATAGATTTGTATTCATTGACTGTATAAACGCGAGAACCATCATTGGCGTCGTCCATGGGGATTTCCTCACTTTAGGACGTCTTGGCTATCGTTGAAGGGCGCAAGAAAGAACCATGTCAAGCCCAGGTGAATTTGGTTCAAGGGATCTCATGATGACGCGCTAACACTACGAGAAGAGTCGTGTTTCCCTCACCAAGACATAAGAGATAGCATGTCAGAAGAGGTGTCGCACGTGATGTAAGAGGTAAGAGATTTGTATACATGTATAATGAATAAAATATCACCTGCACGGTGGCCATTTTTTGTTAATCTACGTCCTCTTCAAGATGGGATAGATCCTCCAAGCTTTCGCTTGGGGTTGCCACTGTGTTCTCTTCAAGATGGGTGAGATCCTCAAAGCTTTCGCTTGGGGTTGCCACCACATTTCTTCAAGGCGAGTGAGATCCTCCAAGCTCTCGTTTGGACTGCCACCGCGTTCTCTTCAAGGTGGATGAGATCCTCCAAGCGCTTGCTTGGGGCTGCCACCGCGTTCTTTTCAAAACGGGTGAGATCCTCCAAGCTCTCGCTTAGGGCTGCCACCGCGTTTTCTTTGAGACGGGTGAGATCCTCCTAGCTCTCGCTTGGGGTTGCCACCGCATTTTTTTTAGGCGGGTGAGATCCTCCAAGCTCTCGCTTGGGGATGCCACCGCGTTTTCTTCGAGACGGGTGAGATCCTCTAAGCTCTTGCTTGGGGCTGCCACCACATTTTCTTTGAGGCGGGTGAGATCCTCCAAGCTCTTGCTTGGGGTTACCACCGCATTTTCTTCGATACGAGTGAGATCCTCCAAGCTCTCGCTTGGGGTTGCCATCGCGTTTTGTTCATGGCCGGTGAGATCCTCCAAGCTCTTGCTTAGGGTTGCCATCACATTTTCTTCGATGCAGATGAGATCCTCCATGCTCTTGCTTGGGGCTGCCACCGCGTTCTCTTCAAGGCGGGTGAGATCCACCAAGCTCTCGCTTAGGAATGCCACCGCGTACTCTTCGACGCAGGTGAGATCCCCCAAGCTCTCGCCTGGGGCAGCCACTAGGGCTGGAAAAAAAAACCGAAACCGAAAAAGCGAATCGAAAAATCGAGAAACCGTCCATTTTGTAGGTTAATCGTACTGAAAAAACAATATTTTTGGTTTCAATTAACCAACCGATAATACGAGTGGTCAATCACTTCGGTTATGGTTCAGAGATTTTTTTTCCCGGTTAACCAAATAACCGAGAGTATATAATACATGTTTTTAGAAAGAATACAATGTAATTTAGATGGTCTAGTGGTAGAAGGCTTAATTTTTAGTAAAAAGGAGCACTAAGCAGGCCACCCAAGTTCAAAACCCCCCAGGCCCCAATGATTCATCTGTTAATTTTTTTTTATTTAAAACAAATATTTTTCTTTTATTCTTCATTCTTTCTTTAGTCTTTACCGATCTTTTATTCCACTTTCCAAAATCCAAATAAACCCTAGAAAGTAGAAACTTAGAAAGTGCTTCCATCGACTGCGCCTTTTACTCTTCTACCACGGCTCCACCGCCTCCACCCGACGGCGTCCATTGAAGCAGCCCCCGACTCCACCTGTCAGCGCCTTCTAGTCTTCTACAACGGCGTCCATTGTGTAGGATATAACATATCAATTTTATGGTGAGTTTCATCCATTTAGATTTGCACTGGAGGAGTTATCGAGTGTAAAATTCGTCCATTTAGATTAGTATGTCTTAAATCTTCTACAGTTTATGTATATACTATATATATTCACTGTAAAATCAATACTCCATATAAAACAGTTTGTGTGTTGGGTTTCTAACATCAATAGGTACTAGGTATCATTTTGTGTGTCAGTTTTAATCGGTTGAACATTTGTTTTGTTATTGAATTATTGCTTAGACTTCGTTTGCATTTTTTAATGAAACAGATGTCAAAGAATGATGTGACTGAGATTAGTGATGAAAACATAGATGTTGGACTTGGTGTTATTGAAAAGAACAACCAAGAAAAGAAATCATCCGAGGCATCGATTGTCGCTTCTAATTATGTAAGTGTTTCTGGAACATCTGATAAGAGGAAGAGATCACTTTACTGGGATCATTTTGACAAAGTGGGTGATGAAGATGACGGAAATTACAAATGCAAATATTGTTCTAGACCGATTCGTGTAGTGATTAAAAATGGTACAAGTGGCATGAAAAATCACATTGAAAGATGTAAGAAGTATCATGCTAATGTAGATAAGAAGCAAAAGTTGATTGAGTTTGAAACAAAATCTGTTGTTGATACAAATGGAACTGTCCAGGTTGTTAATGTTCCTAAGTTGTGCGAATTTAGTCAAGAAGAAGCAAGAAGGGGGCTTGCTCTAATAATTATAATGGATGAGTTACCATTTAGTTTTGTGGAGCATGAAGGATTTCGTGAATTTTGCAAGCGGTTGAACCCTCTTTGTAGTGCCTCTTCACGTAGGACTATTACTAGGGATTGATATGGCATTTTTATTCATGAAAGGGTTAAATTGAAGAGATTCTTTAGTAATTTCTCACATATGGTTTCTCTTACTACGGATACTTGGACTTCTGGCCAGAATTTGAGTTATATGTGTCTAACAGCGCATTATATTGATGATGAGTGGACATTGCATAAGAAGATACTGAATTTCTATCATATTGCGGGTCATTCTGGTGACCTTATTGGCAAGGCTGTTGAGAAATGCTTGATTGATTGGGGGATTAAAAAGGTTATGACTGTCACAGTTGATAATGCTAGCTCTAATGATTTGGCTATTAAATACTTGAGAAGAAGACTCAACCATATGGGTGGTAGTGTGCTTGATGGCAAATATTTACATATGAGGTGTGCATCACATATCTTAAATTTGATTGTAAAAGATGGTTTAAAAGATCTTAATGTCTCAATTCAGAAAATTCGTTTGGCTGTAAGATATGTGAGATCTTCCCCTTCTAGGCTTCAGAAGTTTCAATCTTGTGTAGAAGAGGAGAAAATAGAATGCAATGGCCTTGTTTGTTTGGATGTTGAAACTAGGTGGAATTCTACTTACCTAATGCTTGATTGTGCTGTGAAGTTTAGATTGGCATTTGATAATTTGCATTCAAAAGGTGGTCAATATGTTAAGGAGTTTGAAAAGATCAGTGGTCCACCTAGTATGGAGGATTTGGAGCATAGTCAATTCTTTCTTGCCATTTCTGTAGATTTTTTATGATGCTACTCTAAGGTTATCAGGAAGTAGTTATGTCACTAGGAATTATTTTGTGCCTCAACTATTTAAAGTTGGTAATTTGATTTCTGCTCATGTTGAGAGTCCGGATTTGGGTATGAAAAGAATGGCATCTAGAATGAAGCTGAAAATGGACAAATATTGAGGAAATGTTGAGAATGTGAACATCTTGCCATTTGTTGCCTTTGTTCTGGATCTGAGATACAAGTTGCGTTATCTTGAACTTGTGCTTGATGAAATTTATGATAATGAGAATGCCAGAGTGATGAAGTCAAAAGTTAATGCTATAATGCGATCTTTGTTTCATATTTATAATGTTTCTACGGGTCCTCCCAAAATTCCTAGCCAACTTGTTGGTCCTACTTTAGCTCAAGGGGACAAGGGTCCGAATAGTCAACCGTTGGGTTGTTCACAGCGTTTGAAAATGAGATTTGAAAGGATAATAGGAGCAACGGATACTCATGAAAGGAGAAATGAGTTGGACAAATATTTGGTTGAACAATCTGAACCGATGGATAATGACTTTGATATTTTGCAATGGTGGAAAGATCATCAAAAGATATACCATATCCTCTATCTGATTTGTCGAGATGTGCTTGCAATACCATCTTCAACTGTTGCTTCAGAATCAACTTTTAGTACGGGAGGCCGTGTGCTTGATTCTTTCCGTACTTCATTGACCCCTCGAATGGTGGAAGCCTTAGTATGTGGACAAGATTGGATGCGCACTTCTCGTATTCATTTTCCAAAAGAAGAGAGTCTACTTGAATTAGAGGCTATGGAAGAAGGTTAGTTTATTAGTTGCATATGCTTTGTGTATAGTTCTTATTTGAAATATTATACTCCATTACATTTAGTTTATTTTGTATGCTACAGGTATGAAAGATTTGATTTTGGAGCAGCCCGTGATGGAAATTGATGAGACTATTTCACTGGTTGATTGAAGATGCATGAGCTACTGGAGTACTGGGCTAGTTTTTTTTTTATGGGATTTTGCTTCCCTTTGCATACTATTCTAGGCTTTGTTATGTTTAACTTGTACGCCTTAAGTTTAATTATGTATTTGTATGTTTTGGTTTAGAATCTTTCTTTTAAATTTGGGAACATGATTAAATGCATTTAATGTCTATAAGCTTTAAAATTTGGGAACATATTTTGCTTTATGGCTTTATACAATATGGATTAGGATTATGCATTGTAGACTTGCAGGAGCCGGGAAGCTAGAAAGTTGATGTTCTTTCTTTTTGTTTAATTGTTTGTGATTACATGTTTGCAGGTTATTTTATAATGTATTACATGTTATTTTTTAATGTATTAAATATTAATAGTGTTGAATTATAGGAGTCAATACTCTACATATAGGATAGATTAATAGGTTATACAACATACAAGTTCTTTAATGAAAAAATTATTATAAAAAAAAAAAGTATTATTTAGTTTTTATGAAAATTGGTTAACCGATTATAACCGATTTACCGTACCGAAAGATTTGGTTAACTAGAGCAGGTTAACTGAAAATAGCGGTACGGTTATGGTTAGCATAATTCACTAATCGAAATTTCAGTTAACCGAACATCGTTTAGCCGCCCACGCGTTCTCTTTAAGACGGGTGAGATCCTTCAAGCTTTCGTCCGGTGCTGTCACAACGTTCTTTTCGAGGCGGGTGAGATCCCCCAAGCTCTCACTTGGGACTGTCACCACGTTCTCGTCGAGACGAGTGAGATCCTCTAAGCTCTCGCTTGTTGTTGCCACCACATTCTCTTCAATTGGAAGAAGAAAAGAAACTAAGGGGCCCTGCAATTGTCAAGAAAAAATCATCAGAGCACTGCCTTCCCTAGAAGCATTGATGACCGTGTCACCTACATTCTCGCCCGAGTCAAGAAACTCGAACTCGCCGAAGGGACTTGTATGTTCAAAGAGATAAGTCGAACACGATGATTCAAGACAACTTCCATAGTTTGTTTCAACAACATCGCATAAAGGCTGTCAAAACATGGGGATGTGATGGAATGTGCTAATTTTGCAAAATTAGTACTCGTCGTCTCAATTTATTGCGTTCTCCCAAGTTACATCGCCTGACATTCGACGTCTTGTCAAAGCACGTGTGAAGCTTAATCAAGCTGGTTGCTCAACCTAGGTGGTGATACAAGTAGCTGATGCATGCAGGTGATACAAGTAGCTGATGCATGAAGGAGATAAGCAGGTGATGCAAGCAGTTGAAGGAAATTTAGCCTGGAGGGTTTGCTTAGCTTAGAAGTTAACTTTTTTCCTATAAATAGGCCTACATGCTTCATTTGGAAGAGATCTTCAATCCAACGCCATATTTGTCGGTTTAGGATTGCTGGTCTGTGGTTGGTTCTCGTGTAATCAAGTCATTGATTTGTAATCTATAGTTGAATCTCTCAAGATGCAATAAGGAAGAAGGTTGTCGCGCCCTTTTTGATAGTCAATGTCGAATAGATTTGTATTCATCGACTATATAAACGCGGGAACCATCAAACGCAACGATCAAATTTCTGGCCGTTGCTTTTTTGCGGGTATATATATATATGTGATTCTACATGGATGTTAGCCTACCAAATTTGAAATCACAAGATTGAGAAAATGACGTCCTCAAGCGAAGATGATGTACTCGGGCTTGATTCGATTAATAAAAATAATGTACGGGTACATACTTTAAATATACTCTATTAGAAACAATTATCTAAAATCCAAACTAACATTTGCTCAAATACAAACAATAATGAAATTCAAAAGCAAAAAGGACTCTTGGAAAAAAAGAAAACTACTCAATTTTCAAAAAATATTTTGGAATCAACGAGCAAAAAGTAAAACACATTAAACTAACGGATTCAAACTCAAGCTATTTCCATAAAACTGCAAGTGGAAGACGAAATAGAAAAAATATTAAAGAAATAAAAACACAAGAAGGAACTAATATTATTGGTGAAGAAAATATTAGAAATGAAATAAGAAACGATTTCATCAAACGATTTAGAAGTGAAGAAATGAATGATGTGCTTCTACAAGAAAATCTGGAGCTTATAAATCCGGAGATTTCCACAGAAGACAATGAAGAATTAACTAAAAATATCACTAATGATGAAATAAAAAAAAAGCAGTTTTTGAAATTGGAACGGATAAATCTCTGGGACTTGATGGCATGACAACAGAATTCTACCAAAAATACTGGGATATTGTCGGACCATCTGTAATCCAAGCTGTGAAAAGTTTTTTCATATCAGGAAGATTACTTAAACAAGTCAATCATACATTCATTTCACTAATACCAAAATGTGATAATCCAAACTCCACAAATCATTATAAACCAATAAGTTTATGCTCGATAATTTATAAAATTATTTCCAAGATTCTAACGAGTAGACTTAAGAAGATTATGGAAAAATTAATTCACCCTCTACAAGGTGCTTTTGTTGTCAATAGAGCTATTAAAGATAATATCTTAATAGCTCATGAAAAGTTTTCACTCCTTTAAATCCAAACTTGGAACTGAATGATTTATAGCACTAAAGCTGGATATGGAAAAAACATATGACATAATTGAATGGAACTTTATAATAAAAGTCATGGAAAAATTTGGATTTCATTCTAAATTTATAAACTGTATAAATGAATGCATAACAACAATATCTTTTTCGATACTGGTTAATAATGGACCAACGAAATTTTTTAAACCTACAAGAGAACTCCGACAAGGAGATCCACTGTCCCCTTTCCTCTTCATTATGGGATCTGAAATACTAGCCATGAAACTACAAAAAGCAACGGATAGACCAAGGAAACCAATAGGGTTTCAAGTAACAAGACTATGGACAAGAATCCCGTTTCTGGCATTTGCTGACGACATCATACTCTTTTCAAGACAAAAAGTCAGTTACCACAAATCTGCATTCCAGGTAACGAAGAAAGTCACTAATACTAAAAAATTAGCAATTCAAGGAATTCTTACAATTACAAATATGACATCTTTAGATAAATACTTGGGTTGCCCTATTATCAATGGAAGGGTGAATTCTAACACCTTTGCTGATCTGTTAATAAGTACACAACAACAACTAACAAAATGGAAAGCGAATTCACTATCTCAAGCAGGTAGAACAACTCTTATTAAAGCAAATCTTGCATCAAGACCCAATTTTATGATGCAAAACTTCATGCTTCCAACACAAACTCATAATGAACTTGATAAAATAAATAGAAGTCTCTTCTGGAATAAAGAACCGTCGTTTAAACCTCTAATAGGATGAGATTTTTTTTGCAAACCAACTACTCAAGGAGGCATTGGATTGATAAAATCAAAGGATATGAATAAAGCATTACAATTCAAATTACTTTGGAAAATCTTAGTAGAACCGGAAAATTACCGGGTCAAAATTATAACTGAAAAATATTTGAAAGATGAACACATTCTAAAATATTAAAAAAAATGGGAAATGCTCATGGCAATGGACTAAAATGTGTGAACTCATTGAAGAATTTAAATCAGGACTCATTTGGCAGGTGGGGAATGGTGAAACCATTAGATTTTGGACTGACAAATGGCTCTCTACCACACCTCTTTGTGACATGATTAATATGCAAAACGTACCAAATAAGAATGCATTTGTAGTAGAATTTTTACTTCCAAACCGCAATTGGAACAAAACACTGATAGAACAATATCTCCTAAATCACTTGGTACAGCAGGTGACGTCTACACCGATTCCATTGACAAATATGCATGACAGGATGTACTGGGAGGCAAGAAAAAACGCATGGTTCTCGACTAAATCAGCTATGGATATGCTTAATAAAAATAAAAGATACACAACACATGATACTTCTTGGATTTGGAAAATGGACACTTACCCGAAAGTAAAAAACTTCATTTGGAAATGCATGAAAAATGGCTTATCTACAAAAGCAAGACTAGTTGAGAAGGGGGTTGCAATCCCACAAGGCTGTATTAGGTGTAATGCACAAACAGAAGATTCGAACCATCTTTTATTTCAATGTAGTCATACACTACAAACTATACAAAAAATGAACACAAAAACGTACAGATGTTTAAGATCCATAAACTTTAGAACTGACGGTTTTATGGTGGAGTATCTGGTTTTATAGAAACCAAAAAAGCTTTTGAACAAGTAACAATGATAACAACACAATTATGGATGTACCTAACTACATAAAACATCAAATGAACAACTGGTATCATACCAAAAAATGGAATCCTGACTGTTTGTTGGATGATATCCAGAACGGTAAATAAACATGTAACAAGGAAACGACAATCGAAAAAAATGGAAAAAACCTCCTGAAAATATCATTAAAATAAACACAGATGGATCTACAAAAGCAAATGGTAAGTCCAGTTATGGATTTATTTTTTGTAATAGTAATGGCGAACATACTCTGATTTTCGGAGATAAATGTGGAATATCAACACCGCTTAAGACTGAAACATTAGCATTCAGAAATGCTCTTATTAAAGCTCATGATCTAGGTATCACTGATATACATATGGAATGTGACAACCTCACTATCGTTAATGTTTTAAATAGGATCTGGCACTGTCCGGGATATCAAAATTTTAATTTCTGATATCCTATGCCTTTTACAACTGTTTTCTTCAGTGCAAGTCCGTCACGTCTTCCGAGAATCAAATGTTGTGGCCGACTGCATTGCTAAGCTGGGTCAGTAGAGTTCTTTGGAAAACATTCAAGCTAATTTAGAACTTTTAGTTCTCATCTGTAAGGATGCTATAGACTGAGAAACAGTGTCTTCTGTGGTTTCCAGTCTAATTTTTACTGTATCAAAATATATATATATATACTCTATTAAGTTTTGTTATGTAATTGTGTTGTCCATTATGTTAGTGTAAACATTATGTTATTATATATTTAGGGTTAATAAATTCTAGTTTTGATCTTTATAATGTTTTAATTTATGATGATTTTTATGATATTGTGGTATTTATGTAATTACAATGTGTTAATTCAAAGTTTGATGTTAGTGTAAACATTATGTTAGTTGATTGTACATGACATGTGCATAGATAGTGTAAGACATTATGTTAGTGTAAGTATTAAATTTGTTATATTATTTTAATAAATTTCAATTTTTATCTTATGATGATAGAGTGATATTTATGTAATGTCCTTATTTAAATATATTTGTCAAATAAATAGGATCATTCAAGTGATAACGATTTTGTGACAATCGATTAATCTTCTCACTTTACTAGTGATGAAGAATGGAGTGGTAGAGACATTATGATTGCCTATCTTCGTTCGGTGGGTCAGAGAATGAACATGGTTACTGTCATAATAAAATTATGGTCTCGTAAGGTCATATTATCGTGTGAGAAGTATGGATCATACAGAACGGTGAAGAAGAAAGTGACCGAAGGTCACGAGGCATCCCCTAAAGCCAAACGACTATCGTGGACAAATAAGTTCGAGTGCCCGTTTGAGTTGCATGGGTTTTTATGAAAAGGAAGTCGGGGAGAAGTGGGTACGTGGAAAATAGCCATCATTCCCGCACAACCATGATCTTCCAACTTGCTTACTTGGTCATGCATTTGCTAGACGACTTACGGAGGTACAACGTCAACAAGTGAAGCTTTTGTGTCGCCGTCTTAAAGCCGAAGAATATTATTTCTAGACGAGGTTCCAGAGAGTGTGACATGAAGGAGTCAAGTGTAAAATTGCAAGGCTAGAGAAAGAAAGAAATCCAAGGGAAAACTGATGGCATTGCAATACACGTTGGATTATCTATTATGCGGACATCGGATGAGTGGACGGGATGGATGTTGCGAGCAAACTTTTTGTTAGTCTCCCTGTTACTAGGAATTGAGTGAGTTTATTCCCCCACGTCGTCATCATGGATACCACCTACGAGACCGACGAGTAAACTTTAGTTGTTCATTAATTCAGTTTCAAAATTACTCATAAAATATAAATTGCATATTGATTTATTTTTGTACAATTATAGGTACGGTATGTCATTGTTGGAGATGGTTCGATTCAGTTGCACCAAGCATACATTTTTCATTGCGATCGTATTCATGGAAAGAGAGACAACCAAGCACTACGAATGGGCCTTATAGCATTTGCAGCATTTGCTTGGGGTTACCACATAAGAAAATGAATATTACTATAAAAGAAAATGAATCTTACTTCACAAAGAACATAAATAACAATACATGTACAAAATAACGTGAAAATCACTACACAATAGCATGAATACCAAGGAAATAATGTGTATTCCATCTCAATTAGCAACACATGAAACAAAAAAATACATTCATATTTCCATAATGGTGATGAATATTAAAGTTCATAAAAGGAATATTCGCAACATACGGCACACAAAGTAGGAAATACCTTATTGATCAATGCGGTTGAGTTCAAACAATCTCTCAAACTCAATCTCCATAACTTGCTTTCTCTTTGCCTCATTCATTCATTGGATCGACTCGACAAAATATCCTAGTTGATTCCTATGTTTATCTTTTGGGAATCTAGCACTACGCTTCCCTTCAACTGGATGATCTTCTTTGTCTATTGAATCCGACTATCTCTCTTCAAAATGAACCATCTTCCCCTTTCTTTTATCCTTCCTTTTTTTGAAAATAAAACTTGTCCCCACTCCAGCATCTGCACTTCGCTTCTGATTAATACCCTTTCCCTTCCTTTTTACAAATCGAGCCTTCCTCACATTTATGAAATCATCATCACCATCATCCTCTTGTCCATCCACATCAGTCTTACACCTCTTGTTCTTCACCTTCCTCTTCTTTTTCTAGACAATAACGCCATTTTGTTCATCCAACAATTCTACACATATATATAAAAACACACACTAATTTAGTATCATAAATCATTATAGAGGGAGTTTCACATACATTTGATCCTTATTGTACAACATGAGAAATATTATGGGCCATTGGATCAAGGAGATGGAAGATTGAGATTAAAAGAGATAAAAAAGAGTGAATAGTGACGCGGTGGCATAAGCGTAAATACGGCGATTTTTTTTTTCTTCCGGTCAACAACTTTTTTTTTAAATTTTTTGATTTTCCGTCTCTTATCATTTTGGAATAGACGATTATTGATATTCACATATAAGTAGTACATGTTCATTTTTCTATGCGGTAAGGTTCACATATAACATGTTCATGTTCAAACACATGTCTTTGTGCATTTAGAGCTTATTTGTGAACTTCAGTGCACACATAAATGAATGTTAAGAGAGAAGAAATGGAAACCCTAAAAACAAAACGCTCTCAACGCCGCACCCCGACTTCGCCCCCTACCCCTTCCCTGCAAATCATCTTTCGATGGCCCCAGATCTCTCTTCTCATTGCTTATGAACATCAATCTCTTCCTCTTTTTCCCATTAGCCCGATCTTTGATTCATTTTCAAGGTTTGGCCACGATCCCCACCCAACTTCACAAAATAACAATCGTACCCAAGATCTGATTTTGCAAGAGGTTTATCTCTCGAATTTGTATCCCAAAATTCAGTTGAATGCCGCCTCCTACCCTAATCCTCAAAGAAAAAAGAGTTTTTTTCCTTTGTGAGCATCAAGCCCACCATGAATCTATTGTTTCGTGCAAGCTTAAAACCCTACCTCGAGAAATATGGATGATTTCGGTTTGGAGAGCTCTCATTTCATGGATTTGGGGACGAGGATGGCGGTGGATCTGGTTTTCCCTTAGGTTCTCAAATATGAAGAAATCGAAACAAAGGTTGGCTGTAGGCGAACAAGGATGTAGACGACCTCTGGAAACTAGGTGGGGCGAAGTCGACGATCTGCTATTCGAGGGCCATCTGCCTCCCCCTACTGTGTACAATGAATGGCTCCCTCGTAAAATAAATGGCTCTACCATTTCTCCATCCAAGCTGAGAATCAGGTTACTCATCTCTGAACCCTTAACCCCAGATTTTGAGCACTTACTGAATCACTCTTATGACTATCTACATACTATCATGGTTGTTATCCTGAAATCTAAGCTGACCGTGAATCTGCTATTTGCTATCGACCATGTGACTCACTTCACTTTTAAGTTTCATCTTTTGACTAATAACATTATGCTCTCTGAAGTTGCTTGCAATTTTGGATCTTATTATGTGTTTATTCGTCCTTATAATCTTTTTACCTCTAAAACTAGTACTGACATTGATAGCCTTAAACCGGAAAATGATGTTAGAAACTACTATATGAACTCCTGTTACTGGACCCTCTTGTGGTGTGGTGCTTCTTGGATCCTATTTTTTATCGACTGCCTCTTCAATCTGACTATTAGAAACCTTTGTTTGTTTTCCTTTGTTAAACCTCTGAACTTGGAATTATACTACCCGTTTACACTATCTATGAGCTTGCTTTTTGTGTCCTCCCTTTGTCCTATTTCTGTTCTTTTTTCTGTTTGGTTTTTGGTTTGGTTTGGTTGGTGTTTGTCTGCCTTTCTTCCTGTGCAGCAAGCATCACTGGCTCAGTAGATTTGATCCTCTTGACTTGCTTCTTGGCATTTGGAACCGACCCTCACGTGGTGATCTTATGATGCTGATCTGTAATACTATCTGCCTTGTGCAATCCCTTTAGAAACTCAACAATGACCAAGTTTTCATCTTCAGAATAGGGGGTCACCAACTCCTCAGTGCCTGGCTAGGCTGGAGCATGGAATTTAAATTATGCCACCTTGAACCTTTATATAATTCCTTTTTTGATATGTACTCTTTTGAGTTGAATACCTCTATGAACCATTCATTCGTGAACCTCATGTGCTTACTGTAATACCCCTCATTTTTAGTAAGGGTATTTGGGTAATTTTTCCCAACCATCGTTCTGTAATTATGTCGCTTTCGGAGAAGTTCGGATTTTCTGTAACGTGTTCGATCTCTGTAATATATCCCTGAGTGGTATAAAATACATTCGATGTATTTTCGCGGCTTAGAATATTTGTTTGGGGTACAAATATATAATTTCCGGGATTTAAACCCATGCCAAACCCTTCTCCGGGCAAATAGACGCGGAAATGCCTTTTCCGCGACCGCGGAATAATAGCCCTCTGAGGAGCTGGGCATTTTCCGTGACCGCGGAAAAATGCAGGCGTGCGACGCTTCATCTTCCGCCGAACCTCGTCGATCGCGTCACCGTTGATCGTCTGAGCGGCCGTCGATCTGGTCGGGGAGCTGCTCCTTCCTTTGGCTATAAATGGAGGTCGGATTGGAGGATTGTTGGCACCCAAAATCAGATTCTGGATAAGCCCAAGAGAGATGAGCCTTCAGTTCTTGATATTCCGGTCATTCGCAAATTTCCGGATGTCTTTCCGAAGAAGATTCCCGGTTTACCCCCGAATCGTGACGTGGAGTTTACCATTGATCTCGAGCCTGGTATCACGCCGATCTCTAAGGCACCTTACCGGATGGCTCCAGTTGAGATGCAAGAGTTGAAAAAGCAACTCGAGGACCTTCTTGAGAAAGGATACATAAGGCCGAGTGCATCGCCTTGGGGCACTCCGGTTTTGTTCGTCAAGAAGAAGGACGGATCATTCCGACTTTGTATCGACTATCGAGAGTTGAATAAGGTCACGATCAAGAATAAATATCCGTTGCCGAGGATTGATGATCTGTTGGATCAACTGCAGGGAGCAAAAGTCTTTTCCAATATCGATCTGAGATCTGGTTACCATCAGCTCAGGATTCGTGAGGAAAACATTCCGAGGACTGCTTTCCGGACGAGGTATGGCCACTATGAGTTTGTAGTCATGCCATTTGGCCTTACTAACGCTCCGGCGATCTTCATGGATCTGATGCATCGATGTTTCCACCAATACCTGGATAAGTTCGTGGTGGTCTTCATCGACGATATTTTGATCTATTCCCCGAGTGAGGAGGCTCACGAGGAACATCTTCAGATCACCTTGTCAGTCCTTAGACAGAATCAGATGTACGCAAAGTTGTCTAAGTGTGACTTCTGGATCAAAGAAGTGGATTTCTTAGGCCATATGATCAATGAGGATGGGGTTATGGTTGATCCCCAGAAGATTGAAGCGGTAGCCAACTGGAAGTGGCCTCAGAATGTGAAGGAGGTGCGCATTTTCTTGGGACTCGTTGGATATTACAGACGGTTCGTGGAGGAATTTTCTAAGATCGCTCTACCTATGACCGGTTTGCTCCGCAAGGTCCATAAGAAGTTTGTATGGGATGACAAGTGCGAGGCCAGTTTTCAAAAGTTAAAGCAGTGTCTGACCTCCACACCAGTTTTGGCGCTACTAGAAGGGAATGATGGTTATGTAGTCTATAGTGATGCTTCGAAGAATGGGTTGGGATGTGTACTGATGCAGAGGGGGAAGGTTAGCGTACGCATCTCGACAATTGAAAACCTATGAGGCAAACTATCCGACGCATGATCTGGAGTTAGCAGCTGTAGTATTTGCATTGAAGATTTGGAGGCACTATCTCTATGGTATGAGGTGCCAACTCTTCACCGATCATAAGAGTCTCAAGTACGTGTTCACTCAGAAGGAGCTGAATATGTGACAACGTCGCTGGTTAGAGCTATACTAGTGGAAAAAACACTTTTTGAGGCTTCCTTTTAGAGGCGTACATAGTACAAAACGCCTCAATAACGACTTAGGCAATCACTTTTTTTGGTTTTTGAGGCGGATAATTAATTTATACGCCTCAAAAACATTTTTTGAGGCGGACAAATTAATATACGCCTCAACAAGTATCCGAAAAAATATTTCTCGCTAAAGTATTAGAGGCGGGCCAGGGTAAGGCCCACCTCTAATACTTTCTAATTGAGGCGGGCCAAGTAGCCCGCCTCAATTAAAGCTTGTTGAGGCGGGCCTCTTAAAGCCCGCCTCAACAAGTATGTCCAGTAGAGGCGGGCATGTAAGGCCCGCCTCTATTAGACCATTATCGTAATACTTATAGAGGCGGGCATGTTAGGCCCGCCTCTATAAGATCAACCCTATTTAAAAAAAAAAACAGTTGCTGCTTTCCTTCATTTTCCTCTTCGTATCCTCCTCTTCTCGTCCCGAGCTCCGACGACGATCTCCGACTTCATCGATCTCCTCCGTCTTCCTTACTTCATCGATCTCCTTCTTCCCGACTTCATCGATCTCCTCCGTCTTCGCCGAGCTCCGTCTTCCCGAGCTCCGACTTCATCTCCCTTCGCCGAGCTCCCTCCCTTCGCCGAGCTCCCTCTAATACTTCAACGCACTCGAATCCAAGTCAGGTATCAACATCCTTTGCACCCTCAACGTTCACATCCCATTTCCTTGTCCGTTCGCTTCTCAATGCTTTAGTTTTTCAGTTTTAGGTTCTTACTTCAGTATTTGAAATGATGGATGCATGCTTCTTTTGCTTTGAACTGATGCAAACGAGTATGACTGTTCTGGCGATCTTGCTAATTTTGCATGTGAAGTAGTTTCAATGATGGTAGAGTTTTGGGAAGACTGATTGTATTTGGACAAGTATATCATGGTTCTGGCGATCTTGCTAATTTTGCCGGTTCTTCTAGTGATTTATAATCTTCCTCCATGGTTGTGTATGAAGTGCAAGTATATCATGTTATCACTCCTCATCTCCGGGCCTAAGCAACCTGGGAATGACATAGATGTGTATCTGGCTCCACTTGTTGATGATTTGAAATTACTGTGGAATGAAGGTGTTCCAATGTTCGATGCATACACCAACTCAAACTTTATCTTGCGAGCTATGGTTTTTTGTACCATAAATGATTTCCCGGCATATGGAAACTTGTCTGGGTACAAAACCAAAGGAGAACAAGCATGCCCTATATGTGAAGAAGACATGAAACCTGCCTACTTGAAAAATTACAGGAAAAATGTGTATCTAGGGTACCGGAAGTTCCTTAGTCAATATCACCCTTACCGTAAAAAGAAGAAGGAGTTCAATGGGTACACCGAGGAAGGAGTAGCTCGTACACCTTTGACAGGATCACAGGTTTATGAACGGATTAAAAATGTTGACACCAAATACGGCAAGGGCTTCAAGTCCGTCTCTAAAAAGAGTGTTTTATGGAAGAAAGTGTCTATACTATGGGATCTTCCTTATTGGAAAGATTTGTCGGTTAGGCATTGTCTCGATGTGATGCACATTGAAAAAAATGTTTGTGATGCTATAATTGGGACTTTGCTAAATATACCCGGAAAGACGAAAGACAATTAGAAAGTTCGTTTTGATATGAAAGAGAGGAATATTCGACCAGATTTGTGGCCGGTGGTAAAATCGGATGGTAAAAAGACTTTTCTGCCTCCGGCGTGTTATACAATGTCAAGAAAGGAGAAAAATGTGTTTTGTGAGTGCTTACATGGCATTAAGGTTCCATCGGGATATTCGTCAAATGTAAAACGTCTAGTTTCTCTTTCGGACCTTCGGTTGATTGGTATGAAGTCTCATGATTGTCATGTATTGATTAATGTTTTCTTGTCGATCGCACTTCGTGGGATATTGCCGAAACACGTGAGACATGTTATAACAAAACTTTGCGTGTTTTTCAGTTTCATATGTGCTAAGGTTATTGATCCAGAAATATTGGATGCTCTCCAATATGATATTGTTGAAACTTTGTGTCGATTTAAAATGTACTTTCCGCCGTCTTTCTTTGACATAATGGTGCACTTAATTGTTCATTTGGTTCGAGAAATCAAGTTATGTGGTCCGGTGTTCTTAAGATGGATGTATCCTTTTGAGAGATTTTTTGGCAGTTTAAAGGACAAAGCAAAGAATCGGGCGAATCCAGAGGGTAGTATCATTCGTGGAGTCCTTCATGAAGAGATATCTCAATACGCAACTGAGTTTTTGTCAAGGCTTCATCCAATAGGTCTTCCAAAATCTCGTCATGTAGGGAGGCTTGAAGGAGAGGGAGTAATTGGTAACGATGTGATATCTCCTCCATCTGAAAGGAAGATTAAGGCACATCTTTGTGTGTTGCAGCATCTTACAGAGGTCAATCCTTACATAGAAAAGCATTGCCTTGAATTGCAACACAATAATGCTAAATTGAATGAAAGAGCTTTGATGCGGGAACATAATCGCACATTTGTTGATTGGTTTAAGAAGGAAGTAGCTGAGGAACTAAGGAAAGAACATGACGTTTCTGATATGGTCAAGTGGTTATCTCGAGGTCCTCGACTATGTGTTCGGTCTTACGAAGGGTATGATATCAATGGGTTCACATTCTACACTAGAAGACAAGATGAAAAGAGTGTGGTGCAGAATAGTGGAGTGAAGGTAGTTGCATCATCTAGGGTCTATGCGAGCGCTAAGGACAAAAGACCGGTTGATGTGACACAATCGTATTATGGCGTTATCGAAGAAATATGGGAGCTTGATTATAGCAATTTTACAATCCCTGTTTTCCGGTGCAAGTGGGTCAACAACCCTAACGGGGTGAAGCAAGATGAAATTTATTCGGGTTTGACATTGGTAAACTTTGACCGATTAAGTGATAGTGACGAGCCATTCATCCTAGCATCACAAGCTAAGCAGATTTTTTATGTGGTAGACAATGTTGATCCTAGATGGCGTGCAGTTGCCCAAGGCAAAAGACATATTCTGGGTATTGATGATGTTGTGGATGAAGATGAGTATGACGAGTATGATGACACACCCTTGTTATCAACTGTTGTTCAACCATTACCGGAGGAGGAAGATACAAATAATACTAATCATATCCGTACAGATCATAGGGAAGGAATATGGGTTACAAATCATAAATGAATAAGATGAGGTAAGTTATTTTGCTTACGAATTAGTTTTTTTTTGGAATATTAACAATATCAGTTTCATGAGTGTATTATGTTGATTTTCTAGGGCATTTCAAGTGTACAAGTATCAAGGTGGGAAGTATTTGTGTTTCATGACCGACTAGATATCAGTTTCATGACCGACTAGATAAGGTATGTAACTTAACTAACTATATATTGATAGTATTTGTGTTTTTTATCAATAATTTCTGTGTTTTTTATGCAGCTATATCCTAAGAGGAAGACATCGTATACTTATGAAGAAATGGATGTTGTTCGTGAGCAATGGGCACAGTATTTTACATCGAAGTATTTATTATCGGATTGAACTTGTTTTTACTTGTCATGTAAACTGTTGTTGAGAACCTGACTGTACTCTGATGAAATCTGTTGTTTTTTTTGTCAAATGAAATCTGTTGTTTGTTGTATATTATTCTGTGAATAAAATCAGGAACCTGACTGACTCGGCCGAGAACTCGGGCGAGTTCTGGGCCGAGTCAGCGTCTACTTGTTGAGGCGGGCTTGTATACGCCCGCCTCTATAAGTATATACGCGCGACTTGTTGAGGCGGGCCTATATAGGCCCGCCTCAACAAGTCCCTCATTTTGGCGCCAAAGTGAGGGACTTGTTGAGGCGGGCTTAGGAGGCCCGCCTCAATAATGTTCTTTTAGAGGCGTAAAATGTCCGCCTCAAAAAGTGTCCCTACTTGTTGCAGCTAGGACTGAGCACGGTTCGGGTAAACCGAAATTTTTAACCGAACCGAACCGAAAAAACCGATCCAAACCGAAATATTTCGGTTCGGTTTTCGGTTCATGTATTTTAGGTTTTCGGTTTTCGGTTCGGTTCGGTTTAATTTTGGTTCGGTTCGGTTAAACCGAAATAAAAAAAAATAAGTGAAAGGCAGGCCCATATGAAAAACAAGTGAAAGGAATCCTCAGCCGGCCCTACCTACTCGGCTACTCCATCGTCTTCTTCAATTCGAAGTTTCGATTTTCGAACTCCTCCAAGCTCCCAGCCTCCCAGTCTCCGGTCTCCCACAGTCGCCCGCCGGCCGCCTCCTCCAAGCTCTCGAGTCTCGCCCAGTCGCCCGCCTCCTCCAACTCTTCCCAGTCTTCCACAATCGCCCGCCTCCTCCAAGCTCTCGAGTCTCGCCCAGTCGCTCGCCTCCTCCAACTCCTCCCAGTCGGCATTCGCCCAGTCATCGGTGGCTCGGTGCGACGGTTCGTCCCGGTCCCCTGCGGCCCTGCTTCCAGTAATCCAGTCCCTGTTTGACGATGCCGCGTCGCCGCCCGCGACCTGCCCTCAGTTCCTTCACTTGCAGGTGGTTTGCTCACCTTTTCTATTTGCATTTTGCTGATTTGCTTCACTTGAATCACTTGCATACTTGCTTCACGTTTCACCATTGATAAGTTTTTAATCATATGAAAACATGTTCATATGAAAACATGTTCACTTGAATCACTTGCAGTCCTAGGCATAAGGCAATTCGGTTTTTTCGGTTTTTAGCCGAACCGAACCGAACCGATCCGATCCAATATAGTTCGGTTTGGTTTTCGGTTTAGGATTTTGGTGTTTTCGGTTTTCGGTTTTTTTCGGTTCGGTTCGGTTCGGTTCAGTTCGGTTTCGGACCGATACTCACCCCTAGTTGCAGCCCCCTTAGTTGAAGCAAACGGTGTTCGCCTCAATAAGTGTCCAAAGGCCCGCCTCTATAAGGATTTTTTCCACTAGTGCTACTCAAAGACTACGACATCGAGTTGTTGTATCATCCGGGCAAGGCTAATGTAGTAGCCGATGCATTGAGCCGAAAAACGCCGCACGAGACTATAGTGACTCTACTCACTGCTCATACCAAGCTGAACCAAGGGTTATGCGAGATTGAAGTCTTGTACGATCAGCGTCGAGGATACCTAAGTATGCCAGAGATTCAGGCTACGCTACTTGATCAGATCAGGGAGAAGCAGATTGATGACGTGGTCTTGGTAAAGCTAAGCAGTGAAGTGATGGACGGGAAAGCTCCCGGATTCGTGATTCAGGAGGATGGATCACTCTGGTTTCAGGACCGGATTTGTGTGCCTGACGTTGATGGCCTTCGCCAGTTGGTGATGAAGGAAGCCCATTCATCAACTTATTCTGTACATCCAGGCTCTAGCAAGATGTACAAGGACCTTAGGAAGAAATTCTGGTGGCCCAACATGAAGTGGGATGTAGCAGAATTTATGGCGAAATGCTTGACGTGTCAGAAGGTCAAGATAGAACACCGTAGACCAGGTGGTGAATTGCTACCTCTTCCAGTGCCAGAGTGGAAATGGGAGGATATCACTATGGATTTCGTCACAGGGTTGCCAAAGACTCAGAGTCAAAAGGATGCAATATGGGTAATCATTGACAAGCTCATGAAGAGTGCTCACTTCGTGGCTATCAAGTCAACATGGGGAACCCAGAAGCTATCAGAAGTGTTCCTACATGAGATTGTCCATTTGCATGGTACACCAAAGACCATTGTATCGGATCGTGATGGCCGATTCATGTCGAGATTCTGAAAGGAACTCCACAAGGCCATGGGAACCGAGTTGAGGTTCAGTACTGCGTTTCATCCCCAAACGGATGGACAGTCTGAGAGGACCATCCAGACATTGGAAGATATGCTGAGAGCTTGTGTACTCGATCGTCCGACTAGCTGGGAGAACAACTTGAGTCTGATTGAGTTCACATACAACAACAGTTGGCATGCTACCATTAAGATGGCTCCATTCGAGGCTTTGTATGGTCGAAAGTACAGATCTCCGATTTGTTGGGATGAGAACGCCGACAAGGTTCTGTTCGGACCGGAGTTAGTCGAAAGGACTGCCTCGGACATTGCTTTGATCAGACAGATGCTGACAGCTCAGAGTCGACAAAAGTCTTACGCAGATCTGAAGCGCAGGATTGTCGAGTTCGAGGTTGGTGATAAAGTGTTTGTAAGGGTGTCGCCATCCAAGGGTGTGTTCAGGTTCGGCAAGCGTGGGAAGCTTAACCCTCGCTACATGGGACCGTTTGAGATCCTTGACAGGGTGGGGTCTCTAGCGTATCGTTTGGCATTGCCGCCGTCGGCGCATCCAGTGCATAACATGTTCCACGTGTCCTTGTTGAGAAAGTACATGCCAGATGCGTCTCATGTGCTAAGTTATGAAGACATCGAGATTCAGGCAAATGGTACATACGAGGAGATACCCGTGCGTATTCTCGAACGTCGCGAGAAGCAATTGCGGAACAAGGTAGTACCATTGGTACAGATTCTTTGGTCCAAGGCTGGATCTGAAGAGGTTACTTGGGAAACTGAGGAGGATATGCTTAGTAGCTTTCCCAATCTGTTTTTGGCCTAGTTTCGGGGTCGAAACCTTTTTAAGGGGGTAGTGATGTAACGCCTCGTTTTTTTGGGTTTATTCGACCAAGTTTCGGGGTCAAAACTTCTTTTAAGGGGTAAGTGATGTAATACCCCTCATTTTTAATAAGGGTATTTGGGTAATTTTTCTCAACCCTCGTTCTGTAATTATGTCGCTTTCGAAGAAGTTCGGATTTTCTGTAACATGTTTGATCTCTGTAATAATTCCCTGAGTGGTATAAAGAACATTCGATGTATTTTCGCGGCTTAGAATATTTGTTTGGGGTACAAATATATAATTTCCGCGATTTAAACCCATGCCAAACCCTTCCTCGGGCAAACAGACGCGGAAATGCCTTTTCCGCGACCGCGGAAGCATTTCCGCGGAATAATAGCCCTCTGAGGAGCTGGGCATTGGATATTTCCGCGACCGCGGAAAAATGCAGGCGTGCGACGCTTCGTCTTCCGCCGAACCTCGTCGATCGCGTCACCGTTGATCGTCTGAGCGGCCGTCGATCTGGTCGGGGAGCTGCTCCTTCCTTTGGCTATAAATGGAGGTCGGATTGGAGGATTATTGGCACCTAAAATTAGATTCTCTTCCTCTCTCTCTCGTTTTCCATCCTCACCGGAGTTCGTACCCTCGCCGGAAATTTGTGGTATCGCCGGAGCTCTCGCCGGAGGTTGTAGTGACCGTGGGGTGGTGCATTGGAGGCGCAAGGAGGATTGGAGTCGAAGCCCCCTCGAATCGAGCCCCCTCGTGTCGTCGCCGGTGAGATTCCTCCCGATTTGTGGTCGCCGAGTTCACGGCCGTGACCGCGGACATGAACTGCCGCGACCGCGGACGCTGTCCAGTCGTCCGCGACCGCGGAATCCAAGCCGCGACCGCGGTTTGCCTTAGCAAACGCGATCGTGGCCTTGGACAAACCGGTCTCGGACGGGACCCTCGTTCTTTCGGTTCCGTTCGTTTTTCCATAGATTCGTATTATTAATTGTCAAATCTAACCTAGGGTTTTGTTGTGGGTCGTTGTCGTAGGAATCTGTAATCCGATTTCTGTTCCCGTTCCGGACCCAGAAACCCGTCGTCACTCAATCGTTCGTCTAGACTAAGGCAAGTGGTGGTTCACTCTTGCTTATTATTCCATGTTTCCATTAATTATCAATTGTTTTTAATTGTTAATTAAATTGGGATGAAGGTTGTTTTCGTTTGGGAACAGTTTTGATAAACGTATGTGATATAAAAAGTGATATTATAATAGGTTGTATATACTGCTAGAAACAACGCTATTATATATGTTATTGCCATAATGGTATTGATGTGGGCTATTGTGTGGTTTTAACTGTTTAGTTAGAACGAGTATTCGTAGGAACGTTATGTTCTTTGCGAGGTCTAGTCGTTTCTTTATAACTGGTATTAGGAGGATTTTTCCCTAATACTTTCTTTGGTCATGACTGTACCCTTACTCAGGGTAAGTGCACACAGCTGGTGCCGACACTCGGGATTTATCCCCTCCGATATCTCTCGTGTTGAGATGATATATCTTAAAAGCTTATAACGTAATTGTGCGTTTTGGAATTTAATAAGATAAGTGCGATTATGCACATAATTAATATACCCTTGGGCGAGGAGTACAACGTGGAAACCGCCCGGACTTTGATTAAAGTAAGTCCTCCTTCCAAATCTGAATTCACATTGCGCGGTGAGGTTGGTCGTGGACCCAAATGGTCAAGTCTTTTTAAAAACGCTTGTGCGAAATTATAACGTTCCCGAACACTTGTCATACTTTCCGATAAGACTCAATCATTTGGAGTCTTCTCTTCACACGTTTCCCATAAGACTCAATCTTCTAGAGTCTTCTCGTGATCTTTCTGTTTCGTATATTCCTGTAGAAGTATCAAGGCTTACCATCTTCATCGGCTTTCATTCGAGAAGCGATGGGTCTAACCTAATACGACTACTTAGAACCTTTCTGTTTTACCCTTGCATAGTCTTTCATTAGACTAACCAACCGGTTATTTTTTTCCTTGCATGGTTGGCTGGTGTCATCCGTCTCAGACGGCACATCAGGTAAACTCCCGTTCCGTGAAGGCTAGAATCCGACAATGAAGGCAGATAAAGTTTTTAAGAGTTTTATCAAGGTTGAAGATCCTAGGCGTGCGATCGCGTGATCAAGACCCTTATGTTATTTATTTAAGACTTCCGATGTATTAAACATATTCTGTATTTCTGTTGTATTTGGAATTTACGGATGTAATCCCGAGACTTTGGTTTCAATAAAGATTATGATATTTCATATTATCAATGTATTTTATGTTTTGTATAAAGTCGTTAAGCCTTGGGTGGCTTCGGATGTGAAATCTGAGGTCACTGGCGGTAATACTTTCAAGGTGATATTTGGGGGTGTTATACTTACTCCAGACTCTGAAAACTTCCTACCTGAACAAATTTAGTTACAAGAACATCAAATATTTGAACCACTACCATATGAACATCACTGGCTACATTTATGAAACAACTGACTTGAAGGAATTTATAAATAAATATGGAAATGCAGGGAATATATGTGTTATCTCAAATGACGGGTATATCTCCCCTCTTGCAAGAAACCTGTGCCACTGGACAGAAAGAAACATGACAAAGTTTTTATTTCCGGATCATTTTTTATGAAAATTTCTGTATGGAATTGTCGAGGTTTAGGCAGGAAAAACCTGTGGGCCGATATTGAATCCTTTTGTAAGATCGAAAAAATCCAACTTTGCGCGATACTTGAAACAAGGACAGAAAAACAACTGAATGAACACATCTGGAAAAAAGCCGGGTTTGATGAATTTCTTTTTACACCTGTATCCGGATTCTCGGGAGGCTTGTGTATTATGTGGAAAACATATCAAATGCCCAATGAAATTATTGAAATAGAACATTTCAACTCTAGATTTTCGTGTTTAAAATATACGAACACGATTACAAAAAATAAACTCATGATTATTATAGCATATGCACCACCAAATGAAGCAAACAAAAACTCCTTCTGGAATGATATCAAATCCTTCATTTTGAACTGTACGATCCCCTGCATTCTCATAGGGGATCTGAATGAGATACAAGATCATACTGAAAAAAGTGGAGGAGCAAAAATGAACTCATCCAGATTCAATAGACTTCTTAACATAAAAAATGATTGCGAACTCATAGATATCCCGACTCAAGGGAACACATTCACTTGGTGTAAAAACAAAACGAAAATAAATAATACCTATGAAAAACTAGACAGAACCCTTGTACAACATCAGATACTACAATGGTATCCTGACCTTTGTACTAAAAATCATGCCTTCACAACCTCGGACCACTGCCCGATTTCGATTGAACTTGCCACACCGAACCAGTTTAAAAATCAGCCCTTCAATTTTGAAAAAGTATGGATGTCCAGGAACGACTTCAGAAATGTGGTCAAACAGTCCTGGCGCTCACGCTTTCATGGATCCAGAATGTACGACCTCACTAGAAAAAACACTAATTCTTAAAAAACTAGCCAAACAATGGAACAGAAACACCTTTGGAACTCTATTTACACAACTAAACAAAATTGAAGAAGAACTCACAAAAATACAAAAAGTCATTGCTCTTAATGCCGACAGAACACTGGCCTTTAAACAGACTAGACTCATCGCAAAAAAAAAAGAAAATCTTCTCAACTTCCAAAAGATCTTCTGGAACCAAAGAGCGAAAACTAAACATATCAAATTTAATAAACATGTACTGGGAACCAAGCAGAAATGGCTGGTTCTCTACGAAATCAGCCATGGAACTCATTAACAAAAATAAACATGTCTCAGCTTATGACTCCTCCTGGATCTGGAAAATGAACACATATCCCAAAGTTAAAAAATTTCTCTGGAAAATTCTGAAAAACGGACTACCAACAAAATCAAGACTACAAGAAAAAGGAGTGTCGATCCCCCCAGGTTGCATCTCCTGCCCCCACCCTATGGAGGATACAAATCATTTCCTATTCCACTGCGAACATACTTTAAAGACAATCTCAACAATTAATATAACAACTAGCCTCTACCTGAGAACAATCGACCCCACAAACAAGCACATTGGACCAATACTTGATGAAATAAAACTCAAACTCTCCCCCATTGAGCTGACTGAGCTATCTGTGGCCTGGTGGGGCATCTGGTTCTCGAGAAACCAGAGAACTTTCTCAAATGACAACCCTGACAGGGATATCATTAAAGATATGCCTAAATATATTCAAAATCTTATCTCAACTTGGAATAAAACACGCAGATGGAACCCATACTGCACTTTCGAACAATGCCCCACAGTGAGAAAATCAACAACTACGACGAAACACCGAAAACTTAAATGGAAAAAATCACCTGATAAATTTATTAAAATTAATATAGATGGATCTACCAAATCTAATGGTTTGTCTACCATTGGCCTCATATGTAGAAATTACATGGGAAACCCGATCTTCATCCATATAGAAAAATGTGGCATATCAACTCCCCTCATCACTGAAACTCTTGCTCTAAAAAATGCGCTTATTAAAGCAAAAGAAAGGGATTTCGACCAAATACAAATAGAAACTGACAACCTTACTATTGCAAATGTTATTAATAAAATCTGGCACTGTCCATGGGAAATCGAGATTCTTATCTCTGATATCCTATGTTTATTAAACTCTTTCCAGACAGTGTAGATTTCCCATATCTTTCGAGAATTGAACTCGGTGGCCGACCACATTGCTAAACTTGGTCACAACTTTTCTTTGAACGATATCATGAACAACTCAAAGCTCTCATCCGCAAGGATGCTATAGGCTGAGTGTTAAGTCCTCTTGACACTAGTCTAATTCTTACCTTATAAAAAAAAATAAAGAATGTTAAGAGCTTATTTGTGAACCTTTTATATAGGTCATTCCAGAATGATCAGATGACGAAAACAAAAAAATAAAATAAATTGTTGATAAAAAAAAAAAAATCGACGGCCGAGATCGCTTCGCATGTTATACGATAAGAGCATGTTGTACAAGATCCTCAATCAATCATTATATGCATGCTTTTATAGCTGATACACATATTATTAAGATAACATACAATCGTGCTGTGTTTTTTTGCATTCTTATTGAAGCAATTCAATGATCTAGACCGTGAATTTTTAAAATTTGGACATCTAGAACATCCGTTCGTCTGCATGAAGAGCTTCAATCACATATGATAATTTCTCAGACATATTATGTATGTTGTTCGATCGTATTATTGATATCTTACAATATATTTGTTTAATTAGTATAATAGAAACTACTCATTAACCTATATATGAGTTGAAGACTAATTCCATTCTTAACTATCTATTCCGCATAATCTAATTCCTAACATATTTTTCTCTTATAACCTACTGAAACAGGGCAAATATTAGGATAAAATGTTCACAAATTTTATAGTTTATTGCCGGTTGTCGACATTTTTATTTCAAGTAACCCTGCTGCTTTGTGAAAATACCATTTTTTTACATATGCTTTATAAGGTTACGAGGAGTAAAGATGCAAAACTATTAGTCAATGTAACTTTATTTTCCGGCATGAATTTTCTTACTAGGACAGGTAAATTTTATACTTAAGGAGGAATCATGTGCCTGCACGTGCAATGGATCCCATAATTTTTAACAACTTAGATTTCAAGTTAAATTTGTGAAAAGGAAAATAAAACAAATGTCACGATCTTACGTTTCTGTCTTGCAATCAAAACAAATATAAATAACTAATACCCATCTTGTCTTGAGAGACTTAAAATTGGATAAAATATGTTCTTAATAATTTTCAAGGAGCTTTATAATAGGAGATGTCACGATCTTACGTTTCTGTAAGAGAAAGAAGCTCGATCTCACGAAGCCTCCATCATATAGTACAAACTGTACAGTTCATACTCTTATATAAGTGTTATCCACCTTAAAATAAAATTAACTCAGTATCCATAATATAAATCTCCCCTCCAAAATGAATCATATAACCCAACATTGAAATATTTAACATTTTGATTCGAAATTTATCCACCTGAATATTAAAAGTTTAAACTGTACAGTTCAGACTCTTAAGTTTTATCCACCTGAAATATTCAACTTGCATACAAAATTTATCATACAAGACTTATTTAATTAACATTTTGATTTTTGAACTAGCCATGATATATCACAATCACAGGTATTAGGGACCTGAATAAATCAAAATAATTAGTATAAGCCAAAAGTGCATATATGTTAGCCGGCTACTTACAAATCACATGGGCTCAATCTTACTAATTATTTCATAATTACATTCTAAATGCGACAAGGGTTTCAAATTACAAAAAAATATAGCAAAAGCCAAATAAACTAAACAGCAGATTGTAGAGATTGGCTACAGTCCTACAGATGACTGTGATGACATTTTGAGGAGATGCCACGTAGTATATTCCCCAGGCTTTTCGACTTTGACTTACTAAAATTCATACTCTCCTCCGTCCCATAATATTTTTCATATTTTCCGTTTTTGGCGTTTCAAAAAGTTCTTCCTATTTCCTTTTTTTTTTCCATTTTCGGATACACTATAATTCTCACATTATCCTCGTTAAAAACAAACAATAACAAAAAATCCATATTTATTTTTCCCACCAAACAACAACCGTCTTTCCTAACCTACCCCATTAACTCCCCACTCTCGTTTATCTGAAATCCTCATCTGACTCTCTCATTTAACCTAGTCTCTCTCATTTTCTCTCGATTATTCTTTCTGGCTTCCTCTCTCTCACTTGTTCTTCATCCGAAGAACCCTAGAATCTAGATTTCACTCTCTCCCTCTCCCTCTCTCGCTCTCGATTCTTCTCTCTCGGCTGTCTCTGATCTCTCTCGTTCTCCCTCCATCTCGCTTGCTCTCAATTTGTGCCAAGCCCCCAAATCGGAAGAACCCTAAAACTATAGATCTGGTTTCTGTCCCCAACAGATCTTGCTTTTGTAGTTGAGATTTTCCTTCTTGGGTGTTGGATCCTCTGTTTATTCGCCTTATTTGGGATGAATCTGATCTTGCATGTTTGTTCCTCTTCGATCGTAAACCCTAAATTCGATCTCGCTTCTGTCTCCAAAAACAAGTGATGATTCTGTAATTTTTTACTCTCTTTTCTTTATTCATTGTTTGATTCTCTGTCGCTTGGCTTAATTTGTCCGAATCTGATCTTGCATGTTTGTTCCCCCACTGTACTGGCTAAAGTCTCCACCAAATACTACAACCTTTTGGAGTGAAAGTCGTAGTATTTGGTGGAGACTTTAGGCAAATCCTACCCATTATCACAAAAGAAAGCAAACAAGATATTATTTTTGCCACCATTAATTCCTCTTATTTGTGGGAATATTGCAAAATTCTTAATTTGACAAGAAACATGAGGATTCAACAAGGTACATCTGATTATGATATCCAATAAGCAAATGAATTTTCTGAAAGGGTATTAAGCATCAGAGATGGTACTGTAGGCGATGACAAGATGGAGGAGCACAAATACAAATTCTTGATGAACTATTGGTGAAAGATTATGACTTAGATCTGATTCCAACAATTATTAAGTTTGTTTATCCCTCTCTTTGGACAATCAATTGTCTCCTAAATATTTTAAAGAGCGAGCAATTCTTGCACCACCACATGAAGAGGTAGATAGAGTTAATAACTATATATTGTCTTTATTACCAGGTAATGAAAAAGTCTATCTTAGTTCGGATAGCCTTTGCAAGACATATTTTATTACAGACAATGATGCAAGTGTTTATACTTCTGACTACTTGAAAAGTATTAGATGTTTTGGTGTCCCAAATCATGTATTGAAAACTAAGGTTAAGGTCCTTATTATGCTGCTTTGAAATATTGACCATTCTTCAAGTTTATACAATGGGACAAGATTGATAACCACGCAGCTCGACAATCATGTCATACAAGGAAGAACTATTTTAACTACAATATTAGACATATAGTTTTGAATCCTCGCATGCTCATGTCACCGTCAAACACTTCATACCCGTTCAAGTTTCAACGAATACAATTTCTCTTGAGTGTCTGTTTTGCTATGACGATAAACAATAGCCAATGCCAATCTCTTACAAATGTCGGTTTGTATCTTCCACGCCCTGTTTTTGCTCATGGTCAGTTTTATGTTGCATCACTCATGGTCAGTTTTGTGTTGCATCATCAAGAGTTACTAGCAAGAAATGTTTGAAGATTTTGATATGGGACAAAAACAAAAAAAGATCTAATACTACTACCAATGTAGTATACAACGAAGTTTTTCATAATTTGTAGCAACTTTGAATATCTTACGAGATTTTATGTTTAGGTTTTCATTTTCATGTATTAGATAAATATTTTGATTATGCTTTATCGTTTTAGTAGTATAGATGTTAGGGATATGACTATCCACGTTTCAAAACTACTTAACCAATTTTACTATTAATAAAGTTATGGAGAATTTCGCTTCTCTTTTGATAATGTATTTTGTTAATCTCTTCAATGCTTTGTACTCCATCCGTATGAAAAATGTTGTCATTTTAGCCCATAATTTTGGTACAGAAAATACTATCATTTTAGGTGTTTAGGTAATAATTTATTGGTGAGTTACGAGGTTTGACATCGGAAATTATAATTTTTGCTTTTTTTATACAAATTCTCTATGTTTATTGGCTACAATTGAGATGAGTTATTAAATAATTGTAAATTTTAAGAAAAATTTATGAGAATATAGGATAATTATTATATTTCTTAATAAACGTGTCAAACTCTAGAATGACAATCTTTTTCATACGAAGGGAGTATTCAATTAGTCATTTTTTACATTAGCATTCATCTACTTTTATAATAGTCATTACCTACATATTTCTATATCAATTAAATATATAATTTTTATATATAATTTTTTTAAATGTAAGAAAAAATAAATAGATCTCGTACACAGCACGGGTACTACACTAGTTACGACAAGGGTTTCAAATTAAAAAAAAAAATATAGCAAAAGCCAAATAAACAGCAGATTGTAGAGATTGGCTACAGTCCTACAGATGACTGTGATGACAGTTTGAGGGGATGCCACGTAGTATATTCCCCAGGCTTTTCGACTTTGACTTGACTAAAATTCATAATTTAATATGGTAATTATTCGGATTTAACTACTCATCAACTTTTAGATCTTTTTTCACTTGACTATCTGTCAGTTTTAGTTTTGTTGAAATCACTCCTGACTTAGATCTATACATTTTTATTAAACCGCCCTTTTTCCAATATTAAACCGCCCTTTTCCAATCCCAACTCATATTCTACAAGGAATAACTGAATAATAATATAAATTAATTTGTATGTTTGTATAAAGAAGGGTGGTTTATGCAAAAGTTAAAAGATAAGCAGGGACACATGTAGAATTTTAGTTTAGTGGAGACTAAAATAAAATAATTATTATAATAAATATGAAATTTATATAAAATATTACTAGTCGCATAAGGTTAGTGGACTCCTGTTATAATCACTTTTTTTCTCCTATTATCCAACTTTCGTATATCAAATCTCGCATTATATTAGTTAGTTTATCTTTTTCTAGATTCAGTTGGTGATATAAACTATAATTTATGTCAATGCTCAGTTTTCTATCAAAAATACTGCTCATCAGAATCTTGGATTGATAATAGAAATTCGTCCCTTTAATTTCAATGTCCAGATTTTAGAAATTTGATGTCCGGTTTCTTCTGATGTATTTATTGAAGTTTTTATAAAGTTTACATAAACAATAAAAATTTAAAGAATGTCAATGGGTATTCTCATATTTGTTTTTGGTCGAAAACACAAAAAACACTAAGGCAAAACATATTTCTTTCTTTTTTTGGTCAAAAGCCAAGACATATTTCTTTGTATCCTCTGATATGCATTACCCATATGTCTACTATATCTCTATCCATAATCTTAGCCACTGAACCATTTTAAATTACTTTCTCTATCCATAATCCACGCAAATGAATATAATATGATATATGTGGTATAATTTTGGATTTCAATAAGTAATTAAATCCCTCCCTATGATCAAGTAATTATACTTTTACGCATAAAAAAACAATAATTATAGGCCCTTGCTATTCGACGCATAGACAATTTTGCCTTTCAGCTCATAGGCTCGCGCGTAACGTGGGAATATGCTTCCTACCCACGTTACGCGCGGGAGCAGATTCTTTCAAGCCACACACGTTACGTGGGGAGACACTCCACACGTTACGTGGGGAGACACTCCACACGTTACGTGTGGGACAGCTCCACACATAACGTGTGGAGTGAATCTGGCTTTAAAAGCCAGATTTCTCCCATTCAAAGCAATTACTCTAAAACGCAGCCCGATCTCCCTTCTTCCCTTCCCGCATAACGCGTCTCGTGGATCTCCTCATTACGAAGCAACGAACTCCGCACGTTACGTTGAATCAAGATCTTTGAAATGTTAGTTAATAGAAATTGTTGTTTGGTTATTTTTTGTTAATTTTGAAGTTTTTTGATGGTAGATCTATGTTGTGTAGATGTTTTTGATGTAGATCTATGTTGTGTAGATGTTTTTGATGTTGTTGATTTTTTGTTTAATTTTGAAGTATTTTTTTGTATGAAATGGTGAAAATTGGTTAGATTTGAATAAAATGGTGTTGAGGATTTAGGTTGATTTTTTGTGAAAATATGCAAATGGAAGTGATAGTATTGGTAGATTTGTTAAAATAGTGTGATTTTTGTTGAATTTATTGTATGATGCTCCACGAAGTATCCCTTCTCATTGCACTCATAGATGAACTGTTGCACAAGTGTTCTTCCTTCCATGCCCTTCTTTCGTATCTCATGCATGATGTTGTACACTTGCTTCATCTTGGTCAAGTTTCCCGGGGACGACCTGATTGTAGTATGAATCTTTTGAGGCTTGCAATGATTGACTGTCATCACCCTAATAATCTCCTTCTCTTCAGCGTTTGGTCGCCCAGCTAATGCATGACCATACAAATTCTCTTTTATCACATGATTGTGAGTTCCATGTTGTACACTGATCTTCCATGATCCCTTTGGCCCTTCTTTCAGCCTCAACATGAAGGGACACCCACACTTCTTCGACCTTGTGATGTCTCTCACTTGGTCAACTTGTTTAGGCACGTTTTGTCCATGCCTGTCGCACGGTAACCAAGTCCCCTCAAGGGCTGTATACGTGGAAGGTTTATTCCTCCACTTTTTGATGCAGAAGGTGTGACACCTAGCAGTCTCCCGCGCCCACATAAATGCTTCTTCTCTAGACTCCCAGATTTGATCAGTTGTGAAGAACTTTGAATAATCAGCAGAGATGAAAACATCCTCTTCTGGTGGTACACTAAACTGAGGCTGTGTGTGTAGGGATGGAAAGCAAAATTGTGGGGTAGCATGAGATAAAGATGCTTCTGGAGGCGGAACACTATAGTCAAACGATCCAAGTGAGAAGGATGGTATCTCATCTAGTGTTTTACACTCAAATGGTTTGTTCCATTCCGACAGTGGTTGATGAGGTGTTTCCCAAACAGAAAATGTTTTTTGTGGGGTGCTTCAGTCATCGAGGGAAATATTGTTTAACCCCTCGTACAAATAATAGTTCGCCTGCATACACATGGAATCATCTCATCAAGTAGTGAACTAATTATCAACTGTGAAACCATAATTTCCTTTAAGAAAGCATATTCTGCTAAATGACACGGTTTGTGACAAACCGTGCACTAAACCGTGCCATTTTACGGAAGGGACAACCATATATTGGTTGTGGTTTCACACGTTACGTGTGAAACAGCTCCACACGTTAAGTATGAAACATCCCCACACGTAACGTGTGAACCCTACACCATTTGGCACATGTTCCACACGTTACGTGTGGAGATGTTTCACACTTAACGTGCGGAACATCCCCACACGTAACGTGTTAAACTGTTCTTCAATGTTCCGAACATCTCATTTTCTTACACATGTATCCCTCAAAATGTAACATCTAAAACTTTGTTTCTAAACCCTAAACAACAAAAGTCAAGTTCAAAACTTACAAAATCTAGCATGTGAAACTTCGTTAAACCCTAAACAACAAATATTTCGTTTAGTTTTCTAAAACCTAAACAACTAAAGCTCAAAACTTTGAACATGTCCAAAACAAAAAATGAGAACTTTAACTTTAAATAACAGAAATTACCTCATTCGGATGTGGATCCTCTTCGACATTGTTGTTCCAATAATCATTGTTGTTCATGTTGTCCATTTTTTTACAAAAAATGAGAGTGTAAAACACAATTTTTTTAGTGTTTGAAATGAAGTATTAAGCTCGAAAGTGTGGTTAGCCGGTGAAGATGAAGAAGAGGGGTCCATTAATTCAGTTAGGTGGGGACAAGACGGATAATTCAATGCGTTTTACAACAGACGAAACCACACGTTACATGTGGGCTTCTTCCACACGTTACGTGTGGGCCTCTCATACACGTTACGTGTGGTGTATTTTCACACGTTACGTGTGACTTCTTTTCCTCTTTAGGGTTTAGGTTTAGGGTTAGGGTTAGGGTTATGAGTCGGAGTTTACTATTTTGGATTTTAGAATTTAGGGTTTAGTATTTAGTATTTATGATTTAGGATTTAGTATTTATGATTTAAGGTTTATGGTTTAGGGTTAGGATTTAGGTTTGAGGGTTTAGTATAAAAGACTCATGACTACAGTTGTATACAGCTATATACTATAGTTGGTTATTAGATGTCAATCAGATTTCTTCTTTTTGAGGCTGGTTATTAGATGTCAAACACATTGCCTTTTCACTATATAAGAAGCATTAGAGTTGTTTATTCACTACAACAATTCCAACACAAGCGGCGCTTGAAGAAATACATTTTTGGGTAAGCATCTTCTTCCAATTTCTATCGATTTATTAACCCTAATTTTTTATATTAATGGATTCATGATATTTGTAGGAAACCAAACACTACAACAAATAATGTCATCTTCATCCAAACCATCAACAAACGCAGATAGGCTATGCTATTGTAATTTGAAAGTTGTTGTCCGAACTTGGGATTTGCAGTGGAACTACGGAAGGAGGTATTGGGGATGCCCAGAACTGGGGTGTTTTTCAGGGAGTGGATTGATCCAATGTACGAGGACAGGGCACACGCGGTTATTCGACAACAATGGATGGAAAAACAAGATCTTGTTAAGGAGAATCAAGATCTTCTTAAAGATTTTGATAACATTCGTAGGTATAACCTCAAACTACTAAATGATATACATCGTAGGTGATTAATGTCGTATCTTTTGTGTAATGTTGTTCATGTACTATCAACCTTTGTAGGGAGCAAGCAAATGTAGCAAAGCAGAGATATCATATGAAGCGAACGTTTACCAGAGACTATCCTAATTTCTTCAAACGCTAAAGCAATGAACCATATATGTTCTCTTATTTTTTCTAAGTTTATGATCAGCTTGTATTCTTTCCTGTATTGTGTGCTCAATGTGATTGTGTAGTCAACCAGCGTAATGAACAATTTGTTTTATCTTCTAGGTTGATTATTTTGTATTGTTTTTTTTATAAAGATTAGATAAAAGTTGGGAAACAAAATGGGGATAACCCTCCCCTAATGCCTATTTAGAAACAATAGTATGATTCATACACAACATTATAATATGATTCATACACAACATTGAAACACAAATAAATACTAAAAATAAACAATAATATGATTCATACACAACATTCATACACAACATTATAATATACCAAAAATACCACACATAACGTGTCAATCAGCTCCACACGTAACGTGTGAAGCATAACGACATGTTACGTGTGGATCCTAACCACACGTAACGTGTGGAGCCTATGCGCTGAAAGGCAATTTTGCCTATGCGCCGAAAAGTAACCGAGTAATTATATGTGTGAATCAATATTTGAGTTGTTACTCGGAAAGGTAACTACTTAAATATATTATCGCCATGACCCCACTGGTCCTAACGTATGTCTGTCATTAAATATAAGGGCTAATTAATTAAATATCATCATATATATACGAAAAAGCTAAATACACGTGATTGTACATTTAAATGCACGCTATTCTACACGCTTAACATAAGCGCAGGGTTTTGTGCGCTTAAGGTACGCATGTAGGGGTATTCTGGACATTTTGAAAATACAGGTAAGATTGTACGCATAAGTTAAGCGTACAGGTGCACGGTGCACGCTTAACGTATGCGTGTAGGCGTATGCGGTATTTGGGCCGGCCCAAAGCCCATGAGCGACCGCGTGTACCTGCACGCTTATCTTAAGCGTGTAGCTGCACGCTTAAGTAGACGCGTCGTCTTCCTCCTCCTCCCGCCGCGCTGTAAACCTAAAAAAAGTTCGAAATCGCGTTTCTTCAAATCTCTTCCCCCTTTCTTCGATTGTTGAAATTAGCCATGGATTTGGGTTTGGGTGGGTTGGGCTACCGGAATGGCGGCGGAAAACGACCCGAAACCAGCGACGGATTCGTCTTCGACGGCTGTGCATAGGGCGTGGCTCCTTCTCCGGCGGGCGAGGCGACTCCGGTAGGCGGTGTAGGAACGGCGGGCGGCGCGACTGGTGGCGGGAGGAGCCCGTGGCTGGCGGTGGAGGTGGAAAGCGAGGAGGAGGAGGTGGGCATGGTGGTTACCGACGGCGCTCGGACCCGAGGTGGAATTGGAGGTCGAGCCAGGACCCGATCTCAAGCGAGGGCGACTTCGATTGAGTCAGAAACGACTCCGATAGCGCCTGTATCGAGTCCGATTGGTCTCAGAGCGGTATTTTATTTAAAATTTAAATTTAGATTTAATTTCGTAATTGTTTTCGTAAGTATATTTGTTAAGATTTGATTTAAAATAAATAATGATATAGTTATGAATTAATTTGGATTAGAATAATATAATTATTGATTAGAATTAGTTATGCCTTAATTTTTGTATTAGTTATCATATATTTAGATTTTAAAGTTATTAACTATTAATTTGAATTAGAATGCATTATTGTTTAGACTTTGAATTAATTCGGATTAGAATAATATAGTTATTGATTATTTATGGATTAGAATTAGTTATTAATTTTTGTATTAGTTAACATATATTAAGAATTTAATGTTAATAATTATGAATTACTGATTAGTTATGGATTAGAATTATCGACTCATATATTTACATTTTATTTAGATATTAACTAGTACCTAAACCATTATAAAAACTATCTATACAATAGATAAAATAAAATTAAAACAGTTAAATGAAATCAAACACAAATGCAAAAGTGATATACCGAAATGTATAAGTACAGTAAATTTTAAAATGAATCATATAAGGCCCTAATCTAATAATGTTCCAAAATATTTTAAAATGAATCATATAAGGAACTAATCTAATAATGTTAGTAATTACTTACTAAGTGAAAAGTCTATTAAAAAAAAAATCGAAATAGATAGTTATGAATTTTTCATAACTAAAAATAGTTATGAATCGTAAATAAGAAAGTACTAAATAGTTTATTTAGAAGTAGTATACAAGAAATTTAGAATGTTTATATAAAGAACTAATCTAATAATGTTCCAAAAAACTAGAGTATACTAGCGGCCCTTACCCCTACGGGACGTACAAAGCCGACACCGATAGTGGCCGATCGCACACAGCGTGTTGGTGTTTTAGATTCTATACGTCGCCGCGCCGGTCTTGTTAGTGTGGATATATTGTCGGGTAGTGGGATATCTTCTCATCCGCCTATGACTGCTGATGATGAGTACATGGAGGACGCCGAGGACATGTCAGCTCAGCATATGGAGGTTGATGTGCAGCCAGTTGAGGAGCCGCATCAGGATGATGAGGCAGATTATGTGGAGTCTTTGGAACCTACATTACCGACGCGGGATTTGAGTACGGACGACATCCCCTTTTCCAGTTCCCTTATTTTTTTTGAGTCGGTCCCCACTCTTGTCCCCTCTCCACCTCTTGTCGGTCCTTCTTCTCCACCTCCTGCCGATCCTTCTTCTTCACCTCATACCGGCCCTTCTACTGTGGAGCCGTATCAGGATTAGGCGTCTAGGCGTGGAGCGCAGGGGATTGCTTCTTGTGGGATTCTTATTAGGGTAAGATATTGGATGAATTAGTGAATATTAAGTTACGTTTTAATACTTCGATCATTAATAGCGTTATTTCTTCATTTACAGTGCTGGGTTTGGGCATATTTCCCACATTTTCGGGAACAATATGTTACCAACCCCCAGGCTTGTGGAGCAGCTGTTCTTGGTGCCTCAGAGGTGCCTAACAATAGAGATTCGGGCCGTTTGATCGCTATACACCGCATACTGGATGCCATGAGATATGAGGAGGTAGAATAGTTTAGTTTTTTTTCGATATCTTAGTCTTTAATTACAAAAATACCTATTGATTATGCCTTTTTGACTTTACAGGTTACTTGGACCCCTTGGGTGGGGTTGGACTTCCAGGCTCCTGAGGTAGCTCCTACTAGGTTTCGCGGTGTACTGCGCATTATAGATGTTGAGGAGCCGTACCACCCGGACCGAGTACTCAAGCAGTTTGGGCTAGTGCAGTCAGTCCCAGATTTGCCCATTCAGCCGTACAAGGCCGTCAGAAATGTGGAAATTAAGGGATACGAGGTCAGTTTTGATGATGAGCTTCTAGTAGTATGGGATGCAGACTCGAGACCGTTGATTGATCTGCATGGACCGGCTGCGACCCACTTTTGGGACATGTCTGCCGACTATTTAGATTGGTATGACGAATTTTCTCATCCCTTGGTCGATCCCGGTTCCGTCAGACATGATCGTCCGGTCGGTCCTATCCATGTCTCTCTAGCTGTTGATGCAGTCGCGGTATGCTTATTTTTGTTGAATTGTTTGAATGTTTTATCTCTTATTGTGCATATTGCAATAGTTTGACAAATTTTACTTATTTTGTATACAGCGCATTCAGGTGGTTGCTGCTGATATCTGCACTTACTTACGCACACCCGAGGCGGCGACACAGACATTCAAGGGATTTGCGAGATTATGGCTTGCTATGCTGATTGGGCAGCCTCCACCCATGGCCCCACCCCCACCTCGCCAGTCCCAGATGTTTCGTGATTCTGTCACGGAACCTGGCGAAGGGAGTGGCTCGCAGCCACATTAGTTTCTATGTTTGGATTAGACACGATTCGTTTATAGGGAGTGTTTCTGTAAATGTTATGTATTTTGTGTTTTTTTGGTTTAGTATGTTTGTTCATGTTTATTAAGTCGTTTAATACACGCTTACGATAAGCGTGCAATATATCCTCTATTTCTAGGTAATATGAAGCATACTTATACAAAAAATGTTAGTATGCTTATGTAATACGAGAATGTAATATGAACTTAGTACATGTTAGTATACTTATGTAATATGAAAAAGTAATATGAACTTGCTACATGTTAGTATACTTATGTAATACGAGAAAGTAATATGAACTTGGTACATGTTAGTATACTTATGTAATACGAGAAAGTAATATGAACTTGGTACATGTTAGTATACTTATGTAATACGAGAAAGTAATATGAACTTGGTACATGTTAGTATACTTATGTAATACGAGAAAGTAATATGAACTTGGTACATGTTAGTATACTTATGTAATACGAGAAATTAATATGAACTTGGTACATGTTAGTATACTTATGTAATACGAGAAATTAATATGAACTTAGTACATGTTAGTATACTTATGTAATACGAGAAAGTAATATGAACTTGGTACATGTTAGTATACTTATGTAATACGAGAAAGTAATATGAATTTGGTACATGTTAGTATACTTATGTAATACGAGAAAGTAATATGAACTTAGTACATGTTAGTATACTTATGTAACACGAGCTCGTTTTTTAATTCCGCTTTATTGTTAGTTTGGGCCTATAATAGCGCGAATTAGTACATGCTCGTTTTTTAATTCCGCTTTATTGTTAGTTTGGGCCTATTGGGCCTATAATAGCGCAAAGTAGTACAAACTTGCTTTTTATCTCGATTTATTGCTATTTTTGGCGGATTGGGCCTTTAATGGGCCTATAATAGCGCGAAGTAGTACAAACTCGCTTTTTAATTCCGCTTTATTGTTAGTTTGGGCCTATAATAGCGTGAAATAGTACAAACTCGCTTTTATATCGATTTATTGCTATTTTTGGTGGATTGGGCCTATAATAGCGCAAAGTAGTACAAACTCGCTTTTTAATTCCACTTTATTGTTAGTTTGGGCCTATAATAGTGCGAAGTAGTACAAGCTCGTTTTTTAATTCCGCTTTATTGTTAGTTTGGGCCTATAATACCGCGAAGTAGTACAAACTCACTTTTTATCTCGATTTATTTCTATTTTTGGCGGATTGGGCCTTTAATGGGCCTATACTGGCGCGAAGTAGTACAAAACATAACAAATCACATCCCCTCTTTCGCTAATTTCGCTTGATTCCTTCTCGATGTCCATCTTTCGCTAATTCCGCTTGATTCCTACAAAACATAACAAATGGTTACTTCTATCTTTCTAACACCTACGGTGTTTATCTGTTATTGCCCTTAAACAATACCTACAAAGACCCTCATTCAGTTTTAGAAGTTGGTTTTTTTCCTTCCACAACCCCATAATGACCTCGTGTGCCCTCTCGTCGTATGGTGGATCGAACCACGCAAAGAAATCACATCCCCCTTTATTACCAGGTTTGTGGACATCGTAAATGCCCAAATCAGGGCATCCCCAGTACCTTCTTCCGTACTGCCACTATCGGCCACAAGTGTGTATGACCGCCTTTGAATTACAAAAGCAAAATCTATCTCCCGTTGTTGAACTCGAACTAGACGAAGAGGCCATACTAACTTTTGGAGAATTAAAACACAATAAGAGAAGGGTCCATAAGGTTTTGGTGACATTGTTTGTATTTATAGGGTGAAATAGAGTCGTTGGAAAAATGACTGTTAGAGGCTGTGAAACTGCACGCTTAACTTAAGCGTGCAGTTTCACAACCTCTAATGGTCATTTCACAGCCTCTAACTACAACTCCTTCCCTCATAAGTCCCTCATAGCTCCTAAGCAGAATTTTGTGTCAGATCTAACTTTACTTACTCTTTATGTAGAATTTGAACACATACTGTGCACATCTGATATTTGATATGATGGGTTCATTTATCAGATATCATATGTGCACAGTTGATTGATGCCCTGGTGGATGGGATGTGTTATTTTTCCAATGTAGAAAATACTCGTAAAATCAATACATAATGTCCATTCGAACGTAGACGTAATGTAAAACACATCAAAGCACGTAATGTAAAACACATCAAAGCACCTATCCGACACATCAAGGGTAACATCAACGTAATGTAAAACACAACACTTAAAGTTGGAAATTACAAAGACGTCTAAATATTACATTACATACTCGTATCATCAATCAATTACATGAACGTATCCGTCTCCCGCATACATACAAGGATCTGGTGCCCGACCATTTGCAATGCGGTACTCTCGATACATCTTCAAATTCCACTCAAACTTTGTTGTCCACCACAAAATGTTTCGATCTGCGTTTTTGCGCCACGAACCAGGAGTGTGCGGTATTGGCGACCCTTCCTTAAGCACCACCTACATATACACACACAAACTATTTGAGTAGTAAAAACAATGTAACCTAATTTCATAAATATTTTATTAGAAGAAACCTTTACCGGTATAAAGTGATCATGATTGCCTACGTGTGCCATGGCAAAAATCTTTTCTGGAGGTCCTATTCCTCAACGGTAAGCAAAACATCGGAACTTCCCACGTTAATAAGACGAGACCAACCTGATATAGTGTGGCAAACACTAAACCCATCAATAGCATATGAAGCCAGTATACTTCTGAGCAAGGGCTTCTGCAATGGTTCACTTGAAACATCAGATCATCCCAGGACCCTTCTCGAATACGACAACGTATCGGCTCGTATAGCTCTCGGTTGTCAAGCAACTCCGCTACCATCTCGCATCGGATGTTGGGATATTTCTTCTCTTGCCTTTCCAACAATACAACCATCGACCGATATCCAGAATGTCCGTCGGGGCGTACATCTCTAACATTCTTGATGTACGGAATCCAAAAGTCATCCACATTGTCATTCTCAAAGTTCACCCCCATATGAACAATGGGAATACTAGGTTCTTCAGGCCACTTGCTTGATTTTTAGGATGACCTGGGCCTCTACCAGTGCTCGCACTTGCCTTCCCCTTCGCCTTTGTCTTCGACCCCACCTTCTTCTTATTCTCGTGGAGCTCATCCCGTCTATGCTCACACAAGCACTTATCCCTCTTCTCCGCCTTCGCATCCACCTTCTCCTTGTTCCTAGCACCACTTGGCCTTCCTTTTGCCTTGATCCCCGTCGGCTCCAACAAAGTACTCTCTTCCGGATGCTCCAAGTCGTGGTACAACTCACCTAGTAGGAATGCCGTGCCTTTCTTCAATGTCTCAACCTCCAACCTAACAATTTCACGAAGTCTCATCTTTGTAATGTCCATTCGAACGTAGATAGAAGGGCCAAGAGTTGTTGTTGGAGTCTCTTCCCATTCCAAGTACCTCCAAAACTCGTGAATGTCTAACAGAATGAGAGGTGTTCTTGAAACGATGGCTCTTGTAATGTTGTGCACGCAAGGCAACCCAAGGCAATCTCTCACCCAATGGTCGGTGCATTCTTCTGAGAACTCCCCCTTCTTTAAGATATCGTAATAGCCCAACAACATATCAAAACATCTATCCGACACTTGGTAGAAGAGCCTAGAAAAAGTAGCTCGTACAACTGGCGGCATCGATACATCATCAAAATCCGTTGGTCGTTTGGAAAGTGAAAGGTTCATGCTCCTCCTAATTTGATCTATTTGAAGGATGATGGCATGGTGGATCCTCACGATCACTCTGTTGAAGCCCCCTCTACTAGAGCCAATAATATCTTTCAAAACCTTGTGCATCCCCTCAACCCTGTCAAATCACATGACGTTAGTACGACATTAACAACTATGAGTAAAAAAACAACATATTGTGAACGTCATACCTGTTTGAAGTCCTCATGAAGAAGTGAAGATGATGATCCGTCCACGCCCTTACTATGCTCGTCTTGTACGGAGTAAGCCATGTGTCCTCCACGTATCCGACAAGGCCTCTCTTCCACGATGTTCGTAATACGACAAGCCTCTCTTCATAGCTTTCTTCACTGGTTGAGCAAAAAGTGCCCAACATTGGTTTGCAAAGGCATCCACACTTTCCTTCTTCTTCAAGATGGACGAGGCACGTGCCTCGATGTTGTGCTTTATATGCACCCAGCACAAGAGGTGTTGAACTTCGGTGCCGAAAACACTGTAGATAGCAGTTATGAGGGCCTTCTCACAATCTGTCATTATTGCAGTCGACATCACTCCCAAATCCAAACACAATGCCCGAACTTTTCTCATTATCCACGTGTAATGGTAAATCCTTTCCGCCCGGGTGAATGCATAAGCAATGTTGAACGTCTTATGAGTGTTGGTGAAACCAACAATCTCCACAAGTGGCATTCCATATCTATGGAGAGCATTTCATAATACCAAACACATTTTTAAATGAAATACCTTAACAATTTCTGTCATAAACTACACATTATTACAATTTAGGACTTACTTGTTTGTCTTGTATGTCGCGTCAATGATTATCACGTACATGAACTTCTTCAACAACCACAGCGACTCCGGATTAGCAAAAAATTAGATTACAACCTCATCAGTCTTCGCATCCCTCAAAGGATGAACTACGTATTTTTGCTCAACCATAAATCTTAGGGACCACTACGTAACCGTTAACTCTCCCCGATCCTCGTACTGCAGCTTCTGCAAGAAGTTCGCCACTTGCTTCTTGGAAGTCACATTTCCCGGGAAGTTTTGCCTCAATTCCGAAACAATTTGATTCGGCGTCTTGCGACCGTCTCCCCACCTCCTAGCGCACAGCTTCTCTGCCTCGGTCATTCGACCCATGAATGCATGGCCTTTAAAGCTAGTTCGTAGCTTATAGTTGTGCCGACCTTCAATCACACCCAAGACCCACTTTTCACCAACCGTCCATGCCTCTTTCTTCATGCGAACACCCATTATCTCAAACTTACACCCACACTTTTTGGATCTCGACTTTCGGATTTTAACAACCGACAACTCTGGATTCTCTTCGTTCACCTTCGGCCTCCCCGATCTCCAAGGCCCAAACCTATCGCACACTATACTAATTTTGTACGGACTTGAGTTACGCTTCACCAAAGCTATCACAAGCTCCTTTCCTATTTCTTTCGCCCATTCGTACAATTCTTCCTTACTATCCCACACTAGGTCGGTAATAAAATGCTCCGTATAGTCTTTCCCCTATAAATGTAGCAGTTTATGTTAACTACAAGTCATCATAACTACATCACTATGTTACACTACATATGATTTCCAATTATATAACTACAAATTCATGATAAATATTGGCTACCTAAATAAGTGCAATATTTACGATACTAATTACGTATTAAAATATCGATGAAGGAAAGAGCAAAACTATTTTAACACTAACCACAAATACGCTGCTAGGGTCCCAATCGCCAGTCGCTTCGTCATCTTCGACATCTATGAAAAAATTCGACTCCATCCATTTGTCTTCCTCCTCCTCTTCTTCTTCACTTTGAACCCAATCATTTTCTTCGTCACTACTATCCTCACCACTATGATACATCTTTAAAATTTGGAGAAGAATAATTTCGGTTTCTTGGATATGGAATGGCAAGAGCTTTGACTACTAATAGGAAGAAATAGATCCGTTAGGCACACACTTAAGTTAAGCGCACCAAGGGTATTATTTTAACGGAACTTTCCAAGGACTATAATTTTACACGCTTAAGTTAAGCGTGTAAGTATATGGGCCGGCCCAATTACACCAGCACGCTTAACTTAAGTGTGTGCCTATGCGCTTAAGTTAAGTGTGTAACTTTAATACTCGTTGAAAACATCAGTGATCTGTCTTTTTAAAATTCCCACTATACCCCTGTACGCTTATGTTAAGCGTGTAAAACCGGGCGCCTATGTTAAGCGTGTAAAATAGCGTACATATATACACTATTTGCGTGTATTTAGCCATTGCCTATATGTAAGGTTAAGTGAAATAATAAGTGAAATTAAGAGTGTTTTTCTATAAAGGTAAAAATAAGGGTGGGTTAATAGAAAAGTCTTAAAAATATGAAAAGATTAAGTGACATTACCCTTGCTTAAAAAGAAACGTACAATTACTCATATAAATATAGGAAAGGTGAAAACAACCTGATGTGTTTTCCCTAAGGATTCGTGCTCTGGTTCGAGGAGAAGTCATATTTAAAGATGCGTTCTTGATTGTTCTTGCGTGGGCGGCAATATAGTAATAAGATTGGTTCTTTTTCTAGGATTTTTGGTTTTGAGATGCAAGAAAGATAAAATGATAAGCAACTCTCCTCTATTGGATATGACTCACCAAGGGATTCAAGAATATGATGATTCAAGCTAAGGATATTACTCACTAAAGCCTAATCAACCTGTTTCGGATATTACTCACCCAAACACACAAGTTGTAACACCCCCAAATATTACTTGAAAGTATTACCGCCGATGACCTCGGATTCCACATCACGAAGTCACCCCAGGCTTTTACAATTGATAAAAATCAAATCACGGCTATAGCGCCATATATTACAACTTTAACAAGGTCAACGTATAGGGAATACAACCATTCCCAAATACAACAAAACACAATATAACAAAGTTTACAGCAGAAATCTTAACAAAATACGATGATACGCAACGGGAGTCTTAAACAAAACAGTTTATCAAACATCGTTCATTCTTCTAGTCACTTCTAGCCTTCTCAAATCCTTAATTTATCTGATGTGCCGAATCGGACGGATGACACCAGCCAACCATGCAAGGAATATAACGGTTGGTCAGTCTAATGAAAGACTACACAAGGGGCACAAAGCAGAGTGGTTCGAAGCAGTCGTATTGGGTTAGACTCATCGTCCCTCGAATAATAACCGAGTACGCTAGTCAACCATCATACTCCTACTAGAATAAATGAAGCAGCATGAACAAGAGAAGATTCTGGAGACCGAGTCTCACAGCAATCAATCCCAAAAGAAGACTCCAAAGAAATGAGCCTTATAGGAAAATATGACAAATGTTGGGAAACTCAAGCAAACACACAAACAGCTTCGCATACAAGCGATTTAAACTAAGACGAGTTTTTCCTAGCTGCACTACTCGCCAAAATATTAATTATGTGCACTTAAGGCATTATATCTTGTTTTAATTCCACAACAAACCACAACACGTTATAAGCTTTTAATTATCCACAACACGATCAGAAGAGACGGGACCACATATAGAGTCCACGACCTTATCCACAACAACCACAACACAAGGTGTCGGGGACTTATAGCATGCCCCTTCACCACTTGTTATAAAGAAACGACTGAGCCGCAATCTAGAGCCCATCGCCCCTACGAATACTCGTGCTAACTATTAGTCTAACACTCAAACACATCACACAAGCCATCACGGCCCAACCTGCACAATATATATATGATTATACTAGCGTCGGTTCTAGCAGAATATACAACCTAATAATAATATCAGATTTTAATTATATTACTAACAAACAGTTCCCAACATATTTAAGAATCATCCCAAATTAATTAACAACAAAACAATTGATAATTAATGAAAGTATGGAATGATGAGCAAGAGCGAACCGCCACTTGCCTTAGAAAAGACGAGCACTAAAACAACTCTTAAGAACGGGTCCTGAATCTGGAACGAAACCTGGATAAAAATCTCAATGGAACGATCCAAAACGAGACCCTAAGTTAGATTCCATACACTTACATATGAATATAAAAGAATATGAAAAGAAATCAAAGAATTAAAGCCTTGCTCAAAGCCAAAATCCAAACACAACCTCACGAACAAGGCCTGCCGCGGGTGCGGTAAGACCGTGCCGTTGGGTGCGATGGACATAGCAGAGCAAGCTTCAAGAACAGCCATGGCGGACATAAATTTTACCCAATGCGTGAAGGCTTTGTTTTGCATTCGAATCGATCACAAAACACTTCTAAGCTTCACCTAACACCTGGGCAACCTTCTCCAACTCGCGGGGTCACTCGAATCAAGCTCGAACAGCCACCAAAAGGGAGAATCAGTGGGTAAAAACAGAGGAAAAAGAGAGAGCTCAGGGGAAGAAGACGAAGGCTTTCCAATCGGTTCGATCCTCCTTTTATAGCTCGAATCGGGGCCTCCTCAGAGGAAACATGCTGGAGACAAGGGGACAAGCCAAAGCCAGCTGGAACGAGCCACTTGACTGCCCAAAACAGAGGAAAAACAGAGCTACAGTAACCGCCCTTGAGGAAGACGACACTGCTCAGGGATTTGGTTCTTGCCGCGGGTGCGCCAGCTCCTTGCCGCCGGGTGCGGTGAAGGCCAAATCCGTTAACTCTTGTCCGAACTTGATTTCGTTTAATTTTCTTAACTCCGGGTTAAATATATTCGTACATTAACGTCAAATTAATCCCAAATACACTTCAACTGTGTTTTATAATACTCGGAAAAATCTACAGAGTTCAAACCTCTTACAGAAAGTCCAAAACTCTTTAGAAATTAATCCGTCTAGTAATTCGGGAGTTAGAAAAATTCCAAAATATTCTTATAAATTGTGGGATATTACATTACCTCCCCCTTAAAATAAGTTTCGACCCTGAAACTTGACTATTCTAGGCCGAAAATAAATCGGGAAAACGTCTACGCATATCCTCTTCAGTCTCTCAAGTCTCCCAGGTAACCTCTTCGGCACCTGACTTGGACCACAAAATCCGTACCAAAGGTACAACCTTGTTGCGCAACTGCTTCTCTCGGTGCTCAAGAATACGCACAGGTATCTCCTCGTAAGTACCATTCGCCTGGATCTCAATGTCTTCATAACTCAGCACATGAGATTCGTCTGGCATATACTTTCTTAACAAAGATACGTGGAACACGTTATACACTGGATGTGCCGATGGCGGCAATGCCAAACGGTACGCTAGAGATCCCACTCTATCCAAAATCTCAAAAGGTCCCACGTAGCGAGGGTTAAGCTTCCCACGCTTACCAAATCTGAATACGCCCTTGGTCAGCGATACTTTGACAAACACTTTGTCGCCAACCTCAAACTCCACATTCCTACGCTTCGGATCAACGTAAGACTTTTGTCGACTCTGAGCTGTCAACATTCTTTGTCTGATCAGCGCAATATCTGAGGCAGTCCTTTCGACTAGCTCTGGTCCGATCAGAATCTTGTCGGCATTCTCATCCCAACAAATCGGAGATCTGCACTTTCGACCATATAAAGCCTCGAATGGAGCCATCTTGATAGTAGCATGCCAGCTATTGTTGTAAGTGAACTCAATCAGACTCAAGCTGTCTTCCCAGCTAGTCGGACGATCAAGCACACATGCTCTCAGCATATCCTCCAGGGTCTGGATGGTCCTTTCAGACTGTCCATCGGTTTGAGGATGAAACACAGTACTGAACCTTAGCTCGGTCCCCATTGCCTTATGCAACTCCTTCCGGAATCTGGACATAAATCTGCCATCGCGATCTGACACAATGGTTTTTAGAGCACCATGCAAACGGATAATCTCGTGTAAAAACACTTCCGATAGCTTCTGGATTCCCCACGTTATCTTGATAGCCACGAAATGAGCACTCTTTGTGAGTCTATCAACGATAATCCATATAGCATCTTTCTGACTTCGCGTCTTGGGTAGCCCTGTGACGAAATCCATTGCAATGTCTTCCTACTTCCACTCAGGAATTGGAAGAGGTAACAATTCTCCACCGGGTCTTCGGTGTTCTATCTTGACCTTCTGACAAGTCAAGCATCTGGCCACGAAATCTGCCACATCCCACTTCATATTGGGCCACCAGAACTTCATTCTGAGGTCCTTGTACATCTTGCTAGAGCCTGGATGTACAGAATAGGCTGACGAATGGGCCTCTCTCATCACCAACTGGCGAAGACCATCTACGTCAGGCACACAAATCCGGTCTCGAAACCAAAGCGATCCATCATCTTGAATTACGAAGCCGGGAGCATTCCCGTTCATCACTTCGCTGCATAGCTTTACCAAGATCACATCATCGACATGCTTCTCCCTAATCTGATTAAGAAGCATAGCTTGTATCTCAAGCATACTCAGGCATCTATGACGTTGATCGTACAAAACTTTGGTCTCGCACAATTCTTGGTTCAGCCTGGTCTGAGCAACAAGCAAAGCTACTATGGTCTCGTGCGGCGTCTTCCGGCTCAATGCATCTGCTACTACATTAGCCTTGCCTGGATGATACAACAACTCGATATCGTAGTCTTTGAGTAGCTCTAACCAACGACGTTGTCTCATATTCAGCTCCTTCTGAGTAAATATGTACTTGAGACTCTTGTGATCCGTTAAGACTTGACATCTCACACCATAAAGATAGTGCCTCCAAATCTTCAACGCAAACACTACTGCTGCTAATTCCAGATCATACGTCGGATAATTTTCTTCATAGGTCTTTAGCTGTCTCGATGCATAAGCAATCACCTTGCCTCTTTGCATCAACACATATCCTAACCCATTTTTCGAAGCATCACTAAAAACCGCATAATCTTCATTTCCTTCTGGCAGTGTCAAAACTGGTGATGAGGTCAGACATTGCTTCACCTTCTGAAAACTGGCCTCGCACTTGTCACTCCAGATAAACTTCTTATGAACCTTGCGGAGCAAACCGGTCATCGATAGAGCGATCTTCAAAAATCCCTCCACAAACCGTCTGTAGTATCTTGCAAGTCCTAGGAAACTACGCACCTCTTTCACATTCTGAGGCTGTTTCCATTTAGCTACGGCTTCAATCTTCTGGGGATCAACCATCACCCCATCCTCATTGATTATGTGGCCTAAGAAAGCCACTTCCTTGATCCAAAAGTCACACTTAGACAACTTGGCGTAAAGTTGATTATGTCTAAGGACTGACAAAATAATCTACAAGTGATCCTCATGAGCTTCCGTGCTCGGAGAGTAAATCAAAATGTCGTCGATGAAGACCACCACGAACTTGTCCAAGTACTGGTGAAAACATCGGTTCATCAGGTCCATGAAAACAGCTGGAGCATTCGTAAGTCCAAATGGCATGACTACGAACTCGTAGTGACCATATCTCGTCCGGAATGCAGTCCTCGGAATATCCTCCTCACGAATCCTGAGCTGATGATAGCCAGATCTCAGATCGATTTTGGAAAAGACTTTTGCTCCTTGCAGCTGATCCAACAAATCATCTATCCTTGGTAAAGGGTATTTGTTTTTGATCGTAACTCTATTCAACTCGCGGTAGTCGATACAAAGTCGAAACGACCCGTCTTTCTTTTTGACGAACAATACCGGAGCACCCCAAGGCGATGCACTCGGCCTTATGTATCCCTTGTCAAGAAGATCTTCAAGTTGATTCTTCAATTCTTGCATCTCAGCAGGAGCCATCCGATACGGAGCTTTTGAAATCGGTGCAGTACCAGGCTCGAGATCAATAGAAAATTCCACGTCACGCTTCGGGGGTAAACCAGAAATTTCTTCTGGAAAAACATCAGAAAATTCCCTGACCACAGGAATCTCAAGAACTGTAAGTCCATCTTGCTCGGGCGAATCCAGGTAGCAAAGGTACCCGACACAACCTTGTCGAAGCAGCTTAAACGTAGCCATCGCATTGATAAGCTTACCGTTATCAGCGTCATTCCGACCCTTGAACTTGCACACAAACTGGCCCCCAGATGACACCGTTACCGTCCTCGAGCTAAAATCAATCACAGCCCCATGACGTGTCAACCAATCCATACCGAGAATAATATCGTATGGAGCCATAGCAATGCAGATCAAATCTGCTTCAAACTCCTTACCCTGAATGGTAACTGGAAACTCTGACAAACTCTTGGTGCCCACTAAACGGCCACCATTAGGAAGATTAACAACGAAGGATTCACAAACCTCGTTGCACACTAATCCTAACTTACTAACGCAATTCTCCGAAATAAATGAATGGGTAGCACCCGAATCAAATAGAATGCACACAGAAGTAGAATGGAGGTATAGAGTACCTTGAGCAACTGGAGCGTTAGGTCCATCAGCCTCACGCATCTCGTATAAGCGTTGACCTTGACCTCCTGAAGCTGTTGGGGCTTTGCCCTTGTTCTGAGCGGTAGTCTGCATTGAAGGACTGGGAGTCTCTGCTGGTTTGAACCTAGGTTGAGTATTCTGATTAACTGACCCCTGTCGCGACTCTGTCCATGTCTGCTTTCCCTGATGACAGAACTTCTGCACATGCCCTCCTCTTCCACAGCTAAAACATAGCTTCTTTTCCTTCATACATTCAGTGTTCCTGTGCCCATAGGTACCACAATTAAAACATTGGATCCCGCTTTTGCTCTGACCCGACTGTTGTGTTGACCCACCTCGAGATCTCTGTCCTCGCTTTACCAGACTTGTCAAAGTTGGATGGCGGCGCAGGACGCTTGAAACCACTGGCCCGAGATTGACCCTGCATCGATCTCTGGCGATTCCGTCGCTTGGTCGATTCTTCGAAAGTCACCTCTAACTTGTATGCTGCATCAACGTATTGCTCCAAGGTAGAGCATCAGTGACGCAACATCATCGGTTTGATGTCTGGGCTCATCCACTCATGGAAGTGCCAAATCTTCTGCTCCTCACTAGACACTATAGACCCAGCGTACTGCAATAAGTGATTGAACTTAGCTGCCAGTTCAGTCACCTTTAATCCATCATTCTTGGGGTAGAGAAATTCCTTGAGCTTCTCATCCCGCATAGCTTGGGAAAAGAAACAATCATTCATCTTCGTCTTAAACATCCCCCAAGTTAGATCAGCCCTATCAGCTAGCCCCGTGTTCTCCCACCATTCACTAGCATCTCCTTTCAGCTGCAGAGAAGCTATGTGCACCTTCTCAGCCTTAGTGCATACAATGTTACGGAACAATCGCTCCATATGGGAAAACCAATGAGCTACCCTGACTGGCTCTCCTTTACCGTCATAACTATCCGGCCTCATGGAGTTAATGGTCTTCAAAGCTCGACCATAATTATCCCTATTCCTGACCGGTTCATCACGGTGTACATGAACATTAGGTTCTTCAACCCTCTGTGCAACTGGCGGAACTGGTACTTCAGGTGCCTGCGGTGCGACAGGTCGCATCACATCAGCGAACGCTTGCATAAAGATTCCTCGAATAGCTGCAACAGCCGCAACATCGAAAACTACTGGAGCTTGGACCTCAGGATGGTCATTGCCCCTAGGGTTGTTCTGTGACATAGACTCGTGTTCCTCGACACGGTCCATGTCATCCCTTATGATTGGCCTCGGAGCATTGCTCGGCCCAGTACCAGCGCGAATATTATTCCTTGTATTCACCATCTGTTTACCGATCAAATCCCAAGTATTTATTCATTAATATCTCTTAAAAATACTTAATATGATAAAGTCACTTGGAATAGATCAACTGGGTAATTTATATATATAAGGTGAACTTCTAACAGAACTATATATTATACAAGGAAGATCTCCTGAGCTTCCTAACAAAATTGCACGGATATTTCTGCACTGTGCCGTATATACAACAACATACACAAAAGAAAGAAACTACTATTGTCAACGTCGGCCCTCTACTTGGCGTCTTGAAAACGCTTTCTGTAGGGCAAACTTCCTAGACACTGTCTCTTCAAGCGGGGTTGGTCGTCGGAATTCGGAGGCGGACTCCTAACCCTACTCGGTCCTGGAACGCACGGCTCGTCCCTTTGCTCAGGAGTGCTCGGCCTTGCCCTGTTCCGAACCTGATCTATCTCGTTCATCAGCCGGTGCTCTTCAAAAGAGACTTCTCGGTCCTGACGAAAGATCTCGGATACTTCTAGGCTCGACCTCCTCCTTCTCTGGACAATATCAGACTGAGGGTCGCCTCCCTCTCTGCTGCGAAACTCAACAAAGATTGCTTCCCACTCAGCGTCTGTCATCGGTGGGCATACTGGCCTAGGTGGCGAACGTGGGTAGATAAACTGCATCCCCGGGTCCTCACTTTCCACCAACAAGTGCCTCAATCTGTCTGGCTCTTGTTCCTGTACCTCATCCTCTACAGGATCCTCTTCTGGATCCACCTCGGAATCCATCCCAAGAGCCCACTCAGTCTCGAGGTTGTATCCGATTAAATGGTCAGGTGATTCCTCATCTTCATCACCTTCCCCCTCCTCAGGGATCACTCCCATCGAATAGTCGTTGCTGTAGTGGCCCAGAGCGTACCTCGACGGCTCTACTGGCGCTACAGCTGGTGCTACCTCAGCATTGGCTCTCAGCACTACTGACTCAAGCAACACATACTTCACCTCCTCGGGTGGACTGCTGGACTCTCCGACCTCAAAACACCTCGGGGGAGTCGGAAAGTTCGGCCTCTCTGGAGACGGCGAAGCTATCTCGGCCTCATCCAGCTCTCTAATCAAGGACAAACACGCTCCCATCCTTCGGGACCACAAGAAAGAATTAGTCTTTCTAGATACAGAAGCAACTTCCATATCAGACTTCTAGAAAAGGCACGACTATGAACGGCTTTTTATTTGAAAAAAATTTCAGAGCTCTTGGAAAACATTTTGGCTCTGATACCAAATCTGTAACACCCCCAAATATTACTTGAAAGTATTACCGCCGATGACCTCGGATTCCACATCACGAAGTCACCCCAGGCTTTTACAATTGATAAAAATCAAATCACGGTTATAGCGCCATATATTACAACTTTAACAAGGTCAACGTATAGGGAATACAACCATTCCCAAATACAACAAAACACAATATAACAAAGTTTACAGCAGAAATCTTAACAAAATACGATGATACGCAGCGGGAGTCTTAAACAAAACAGTTTATCAAACATCGTTCATTCTTCTAGTCGCTTCTAGCCTTCTCAAATCCTTAATTTATCTGATGTGCCGAATCGGACGGATGACACCAGCCAACCATGCAAGGAATATAACGGTTGGTCAGTCTAATGAAAGACTACGCAAGGGGCACAAAGCAGAGTGGTTCAAAGCAATCGTATTGGGTTAGACTCATCGTCCCTCGAATAATAACCGAGTACGCTAGTCAACCATCATACTCCTACTAGAATAAATGAAGCAGCATGAACAAGAGAAGATTCTGGAGACCGAGTCTCACAGCAATCAATCCCAAAAGAAGACTCCAAAGAAATGAGCCTTATAGGAAAATATGACAAATGTTGGGAAACTCAAGCAAACACACAAACAGCTTCGCATACAAGCGATTTAAACTAAGACGAGTTTTTCCTAGCTGCACTACTCGCCAAAATATTAATTATGTGCACTTAAGGCACTATATCTTGTTTTAATTCCACAACAAACCACAACACGTTATAAGCTTTTAATTATCCACAACACGATCAGAAGAGACGGGACCACATATAGAGTCCACGACCTTATCCACAACAACCACAACACAAGGTGTCGGGGACTTATAGCATGCCCCTTCACCACTTGTTATAAAGAAACGACTGAGCCGCAATCTAGAGCCCATCGCCCCTACGAATACTCGTGCTAACTATTAGTCTAACACTCAAACACATCACACAAGCCATCACGGCCCAACCTGCACAATATATATATGATTATACTAGCGTCGGTTCTAGCAGAATATACAACCTAATAATAATATCATATTTTAATTATATTACTAACAAACAGTTCCCAACATATTTAAGAATCATCCCAAATTAATTAACAACAAAACAATTGATAATTAATGAAAGTATGGAATGATGAGCAAGAGAGAACCGCCACTTGCCTTAGAAAAGACGAGCACTAAAACAACTCTTAAGAACGGGTCCTGAATCTTGAATCTGGAACGAAACCTGGATAAAAATCCCAATGGAACGATCCAAAACGAGACCATAAGTTAGATTCCATACACTTACATATGAATCTAAAAGAATATGAAAAGAAATCAAAGGATTGAAGCCTTGCTCAAAGCCAAAATCCAAACACAACCTCACGAACAAGGCCTGCCGCGGGTGCGGTAAGACCGTGCCGCTGGGTGCGGTGGACATAGCAGAGCAAGCTTCAAGAACAGCCATGGCGGACATAAATTTTACCCAATGCGTGAAGGCTTTGTTTTGCATTCGAATCGATCACAAAACACTTCTAAGCTTCACCTAACACCTGGGCAACCTTCTCCAACTCGCGAGGTCACTCGAATCAAGCTCGAACAGCCACCAAAAGGGAGAATCAGTGGGCAAAAACAGAGGAAAAAGAGAGAGCTCAGGGGAAGAAGACGAAGGCTTTTCCAATCGGTTCGATCCTCCTTTTATAGCTCGAATCGGGGCCTCCTCAGAGGAAACATGCTGGAGACAAGGGTACAAGCCAAAGCCAGCTGGAACGAGCCACTTGACTGCCCAAAACAGAGGAAAAACAGAGCTACAGTAACCGCCCTTGAGGAAGACGACACTGCTCAGGGATTTGGTTCTTGCCGCGGGTGCGCCAACTCCTTGCCGCCGGGTGCGGTGAAGGCCAAATCCGTTAACTCTTGTTCGAACTTGATTTCGTTTAATTTTATTAACTCCGGGTTAAATATATTCGTACATTAACGTCAAATTAATCCCAAATACACTTCAACTGTGTTTTATAATACTCGGAAAAATCTACAGAGTTCAAACCTCTTACAGAAAGTCCAAAACTCTTCAGAAATTAATCCGTCTAGTAATTCGAGAGTTAAAAAAATTCCAAAATATTCTTATAAATTGTGGGATATTACACAAGTACAGAAAGAAAGATTTAAAATTACTCACCAAGATTCAAACACTGAAACGACCAAGAAGCTCAGAGTTCATTGAAAAGAATCAGTATTCTGTATTCAAATTAATCAAAGCTTAAAATCCAAATGAGAATAACACAACCTATAAATAGCCAAATGTTTCCGAAAACCCTAAAAATGCTAAAGAAATGAAACTGCAAAAATGTAGTGTTCCCTCCTCCGTTGGGCCTGATGTTTGGAAACAAACTCAACATATCCACTAACTCAATCATATCAAAAACTCAGCCCAAATGGACGAGTAGATTAGAAGTTAGCCGTGGGCTCATGTTGGGCCCCGCGTACTGAATTCCACGGTGCCACCCCTTGGATTGTTGGACTTGCTTCCTCGAAACCTGTTACTATGTTAGCACTTCTCTCGGCCATCATTGACTCCATGAGTTCCTTGGCATCTTTAATGAAGATGGGCCACGACTTGTGTGGGCCAAGTAATGTTGAACTTGGGTTTGGCCGTAGCTCGTCTTTAGTGGTCGTGGGGCCGCCGCTCGCCGAGTGTCTAAGGGCTTTCCTCCAAGAACTTGGTCCCTCCTTTAGTAGACGACCTTTACTTGACTCCTTATGAGGCTTGGTACTGATTTGTCTTGCTTTGAAGGATGTTGACTTGATAAGGTTGAGAAACCCTAGTTTGACTCCTTTCGGTGCTCCTTTAGTGATGGTACATCCCTTAGACCTCTCTTGTACCTTGATGTGGACCCGGATCACATCACAACCGCTCTAGTGAGAAGTGAGAATAATGTATATGCAATATAAAATGTATGCACATGTAATAAACCTCATTTATCATAATGATATTAATGTTATTTCTATATATTTTATTTTGATAATAATAAAATTTATGAAATTTATTTTATTTCTTTTAAAGGAGTAATTTAAATTTTTATTAACTTAAGTTCAAAGGTTGGGTTATAATAGTATGATAGAAATAAATAATTAAGTATAACCATGAATGTGGTTTTGAGAATTTTAAATATATAATAAAAGTTATAAGAATTATAATGTTTATCCATGAGAGGATAAAATAAAAATTAATCTAAGGATCTGTTTGTCCAATTTACTTATAATGCCTTTTTCATTTATAACTAGTTTATATGTGATAATGTGGTTTGGAATAAATAATATATTTTATTTGAAGTAAAGGCTTTTTTTTATTTGAACACATTTTCCAATGAGTAGTATATGTGAGGAGAAAAAAGGAATTTATTTTTTTGTTTTGACACATTCTCCAAAGTCTCAAAAATACTTTTTAGAAACAATGCCTTTATAATTGAAAAATGATCATTTCTAAACAAACGCTAAGTAGGTTACCTTTTTAAGTCATGAAATATTTAAATTATGTTAATTTATGTTAACATTAATTTAAATAAAATTATCAAGTTAACATAAAGTATTAAATTAAGGAGAATAAAATGTCAAGTAAGATAAGGTTAAAATATGATAAAATGTAATTTAAATCTTAGAATTAATTTATTCTAAAATTGCATCCTTCATAAATTTGGGTTAAAATAATTATGTAAATTTAGAATAATAAAATAAATAAATTTGGACAAATTTTGTAATTTTAAAAAAGTGGAATAAGGGCACTTTTGCCACAACTTTAGAAAGTTGGGAAAAATGCCCAATTAAGCCAAAAACATGGGGGTCGACCGTAATTACAATAAAATGGGGGTTGTCTTCAACCTTCCACCTCTATACACGGAAACTCCATTTCCATGGAAGATTTTGGTTGCCAAAATTCAAAATTGGGTATAATAAACCATTGGGCATTATTAGGAAATTATACCAATACCTTGCATCTAGACACTTAAATTGGGAAGATTCATCCCCTAGAATATTCGATTTTATCTGGTAAGGCTACTAGGGCACCAAAAACACGTTTTAGTATATTGGGAAATTGAGATTTGATTTGAGCTCTATTTGGGCCAAATTTTATATTAATCTGTAGGGTTTTGAGAGACTTATCCAACTCCTATATATACCCCTTCACCCATTGAGTAGATTTATCCACTTTCAAGCCCTAAGTTTTCAGCAGTCCCCAAAACGTTTGTGCACTTGCAGAAGCATTTTCTCTCTCAAATCGGCACCTCTAGTTACGGGTTCGGTATCAAAATCTTCATATTGAAGTTTAGTTTCCATAGTCGCAAACCACGCATCATTTGGAGTTCGGATGAGGGAGATATGAAGCAAACAACGAGAGGGTGTCGACAAGAATGAACCAAACGAATTCGGTAATGGCTAATTTGTACCTCTATTCGGTTTTTGGTCCAATTAATCATGATTATGCATGCTAATTGGGATTAAATAGATACATATTGGATTAATTTAATTTTATAAGTATTAAAATTAAATTAACTATATCTTATGATATTATCTTAAATTGTAAGTTATTAAGGAATAACACTACAATTGAGTGATGTGTTGGGTTATTTGAGATGATAAATAAATTGAGTAATTTATTTATTTATGCTATTATTATTTAGAATATACGACTAATTGATTATTAGTATCGTATAAATAATCGTTTTAGTGTAAAGCCTTGAAATTGATTTATTTAGAGTTAAATAAATTCAATTAAAAATCGAGACTTATATCCTTCAAATATCATTATTGAATAAATTATCTAATCATAATTTATTTATGTTGTGTGATTTGGGTATATCTCGGAATCGCGTTTGGAACGAAAATAAAGCAGAGAGCCAATTTGCTTTTCGAAAGCAACCATCTCCGTTACGCCGTTCAAGTTCTTCGTGATTCAAGGCAAGTGGTGGTTCACCCTTGTAATTTATTCCATATTTTTTCTCCATTGACAATTAATCTATTGTCTTAATTAAGTTGGGATAAATAGTCTTAATTTGTGTTTGGGAACTTGGGTGTCAAATTGGTGAATAATGAACCTTATTTATTAGGTTGTATATTTTGCTAGCAATGACCCATATATATATATATATATATATATATATATATATATATATATATATATTATTGTAGGGTGCTAGACGGAGTTTGGTGTGCATTTGGTGTGAACTTATATGCTAGTTAGCACGAGTATTCATAGGAATGTTATTTACCTTGCGAGGTTTAGCTGTTTCTTTATACCTTAGTATTAGGAGGATTACTGCCCTTATACTTTTGGTCATGATCTACCCTTATTCGTATATAAATGGTGGTGCACTTAGCTAGTGCCGTTATTCGGGATTTGTCCCATGATATATCTCATTGCGAGATGGGTGTGGATTAAAAGGTTTAACATAAATGCACGTTTTGGAATTAAATAAGTTAAGTACTTGCACATAATTAATATACCCTTGGACGACCCGCTCGGGCTTCTGTCTATGAAGGTCTTCTTACCAATCTGAATTTGCACAACACGTATGCGGTGAGGTTGGTTAAGGACCCGACTATTCAAAGAAGTCATTTTTAAAACTTTGTGTGATAATTATAAATGTTCCCAAACAAACATACATAATTGCTATAAGACTCATTTTCGTTGGAGTCTTCTCTTGAAGCATGCATTTTCTTTCTTTTCAGTGGAAGTATAGTAGTCATATACCGTTTATCGAGTTTTATTCGAGAAACAAGGGTAATGACTATATATGACTACAAGAACCATTATGTTTTTCACCCTTGCACAATCTTTCATTTGACTGACCAACCTTTCTCTTTCTTTGCATTGTTGGCTGGTGTCATCCGTCCTATACGGCACATCAGTGGTTGGTCTTAGACAACCTTGAAGTAACAAATCGAAGACGAAGGCTTGCAGTTGAAGATTGTGATTTAAAGTAATATTATTTTTAAAAGTCGTCTAGTGTTGATATAATCTTCTTAAATACATGTAATACTTAGAAAAGTTAGTCAATTATTTAGGGTTTATTTAAAAGACTTCCAATGTATTGTAATTTCGAGTTGTAAAACTTATCTCCTCAATTTACGAGGAAAGATTTAATAAATGTTAAGTATTTATTTCAAAAGTCTTCCGCTATTTACTCTTTTATTATTTAATGTTTATGTATTTATATAAGCAATATTGTTCCGATTAAAGCATTGGGTGACTTTGGACATTAAAGTCTGATGCCACTGACGTGTGGCACTACCGATATAAGTCGGGAGTGTTATAACACAAGTCGGTAAAAACATCACGACATATTTTTTATTTTTAAAAAATGAGTTTTTTTTTTGATAAGATAAGAATTCAAAGTTACAAGAACTTCGAGAGGCCGAGAAACTCGGCTATCGGAGAGACCGACAAAACAACAAACACAAACAAAGAGCAGAAAAAACAACAACAGACCACAACAAATACAAACTATGAAAAATAAAGCACAACAATCCAGGAACGAGGGGAGTAAAGCATAAAAAACTGCACCGTCGGGAGGATGGTCATCCTCGATCTAGTCCGGAACTACAACTCGGTTCGCCGCCTGGAAAAGCTTCATCAACACAGGGATGTATCGGAGGAAGTCAGAAGAAAGGGTTGTTCACGAAAAAAAAAAGAAAAAAAAAAAAAGTGGGAGTCGGCCTAAGCCACAGCAGATTCGGGTTCGGTTGAACGGGGTCTTGGAAGGTGGTCCGTTGCGGAGTGACCGTAGATCTGGCGGAGCGATCGTCATGGCTCGCTGAGAGCGGGTGCGCAAGAGAGGAGCCTCGATTAGGGAGGTCTGGTGCGAAGGGGGGCGGTTCGGGTTGGCCGCAGATCTGCCGGCCGGAGGTTGAGAGCTCGGTCGGAGCTCGGAGGTTGAGAGCTCAGTCGGAGCTCGGAGGTTGAGAGCTCGGTCGGCGCTCGGAGGTTGAGAGCTCGGTCGGAGCTCGGAGGTTGAGAGCTCGGTCGGAGCAGGGAGGGAGGAACTCGGTCGGAGCAGGGGAGGAGGAGCTCGATCGGAGCAGGGGTGAGATCTCGATTGGAGCGGCGGGGCTCATCGGCAGCCCAGCGGAGCTAGGACCGGCTCCCCATGGGAGCGTTTCTCTCTTTTCAGCTTTTGCATTTTACACTATATATTTTGAAAAAATGAGTTGTTTAAAAGGGTACTCGCATGGGCGTATGCGTTCCTGGACATATACATATGTTTTTTGTCTAAGTATACATAAATCTCGACCTAAATGGGCATTTAGAGTATTCATCATTTTCTAGTAATTAAAAATGCATGATTTTTGAAATTTACGTGTATAATTTTGAAGTGCATACTTTTCTTCTTCTAATTATCTGATTCGTCGATCCGGTTCAAAAAATCCGCCTATCCGATCTGGAAAAGTCTGTAATTGAAAAGATTTGTTTAATTTTAATATGTATCAGGTCCTATCTGGGTGATTTTTTAGACACTCGGACTGGATACGAATCAGAGCTTTACATATACCGGATATCCTATGATCTAATAGTATTGATATATAATATATATGTTTTTAAAATTTCCATAGAATGTTCTACTAGTTTAAGTGATCATGAGAGTGTTTTTTCAACCTCGTGAACAATTGTTCCTTGATTCAATTCTCCACAATATCCTTTCAACTCTTACAAATTTTGCTAATTCATTTTAATAAAGTGTTTTGGTAACTGGATAGTTCAATATTCGAGCCATATATCCACTAATCTGAAATAATTTGATTAAATTATAAAGAAATTTGCGGCAAACCACCCGTTATATATGCGTTTCTGCGACAAATCACCCATTCCATTCGAAATTATTTTAAACCACCCGTTACTATATTCCGTTAGCAAATTGCCACCCATGGGCCTCCGCCATCCAAATTTCCGTCAAAATGGATAAAATGACCCTTTTACCCCTCTTATTTCTCAATATTTACCGGCTTTGTCCAACTTTTAATAACATTTGCCAAACCCGACCGAACCCAATTTTAGTTAAATCAAACCGGCTGAAATTTACCCAAATCGATTTTCTCCATATTAATTAAGGGGTGAGCTACTTGTACCTGCAGTGGTGCTGCATACACCACTGCAGGCTATGCTATATGAACGGTGTCTCTCACCGTTCCAAAGAACGGTGAGAGACACCGTTGTAATTGTTTTTATTTATTTTTTTGTTTAAGAACGGTGTGAAGCACCGTTATTTTTTTAAAATAAAAGAAGAAGTTATTGATTTAAAAAATAATTATAAAAATGGAGACCGTTGCTCCATTTTTAAAAAAAAATAAAATTGAAATGGGATGAACATTTACATACTAGCTTGGATTCGGCTAAGCTTTTTGCACCCTGACACCAGCCTATTTGCACCGGTTGTAGGCGCGCGCCGGTGAGTGTCGCGCGAAAGTTGTTGCCGCGCGCCGGTGACTGCCGCCCGGAATCCGTTGCCGCGCAGAAGCCACTGCCGTGGAGATGTCACCCGTGAATCCACGCGCGGAAGCCATTGCCGTGGAGATGTCGTCCGTGAAGCCGGTCATTCGTTGCCAGACACAGAATGGACACCGATGGGAATTTGGACAGCATAGGGTATTAGGCTATAGCAGTCCCTGAAATAATAGTGGGATTCGTTCAATCGCCATACGCTTTCAGTGTATATATATATAGCATTGAGCGGCCGCGGAGAAATTCATACCGTTTATATCTTACAAGATTTCAGTGAACACCATTTATTCTACTACAAAATGTCGTGGCATAATTAACGAAGATTACGAAAATTATGAAGAATCGCCTAAACTGGTATGTATTTTACAATTATTAAAACTATGAATAAAATTAGTATAAGATTTTTAATCTATATATATTAAGATTTTTGTGTTGTATTAACGCATATTATGAGTAGATTAATTGTATCCAAATTCTCTTGAAAATCATGTCATGTAAATTAAAATGTGTAATTTTTCATCTCTAGTCATTTACTACACAATTAATTTGGTGGACTACAAAACGTACACAAAAATCTTAATTGTGTGAATTAATCATATACCGCATTAAATATGTGTGAATTAATATGTGGCACAGTGTAGAAAATTATTGTTTTTAACTACTTGTTGGATAACATTTTAATTTGCATGACATGATTTTCAAGAGAATTTTTTTAACTACTTGTTCGATGACATTTTAATCATATACCGCATTAAATATGTGTGAATTACACATTTTAATTTGTTTTTAACTACTTGTTCGATGACATTAACGCATATTATGAGTAGATTGAAAATATTAACAAGTAGTTAAAAACAAATTAAAATGTGTAATTCATTGATTTACACATTTTAATATGTGTGAATTACACATTTTAATTTGTTTTTAACTACTTGTTCGATGACATTTTAATTTGTTTTTAACTACTCATAATATGCGGTATATGATTACAATGTCATCGAACAAGTAATTAAAATGTGTAAAAATTGAAAATGTTGAAACATATTAATATGTGTGAATTAATCATATACTCCATTGATTTTGATAGAAAAAAATTGAAAATGTTGAAACGTACAAAAAATATAGCATTAATTTTACGTTTAAAATATCAAAGAAAAACCCGACTCGACCTAAAAATCCGACCCAAATTCAACCAAAAAATTTGTATGACTCGATCGATCCAAATCCGATCCAATTTACATATAATTTTACGGGCTACCACATCCGCCGCCATCCAACGCCCACAACCCACCGCCGGCATCCATCACCATCGTCGGCATCCAGCAACTGCCGACAGCTACCTCCGCAAGGCATCCACCTCCGTGCGGCAACCACTTCCGCGCGACAGCCAGTGCCGCCCGGACTGCAGGTGCAGTTTGCACTCTGCAACCCGGTGCAAATAGGATCGGCCCTTGGATTTACGGTGCTGAATTGATTTAATTTGCTTTTTTGTTGGATTTCATTGTCTTTTTGCCACTGATGAAAAACAATCAATCAATTCAATATGAGATAGCAATCAATCAATTTTTGTTGGATTTCATTATCTTTTTGCCTTTACGGTGCTGAATAATGCCCAATTATTACTTATGACGGAAAATGTACAAACCCCTTCATGATATTGTTTGGTTATATTTTATGATAATTTTATTTATAAAAGTTTTTTTTTCGATATTTTCATACTTTTTAATACGACCTAAATTTTAAAATTACTTTTATATAAAAGTATATTATAAATAAAAAAAGTATTTATAAAAACATCTATCAATTAGATTTATAATTTATTTGTTTTGGGTGTGATTTGAGACAAACTTCGTCGGTAATTATTTTTTCTCTCTTTAAAAATTCAAAATAGAAACATTCGAGATCCCCCTGAATAACTTATGTTTCTCTTTAAATTAATAATGCACATACGACTTATCCAAATGCACATATGGTTCAATCGAGATATACTATATGTGTATTTTGTAACACCCCCGACTTATATCGGTGTCACACGCCAGTGACCTCAAACTTTAATGTCTAAAGTCACCCTAGGCTTTAATTGGAACAATTATGCTTAAATAAATAAATAAGTATTAAATTATTAAAGAGTAACGGAAGACTTTTTAAAAGAAATACTTAACCTTTATTAAAATATTTCCTCGTAAATTGAGGAGATAAGTTTTACAACTTGAAATTACAGTACATCAGAAGACTTTTTAAATAATCCTAGACACATGACTAACTTATCTAAGTATATTAAACTTATTTAAGAAGATTAAATTAATACTAGACAACTTTAAAAATAATGCTACTTTAAATCACAATCTTCAACTATAAGACGTCGTCTTCGAATTTTTGTAATTGAAAAAAAAATCAATATGAAAAAAAGGGTGCAACGTTAAAAAATAGTTAAAAATTTTAAACATAGGTTAGACATTTATTTAGAGAAAAAATTATAGTTAGAAATATTTTGGACTTAGGCTCGCCATAAATTGATATTATTTTGTTAACTTATAAATTTTGTTCCATAATTTCCGTTCTAGTTTTAGTACTCGTCATTTAGCATAGTAGCATAATGACCTAAATTTGATTAATACTTAGAAAAAAATAATTAGAAATATTTTGGACTTAGGCTCCACGAAAATTGATATTAATATGTTAACTTAGAATTTATATCCTATTGTTATACTCTATAGTTATATAATATGATTATATCCTATAGTTATATACTATAATTATATACTATGATTATATCCTATAGTTATATCCAATTTGGTTATATCCTATGGTTATATTCTATAATTATAAACTATAATTATATCCTATAGTTATATCATATAGTTATATTCTATGTTTATATATTATAGTTATATATTATGATTATATCCTATAGTTATATCCAGTTTGGTTATATACTATGATTATATTCTATAGTTATAAACTATGATTATATCCTATAGTTATATCCAATTTGGTTATATCCTATAGTTATATCATATGGTTATGGACTATAGTTATATACTATGATTATAACCTATAGTTATATCCAATTTGGTTATATCCTATATTATATTCTATAGTTATATACTATGATTATATCCTATGGTTATATCATATGGTTATATTATATAGTTATATACTATGATTATAATCTATAGTTATATCCAATTTGGTTATATCCTATGGTTGTATTTTATAGTTATATACTATGATTATATCCTATAGTTATATGATATGGTTATATCCTATAGTTATATTATATAGTTATATCCTATGATTATATCCTATAATTATATCATATGGTTATATTCTATAGTTATATACTATGATTATATCATATAGTTATATTCTATAGTTATATACTATGATTATATCCTATAGTTATATCCAATTTGGTTATATTCTATAATTATATACTATGATTATATCCTATAGTTATATTTTATAGTTATATATTATGATTATATCCTATAGTTATATCCAATTTGGTTATTTCCTATGGTTATATTCTATAGTTATATACTTGATTATATCCTATAGTTATATCTAATTTAAGTTATATCCTATGGTTATATTCTATAGTTATATACTATGATTATATCCTATAGTTATATCATATGGTTATATCCTATAGTTATATTCTATAGTTATATACTATGATTATATCCTATAGTTATATCATATGATTATATCCTATAATTATATCGTATGGTTATATCATATGATTATATCCTATAATTATATCATATGGTTATATAATCATAGTATATAACTATAAAATATATACTATGATTAAATGCTATAGTTATATCATTTAGTTATATCCTATGGTTATATATTATAGTTATATACTATGATTATATCCTATAGTTATATCATATGGTTATATCCTATAGTTATATTCTATAGTTATATACTATGATTATATCCTATAGTTATATCATATGGTTATATTCTATAGTTATATACTATGATTATATCCTATAGTTATATCCTATAGTTATATTCTATAGTTGTATACTATGATTATATCCTATAGTTATATTCTATAGTTATATAATATGATTATATCTTATAGTTATATCATATGGTTATATCATATGGTTATATTTTATAGTTATATACTATGATTATATCCTATAGTTATATCGTATGGTTATATTATATAATTATATACTATGATTATATCCTATAGTTATATCCTATGGTTATATTCTATAATTATATACTATGATTATATCCTATAGTTATATCCTATGGTTATATTTTATAGTTATATATTATGATTATATCTTTTGGGTGCTTACGCGAATTAACTATAATATGGTTGTTTACTTGAATATAAGCATATGATATAACTATAGGGGTGATTAGGTGTAGAGGTATGGCGTGAGCAGGGATTTAGGGGAATAACTATAGAATATAGAATCATAGTATATAACTATAGAATATAACCAACTTATTTATAGAATCATAGTACATAACTCTAAAATATACTTGGGTATGGCCAAGGGTACGGGCAGTACGGAGAAGGATATCCTCCAACGTACGGGATAAGTTTTGGGCAAGGGTATGAGGGGCCGTACAGGGGAGAGAATGAGAAGAACAATTGAATATCTTTTGTATAACCCTAAATCCAAATTTTATGTACTTTATTTCGATTAGTATTTTCATTTTCCTTTTCCTTTCTATGATTTGTATTTACTTGATATGTTAGTATATAAATCGATAATTTAACTCTAACCCTCACACAAAACCGCTAATCTTTTTAACGAAATAATTGATATTTAAATAACGTTTATTCAACTGTATGAATTTCCTTATATTTTTTAAAAATTCGCATAAGCACCCATAAAAATAATACCCCGAAAGGACAATACCACAAAATTCGTTAATTTATATTTAACAATGTTTTTTTTTTAAAAACAATTGCTTTGTTTTAAAAAAATAAATATTAGTAACGACTCTATTAAAAAAATATTTTAATTTTGATGGACTTTGTGATGGAGAGAATCACCGATGGAATTTGTGGTTGTTTCCTATGGTTAAAAGCAACGACTTTCCAACCTGGTGGAAAGTTTTTTTAAAAAAGGTGTAATGGGTATAGAAGTCGTTGTTATATTTAAAAAAATAAAAAATAAGCAACAATGATTATTACCCTTGAAATCAAAATTTTACACGCTTTCCAACCCGATGGAAGTAGTAATTCCCTTAATTAATCACACTCACACATCTTTTTTCCCATTTTAACTAGAAAAAAAGATTCTCCCAAAACCCCCAAATCTTCCTCCCTCGGTCTTTTCAACCTGCTATCCAATTTCACACCACAAATTAAGACTAAAACCTGTTCTTTACTCGATTGAGCAGATCAAACTCTTTCTCTAAAAAATGACGACTCAGTGCACTTGCGGCGCCGACGGTGGCGCACAATCGAAAAAGCTCTTGAAGTGGAGAACCACCAAGAAAGGGGAACGAGATAACCCTTACTCAGAGCGCAAGATCGGAAAATTCTCGATTCTGCTAGCCAAAATTGAACAGAAGAAGCGGATGATTTACTCCAAATTCAACCCTGAAGAAGTGGCGTTGATCCGATTCGTCCATGCCGGCGACAACAAGCTGAAGCCAGTGGTGGTGAGAGCTAATAGCAAGAAATTAGCCGCCAAACGCAAGGAACTCGAAATAAGCGAGGCGATGGAGGCGGCGGAGGAAGAGAAGCCTCTAGAAGATGTAGGGGATCAAGAAAAGCAAAAGGAGATTGTTGAACCGGGTGCTGATAATGAGGAGAATAAGAGCTTGTCAATGGAGGCTAAGTTTCAGGGGATTAAAATTAAAACCGGGTCTGATTTAAAATGCGGTTATGTCGGGTTTGGCAAATGTGATTAAAAGTTGGACAAAACCAGTAAATATAGAGACATAAGAGGGATAAAAGGGTCATTTTACCCATTTTGACGGAAATTTGGACAGCGAATGCCCATGGGTGGCAATTTGCTAACTGAATCTAAGTAATGGGTGGTTTAAAATAATTTCGAATATAACATGTGGTTTGCTGCAGAAACGCGTATATAACGGGTGGTTCGCCGTAAATTTCTCTAAATTACAACAAGAATTTCTACAACTAGATAGTCCGGATATTTGAGTCGATATCCAATCCAATCTAATTCGGATACTATTTGCCGGATATCCAGTCGAATAAGAATCAGATACGTGTCAATGATTTATGCAAAATAATTTAAAATATCCAATATACTGAATCAGATTGGCTATATCCATTAATGTAAAGATTAGTAAAATCAGTGATGCTATTCCATTGATAGAGTAAATGTTAAAAGAGAATTACAATGACTAGATAATAGGAAAGAAATAAACTATCTAAGGCAATAGCCTATTCTCCTAATTATCCTAGCACTATTTAGGAAAGAGATCACACGTAGCCAATCAATTACATGCAGAGAATCAATCTAGAATCAATTAGAGGGATTATGGTTGACACGCCCCTGCAAGTTGGACAACATTGTTGAGAGTCCCAGCTTGGAAGCTAGCAATTGAAATCCTTGACGCAAGAGAGGCTTGGTTAGAATGCCGGCTAGCTGATCACTGGTTGAGACGTATGCAACTCGAAGACTTCCTTGTTGAACCAGCTGTCGAACAAAGTGGAAGGCTAGTGCGATGTGTTTCATCTTAGAGTGGAATACCGGATTTGCACTTAAGCTCTTGGCACCCATATTATCACAATATAGGACAACCTGATGATATAATTTGTGACCAAGTTCACTGAGTAGTGAGATTACCCATAGAAGTTTTGCACATGAGTCAGCTAGAGCACGATACTCAGCTTTGGTTGATGACCGAGCCACTGTCTTTTTCTTGTGAGAGCTCCAAGAGATGGGTGTACTTCCAAGGCATATGAGATATCCTGTTGTTGAGGTGTAGTCATCCTTATTTCCCGCCCAATCGGCATTAGTGAAGCCATGGAGGGAAAGGTCCCCTTGTTTATGGATGATTATACCAAGATGAGATGTACCTTTTACGTACCTCAGAAGACGCTTGAGAGCACTCCAATGAGTTGTGGTTGGGGCATGCTTGAATTGGGAGAGTTTATTGACTGTGAAACCGATATCTGGTCTTGTGAGGGAGATATACTGAAGAGACCCAAGTACCATTTTGAACTCAGTTTGTGTTTCTAAGAGCTCACCAGTTGTCTTAGTCAGCGTTGAGGAAGCACAAATAGGCGTTGTAATGGACTTGGATTCGGCCATATTGACTTTGAGCAGAAGATCATGGATGTATTTTTGTTGGTTGAGAAAGAGGTGTTTCGGATGAGGCGTCGCTTCAACGCCAAGGAAATAAGAAAGGGACCCTAAGTCCTTGAGAGAGAAGCGATTTGCCAATCTGCGGATCATATCTTCAAGATGCGGTGGATGACTTCCCGTGATGATTATGTCATCTACATAAACTAGTAGATAGATGACATAATTGTGTTGCTGAAGTATGAATAGAGAAGAGTCCGCTACCGAATTTTTGAACCCGATTTGTATAAGAAAGTTTCGGAGTTCATGGTACCAAGCCCTCGGTGCTTACTTTAGGCCATAGATTGCTTTCTTCAATTTGAAAATGTGATCCCGATACCCCTTATTGATGAATCCAGGGGACTAATCCATGAAAACATCTTCGTGCAATGTGCCTTGGGAGAAAGGCATTATTGACGTCGATTTGTCGAAGTGGCCACTCGTAGGCAACAACAATGGATAGTATGGTGCGGATTGTGACCGGTTTCACAACAGGACTAAAGGTCTCCGTAAAGTCACATCCCGAACGCTGATGGAACCCTTTAGCAACGATTTGAGCTTTGTCCGAGTTTGTTTTGATTCGGAAGTCCCACTTGCACCCTACAACATTCATGCCAGGCTGTTTTTGAACGAGCCCGGGCCGGGTCTGGTCTATTTTTTGAGCCCGTTTTTGCGGGCCCGGGCCGGGCCCGTTTGTCGGGCCGAAATTATAATCCGTACCCGGCCCGGATTACGGGCCGGGCCGGCCCGCGGGCAGCCCACAATTAATATAATATATAACCTATTTTTAAAAAACCTGCTTAATAGAATTCAAAAACGTGTTTAAATCCATTACAAGTTTAATCCAAAAACATGCTTAAATCCATTACAAGAGTTTGAACATAAAATAACAAAGTTACTAAATCCATTACAAGTTTACAACCAAAAACACAAGTGAATGCATCTAGTCGTTCTTCATGTAGCTTCCTTCATCCTAAGAGATCTCAGTCACTACCAAATCGTCTTCTTCATCCTCGACATCATCATCGAAATCAACACCAATTTTAAGCATTGATGATGTACCTTCATGATAGAAACATACTAAAAGTGTGATTAAATCTATACACATGAGAAAAACATTTAAATAAAACTAAGAAATACAAATTACCTACTTCAAAGCCTTTCACTCGCAACCAATCCTCATAACATGCAAGTGCTTCAATTGTGCTAGATCGAAGAGAGCTTCTACATGGAGTTATCATTTTCTTTCCCAGGCTAAAAGCAGATTCTGAAGGAACACTAGAGATGGGAATACTCAAAATATCACGGGCCAAAGCTGAAAGTGTGGGTGCTCGTTAAGACTTCTTTTTCCAAAAAGCCAAAATATCAATCTTTTCTATAGCATTTTCATTATCTTCATTCAAATAAGCCTCCAATTCAGACTTGTCAGTAGTCCTAACTTCCTAGATTAGGAAGTCCAATAGCTCATCTCCAGCTACATTGACAAAAACCTTCCTACTTCGAGAACTCGCAAGTGCAGAATTAATACCACCAGCCTGATCATTTCCACCACTTGGTCCACTTCCTGATGTTCCTACAAATCGCTTGTACTCATCTACCAGTTCAAACAAAGTAGCCTTAATCTTTCCAACCATCTCCTTAGCATAAGTTTCACCAAACAACCTTGTATAGCAAAACTTAATCGCTGTCAACTTAAAACGGGGGTCCAAAACAGTAGCACATGACAACAATAAATTATAATCTGACCAATACTTCTGAAATTTCAGCAACATTTCAGTAGCCATATCACACAACAGAACATTATCACCCCCAACAACAGCATTTAAGGCCATATGAAGCTTCCACACCCCATGAAAATAAATATTTGCAGTAGGTGTCTTAGAGGCAGAAAACTCAGTAGTAACATTATAAAATACTTTCAGAAACTGATGACGTTCATCAACTTTTTCCCAATCCTCTTCTGAAAGGCGATGCACCTTCAATTCCATATCCTTACTAACAAAGCTATCAAATGCATCTTGAAAGTAAATGCAACTATCAAGCATTGTAAAAGTAGAATTCCACCTAGTAGGGGTATCTAAACGAAGCCTTCTAGACGAGTTCAACCCAAAACTTGTGGTAGCAATTTCATAAAACTTTTTGTTCTTTGGAATAGAATGTCTCAAATGAATGATAACTTTCCTAATCTTCACAACCACCTGATCAATAAGCTTCAAACTAGCTTGGACCACCAAATTAATAATGTGACAACAACATCGCATCTGAAAAAACTTCCCATCTAGCATCAAAGAGTGTTTCCTTAAAAGATGACTTTTAAGAGACGCAATCATGGTATCATTATAAGATGCATTATCAAGTGTAAAGCTTAAAACCTTATGGGAAACCTTCCATTCACCCAAAGACAACAATATCTCATCAGCAAGAGAAGCACCATCAAATGGAGGAGTCAAGGCAGCAAACTTAATTATTCTCTTTTGTAACATCCAAGCACTATCAATCCAATGAGCTGTTATACACATGAATTCATCATCAGTATTCTCACTTCTCCAATTATCAGTTGTAAAACTAATCCGACCAGGTGCATTTAGTAACTCAAGGCAAACCAGTTTTTTGTCTTCCTTATAGTGAGAAATTGCATCTCTCTTAACTGTATGCCTACTAGTAACAATGAAATCAGGTACATCAATATTCATCAAATTCTTAAAGCCCCGCGATTCAACAACACTAAATGGAAGTCCAAGAGATACGATAAACACACAAATAGCTTCACGAATTTCATCAAAACTAGCAACGGGCTTCTTCAAAGACATGTTATTGATTCCAATACTACTAGATCCACCACTAGCAATGCAGAAAATTTTCAAATCATGATGACGACGCATAGTGCATTTCTGTATATGTCTAGTTAAATGCGACGTACCATCCTTAGAATTAGCACTCAAAATTTGCTTACAATAGTTGCAGATAGCCTTTGTTCCGACATCTTTTACATCTCTTGTCATATGATCCCACACATTAGATTTCAGTCTTTTTCCCCGAGAAGTGCATTGAGAGGGATTTTCAGATGGAGAAATACCATTGTCACCCTCCTCAGATTCTGGCTCCATACACTACAAAATAAAACACAGAAATTAATTATTCTGAATTCTGAATTTTTCAGTATATAAACACTAAACAATTAAACACCAAAAGTTTACTAACAGAGTAACAACCATGAAAATGCTTCAAACCAACTCCCAACACAAAACCCACTACAAAATAAGTTTACTCAAACAGAAATTAAACTACATGCTTGAAACCACACACAAAACCAACTCATAAATACACATATGTTGAATCCAACTCCCAGCAGCCATGAAAATTAGCCATGTTGATATATCAGTAACCGAGATTCAGCATTGAAAATGAACCCTCTCAAATCTCAATGCACTGAGATTCAGCATTGAAAATCTACCCCTACCAGGACCCCCAAAACCTCAGGCAATAGAAGGCCAAAACAAGATGGTATGCTTTTGGTCGGAGATGAGAAATACTAACCGAGATGCGGGGATGCTATGCGAGAGACTCGAGAGATGGTCGGTGTTTTGGGGCGAAAAGATCGGACGACCTAAATCGCCTTAGACGGGGTAACTAGTCGATCGGGTGATAGAAAACAATCCAAACCAAGCCAAAAATAGATAAACACAGAATAAATGTATAATAGCGTGATGATCTTATTAGATGTCGTGTGAATCAGACTGAATCGTGAAGCAACTTATCGTAATAAAACCAAAGATCGAGTGGGACTCGACCGGCGACTTGTGAGTGGCGACCGGCAGGGATCTAGCGTAAGCAGCCGTTAGAGAGCTAGGTCGAGAGCGAGAGTGCTATTCTGGTGAGTTGTTTTTTTTTCCGAACGTCTGTCTTGTGTGTAATTGTGTAGGCTTCTTCTTATCTTCCTCGTCGTCCTGATATGGTAAGTCTTTTACTCTTGTGACTGTTTATGCTTCGGCTGAATATTCCATCTTCAATGCTCGGAGTGATGGTGAAGATTGCGCCATTAAATCTCTGCGTTTATGGTGGTTTGAAGGCAGTGGCCGTTGCGTGATCTGGCATTTAATGTTTGGCGAGATCCTCGCGATCCTGTCGGAAGGCATTCGACCAGAGACGTCTCGTCGGATCCTCTGGGCTTTCTTCTTCGATCTTCCGATTGGCAATGGGCTTGGGCTCGACCGATTTGACCCATCTTCTCTGGAGAATCCAGGCCCAACAATAGCCCCAAGTTGCTATGGGCTTACGGTTTAGGCAAGTTGATCGGAATCTGTGGCAACTTCTCTAGTCCTGTCGTGTCAGGTTCCCCTGGTGGTCGGTCGAGTGCTCGCCTGAGGGTGGCGTCGGGAAAAAGCTTGATTGAGCAAAGGAAAGCAGCAGCCAAGGCAGCGTCGAGCAAACCGGCTCTGATTGACCTGACGACTACAGTTAAAGCTGGCTCTAAGAGGAAAGAGAGCGCTCGTCCTGATGATGTTAAGGCGGAGGACGTCCCTAAGAAGAAAGGCACGACCGCCGAAGGGGTCGGCAAGATCGGTGCCGCAGGGCCGTCGATCGTTGATCTTTTTCGCGCTCAAGACCCGACTTTGAAGTCGGAAGTTAAGGACGTCTCCCCTTTGGACTGCATTGGTGAAGCGGGCAGTTCCGCGTGGAGGGTGTGTTGCCCTTTGTTTTGTGCATTTTTGTATTTCTTTTGTTCGACTGTGTTTTCTGATTCGCGTATTTGTGTTGTCGTATGCCTTTTTGTCAGGCTTTTCAATACTTCTTGGGAGCTTACTCCGGTGTCCAGGCGATGTTTGTCAAGGCTGAGGACAGGGCTGCTAGGTCAGAGTCCGACCTTGCCTCTTTAAGGACCAAGCTGGAGGGAGCGGAGAGTCGCTGTCGTGAGACTGAGCGTCGTCTCACCAGGGAGCTGAAGAGCTGTCAAGGGGAGTTGGTCGCATGTCAGAGGGAGTTTGAAGAGTGCAGGGTAGGCATTGAGGAGGAAGTGAAGCGGGCTCGGATTGCCGACGGTCAGATTGCTGGCGACGTTGGGGCCTTCTACGCCGTGAAATCGCGCATCGAGATGATTGAAGAGTTCAACGAGGGCAAGCATGAGCTCTGGGACCTGAAGGCGGAGAAGGAGACTTTGGACTCCATGTTTCCAAAGGGCGATCCTGGTCAGGAGTTGTTCTGCTTAGCCGGTGTCGGAGAAGAGGCTGTGGATGAAGATGCCGATGAGGACGAAGCTCATTCTGGCGATGCTAAGCCGACCGACGAGATAGCCCCATTGGAGCCAGCCCCTGCCGAAGGTAACGTTGTTGTTCCCGATGCTTGACTTTGTTTGTCCCACTTGTGTGTGGGTTTAGACATTTGGTGCCTTTGGATAATGTATGTTTTGGCGACCCGTCCACCATCGCGGGTCGCAGAATATTTCTGTTTGATGAAGTCCTACAGATGTGTAGGCAGACAATGTGGTTTGGCGACCCATCCGCCATCGTGGGTCGCGTATTTATAAAAATGCTTTTTATTTTGCTGCAAATGCGTTTTTACATGTAGAATTGCATGCTAGTTTGTTTCGTACATGTTCGTCGAACTTTCGAGGAAGTTGTCGAGGACGTTTAGTATGTCGTGTATGTCGGTTTCACCCGTGTGCTCCATCGAGTGGGGTTTCACCGTGTGTATGTATGTAGAGCAGGCTTGCGATGTGTTTGTGTATGTGTTAGTCATGACGTTATGCCGGGGAGGTAAGCAATATATAATAAGGTGTTTGTTCCTTATGTTTAATTGCGTGAATGTAACAAGGTGTTGTACCTTATGTTTTGTATAAGGTAGGCGGTGTGCCGACGTGCCTGTGTTGTCATCTCCCCGTAATCCGATCGATCGTGTAATGTAAGCGCTATATGCGGATGACAGGATCCATTTGTGGACGACTGGGTCCATTTGCGGACGACGGGGTCCAATGTAAATGTTGTTCTGCATTTGTGTTTTTGTAAGGAGGAAATCCTCGCTTAGTGTCAGATGATGACATGTAAAAGAAAGTAGCGATGTATATGCGATGGCATGCGATATGTATGCGACGGATGGCAATGTATATGCGATAGCATGCGATATATATGCGACAGATGACAATGTATATATGATAGCATGCGATAGGTAGCCATGTATATGCGATGCATAGAGTTTTGCGTGATGTTTTTACCTTATCGATTCAGAAATGGTATAGCTTGAGATGTGTTGCGTTCCAACTCCTCGGGATTGGTTATCCGTCTTTGTCTTCTAACTGATACGCTCCTTGTCCGACCACTTTGGTGATCAAGTAAGGTCCTTCCCATTGTGGTGCTAGCTTTCCGTCGGATGGGTTCTTGGTGTTCTAGAATGTCTTCCTTAGGACCCAGTCTCTGACCTTGAACGCCTTGATTCGGACGTTCTTGTTGTAACTCCTTGCGACTTGTTGTTGGAACCTGACCATCCTGATTCGAGCTCTCTCTCTGATTTCGTCCGCTGTGTCGAGATTGTGTGTTAGTTCGATGTCGTTATGTTCACTTGTCTGAAGGTTATAGCGAGCGGTCGGAACCAATAACTCAGTCAGGATGACCGCTTCACTCCCGTAGATGAGAGAGAAAGGCGATTGCCCGGTCTCATTCTTTGGAGTAGTCCTGTCGGACCAGAGAATAAGTGGGAGTTCGTCTGCCCATTTGCCTTTAGCCCCTGTGAGGCGTTTCTTGAGGTTGTTGATAATGATCTTGTTGCTGGATTTGGCTTGTCCATTGGATTGTGGATACCGAGGTGTGGATGTGACCAATTTGATGTTCCATTGGTCGCAGAAGGCTCGAGTCTTATGACTGATGAATTGGGAACCGTTGTCGCACACGATTTCTGATGGGACGCCAAATCTGCACAAGATATTGCGTTTTATGAATGAAATGACGTGTTGATCTTTTACCTCTCTGTAGGCTTCGGCTTCGATCCATTTAGAGAAGTAGTCCGTCATGGCAAGGAAGAAAACTCTTTGACCCGACGCGGGGGGAAGCTTTCCGACGATGTCCATTCCCCATCGCATGAAGGGCCATGGAGCCAGGGTCGGATGGAGGAGCTCTGAAGGCTGATGATGGACGGGTGCGTGCCGCTAGCAGGCGTCGCACTTCTTGGTGTATTTCATGGCGTCTTGGTTCATTGTTGGCCAATAATACCCGTTTCGGAGGGCTTTTCCTGAGAGGCTTCGTCCGCCGGTGTGGTTGCCACACTCTCCTTCGTGTAATGATTGTAAGATACGTCCGAATTCTGGAGTCTTAACGCATCGTAGGAGTAGCCCTGTAACAGATCTTCTGTACAAGATATTGTCAATGATATCGTAAGAGAGTGCTTATACCTTGAGCATTTTTGCTTCTATCTTGTCATCGGGTAGAATGCTGTCTTTTAACCATCTGATGTAAGGTAGCGTCCGGTCGTTATTGGTGTCAATGATGTCTTCTTCTGGTCGGTCGCCTATTTCCATAGCGACGAGTTCCTCGAGTGGTGTTGTTAACTCGACGGATGTCCTTGGGACGGCTGGCGTCATGATGTGGGCCAATGGTATGTGTGGAAACTCTTTCGGGTCTAGGATGGATCCTAGATTGGCGAGTGCGTCAACTTGGGAGTTAAGATCCCTGGGCACTTGTCGGATGTTGAATGTCTGGAATTGTCCGATCAGTTTCTTGGCTACCTCCAGGTAGGCTATCATTCTGGTATCTTTGGCACTGTACGAACCCTGTATTTGGTTTACGACCAGCAAGGAATCGCAAATGAATTCGATCTCTCGGACCCCTAGGTCGCGAGCCAGGATGAGTCTGAATATGAGTGCTTCGTATTCAGCTTCGTTGTTGGTCGCATCCCACTCACATCTGACAGCTTGAGCTATCTTGTCCCCCTGTGGCGATTTCAGTACGACCCCAAGCCCCGATCCTCTGGCGTTCGACGCCCCATCTGTGTGGAGCTCCCATGTACCTGTCTCGTCTGTCGCGAGTAGTTGTGTCGCTTCTTTTACGGCTTCTTGCTCTAGGATCGGACTGAAATCAGCCACAAAGTCGGCTAAGGCTTGCGACTTGATCGCTGTCCTAGGCTCATACTCGATGTCGTAACCACTGAGGTGTATGGCCCATTTGGTCATTCGTCCTGTGAACTCAGGTTTCCTCATGATAGCTCTCATGGGATGATTAGTGCGAACAATAATAGTATAGGATTCAAAATATGGTTTGAGTTTGTTCGAAGCCATTACCAATGATAGTACGAGCTTTTCAAGTGATGAATACCTCGTTTCGGTTGGTAACAGCATCCGACTGACGTAGTATATTGGCGACTGTTTGCCGTCTTCCTCTCTGACCAGTACAGCGCTTACGGCCGACTCTGACACTGCAAGATAAAGAAATAAGGGCTCGTTGCCTTTAGGTTTGGTCAGTAACATGGGACTGGCCAGGTATTCTTTGAGGTTCTGAAATGCTGTTTCGTGTTCTTCCGTCCATTGAAAGGATTTGTTCTTCTTGAGTGCGTCGTGGAAGGGTTTGCACTTGTCGGATGATTTGGAGATGAATCTGTTCAGAGCTGTTATCCGACCTGTGAGCTTCTGTACGTCTTTGACACATCGGGGGGATCGGAGGTTGATGAGAGCCTTGATCTGTTCTGGGCTGGCTTCTACTCCTCTTTGTGTCACCGTGTAACCTAAGAACTTCCCTGACGACACTCCAAAGGAGCATTTAGTAGGGTTTAGTTTCATGTTGTACCTTTTGAGCACCTCAAAGCTGTCGCATAGGTGGTCTATGTGATCTTCTTTCTTTTTGGATTTGACCAACATGTCGTCTATGTAGACTTCCATCGTGTCTCCGATTTGGTCTTTGAACATTTTGTTGACTAGTCGTTGATACGTAGCCCCTGCATTTTTTAGACCAAAGGGCATTACTTTGTAACAATAGATACCTTGACTGGTGATGAACGCTATTTTTTCTTGATCGTCGGGATCCATGAGGATCTGATTGTATCCGCTAAAAGCGTCCATAAAAGTGAGCATTTCGTGTCCTGCCGTGGCGTCGACCATGGCGTCGATATGGGGTAGAGGAAACGAGTCCTTGGGACAAGCCTTGTTGAGGTCTGTGAAGTCGATGCAGACTCTCCACTTGCCGTTCTTCTTCTGGACTATGACCACGTTGGCTAGCCATTCGGGATAGTAGACTTCTCTGATTTTTCCTGTTTCCAGTAAGCTTTTGACTTCGTCATCGACTATTTTGTTCCGCTTGGGGGCGAACTTCCTGCGTTTTTGCTTGACAAGGGGATGAGATGGGTCTATATTTAATTTATGAGTAATAACGTTTGGAGATATTCCGATCATATCCTCATGCGAGCATGCGAAACAGTCGGCATTGACCCTGAGGAAGTCAAGGAGTTGTCGTCTGGTCGAGTCATCCAAGTCTGACCCGACCCTTACCGTTTGGTTTGGCTTTGAAGGATCTAGTGCGATCTCGTCGAGTTTTTCCATTTCTGGTTCGACGTATCGACTAGGTCCTTCGCCGTTCTGTGATTGCTATGCGGTCTTGTGTTCGACTGCATTCTTCATGAAAGCGACATAGCATTCCTTTGCGGTCCTTTGATCTCCTCTGATCTCTTGGACCCCCCATTCAGTAGGGAACTTGATGACCGGGTGATATGTTGAAGGTACTGCCTTCATAGCGTGTATTCACGGTCTGCCAAGGATACAATTATAGGGAGACGGACAGTCTAGGACTAAGAATTTAACATGTTGGTTGATTCCTCCAGCGTATGTGGTCAGAATGATTTCACCAGTCGTGTGTTTAACCTCACCGCTGAACCCGACCAGTGGGGTCGACTTCTTGATTAGGTCGTTCTCGGTCAGACCCATTTCTTTGAGAGCATCGAGGGTCAAGAGGTTTGTCGAACTCCCTGTATCGATTAGTACTCTCCGTATTAAGCAATTACCAATGGACAAAGAGATTACCAGTCCGTCATGGTGGCTTTCCGACCCGTCGGAGTCGGACTCGTCGAATGTGACCGTCGGAAGGTTAGATGCCCTCCTTGGTTTGAGTTCCGATGCCTCGGGCTTGTCGCATTTGCTTTCCTTGGCGTGTCGCTTGGCCGCGGAGTATGTGTTCCCACATATGTCGGACCCACCTGAAATGGTATTGACAACTTTTGTATGGACAGGAGATGGGGGTTTGTTCTGTTTTACCTGATCTCGGCGTTCCATGGTGGCTTTTGCCCGTTCCGAGATGATGTTGCGTAGGAGCCCCTGTGAGAGCAGCCTAGCGACCTCCTTTCGCAGGGCGATGCACTCGTCGGTCGAATGACCGTGGTCGCCGTGGAATTCGCACCATCGACTCATGTCCTTCTTGACGTCCGGTCGGTCGCTCTTTCGGGGCCATCTTACGTCTTTTCCATACTTGTCGAAACTATTGACGAGCTCCGACACGGAAACGTTAAAGTTATAAGACTGGACCCTAGGAGGCAACGCAGAGCCGTCTCTCCATTCCTGTGACCTGTCTTGGAAAGCATTTACCTGATTTGGTTCATTTCGATTACGATAATAGGGATGTGGACGTCTGTCTCGACGATTATCGGAGGAATGTTTACGATCGGATGGATCGGGTCTGCGGGAGGCTTTACGCGACTCACGGTCCTCTTCCAGTCTTACCTCGGCCATAGTTTTGGCCTGAACATCTTCAAAACTTTTGCACGGTTACTTGGTAATTTCGTCGTAGAGATTGCTATCTTTGACCAAGCCTTGTCGGAAGGCTTCGATAGACGTTGTGACGTCGCAGTGGGGGATTCCCACTTTCTCTTTGTTGTACCTGTTGAGATAATTCCGGAGAGGTTCATTGTACCTTTGTGTGACTCGGTAGAGGTCACTCGATTGTTTCTCATGCTTCCGACTACTGGCGAACTGACTCTTAAAAGAGTTAACCAGATCCGCGAATGATGCGATCGTTCCCTGAGGCAAACGAATAAACCAAGTTAGTGCGGGGCCCGCGAGGGTCGTGCCAAAGCTTTTGCACATGACAGCCTCGCGGCTCTCCCTTGAAACAGATGCAGCCATTAGTTTTTGTTTATAGAGAGAGATATGGTCATCTGGATCGGTGGTGCCATCGAATGTCGCCATGTTGGGGAGATGGAACTTCTTGGGGATCTCGACCCTTGCGATTTCTTCGACGAACGGGGATTCTTTGAATCCGCCGGACGCTTCTCTCTCGATCGGTTGCGGGACTCCTGGGAGCCTGTTGAAGCGATCGTCGATCGTCTTCATGTGTCGATTGAGCGTTTGCTGGAAAAGATCCATGACATCTGGCGGATTGGCAACCTGTGTTTCGTCGATTCGGGCCCCGGCAGACCCGATCGGTGTAGAAAAGGTGACATGGTTAGTCGAAAATGGACTAGCGAAAGGAGTTCGAGACGTACCCTCAGTGTGTCCGGGACGTCGTACGCTTGGAGGCGTTGGTTCGATACTGTCCATGTCGAGGCGTGTTCGGATGCCGCCGTGGATGGGCGCGTTCCTAGATCCTGAAGCCACTGATTGTACCTGCGACTTAAGAGACTCATTCTCACGGGTTAGTTGCGCAATCTCGGCTTCGGATTGGGTTGACAAAGCGGCTAGGGCTTCGGTTTTCTGACGTTGCTGGGCTAGTTCCTCTTGAAGGGCGGCCATTTTTTGAGAGAGTTCTTGGAACTGGGTTGGGGTAGGATTTTCGGTTGGGTTTTCTGTAGTTTGGGTTTCGTCTTCGAGACGTAGTTCTTGATTGTCAGTAGGAGGGTCAATAGTCATGGTTGGAAGGTTTCGGAAGGGTGATCGGCAAGTTGCCCCACGGTGGGCGCCAAATTGTTTTGGGGCGAAAAGATCGGACGACCTAAATCGCCTTAGACGGGGTAACTAGTCGATCGGGTGATAGAAAACAATCCAAACCAAGACAAAAATAGATAAACACAGAATAAATGTATAATAGCGTGATGATCTTATTAGATGTCGTGTGAATCAGACTGAATCGTGATACAACTTATCGTAATAAAACCAAAGATCGAGTGAGACTCGACCGGCGACTTGTGAGTGGCGACCGGCAGAGATCTAGCGTAAGCAGCCGTTAGAGAGCTAGGTCGAGAGCGAGAGTGCTATTCTGGTGAGTTGTTTTTTTTTCCGAACGCCTGTCCTGTGTGTAATTGTGTAGGCTTCTTCTTATCTTCCTCATCGTCCTGATATGGTAAGTCTTTTACTCTTGTGACCGTTTATGCTTCGGCCGAATATTCCATCTTCAATGCTCGGAGTGATGGTGAAGATTGCGCCATTAAATCTCTGCGTTTATGGTGGTTTGAAGGCAGTGGCCGTTGCGTGATCTGGCATTTAATGCTTGGCGAGATCCTCGCGATCCTGTCGGAAGGCATTCGACCAGAGACGTCTCATCGGATCCTCTGGGCTTTCTTCTTCGATCTTCTGATTGGCAATGGGCTTGGGCTCGACCGATTTGACCCATCTTCTCTGGAGAATCCAGGCCCAACAGTCGGCGGTCGAGGGTCGCCTGGTCGGAACTCGGAAGATGCAGAGATGGTCGGCACCCGGAACTCGGAAGATGCGACTCCCGGTCGGAACTCGGAAGATGTGAGATAAGGTCGGCGGTCGAAACTCGGAGGAGGAGCGGTCGGAGGCGCAGCGGTCGGCGGTCGGAGGCGCAGCGATAGGCGGTCGCCTGGTCGGTGGGGGAGCGGCGTGAGGACGGAGGAGATCTGAGATGGAGAAGGAGATCTGAGGGGAGCGGCGTCTCACATCTGAGATGGAGAATATGGAGTAAACACGTTTAGTTTAGGACTTTAGGTTAGGTTTTTTTTTAAAATATATTTTTAAATAATTAAATATGTATACGGGCCGTGGGCCGGGCTGAGCGGCCCGTTCGAGCTTAACCCCCATACCGTACCTGGCTCGCAAGCCCGAACGGGCCGGGCCAACCGACCCGTTCGGGCTGAAACCCTTGTCCGGACCCGTATTATTTGGCGGACGGGCCGACCCGCGTTTGCTCAGGTCTAAGTGGGAGTTGACATTCTATTAATCAAGTAGACTATTGTTTTGAAAGCGAGAGGCCATAACTCTTTTGGTAGGGCAGAATGGGACATTAGTGTTAGGCCCGTTTTTACAATGTGGAGATGGCGACGTTCAGAATACCCATTGTGTTGTGGAGTGTGGGGTGGAGTTGTACAGTGAGTGACACTAGACATGGCTAGAAAAGAGGCAAGAGTCATGTATTCATCACCATTTTCAGAATATAGGATTTCTATTTGTGATTGAAAATAATTTTCAACTAGGACTTTGAATTTGATGAATATTTCTTTTGTGTCAGATTTTTATTTAATGGGAAAAAGCCATATATATTTTTGCTTCATGGGATTATGGTTGACAATTTACTCATCCCCTCCCCCTCCCCCACTCCAATTTATTCTTTCTAGTTCAATCCCTTCATATAAACTTGTGGCTTAACTCGAGACATGGTTCTAACAAAAAAAGAGTGTGTTTCTAGTATCTCGTGGTATAAAGATAAAAATATACTAGACATGCTGATAAGTTAAATGTAAAAGATATTAAATATGTAATTAATAATGTTGCATATAGCAGAATTGGATGGGTACAAAATATGGACTTTATAAAAGTTTAAATTTATGTTTTATAAATAATAGGAATTTGAGAGAGCGAGGCACATATCATTTTCAAAATTGTCGTGATAAAGTTTTAAAAATCAATCTGGATCGATCTACGAAATCGAATTGTGACTCTTCATTTGGCTTCATTTTTCAAAATGAAAAAGCTAAACCAGTTTTTATTTACCTTGGCATGTATGGAAAATATTCGGCCAATATAACTGAGGCCCTGACTTTTCGAAATGCTTTGCTTAAAGCAAAGTAAATGAAAATCGAAAAAATTGATATCGAAACCGACAATCTACAATTGTTAATGTTCTTATGAAAATATGGGACTGAAGAAATCGAGATCATTATCTTTGATATCCTTATTTTTTACACTATTTTATAACAGTCTAGATTACTCATATTTTCCGTGAAGTCAATGAGGTGGCTGATCTTATTGTAAAACTTAAACACACGAAGTCATTGGAAAATATTAAGACAAATTTTGAACTTCACATTCTCATCCGCAAGGATACTATAAGCTGATTTTCAAGTAGATCTTGAGTCTAGTCTAATTCTTACTTCATTAACAATAAAATTGTCTTGTCCAATTTTTTAACAAATAGATTCTTTTATCTTTAATATATAAGAAGATTATACACGTTCATGACCTGCCATTTGAATTACAAAAAAAACCCTATAATATATCTATATTATTTCGATGATTTAACAATTATTGGTGATTTTAGTGTCATGGATCATTTGGTGTGATCGAGGTTCACACATGGTCTAAGGAGTTTAGTTTAGCTCTAATGCGAGCTTGGAGGTTTAATGTGCACACTTGTATAAGCGGACTCGAACCAGAGGCTAATTTTGTCACACTTTGCAGATTAGAATGACGATCCCACAAGTGGGCGGGGTCAAGGGGCAGTGCCCCTTACGGGGTCTAGGGATGGATCCCCTATGGTGAGCGGGGACCCGAGACGATATATAAGTATTAGAGAATGAAGTGTACGGATCGTGCGGTTTTATGTGCGGAAAATCATGTGAGCCTAGCAAAATGCATAGATCGTGCATTAAGTTCTGTAATGCGTTGTGGTCCGTGTGTTTTGGTGCACAAATGTGTGATGCTCTATGTAATACATTGTGGTGCATTTTTATGCATGGACCGTGCGCTTGGTTCTGTTATGCGAGAAACCGTGGCAAGAAGGGACGTACAATCCATACATTTTGAGTCCACGATCTGTGCGGTACATTACAATTGTTTTTAATTGTCATAACTGTCGTGTTTGGTCGACCTCATACCTATATACATGGTATGATGGGGCATGTTTTGGGTTTCTAAAAGATAAGATAGTGATATCTTTCTTGTTGAATTACATCTCCTACAAGAACACAAGAAATTATATTTGTATCTCTTGTATCTTAGCCCTAGACCAAGAAGTAAACATTGATTGTCTTATCCTTTGAGAGATTTCGTGTAACCCAAAAGGCTTGTATAAGGCCGAATTTGTAATAATCCTCATTTTATCATAGAAGGGTCAGGTGATAGAAGGTATGTCTGGTGAAAGCAAGTTATAGAATTCTCGTAGGTAGTGAATAGTCTAAATTACGGTTAACCTGACGTTAATTGTAATTCGAACCAACTTATGAATTTTAACTTAGAAATGCCTGAACCAATCTACAAAGTCTTATATGGGTTAGGTATGGTTAAACTTATACAGTTTGGTTAGCTTAGTATAAGGTAGCATCTCCGAGTTGTTACCAGCCAAGTTTCGGGGTCGAAACTTTTCTTTAGGGGGTAATAATGTAATACCCCTCATTTTTTTAGTAAGGGTAATTGGGTAATTTCCCAAACCCTCGTCAATTATCCGGGACGCGTTAGGCGAAGTTCGGATTTTCTGTATCATGTATGATCTCTGTAATATTTCCCTGAGTGGTATAAAATACATTCGACGTATTTTCGGGGCTTAGAATATTTGTTTGGGTACAAATATATAATCCGGGGTTTAAACCCACACCAAATCTTTTCCCGGGCAAACAGACGCGAAAAGGACAATTCCGCGACCGCGGAAAAATGGCTCTCAGAAGAGCTGGGCACAGGAATATTCCGCGACCGCGGAAAACTGCAACACGCCAACGTCGCGTCGTCTGTCTCCTCGTCGTTCACGCCCGCCGTTGATCCTCTGTGCCACCGTTGATCTGGGCAGGGATAGCTCCTCCTTTGGGCTATAAAAGGAGGCCGGGATAGAGGGTTTTGAGCACCCAAACATCAGATCTCTCTCTCTCTCTCTCTCGTTTTTCTTGCTCGCCGGAGTTTCGAAGTGTCGCCGGAGCTCTCGCCGGTGGTCGTGGCAGCCTTGGAGTGGTGCTTTGGAGGCGCAAGGAGGTCAGGAGTCGAAGCCCCCTCGAATTGAGCCCCGTCGAGTCGTTGCCGGTGAGGTTTCCTCCAATTTGGGTCGCCGGAGTTCATGGCCGCGACCGCGGCAGTGACAAGGCCGGCCGCGTTCGCGGCCGCTGTCTTTGACACTCGCGGACGAGGTCCTCGACGGCTGCGACCGCGAAATCCCTGCCACGGCCGCGGATTGCCTTGGCAATCGCGATCGTGGCCTTGGACAATCCGGTCTCGGGTGGGACTTTCGTTCTTTCGATTTCGTTCGTTCTTTCTTAGATTCGTATCATTTTATTGTCGAATCTAACCTAGGGCTTCGTTATGGGTCGTTGTCGTAGGAATCTGTAATCCGACTTCCGTTCCCGTTCCGGACCCAGAAACCCGTCGTCGTTCAATCGTTCGTCTAGACTAAGGCAAGTGGCAGTTCGCTCTTGCTTATCATTCCATGTTTCCGTTAATTATCAATTATTTTGAATTGTTAATTAAATTGGGATGAATTGTTGTTTTCGTTTGGGAACAGATTTTTATAAACAATATGATTTAAAATGTGATATTATAATAGGTTGCATATATTGCTAGAAACAACGCTATTATATCTGTTATTACCATGATGGTATGGGTGTGGATTTTATGTGTGAACTTATACATTATAGTTAGAATGAGTATTCGTAGGAACGATATGTACCTTGCGAGGTCTAGTCGTTTCTTTATAACTGATATTAGGAGGATTTTTCCCTAATACTCTCTCTGGTCATGACTATACCCTTACTCAGGATAGGTGCACACAGCTGGTGCCGCCATTCGGAATTTAGTCCCTCTGATATCTCTCATGATGAGATGATATATCTTAAAAGCTTATAACGTAAATATACGTTTTGGAATTAAACAAGATAAGTGCGATTATGCACATAATTAATATACCCTCGGGCGAGGAGTACAACGTGGAAACCGCCTGGACTTCGATTAGAGTAAGTCCTCCTTCCAAATCTGAATTCGCATTGTGCGGTGAGGTTGGTCGTGGACCCAAATGGTCAAGTCTTTTTAAACGCTTGTGTGAAATTATAACGTTCCCAAACATTTGTCATACTTTCCCGTAAGACTCAATCTTTTGGAGTCCTCTCTTCATACGTTTCCCATAAGGCTCATTTCCTTTTTAGTGCATGTCTAAACTTTAATCATTCCGTGAAAGTTCCGGGTTATATATCGTTCCTTCGGGTGCTATTCGAGGGACAATGATAGTAAACGGTTACGATCACTAGAACCATCTGTTTTCACCCTTGCATAGTCTTTCATTAGACTAACCAACCGGGTTTTATTCCTTGCATGGTTGGCTGGTGTCATCCGTCCTATACGGCACATCAGTGGTTGGTTACCGAAGACTTGATGTAACCAATTGAAGAAGAGACTTGCAGTTGAAGGTTCAAGTATTAGTATTTTTAAGGTTGTCAAATATTATTGTAATATATTCTTATCACTGAGTCATGTAATAGGTTTATTCTTAAAGTCTTCCGCTGAAATTTCACTCTGTTGTACAAACACTTCTCTCGTTTGATGAGGGATCTTTTAATATAAATGGTTGAGTTTCATTTAAAAATGTCTTCCGCTGTTGAATCTTTCGTTGTTTATTATGTTTATTTAAGATTAATTGTTCCGATTAAAGCCTTGGGTGACATCGGACAACAACGTCTGAGGTCACTGGCGTGTGGCACTACCGACAATAAGTCGGGGGTGTTACAGAATTACTTTTTAAGGAGAGTGATCTTGCGCGATTCGATCATTATCCAGGATCTCTACACGATTGAAACACCGATTTTACAACAACAATCAATCTTTTATTTATTTTTATCTCTCGTCCAATTTGATTGCTTAGAGCCACTCTACATTCAGACTGAATATTGTAGGGGCTTATAATGGGGACAACCCTCCCAGTTCACACGCAACAAGATAGATTCTAACCCGAGTTCCATAACATTTAAGGAAACCTAAAACCTCATTCCGCGGTAATATATATATAATAAAGCCCTAATTATATTTCCTATGTGTCGGTTTATTAGCTATGACATGTAAGCAAATCTGAATGTTCTTCGATCTACCACTTTCCCTTCTTCTTTTTTACAATCTATAAAAAAATTCTAATCACGAAATATAACTTATCATATATATATATAATAAATGTTCTTCGAGAATGTAGAGTTGAAATCGTATGAGGAGGGTTATGGTACATAGAAAGGAGTAATGGTAACCACTAAATCTAGGATATGGAGAGGTATGAATAAAATGCATGAAGTGGCAAAGTTACAAACATGACAAATTCTATTATTTATATTTATATTTTTTAATTGTTTTTTGGAAAAAAAATCAAATTTTTTTCCTTTGAATTTTTCCTAGATTTCTTTTTCCAATTTTTTCATAATTGTTTTTAGTACCATGCACTTTATCATCTTAATCATGCACTTTAACTACTAACACATGTACTTTTAACATACATATACATGCACTTTTAGCATATTAAAATATAATTTAACATACTAACACATGCACTTTAGCATAATAAATATACACTAGCTAAAATATGAATTTTTTATATACATGTTAAACATGTGCATTTTACAGTTTGAACATGCACTTTATCGTACTAAAGATGCATTTTTTATATTCTATGTCAGCATTTAATATATACGTATATTTTTCTTTATAAATGTTCTTATTTACTAAATCCTGGAAAAAAAAAATCCAATTTTTTTTTAAAAAGAAAATTTCAAAAAAAAATTCAGAAATGAGTTATTTTATTTGGCCGAAAAAACGAATGAGTATATTAAGTGACCCCCTCGAGACAAATTGGTAGTCCGGGGACAAATAGGTATTTAAAGTATGATGTAGTGGACAAATTGGTATTCGATCTGGTCGGAGGTTAATCGGTCCGGTTAATTACTTTTCTAAACCGGTTTAAATTTAGATGAACCGGCTCAATAAAAACAAAACAAAAACCAAATCCCAAATTATATAACTATACTGGACTTAACCCTTCTTCCTCTTTGTCCATTGGCGGCGACTCAATATATATAATATTTGTTCGGCTGTTGTATGTGTGTATCTGATGGAAATTTATAATACTCGGTTGAATCTTGTGAATGATTTGGTGGAGCAACACATGTATCAAAATTGGACACTTGATCTGACAAGTTCACCAATGTTAAATTGGTGGAGCAACATATGAAAGTTGTAGCTCCGCTCATAAATACAAGTAAAAAGTTTTGGGCAGAACAAGTCTCCCATATTATTCTAAAGAAGAGCAGGACGGTGAAGCAGATCAACTTCAAATATCACAGTACCTGTTTTGTTATGTGTTTCCATGATAAGGGTGAGTCCAGGTTCTCGAGATTCTCACGTAAAGCAGTCCTCATTCCAATGATACGATCTGCCATGGCTTGTGAGAAGTATTCACAATTTTCCCAAATTGAAAACCTAATTTCATACCTAACTTATCTTTATATTCCCGCCATTGCTAGATCCTTCCGAGTGATCAGTCGTGAGATACGTCTTTGAACTCTCTCAATCTTCATTCCCCGTGCAACACATCCCTCCAAATCTCCAATGGAACCTCGAAGATGTCTCAGATTTTTCGAAATGCTTCAATGACCCATGGGAGGAGGAACAAGGGTTAAAGTTCGAGCGATACAACCTACAGGTAAGTAAACCGGTTTAGAAACCTAGCTCGATGACTAAATAGGTATATAATTGGGGTTTGGTTTTTGTTTTGTTTTTATTTAACCGGTTCATCTAAATCTAAATCGGTTTAAAAACTAATAAACCGGACCGATCAACCTCAATGTGTCCACCGGAACACACTTTAAATATCTAATTATCTCCGATGACTTTTAAAATATCAATTTGTCTCGAGGGGTCACTTAATATACTCATTCATCTTTTCGGCCTATTTCATTTTAAGAAACAATTTTCAAAAAAAATTTGCAAATTAAATTTATAATTTTATCCCTCTATATATTTTAATCTGAACTCACCAACTTTTTTAATCCAATAATCATTATTACTGTCCACTGTATATCCTAAATAACTATGCATGGGATTATGGGAACCCAACATTTGTACCTAAGACCATCCACAAAGGAGAAACTTTGAGTTTCTCCTTTTTTAAATTATAAAAAAGTAAATTAAATAGTTGGGAGAGTTATGTCATAAAAATCAGATTATTATTGCATTGGTTCTTGTACTAGTTTCTTGAAGTAGAAACTAGCACAAGGACCAAGCTAAATTTTAGGAAAAATCTATATGTACATGAAAATTCGTCTAAATACACACTATCTAGTGCGTTAAGTGTAGCAGTTTAAGTCTGTACGGTTAACTTAGACGTATAAGGAGCAGAAGGGTCCAAATAGTGAAAAGGGAAAAAAAATCTTATGCGGTTAACTTTAACGCACATGCTCTATGCGTTAAATGTTAACGCATAAGAGTTGTGTGATTTAATGGACTGGGCCTTGCAAGACCCAATCCATTAAATCACGCGTTAACATTTAACGCACAATTATGCGTTAAATGTTAATGCATAATAGTTGTACGCGTATTTATGCGTACAACTCTTCTTCTCCCTTTCTCCTTCTAGTTTTCGTTTTTTTTGCAGATCTGAGAAAGCTTTTTTTTCGATCTCGATTTCCATCTTCTCCTCTTAGTTTTCGTAAAATTCAGGCATGGAATCAAGTTGTGGTGGTTCTGGCGGTCCGAATGGTGGTGGCGAGGTGGCCGGAGGCGGTGGCTTCGCAGATCTGGCGTCGGGGCGTGTCGAGGAGGTTGCGTCGCTGGCGGTGGCGCATTCTGGGCATGGCGCGGATGGGCAGGCTTTGTGTGGTCGCGTCGCTGGCGTGGGCTCCTCGGATCTGGCAGTCAGAGGTTCAGGGGAGGCGGCATGTGTCTGTGCTTCTGGGCAGTGGGCGGCTGGTGGTGGTGTTGTTCAGTTGGAGGCCGTGTGTGGAGGTGGTTCAGGGCAGAGGGAGGTCGCATGTGAGGGCGCCGATGAAGGTTCGGCGGGGGTTTGGGTGTCCATGGAGGAGGAGGCGGATACTTTAGCCCGACGACGGACGAGGGGTGGTGCGAGACGACGGATGACCCGATCGAGTGTGCCTACCGACTTTACATCTGCTCCTGCACCAGGCATCCATCACGTAAGTAATGCATTTTGAGAATAAATTGTATTAGTTAGATTTGTTAGATTTAGTTCAATTGTATTCGTTATGAAATTAGAAATTAGATTCGTAAGATGTAGGTATGAATATTATAAAATTAGATAGTATGTTAATTTTAGAACTGAAAGAATATTATGATTTTAGAATTAATATTTTAGATCCAAATTTATATTCATTAGTTACAATATGAAATTAGAATTGAACAATAAATATGAAATTTAGATATGAAATTAGATTATTTAGAAATTGAAATAAATATGAATTTTAGATTATTTAGAAATTGAAATTAATATGAATTTTAGATTATTTAGATATGAAATTTAGATTATTTAGATATGAAATTAGAATATAAATTTTAGATTATTTAGATATAAAATTAGAATATGAAATATGAATATTGATTGGGCCGTATGGTGCCCGAATGTGGCTTATTGGGCCTGTTTTGAGCATATTGGGCTTATTGGGCCCGACACCCGCCATATTAGTGTGATTGGTCCCTAGTATGGCATATTGTGCCATCTTGGGCCTTATTGGGCCATATTATTGTGGTAGTGGGCCGGGTTGGGCCCAATTGGGCTTTATTGGGCCATTATGCGGAAATCGGGCCCAAAGAGTGTACGTAATATAATGAAATGTTATTATAATAATATCATATTTTATAAGAATTAGAAAAAAGAATTTAGTATATAGTTAGATTTCATTATTTGAAATTTATTGTGTAATAATGAAATGTAAGTTATAATGAAATCAAATTAAAATTAGATTTTATTCTAAATTCTAATTAGATTTCTTCAAATGTAGAGTAATCAAATTAGAACTTAGATTTTCTTCATTATTCTAAATTAGATTTGTTATAGAGACATATATATTAATGAAATGCGATAATCAAATAACGTTTATAATAAATTACCAAACAAAAATTTTAGGCGTTACGGGACGCCTTGGGAGGATCTGAGGGGCTGACACATCCGGCTCCGATAGCCGATCGACGTGTTGTGCCTCGAAGGCTCATCTCAGCGACAGTGCGTCGTCGTGCGACGCAGATAAGGGCGAAATTATTATGTGCAGAGTCGCCAGTTCTAACTTCTGGTCCGACTGAGGATGCAAGCATGGAGGACGCGTATGTCACATCTGGTGACAATATGGCGATTGATGAGGCGGCGCGTCAGGTGTCAGACGATGACGAGGACTTGGTGGGAGAGTATAGGGTTTTCTTTTACCCGATTTTGCCGGATGAGACAGACCCTCTACCCGCTTGTTCTGTCCCATCTCCTGTGTCCTCCCCCGTTCCCTCCCCGGTCCAGACTGGTCCTGTTGTCCCCTCCCCCGTTCCTTCCCCTGCACCGGCTCTAGCTCTTGGGCCCGTTCTACGTCAGTCTTCTTGGATGCCAGGAGGGCTGTGCATCCCTCTACTCCTGTCCAGCTACACCACACACGTCGCGAGAGCGATTTATGACCTGAACCCTATGGGCCCTCCTCCCCCTCGTGCCCCCATCCTTCCTAGACAACGACACAAGAGAGCTAGATGACAGGCCGCTCCAGAGGCTCCTCTAGAGAAGGCTCCAGAGGCTGTCCAAGCTCCCCGTATTTCGGGTCGCCAGCAGACTCAGGATTTGGTACGTATGTTGACCATTATCCCTTATTTGTCTTGTATATAAATTATTTTTGTTAATTTTGTAGCTAATATTAATTATCGAACATGCAGACCCGTAAGGTCTTGAGGGTTCACTTCCATGTCGGCATCATCACTGACTTGGAGGAGTTCATCTGACCCGAGCTAGACTCATGTTTCGGCTAGCAGAGCGTAATGGTCTCACACATCTACGTGTTCTTGGCACCGGGGCAGTTGATCACGTCATGGTCTCAGCTTTTGTGGAGAGATGGCACCCTAAGACGTCATCGTTCCATTTCCCATGGGGCGAGATGACGATTACGCTACACGATGTTTATGAGTTACTTAGGGTGCCCATTGACGGGAGGAGTTGTATAAGGGCTTTTTGGTAAATTTACATGAGTTAACGGTTTTTTGGATGGAAAAGGGGTTGGGGTGGCTCGTTGCTAACGGAATGTGTTTAATGGGTGGTTGTAAGTAATTTCGTGTATAAGGGGTGGTTGTGGGCAAAGTGCCCTATTTAAAGGGTGGTTTACTGAAATTCGGCCAATTATATATTATGATATATCTTATAGTTATATCCAATTTGGTTATATCTTATGGTTATATCCTTTAGTTATATCCAATTTGGTTATATCCTTTAGTTATATCCAATTTGGTTATATCTTATGGTTATGTCCTATAGTTATATAATATGGTTATATCCTATAAGTATTATGAACTTATTACTTATATACTATAGTTATGTATTATAGTTAAGTGTTATAAAATATATTAGTTATATACTATGATTATATCCTATATTTATATATTATGGTTATATCTTATAGTTATATCCAATTTGGTTATATCTTATGGTTATATCCTATAATTATATACTATGGTTATATCTTATAGTTATATCCAATTTGGTTATATTATATCGTTATATCCTATAATTATATACTATGGTTATATCTTATAGTTATATCCAATTTGATTATATCTTATAGTTATATCCAATTTGGTTATATCCTATAGTTGTATACTATGGTTATATCCTATAGTTGTATACTATGGTTATATCCTTTAGTTATATACTATGGTTATATCCTATAGTTATATATTATGGTTATATCTTATAGTTATATCCAATTTGGTTATATCCTATAGTTATATACTATGGTTATATCCTTTAGTTATATACTATGGTTATATCCTATAGTTATATCTAATTTGGTTATATCATATCGTTATATCCTATAGTTATATACTATGGTTATATCTTATAGTTATATCTAATTTGATTATATCATATCGTTATATCCTATAATTATATATTATGATATATCTTATAGTTATATCCAATTTGGTTATATCTTATGATTATATCATTTAGTTATATACTATGGTTATATCCTATAAGTATTATGAACTTATTACTTATATACTATAGTTACGTATTATAGTTAAGTATTATAAAATATATTAGTTATAAAGTATAGTTATGCATTATAATTAAGTATTACGTACTTATTACTTATATACTATAGTTATGTATTATAGTTAAGTATTACAAACTTATTACTTATATATTATCGTTACACATTATTGTTAAGTATTATTATAAACTTATTACTTATATACTATAGGTATGCATTATGGTTAAGTATTAAAAACTTATTACTTATAAAGTATAATTATGCATTATAGTTAAGTATTACGAACTTATTACTTATATACTATAGTTGCTAAAGTTTCTATTATCGTTTTTTTTGGCTTTTTGGAGGGGAAAACGATATTCGTTTTGGATGTATTTTATATGTACGGACTCGTATTAAAATTTTATACAAAATTATAGTAGAAAAATGCAGAAAATACCAAAAATTTTCACTACAATGCGCTATATGCCGGGCACGAAATTGTAAAAATAATGGGTAGAAAGGCTTCGTTTTTTGGGCTTTTGGAGGGGCAAACGATGTCCGTTTTGGACAAATTTTATATGTACGGACTCGTATTGAAATTCTCTACATGATTATGGAAAAAATGCAATTTTGAAAGAAAAAAAAATTAGTGCCTACACGCTTAAGGTAAGCGTGTGCTTTTAAAGTTGCAAAAAAAAAAAACCTACACGGTTAAGTTAAGCGTGTAAGAACCGTGATCTGTATTTTCAAAACACCCACAGTACCCATGCACGCTTATCTTAAGCGTGTAAAACCACACGTTTAAGATAAACGTGTAAAATAGCGTCGATATAGTTAAGTATTCGCGTGTATTTAGCCATTGCCGATGAAAATGGTGGTGGTGAAAGGGAAAATGGGAATGGCGGTGGTGAGAGACTGAGAGGCAAGGAGATAGAATTAGGGTTGGTGGTGAGAGACAAGTGGAAAGCCCAAATCCAATTAGGCCTAATATCATATATTTTAAAGAAAGATAATATAATATTACAAAACTATCCACTTTTAATTCTACATACACTATATATACTCTTATTATTACTCATCAAATTTTGATATATTAACATATGAAAATCTGATGACATATACAACATATATATCATTAGATTATCACTTGTGTCACTTATTAGTTATATTAAAATATTCTTCTTTATTAAAGCTTTAAAATAATATATAAGTTATATCGTTGTTTCCTAGCCGTTTTCATTTTCTATGTTTTTTGGGTTTGCCGCTTCGCGGTGTCCTGCCGTTTCTGTTTTTCGTTTGCGCTTCCGTGCTGCAATATCTTCTTTTGTATTGTGTGCATATTCAATTGTTAAATTAACAGCTCTCGCAATTTCACCGGTGTGACTCTTCCTTTCCCTGACTTAGCTATAATATTCATAATTCAGACATGGCCGACAATGTTTCCGAGCTTGTTGCCCAAATTCTTAATACTCTTGGATCTTCTGCACTTCAAGACATTAGTTGGATTTCAGGGGTAACGGATGAGATTAGAAGGATTAAGGAAACCTTGCTTGCAATTGATGTTGTTCTTCTTGATGCGTAAGAGCAACAATCAACGAGCAATTCAACGAGGCTTTGGCTTCAGAATCTCAAGCTCGTCGCTTATGACATCGAGGATGTGCTTGATCTAATCACAACACAAGATTTGGAGCTTATAGTCAATGGGAGATCGAAGCTTGTATCGGAGAATCACTGGATTATTTAGCAACTACGATGTGGCGCGAGAGCTATTAGCGATTCGTCATAGGTTGGATGAAGTTGAATGGTGTAAGGAGGAGTTTTAGTTTTCAAGAGCGAGACGTCGTCGTTTCTTTGCTTGTTGAGACTACAATGCAGAGAGAGAGAGAGAGACGTACGCGCGTGTTTGTGAATCGGATGTTATTGGAAGAAAAGAAGATGAAGAGAAGATTAGTAGCTTGTTGATGAGACCGGAAAGTCAGTTGGTATATAAGCTTGATGGGTTATTATCAAGAGTGGACAGCCTTTGGTGAAGGGCAACCCAAGAGATGAAACTACACTTGGGGAGATGGAGAGAACCCCAAATCTGGTTGTGGAGGGTAGGAGTTCCGGAGGGAGGTTTGAAGATTTAGTAGATGTTGTTGGTGGAGTAGTTTCCCGAGCTATTCAGCATGGAGGAGGTGATGCTCTGAATGTTCCTGAGGCGATGCTCTGAACGATAGAGCGCCAACTCTAGCTAGAGTTGTTAGAGGCTTGGGCTGCCAGATACTGTTTCCTTTGAGAATGTAGGCATTGATCCAGGAGCTCCATAGGCTGTGGGTGTTGTTGTGAAGTCCAAAAATTGATCTTGCAATACTAGCTAGATTTGTTCCAAGAGAGAATATATTTGATGTCGAGTCCGCCTTCAGCCTTGGGTTTGCAAACAATTTCCCAAGCAACAAGGTTGGTTCTTCCGCCCTTGCAATCCAGGAGCTCCATAGGCTGTGGGTAGTTCTTGAGAAGGCTCTCAATTTTCTCCATCACTTTGCTGGGAAGGATGAGAACATTGCACCGGTATGCCTGCATACTAAGAAGAGGATGATGTCGTCTGCGAAAAAGAGGTAGGTGAGGGACAAACGGTTGCATTTGGATGTCTGATTTAGCCACCACTTCAATTAAGTTTATTTTTAGATAAGGAACAGAGTTGATTGAAATCATGTACGAAGAGTATGTGAACTTAAACAAGGTTACTTTGCTAATTTCATTTTGAATGTCAAAGTTTCTTAAGATTTGGCATGTCTTTGGTCCTATTTTAGGTCCATTCCCATCCTTTTTTGAATATATATGAAAATTTTAAGTGATGCATGAAGTTTGTCATTTCGTTAGGCTTTTATGTTTTGAATCATATTTTCGCTAACCTTAATTCTATATTATTATATAGGGTGATTTTAGTAAATGATTCATTTCAGGATGAAATTAAGATAGTATAACCTTGAAAATAAATATATTAAGTTCATGATTTCTGATGACACTTTCATACTTTTATTTGGATGAGTGTTATTAGAAGTCAAAGTGTCATTAAGTTGATGTCATCAAGGTAATGAGACTGATGTCATATGAGGGTTAATAAACAAAAAAAAATTAGAAAGAAATTAACAATGCAATAACTTTAATGTGCTAATGAATAAAAATGTCTCTATTATACTCTCTCCGTCCCCATAATGTATGTCCTGTTTTGTTTTTGTACACTATTCATAGTTGAAGAGAATTTTTAAGATTTCTTCCAATATATAAGAAAAAACATAGTCATGCGGGGCCTTGTTTAATTCGTCTCAACGAGTACTTTGATAATATCAAAAAATTATAACTTTTATTAATATATAATTAGAGATATTAACGATACAAAACCCGCATCGACAAATGTGTCCAGTCAAAACAGGACAAACATTATGGGACGGAGGGAGTATATTGTAAGGGGTTTTGTTGTACCCTATCAAGTTATTACATAGCCTTTTTATTAGAGCATCTTTAAGAGCACCCTTAATGGGGGGCTTATTATTGGGGCTTATTGGGGGTTTTTTGCCAATAAGTCTCTCTAATAAACCCCACTCATTTTTTCAACTTTAGTGGAGGGCTTATTGAAGGGGCTTATGGAGTATATTTAATTACAATTATACCCTTTTATTTATATCAAATTATAATTATACCTTTATATTAAATATTTAATATATTCTTGATATTAAATATGTAATATATTATTTATATTAAATATTTAATATATTCTTGATATTAAATACTTATATATATTATTAAGTATTTAATATATTATTTATATTAAATATTTAATGTATTTTTATATTAAATATTTATATAAAGAATATGTTATATACTTATATAATGAATATATTAAATATGTAATATCAAGAATATATTAAATATTTAATATAAATAAAAAAAATATAAATGAAGAGCGAATAATAGACTTGAAGAAAATTAAGGATAAACATATATATTAAAACAACAAATTAAAGCAAATTAACGAAAGAGGGTTACAAAGGAACAACATAAACTGAAGCAAATTACCGAATTGAAAGACAAACTTAAACAAATTACCAAATTGAAAGACAAACTGAAACAAATTACCAAATTAAACGACAAACATCATTACATGATACATAACTCAATAACTTTTTTGGAAAAAAGCACAAGAAAGTCCCTAATCTTCGCCATGTAGTCGCCAAATGTTTGCCTTCAAATCTTCCTGAAGTTGGAGGTGTGTAATTGAATTCCGAAGTGCCCTCGTCCGTTCCAGGTAGTTTCTCATATTCGGTGGAGTATGTCCAATTCGGGACATTCGCCGATGATGTCTCTCCACTTATCTCTTCGTCATACTCTGGGATTTCGTATCCATGATGGCTATAAGAATCTCGCTCATCTTCTACGATCATATTATGCATCATGATACAAGCTCTCATTATCTTTCCAATCTTCATAAGATCCCAAGAGAGTGTTGGGTTACGAACTATTGCAAATCGAGATTGCAATACTCCAAATGCTCTTTCCACGTCTTTACGAACAGCCTCTTGGTGTTGGGCAAACAACTTCGCTTGAGGGCCTTGAGGAAGCCGAATTGATTGGACAAGCGGATAGATGCCATCAGTGAGATAATATCCCATGTTGTATTCACGTCCCATTACTGTGAAATTAACGTTTGGAGCTCTACCTTCCAAAACTTCATCAAAAACAGGAGATTGATCAAGAACATTAAGATCATTAGACGTACCTGCTACCCCGAAAAATGCATGCCAGAACCACAAGTCGTATGATACAACAACCTCCAAAATGATTGTCGAATGGCCATGTCCACGGGTATATTGACCTTTCCATGCAGTTGGACAATTTTTCCACCTCCAATGCATACAATCAATGCTACCCAACATCCCAGGAAATCCACGAGACTCCCCCACGCTTAGTAGGCGTTGTGTGTCTTCTGCTGTTGGACGCCTCAAATACTCATCACCAAAAAAGGTAATGATTCCATCGACAAAATGTTCCAAGCTTGACCTTGCGGTTGCTTCAGAAAGACGAAGATACTCATCACTTGTATCAGCTGCAATTCCATAAGCCAACATACGCAAAGCACTAGTACATTTCTGCAATGCAGATATGCCAAGCCTACCCACTGCATCTGGCCTTTGTTTGAAAGAACTCCATACCATTCTCCAGCCTTTCCACAATGCGCATGAAAAGTGCCTTGCGCATTCTGAACCTACGTCGGAACATATGATCTGGATAAGTTGGTTGGTCGGAGAAATAATCTTTGTAAAGTTGTTCAAAGCCTTGTTCCCTTCCTCTATCAATGTAATTGCGACGAGATCTCCTACGTGAACTTTCTGCTTGTGCTTTGTATTTGCGTTGTAGAGCTCGTTCTTGAACTTCATTAGCCGCATCAATAGCTTCTTGTAAAAGTCTTTGGTACTCACCATCGTCAGAGCTTGAGGAGTTTGAAGATGAACTAGACATTTTTAGATATTGGGGGTTTTTAAGAAATTTGAGGATAGAATAAATGCTTGTATGTCCTCACTTATATAGATCTTTGAGGATAGAATAAATGCTTGTATGCCCTTTCCATGCCAACTTGTAGAATTATTGCTTTCTCTGCATTATTTCAAACCATGCCAACTTGCACATCATTATTGCTTTTGTCCAAAAATTGAAAAAAGTAGATGCTTCACATGCTATGTTTGCAGAGTTATTACTTTCTATGCCAACTTGCACATCATTATTGCTTTTGTCCAAAAATCGAAATAAGTAGATGCTTCACATGCTATGTTTGCAGAGTTATTGCTTTCTCTGCCAACTTCGCATGCCAACTTGCACTTCATTATTGCTTTTGACCAAACATCGAAATAAGTAGATGCTTCACATGCCAACTTGTAGAATTATTGCTTTCTCTGCATTATTTCAAACCATGCCAACTTGCATATCTTCCAACTTCACATGGCAACTCTGAGGAGTTGTCACATCCCAACCACAACTTGCACATCATTATTGCTTTAGTCCAAAAATCGAAAAAGTAAATGCTTCACATTACATTAAGACAAGTGCATTACAAGATTGAAAGATGAAACATGCATTACAAGATTGAAATATGCATAAACAAGATTGAAATATGAAACATGCATTACAAGATTGAAACATGCATAAAACAAGATTAAAACATGCATTACAAGATCAAACATGCATTCGGAAATCAAAACATACAAGTCTGAAAATAAAACCATCACATGTTAGAGAGTTCTTTGAACAACTTTTGTTTGGCAGCTTCTCCATCCTCTCCAAGATTAGTTTGTGCTGACATCCACTGGAGCAAATTCCACTTCTGCTGGAAAACCGCCTTCTTATTCTGTTCATTCTCCATTGACAATTCATGAGCTTGCTTCTCCCTCTTGTGGGCCTCCTTTGCCATTTCCAATTCATGCGCTCTACTAAGCCACCCATCTTTTATTTTTACCATCTCGATAGCACGCTCATCCTCTTGATCACAACTTGTAGATGCTGCTTTTTTTCCCTTGCGTTCAGCGGCCTTGATACCCTCTAGACGCTCAATAGTATGACCACTGAAACCACTTGTTGGAGTATTTGCATTTAGAGTATCACCTTCCACATCAGACCTCGATCTCTTTGAGCTTCTTGCACTTCCTGAGCTTGGATTGTTCTTGTTGATCTCTTTCACAAAATATTGACTCCATTTTGGCTCATCTTTAAGAACTCTCCATGCATCCTCATAGGAAAAATCCTTCTTGTTGAAAGCAACATAATATGATTTAGCCTTAGTAATAACGTCGGCCTTTGACTCTCCACTGCCTCTGTCTCTACTAGCCTTTGCATAGAAGCCATTAAAACTTTGTGCACTTTTGTTGATGATTTGCCATCTATTCTTACAACTCTTCTCATCTCGATCTGGATGGCCTAGTTGTTTATGCTCGTTCCAGTAGGCTGAAACTCGCTTCCAGAATGAGGCTGATGACTGATTTGTGTTTCTTATTGGGTCCTTGCTGGTGTTTAGGAACCCACTGATGAGGATCATATCTTCAACCTGACCCCATGAGCTTCTTGGGGATCTAGTGGAGCCACCGCCACGAGCACGACCACGACCACGACCACGACCACGACCACGACCCCGACCCCGACCACGACTACTATGTTGAGTTTCTTCGGGTGAATCCTCCAGAATTTCAAGTTGTGTACTGAAATTTGGTTCATCCATGGATTGATATCCACCTCCGGTTGTGGCTTGACCTTGTGAGAGGAGACTCGCATAAAATGGCATACTCGGATCATACGAATCTAACGACAAATCTTCAAAGTTATTTGGGTAGTCAGGTTGGTTTGGATTCATGGTATTGGATAGTGTGAGTTTAGAAGAGAAGAAGAGCTTGAAAAGAGAGATATTGGATAGTGTGAGTTTACAATGAGACCACTTCAACTTATTTATAGGCCAATTCTCCACCATAATTTAATATGAATACTCTTACATAATCTGACAGGGCTGTCATTTTAAATTAAATTAACTCATACAAGAATTAAATTAAATAAAGAATATATTTAAATTTTAGTTAGTATATTTTTTTTAGTTTAAACTATCCATAAAATGTCATTTTAATGCAAAGAAATTAAATGAGTGTATATTAAAACTTGTCTAAATAATCTTAGTTATATATTTTTATAGTTTTAAATATACATAATTTCATTTAAATGTAAATAAAATAAATTAGTGTAATTGTATATTTAAACCACCATAAATAATATTAATATTATTTATTTTCAATTAATAATATACAAAATACAATAAAAAATTTTAAAAAGAATAATTGCATAGTCATAATGGGTGTCTATGGATAGAGAAAAATGCAATTAGAATTATAGTAATTTTTTTTTAATGTAGCATAATAAAAATATTTAGATTTTAAATTAATAAAATCGAACGGCCAAAGAAAATCGCTGGCCGTTCGATTGGGCGCCACGTGGCGTCATCTGGGCCGCGTTGGCGCGCCTAGTAAGATGGCGCCACGTGGCGTCATCTGGGCCGCGTTGGCGCGCCCAGTAAGATGGCGCCACGTGGCGCAGCTTAAAGCAAGCAGCCGTTTGGCTGCTTGCTTTAAGCGACGCGTTTTGGCCCTTTTATGGCCAAAACGCGTCGTTTTACTTCGTTTTCAGCGTTTTTTTTTGCTTTTCCCGAATCTCAGATTTTTTATATTTAACAACCAAACGCCGCCTAACAATAAGCCGCTCCGCTTGGGCTTTAACTTTGGCCGATTTTAAAGCCCTCTCTTGGGGCTTATTCAACAACTTCAATATTTTAATCCAAAAAAGACAATAAGCCCGTGAATAATCCCAGCGTTAAAGATGCTCTAACAAGGGGCTTATTGAGGGGCTTATTGAATTTTTTTGATTAAAAAATTCAAAGCTCCCAATAAACCCCTCCTTGGAGCTTTAAAAATGGGCAAAATTTAAGCCCCTCAAGTCGGGCTTATTGGAGGGGCTTATTCTTTGCAGCGCCATGTGGCGCGTTTTTACTGGACCGCGTGAGTGCGCCTAGATGGTGCCATGTGGCGCGCGATCGGACGGTCAAGAATTGTTCTGACTGTCCGTTTTTTTAATTTAAAAAATAGAATATTTTTATTTTCTTACATTAAAAAAATTAAAAATTTTACTATAATTCTAATTGTATTTTTCTTTATCCATAGACACCCATAATGGTTGTGTTTCTTATATTTTTGAAATTTGTTTATTGTATTTTGTATATTATTAATTGAAAATAAATATTTTTATTTTCTTCTATTTTTTTTCTTTATCATTTCATATAAAGAGTATATTAAATATTAAATATAAAAAATATATTGATAATTTGATATAAATAAAAGGGTATATTTATAATTTAATATACTCCAATAAGTCCCTCACCCACTAAAGTTAAGAAAATGAATGAGGCTTATTAGAGAGGCTTATTGGCAAAAAATTTCCCATAAACCCTATTAATGATGCTCTTAGAAGATAAAGCCCACGATTGTAATTGCCAAGCAAGTTAGTTCCTTGTTGACGCCGAGATTCGACTAGGCACGACATCAACCTAATAAAGTGTAGTAAGGCTCTCGAGGTGCTTACTATTGAAGATAAAGTCCAAAGTATGTGGTCCCTTTTTCAACTTTCTTTACTGTTAGGTAACAATTTACTTTGTTATATTCTTTTTCTTCATTTCACGAAATTTTTTAAGGACTTTATTTATTTACTTATTTTATTTATTTAATTGATAATGCAAATGGATCTATTAAAAAATCCAATTAAGATGACATGGTATATAATATCTTAAAACGATACCTAACTTCTCATTCAATCTTCTCTTAAAAATCCTACTAATATTGCAAACTGATTTGAGTGTCGGAGGTGAAACAGAGGACATGCCCCATCTTCGGCCGTTTTCTCTATTCGCATGGCATTGGAAATGAGATAAGAAAGCCTACGCTCGCCGTTTTCTCTATTTGCAATGTCATCCACATATTGATAAGGTCACTCCTAAACAAAGGATAACCCTTTCTATACACAACACATGAAGCAAAACATGATCTAAGTTGGAAAGGAGTTTGATCATAACTCAATTTTAACGCTGGCAAGATATCATTTGGTCATTGCGTCATACTACCTAAAGTTTTTGTTGCCAAAGAAACTCCATGACACTTTTGAACAATTGATTTCCCAATCTCTACTAGCAACGGATAAGCTTCTTGTTCATTTTTGTTGATTGCGTATTTGGCAAATATAGACCAACAATGATCATTCGACAAGCCCTTAAGCTCACAAGCTTCTATATTACCAGTGATAGAAGCTACCATTTCCTTACGGGTTGTCACAATAACTGCACTCCTCGAAGTACCTACATACAACATTTCATATATGTAAATCAATCCATTCTCTTGAATCTATTATCCACACATCGTCTAGAATGAGAAGATAAATTTTGCCAGCCGTCTAGTATCTCACATAGCTTAATATGTACAGTTCCATATTCAAGTGGGGGAAATTCACACCGGTAGTAATCATGAGAATATTGGTGATCAAAGTTTTTAGTACGTACAAACTTATTTGATACATGAGCCCAGCCTCAATTCAAACCTTGACATGTTAACTTAAGCGGAAGCAGAAAGATGGAAGAGAAGAATGGTCGTCTGCTAAAGCTCGAAGAAGACGAAAAAGGGGGCAAAAGGTTTTACTTTGCTGCAATCACTTTTCTTAATTGTTTACAGACAGAGGCAGCAAACATATATAGTGGGGACAAGCCACGTGCTAGGCACATGATGCCTCACCAAAGGCTAAAGGCGTCTAACACCCCCCTTCAAGATGGAGCGGGATCTTTCATGCCCATCTTAGAGAACAAGGATTGTAAACGAGTGCCAGGCAAAGATTTAGTAAGAAAATCTGCAATTAATGTGATTATCGGAATGACGGATAAGCACTGGACAATTAAATATCAATTTTATTATGAGTAAACGAGTGCCTGCAGCACAGTAAAACCTTTCCGATCTCATCAACAAGCAAGGATTGTAAACGAGCGGGACCTCATGGTCATTAAATATCAATTTTGCAAGAGTTGTTTTGCCCATACCTCCTAATCTGATTATCGGAATGACGGATAAGCACTGGACACCATGACTTTCCGATCTCATCAACAAGCTAATAATCTTATTATGAGGTTTGCATTAATGTGATTTGTTTTTTTGTTTCATAAGAGGTCTTTCTGTTTTTTACGCATAATTTAGGGTCTATTCTATTAACAATTTGTGATTGAATATTTTGTTTGTAATTGTCACTAATATTGAATAGAGTATTTAATTTTGTTTGTTAAATATTGGTTTATTTTATATCGATTGTTTTCTAATAATTTTGTTAAAGTATTTATGTTGTATACTTTTTTTTGAAGAAGGTAAATCATTATAAAAATCAGAGAAGGAGATACAGCATGTGCACGCAGCATAATTACAAAGCACTGCATTCCGCAGTGGTTAGAGTTATAAGGAAACGCACCCAAATAGAGAACCAAACCAAAATGAGCCAATCAAACAAGCTCGAGAGTGCAAGATCACAAGATTACATGATATAAAGACGTCTAAGCCAAAGAACCGTCTTGTTGTCAAACTTCTTCCATTTGGCGAGTATTTCCTTAGTAATTGTGTCAGTAATTCTGTCAAAAAGGGAGTTCACAAATACCTGAATACCATTGAAGATGACACTATTTCTGCTGCTCCAGATGCTATAAATAAAGGTGGTAATAGCGATCTTACGTGTTTCAAATTCAGCACACTTGTATCCAGGAGTGAGGGCGAGGTCAGCAATGCACTGATGGATGATGAAAGTGTTGTTTCCAAGAACCCAATGCAACCAGTAAATAAGCTTACGAAGGCAGAGAGAAACATACCTACAGTGGCTCTAGAAGTGCGCATTTGATTCATTATCATGCAAGCATAGATGGCATGTTTCATCAGAGATTGGGGTCCACTTCTTCACATGGTCCTTAGTAGGGAGCCGTTCATTAAGCGCAAGCCAAGAGATGAAGGACGACTTAGGGGTATGCAAACCTTTCCAGATAATCGGACTCCAGTTGACAAGATCACCTCTAGGCCGCAAAAGATCATAAGCTGTTGTGGAGTTGAACTTGCCAGAAGGGAGAATAAGCAAAGAAGCCAGCTATTGCGGCTGTCCATGAGAGAGCAAGTCATCTCTAATCCTAAGTAAGGATTTCCAGCTCCAACTGTCAATGACTCTCGCTTGGCATTCCCAAATAGAGGTGCCCAGTAAAAGCTTGTTAGCGCCCCAAAAGTACCAAATACTGCTATTGGGAGTAGCAATATCAAAGAGTGACTTAGCCATGGAGGCCTTGTTCCATGACAGAAGCTCCTTGAAGCCCAGGCCACCCTCACCTTTTGGCTGACAGATTCTTTTCCAGGAGACAAGGCAGCGCCGGGAGTCAAGGCCACCAGACCAAAGGAAGGATCTCAGTATAGACTGGACACGCTTGAGAACATTGGAAGGGAAGGCCATGGCCTTGCACTAGAAATTCTACAGCCCATACAAGACAGCACGAATCAACTTGACACGACCAGCATAAGAAAGCTGCCTGGCAGTCCAAGACTTGACCCTTGAGGTCATTTTATCAATAAAAGGAGCAAACTCATTCAGCTTAGGCTTCTTCGAACCCACAGGAACCCCCAAGTAAGTCATGGGCAGGGTTCCTTCAGAGGAAGAAGAGTTGCTCAGAATGGCAAGCTTATGGTGCTCATAGCTGCCCCCAAAATAGATTCGAGTTTTGCTCGGATTAGCAATGAGCCTAGAAAGACGCCCAAACTCATCAAGAATATTCTTAATCGCCATAACCGAGTCATTGTCACCATAACTGAACACAATAAGGTCATCTGCAAAACTAAGGTGAGTGATGTTCTTGGACTTACAGTGAAGGTGATGTCGGAAGAGAGGGTTCGTAGAAAGCCCCTTGAGCATGCGAGATAAGTATTCCATTGCAATGCATAAGAGATAGAACGACATGGGGTCCCCTTGTCGAATACCTCTACCACCCCTAAAGTGCCCCTCAAGGCTACCATTAACAACCATGGAGAAAGAGGGGGTAGTAAATGCAGCTGGTGATCCAGTGAACAAAAATAGGCGGGAATCAAATGCTTTATGGAAGTCAACCTTAATAGCGCATCAGGAGGGAGTAGACTTCCAGCCATAATGCTTCAAAATATCCCCACAAAGCAGAATATTATGCTGAAGAGATCGCCCAAGAATAAAAGCAGCTTGCTTATTATCAACAATAGAATTCATAACAGCTTTCAGCCTAGAAGCAAGAATATTGGAAATAACTCTATAGATAGTGGAGCAACAAGAAATCGGGCGGAAGTCAGCAGCACTTGTGGGATTCGACTTCTTAGGGACAAGAGTGATAGTTGTATGATTAACCTGCTTAAGTAAAGAGCCAGTTCTGAAGAAGTCCATAACGACACGAGTAATATCGCCACCGATAATACTCCAAGCCTTCTTAAAAAAGAAAGGATTATACCCATCCGGGCCAGGCGCTTTGGTATTCGCCATACCGAAGAAAGCCCGACGAATTTCCTCTCCGCTTACAGGCCGAGCTAGGGAGGAGCTCTCAGCGGGAGAAAGGATTAGGCCCCTTGCAAGGTAATATGCACAGAAAGCATATGGCTAAATAGAAATGCCAATGAGCTTCTAAAAATACTCGACCAGGTGGGCGGATATGTCTTGTTGTGAGAACAAATGCCTCCCATCAGAATCAACTAAGAGAGAGAGGGATGGAGTTTCGAAAGCGCCTGTAGTGAATCTGATTATAAAAGTAGGAGGACGAGTGGTCCCCATAACACATCCATTTCAGTTTTGCCAAATGCACAGTCATAGAAGCCATGGAATCCATGTCTTTCTTGAGGGACATCTTGTGCTCTTTCTCAATGTTATGACAATTGTCATCAAAAGGCCGAGATTGACAAGCAAGTTGGGCCACTTCAAGCAATTTACGACCCTCCACAATACGCTCAGAAAGGACTTCAATTTTAGTTGAGCCAAATCGCTTAAAATGAATTTTGAGGACCCTAAGTTTAGAAATCACCTGGAATATGTGGAAGCCCGGCACAACATCATTCCAGACGTCAACAATAGTAGCAGAGAGCGATTCATGGTTAGCCCAGCTATTAATGAATATGAAGGGAATACGCATAGTAGGCAAAGGCGCCCCCAAACTCACAGTAACAGGAGAATTATCAGAGTGTAAGGCCGTATGGAAGAACGCAGCAGAGCGATGAAGAGAGAGCAGCCATTGGCTATTATCAAGGACCCGATCAAGCTTGCATCAGATGCGATCATTATGTGATACCCCGTAATTTTGTAAGGCTATTTTGGGAATTATGGATTTTTCCCGAACGTCCGTTTGGTACGTCGGATTTAATTCTGAGAGCTTAAGACATTCTGTAATGTGCTCTGTATTTGTAATATTTTTCTCAGTGAAGAATTATACAGTCGAGGTGTGTTGGGAGTTTATACTCGTTCGTGTACGACTTTCGTTAATGCGGATTAAGATTGGTACAAGTTTATTGCCCAAGAGTTGTTATCTAATGGGCAATAGTACAAGATTCTTTATCCAAAGGTTTTTGTCCAAGAGCCATTGTCCAAGGGGCAAAAGGGTTTGGATATTGTCCAAGAGACAAGGACCCTAATTTCTTCTATAAATAGAGGTGTTGGGTGAGGGTGGAAGAGGGTGCGAAAGACGCGGAAGCGCTCTCAGATTCTCGACTCTAAAAAACGCTCTCAAAGAAAACGCTCTCTCTCGAGAAGGCTCTAAGTGGATCGTCGGAGCTCGTTTAGTGTCGTTCTCGGTGGCCAAGGGGAAGCTTGGGAGGCCCTTAGAAGCCTAGAAACCAAGCAAGGCGAAAGACGAGCCAAATCGATCGTCGAGGGTGAGTTTTCTTCTCTCGTATTTCTGTTTTCGTTCGCGACGGCGACCGCCGCGAGGATCACGGCGACCGCCGGCTCAAAGGCGGCGCCCGCCGTGAGGAACACGGTGACCGCCGTGATGAAGGAGGCCAGCCGCCGTGGTTGAGCGGCGCCCGCCGTGGTTGAGCGGCGCCTGCCGTGGTTGAGCGGCACCCGCCGTGGTTGAGCGGCGCCCGCCGTGGTTGGGCGGCGCCCGCCGTGATTGTTGTGGCGCCCGCCGGCGAGTTGTTGTTGGCCGGGTTGTTGGTGTTGGCTTCCGTAGCCTTCGTTCGGGTTTCGTTTCCTTCGATTCCTTTCGTTCTTTCGTAGATCGGTATTGTTGTTTGTCGAATCTAACTTAGGGTTTCTGTATGGGTCGATCCGAAGGTACCGGAGTTGGCAGATTCCTCTCTGTGTCGAGCCCGGAATCCCGTCGTTAGACTTCGTTCAAACTCTGCGGATTAAGGCAAGTGGCGGTTCGCTCTTGCTCATTCGTTCCATATTTACATTAATTATCAGTAGTTTATCTGAGTAATTAATTTGGAATGAATATTCTATTTGTCTGGAAACGGTTTTGTTAAACTGTTTTGAAAATCATATAATAGGTTGTATATCTGTTAGAACAACGCTATTATCTGTGATCGCCTTTCGGGCCTTTATGTGGATTTATCCAGTAACTGTTGTTGTGCTATACTGTTTAGTTAGCACTAGTGGCTAGGAACGCTATGTACCTTGAGGGGGTTTAGCTGTTTCTTTATAACTGGTACTTGGTGGTTCATCCCCAGTACTTTCTCTTTGATCATGACCATACCCTTTCACAGGGTAGGCGCACTTCGCTAGTGCCAAATCTTCCAGGGTTCATCCCTTCGATATCTCTTGTGAGGAGATCTGATATCTCTTGTGAGGAGATCCGATATCTCTTGTGAGGAGATCCGATATCTCTTGTGTGGAGATGTAAAAGCTTATAACGTAATGCTCGTTTTGGAATTAAATAAGATAAGTGCCCGAGTGCACATGATTAATATACCTTGGGCGAGTAGTGCAGCTAAGTTCAGTGCAGCTAGGAAAACTCGTCTTGACTTGAATGTAGTACGTTCTCTTTCCAATCTGGATTCGCTGTAGGCGATGAGGTTGGTCGTGAACCGAAGCATCTCAGTCAACTTTTAAATCATCGTTGTATGATCCTGTAATCATTCCAGATTTGTCATTTTTCCTTAAAGACTCAATCTCTTGGAGTCTCTTTTCGAGTCGATTTATGTGAAGATGAAGTCTTCCAGAATCTTCTCTCATGCATACCTCTTGTTGTTATTCCGTGAAAGTGCCGGGTTATGTATCGTCCCTTCTGTTATTATTCGAGGGACAATGATAGTAAACGGTTACGATCACTCGAACCATTCTGCTTTTTACCCTTGCTAGTCTATTCAAGTAGACTAACCCACGAACTTTGTTCTCCGCATGTGGGCTGGTGTCATCCGTTCGATTCGGCATATCAGATAGAGTGAAGATTTGAGGAGACTAGATTGACTATGAAGACGACGGTTGTTTTTGGATGTTTTAATAATTACTTTTAATCAGGTTGAGATCCTTGGGCAGGTGATCATCACGATCACAACCCCGTTTGTAAAATCTTTTATTTGTCTTCCGCTGTACTTTGTTTGAACTCTGTGTTTGGCCTATTCGGGATTGGGTTGTAATCCCATAACTCTTGTTTCCTCGACAATGTTATGTTTTGGAATTTATTGCTTGATCTTTGGGTATCAATTGCATTTCATAAATTGTATTTATTTGGTAAAGCCTTGGGTGATCTCGGTAAGGAACACTGGGGTCACTGGCGGTAATACCTTTCCAAAAGGATTAAGTTTTGGGGGTGTTACAGTTGTGGTATCAGAGCCAAAGGTTTTAAAACGGGTTTGGGATTTTATAAATCATTTATCCATTTTTGAAAATGCTTCAAAAGGGCTCTGAATTTTCAAAGTGGAAAGAATTTCAAAACACCGTTCATAGTCATGTCTTCTGTACAGTCTGATATAGTAAGCTTGCTTCTATGTCTAGAAAGACTAATTCCTTTCTCGTTGCCCCGTTTGATATGGGTGCATTCTGTTCTCTTCAGAGGAACCCGGGAGAAGCCGAGGTGGTTTCACCATCTCTAGCTAGGCTTGATTCCCAGTTCGCTCGTTGTGAGTTGAGGTTGGAGAACCTAGTAACTCGGTTCGAGTCCATCAATAGAAATTACCAAGTTGATCTATTCTAAGTTGATTTTATTACAATAATTATATCAAAATGATACTAAAGTGATAAAATCCTTGGAATTTGATCGGTAAACAGATGGTGAACACGAGGAACACTATCCGTACTGGTGCTGGGCCAAGCAATGACCCCAGACTAAATCCGAGGAATGTTGCAGACCCATCAGAAGAGCGTGAGTCTGTCTTCCATAATAATCCTGGAGGCAACAACCCAACTAGGGACAACGCTCCAAGGATATTTGATAAAGCAGCTGTTGCAGAAATTCGGGGAATCGTCATGGAAGCGATTGCCGATGCGTTACGCCCGAATGTGCATCAGGCACAAAGAGTGCCAGTATCTCGAGAAGTTCCGAGGTTTGAGGAACAAGAGAACCATGTGCTGCAGGGAGGGGTGATCAGGAATAGAGGGGAGTATGGCCGAGCCCTGAAGGCTGTTAACTCCATGAGGCCTGACAGCTTCGATGGGAAAGGAGAGCCAGTCAAGGTGGCTCATTGGTTTTCCCACATGGAGCGGCTATTCCGTAATGTTGAGTGCACTGAAGCTGAGAAGGTGCATATAGCCTCTCTTCAGTTAAAGGAAGAAGCCAGTGAATGGTGGGAGAGTACTGGCTTAGCTGATAGCCTGGTATTGACCTGGTCTATGTTTAAGACCAAGATGACTGATCGTTTCTTCTCTCGTGCTATGAGGGAGGAGAAACACAAGGAGTTTCTGTATCCGCAAACGGATGGATTGAAGGTGACCGAGCTTGCAACCAAATTCAACCATCTAATGCAGTACGCTGGACCTGAGATATCCAGTGAGGCATATAAGATCTGGTATTTCCATGAATGGATGAGTCCAGACATCAAGCCAATGATGGTGCACCACACATGCTCTACTCTGGAGCAGTATGTGGATACAGCCTACAAGTTGGAGGTGACTCTGGAAGAGTCGACCAAGAAGCGTAACAGCCAGAGGCAAGTGCAGTACCAGCCTCAGGCAAGTGGGTTCAAACGCCCCGCGCCACCATCAGATTTTGCCAAATCTGGCCGAGCAAGAACGAATAAGACTCATGATGAGTCTACGCAACGTTCTGGCCAAGGCAATAATCCGATTCAGTGCTACAACTGCGGTACGCACGAGCACAAGAGCAATGAATGTCTGAAGGACAAAAAGACATGCTTTGACTGCGGAAAGGAGGGTCATATGCAGGCGTTCTGTCAGCGGAGGAATGTGAAAGGAGCTGAGTCACGGCAAGGGTCTGTTAATCAGAACAACCGACCCAAGTTCAGTCTGGTGGAAGCTCCTAGCCCTTCAATGCAGACGACTGCGCAGAACAAAGGGAAAGCCCCGATGGCTTCAGGAAGCCAAGGTCAACGCCTGTACGTGATACGTGAGGTGGATGGACCCTATGCTCCTAATGCTTAGAGTACTTTGTATCTGCATTACACTTTTGTTAATGTGTTATTGATGTGGGTGCTACCCAGACTTTCATTTTGGATGGTTGTAGTTAAGTTGCGTGTGCAATGAGGTTGTGAACCTTTTGTTGTAACTCTTCTTATATACGAACCTTTGGTTTATACCAAGTTATGTTTCGTTGCTTGTTGATGGGGTAAGGTCTCGTGTTCGAGACTCACCAACAACCTCTGAGGAGATGGCTGCCTATTAATTAGGTGGAGCTACCAAGGATGGGTTGAGATGTATGGACAGCGGCTTATGGCAACGGAGGACGCTGGTAATGGCTGGGCCTAGACTCGGAGCCACTAGTGAGTCGTTTGTGAACCATGTAGTGGGCTGGTCCAAGATGGTGACCATTTAGTGGGAACCAATCGTTTGTCGAATTGTCAATTACCATCAAGGGTAAGAAATTCAAAGCGATTTGACCTAAATAACCATGGTCCCATACGATAATTATTCTCGGTATGGATTGACGGAAGCGTCATAAGGCAGTGATCGACTTCAGTTTTTGATATTCATGTGGTTAGAGGATTTACGGGTGTCTTTCCAGAAGATATTCTTGGATACCCCGAATCGTGTTGTGGAGTTTGCAATTGATCTCGAGTCGAGTACCACGCCGATCTTTGAGGCACCGTACCGGATGGCTCCTGTTGAGATACAAGAGTTGAAGAAGCAACTCAAGGATCTTCTTGACAAAAGTTATATAAAGCTGAGTGCATCACCTTAAGTAGGAGTGCCCTAGTTTATTTGTCAAAATAAAAGATGGACCGTTTCGACTTTGTTTTGACTTTCGAGAGTTGAATAAAGTCACGATCAAGAGCAAGTATCTGTTGCCAAGGAGTGATGATCTGTTGGATCAACTACATGGAGCAAAAGTTTTCTCCAAGATCGACATGAGATCTGGGTATCATCAGCTCAGGATTCGTAAGGATGATATTCCGAGGATTGCATTTCGGACGAGAGATGGTCACTACGAGATTGTAGTCATGCCATCTGGATCTACGAATGCTCTAGGAGTTTTCATGAACCTAGTGCATCGATGTTTTAGACCAGTACTTGAATAAGTTCATAGTGGTCTTCATCAATGGCATTTTGATTTTTCCCGAGCAAGGAAGCTCACAGGGAACGTCTGCGGATTGCTTTATCGGTCCTTAGACCAAGTCGGTTGTACGCAAAGTGGGCTAAGTATGATTGTTGGATCTAGAAGTGGCTTTCTTAGGCCATGTGATCAATAAGAATGAGGTTATGGTTATTCCCCAGAAGAGTGAATCAGTAGTTGTTTGGAAGCGGCCTCAGGGTGTGAGCGAGGTGCGCAGTTTCCCAGAGCTTGCTGAGCAGTATAGACGGTTCATGGAAGGATTTTTTCTAAGATCACTCCACCTATGACCAGTCTGTCCACAAGGTCAACCAGAAGTTGTCTGGGATGACAAGTGCAAGACCAGTTTTCAAGAAGTTGAAACAGTGTCTGACTTTTACACCAGTTTTGGCATTGTCAGAAAGAATGATGGCTATATGGTCTATAGTTAATGCTTCGAGAAATGGGTTGGGATGTGTCTTTGATGCAGAAAGGCAAGGATATTGCATACGCATCTAGACAATTGAAAACCTATGAAGCAAACTAACCAACACATGACCTAGAACTAGCAGCAATAGTGTTTGCATTGGAAACTGAGGTTACTTGGGTAACTCAGAGGTCAGCATAAGTTTCCACCAGGAGATTGTCCGTTATATGGCATTCCTAAGACCATTGTATCGGATCGAGATGGCCGGTTTATGTCAAGTTTATAGCAAGAACTTCACAAGGCCATGGGAACTGAATTGAGATTCAGTAGCGTTTCATCCTCAGACAGATGGTCAGTCTGAAAGACCATCTAGACCCTGGAGGATATGCTAAAAAGTATACGTACTCGATCATCCGACTAAGCGGGGAAGACAACCTAAGTCTGATTGAGCTCACGTACGATAATAGTTGGCATGCTACAACCAAGATGGCTCCGTTTGAAGCTTTGTATGGTCATAGAGGTAGATCTCAGATTTGTTGGATTGAGTACGCCGACAAGATTCTACTTGGACCAGAGTTGGTCGAAAGGACAACTTCGAACATTGCTCTGAGTAGACAGAGGTTGTTGACCGCTCAGAGTCGACAAAAGTTTTACGCAGATCAGAAGTGTTAAAGTGTTGAGTTCAAGGTTGGTGTCAAGGTACTTGTCACAGTATCGCCACCCAAGGATGTTTTCAGGTTTGGTAAGCGTGGGAAGCTTAACCCTCGCTACATGGGACCATTCAAAATTCTGGATAGAGTAAGATCTCTAACGTATCGTTTGGCATTGTCGCCATCGGCATACCCAGTGTATAATGTGTTCCATGTATCATTGCTAAGGATATTCGTGCCAAGATGAGTCTCGTAGGCTGAGCTATAAGGACGTCGAGATTCAGGCAAATGGTACTTGAGAGGAGATGCCTGTGTGCATTCTCGAACGCCGTGTGAAGCGACTGTGCAACGAGATCGTACTATTGGTACGAGTTATGTGGTCCAGGTCTGGGACTGAGGAAGTTACTTGGGAAACCGAGGCAGAGATGCTCAGACACTTTCCCGAGTTGTTTTTCGGCCAAGTTTCGGGGTCGAAACTTCTTTTAAGGGGGAGGTGATGTGATACCCTGTAATTTTGTAAGGATATTTTGGGAATTATGGATTTTTCCCGAACGTCCGTTTGGTACGTCGGATTTAATTCTGAGAGCTTAAGACATTCTGTAATGTGCTCTGTATTTGTAATATTTTTCTCAGTGAAGAATTATACAGTCGAGGTGTGTTGGGAGTTTATACTCGTTCGTGTACGACTTTCGTTAATGCGGATTAAGATTGGTACAAGTTTATTGCCCAAGAGTTGTTATCTAATGGGCAATAGTACAAGATTCTTTATCCAAAGGTTTTTGTCCAAGAGCCATTGTCCAAGGGGCAAAAGGGTTTGGATATTGTCCAAGAGGCAAAGACCTTAATTTCTTCTATAAATAGAGGTGTTGGGTGAGGGTGGAAGAGGGTGCGAAAGACGCGGAAGCGCTCTCAGATTCTCGACTCTAAAAAACGCTCTCAAAGAAAACGCTCTCTCTCGAGAAGGCTCTAAGTGGATCGTCGGAGCTCGTTTAGTGTCGTTCTCGGTGGCCAAGGGGAAGCTTGGGAGGCCCTTAGAAGCCTAGAAACCAAGCAAGGCGAAAGACGAGCCAAATCGATCATCGAGGGTGAGTTTTCTCCTCTCATATTTCTATTTTCGTTCGCGACGGCGACCGCCGCGAGGATCACGGCGACCGCCGGCTCGAAGGCGGCGACCGCCGGCATGAGACGGCGCCCGCCGTGAGGAACACGGCGACCGCCGGCATGAGACGGCACCCGCCGTGGTGAACGGCGACCGCCGTGATGAAGGAGGCCAGCCGCCGTGGTTGAGCGGCGCCCGCCGTGGTTGGGCGGCGCCCGCCGTGATTGTTGTGGCGCCCGCCGGCGAGTTGTTGTTGGCCGGGTTGTTGGTGTTGGCTTCCGTAGCCTTCGTTCGGGTTTCGTTTTCTTCGATTCCTTTCGTTCTTTCGTAGATCGGTATTGTTGTTTGTCGAATCTAACTTAGGGTTTCTGTATGGGTCGATCCGAAGGTACCGGAGTTGGCAGATTCATCTCTGTGTCGAGCCCGGAATCCCGTCGTTAGACTTCGTTCAAACTCTGCGGATTAAGGCAAGTGGCGGTTCGCTCTTGCTCATTCGTTCCATATTTACATTAATTATCAGTAGTTTATCTGAGTAATTAATTTGGAATGAATATTCTATTTGTCTGGAAACGGTTTTGTTAAACTGTTTTGAAAATTATATAATAGGTTGTATATCTGTTAGAACAACGCTATTATCTGTGATCGCCTTTCGGGCCTTTATGTGGATTTATCCAATAATTGTTGTTGTGCTATACTGTTTAGTTAGCACTAGTGGCTAGGAATGCTATGTACCTTGAGGGGGTTTAGTTGTTTCTTTATAACTGGTACTTGGTGGTTCATCCCCAGTACTTTCTCTTTGGTCATGACCATACCCTTTCACAGGGTAGGCGCACTTCGCTAGTGCCAAATCTTCCAGGGTTCATCCCTTCGATATCTCTTGTGAGGAGATCTGATATCTCTTGTGAGGAGATCCGATATCTCTTGTGAGGAGATCCGATATCTCTTGTGTGGAGATGTAAAAGCTTATAACGTAATGCTCGTTTTGGAATTAAATAAGATAAGTGCCCGAGTGCACATGATTAATATACCTTGGGCGAGTAGTGCAGCTAAGTTCAGTACAGCTAGGAAAACTCGTCTTGACTTGAATGTAGTACGTTCTCTTTCCAATCTGGATTCGCTGTAGGCGATGAGGTTGGTCGTGAACCGAAGCATCTCAGTCAACTTTTAAATCATCGTTGTATGATCCTGTAATCATTCCAGATTTGTCATTTTTCCTTAAAGACTCAATCTCTTGGAGTCTCTTTTCGAGTCGATTTCTGTGAAGATGAAGTCTTCCAGAATCTTCTCTCATGCATACCTCTTGTTGTTATTCCGTGAAAGTGTCGGGTTATGTATCGTCCCTTCGGTTATTATTCGAGGAACAATGATAGTAAACGGTTACGATCACTCGAACCATTCTGCTTTTTACCCTTGCTAGTCTATTCAAGTAGACTAACCCATGAACTTTGTTCTCCGCATGTGGGCTGGTATCATCCGTTTGATTCGGCACATCAGATAGAGTGAAGATTTGAGGAGACTAGATTGACTATGAAGACGACGGTTGTTTTTGGATGTTTTAATAATTGCTTTTAATCAGGTTGAGATCCTTGGGCAGGTGATCATCACGATCACAACCCCGTTTGTAAAATCTTTTATTTGTCTTCCGTTGTACTTTGTTTGAACTCTGTGTTTGGCCTATTCGGGATTGGGTTGTAATCCCGTAACTCTTGTTTCCTCGACAATGTTATGTTTTGGAATTTATTGCTTGATCTTTGGGTATCAATTGCATTTCATAAATTGTATTTATTTGGTAAAGCCTTGGGTGATCTCGGTAAGGAACACTGGGGTCACTGGCGGTAATACCTTTCCAAAAGAGTTAAGTTTTGGGGGTGTTACACATTACCAGTCTGACAGTTATTCCAAGTGAAGAAGCAGTCGCTGTATTTCAAGTCAAATAAACTCGTGGAGTCAAGAAGAGACTGCGGTTCATCTAAGCAAGGCCTAGAACTGAGCTGACTAGCAATGGTCTTTTCGTAAGAGCAAAGAATAGTGTTAAAATCACCCAACACCATCCAAGGGGCAGAAATGGCTGCATGAAGCTGTGAGATACCAGACCAAAGGAGTTGGCGGCTTGGTCTGTCATTGTAGCCATAAACAAAGGTGATCAACACGGAGTCCGTTGATCGAGAGGATCTCACTTGACAGTGGATATGCTGTTGCGATGTCTCAAGAACAGTAACATCAACCAAAGATGAATTCAAGAGTACCCAGATACGCCCATTATGTGCAAGATGGCCATTAGAGGAGAAGTTCCAGCCTTTTAATAGGGAACCAGCAATGCGTTTCTCCATGTGCAGACGGACTCTTGTCTCAAGCAAACCCATAACATTCAAGGAGTGTTTTTGTACAATGTTCCTAACCTCAGATTGTCGAGAGGACTGGTGGAGTCCCCTGACGTTCCACCACCCAATGCGGATGCTATCCATAAAGGAACGGAGGTGGCGGCAAGACAGTGCTCCTTGAGCTGTCTTGATGAACAAGGGGTTGAGGGAGAAGAATTAATCCTAGGTACATGATTAAGATCAAGAGAATCAGAGGGATTGTGCTGCTGTAGGGTGACAAGAGGAAAGGGTAGGAGCCTAGGCTGATTCGATTACGAGGGACCATGGGCGAATTGCGAGGGCAGATGAGCCTGCAGATGCTTCCCACTAGGATGCGCAGCCCTCCTAAAGTATCGGCGATATGGCTTGTAGAATCTCTTGCCCACTTGGTTCCAATGGTGAGAGTCATCAGGGGCATGGTAGGTTTTGCGGAGAGAGCTCAAGAGAGATGAGGGAAGCAGGGGAGAGGATGCAGCAGCCAAAGGAGTAGCCTAATCAAGCGGGACATCTGTAGTGGATGGAAGAGGATGGGGCTGAACTGGAGAAACAGACACGGGCACCTACACATCATGAGAGGGAGCAGGCGGTGGAGGCTCAGTAGGAGAAGCCGTCGATGCCACCTGCACAACATTTGGGCACTGATTGAGCGAGTGACCAAAAGCCTTGCAAGAAGAGCAATGCCAAGGTAGCCATTTGTAGTGTATTTTCTGCACTACAATGCTACCATCAGATCCCCTAAGGGTAACTTCGCGCAGCAAAGGCTCTGAATCCATGATCTCAACCAAAATTCTCGGGTAGGAAACACGCTCCTCAGAAGCAGTGATCTTATCAGTAAAGAGCGGTCGACCAATAGCATATCCAATGCGATGAAAGAATTTCTCAAACCAATATTCAAGTCCCAACCCAGGCAAAGTCACCTACACTGGAACAGATGAAAGACAAGTAGTGTCCATAGTGATCCCTCTCTCCCATCTCCTAAGAAAAAGAGGACGAGAGCCACCAATCAACCATGGCCCCCCTTTCAAAATCAGATTCAAGTCTTCCTCAGAATGAAATCTGAACACAAATAAGCCAACTTCATTCAGAAAAACTCTGGGAAGAGTAGAGCAGCCTGCCATCTAGCCTCCATAATTTTTTTCATAGCATGAAAAGGGATTTTAACACCCATAGCAACACCAACAAGACAGAGTCTCCACCTTTGCACCTGCTTAGCAATGTCCTCATCATTATAGTCAATAATTCCACTCTTATAACCTTCAACATATGAGAGCGGAAAAAGGGTAGCAAAATCAGGATTTCCAACAACAACTGCAGAGTAGGAGCGCTTGACAGGCTCGCTAGAGGGAGGAATCTCAATCGGGTTTCTCTTATTAGCATATCCAGCAACCGCAATGGCATGGCTCGACGACGGAGTAGGAAGAAGGGACGGCAGATTAGTAGCATTCAGTTCGGGCTCCATGGCCTGAGCAGGCTGCATAACTCCCTTATACTGAGGGATGGGTTCAGCTGGCATATCAGATGCAGGGTTAGGGGCCACATAAAGAGAAGGGGGAAGGGAGTGCGGCAGCGGGGCCGGGTTATAAGGGGACGTCACACCAGCTGCTAGGCTCGACCGAGACAACACTGGAAATCCTTCAATCCAGGAGGAGGGCGAGGTACAACAGTTCGGGGAAGACTGGAGGGACAAAGGAAGGGTTGAGGGGGGGGGGGGGGGGTTGAGCGGATAGTGAAGCATAGGGCGGGAGCGAAGATGGCGCAAATTGCCGAAAACGAAGGACTGGTCTGAGATCGGCTCCGACGAAGACTCGACTCCATAAGTCGGGAACGGGGAAGAAGAAGGTTTATGGGGAATCAGGGAAGAGAGCTTAATGGTGCGAGCCTTGGACTTAGACTTCCCCTTCTGCTTACCCATCACGCCGAAGGGATTCCGGCGAGATGGGCAAGGGCAGAGGTGGGCGACGGCTAGGGTTAGGGGGGGCAATTTTTGTGGAGAGGAAAAGGATTGTATCATATATTTGTTTACTATTTATGTTGTATACTTCATATAAGGAGTACTTTTATTTTATTGTACAATAAAAGACATTAAGAGTTGAACTTCATATAATGACAAATTAGCAAACTAAAATTTATAAATTTGACTATAGTTTGTTTTATGACAAAAACTTAAATAAAAAAAATGATAATATATGATAATTTTTTAAATATATGAACTGACGCTTTTTTCTTAGTGATTATTAACATTTATTAGAATAGACCCTAAATCGTTTTAACTTATAATATCATAAGAACTATTTTATCATTTTTTCTATTTGAAAAAACCTAAAATTTTGTTATTATATGAGATGTTGTTTCATCTTCCTTTGAATACAGACAATTATAATTGAACTTTGCATGTGTATATTTCTTATTTTCATAAATCTAATTTTGTTATCTACATAAGAGATAATTTCATATTCTATATCTTAAATATGATTAATTATTATTGTAAAAAATGCTAACTTAAATATGATTTAGTTATTGCATAAAGATATTCTTTCATCTTTTATATTTTAAATAGATTTATTTGTTGTGACAAAATGCTAATTTGTTTTTATGTTATATAGACTAGTCTAAGTCCCGTGACATACACGAGATATTTTTAAAATTTTAAATGAGATTATGTAATACGAAATTTATACATAATTATGTCAGAAATTATATTAGTAAAAAATGTATTTATGGAGTAATAAAAAATATGCAAACCTCTTTTGTCTTTTTTATTCCAAATAACAATAATAAGAAGAAAATTATAATATAAAACATATAGTGAGACATGTCTCCAATGAAAACGGTTATAATCTATTGTAATAATATAAAAGATATGAATCCACAAATTGTCAAAAATAGAAAAAAAAAGTGCATAGTAGTTGTAAAGAGAGTGGTGTGAGATGTGAGGTAATGGGGTGGTTAATCTTTTTGGGAAAAACTAAATTTTTAGATTTTTTCAACAAAAAAAGGACAAATGTCAAAAACAAATTATCTCAAGTGGCTCAAAAATTTGTGAAGAGATGGTTTCTCCCTTATATTTATATTAGGTTAAATTCACATAGATAAGGAAAATAGTTTCTTTGGTCCATATGCAAGTGGAAGTCACCTAACAAAATTAAGTTTGGCAGAAATACATACCATTAGCTAACTTTTATTCATTTTGCAAATAATCGTTAGTCTAACCACAATATATAACCATATTAAACGGATCTGGTGATAACTGTTCTTAAAATGAAAAATCCTCTTTAAATGCGAACTAGTCTTGTGCACCAAGTTGTACGAATTTGTGCATCAAAATCTGTTGAAAATTGCACTAAAATATGTGAATTGTGCACCAAAATTTTATTGAGTAATGAACTTGTTTTTTTCTAAGTACAGTAGCAGTGCACAATGTTTGTGCACCAAGTTGTACGAGTTTGTGCACCAAAGTCTGTTAAAAAGTGCATCATAATATGTTGAGTTGTGCACCCGATTTTTATTGAGTAGTGCACTTGTATTTTTTAAACTACAATGGAAAACCACAAACACATGAACCTTCTCAGTGCACAAACACATGAACTGTGGTGCCCAATTACTTATAATGTTGTGCACATTTATTTATGACATGATGCACTTGTATTTTATTTAAATGGTGTACAATTATTTCTAACATGGCGCACAAGTATTCATAACATGGTGCACATCCAAAATGGAGCACAAGCAAGCGCACTGACCAGTCAAGGATCGGTCAACACCGGTCAACGCGGTCAACGGTCGATCAACACCGATCGGTCAACAGTGGTCAACGCCGCAGCTGCGGTGGGTCAATTGTGATACCCCGTATTTTTGTAAGCTATTTCTGGAGTTCCGGGATTTTTTCCGAGTACCCGTTATGTACGTCGGATTTAATTCAGAAAGTTGGAGACATTCTGTAATGTGCTCTGTATCTGTAATATTTTTCTCAGTGAAATAAAATACAGACGACGTGCTTTGGATTTTAATACTCGTTCGCGTACGATAATTTTATCCCGGGTTAATATCGTTTTCATCTAAGAGCTGAGGAGGCGGCAACGCCAAGGGCGGCGCCCGCCGTGAAGTGGCGGTGCCCGTCGTCGCAATGCTCGAGGAGCAGGCTGGGTCTTCTCCTAGCTGGGGACGCCAGGCCTATGGCGGCGCCCGCCGCATTTATGACGGCATCCGCCGTCGTTGTTGTCCGGAGGTCCTTGCCCGAAGGTCGCCGGCGTGGCTCTGGCAGCGCCGGAGTAGCTCTTCGTAGGGCAATGATGGTGTTTCCTGGCATTTGGCTATAAAAGGAGGTGTTTGGGAGGGGTTTTGGAGCTCAATCCACAGCCCAAGCTCTCCCAAATTCTTGCCTCACCGGAGTTCTTGCCTCGTCGGATTTCTGGTGCTTTCGTCGGTGTCGTTTGGTGGTGTTTCCTGAGTGCCTTTGTGAAGCTTTTGGTAGCTTTGGAGGTTAGAAACCAAAGCAAGTCGAAGGAGGCCGAGTCGCTCGTGTTTTGGGTGAGTTTTCTCGCCGCTTCTGTCGTCTGAGTTCTTCACGGCGACCGCCGCGTTCTTCACGGCGCCCGCCGTGATGAACTGCGGCGACCGCCGCCAAGAACGGCGACCGCCTCCAGAGCCCAGAATGCCTCTTTGGCTTTTGGCTTTGGTAGTCGTCGTTGTGGCGTCGTTCCTTTCGTTTTCTTTCATCGTTTTAGATTCATACTGTGGTTATGTCGGATCTAACTTAGGGTTCCTTTTATGGGTCGACTCGAAGGTCGTTGTGCTGTCGGAGCTATACCCGTGTCGAGCCCGGAATCCCGTCGTTGTCGTTAGGCTTGTTTCTATTATGCGGATTAAGGCAAGTGGCGGTTCGCTCTTGCTCATCGTTTCCATATTTACATTGATTATCAGTTGTTTATCTGAGTAATTAATTTGGAATGATTATTACTGTGTTCTTCTGGAAGTGATTTATAAACTGTTTTGAAAATCATATAATAGGTTGTATATCTGTTAGAACATCGCTATTATCTGTGATCGTCTTTCGAGCCTTTATGTGGATTTATTCTGTAACTGTGATTGTGTTGTATCTGTGTGGTTAGCACCGTTAGTTAGGAATGTACTCGGACTTCGTCCGGTCGTTTCTTTATAATCTGGTATCGGGGTGGCTCATCTCCACCTGGTACTATTCTAAGATCATGATCGGTCTCTTTCACAAGTGTATAGAGGCAGGACACTTAGCTCGTGTCACAAACCTTCCGGTGTGCGTCACTCTCGACGAAACGTATACTAAGATGTGTCGTCCCAATGGTGGGGTACACATGTAAAAGTCTAATAATGTGATGTGTGGTTTGTAATATAAATCAGATAAGTGCTACTCGACGCACATAATTAATAAACCTTCGGCGAGTAGTGCAACTAAGTTATAGTGCAGCTAGGAAAACTCGTCTCGACTTTGATCATAGTACGTTCTCTTTCCAATCTGGATTCGCTGTATGCGATGAGGTTGGTCGTGAACCGAAGCATCTCAGTCAACTTTTAAATCATTGTTGTATGATTCTGTAAACATTCCAGATTTGTCATATTTCCCTAAGACTCATTTCCGTTGGAGTCTTCTTTTTGAGTCGATTTCTGTGAAGATTCAGTCTTCCAGAATCTTCTCTTGTGCATACTTCTTGTTTTTATTCTGTAGAAGTATGAAGGTTTATTATCGTTGTCGGTTATCATTCGAGAAACGATAAGTCTAACATAATACAACTACATCGAACCTTCTGCTTTGTACCCTTGCTAGTCTATTCAAGTAGACTAACCCACGATCTTTATTCTCTGCATGTGGGTTGGTGTCATCCGTTCGATTCGGCACATCAGATAGAAAGTAGTTCAGAAGAACAGAAGGACTATGGAGTCGACGGTGGTTTTCGAATGCTTTAGTTATTTTGTTAATCAGGTTGAGATCTTTTGGGCAATGACTTTGGTTGTAACATATTTTTATAAGACTTCCGATGTACCCTACTTTATAAGACTTCCGCTGTATTTGGTTTAAACTCTGTGTTAGCCTATTCGGGATTGGGTTGTAATCCCGTAACTCATGTTTATTTGACAATGTTATGTTTTGGAATTGAATGTTTTGATCATTATGTATCATTTGTATTTCATAAATTGTATTTAAATGGTAAAGCCTTGGGTGATCTCGATAAGGAACACTGAGGTCACTGGCGGTAATACATTTCCAAAAGAGTTAAGTTTTGGGGGTGTTACATCAATGAGGGAGACCAGTTGTGCACCAACGTAGTGCACAATTGTGCACCCAAATATGTGTGCGTGAAATTGCAAGTGCATTTCTCCCCCTTGTGCACCTTGTTGTACAGACTTGTACACTAGTTCGCATTTTAAGAGAATTCTTATTTTAAGAAGTGTTCTCACCAGATTCGCATCCTATAACCATATACTATATTTTGGAGAAGTAATGTCTTCCCCTAGAGGTAAGGCTTAAATAGATCTATTTAAGCTATAAATAAGCCTATTTAAGGCTCCATTCGGTATAACTTTTTTGCACATTAACAAAGCTTAAATTGTTTACTTCTTATTGATTGCTTGGCAAAAAATTATTCATCTATCTTAACAAGCTTATTGTAGAAGAATGTAGCATAATTTTGTTGATTTTTTTAATGTGACTCCCCCAACATTATGGAAGCTTAACGTAACTTTTTTACCCACTAGTGCCCTTAAATGAACACATAAAATAGCTTGTCACTATCATTATAAAATTATATATATAACCAATTGTATTATGAAATTATGTACAAAGTTTTATTATGTATCTCCTCATTATGTACAAAGTTTTATTAGTATTAATTACAATTGATAATTTATTGATCTATTAAAGCTCCAATTTATATACCAACATGCTAACATGAAACCAGAAGTAGTTAGATTTAGATTTAATTAGCCATATATGTATAGATGAATTCAAGTGAAACTATATCAGTGTCGACATTTGTGAATATGTTGATGTGTGAGAGATGAGGAGGCGACAATATAAAATATAGGGTTAAAAAGTACTCATATGGATCAAAATATAACCTTATTTGTATATGCGCCAAAATATAGATATATTATCATTCCATTTTTCGTAATTTTATTGCTATTATTTAAAAATTTCGCTCGTAATACTGAACATTCAACTACTTTTTAGAAAAAAATTCAGTTAATGAATCCAGCTGCAACTCCAACTACTTATCCAACTCCAACTCTAACTCTAATTTCATCTCGATATATCAAACAGAACATAAGCTTAAAATAGCTATAGATATTCACAGCTTTACTAGATGCATCAAAGCTAAAAGATGCTCCATTCCACAAATTAAAAAGCACAGGAAATTTCCTGGCTATTACGCTTATCATGTCAACGAATCTTATCTCCCTCCCCAAAAGAACATCACTTTTTATCTCCTCCACACACCCTTTCCCCAATTTCTTCCGTTCCCTAATATACCCTTATCAAAAAGAAGCAACGAATCATCCTTCTACATTGATAAACTCTTCATAATCCAAAACAGTAAAAGCACTAAACGATCCTTCTACTTCATATTTCTGATGTATACCGGTGTCTTTATAATCTGTCCGTCAATATCTATCTTTTCAAGTTTTGACATGTTTTAAGGTATATACAATATATAACTAAATGAACTATATATAAATCCAAAAATCAATCTTCCTAAAATATACCTTTTATATATCTATCTATCTATACATATATCATGGCACAGTTCGGGTGAGAATCATTACTGGTGAGAATTGAGAACGCAGAGGAAATGTTTACGATCCTAAACTCGTCTGTGTTGTCAATAAACATGGATGTTCACCATATTTGTTCGTAAATGTTCACACAATATATAAGCGATGTTCACTACTTTATAACTAAAAATACATAATTTGCTAGTGTTTCTATTCTTGTGTTTATGTTTTATAAACTCCGAAATCTTATAAAAATGATCATTTTGATGTTTATATGACACAATATTGATAATCTTTAATATAGCATCAAGTTTAAAGTAAGTAAAAATATAGGTTTTTTCTTGAATGCGTTTTGTAATGTACATCTATATATACATATACTAAAGCCGCAATTATCTCTCCTACGTGTCGCTCACACAAGTATGCCACGTCATCAAATAATTATGTACATTTACATATTCACCCTCATTCTATTTATAATTTATTTAATTTTTATTTATACAAATTTCCCTAATTACCAACCTAATATTTCTCATAATACATGATAATATATTACTTATTTTTACAGATATTCCAACATTAAAATATGTGAGTTTCCTTAAATATTCTACAACCAAAATATGCCACGAATGTAATATGTATATATAATATCCAAATCGGAAGAATGTTTATAGATTGTCCCATTTGTCCGTAATTCAGAATATAATATTAAAAATACTTCTCCACGAATTAGTAATATAATATGTATATACATAATATGTATATATAACTTACATCGCTTATTGGTGACTAAATATATGTATATTATGGATGATATTTTTTTTTATTGGTAGACTTTTATATAAATTAGGCAAAAATATATAATGATGATATTGTGTTCAACAAGTGTACTTTTATAATTTACAGTATCTTTTATTATCCAAAATACATAAACTAGGATACTAAATATACATACTTTTATTTACATTATTAAGAAAAATATAAGATATAAATATTATTTTGAAATGTTTTAACCTCTTTAAACATAATGATAATTATTGCAACAAAAAATAATTATAATGCAATGGTCTTTACTTTTAATATAGTTATAAACTCTTATCAAATATCTTGCCTTGTCTATCTTAATCTATTATGGTTGATTCAGTTATTCTCACAATTTATATAACAAATGATAATTGAATACTTTTAATTAATGCAGATCATTAACTTAAATTAACTTATTCCTAATTTACAATATTTTCTATTAATATAAATTCATATTATTTATGGATATATTACCCAAATTTGATTTAAAACAAATATATATAAATATATTATTTAATCTTATTAACTTTATTACATTCTAGAAATCAAGGTTTGTAAATTGTTCTACCTATTATCTTCAATTCTTCAAATAGACAGTTTTAGAAACAAACATAAAATTCTCCCATGTGTTATATTATTTTTTTAAATTTCTATTTACATTACTAAGAAATATTTTAGATAGCAAATATTATTTTGGAAATGCTTTAACATCTTTAAAAATAATTATTATTATTTCAACAATAATAATAATAATAAAATGATTAAAATTTCAAATAAATAATACCTATTTTCCTCATAACAATTGCAAAGATAGATATTCATTATAAACCCCAAGTTATATTTTCTCATAAAATATTACAAATATAACTCTTTGTTTTATTTAAATTTTAATATAGTTAAAAAATATTATCAAATATATTTCCTTATCTAAGTTAATCTATAATGGTTGATTTATATATTCCTAAAATTTATATAACCTAGATAATTGAATACTTTTAATATAATCCACCATATGCAATTCATAACATCACATTTTTAAATACACAAATCTTTATGATAAAGATTTTCATTATAGTAACCAAATAATATAAAAATTAAATTATAATGGTCTTGACCTTTTTCTTGATTGTAAATATCAAGCCGGACAATATTCAACCCGGTATAATTATAATGAAATGATCTTTAATTGATTTAAATAGTGGTTTGGCATGGTTTGATTAAAAAGGGGATATATAAATTTAAACTTAGTAATTATATTACTTAATATCTTTAAAAATTAAATAAAAGTCACAACATATTTGTTTATGAATTTGTTTTCAGTTTTAGAATAATTTTACTCTTAAACTGTAAACAAATCTGTTAAGAAGGAAATTGAAAATTAAAAAATATATAGCATTTTTGTAAAAAACAATTATTGGCATGTCAAAAGAATGTGAAAACATGTAACATATAGTGAAGGTGCGTATTTTCGGAGCGACATAGTTCGGTAAAACATGTTAATGCTGATGCTGATGCTTATACTTATGCTGATGCTGATGCTGATGCTGATGCTTATGCTGATGCTGATGTTGATACTTAATTTGATGTTGAAATTATGTACTTAACTTCTGAATGTATGTTCGGTAAATCATACTTATTAATTCTTATTTTTATGCCAAAATTACAAAAATGTCCTTAAAAGGATAAATTTTAGTGTGCTTAATTTCTGAATGTATGTTCGGTAATAATACTTATTAATACTTATTTTTATATCAAAATTACAAAAAAGTCCTTAAAAGGGTAAATTTTGGTGTGAACCTTTGAATCATTTTAGCCTGAAGCAATAAATTTTGGTTTTTTTGTTAGTAATTATACTTTTTATTCCTGCTTTAATAGTTTCTGTGTGAACCTTTGAAATCATTTCAACTTGAAGCAATAATCAAATTCTAAAGTCCAAAGAGAAATATATACAGAAACATAATGTCTTTTTTTTAGCAAAAATCATTTCATTCAATGAGCCAAATCAAGTGACAGAAGTTTGTTCAGTTCAGCAGAAATTTCAAAATTGAACATACATAACAGAGGCTCAGAAGGGTGTAGATTAGCTAGAAAATGAGCAACTTGGTTTTCTTGTCGTTTCACATGGTTCCACTGGCATGAAGAGAAGGACCTCTGAAGCTCTAGGATAATGGAAATGAGCCACCCCAACGGTCCCTTCCCAACACAACGTCGCTGCAGTTTTAAGATCAGAGCAAGGTAGTTCGACTCAAGAATTATTATATGGGGGAAGGTCTGATGCGCACAACATTCCAACGCCCACTTCACAGCTTCAGCCTCAGCGATTTCGACTGTCGATGTGGCATCGATGGCCCGGGAGCCAAGGAATATCGTCAAACCAGAGTAATCGCGGACAATGAAGCCGATGCTTCAGCCCGGCCTAGAGGAGACCTTCGTGTCACAATTGATCTTAAGAACACCCGTCGACGGCTTGGTCCAGGACATAGGTGAACAAGACACATGAATTCCCAGCTTTAATTGGAGTTTGCTGCTTTGAAACTCATTCCCTGAAATAAAAATAAATTGGTAACTTTTACATTTATATATTACAAGGCCAAAATTTGGAAAGCAAGAAACGTCCTACTTCAGTTACAATATAGCATATATATAACCCTAGCAATTACTGTTATTTACCACTATACCACCTCACAATACATAATAGCATAGGTAAATACTTTTCAACAAGAAACATAACATTACTTTACACATCAGATGATAAACACACATGCCTTCACCGATGGTACTTTTAACAATGAGTTGTTTGTGAAAGAACAAGCAATACACTCGTATTTCCTTAGCATATCAGTTAAAATAAATTGCATTTGGTTTGCTAACTTAATCAGGTGAAGCAACAAACACTTAGAACATTACATTACATTACATTACATACTGAACATTACATTCTGAACATATTTTTTGAATAGATAATCAGATGAAGCTTAACCAACTCTTATGCATACAGAACTCAACCTAAAACTTACTAAACAACTTAATCAAGATTGGTCCAATTTAGGATCATTTCCATTGGAATAAGGCATTAATTACAACATAGAAATAATCACAAACATAACTGAGCAAGTAGCTTTATCAATGTCAAACACAACTGAATATCATTAATGACAATAATTACAAACACAACTGAATATCAATGTCAAAAGGCTGAGCAAGTAGCTTTATCAATAGTGGTCTATAAACAAGTTCACTTAAGCTCTAGGATAAGTGTTGTGATTGATTGGTGCTCGGATTCTAAATTGAACAATAATTTTAACCAAATAGGAGACTGTTAACAAATAAAGGCAACACAGTTAAGGCAACACAATTCAATACTACACTAAAACACATTTCAATAATTTCAACCAAATAAGAGGACTCAATATATACCAATTCAGACCTCTATTGAACAACTTGAACTTTGTTAAATGTTAAGCCTGGAAAATTTCACTCACACACGCACAGCAACAATCACTCTGCAGTCTGGACACTTTCACCAAAAAAGCTTAGCCCTAACCAAAATCATGTGCAGTCTATGATGCTCACTGTTTTTGTTCTAAAACTTAAAACATATAGGATAGTAGCATTTGACTGAAAAATCATAGTATTAATTTGATTGATTTCATGTGCAGTCTATGGTGCTAACATATCGAAATCAATAAAATGAAACCCTAAAATCATGTGCAGTCTATGACACCATTTTAGGGCAAACGATATGTGCTTTCTATGGTCCTAAGCTTTCTATGAAAAGCAAAATAGCATTTGACTGAAAAAATCAATCAAATGAAAAGCAAAATCATAGTCAAATGAAACCCTAAAACAAATAGGATAGATCAAAAGCCCTAAAGCTCCAAATCGAAATCAATCAAATGAAACCCTAAAATGATAAGGAAAGCCCTAACCAAAATAAAAAACCCTAAAAATCAAAACGATCAAATCCCTAAAATCGTAATCGATCGAACCCAAAATGGATTCAATCCAATCGAAATTTGGGACTCACGAAACCCTAAATCAAAGGTCAAGATCGAGAGGATGATACCTGCAGCGAGCGAGCTTCGGATATGAAATTTGAGAGAGCTTCGAATCTGGGGCTCACGAAACCCTAAATCAAAAGAGAGGAACAGTATTGAGAGCGAGCTGGGGAGGAGAGGAAGGTGAAGAGCGAGGAGAGAGAAGAGCAGAGCCATACCTGCAGCGAGCGATGCTGATGAATAATCGTGAACTCGTGAAGGAAACCAGTAAAATGTCGGGGAAGAACAATCGCGAGGAAGGGGAAATGTCGGGGGCAACAAGGGAATGAGCAGATGGAAATGCTCCATAAGTAGGGAAGAAGTACCAAAAGTAAGGATCCCCAACTTTTTTTTTTGGCCAGAAATGAGCAGATGGAAGCAAATTGAAGCAATTTGAAGTTTTTGGAGTATGTTCATCCGAACAGACCATTTATCTGCTTTTTTGGAAGAAGAAAAAAAGTAAAACAGCACAAATAAGGATTAGAAAAGTGGGAGCCGAACAGACCCATAGTCTTAGGAGGTTCAGATTAAGTAATTAAATAGTGGATTAAACTTAATTAGAAAATTTTGGACATATTTTGTTGTGGTCATTTATTATTTTATATTTGTGGTTAGTTTATATGATATAATTGATATCAAGCTTTGTTTATTTTATTGTTATAAAATGATAGTTTTATGTTCACTTGATAGTATTAAGTAAAAATAACTTTAGATTCGGAAAAAATAAAACGAAACTTATAAATTAAAAATTGGTAGTTAAACGATTGCCTATATACCTTAATTGATCCACTTTATTTATTACAAATTCTATGAAAGTGGTAAAGTGAATATTATAGGTTTGACTAGACTGATGATATGGCCAAATAAAATATGTTGTTTTATAAACCTATACAGTCTAATTTTCTTTTGCAATATCATAAGTCATATCAAATTTTTAAAGTCCACATCATTACTTTTACGGGAATTGTCACTTGAAAAATTGAATTATTTCATTTTTCAATATATATAGATAGATAGATAGATAGATAGATAAGTGTTTATAATTTGACAACTAATATACAATATATGAAGTTCATATTTTTCTTTTTATTGATATACAATAATTTGTATTATTTATAAGTATTTTTCTAATATCAACGAATTGAAACAGATAATTAACTGATACTTAAAAATAAACTAAAATAAGTTAAAAAAACCACGTGCAAGGCACGGGTAAATCAACTAGTATAGGCATAAAGTGGTTCACATATATATTATACAAGTTATGCACATATAGACATGAAAGTAATGAACATATAGGCATAAAGATCAGTGATGCACATATAAGAAAAATGTCATAAACATGCATGGATAAAAAATGATGAACATTTGGGCATAGAAATAGTGAACATCTATACACAAAATTGATGAGCATCTATGACATATTTACAACGAAAAGTAATGAACGTATAAGAGAAAAACGATGAATATGCATTCATAAAAAAATGATGAACATCTAGGTACAAAAGTGGTGAACATTTGTGCATGAAAGTAATGAACATCAAAGGACAAAAGTGATTAACATGGAAAACATGTTCATGCAAAAAGTGATGAGCGTATAGGAGAAAAACGATGAACATGCATGCAAAAAAAGTGGTGAACACATAGGTACAAATGTGGTGAACATATGGGCATGAAAGTGGTGAACATCTAAGGACATAAGTGATGAACATTGAAAATATGTTCACAACGAAAAGTGATAAACGCATAATAAAAAAGCGATGAACATGCATGTATAAAAAAACTGATGAACATCTAGGTACAGAGTGGTGAATATTTTGTCATAAAAGTGATGTACATCTAAGGACAAAAGTGATGAACATAAAAAATATATTCTCGGCGAGGTGCACACAGATTTTTCCCAAAAAATGTGTATAGTGTGACAAAAATTCGTTTGTGGTGTTTTTGTGCTCTTTTATTGAAAGTCTAGTCTCGGTCGTTTGTTTCTCATATCTGAATGACCGACACGCATTCTCATTTCTCTCCTAGAAAAGCGTTCTCATATGATCATTCTCTTTGTACACTAAAGTCCTACTTCTCTTTCTCACAAGTCGGCTCGTTGGCTATGTCATGTTAGCAAATCTAAATGTTTTTTCCACTTTAACCTTTATTTTTTTACAATTTACATTAAATATACTTACATTAATTTCCTTATTTATCAAATATAACTTATCATATATACAATAAAGAATATGTTTAATAGCATTGTTTAAATAAAATAAAGAAGCAAATCTTTCTTGTCCTCCTTGCTAAGTTGAATGTACTACTAGGATTGTCCCAAAAAATATTATTATAGACTTGCCAAATATATAATCAAGAATATTTTAAATGTAAGATTGACTATTACAATTAAAGTAAGAATTGAACGTATTAGTATATAGGCTTTGTAATATATCTTTATTATTTATTTTATGTATAGTTTAGGTTTTAATTTATATAGTTAAAATAGTTTACTATTTAAATATATAGTTTATATTTAATTATATCCGAGCAAGAAATGAGAAAATATGATAGTTAATTGATTATAAACTTATTTTGACAAAATGCATAAGAAGCTGGAATTGTATATAAGATTAGTAAGCTTTACCATAATGTGGTTCATCAAATGATAATAGACTAATAGTGTGTACACATTATTTTGTTAAAATTGTGTTGGTTCATTCAATCAACGATCTTTCTAACATTTTTGTTAAAATTGTGTTGGTACATATAAATGTCTTATAAAACCCTAGATAGATAAATAATTTTTCTTTTTAAATCAGGATTATTCTTAACGTGTGCATTCAGAGCATTGGCTACAAAAATTGTTCTATTAATATTGTAGCCTCAGCACAAGATACGAAATCATTTTTATAAAATTCTCTATATTTATTACTCCTTTTTTTGCCGTGGGGCACACGTATTACGGAAGTTTGAAAGTCTACTAAAATGTTCTCATGCTTATTTCTTCTTCGTATAGGGTAGAATTGCATAAACTAGTACTTATTTAACTAGTTACTAGTTGAGAGAAATAAAAAATGGTGTTAGGTAAGGAAAAATAATATGTAATTAATTAAATAGTTTAAATGATGAACTAAAAAAACAAGGAGTTCGATCGGGTAATTGTTTGGATGAATTGCCTAAAATGAGAAAATAAAAAATAGAGTACTTTTTATTTTAAAATATCAGAAAATAGAAATTGTTACTTATAACGAGTAAGAACTAATTTTTGATATCCAAACACGGTGCAACGATTTTTCAAAATTTCATATTTTACATAGTTATTAAAATGTAACTGCAGTTTCAATTAATTCCTTAAAAAAAATGCAGTTTCAATTAACTAAACAACTCATACGTCCAAATACACATTAAATATAAAGCATAAAATTGGAATATTTTGACCAAATTAAATATTTATAAAATAAATGAAACTTGAGCTTTTAGTGAAATTTTAAGTAAAGAAACTCAAACTAAAAACACTTTTGGCTCATGTCTTTAATCCAGTCCAATTATTGATATACTGATCTAAAAAGGCCTAAGCGGCCCCGGTCCTGACATTTTAGAGACCTCGGGGCGAAAATAAATGAAAGGTCCTAACATGTTAACTTTGGCCTTTGTTTGACAACTAGATTTATAATTTTTTTATTTATAATGTATTTTTTCACAACAAGTAGTTTCCAAATTTTAAATTTGAATGATATGAGAAAATGTAATTGGGAAAGATGAATACTTATAAATAATAATATATTTATAAATATTATGACCAAACAAACCCTAAACACATGCATAGTTTTTTACGGCAAACAAATTAAAGACTCTAAAATAGTAGATGCTAATAATAAAAATTATGTGTAGAAAACCAAGCAAGACGTAGCCATTCATCCTCGTCACCATCGCCTTAATTGAAAATAAATAAAAGTTAGAAACAATTAAAATTAGGAACAAATGCCAATGATAATAATGCATATATTCTTTATAATATTTTTTTTATCAATTTGGGAGAAGTACTAAGAATAATGCCCATATTTTTCAATTTGGGAGCACATGATAATATGTGGTTGTTTTGATTTAAAAATACATAAAGAAGTATATAGGCAGAGATTTAGGTTCTAGTGAAACAAGGTGTTACGGTAAAACGAAAGTACTAATTATATCCATTGGATGAATAAATGATGAACAACCTGGATTGAATCTTTTGGGGTGCATATAAAAATGATAGTCGAGCATGTAGATGATTTGGGTTAAAATTGTGATTTTATTGGGATATTATTACTTTTATTTCTCTTTCCTAAACCATTTATATTTATCTCTCTATATCGATCTCCACATTTCTCTCTACCTAATATTTCAATATCTTCATCTTCTATTGCACTCTTCAAATTCAACGCTTCTTCATCTCAAGGTTCTTCTTCTTCAATCTTTCGTCTCAAGTGCACTCATAAATTTCAACGCTTTGTTGTTTCAACATCTTCATCGTTCAAGCGGTTTTTCGAATAGGTATGTAAAAAGTTTCAACTTTTGTTTCAAAATTTTTAGGTTCTTAATTAGATTTATAGAATAGACAAATTAAAAGTGTTAATTTTTCTAATTTTATCCAGGGATTCCATTGTTGCACATATCAATTACGTGAAAAAGATCGATGTCGTCGGTTTCTACTACAAGATTTGATCAATCGTGATGCCTATGAATCGCTGATGATGAGGGATTCCATTGTTGCTTCTTGGACTTTCGATTGCTATGCCGTTCAATCTGACCATCCGCTTGGATTTACAAGATCGATAGTCCTGAATTGAGTAGTGATATTCGTGTAATTATGTGATATTATTTATTGATTATGTGGTGACCGATATTCATGATTCCAGTGGTGATATTCATGATTCCAGTGCGATATTCATGTAACTGAGTGTGATATTCATGTAATTGATATTCATATAATTGAGTCTGACATTCATATTATTAAGTGTTGATATTCAAGTTTTAAGTTGTGATATTCGTGTTTTTAAGAAATTAAATATTAAAATATTAAACAAATATATTCATACAAACATGAATGATATTCGAGAAACAAATATACATCTGCGAATTTGTAGAGCTTTAGGGCACACTTGATCGATATTCATAAACGCATGATCGATATTTATGAACCCTGTAAAATCGTTGATTGATATTCATACACGCATAATCGATATTCATCCACTTTAAAAATTGTTGAACGATGAAAATAAAATTGCATTATTTTTGGAGAAGTTTGCAGGTCGGGCTATGGAGTTTTTTTTGCTTCCATTCAACTGGATACGGAAGATGATGAACACCACGAAGGGAAACAATTTTGAAGAAGATTTTGTTTTCTCTCTCCTTCAATTTTATCTTTTTTAGATTTTCCTAATTAAAATATTCTATAACTACCTAATTTGCACCCTTATTTAATTTCTATGTAAACAACCACACCATATCTCCAAAATTCTCATAATCCATCCCTCCATCATCTCTCATCCAATGCTCCATATTTATCCTTTCGTTTTATCACAACAATCGTTTTACCCGAACCCACCTCTATAGGCGGATTGGGCCTTCTTTGGTCTATACATAAATGAAGAAGTTGCAAGACAGTTTCGAACCTGCGTGTACAGCTTAAAAAATGAGGGCATAAGCCACTGGGATAATTTATTTTATTGCTACAATTACTAGCAATAATATAATAATGTTTTAACTTATTGGGCTCTACGCCGACACACCGCTGCTTATGCCCCAGGGTCGGGCCTGGGCCTAGATCATGCCATACTTCAAAACTCATGTCCATGTAGTTTGAAAGCTATCATATTAAAAGTGAATGCTCTTTTGTTGAGCAAAACTCATTTTGTTGTTCTTTTGATTCAAGCTTGGGTGTCAAATCTTTGCTGTAATTATGGAGTTGAAATAGGATGGAGTTTGAGTTATTCCAATTGTGTTGTGGTCGTGTTCTAGGCTCTTGAATATCCCTCTTTTCGTGGGGAAGATGTCATGATTGAGACTCCTATAGATCAATCATGCAGAAGTGATTGATTTTGTCTTGATCTTGTCTGACCGTTTTCCGACGGCATTTTCTTCCGATCCTGCTTTTCTCTCCTCTCTCCCTATGTCGATTAGGCTCTTTAATTGATTTGTTGTAATTTTCTTGTTTGATTAATTTTGTCCGACAACGATTTATCGGCCTCTTGTTTTACCGTACATTACTATTATTATAAGGAGTAAATCGAATAAAAGAGGTAGTAACATCAATTTTTTGAATTGACTTTTATAGGGTTTATCTTATTTTAATTTAGTATACCTATTCCAAATCAAAATTTGGAGCGATATTTAAATTAAATTGTCGAGTACATATTCTATGTCCGATGGAAAATGTATAGTAGGAATCTACTCCTATATAATATATATATATATATTAAGGGTAAGCAAGGAAACATGTAACTTTCCATAGGAAAAGATGCGGAGTTTGAGCTTCCTAAGCTACCAAAAACCCTTCTCCAGAAAGCACTCATACAAGCCAAGACCACCACAACCACCACCACCACAACCGCTAAAAACGCTCCCTTCCACCACCAACCACTACAACAACTCGCGGCGGTTCCACCCCAACACCCAAGAAATGCGGCGAGTATTCGACAAGTACGACACCAACAACGACGGTCGAATCTCCCTGGCGGAGTACAGGGCGGCGGTCCGGGCCACGGGCGGGCCCCGCTTCCTAGACGAGGCCGCGGTGAGGCGGATGTTCGAGGTGGCCGACAAGGACGGGGACGGGTTCGTGGACTTCGAGGAGTTTTTGGGGGTGAACGCCGGCATAAAGATGGCTGACATAAGAGGGGCGTTTCGGGTTTTCGACCTCGACGGAGACGGGCGCATAAGCGCGGAGGAGGTGGCGGAGGTGCTGCGGAGGATCGGCGGGTTTGAAGGGTGTGGGGTGGAGGCGTGTAGGAGGATGGTGAGGGGAGTTGATAAGGATGGAGATGGATTGGTTGATATGGACGAGTTTACTTGTATGATGACTCGTACTATGAAGTTATATGGTTTCTAATTCAATGTTTGCATCATATATAGTCTTTAATTTTGGGGTAAGATTTGATTATGTAGATTTGTTGCTAGAGATCGATGGATCTACTTGAGTTATAATAATTATGAAATATTTTAATCTAGCTTGTAATTGTAACTGTACTTGAAATGAATTATAGTTTTGTTCCTGATTTAGTTATATACTTCAGCTTAGAAGTATATATCGTAGAATTCTTATTTTATTTTGATTTTTTTAGTGTGTTCGTAATAACTTTTTCATGTTTAGTAATAACTAGTTTAATCCTGCACGAATTGGTTTATCACGGAATATGTTTATCGGATTATTATTTAGATGCTTAAAAAGGTAAATTATATCTTCAAAGTATTTATGGAAGAAAATTGTGCGATTTATTTGATCCCTTCATAATTTATGTAATGAAAAAAATTAAGATTTTGATTCACTCCATTTTCAGAAGTCACGATATTGATCTTCATAAGATCACCAACCAATATGTATAGTATATTAGGAAATGATCAAATATTTGTTATATATTTTCATAATTTAAAAGGTAAAATTATATTTTCAAAATATTTATGAAAAAAAGTAGATCAAAATAATTGGAGAGTGTGTGCAAATCCGGCTATTATAGGTAGTAATTTTATTTTGTTTGATTTTATTAGTTTTTTGACATATCTGTCGAAAAAATATGAGGGTGACACGTGGCAAATTGAATATAGAAGCGTCACGTGTCAGCGTAAATTTCGGGCTCATTCTGCGGGCGTCACGTGACGCAGTTATTATTCTGCTTTAGTAATTAAGTTTGCCCTATCAGATACTAGAGCATGTCCCACTTCCTATTCCTTTCCTCCATCTCGATCATATTATGTTCCAACTCAATGTTCTTCACCTAAAAAAATTGTGCTTGATTCTCCCTCTTTTGTGCCTCCTCTTCCATCGCCAATTCATGCGCTCTATTACACATGGCCAGTTTTTCTCTCGCAATCTCCTTAAGTTGCTCATCATCTTCAGCACAACTATGGATGCCACTTTTCCCCCTTTCTCTTAGTTTTCTTTATACCCTTTGGACGTTGAATAGAAACCCTAGTGAATGCACTTCTCAGAGTATCTTGATTAGAAGTATCACCTTCCATATCAAAGCTTGATCTTTTCGAGCTTGCAACACTTCCCGATCTTGGGTTCATCCCGCTGACCTTGTTCATATAAGAATGACTCCATTTTGGCTCCTTCCGAAGAGCTTGCCATGCATGAATATAAGAAAACCTCTTCCCCTCATCATTGAGATACTTCTCATGTGCCTTCTGGACAACGTCATCCTCTGACTGCCCACTCGCTTTTTCTCTAGAGGTCTCCCCGTAATTACCATTAAACTTAGAAACAACATGACTACATGTGTGCCATCTATTCTTATAACTTTTCAGAGTTCGGTCGTCGGCATCTGGATGTTTTCAAGTGTTCCAATAGGCTTGAACACGCTTCTAGAATGAATTTGACGTTTGATTGGTGTTTGTTACGGTGTTAGTACTGGTGTTTATGTACCCACTGATGAGGAGCAAATCATCAGCCTCACTCTAGGGTATTTTTTGGGTTTAGGGGTGTCACCACCGACACGAGCAGCACGACAACGTCCACGACGACAACCACGATCACTACGCTGAGTTTGGTCGAGTGAATCATCAACATCTTTGGGTTTAGTGCTGAAGCTTGGGACCTCCATGGATTGAAATGCACCTCCGGTTGTGGCTTGAGTTTGTGAATTTTGAGAGAGGATTTGTGTAAAATACTGCATATTATACGAATCTAAGAACAAAACTTGAAAGTTATTTAGGCTAAAAGTCGCTAGGCGGGAGCTGGAGGTGAGGGGGGCCTAGCGCCTAGGCGGATTAAAAATTAATGTTTGATCCATGTGATTATTTTACTATGTTCTCTCAAATCCCTTAATGTATATAAAACTATGTTGCGGTGACGTTCGATGTTTTATTATGGGCCTTAATTTACAAAGCATAACCTAAAACTATGTTCTATGCATCCGTAATCTCCTAAGATGTTGCTTCTTACACAACATTAGAAGTTTCTTCTCGCCTAGGCGGCCCTAGGCGGGGGATGACTGCCTAGCACCAAGCAGAGGCCTAGGCAGCCCTAGGCGGAGATTTTTAGAACACTGCTTGGTTTTGATTCATGATGAGAGATTAAGAAGAGAGGAATGAGAGATTGAGAAGAGAGTAATGAAAGATTGAGAAGAGAGAAATGAACAGGGAATATGTGAGTTTTACAATGACCACTAATCTTAAAAATTTAATATCTATATCATGACATACATGCAAAAGCTTAAAACTTTAATATCAATTGTCCTAATCTTACCTACCATGACTCGCCTACCATAATTTAATATAAATAATTTTAGTTAGTACATTTTTAATTTTGAACTATCCTAAATAATAATAATATAGTTTATTTGGACTTAATTATATCAAAACTTGTCAAAATTCATACATAAAATTTATAAAGTTTCTCCCCTATGTCATTTTAATATAAATAAATTAAATTGGTATTTATTTTTATTTCAAATCACCATAAATAATAATAATATGATTTATTTTCACTTAATGATATACAAAATATATAAATAAAATAAAATATACCAAAATGGGTGTCTATGGATAGAGAAAAATATAACTAGAATTATGGTATTGTTTCTACATACCGGTTTTTCATAGTTTATTTTTTTAATTAATAATTGACGACCAAGATTTACACCACGCATCGCGCGCGATGCGTAGCCGCGCCTAGCTTCCATAAGAAGTGTTTGAAAGGTGGTACAACACCGACGTCGTTTTGTATGTTTTCTGGGCAAATTTGTTTTTTTCTGCCAAACGCACCTTAACACGAGACGCCCTTCTCTTCGTCCCATTTGCTCAATTTATGGGCCTCTTCAACCGATCCCTTGGGCTTTATTTATTATTTTAATAAATAAATTCTGAAAGCCCCATGAAATCCCTCTAATAAACATGTCCTAAACCAGCTTGCCAAATTTCAAGAATTGTAGATGAAACAATATCAGAAAAACAAAACTGAAGGTGTTGAAAGGTCCACGTTACAATCACGAGTGGAGAAAAATTACAAGAGTGTACTTTATTTTAAAATGTATGCCTTCATCCCTGATTTAGATGTGGTTAACCTGATTGACACAACCCAATGCTCCTCTCCATTTCTAAGGTTCTCTTTCAGCAATATAAACATGTATCTAAAATTTGATTGTTGATCAGTCAACGGTCAATGATCAAACCATGATCATGGGGGAGGTGATAGGGTATAGGTGAATGTTTGTGTGCTAGCTCAAACCTACCGTCAAGCCTTCCATCCTAGCCTTCCATGGTCTCTAAAAAGGATGGCTTCTGTTGCTCCTCATGTTTCACTGTAAAAATCCATTTCACTAGAGCCTAACTCGCAATTAACAACAACAACATCAACCCAGTATATCTCGCATATGTGGGTTTAGGGGGTCAAGATGTACGCATCCTTTTCTAGATCAAGTGGAGAGAATGCTTCCAAAAAGACACATGAAAAGTTAAGGCAAAGAAGAAAGACAAGAAGTCCATAACAAAAGCAAGCACACATGACAAAGGAACAATTTAAAGCACGCACACAAGAAACAATAGACCTTAGAACCTCTAAACTAAGATCCTATGATATACCACCAGCAACTCCACACCCTTATGCCCAATACCTTAAATTCGGCCCCTAAAAACTCGATGATCTAATCTAGATCTCCAATACTCATATCTTCTCCATCCACATGACCATATCCTTGGTCATATTTCCTGGGAGAGTCAATAGGATGAGGTCTTGTCTTTTTCAACTTTTATTGGGCAATTAGTATATAAATATAAATTTTGCAAGATCCATGCTTAGAGTTAGTCAGAATTTGATAGTTATTAAGCATACCTCGATGTCTGATATTTCAAATGGTTAGTAATTTTATGTCATGAGGACTCACCATAGTCCACATATAATATTACCATATTTATATTATAATTTTATTTACATTGTCACTCACTAGTCATTATATACATATTTCTATATCAATTAAATATACTATTTTTGGAAATATTTTTTATCTAAATATAAAAATAATAAATAAATTTTGGGCAAAACACTTGCACTAAGCTAGTTTCGCCTAAATAAATAGATAGATGTATCGATCCTTAGGATTTTTGACCCTTTAAGGGGGTCAAATAGCAAGTTTGGACTCCTAATTAAATAAATTAGCTCATTGACCCCCTAATCCTTTAAAAATTCCTAAACTCGAAATCCTACACCTTAAATCCTAACCCCTAAACCCTAAAAAAATACTTTCACCCCCCTTTGGGCCATATGTGTAGTAATAAGGGGTCATACTTGCAATTTTGGAAAAAATGGGCATAAACTTACTATTTTTTTTCCTTAACCAATTTTCTCTGGATGTAAAGATCTACAAATCAAATAATGGGCCATGGGCCAGCTTTCCAGCCCAATTGACTAACTTTAATATGATCCGTTAGTTCAAGGATACCATGGCCCACCTTGTTATTGCATAATTTTATAATACTAACGTCTAACGCATAACAGTGATCTCTCAAACGGTCGAAATTGAAAATTTGAAAATTCTCGTTCACCCTCAAAAAAGGAAAGAAAGCTTAAGCAAAGTAATCAAAGAACCTGACCTTATACACTCATCTTCATTCCTACATCAAATTCACAATCGAAAAATCCTTTTATTCTCTCTTCTGAACTTCTTTTGCTTCTCATCTCTCCGATTACCTTCATGGAAAATCTCGCGTTCGTAGCCCAAGAAGCCCTAATTTCAGGCCTTTCTGAACCTAGGGTTTTGGATCCGGAAATGGCTTCCTTCATCAATAATCAACCATTTCCAATGGAATGTAAACCCTTTGTTCAAGAGCAAGATTTCCCGATGGCCGAAGGTGAAGAATATCAGGGAGATTCCATGGTTTGCAATTCGGGCTCAAGACTGGTGCGCGGTGGGTTTTCGGAACGGAGCTGTTCAGGTTGGATTTCGCTTCGTTTTAGTTACTGCTCAAATAAAAGAGTTACGCTTCTATGAATGGTTTTGAAATGACTTGAATTGTCCAATTTAGAGATGCAAAGAGGGAAAATGAGATGATAATGTAGCCTAGGTGGAAAGACAACATATCTTGATTTTATTATCCGTAAAATTTGTTCCCAATTGAACATTACAATAAATTGAAAAACTATAGAGCGTAGATTTCTATTCAAATTTTTAGTAAACTAATCAGGGTGTTGCGAATTCTTGTAAGTAACTTTAACTGTCTTGAATCAGAGGATGCAATCATGTTCGTAAATGCTGGAGACGAAGCCCTGAGAGAAGTCGATTCTCGCATAAATCTAGTTGGCGATGCTTATTATAGTGGTGGAAACGTTTTGCGAACTAATGAAAGCATAGATGATGCTGGTGACTATCCATTTGTGTACCAAACAGCAAGATTTGGGAACTTCAGCTACCAGTTCAACAATCTTCCTCCTGGAAACTACTTTGCTGACCTTCATTTTGCAGAGATTATAAACACAAATGGGCCAAAAGGGATGAGATTGTTCAATGTCTTGATCCAGGGTGAGAAGGCAAGGACACTAAATTCAATATTCATTTCCTTTATATATATTGAAGTTGAGAAAAAATAGAATTACAAACAATAAACATAGTAACATTACTCTACTAATTGGCAGGTGCTTTCTGAGTTTGATATATTTGCCCTTGTTGGAGCAAACAAGCCAGTACAGTTAGTTGATTCTAGACTATCTGTTAAAGAGGATGGCATGATAGTGATAAGATTTGAAGAGGTTCTTGGTAGCGCAATGGTTAGTGGGATTTGCATTAGAAGAGCACCAGAGTTGTTTGGTATGTCTGATTTGGGTTTTTGAAGAATTGTTTCTCGTTCTAGAATGCCGTTTCCTCACAAGTTTTACTTCATGACAGAGGCTCAACCCACAAACGAATTCCTTAGATGCCATAGCTGTACTGCTCAGATTGAAGTTCCATTAGCTTTGGTAAGTCAATAATGGAGGAAATTTCGTTTTCAATTACAAGGATAAACTTATAGTTAGTTTTCTGTTATGCTAATATTTTTTTTACATAGGCACGCGATATGAAGCAGAAAAACAAAGCAAAGTATGAAAAGAAAATAGAAGATCTCACCATTCAGGTCCAGCGCAAGAAAGAGGAATGTTCAGAAGCTTGGATGTCATTAGCTGCAGCTAACCAGCAGCTGGAGAATATTAGGTCAGAACTTGACAAGAAATTCATGGACACTTTTTCTCAAGGTAAGTGCTTAGTCCAGCTATGAGCTAGATTGGTTAGTAGAGGTTTGGGTTGTGGTGCTGTGTCTTTTCGACCTGTCATGATGAAGTCAATGAGCAATCAGTCAGCAACATCTTTGGTAAACAAGAAAAATAATAGCTGATAATCAAGAAGTTAGCCGTTTTGATTGTACTAATTCACCAATGAAACGGTCGAAATTTAGTGTTCATCACAAAAAATCAACATTAAAATACGACCGACATTTTTTTATTTCATCTTTGTGAAACTACAGTGGTCTATATCATTTACAGACCAAATATTCTAACCCCCATCACTTTACAGACCAAAAGTTGGTGAAGCAAGCTGACGACTTGAAGGCAATATCTACCAAATATGAAAAAGACAAGAGATTTTGGATCACAGCAATTGCTGATCTGGAAAAGAAAATAAAGGTTGCAATCCTGGTTTTGTTGTTCCGAATACTACATTTAGTGTTATTTGACATTATGTTGGATATATGACCAAAGTCTATCCTTTTTTAAACTTCTACAGACAATGAAACAAGAGCATAACCAGCTCTCTCGTGAAGCACATGAATGTGCAGATTCAATTCCGGAGCTAAACCAAATGATATCTGCAGTTCAGGTCCTTGGTAAGTTTGAGTATCCCAGATCCTTCACTTCAAAAATTTATGGAAATTAAGGAATGGATATCTAAATGATCTGAATTCTAGTTTCCGAGTGCAAGGATCTCAAAATGAAGTATCTTGAAGAGCAAAAGATGAGAAAGAAGTACTTTAACCAAGTGCAAGAGGTGAAAGGTATGGTCTAGTATATGTTGCTCAACACACTGCTTCCTTTCATATGATGTATGACAGTAGAATCTGACCATGGCCATTAAATTCAGGAAATATTAGAGTCTTTTGTCGGTGTCGACCATTGTCTAAGCAAGAACAGGCAGCAGGGTGCACGACAACTGTGGATTTTGAAGGAGCCAAAGACGGGGATATCACAACCTTGACGGGTGAATTAAAAAAAAAGACCTTCAAGTTTGATAGAGTTTACACGCCAAAAGATGACCAAGGTATAAACAGATCAATGAAGAGTTTCAGATGTATAATGTTTGTGTTAGATGCTATTTGGAATTTGAGATTTGAGAGTTTGCTCTTTATTGTACAGTTGATGTATTTGCTGATGCTTCTCCAATGGTAACATCGGTCTTGGATGGCTACAATGTTTGTATTTTTGCATACGGACAGACTGGGACAGGAAAGACTTTCACAATGGAGGGAACAGAGCAGAATAGAGGAGTCAATTATAGGACTCTTGATCAGCTTTTCAAAGTTGTTCAGGATAGGAGTGACACTTCCACTTATGAAATATATGTTAGTGTACTAGAAATCTACAACGAGCAGATTCGGGACCTGCTCTCTACTTCTCCTCCCACTAAAAGGTAAATGTCATTGTACTACGGCTGTGGGTTGGTAAGGTAGCATCTCGTACTGACTTTTTCCCATTATAATGCTAGGTTGGAGATAAAACAAGCACCAGAAGGATCTCATCATGTTCCAGGGATTGTTGAAGCAAAAGTGGAAAACATAAAAGAAGCTTGGGAGATCTTGCGAATTGGAAGTAATGCTAGGGCAGTTGGATCTAACAATGTGAATGAGCACAGCAGTCGGTCTCACTGGTAATAACTCAGTTTTGGACTTATCCCTTTGAACAACTAAATGCATTCTTCATTTCTGAAATGATATTAAACATCACCTGATGTTGTTTCCAGCATGCTCTGTGTATCGGTAAGAGCTAAGAGCTTAATAAATGGCGATTCCACCAAGAGCAATCTCTGGCTTGTGGACTTGGCAGGGAGTGAGAGACTTGCAAAGACTGATGTGCAGGGAGAGCGACTCAAGGAAGCTCAGAATATCAATAAGTCTCTTTCAGCTTTAGGAGATGTCATCTCTGCTTTAGCAAATAAGAGCAATCATATCCCTTACAGGTGACAAATTGTTCTATCAACTCCTATCGCTAGTACAATGCACAGGACTTTGTTCTTATGTTGTTTCTGTCTTCTTGCTGCAGGAACTCCAAGTTAACACATCTATTACAAGATTCATTAGGTAAACAAGTATACTATACTTCATTCTCTTAACTTTGTTAGGGAGAATTTTCCTACAATTTGTCGATAATATTCATTTGTTTGCGTTCTTCATTTCTGCAGGGGGTGACTCCAAAGCTTTGATGTTCGTCCAAATTAGTCCTGCAGACAAAGACTTAAATGAGACCGTGAGCTCACTAAACTTTGCTAGTCGTGTGCGTGGAGTTGACTTGGGCCCCGCTAAGAGGCAAGTTGATACCGGTGAACTTCAGAAGACTAAGTTGCTGGTAAAACAAGTAGTGCCTTTTACTAAATGCTAGTATCTTTAATGGCCATCTATCTAATGTACTCTTCTAACTTTGTAGCTTGACAAAGCAAAGATGGAAGCTAGAGCCAAGGATGAATCCATAAGAAAGCTAGAAGAGAATTTACAAAACTTGGAAAACAAGGCTAAAGGAAGGGACAATACATACAAAACGCAGCAGGAAAAAATTAGAGAACTTGAAGATGAACTTGGAGCGAAATCAGCTTTACACAGCCAAACAGAAAAGCAAATTTTACAACTTCAAGAGAGACTGAAAGGAAAAGAAGAAGTTTGCTATAGCCTGCAGCACAAGGTATTCTTTTGGCCTTTACCCACTTCAATTTATTTAACAATCAACAATACATACAAAACTGAGTTGCTTTTGCTTTTCCTCTGGTATTCATGAAGGTGAAAGAGCTAGAAAACAATCTTAGAGAAAGTGAACTCTCTGATTCTGCTACAATTGAACAGGTAACAGCATCAAGTCTGATCATATGAAGAGTTTGCAGTGATTTCTTTTTGTGATTGCAATTTGAAGCATTTTTGCTATGATGCTACCTAAGAAAATTCAGAATTAAGCAATTTATACTTTATTGTTAACCAGGTCAAGGCCCTTGAGAAGAAGCTAAAGGAGCAAATTCTGGAATCCCAATCACATTCATTAGTTCTACAAGATAAGGTTAATTTCCGTATTGCTTTTTAAATGATAAATGTGCCGATTCTATTCCAACTACTAAACTTGTTTTTACTTGTATCTTAACAGATTAATGAGCTTCAGTCAAAATTAAAGCAGCAGGAACAGATTGAAGAAGAGACTTCCAAGCTTCATTATAAGGTATCTCAACTCGAGTAGCTTTGAGTTTCCAAACTAACTGAAATTGTCACTTATGTTTTGATCACCATTGTCAGATAAATGAGCTAGAGGCGAAGTTGAGAGAACAAGAACAACAAGCGCAGCTCGTACATTTTGTACATCCAGAAGCAACTCCTGTTGCCGTTGGATTTCATCCAACAAGGAACAATGGGATACTGTGTGAAGTGGATCCTTTTATCCTAAAGAGCTCCACGTCATCAAACCGAATGAGCAACGGCTCCACATTGGCAAAGGGAAAAGAGGTTTCAAATGAGATCATTAGAAGGAAGAGAGGCTCCAAGGAGTTCAGAGGGGGCGACACAGAGAACAACATGCCCGCGTCAGCTGCAATGCAGCAGCACGATAAGAGGATCAGAAAGTCGGACCCGCCAAAGCCATTTCCGAGGCTAACGAGGGTGACTAAGCCAGTCGCTGGTCCCACCACTCAGAGGCCTTCCTCCATTAATGGTCGCAGCAGCAGAGACCAGATCCAGGGCAACAACAAGGATAGAGATTTGAAGAAGAGGATGTGGTGCTGATAAATGTTGTGGTGGGTTTTTTATGAAGAAGCCAACTTCTTAAATGTTGCCTTCTTGTAATCTTCAGTATATACACAAGATTTGGGTTTGTCTAATTTGTTGATTTGGATTGCTCGTTGACTCTCTTTAGGGGTGATTTGTATGTACATTGACTGTGATTTGGGTATGGCTAGCTCAGATTGTGTTTCATGAGTCTCTGTTATGTGATGATCATGTTAGTTATCGTCAAATACACGTGGCATAATAACCAATATTCTAACTTGTGTTGTGCATCAGATATTTCTTCACCCAAAGTCTATTCCATTCATCTTCTATATTTACAATTCATACTACATTACTACATATGCAACCACAATGTTAGTGATTATATGATGTAATTGCTTTTATTAGCCACATGTTGGTTGATTGAGAAACATGAATGGGCTAATTTACTAACGTTATGGTTGCAGTGTGCTTTATGGGTTGAATTAACCGGTGAAGAATATTTGATACACAAGAGCAAGTTAAGAAATTAGAATATTGGATGTAACATAGGTTCACTCCTTATTCCTCCCTCTAGTTACTTTTGTTGTATCCAATGCTTACATATCCTCTAACATCAAATAAATATAAAGCATGCATGAGATAATAATCTTTTGTAGCAATTTGTCAAATTGTACTAATCATATGGAAATAACTAAAACAAAATAGTGTATATATATAGCTTGCTTCATCAATACAATTTTCAAAACGAGTATTCTTAACCTATATCCTAAGAACATATGTTAGAAAGACTATATATGTCAGTACTATGTACATAACATGCATATTAATTATTCTATAAAAAAACATGCATATTAATTAATCAAAGAAAACATGCAACAATGTTGCCTTTATTTTTAACATAATTTTTTTACTTATTAGTTTAATTTTTTTTAAGGGTTTACTCGTTCTCTTTTAGAAAATATTTTAAATATAATTTTTTATTTTAACTTATTAGCATGTGTCCATAAACACACTAAAAAAACGGACTTACTAATCATATGAAAAGAACTACAACAACATAATGTGTATATATATAGCTTGCTTCACCAATACAATTTCCAAAACAAGTATTCTCTGCATGCATATATGCAATTCAATACATAGTACCAAGAGGCAGGACCTATATATTTTAGGAAATAATGCATATCATCACCAACATAAACATACAATATGTGTATCTAACATATCACAGACTGCCACTTAGAGTACTTCAAACATCTCTTTTGAAATATATATATATATATATAAACAGCTTCAATTAATTGTACGTTGAGTACACCAACCACAGGAATGGTCACCAACTCATCCACCTCTTCAAGTTGACGCTTCTTGCATTGCCACTAGTACTACTGTTCGATGCCATCCTCTCATTCTTGTTGCCGCCATTGTTGTTGCTGCTTTCTCCGCCGCCAAAAAGCCACTGTGTGGTGGCAGCAGATGGCGTGCTCATCATCATCTGATGTTCTTCTCCGTTACTCCCCGCATCAACATCAACATCAGCATCAGAATAATGATCATGATCATGATAAGAATGTGGGTTTGTAACCTCCACCTCCTGATTCCCAAACAACAAAATAGGCTTCGAAGCCATGACGTCAGCGGGCCCCACCCCCCCTTCCTTTTTCTGGTAATTGTTGTCCTTATTATCCAGACTGCCGCCGCCGCCGTAGAGCAGGGGCAGCAGAGCAACCCTCTGCTGCTGCTGCAATTGCTTCCAGTAGTAAATCTGATCACCAAAATTAGTATTATTATTATTAAAAGGGAAGCCCCGGAGCAGATCAAGGAGGGGCCCGCCGCCGCCTCCTGCTGCACCTACTAGGTGGTGGTCTCCGAAGGGGGAGAGATTTGGCGGGTAGAGCCCACTTCCGGCGACCTGAAAGTCCACCGCCGGCGAGATTCCCGCGAGGGGGTCGATGCCGGCGGCGGCGGAGGTTGAGGAGGAGGGCTTCTTGATCTTGCGGGAGGGTCCGCCGAGGGGGATGTTGCGGAGGGTGCCTCCCTGGGTCCAGTAGCGGCGGCAGGTCTTGCAGAAGTGGCGCGGCTGAGAGAGGCTGTAGTTGTTGTAGTAGCAGAACTTGGTGTTGCTCGAGTCGCACCGCGGGCACCTCACCCCGGAGCGCTGCGCTGGCAGCGGAGGAGGAGACATGGCGTCTTGGAGAATTAAGTGGGGAATTTGAGAAATGTTGAGTGAGAGGAAATTAAAATGTGAAAGAGGTAGAAATTTAGTAGAGAAAAAGAAGAGAGGCCGGTAACAGAAATATGCATTGCAGGCAACGTGATATATGAGGATGAAGAGCATAATTCTTTTTATTTTACTATCACGGTAAAAACTTCAAACTAAAGTGAATTTCTATCTGTTTATAGTCAGTGTCTGTTCGGTGGAGACGAAAGGAGAGATGAAATGGGGGTTGAAGTGGGGGTTTAAGAGATGAAGCAAATTGATTAATGTTGGGGGACATTAAGGAAAAATGGGGGTTGAAGTGTGAGTTGAACCCATTTGCTTCAACTTCAATGAAAGAGCTCATATGTAGCTCCCTTTTCACACTTAGTAAAATTAACTCAAATATATTATCTATGTTCACATGCTAACAATTTAAAATATAAAATTATCTTTAAAATATTTTCTAAAAAAAAATTGATAAATCCTTAACGAAAAAGATTAAACGAATAACTAGAATTATTATTGGTAAAAAAGAATTCTTAGAGTTTACTCATGTGGACAAACTAGAAAAAACTTTTAATTTAAGGTTAATAAAACCAACTTTTCAAAAGAATGAGATAATGGCCCGTCGCCTCCATATCATAAGAACTAACACTCTTAAGGACGGGAGACAAAAAATAAAACGAAAAAACATCGTGAAAAATTGACATATATTTTAGTTAATCGTATATATTATTTGAAAATTATGGTATAGCTAACGGATCGGAATAAAATGTGGCTATAAAATATGATTATGGTTAGTGATATCTTTTAGTTTGGTTATGAATAACGATTTTTTCTCAATTGGTAGACAAATCGGGTTAATTTCTATTTTTTCAACTAGTTATTAATAATCCAAGAGATCGAAGGAACAAAATACAATCAAAACCTGATGAGATCGGCTAATAGACTAAAAACTATATTACCTCGTCTTATCTCTCCTTTAAAAGGAGCTTTTGTGTAAGGACGGTCATTTTAAGACAACATTGTATTAGCTCACGAAAATTTTCACATTTCATAATAAAAAAAAAAGGGAAAGCGAATTCTATGACAAATTAGATTGGAAATTGATTACACAGATCCTCCTTAAATTTTGATTCGCAAATGATTGGGTTAAGCTTCTAATAACCCATATCACATCCACTTCTTTTTCTGTCCTCGTCAACAATGAACCTGATCCTCCCTTTTGTCCACACTGTGGCCTTAGAGAGGGTGATCCTAATGAGCCTTTCATTTTCATCATTTGTATGGAATACTAATCACGTACACTTACCTTAGAACCACAACAACGGAATACAAAGGTGGGTATTCAATTAACCAGAAACGATACTTGAATTCCTTTTCGACACTTTGATTCTTGCTAATGCATCTCAAACCAATATGATTTACATAAAAAATTTACTCACTAATTTCACACAAATTTTGGGACTATCAATTAATTACCATAAAAGCACGTTTCAAACACCTAACAACATCACTCCCTAGCAAACAACAACTTAAGCTTCCCTTTTGAATATTCAAGTCACCACATCAATGGAAAAATATTTGTGCATCCCAATGGTTCGTGACCAAGTCAAAAAGAGATCTTCAATTACTCAATATTGAGTCTTCGAAAACAACTATCGAAGTGGAAAGTGAATTCTCTATCTCAAGCCGGATGCATCATCCAATCCAATCTTCTATCAAAAATCAATTACTTAATGCAGAGTTTTCTACTACCAACATCAATTTGTAATGAAATACATCAAATTAATAAAGACTTTTTCTGGAACAAAAACTCACAAAACCATCATCCCTTAATTAGTTGGGACAACACATGTCGTCCCAAAACTTATGAGGGTTTGGGGATCCACAAATTAGAAGAAATAAATAAATCTTTACAAATGATTTTTTTTGGAAATTGTTAATAGAACATGACAACATGTGGGTCCGTATAATAACAGAAAAATACTCGTGCTTTTTCTGATATTTTCTCCTACAAAAGGAAATCTAAACAATCATGGCAATTTCAAGATCATTGCACATCCGAGATATCTTTAAAAAAAGGATTTCTTGGGAGCTAGGTAACGGACACTGACAAGGCCAGAAATCGGTGTCGTTTTCCTGTCAAAGAAATCCTAATTCACCTACTACAGAGTATAACAAGCAAGTCAGGGTCGATCCCACAGGGAGTCAGTTATCTGTATGCAATAACGTGTGACTAACAAGTAACAGAGGGGTTTTAGAGTAATTGCAAAATAACAAAGATGCAAGATCTCACAGAAGATGAAATATGATGAGAAAAAGTATTCCACTAGACAAATATCCACACAGCAGATGAAATAGGTTGATCACTGAAAACTATTGTTCCAAGTTCTTTTTATAATCTTATAGTTGTTCCCACCCTGATCTTAAGTACTATCGATTCTCACAGTTGTCGATAGACTTATTACCCTATCAATGGGAAAATACCACCGATTCTCACAGTTGTCGGCGAACTTTACCACTAACACAGCAATAGCAATGCACACAAGGATATATGATACATGCAAATATAAGGACACCCTACTACTTAACATGCAAATAATTCTCACTCACGATTACGCGCTCGGAACCCATATACGCAATAATCGTGTTTGCCACTAGATATGCACTCGGAACCCCTATATGAAAATCCTAGCACTATGATAGATGTCGAAAAACCTAGTTAGCTACGCTAGAAGAATCAACATAAACCAATAGATAATATGCTCAAGAGAATTAAACCAACTTTATAAGATATAGAACAAGGAATATAAATCTCACAACCAATTCATTGCAGTGCTTCAATTATCTAGCGAAACAAAGGTGTTTAGCTCTCCATTCGTTCAAACCCTAGAAGTGGAATGAATAATAGAGAGGACCGAACTCCTTACAAAAACTAGAAAAGGTTCTTAAATAGGTTTTAGAAAACTAACCTAGCAAATAAGGAAAGTAAATAATAACAATTATAAAGTAAAAAATACTAAAAAGGAAATAATTCAACGCTGGTCGCGAGGCGTCGTCCTCCACCGCGGGGCGGTGAGTTCCACCGCGGGGCGGTGAGTTCCACCGCTGGGCGGTGGCTTCGCTGTGATTCCCTTCTCTGCGACTCACCGCCGGGCCGCGGTGGCTTGAGGCGCGGGGCGGTAATGCCCAGCTTCTTCAATCTTCTTCATCTGCTCTCCTGTACTACCAAGTAATGGTAGCCTTCCTCCATGAATTCTGAGCATATCTTCTCCTCCATCTTCCATCATCTCCACTAAGTTGTAAATCCTATGATATCTTCACTTCTCAACTATTCTTCTGGATTAGAGACTTAGCCTAAATCTATTCCAAAACTCCGTCTAAAACATGTCAATAATCACTAGTTAAGGTGCCTGAAATGGAACCTATCAAATATCCCCACACTTAGACCTTTACTCGTCCCGAGTAAATCAAAACTAATCATACTCCACTCATCAAACACCAAGGCCTCGGGAAGTGTGCGCACACATGATACCAGTGACTACAATAACTCAACATTCAGCTCCAAACAACCAAAATAAGTGACGCGAGATAAATCTATTCCTAACTCCTGTCTAGCTCCTTATTGCTCCAGAGTGGCCTACCCGAGTCCTCCTTATGACTCCCCTTCTTATGACACCAACCTTCAGAATGATCCTAAAATCACTCCTTTTTCTTTACGCTCATCTTGCCTAGGCGCCCTTTCGGGTTTTCACCTAGCCACTCATTTCATTTTACTAGACATCTCACATGTTCTCACATCACTCCAGTCCATTTTTGCACCGGTCTATACCAGTCGGACTATGCTTTTTACCTGAACCGCCCTTTCGGGTTTTCAGCTCATCCCAGGATTTCGGTTGCCTTTTTCAAGTATTTTTGGCTTTTTTTTTAATAGAATTGCTCGAATCTAAAATGAAATGCATAAATATAATATGTACACTAACTATGAAATGCAGTAAGTCTAAATCCCTCCCTACACTTGAAACACACATTGTCCTCAATGTAGAGACAAAGACAAAACTGAATAGGGGGAAAGAAAAATAAACTCATTGAAAAGGTGGATACGGTGGATAGCTCGGCGGAGATAGATACCGACCAAAGTACTGCTCATGCATGTATGCCTCAGCGGAACTCAACTTGCTCGTGATGTTGCTCTCAATATCGGTCTGCAAGGTCTGCAGGCGAGTCAGCATACCCACATTCTCAGCGTGCTGACGCAGAGAGAAGGCCTCAAAACGAGTGAACACCTCATCCCAAGGGGTCTCAAATGTCGAAGCAGAGGAGGCAACAACATAGGAGAAGGGCTCGACATCCATCGGCACAACAGCAGATAGTGGTGGATCAGTATCCATAGGGACCGCGGCCCGTGGACTATCCTCAGACTCAGAAGAAACAACCTCAGCGTCCGACGGGATGAACCACTGCGTGAAATCCCGCGGGTAGGTAAATTGGCGAGGAAGGCGCATCACGTGTCCTCCATAAGAGCACCAGAGGAACTGATAAGAGGAGCTGTTCAGCATACCACACCATCACAGACAAGGGATGTCGTAGCGAACAGGCATGATCGGCTGAGGAATAGTACCTGTCTGAATCCTGGCCGCATCAACCAAGGTGATCAGACCTCACTGAACAATATCTCGCGCCGCACCCTCCCGAATCCTCTTCAGCTCGTGCAGCCATATCATAACCCAACCAGGAGTCTCCTCATCCAAAGGGTCGATCATTGGAGAGAGCACAGCAAGGCGCTTCAGAGAGGTCTTCCTAACCTCCACACTTCCACAAAAGGACTGCATCAGCACTGTATAAACTAAGCGGAGACAAGGGTGCACGAGCTTGTTGCTGGTCTCCTTCCCCTTTTGATAAGTGGACATTCCCGTAGCAGTAGTCCAGAATTCTCTAATGTCAGCCTCATTGGGACCCCGCTTCCACCCAATAGTAGGTGGTCTCGACACACCCAACAACTCCCTGATTTCTTCCACTGGCATTTCGTAAGCCCGTCCCTCATACTTAAACATGATGCCCGTCAGCACCTTGCGCACTTCACCATTAATAGTGCGCCTCTCAGTATATCTGGATAAGGTGGCGATGAATTGGTAACAAAGCTCAGGGAATGCATGCGCACACTTGTCCAGAAAACCACCCAATCCCATCCTATCCAAGCACAGTTGGACCATCTCTAACAAACCCAATACAGCCAAAGCTCCTCTATCAAAGAAGCGAGGCGGGTGCATAGGTATCACCGCAACCACATCATACGCCTCATTCTCCTCTATAGTCATGCCAACCTTCCTAGCTCTCGGCATAATGAAAGTAAGTGAAATGCGTTGGGGTCAAAGAGATATGCAAAGAGGATTCACATACCAAAGACGGGGTCACCAACGAGTCACCGCGGGGCGGTATAAATCACTGCGGGGTGGAGATGAAGGCCAGGTACTTCCACTGAAAGGTATCGCCGGGTCGCGGTGGGGCTGCCGCGGGGCGGTGCTATTCACCTTCTTCTCCAAATCAAAAACCACGACTCGCGCGAGGCGGCACTATTGTAACGCGAGGCGGCCACTGTTCGATCGCTCCTCTTTCACACTCAACTTCCGCCAAGCACACCTCCAAAACTGCAAGATGCCTCCCTTCTACTAAATAACACCATGGGGTGGTCGAATGGGTGTAGTGTGGTGGTATGGGAATGGGGATTTGAAATTGGGTTCAAGTATCTTCCACTACCAAGGCTTAGAACAAGGGAGAGTTGGGGGTTTGAGGTGTTAGGTTGAGGGTTTGAGAGGGAAAAGGAGAGTGCGGCAGAGGGAGAGAGAAAGGAGGAAAAAGAATGAGGGGATTAGGGTCTGGCAGGAGTGTTTAATGGGCAATGGACATAAGTACCAGGTACTGGACCACGGGGCGATCCAACTGACACCGTCAAATCCTTCGTATCCAACTTGGAAAATATTTTTGAAAACAAAACAAATTTTTTTCCTTCAAATCGGGATTGAGTGAAATTACCCAGGCTTCATCGCGGGGCGGTGGGACTCACCGCGGTGCGGTGAAGTTTGCCGCGGGGCGGTCGTGAGGTTCCTAGGGAGGTAACCTCGCCTCCATTTACTTTCGTACCTAAAACGTTAGCAGCAGGCGAACGAAACAAAGCAAAAGAAACTACGAAAAAAAAAAGTCTAAGGGAAGAAGAAATCAGAAGAAAAGAAAAAGGGGAAAGAAAGAAAAAAAAAAACCTCGGGTTGCCTCCCGAGCAGCGCCTTGGTTAACGTCGTTGGCTCGACGCAGGTTGTGGCCTATCAGGTGGCTTCAGCTTCAGGGGCCTCAAAACTTACCGCATCAACATGGTTCGGGTTAAAGCCTTCATAATAAGGTTTCAACCTGTGGCCATTCACTTTGAAAATGTTGTATGTCTTGGGGTTAATCAGTCCAATGGCGCCATGGGGGTGTACTTCAGCAATTTCATAAGGACCCGTCCACTTGGATCTCAGCTTCCCAGCGAAGAGCTTAAGCCGAGATTGAAAAAGGAGGACCTTATCCCCTGACTTAAAATCCTTTCTCAGAATTTGCTTGTCATGCCACTGCTTGGTTTTCGTCTTATAGCTCACAGAGTTCTCATAAGCCTCAAGGCGCAACTCCTCTAGTTCTTGCAGCTGCAGCTTTCGGAAATCTCCTACTTCGTCCAGTTGCATGTTGCATTTCTTTATTGCCCACCACGCTTTATGCTCAAGCTCTACAGGGAGGTGGCAAGCTTTTCCAAATATCAAACGGAAAGGAGACATTCCTATCGGAGTCTTGAAAGCTGTGCGATATGCCCACATCGCATCATTGAGTTTGGTACTCCAATCCCTCCGATTAGCTGCCACTGTTTTCTCCAGTATAGATTTAATCACTCTGTTGGAGTTCTCGGCCTGCCCATTAGTTTGAGGATGATAGGCCGTGGAGATTCTCTGGGTAACGTGATACTTCTTCAGTATGGCAGTCACTGTCTTGTTGCAGAAATGGGTTCCCCTGTCACTAATTAAAGCTTTGGGTACACCAAATCTTGAGAAAATGTTCTCCTTAAGAAAACCTGCCACCACTTTAGAATCATCAGTCCTGGTGGCCCTTGCTTCCACCCACTTGGAAACGTAGTCTACCGCAAGCAATATATAAAGGTTCCCATGAGAGTTAGGAAATGGTCCCATAAAGTCCATACCCCAAACATCAAAGACCTCACAAAAGATTAATGATGATTGTGGCATTTCATTCCTTTTGGTGATATTTCCAACCCTTTGACATTGGTCACATGATTTGCAAAAGGCGTAAGCATCCCGAAAGATGTGTGGCCAATAGAATCCTGCCTCCAATACTTTCCTAGCAGTCCTATTTGCTCCAAAATGACCCCCACATGCTTCAGAATGACAAAAGTTAAGGACAGATTGTACCTCATTGTCTGGAAGGCATCGGCGCACTACCTGATCGACACAATGCTTCCATAGGTAGGGATCATCCCACACAGAATGACGGGCTTCTCTTCGTACCTTCGCCTTTTGAGCTCTGGTGTAATCCGGGGGTAGTTCCTCTCGGACCAAATAGTTTACGATATCTGCATACCATGGTCTGAAAGAACGGATTTCGAAGACGTCCTCGGCTATGTGAGGAGAGGAGTCAGAAGTGTCTACCGAGTAAAGTGTGACACCGGAGATGTTACCGCGGGGCGGTACTGTCGCCGCGGGCCGCGGTGAGCTTTCCTGGTTCTCAGGCAAATATGCTGTCGGGTCACGGTGGGTGTCACCGCGGGGCGGTGGATCCTCTAGCTTCTCACTGGTAACAATTCGCCGGGTCGTGGTAGTGGGGACCGCGGGGCGGTGGGCACTTGCTGAACTTCCCTTGATCATAAAGAGCGTGTCATCTGGGAAGGTTCTGTGAATGAGGCTCTGTTCTCCGGGCTTATCTTCCTCATGTACGAGCCTACTCAGGTGATCAACTACTAGGTTCTCCGCTCCCTTCTTATCACGGATCTCCACATCAAATTCAGTGAGAAGTAGAACCCATCGGATTAATCTTGGCTTTGCTTCTTTCTTCGTCATCAGGTAATGAAGAGCAGCATGATCTGTATAGATAACCACCTTGACTCCCAAAAGATATTGCCTAAACTTCTCCAAGGCAAAGACAACTGCCAGCATTTCCTTCTCGGTGGTGGAGTAGTTCCTCTGGTCTCCATTCAGCGTCATGGAAGCATAATGAATTACGTGGGAGGCACGTCCCACTTTCTGTCCTAGAACTGCTCCAACTGTATAGTCACTGGCGTCGCACATGATCTCAAATGGGCGAGGCCAGTCAGGTGCCTGAATGATAGGCGCACTTGTCAGGCGTTCTCTCAAGCAATCAAACGCCTTCTTACACTCATCAGTGAACGCATAGGTCACCTCCTTCTTCAGTAGCTCGCATAGGGGTGAAGAGATCTTAGAGAAGTCCTTGATAAATCTTCGGTAAAAACCTGTATGACCTAAAAAGGAACGCACTTTACGCACATTAGTAGGATAAGGCAAAGACTGAATAACATCAATCTTTGCCTTATCGACCTCAATACCCCTAGCAGAGACGATATGACCAAGTACTATACCTTGTTCTACCATAAAATGACACTTTTCAAAATTCAAAAGCAAATTGGTTTCAACACATCTTTTAAGTACGAGTGCCAAATGGTTTAAACAAGAATCAAAGCTAGTCCCATGCACTGTAAAGTCATCCATGAATACCTCAATAAATTTCTCAACATATTCAGAGAAGATACTAACCATACATCGTTGAAATATACCGGGTGCGTTACACAATCCAAATGGCATTCTGCGGTATGCAAAGGTGCCAAAGGGACATGTAAAAGTGGTTTTCTCTTGGTCTTCTGGCGCAATGGCTACCTGAAAATATCCTGAATACCCATCGAGAAAGCAGTAATAGGGGCGCCCGGCAAGGCGTTCTAGCATTTGAGCAATAAAGGGCATGGGAAAATGGTCTTTCCGAGTTACCGCATTCAGCTTACGGTAGTCAATGCACACCCTCCATCCTGTGGTGGTCCTTGTGGGAACTAATTCTCCTTGTTGATTCTCCACTATAGTGATACCTCATTTCTTAGGAACAACCTGGGTTGGGCTTACCCATTGGCTATCTGAAATAGGGAAGATCATATCAGCTTTGAGGAGTTTCAGTACTTCCTTCTTGACCACTTCCATCATTGGAGGGTTGAGCCTTCTCTGTGGCTGCCTGGATGGTTTTGCTCCATCTTCGAGTAGGATCCTATGCATACAAGTTGAGGGACTTATCCCTTTTATGTCTGCAATGGTCCATCCTATCGCAGTCTTGTACTCCTTGAGCACGCCTAAAAGCTTCATTTCCTGGTCTGCAGATAGCTTACTAGACACAATGACTGGCAGAGTGTCGTTGGCTCCAAGAAAGGCGTACTTGATATGATCCGGCAACGGCTTCAATTCAATCTCGGGGGCCTGTTCAACAGAGGGAACAAGCTTCTCGCTCAGATTTAGTAAAGTGGGGTCAATGCCCAAAGGATCTAAAGGATACTTACCATATGCATCCAGATGAGCTATGACTTCCTGCATGTTAGAAGGCAAAGAGTATTCCTCATGGGACAAATCCAAATTATTCTCAACAATGGATTGCAGCTCATCAAGACCAGAAATATCAAATACATCTTGTGCGATAGAGTCAATCACATCAATTGAGCATAAAGAATGGTCTTCATTGGGGTGTTTCATAGCTTCATATATGTTATATTCCACCTTTTCCCCATCAAATTCCATGGAAAGTGTCCCACTTTGCAAATCAAGTTTAGTCTTAGCAGTTTTCAAAAATGGCCTACCTAACAGTATAGGGGTTGCCTTTGTATCTGTTTCCATATCTAAGACATAAAAATCTGCAGGGAATATCAATTTATCAACCATAACAAGAACGTCCTCTACTACTCCTCTAGGGTAGACACTAGACCTATCAGCTAATTGAATTACAATTCCTGTTTCTTGCAGAGGTCTAAGTCCAAGAGATTCATAGAGAGAATAGGGCAAAACATTAATGGATGCACCAAGATCAAGCATAGCTCTTTCAAACTTAGTGTCACCAATAATACAAGGAATGCTCCACATACCTGGATCGCCGCACTTCTTTGGCATACGCCTCTGGAATACATCGGATACGCGTTCGCTAACCTTGACTTTTTCCTTGCCCTTCAGCTTCTGGTTTCTTTTGATGGTGCATAGCTCCTTTAGAAACTTAGCGTACCTCGGTACACTCTTGACAAGCTTGAGGAGTGGGATGTTCACCTCACATTTGCTGAAAGTGTCGAAGAGATCCTTGTCGTCAATCACTCTCCTTTCCTTTAGTGCCTCCGGAAAAAGGGCAGGGGGCTTTTCAGATCCAAGAGGAGGGAAATTAGGACGAACATAGGTGTCCTCTTCTTCATCATGATCGATCTCTGGGCCTTCACCGCAGGGCGATGCTCTTGGCCGCGGGGCGGCGGTATTGGCTCAACATAACTGGGAGGTTTCGCCGGGTCGCGGTGTTCACCGCCGCAGGGCGGTGGAATGTGCCCATCGTCAATTCCAATCCTGTCGTCCTTCTCATCAGTAGGGGCGACTTGCAACTTCTTGCCACTTCGGAGGGTAACCACATTTACACTTTCTTCTGCGACCCTTTTGTCTAACCTAGTTACCACATCTGTCAACTGACCCATTTGCTCCCTCATGCTCTCAATGTTGGCCGCAGTCGTTTGCACATGAGTTGTGAAGTGCTTTGTTAGGGCCTTGAGTATGTCGTCAGTCGAAGGGGAACTACTAGTTTGGGGAGCCACTGATGGCTCGCCACAGTGAGATTGTGATGGTGGTTGTAACTGCTGTTGATCGAGTCAAGGTCTAATAGGCCCGTAGCCTCCAGCAGCATACACCTCAGCAGTGGTGACGTCCTGAAGTTGGGGACAAGCACTGGTGTTGTGAAATGGGTCAACGTAAATTCCACAGACATTTTGCTGTTGAGGGGCTTCTATTTTACTCATCTTCACAATAACCTCCTTCAATGAAGCAATCTCCTGTGATAAATGTGAATCATTGGAGATGACAGCAGCAACTCCTTTGGTTCTTGGAGCTTTATCAAAATCCCTTGTACCCTCAACCATATCATGAAGTTTAGTCATGGCTGCATCATGAGTCATATTCAAGATACTACCACCACAAGTAGCATCTATAATTCTTCTTTCATCATCCATCAGCCCGTTGTAAACATAGAGTACCAGAGCTTTCTTGTCAAAACCATGGAACGGGCAACTAGAACAGAGTCGTTCAAACCGCTCACAATAGTTATAGAGGGTCTCCTCCTCTCCCTGTTCAATACTGGCAATCGCCCGTTTCAAGGCATTCGCCATCTTGGTTGGGAAATAACGCGCGAGGAAAGCCTTATGTAGCTTAGCCCATGAATCTATGCTTCCGCCAGGCAGATGATAATACCAGTCCTCAGCGTCGTCCTTCAGAGTGAACCCGAAGGCTCTCATTTTAATCTGATCCTCAGTGACGTCGGCTGATTTGATGCTCATAATGACGTTGTGGAATTTACCCAAATGAAGAATGGGGTCTTCTCCACTTCGTCCATAATATCTCGGGAGCAACCGTATCACTCCTGTTCTAAGCTCAAATGTCACACCATCAGCAAGGGGTGGAATAATTACAGCCAATGGTTGCTGTATTAGATCTGGCACAGTCAACTGTCGGAGTGTCTGAGCCATTCGTACCTATCTCTGTATCAACTTCAACAAGTAGTGAATCAGTAGCAAAGGTGCGGACCGTAAGATAGATCCACACCGCAGTCAATCACAAATAATCACAAACAGAGTATTTGACTCCCCGGCAATGGCGCCAAATTTGACAAGGCCGGAAACCGGTGTCGTTTTCCTGTCAATAAAATCCTAATTCACCTACTATAGAGTATAGCAAGCAAGTCAGGGTCGATCCCACAGGGAGTCAGTTATCTGTATGCAATAACGTGTGACTAACAAGTAACAGGGGGGTTTTAGAGTAATTGCAAAATAACAAAGACGCAAGATCTCACAGAAGATGAAATATGATGAGAACAAGTATTCCACTAGACAAATATCCACACAACAGATGAAATAGGTTGATCACTGAAAACTATTGTTCTAAGTTCTTTTTACAATCTTATAGTTGTTCCCACCCTGATCTTAAGTACTATCGATTCTCACAATTGTCGATAGACTTATTACCCTATCAATGGGAAAATACCACCGATTCTCACAGTTGTCAGTGAACTTTACCACTAACACAGCAATAGCAATGCACACAAGGATATAGGATACATGCAAATAGAAGGACACCCTACTACTTAACATGCAAATAATTCTCACTCACGATTGCGCGCTCGGAACCCTTATACGCAACAATCGTGTTTGCCACTAGATATGCACTCGGAACCCCTATATGCAAATCCTAGCACTATGATAGATGTCGAAAAACCTAGTTAGCTACGCTAGAAGAATCAACATAAACCAATAGATAATATGCTCAAGAGAATTAAACCAACTTTATAAGATATAGAACAAGGAATAGAAATCTCACAACCAATTCATTGCAGTGCTTCAATTATCTAGCGAAACAAAGGTGTTTAGCTCTCCATTCGTTCAAACCCTAGAAGTGGAATGAATAATAGAGAGGACCGAACTCCTTACAAAAACTAGAAAAGGTTCTTAAATAGGTTTTAGAAAACTAACCTAGCAAATAAGGAAAGTAAATAATAACAATTGTAAAGTCGAAAATACTAAAAAGGAAATAATTCAACGCTGGCCGCGAGGCGTCGTCCTCCACCGCGGGGCGGTGAGTTCCACCGCTGGGCGGTGGCTTCGTTGTGATGCCCTTCTCTGCGACTCACCGCCGGGCCGCGGTGGCTTGAGGCGCGGGGCGGTAATGCCCAGCTTCTTCAATCTTCTTCATCTGCTCTCTTGTACTACCAAGTAATGGTAGCCTTCCTCCATGAATTCTGAGCAGATCTTCTCCTCCATCTTCCATCATCTCCACTAAGCTGTAAATCCTATGATATCTTCACTTCTCAGCTATTCTTCTGGATTGCAGACTTAGCCTAAATCTATTCCAAAACTCCGTCTAAAACATGTCAATAATCACTAGTTAAGGTACCTGAAATGGCACCTATTAGACAGGACTGATCACTGGATTTCTGATATTGACCTCTTACCATACTTTGATAATATCGATATTACTCTTATGCTATCTAATTTCATAACACCAAATCATAACTGGGATGTTTTCAGTTTACAGAATCTCCTTCCTCAATTTGTTATTTCAAAGGTTCTTAAAATTCATATCCAAAGTTATTAAAAGCGCAATCCGGATCTTATGATCCTACGACCCTACGATTCATAAGTACTCTAACGATCCGGATCGGTATAGTGGGTCGTACATGTATAGAATCGTAGATGGAATCTTACGATCCTATTCAGAGGATTCAAAGCCAGCATCTTGAGGATGCTGTGTTTAGACTTTAGAGGGGATTCAAATTGGTTTTGCATATGCAAAGTTCAGTGTCTTTGAGTGCTATTGCAACTAATGGCGGCATGAAGGTAAAATTGTTGTTATCTGTCTGTCTTCTTTAGTCGCCCCCTTTAATGCATTAAAGTTAGTTAACTTCCTAGACCTTCATCTTAATGTTGTGTTGAATCATATTTTCTTTCTATACACCGACCTGGAATTTATACTTGAACTTATACTTCCTCTTCTGCAGAATGTTGTGTTTGCTAGAGTCTAAGGAAGTTCTCCCCATCAAGTTTTTACAAGTTCTCATATGAATTCTCCTTTCAAATGACTATAAATTCCATGTATCAATCTTTATATAACTGTTTGGATCGCATATTCCTACTTGACATCGAACCCGTTTTGTTCTTTAATCGTACAGTTTGTTCTTAACCAAGGAGTTCCTCTAAATGTGACGGTCAAAAACCAAATTGGCTTGGTGCATGATTTTAGGTCCGGGTTATTTGACCCATATCAAATGCGGCGTAGTTCTTTAACCCGGACCGGATCCGGGTTATATACCTTTATACTCCCGGGTTATTTGCCCTATTCTGTAGTAGTGAAATTAGAAACATCGTACTAGATATTCGCTCTCTCTTACATCACTTTACCACTATTCAAAATTTTCATTGTTACAGGGTAGCAAACCAGACTGCAGATTTTTTAGTCACTCACTACTTCAGCCCAACAACTTTTAGGAGTATCATCAAAGCGATTACTACAACAAATACTTCACCGTCCATAATATATTCAGTTAGACAGGAGATCTTTCGCCTTCACCAGAGCTGTCAACTTTTATGGTTTAAATTTGTAAAAATCATCCGTTGTGATGACCTAGGCTTGCTTATCCCTAGTTAGGAAGCCTAATGTTTATATTGTAAAAAAAATCTAACGAGATCATACTTTTATGTGTGTACTTACAATTTCATACATATGTCTCCTGTGTGTCAATTTTTCTTACACTATAGAAGTACAAAATTGAACTATTTTCTCCTATTAATTACGCCTTATGAAATTATACAAATCCTATACACTTAGTGATCGAGTACGTATACATGGACTGTACAAAGTTTTTTGCATCATTTGAATTGGATTTTATGTATATATTTACCTATAGTACGTGATTCATGCTACTATCTTGGGTACGTAGGCCCCTCTAATCGAATGTAGTCATACATGACGCCTCGAAATGGGCTCGAGTCTCTTGACTGCGTAAGGTAGATGGTGTTGTTTCCACGTCTGAGCCATGAACCTCGTACACCCACGCTAAACAACCAATACAATCCGTGGATGCCGTGTCTCGCAATCGCGTTGTCCTTTCCTATTAGCTTGGTCGTAAAATGAGGATGTTCGCTCAAATTGTGGTTGTTGAATCGAACCTATTGATCATAAAAACATAATAACACATAATTTTTATAGTTCAAGTACATCTGATGTGAAAATACATATACTTTTGTTAATAAGGTAAGAATTCAAAATACAGACATATGAATTTGATAACTTAATCGACCTTACCTGTAACTCAGATTCAGCAGCAGAAGCGAGTGCCAATTGCAAGGTAAAGTTTTTGCCTTTCGGCGGCACATCGTCTAGTCTAAATACTATCTGCCATGTTGTTTTGCTATATGTCACGTTGTCTTTTCTCCTACATTGCAAATATTGTATCAATTAGCACAATAATAACACAAGATAGTGCTATAAAACTATATGAAATGTAGGACAAATGTACCTAGGAACATGGGCGTAATACCAATCTGTATGATAGTCACTAACACCTATGGTGTAGATGAGGTCACGCTCGGGATAAAGATCGGTGTATCGATCCCACAATCCGTATTGTCTAAATCTAATCACGGAAGCGTAGAGTTAGTAAGTTGTTAAGGGAGATTGATGAAATTAAAATGAATGTATCGAGATGAAATCTCACTTGTTTTGATTATCTTGGAGGAAGCATTTGTTGGTGAGGTTTGGATTTGGTTCGGGTACGAAGAACTCGGCTGCACTATGGTCCGGAACTCCAATCTCCCATAAGGTTGGACCATTTCTTGGTGGCTTGTAAACAAGTCTTCCCAACATGATTTCATTCCCTATATTCAACTCTCATTATAAGGTAATTAAGCCTATAAAATTAAATCTTAATTGTGCAAGGCTAGCTACTTGATTACCATGTTTAATTTCAACATCCCCTTCATATTTGTAGTCTCCAATGAAGCCTGGAACTCTTGCATACAAACTATATGTCCCCTCGCGTACTCCATCTATAACAAAGTCTCCATTGTCGTCTGCTTGAGTCCAAAATTGATAGCCCTACCACAATTAATGAACATATCTAGAGTTAGGCTCGGTTTGGTAAAATAAAGCTTATACGAGCTAGAACTGAAACTTATGGTAGTTCAAGATGATCAAGTAGCCTTAGCTAATTTAACGGGATGAATGAATAGTTGTTTTTTTAATAAGATAAAATGAAGCTGATTTTGTAAAATAGGGATGTCAAATTAACAAAAAGGGTAGATGAATATTTTGAGTACAATCACTAATGAAGGGTAATATGGGTAGGAAAAAGTATAAGCTTGCATAAGCTAGCATTTGTTTGGGGGGGGGGGGGGGGGGGGGGGTAACATTATTTTTTAGGGTGAATTCCAGCTTCAATAAGTTACTTTTACCAAACAGTACGATGAGAGCTTATTCCATGAGCTTAAGCTACCTTATGCTTCCAATCTGAACAAACCCTTAGTCTTGTTTAAATTTTTGATCTTGAGATGTAGAATTAATTTCTGACCTTTGATTCTTTTTGCCATGATCCTGGTTCCCCTGATTTGGCTAATCCAACCCAAGCAGAGCTCGCTCGCATTAGCATCTTACTTGTATACCTTCAAATTAATGTATCAGATGTAAACTTGATTGACTTATATATGAAGATGGTTGTTATATGATCCTTACTTGTCTTGAACTAGCAATCTACCGCGTACAGATCCTCGCTCATGAGGCTTTGGAAAGTCTGCTGATGACGGGAAATCATAAGGCCACTTTTGGACTTCTTCTGTCATCTAATACATTTTAGAACGTACAACAAAGTCTTATGAAATGGTAAGTATAGAACTAGAATTTGTTGTTAAAAAATGCAAGTGTTTTAGTAAATTGTACTTGTTGCTTAGCTTTCTCCCAGAGCAAAAGAGGATCTTCATCATCCGAAACCGAATTTAGATGGATAAAGTATGGTCCAAAGACCTTCTTCCACGGCTCCCCTTCATCAAATTTCATGCTGAAATCTCTTCCAGCATAATGTGTACTATGAAACATCTGACATACATGATAACATACATATACTCATCTCAGTACTAATGTCTTTATATGATGATAAAACCATACGAAGATCGATGAAACATGATATTTAACATGGTTATGAAACTCACAGCGAGACATGTAGGACCGACATGAGAGGTAAGATCTTGCTTGAAGGGCCCTCCTGAATAGAACTCACCACTCGGAGTGATCATCCAGAACCCAACTGGAGGATCATAAGATATCCATCCGTGCAACTTATTGTCTTTGTTTTCAACTGAATATTGATACTTATCATCCACCTGCCCAGAAATATAAACCAAATTCATTTGATCAACAAATTAAGAAGCCATGACATTATGGTATATGTATATACCTCTCCTTTAAGATCTTGATTCATCGGATTTGTCAAGATAACGGCTTCTTCGTAAGCAAGAACCTTGCCAGTCCTTTGTTCCTGTGGCATTGGCATCTCCCTTTGGATCTTGTCCGAGACCGCCATGTAACTAAATCTATATGATCAAGTTTAAATTTCATAAATTACATATTTTAGCTATGCATAACTATTAGTTTGGATGGTACATAAATTTATTCTTACTTGTCCCTTTGAAGCTTATACACAGCCCTTATTTGTCCAACATTTATACCAGGCCATCCCTCTTCGCGCTCTATGATCGCATAAGAGTAAAAACCGGAGCTCCCACGTAGCATCACATACCTGTCAAATGTTCATATCAACATACGTTGGAATGTAAAGTGATAAAGTCCGATGTGCCGATAGATGGGGGACGTGTCAGTCCATAAAGCCCATCACGTAAGCCCAGTGGCGTTCCATCCTAAAACCAATTGGAAATAAGAGAAGTAGTCCACTAAGCTTATATATTAGGCCTTTTATTCCCAAGTTTCCAATGTATGATGTTATTTCTCACATAAAGTCAATACCACATCGGAAGTGGGTAGAAGTTAATGCCTAGTATATAAGGTTGGTGAACTAGTCCTTCTATTGCTAATTGGTTTTTATGATGAAACTCCATTGGGCTTATGTATTGGGCTATTAGCCCACGGACTTTCATACCATACCTTCTATCGACATTAATAGGGAGTGATGAAGAGTTGTTTGTAGACGGATTCCAAGTGCTGGCGAATGAGATCTCTATTTGGTTGTCATTTTTCTCTATGATCCGAAACCTTTGCCCTATTAACCTGTTTACAAGGGCCGAAACTAAGCGAATCACAGACTGGGATTGAGCTAGCTTGAACGAGCTAGAGATGAAGATGAAGAAGAAGAGTGTATATATACTTGGTTTCGCTTTGATTCCAATAGCCCGGTGCATCCCAAGCCACATCCCAATATCTGCATATTGTACATAATCTAAGTGTTTTCACTTGAATGATGAAGGCAAAATTTGTTTGATGCGAATAACTACTTTGAGTATGTAGAATGATTACCCTCTATTTGTTTTGCTGTTGCCAAATTCAAGCACATTAGTGAGTCCACCATACCGGATTCCTATTACAAAACCCTCTGGATTTGAGAAAGTCACTTGAACAATGCCATTGTCCATCACCACCTGAACTCATCGAACACAAGAAAATCAAAGTTTGTATGTAATTGTTACTATAAATCACCTATTTGGTTTGTGAGTTATTAGAGATTATACTAGAAAGTTAATTGTACCCTTAAACCTATAGGAATAGGAAGGTAGGGTAAAAAGTGCAAGGATATTATGTATAATGGCATGCAAATTATCATATAGGCATCCATTACCTCTCTCCTGTTCAATTTTATGTTCATAACTCTACGAGTTGATCCACCTTTTGATCTTGTTGCTCCATCTCTGACATCTTTCACACTTCTTCTTTTTTGAAAGTTACACACAAGAAACAAAAGAATTTGTCAAAATTCAATGAAACTAATTGATACGTTAGGGTTATGATTTTGTGAGAATGAGTCTTGATATGAGAAATGAGAATAATTGAGGGTTGTTGGATTAGGATAATCATAGGTTCATATATCTCCTTCACATATATGGAAAAAATATGGAATAATTCGGCATGTGCATGTTTTATAATAAAAAAGAATGCACTTTTTGAGGGAAGTCGCAAAGGGTGTGCATAAGTGTTTTTTCGCGCGTAGACTTTGCACATCCAGTATAAAAGTTATACACATTCAAGCGAGTGTTTAATTATCTTTCAATACCACGAAACGTATTTGCTTTTGGAATCTTGATGTCATATTATGTTAAGTCTTTCCAACTTAGCTGACAAGCTTGACACCTTGTGACCATGAGGTCACGAATTTGAATCCCCCCCCCCCCCCCCCCCTCCCCGTTGTAATGGCCTCCTATGAACCAAAAAAAATCCAAACCCGTTCTTGGCAAGGGCACTCATCTACCTAATGCATGTTTATAAGAAATACTACACAATATTGCATGAGCAAGATGGGCGAGAATCAAGTGAGAACTACTACTTAGGTGTGGGCGTGATAACGTTTTTTTATATGCACATGCACATAGGTAGAAAGTGTAGAAAAATATATCCATATTTACTATGAAAATGTATGTACACATAGGGAGCTATGTATTAAGAGAGTATTATGCACACATAGGAGCCACTTAGAAGTATATGAACACATGTTAAGAAAATATATGAGCACATGCTAACAAAACATATGAATACATATTAAGAAATATATGCACACATACCATAAAGTATATGAATACACATTTTCAATAAACATATGCACACTTAGTAAAAAGAGTATAAAAACACATGTGTGTTCATACGCTTTCTACTTATGTGTGCATACGTTTTCTACCTGTGTGTTCATACAAACACAACATTCTCACGTCCGCACGGAATCTTGTCCCTAAGCAAGATAACTATTTTTTATTGTGAACAACATTACTTGATAATCACGAAAATATTAATTTAAGGAAAAACTATCAAAATAATTCCAACTTTTACTAATAAATAAAAAACAATTCTAACTTTTAAATCAACTAAAAATAATCCAAATTTTTAATCCATGAACAAGAAATAATATAAATGATTTTTTCAATTCAAATTCCAGCTAATTCGATGATAACATTACACCTAATACGAGATTTGTACAAACTAGAATCACTTACAACGTTCAACCATAAAGAGACATCGAGTACACGTTATCGGATTAGCCGGACCGAAAAAATCATTTGAGCTATTTTCTATTCTTGGATTGAAAATTGGGATTATTTTTTGTTGACTTAAAAGTTGAGATTATTTTTAATCTATTAGTAAAAATTAAAAATAGTTTTGATAGTTTTTCCTTCATTTAAAAAAAAATTACCTGCTGATCAAAGATAGGCCGAAATCGGATGAAGTATCTTGGGGCGGAGTATTTAAACCGATCCACTTTCTGGACCGGCCGCCTTTTTCCATTCCATATCCAGAGATATCCGCTTCTAACCGGCCCTGACGCAACATATTTTTTTTACAAAAACCGGGTTAGTGTCTTACTCGGTGAAATCCGATCCTAGATTAAAAATAGAATGGCATCGAGTTTTTTATTGGTTTTATTTACTATGAAATTATAATAAAATATTATTATTTTACCTATTTTAATAACCAACCATATTTTATGAAACTTTTCATAGGCCAACTTATGGAAGAGTTTTAAATTTTACTTATATCTCTACTCGATCTAAATTCTAAACTCACTAAAACATTATCTCCAAACCCTTCACGTATCTTATTCAAACGTCTATTCTAGGCGCGTTAGTTCTAGCTCATTAGTTATTATATTGCTTTTTCTACGTTTGTTTATTTTAACTAATTTTCCAAAAAAATAAAAAAAAACTAGTAATTTTGATCTAGCACACGTAAACATAAGTGGAAAACAACGTATGCAAAAATAGAATAAATTCATCATAACTTGTGATTAAAAAGAGCGGTGAACGTAAGCCATTGTTTAGGAGAAATTGCTGAAAATTGAAGCTTCTTGTTTTGACCACTTCAATGACCTAAACTAACGTTAGAAATGCGTTTCAAAACAAAAACCTAACTTGGTCGAGAAGAAACCTAATTTCATTAATTCAAGGCTAATACACCAATTCGAAGAAATTTAACTCAAATCGTTTCAACCCAGAAAGAAATTATGCATGAATTAATTACTTACCGAACGAGACTCTAATATCCTTCTAGCAATGTGATACTCTTCGTCTTGCAAACGGGAAATAATTTGCAAACCACTTGCAACATAAACACATAAATATAATCCATATATATATATATATATACTAACAAATCAAGGAAGAATTAAGGAGGAGAACTTACAGAGTTGTGAGATAAGTACCATGGAGGGCAAAGAAGAGTTGGGAGACGGCCATGGCGGAGAAGAGAAGAAAGAGAGTTGCGTTTCTTACTCTCATATTCACCCTTCTTCTCTTCCTTCTTAGAACGCCCCAAGAAATTGTCATATTTATGAATTTGATGCATTGGTGGGGCCTGCGAATTTTCAAACAAGGTCGCAAAAATCAATTGAGTTTCGTGGGCGAAGCATGAGGGTATAGGTCAATGACGGAAACGAAACTAATTGGGAGGTGGTCGCAATAAAACGTCTGCGGATGGGTAGTCGGATTGCTAAATAAAGACTTGCTAATTAATTTTTATTTTTAAAAAAGAGAAGAAGAAAAACGATGTTGTCAATTGTTATATATGCCTTATACAATGCAAAGTTAGGCCGAAATAATGTAATGGAAATTAGCTCATAAGAGGTGGGTCCGCTGTGGAAATCCCTTCGTTCGACAATTTTTTTAAAAACTAATGATATTTAATTATTATCAAATTAGAAAAGAAATTAAGCTCCCACAGTAGAAGAGTAAAATTATTCATTTATTTAATTATATAATATGTAAGAATAATATTATAATACTATATAATTATTGTCATATTATATTATTAAAACAATTTAATTAGTATAATTTATGCGGGGTGCGGGGGAAGTGGGTTTAGTTAGAGCTGCCAAAACATAATTCAACTTGTTTTATCGATTTGATCGATCTGTATTGAGCCCGATCCGATAAAAAAATTAATATCCCAAAATTTTCGAATTCGAGTCTTACTTGAGAATCGAACCCGAACAATCCGAAACCAACTCGATTAACAAATAAATGAGAAATAGTATTAAAATATTGTTTAGAATATATATGTGATACCCCGTAATTTTGTAAGGTTATTTTGGGAATTATGGAATTTTCCCGAGTATCCGTTGTGTACGTCGGATTTAATTCAGGTAGCTTGAGACATTCTGTAATGTGCTCTGTATCTGTAATATTTTTCTCAGTGAAATAATATACAGACAAGGTGCCTTAGATTTTAATTGTCGTTCGCGTACGATAATTTTTATCCCGGTTTAACGTCTGGTTCGTTCAAAGCTGAACGGGCGGGAAAATGGAGAAACGGCGACCGCCGTGGTTGGGCCCGAGAAGTCAGCGTGTCAGCTTCTAGCTGGCCGCGACAGGCCTAGCGACGGCGACCGCCGCATTTACGGCGACCGCCGCGTGCCCGCCGCAGGCAAAATCACGGCGACCGCCGTGATTGTCCAGGGGGCATTGCCCGTTGGTCGCCGGCGGTAATCGAGGGCGCCGATCTTGCTTTCGGCCGCGTCTCAGGGTTTGGTTGAACGCTTCAGGCACTTTGGCTATAACAGGAGGTGTTGGGATGAGGTTTTGAGCCATCCCAGCACCAAACCTCTGCCAAATTCGCCTCTCGCCGGAGTTGTGTTTTCGCCGGAATTTAAAGGTCTCGCCGGTGTTGCTTTGGTGTGGTTCCTGAGTGCCTTTGTGAAGCTTTTGGTTAGCCTTGGAGGTTAGAAGCCAAAGCAAGTCGAGGGAGGCCGAACCGCTCGTGTTTTGGGGTGAGATTTCTCTCGTTTCAGTCGGCCGTGTTCTTCACGGCGACCGCCGCCAAGAACGGCGACCGCCGCCAGTGCCCAGAACGCCTTCGTGGCTTTGGCTTGGTCGATTGTCGTCGTGGCGTCTTTCCTTTCGTGTTCTTTCGCCGTGTTTAGATTCGTACCGTTTATGTCGGATCTAACTTAGGGTTCCTTTTATGGGTCGACTCGAAGGTTGTTGTGCTGTCGGAACTATACCGTGTCGAGCCCGGAATCCAGTGACGTCTTTAGACTATTCTGCGGAGTAAGGCAAGTGGCGGTTCGCTCTTGCTCTTTCGTTCCATATTTACATTAATTATCAGTAGTTTATCTGAGTAATTAATTTGGAATGAATATTCTGTTTGTCTGGAAACGGTTTTGATAAACTGTTTTGAAAATCATATAATAGGTTGTATATCTGTTAGAACAACGCTATTATCTGTGATCTCCTTTCTGGCCTTTATGTGGATTTATCCTGTAAATGTTGTGGTGTTGTAACTGTTTAGTTAGCACTGTTAAATAGGAACGTTACTCGGACTCTGTCCAGTCGTTTCTTTATAATCTGGTATCGGGATGGCTCGTCCCCATCTGGTACTATTCTAAGATCATGATCGGTCTCTTACACATGTGTGTAGAGACAGGACACTTAGCTGATACCTTTCGGTATACGTCACTCTCGACGAAACGTATACTAAGATGTGTCGTCCCACTGGTGGGGTACACATGTAAAAGTCTATAATGTGATGCGTGTTTTGAAACATAAATCAGATAAGTGCTACCTTGACGCACATAATTAATACACCTTGGGCGAGTAGTGCAGCTAAGTTCAGTGCAGCTAGGAAAACTCGTCTTGACTTGAATGTAGTACGTTCTCTTTCCAATCTGGATTCGCTGTAGGCGATGAGGTTGGTCGTGAACCGAAGCATCTCAGTCAGTTTTAAATCATTGTTGTATGATTCTGTAACTCTCCAGATTTGTCATACTTCCTTAATGACTCAATCTCTTGGAGTCTCTTTTCGAGTTGATTTCTGTGAAGATTCAGTCTTCCAGAATCTTCTCCTGTACATACCTCTTGTTTATTCCAGTAGGAATATGATGGTTGACTACCGTTATCGGTTATTATCCGAGAAGCGATGAGTCTAACCTAATATGACTGCTTCGAACCAGTCTGCTTTATACCCTTGCTAGTCTATTTATTTAGACTAACCAACCAATATTTTCCCTTGCATGGTTGACTGGTGTCATCCGTTTGATTCGGCACATCAGTTAAGAAGTAGCTCAGAAGATTAAAAGGACTATGGAGTCGGCGGTGGTTTTTGAATGTTTTAATTATTTCTTTAATCAGGTTATGATCCTTTGGACAATAACTCCGATTGTAATGTACTTTCTTAGTCTTCCACTGTGTTTGGTTTAAACTATGTTTTGACCTATTCGGGATTGGGTTGTAATCCCGTAACTCTTGTTTCCTCGACAATGTTATGTTTTGGAATTTAATGCTTGATCTTTGTGTATCAATTGCATTTCATAAATTGTATTTATTTGGTAAAACCTTGGGTGATCTCGGTAAGGAACACTGGGGTCACTGGCGGTAATACATTTCCAAAAGGGTTAAGTTTTGGGGGTGTTACAATTGTGGTATCAGAGCCAAAAGTTTTAAAACGGGTTTGGAATTTTTATAAACCATTTATCCGTTTTCAAAATGCTTTAAAAAGGGCTCTGAATTTTCATTCTGAAAAGAATTTAAAAACACCGTTCATAGTCGTGTCTTCTTAATAGTCTGATGTAGTAAGCTTGCTTCTATGTCTAGAAAGACTAATTCCTTCCTTATTGTTCGGTAGGATGGGTGTCTGCTTTTCTGTTGGTAGGGGGTCGGAAGACGCCAAGTCGGACCAACCGAGGCTAGATTTTCCGTTACCTCAGCGATGTTTCGAGGTTGGAGGCCCGAGTAGCCCGCCCGAAGACGTCAAGCACGTTCTCCCCGAGTCGGTTGTCCTTGTAGCTAGGGATGCTATGGTCCCTGAGGCTGTACCTGTGCCGCCACCAAGGGTGGAAGAAGTACAGGAATGAGAGCAGGAAGATGAGTTATCAAGGTATGAACAAGGGATTTACCAAGACGACTTTCTGCTATGACCAATTCCCGAGGAGATCGAGTACGAGGAGGAGGAAGAGGAAATGCTTGAGCAAGATCCTGTCGAGGACGAGGATATGATCGAGGATGATTCCGAGGATGAGGATCCCGTCGAGGATGATCCCGAGGATGAGGATCCCCTCGAGGATGATCCCGAGGATGAGGATCCCATAGAGGATGATCCAGAAAAGGATCCAGAGTTGGACCTTGGAGGGCAGAATCAGGAGCCCGATACAGAATTGCCACCAGTGCCAGAGTACGCACCCATGTCAGAAGCTGATTGGGAGGCATTGTATACCGAGTACGGTATTAGGAGAAGTGATAGGGAATCTCAGCCTATCCCTACTCCAAGAAGATGGAGGTCGGAATCCGAGCTGCAAGAGATCCTCCGCCAGAGCGAGGTAATCTCCGCAGAATAACAGCGTCAGAGGGATGAGTTGACCGCCAGTACTCAGAGGAGGGCTGGAATAGGAGGACCAGTCATGGACGACCCATACTTTACCATGACTGAGCTAGGACTATGTGCTTCAGGGTCAAGCAGGGTGCGAAACCCATCGCCAGAGCTCGATGGTGAGCCTAGCCCGAAGAGACCATGCACGAGTAGCCAGTCGTATGGGAGACATTTTGGAACGCCTTGAGGAGGAGTGGCGTTGCCTATCGTAGTAGTTTCGTTTCTTAGTATTCCAAGTTGTACTTTGTGTAATATTTCAGTATTGCGGCAAGTACTCTGAGAAACACTTATATCTTTGAGCAATGTTGTCCAAACGCTCGAATGATAAACTTATGTGTAACTTGTGTAAGAATTCGAAGGTTCATCTATAAAATGCCAAGTTGATCTATTCTGAGTGATTTATTTACATTGATATATTGCATAAGTATGTTGCATAATATTAATGTATTGAATGCTTGGAATTGGATCGGTAAACAGATGGTGAACCCAAGAAGCACGAGAAATTCGACTCGAGCCGGTACTGGGACTAGCCAAAATCCCAGGCCAGCAGGAAGAGGTGTTCAGGATGAACACGAGTCTGAGTCTCGCGTCCAGCAGAGGCGTGAAGGTCAGGATCAGACCCAGGCGCCGACACTGTTTGACGCTGCAGCTGTTGAGGCGATCCGTGGGATCGTGATGCAGGCTATTGCAGATGTCTTGAGACCAAGTGCGCCTCAAGCACAAGAAGTGCCTATTCACGCAGCGGTTCCTGATGTTGTGGAACCCAGAAACCCCGTGATACAGGAGACTGCCGTTAGGGCGAGGGACAACTATGGTCGCGCTCTTAAGACCATTACTTCCATGAGACCCGACTGCTATAACGGGAAAGGGGAGCCAGTGGCAGTGACTCATTGGTTCTCCCATATGGAGAAGCTGTTCAGGAACGTGGAGTGTACGGAGGCCGAGAAGGTCCATATCGCTTCTCTTCAGCTGAAGGAGGAGGCTAGCGAGTGGTGGGAGAGCACTGGTTTGGCTGAGAGCCCAGTGTTGACTTGGTTGATGTTCAAGACCAAGATGGTTGAACGCTTTTTCTCTCGTGCTATGAGAGAGGAGAAGCATAAAGAGTTCTTGTACCCTCAGACTGATGGTCTGAGAGTGACAGAGTTGGCATCTAAGTTCAACCATCTTCTACAATACGCCACTGCCGAGATCACCAGCGAGGCTCAAAAGATCTGGTACTTCCACGAGTGGATGAACCCGGATATCATGCCATTAATGGTGCACCACACATGCTCTACCTTGGAGCAGTATGTGGATTGTGCCTATAAGCTGGAGGTAACTCTCGAGGAGTCGACCAAGAGGCGCAACCGACAAAAGTCGATGCAGAATCAGAACCAGGGAGGTGGTTTTAAGCGCCCTGCACCACCGTCTAACTTCGCCAAGTCCGGCCGAGCTAGGACAGAGATGACGCAAGGAGGATCGACTCAGCAGTCAGGGTAGACCAGGAGTACAGTTCAGTGTTATAACTGCGGTACTGCTGGGCACAAGAGCACTGAGTGTCGGAAGGAGAAGAGGCCATGCTTTGGGTGTGGACGTGATGGTCATCTGCAAAAGTTCTGCAAGCAGGGGAAGCAGAAGGGAGTAGAGTCACATCAAGGGTCAGTTCATCAGAGCAACCAACCTAGGTTTAAGCCTGCCGAGACTCCTAGCCCTTCAGTGCAGACGACTGCTCAGAACATGGGAAAGGCCCCAGCTGTTTCTGGAAGTCATGGCCAACGCTTGTACGAGATGCGTGAGGCAGATGGACCCAACGCTCCGATTGCTCAAGGTACTCTATACCTTCACTCTACTTCAATGTGCATTCTGTTTGATTCTGGTGCTACGCATTCCTTTATTTCGGATAGTTGTGTTAGCAAGTTAGACTTAGTGTGCAATGATTCGTGCGACCCTTTCGTCGTTAATCTTCCTAATGGAGAACGTTTGGTGGGAACCAAGCATCTATCAGACTTTCCGATTACCATTCAGGGTAAGGAATTTGAGGCAGATTTAATCTGTATAGCCATGGCTCCATACGACATTATCCTCGGTATGGATTGGCTAACACGTCACAAGGCGGTGATCGACTTCAGTTCAAGAACGGTGACGGTGTCATCCGGGGGCCAATTCGTGTGCAAGTTCAAAGGTCGAAATGACGCTGATAACGGCAAGCTGATCAATGCGATGGCTGCGTTTAAGCTACTACGACAAGGATGTGTCGGGTACCTTTGCTACTTGGATTCGCCTGCGAAGGATGAACCTGAGGTTCTTGATATTCCTGTAGTTAGGGAGTTTTCGGATGTCTTTCCGGAAGAAATTCCTGGATTATCCCCGAACCGCGACGTAGAGTTTTCAATTGATCTCGAGCCTGGTACGGGGCCGATTTCCAAATCACCGTATCGGATAGCTCCGGCTGAGATGCAAGAATTGAAGAATCAACTTGAAGATCTTCTTGATAAAGGTTATGTCAGGCCGAGTGCATCGCCGTGGGGTGCTCCGGTATTATTCGTCAAAAAGAAGGACGGATCGTTCCGACTTTGTATCGACTACCGAGAGTTGAACAAGGTGACGATCAAGAACAAGTATCCTTTGCCTAGGATTGATGACTTGTTGGACCAATTGCAGGGAGCAAAGGTGTTCTCCAAGATCGACTTGAGATCTGGATATCATCAACTCAGGATCCGTGAGCAGGACATTCCTAGAACTGCGTTCAGGACCAGATTTGGTCATTACGAGTTCGTAGTGATGCCTGGCTTACAAATGCTCCAGCTGTCTTTATGGACTTGATGAACCGATGTTTTCACCAGTACTTGGATAAGTTCGTGGTGGTCTTTATAGACGACATTCTGATCTACTCTCCGAGTGAAGAAGTCCACGAGGAACATCTGCGGATTGCCTTGTCAATCCTTAGACAACATCAGCTTTATGCTAAATTGTCTAAATGTGAATTCTGGATGAAAGAGGTGGCTTTCTTAGGCCACGTGATCAATAAAAATGGGATTATGGTTGATCCCCAAAAGATTGAAGCTGTGGCTAAGTGGACACAACCTCAGAACGTAAAAGAGGCGCGCAACTTTCTTGGGCTTGCCGAGTATTATAGACGGTTTGTGGAGGGATTTTCAAAGATCGCTCTACCTATGACTAATCTACTCCGCAAAGTTCACAAGAAGTTTGTCTGGAACGACAAGTGCGAGGTCAGTTTCCAAGAGTTGAAGTGACGGTTGACCTCGGCACCCGTGTTAGCACTCCCAGAGGGGAATGACGATTATGTGGTCTATAGTGATGCGTCCAAGTGTGGTCTTGGTTGTGTTTTGATGCAAAGGGGCAGAGTCATTGCTTACGCATCTAGACAACTCAAGACTTACGAAGAAAACTATCCGACCCATGATCTTGAGTTAGCAGCGGTTGTCTTTGCGCTGAAGATTTGGAGGCATTACCTCTATGGTATAAGATGCCAAGTCTTCACCGACCACACAAATCTCAAGTATATATTTACTCAGAAGGAGTTAAATATGAGACAACGCCGCTGGCTAGAGTTGCTCAAGGACTACGACATGGAGTTGTTGTATCATCCGGGCAAGGCTAATGTAGTAGCTGATGCGCTAAGCCGAAAGACAACGCACGAGACTGTGGTTGGGTTGCTTACTGCTCAGACCAAGCTAAACCGAGAGTCATGCGACGTTGAAGTCTTATATGACCAGCGTAGAGGGTACCTGAGTATGATGGAAATTCAGGCTACACTGCTGGATCAGATCAAAGAAAAACAAGTCGATGACATCATCTTGGTAAAGTTAAGCAGTGAGGTGATGGATGGGAAAGCTCCCAGTTTTGTGGTTCAGGATGATGGATCACTTTGGTTTCAGGATCGGATCTGTGTGCCTGACACAGAAGGTCTTCGTCAGTTGGTGATGAGAGAAGCTCATTCATCTGCTTATTCTGTGCATCTTGGCTCTAGCAAGATGTACAAGGATCTCAGGAAGAAGTTTTGGTGGCCAAACATGAAGTGGGACGTAGCAGACTTTGTGGCAAAGTGCTTAACTTGCCAAAAAGTCAAGATCGAACACCGCAGGCCAGGTGGTGAGATGCTACCTCTCCCCGTGCCAGAATGGAAATGGGAGGACATTTCCATGGACTTCGTCACTGGGCTACCCAAGACTCGAAGTCAGAGAGATGCTATCTGGGTAATTGTGGATAGGCTTACGAAGAGTGCTCATTTCATAGCCATCAAGACCACATGAGAAACCCAGAAGCTAGCCGAAGTTTACCAGAAGGAGATTGTCCGCTTACATGGCATTCCTAAGACCATTGTATCGGACCGAGATGGCCGTTTCATGTCAAGATTCTGGAAGGAACTTCATAAGGCTATGGGAACCGAGTTGAGGTTTAGTACAGCGTTTCATCCTCAGACAGATGGCCAGTCTGAAAGGACCATCCAGACTCTGGAGGATATTCTTAGAGCTTGTGTGCTCGATCGTCCGACTAGCTGGGAGGACAGCTTGAGTCTGATTGAGTTCACGTACAACAATAGCTGGCATGCTACAATCAAGATGGCTCCGTTTGAAGCTTTGTATGGTCGCAGATGCAGATCTCCGATTTGTTGGGACGATAATGCCGACAAAATTCTGCTTGGACCAGAGTTGGTCGAAAGGACGGCTTCAGACATTGCTTTGATCAAACAAAGAATGTTGACCGCTCAGAGTCGACAGAAGTCCTACGCAGATCGGAAGCGCATGACTATCGAGTTCGAGGTCGGTGACAATGTTTTTTGTCAAGGTATCGCCATCCAAAGGAGTTTTCAGATTTGGTAAGCGTGGGAAGCTTAACCCTCGCTACGTGGGACCATTCGAGATTCTGGATAGAGTGGGATCTCTAGCGTACCGCTTGGCGTTGCCGCCATCGGCTCACCCGGTGCATAACGTGTTCCACGTATCTTTACTCAGAAAGTATGTACCAGATGAGTCTCATGTACTTAGTTACGAGGACATCGAGATTCAAGCTAATGGTACTTATGAAGAGTTGCCCGTGTGCATTTTGGAACGTCGGGAGAAGCATTTGCGCAACAAGATCGTACCTTTGGTACGAGTGTTGTGGTCCAAGTCAGGGACCGAAGAAGTTACTTGGGAGACGTGGGAAACCGAGTCAGATATGCTCAGGCGTTTTCCCGAGTTATTCTCGACCTAAGTTTCGGGGTCGAAACTTCTTGTAAGGGGGAGGAGATGTGATACCCCGTAATTTTGTAAGGTTATTTTGGGAATTATGGAATTTTCCCGAGTACCCGTTGTGTACGTCAGATTTAATTCAGGTAGCTTGAGACATTCTGTAATGTGTTCTGTATCTGTAATATTTTTCTCAGTGAAATAATATACAGACAAGGTGCCTTAGATTTTAATTGTTGTTCGCGTACGATAATTTTTATCCCGGTTTAACGTCTGGTTCGTTCAAAGCTGAACGGGCGGGAAAAGGGAGAAACGGCGACCGCCGTTCAGAAACGGCGATCGCCGTGGTTGGGCCCGAGAAGTCAGCGTGTCAGCTTATAGCTGGCCACGACAGGCCTAGCGACGGCGACCGCCGTGTGCCCGCCGCAGGCAAAATCACGGCGACCGCCGTGATTGTCCAGTGGGCATTGCCCGTTGGTCGTCGGCGGTAATCGAGGGCGCCGATCTTGCTTTCGGCCGCGTCTCAGGGTTTGGTTGAACGCTTCAGGCACTTTGGCTATAAAAGGAGGTGTTGGGGGTGAGGTTTTGAGCAATCCCAGCACCAAACCTCTGCCAAATTCGCCTCTCGCCGGAGTTGTGTTTTCACCGGAGTTTGAAGGTCTCGCCGGTGTTGCTTTGGTGTGGTTCCTGAGTGCCTTTGTGAAGCTTTTGGTTAGCCTTGGAGGTTAGAAGCCAAAGCAAGTCGAGGGAGGCTGAACCGCTCGTGTTTTGGGGTGAGATTTCTCTCGTTTCAGTCGGCCGTGTTCTTCACGGCGACCGCCGTGATGAATACGGCGACCGCCGCCAGTGTCCAGAACGCCTTCGTGGCTTTGGCTTGGTCGGTTGTCGTCGTGGCGTCTTTCCTTTCGTGTTCTTTCGCCGTGTTTAGATTCGTACCGTTTATGTCGGATCTAACTTAGGGTTCCTTTTATGGGTCGACTCGAAGGTTGTTGTACTGTCGGAACTATACCGTGTCGAGCCCGGAATCCAGTGACGTCTTTAGACTATTCTGCGGAGTAAGGCAAGTGGTGGTTCGCTCTTGCTCTTTCGTTCCATATTTACATTAATTATCAGTAGTTTATCTGAGTAATTAATTTGGAATGAATATTCTATTTGTCTGGAAACGGTTTTGATAAACTGTTTTGAAAATCATATAATAGGTTGTATATCTGTTAGAACAACGCTATTATCTGTGATCGCCTTTCTGGCCTTTATGTGGATTTATCCTGTAAATGTTATGGTGCTGTAACTGTTTAGTTAGCACTGTTAAATAGGAACGTTACTCGGACTCTGTCCAGTCGTTTCTTTATAATCTGGTATCGGGATGGCTCGTCCCCATCTGGTACTATTCTAAGATCATGATCGGTCTCTTACACATGTGTGTAGAGACAGGACACTTAGCTGGTACCTTTCGGTATACGTCACTCTCGACGAAACGTATACTAAGATGTGTCGTCCCACTGGTGGGGTACACATGTAAAAGTCTATAATGTGATGCGTGTTTTGAAACATAAATCAGATAAGTGCTACCTTGACGCACATAATTAATACACCTTGGGCGAGTAGTGCAGCTAAGTTCAGTACAGCTAGGAAAACTCATCTTGACTTGAATGTAGTACGTTCTCTTTCCAATCTGGATTCGCTGTAGGCGATGAGGTTGGTCGTGAACCGAAGTATCTCAGTCAGTTTTAAATCATTGTTGTATGATTCTGTAACTCTCCAGATTTGTCATACTTCCTTAATGACTCAATCTCTTGGAGTCTCTTTTCGAGTTGATTTCTGTGAAGATTCAGTCTTTCAGAATCTTCTCATGTGCATACCTCTTGTTTATTCCAGTAGGAATATGATGGTTGACTACCGTTATCGGTTATTATCCGAGAAGCGATGAGTCTAACCTAATATGACTGCTTCGAACCAGTCTGCTTTATACCCTTGCTAGTCTATTCATTTAGACTAACCAACCAATATTTTTCCTTGCATGGTTGGCTGGTGTCATCCGTTTGATTCGGCACATCAGTTAAGAAGTAGCTCAGAAGATTAGAAGGACTATGGAGTCGGCGGTGGTTTTTGAATGTTTTAATTATTTCTTTAATCAGGTTATGATCCTTTGGACAATAACTCCGATTGTAATGTACTTTCTTAGTCTTCCGCTGTGTTTGGTTTAAACTATGTTTTGACCTATTCGGGATTGGGTTGTAATCCCGTAACCCTTGTTTCCTCGACAATGTTATGTTTTGGAATTTAATGCTTGATCTTTGTGTATCAATTGCATTTCATAAATTGTATTTATTTGGTAAAGCCTTGGGTGATCTCGGTAAGGAACACTGGGGTCACTGGCGGTAATACCTTTCCAAAAGGGTTAAGTTTTGGGGGTGTTACAATATATATAGGTTGCGGTTCCGGTGAGAACTATTCTCTAAGAGAGAACTAAGAACCACTAAAAACTATCCACGTAGCAAGCTTCTGCGACTACCAGCGCGTGGAAAACTGGAAAAAAAAAAAAGCAAGCGCCTTTGTCACCAAAAAAACACGTTAAAACCCTAAGGAATAAGCTATTCCTGTAAAATCGAACAAGTTGTTGCGAAATCGAAGAACGACGCTTAATTAGAGATCGAATTGAACCGCAATGTCGGAATTGAAGCAATTGGAAAAAAAAAATCGAAGTAGTTGACGAACTCAAAGGCAAGAAGCTGAAGTCAAGTAATGAACACGAAGTCATGTAATGAAAATCGAAGTAGTTGACGAACTCAAAGGCAAGAAGCAATTGAACTAATGAACACGATTTCTACAGATTTAACTTCTATAGACAGAAAATTCCAGATTTAAGGTCCATAAACAGAAAATTCCAGATATTGATTCTGTTGTAAACACTACTGTTGTAATCAATGAACGCTCATGTGTATCGCCTTGAACATATTCTTTTCAGAACAAGAAAGAGTCATAAACTTGAACTAATTTATTTTTAGACATGAACTAACATGTTTTTGAACATGAAGTAATGTGTTTTTAGTAATGAACGCTGAAGAAGCACTCTTCTGGACTTGTAATGAGCATGAATGTTCATTGTAGTGAGCATGAATCACAACCATGAACATTCAAGATCATAACCATGAACATTTATACTCAAGAGCACTAACTTGGTTAACCCTCCTAATCATGAACATTCAGGATCACGACCATGAACATTCATGCTCAAGACCATGAACATTCATGCTCAAGACCATGAACATTCATGCTCAAGACCATGAGCTTCCTTGCTAATTACAATGAACATTCATGCTCACAACCATGAACTATCATGCTCAACACCATGAACTTTTATGATCATAACCATGAACATTCAAGATCATAACCATGAACATTCAAGATCATAACCCTGAACATCCATACTTAACAACACTAACTTGGTTAACCTTTCTGGTCTGGACATGAACAGCTACTGTCATTGCCAAAAACAAATGAAGGTTCATTGATGATGGCCAGTAAACAAATTATGATCACAACAAATGAACATAGAAGAATGAGTTTAGTTTGCCAAAGCTAATTTTGATTGAAACAAACTGAACGATTGTGATAAACACCATGAACTGTAATGTGCCAACACCACAAACAATAGTCAACTGCATCAACCTAAATTACATCAAACTATAAAAGATCAAATTGTTTCAACTACATCAACCTAAAGTAGCAAACTGTCATACTACAACACTACAAAACACATGAGCTAAACATCAAGGTTCTTTCTTTTAAAGATCCTCTCTTTTGGAAGAGATGAAATGGCATTCTTCACATGTTCGACCAAGCGGTTGTGGTTGCTTAACATGAGATGACAAAATAGCTTTATCTGTAATGATTGGAATAGAATCAGTGCATAAAAACTTAATAGAGAAAATATAAAATGCTTGATCATTCAATTAAAAGTTCAATGCAAAATAAAAACAGAAATGTTCATGACAAATTACAAAAATGTTCAAGGCATGATGGAGAAAAGTTCAAGGATAGAATTAAAAGTTCAATGCAAAATAAGAACATAAATGTTCATGACAGATAACTTCATGACATATACAGAAAAAGTTCAAGGCATGATAGAGAAAAAGTTCAAGGCATGATAGAGAAAAAGTTCAAGGATAAGAGTTAAAAGTTCAATGCTAAATAAGAACAGAAACTTCATGACAGATAACAATAATTACACAAAGAATTAAAAGGATAAAACTATGTTCATGGATTTGAGAAGCCATGTTCATGGTCAAGGCAACAAACTAGCAGCAAACTAACTTGGTTAACCCTCCTAACCATGAACATTCAGGATCACGACCATGAACATTCAGGATCACGACCATGAACTTCCTTGCTAATTACAATGAACATTCATGCTCACGACCATGAACTATCATGCTCAACACCATAAACTTTCATGATCATAACCATGAACATTCATACTCAACAGCACTAACAGTTTGCCAAGGCTAATTTTGATTGAAACAAACTGAACGATTGTGATAAATACCATGAACTGTAATGTGCCAACACCACAAACAATAGTCAACTGCATCAACCTAAATTACAAGACGCTGATTTAGCATGACAAGACACTAAAAACTACAGAAAAATGGAAATCGAGTAAGTTAGGGTTTCATTCTCGGTTTTCCGGTGACCAAAGCTTCAACTCCTTGCCGGCCGGAATCAATAGACATTGTAGAGAAGTGGTTGTCTTCGAAAAGGCATGGTGAAACGACGAAATTAGAGTAGATTCGAGAGCGAGATGGAGACGATTCAAGAGCGAGATGGAGAACAGTCAAAAACTGAGGGAAAATGACGGTTCCAATTCTGAACCAATTTTGATCGGGGAGGGAGGCGAGCGCGTGTGTTGAACCGCAAGTAGCTTCTGCAGATAAAATCAGTATCTCAACGCGCGCATATCTGAGCCGTCCGATCGTCACGAGATCAACAGTCCACCTTTTTTCTCAGTTCTCTCTTGTCCTTTTGTTCTTATATGATGCTTCTCCTATATATATATATACAAAATGAGATATAAATACTTTTAATATATATAAGTATCCCTAAAAAAGATCTCATTATACTTATATCATTTTTTTAAATACATTAATTTTGTAAGTTAATATAACATAAATTTAAAAATAAAAATGAAAAATAATATCTACTAATCTCAGTTATATAAATAATCAATATTTATAATTTATATTATTTTTGTTTATTTTGACATAGTTATAATACTTTTATTTTTAATAGTGAACGTTTAATGTGAAAAAGCACTCTTGACACGTTGAGTCAACTCGAACCGCCCGTCAACCTGTAATGATCCGACCCGACTTGACTTGTAACCAGAATTGTCCTGACCCGTATTCAACCCAAACTCAAAATAACTGAATCTGAATTGACCGACCCGATTGACAAGTCTAAGGCTCTGTTTGGTAAATCCAGCTAGAATGGTGGTTGGAGCTGAATAAGTAGCTGAAGCTAAATGACTACTTGGAGCTAGAGCTGAATTTATTAGCTTAATTATTTAAAAATTATAGTTGGTATTCGGTATTACAAGCTGAAATGAGATAAATGTAAAATTCAACTTGTTAATCTTCAACAATCTAGAGGGGGTCACATTAAAAAAATGGAAAAATTAAGTTACACTAAGCTACTATAAGCTCCCTAAGCTAAATTGATATTTTTTTACTGAACACTCATTGACTAGATTAAAAAAAATCAAACTCTGTTAATCTAAAAAAAGTTTTGCCGAACGGAGCCTAAGTCTAGTGATTTCCTATAACCCCTAGCTCCGTGTATGGTTCAATTTAATATAGGCAATGGCTAAATACACGCTGAAAAATAGTTAAATGGACGCTATTCTACACGCTTAAGCTAGGCGTGTGGTTTTACACGCTTAATCTAGGCGTATAGGGGTATTATTGGTATTTTGAAAAGACAGACAGCAGATCCCACGAGAGAACAAAAAACACACGCTTAGCTTAGGCGTCTGGTTACACGCCTAAGGTAGGCGTCTGGTTACACGCCTAGATTAGGCGTGTATATGTAGTCGTTGTACTAACGGCTATAATATAAACGCTTAGCTTAGGCGTGTATATTATAGCTGTTGCTTAATGATTATATTTCTTTCTATTTATAGTCGAAGGTCCATTTCATTTCCCAGAAACTGAAATTGTGTACTCCTAAATTTTAAAGATGTATCATAGTGGTGAGAGTAGTGACGAACAAAACGAGTGGGTTCAAAGTGAAGAAGAAGAGGAGGAGGGCGACGAATGGATGCAGTCGAAATTTGTGTTAGGCGAGGAAGACGAGGAAGCGGAAGGCGATTGGGACCCTAGCAGCGAATTTGTGGTTAGTGTTTAAAAAATTATTCTTTCGTTCATCGGTAATTTAATTCGTAATTAGTGTGTTAAATATTATACTTAATTAGATAGTCAATATTTAGCATGAATTTGTAGTTATATAATTGGAAATCATATGTAGTGTAATGATGTAGTCCTTAAAAAATTGAGCTCATTCGTTCATCGTTATTTTAATTCGTAATTAGTATCTTAAATATTGCACTTAATTAGGTAGCCAATATTTAGCATGAATTCGTAGTTATATAATTGGAAATCATATGTAGTGTATAACATAGTTAACATAAACCGCTACATTTATAGGGGAAAGACTATAAAGAGCATTTTACTACGGACCTAGTGTGGAATAGTAAGGAAGAATTGTACAAATGGGTAAAAGAAAAAGGAAAGGAGTTTGTGATAGCTTTGGTGAAGCGTAACTCAAGTCCGTACCAAATTAGTATAGTGTGCGATAGGTTTGGGCCCTGGAGATCGGGGAGGCCGAAGGTGAACAAAGAGAATCCAGAGTTACCGGTTCCTAAAATCCGAAAGTCGAGATCCAAAAAGTGTGGGTGTAAGTTTGAGATAATGGGTGTTCGCAAGAAGAAAGAGGCATGGACGGTTGGTGAAAAGTGGATGTTGGGTGTGATTGAAGGTCGGCACAACCATAAGCTACGAACTAGCTTTGAAGGTCATGCATTCATGGGTCGAATGACCGAGGCGGAGCAGGTGTGCGCTAGGAGGTGGGGAGACGGTTGCAAGACGCCGAATCAAATTGTTTCGGAATTGAGGCAAAACTTCCCGGGAAATGTGACTTCCAAGAAGCAAGTGGCCAACTTCTTGCAGAAGCTGCAGTACGAGGATTTGGGAGACTTAACGGTTACACAGTGGTCCATAAGGTTTATGGTTGAGCAGAATTACATAGTTCATCCTTTGAGGGATGCAAAGACTGATGAGGTTGCAATATTATTTTTTGCTAATCTGGAGTCGCTGCGGTTGTTGAAGAAGTTCCCGTACGTGATAATCATTGACGCGACATACAAGACAAACAAGTAAGTCATTAATTGTAATAATGTGTAGTTTATTATGACATAAATTGTTATAGTATTTCATTTAAAAATGTGTATTGTATTTTGAAATGTTTTCCGTAGATATGGAATGCCACTTGTGGAGATTGTTGGTTTCACCAACACTCATAAGACGTTCAACATTGCTTATGCATTCACCCGGGCGGAACAGATTTACCATTACACGTGGATAATGAGGAAAGTTCGAGCATTGTGTTTGGATTTGGGAGTGATGCCTACTGCAATAATGACAGATTGTGAGAAGGCCCTCATAACTGCTATCCGGAGTGTTTTCGGCACCGAAGTTCAACACCTCTTGTGCTGGGTGCATATAAAGCACAACATCGAGGCACGTGCCTCGTCCATATTGAAGAGGAAGGAAAGTGTGGATGCCTTTGCAAACCAATATTGGGCACTTTTTTGCTCAGCTAGTGAAGAAAGCTATGAAGAGAGGCTTGCCGTATTACGGACATCGTGGAAGAAAGGCCTTGTCGGATACGTGGAGGGCACATGGCTTATTCCGTACAAGACGAGCATAGTAAGGGCGTGGACGGATCATCATCTTCACTTCTTCACGAGGACTTCAAACAGGTATGACGTGCACAATATGTTGTTTTTTGTACTCATAGTTGTTAATGTCGTACTAACGTCATGTGATTTGACAGGGTTGAGGGGATGCACAAGGTTTTGAAAGATATTATTGGCTCTAGCAGAGGGGGCTTCAACAGAGTGATCGTGAGGATTCACCATGCCATCATCCTTCAAGTAGATCAGATTAGGGGGAGCATGAACCTTTCACTTTCCAAACGACCAACGGATTTCGATGATGCATCGATGCCGGCAGTTGTACGAGCTACTTTTTCTAGGCTCTTCTACCAAGTGTCTGATAGGTGCTTTGATATGTTGTTGGGATATTACGATATGTTGAAGAAGGGGGAGTTCTCAGAAGAATGCAATGACCATTGGGTGAGAGATTGCCTCGGGTTGCCTTGCGTGCACAGTATTACAAGAGCCATCATTTCAAGAACACCTCTCATTCCGTCAGACGTTCACGAGTTCTGAAGGGACTTGGAATGGGAAGAGACTCCAACCACAACACTTGGCCCTTCTGCCTATGTTCGAATGGACATTACAGAGATTAGACTTCATGAAATGTTTGCCAAGTTAGAGGTTGGGACATTGAAGAAAGGCACGACATTCCTACTAGGTGAGTTGTACGACGACTTGGAGCATCCAGAAGAGAGTACTTTGTTGGAGCCGACGGGAATCAAGTCAAAAGGAAGGCCAAGTGGTGCTAGGAACAAGGAGAAGGTGGATGAGAAGGCGGAGAAGATGGATAAGTGCTTGTTTGAGCATAGACGGGATGAGCTCCACGAGAATGAGAAGAAGGCGGGGCCGAAGACAAAGGGGAAGGGGAAGGCAAGTGCGAGCACTGGTAGAGGCCCAAGTCGACCTAAAAACCAAGCAGGTGCATCTACTGCAGTAGTGATGGACTTTGACGACTTGCAATCCCAACCCATACTAGAAGAATCACAACCAGAAGATTTGCAGTGGCCTCAAGAACCAATTTTTCCCCTTGTTCATATGGGGGTGAACTTTGGGATTGACAATGTGGATGACTTCTGGATTCCGTACATCAAGAATGTTAGAGATGTACGCCCCGATGGACATTGTGGATATCGGTCGATGGCTGTATTATTGGGGAGGCAAGAGCATGAATATGCCAACATCCGACGCGAGATGGTAACAGAGTTGGTTGACAATCGAGAGCTATACGAGCCGATACGTTGCCGTCTTCGACAAGGGTCTTGGGAGGATTTTATCTTGCAAGTGAACCATTGCAGAAGCCCTTGCTCAGAATTATACTGGCTTCACATGCCATTGATGGATTTAGTGTTTGCCACACTCTATCAGGTTGGTCTCGTCTTATTAACGTGGGAAGTTCTGACGTTTTGCTTACCGTTGAGGAATAGGACATCAAGCATGGGACCTCCAGACAAGATTCTCGCCATGGCACACGTAGGCAATCATGATCACTTCATACCGGTAAAGGTTTTTTCTAATAAATTTTTTTATGAAATTAGGTTACATTGTTTTCACTACTAAAATAGTTTGTGTGTGTATATGTAGGTGGTGCTTAAGGAAGGGTCGCCAATACCGCACACACCTGGTGCGTGGCGTAGAAACGCAGATCGAAACATTCTGTGGTGGACAACAAAGTTTGAGTTGAATTTGAAGATGTATCGAGATTACCGCATTGCATATTGTCGGGCACCAGATCCTTTTATGTATGTGGGAGATGGATCCGTTCATGTACTTGATTGATTACACGATTATGTAATGTAATATTTAGACAACTTTGATGTGTTCATATGATTAATTTGATGTGTTTTTATTTAAATTTGAAGTAGTTCAAACTCGCTTTTTTATCTCGATTTAATGGGCCTATACTGGCGCAAAGTAGTACAAAACATAACAAATCACATCCCAACTCCATAATGACCTCGTATGCCCTCGCGTCGTATGGTGGATCGAACCACGCAAAGAAATCGCATCCCCCTTTATTATCAGGTTTGTGGACATCGTACATCCCCAATTCTGGGCATCCCCAATACCTTCTTCCGTATTGCCATTGTCGGTCACAAGTGTGTATGACCGCCTTAACATTACAGAAGCAAAATCCCTCTCCTGTACTTGAACTCGAACTCGACGAAGATGCCATACTAACATGTAACGAGTTTTTTGTAGGGATAGAGAAAGGTGTACAAGGCTTAGGACGACATTGTATGTTGGTATTTGTAGGATGAAATAGAGTCGTTGGACGGTTAGCCGTTGAAGAATGACCGTTACCAGACTACACGTATAAGCTAAGCGTGTATCTATACGTATAAGCTAAGCGTGTAGATACACGCTTAGCTAATCTAATTTTGTGTTTTAACTAGGCCCAATGTTACAAAAACAATCTAAACCCTAAGTATACTAGATAAGTCTAAGTATACTAGATATAATGAAATACTATAGTACATAAGTCTAAGTGTACTAGATATAATGAAATACTATAGTACATAAGTGTAACTATATGAAATATAATAAAATACTATAGTACATAAGTCTAAGTGTACTAGATATAATAAAATATTATAGTACATAAGTCTAAGTGTACTAGATATAATGAAATACTATAGTACATAAGTGTAACTATATGAAATATAATGAAATACTATAGTACATAAGTCTAAGTGTACTAGATATAATAAAATACTATAGTATATAAGTCTAAGTGTACTAGATATAATGAAATACTATAGTACATAAGTGTAACTATACTAGATATAATGAAATACTATAGTATATAAGTGTAACTATATGAAATATAATGAAATACTATAGTACATAAGTCGAAGTGTACTAGATATAATGAAATACTATAGTACATAAGTCTAAGTGTACTAGATATAATGAAATACTATAGTACATAAGTGTACCTATATGAAATATAATGAAATACTATAGTACATAAGTCTAAGTGTACTAGATATAATAAAATACTATAGTACATAAGTCTAAGTATACTAGATATAATGAAATACTATAGTACATAAGTGTAACTATACTAGATATAATGAAATACTATAGTATATAAGTGTAACTATATGAAATATAATGAAATACTATAGTATATAAGTCTAAGTGTACTAGATATAATGAAATACTATAGTACATAAGTCTAAGTGTACTAGATATAATGAAATACTATAGTACACGCTTAGCTTAAGCGTGTTATTATGCATGGTGATTCATGGGACTGCCATGCATTCCCCATGCAGGTACGTTCAGAACGACTGGAATTAATGAGCTCCCAACCACCGTACGTTGTCCTTCTATTTTATGGTTCGATAACGTTATGTTGCTCTCTCGTACACGTAGGTAAGCATCAAACCACATAATAAACATGAACAAACATAGTAAACCAAATAAGATAAATACATAACTTTTACATAAATACTATGTACATATGAATCCTGTCTAATCCAAAACATAAAAAACTACTGTGGCTGCGAGCCACTACCTTCGCCAGGTTCCGTGACAGACTCACGAAACATCTGGGACTAGCGAGGTGGGGGTGGGGCCATGGGGGGAGGCTGCCCAGTCAGCATATGCAGCCATAACGCCGCGTGTTGCTCGAACGTTCGTGTCGCCGCCTCAGGTGTGTGTAAATAAGTGCGGATATCACCGGCAACCACCTGAATGCGTTGTATAGAAAGCAAGTAATATTTGTCAAAATATTGCAAAATATAAAATTATAGATAAATCATTCAAATAATTCGACAAAAGTTAGCGTACCGCGACTGCGTCAACGCCTGGAGGGAGGTGGATAAGGCCGACCGGACGATCACGTCTGACTGAACCGGGATCGACCAATGGATGAGAACACTCGTCATACCAATCTAAATAATCGGCAGACATGTCCCACCCATGTGTTACAACCGATCCCTGGAGGTCAATCAGGGGTCTCGGGTCTGCATCCCAAGCCAGTAGAAGCTCATCCGCAAAACTCACCTCGTATCCCTTGATTTCCGCTTTCCTGACGACCTTGGCCGGCTGAATGGGCAGAACTGGGATAGGCTGCATCATCCCAAACTGCCTGAGGACTCTGTCCGGGTGGTACGGCTCCTGAACATCTACAATGCGCAGTATACCGCGAAACCTGGCAGGAGCTACCTCAGGAGCCTGGAAGTCCAACCCCACCCAGGGGGTCCAGGTAATCTGTAAAGTCAAAAAGGCAAAGTGAATACATATATACTAAAACAATTAAAGACTAAGATATCGAAAATTACGTGTACTATTCTACCTCCTCGTATCTCATGCGGTCCAACATGCGGCGTATGGCGATCAAACGACCGGTGTCTCTACTGTTCGGCACCTCCGCGGCACCAGAAATAGCTCCTCCAAAGGCCTGAGGGTTCATGACATATTGTTCCCGAAAATGTGGAAAATATGCCCAAACCCAGCACTGTAAATGAATAACTAAGGACATTAATGACCAAAATATTAAAACGTAACTTAATATTTGACTAATCTATCTAATATCTTACCCTGATCAGAATCCCGCACGATGCAATGCCCTGTGCTCCACGCCTAGACGCATGTCCCAAGTTGCGGTAGACGTATGCTAGAATCCCAGCTCCCCATGCAATGTCGCATGTGACGTCGTGGTCAAACAAAAGCGCCAACCACTTCTGCTTCGCGGCGTTAGTGGACTTGTCCACCAGTACAGTCGAGCCGAGAAGCAAGAAGAGGTAGTACGTAGCAATAACGCCCTCGTCACGAACCTCACTCCTCATCCAGGCCTCCAGTACTGTAGTCTCTAAATGCCCCAAAGGAATACCACCAGCTGTGTTCCATCTCCTCACCTCCTCCTCAGCAACGCCCAGATCAGCACATATGCGCTGTCTCACTGTCGGCTCATCGAGGTCTGAAGTGCAACTCCTCCCACGTATGGGAACCTGTAAGATCTGGTGAATATCAGCAAGGGTGATGGTCATCTCTCCGAAGGGCATATGAAATGTGTTCGTCTCGGGATGCCATCTCTCCACAAATGCCGAAATCAACGCCGCATCCATGCTGCATGCTATGCCTAGTGTGCGTAGACCGGTAAGCCCGCTCCGCTCCGCCAGCCTAAACCACGTATGTGGCTCATGGCTAATGTAATGCTCGTGTGTAGAACAATGGGTTGTGCGGAAATGGATCCTCAGAATCTTACGACTCTGAATTAACGGTATTTAAAATTAGTATACAATTTCGAATAAAAAACATTTATAGGTAAAACACATAAACTAAAAAACCTCAAACATACCAGGTCCTGCTCTGCCTGACGACGGGCTACCCCGCTACGACGAGGCTCCGCCTGCTCGGCAATCTGAGGAACATGAGCATCCTCAACAACTGCAACGTCTCCTCTACGTCTCTGTCTCCTCTGCTGTACATGAGGCGGCATCTGCGGGAGTGCCTCAGGAGCGGGCTGAGGTATAGGACGGTCAAATATGGCCCGAGCAATGTGTGTCTCATAGCTAGAGAGAAGAATCAGACACCTTGGGCCTCCAGGCATCCAAGGATGGTAAGTATGTACAATAAATGGACCGGGAGGAGGTGGAGAAGAAGGACCAACATGAGGTGGAGAAGAAGGACCAGCATGAGGTGGAGAAGAAGGACCAACATGAGGTGGAGAAGAAGGACCAGCATGAGGTGGAGAAGAAGGACCGGCAGAAAGTGGAGAAGAAATATCGGCAGAAGGTGTAGAAGAAGGATCAGCATGGGATGGAGAGGGGACAGGAGTAGGTATCGACCCAAAAAAAGGCGGGGAATGAAAAAATGGAATGTCGTCCGTACTCAACTCCTGCGTCGGTAATGTAGGCTCCATAGACTCAACAAAGTCATACCCTGCCCCATGACGCGACTGCTCCTCAACAGCCTCATCATCAACCATCATGGGCTCACTACCAAGTCCTCGGTGTCCTCCAAATAGTAATCATCAGCGGTGCCGGTCATAGGCGGCTGCGAAGATACCGCACTAGACGACAATATATCAGTACTCACAGTAGCGGCGCGGCGACGAATAGACTCCGATATACCAACACGCCGGGTGCGGTCAGCAATAACAGGTGTCGGCTCCGTCCGCCCAGTAGGGGTGATGACCGCCAATATACTCTAATTTTTTAGATACTATTTTAATTAGGGACTAATTAATACATTTAGGAACTTAAATGATTAATTTTAGAATTTATTATACTTGTTATTTTCTAAATATACTATACGAGCCAATAATTCTAATCTATAACTACCTAATTTACGAAAATTAGGGACTAATTATTTACTAAATTTTTTTATTTCAAATTAACAACATTATTTACTAAATTAATTTTAGAATTTACTAAATTATTTAATAAATTATTTGCTAAATTAGAGACTAATTATTTACAAAAACAATTACGATAATAATGATCAATTTAAAATTTAAAATAATACCGCTCGTAGACCGATTTGACTCGATCCAGGCGTCATCGGAGTTGTATCCGCTAGGTCCCTAGCTCGACCTCCCCTTCCACCACGGGTCCGAGCTCCGCCGGAAACCACCAAGCCCTCCTCCTCCTCCTCCTCTACCGCCATCCACGCAGACATTCCGCCGGAGCTCGCACCACCGGCGCCGGAACTACCTCCGCCGCCTGCAGTCGCCTCTGCGCCTCCTCCAGCAGCCTCCGCATCTCTCGGCGTCGCGCCCCCGGTCGCCCCTTGCTCCAGATTTCCGGCTGCCGCTCCGCCGCCGCTTTTGGACCTCTCTCCGCCGCCAATGAACTCGCCCAAACCATCCCAATCACAATCCATGCCTAATTTCAAACAATCGAAGCAAATGGAGGAGAGATTTCGTCGAAATCGTTTTCGAATTTTTTTGGTTTTGAACGCGTCGGGAGGAAGAAGACGAAGTGGAAACTTAAGCGTTTAAAACAAGACGCCTAAGTTAGGCGTCTGGTTTTACTGGGGAATGGGCAAAGGCGGCCGGCCCAATAACCCATATAACCACACGCCTAACTTAGGCGTATGTCCAGACGCCTAAGTTAGGCGTCTGGGTTTACTGGGGAATGGGCAAAGGCTATTGGGCCGGCCCAATAACCCATATAACCAGACGCCTAACTTAGGCGACTGTCCAGACGCCTAAGTTAGGCGTCTGGGTTTACTGGGGAATGGGCAAAGGCTATTGGGCCGGCCCAATAACCCATATAACCAGACGCCTAATCTAGGCGTGTGGTTAAACGCCTAAGTTAAGCGTGTGGTTCATACATGTTTTCGAAAATGGCAAGAATACCCCTTCACGCTTAGATTAGGCGTGTAAAATCAGACGCTTACCTTAAGCGTTTAGAATAGCGTCCATTTAGATAATTTTCCGCGTATATTTAGCATGTCCGTTTAATATATTAGTAATTAGTACAATGTTATATACTCTTTAGTCTTTTCATATGAAAATGATAGAAAGAAGGCTATTTTCTTTAGATGTGGAGATTTCAAGTGAGACCAATTTTGAAAGCTAGTTCTTTTTCTACACAAAAAACGAATACTAGTTCTTTTTCTACACAAAAAAAACGAATACTAGTTCTTGTTCTACAAAAAAAACGAATATTAGTTCTTTTCTACACAAAAAAACAAATATTAGTTCTTTTTCTACACACAAAAAAACGAATACAGTTCTTTTTTCTACAAAAAAACTTGAATACTAGTTCTTTGGTTTATATAGAAACAAATTCTGGTAAACGTCATAACAAAGTTAACTTGTAAGAGGTGCTACGTACAGAAAGAAACAGCATCATCGATCAGCTGAACCAGTCCAAGATCAATCCTAAGTGTAAAAGAAAATCTTGAGCTATATATATTATATCTACTACATAGATTTCCAAATATAGCTTTAATTTGACCAAGATCGAGTCACGTATATAATTGGATTCATTTTTTAAGTAGCAGTGTCGGTCAAAGTCGAACCTGAATTTTGAAATCGGAGCGGATATAATCCGGTTAAATCCTGAGTCAGACCGTACTAGAACCGGATCGGCGGTTCAAGAGTCCAGGAGGTTCACGTTCAACACATCTATGAGTTCGGCGGTTCAAGCTGATTCATGTAATAACCCTAAATATTTTGAATTTTTATAAAGGACATTTATGTTACCAAAAAAAATTCGGGGTCAAAACGTAAATACTCAAAAATTTCATATGTTGGGTTATAAAATGAACAGTTATTATAAATAGTAAGGTTCATGGTTGATGGATTACTAAAAATAGTAACTCTATCTTTAGTATGTTTCCGAATAAGGAAAGTCAATCGTTAATCGGGTAAAATTATTTGGAATCTATAGATGTAATTTGATAACTTAAACTCTTGGTGTATAGTGTGAACAAGCTAAAACATTTGTCGACATCTTTAACATTTATCCAAACAAGCCCTAGTTAGTATTGGGATAAGATAAATTAAAGTGACGGATCAAAACTTGATATTTTGATTAATAATGGACCAATAGATTTAAGTTTTGAATTTTGGTATGGATTCCCGCGGGAATTGTGTTCGAGACAACTTCGTAGATCATTTTATAGAAGATATCATATATAAATATAACAAATAACAATTTATTGAACTTATATTTGCTTAATCTCTTCATTTTTAATTTATGGGATTTTAAAATTTGCTTGATATTTAATACATTTATTACAAAAAATGTTAACCTTTTTTTAAATAAAATAGAGGAAATTGTGTAAAAAAAAAAGACATTTAGTAGATAGCATTTGTTGGAGAATATGTCAACTTTTATTGTTAGATAGATTTTAAAGACAATCAAACGTTTGGATTGTCTCACATCGACTAAAATGAGAAAATAAAAACAAGGACGACTATCTAGTTTAAGTGTTTGTAATATAAAATAAATAAATTCAAATCTTATATTTTTTTTTGAAAAGTTTACGTAGATTATTAAGAGAGGGAAAAAGATTTACAAAAAAGCAACTGCAAAAAAACAAAATGCACAGGTGCAGTGCAGTGCCAAATCCAAAGCAATCAAGTTTGTAAAGAAAGCATGGGTGCAAAAGTGTCAAGCATAATTAGAGACCAAGAGTCGATCGCTAGGATCGATGAATATTGTTGTTCTCTTTCCAATTCGCACGAATGCCTTGTTTGATGGATTGGATAATAGCTTGTGCGCAACTGAGTTGATTGGGATGGTGCCTTCGAAGATTGTGGAGTTCCTCGCTTGCCATATATGGTAGATAAAAGAGGAGAAAACCATACACCTGGTTTGGTAAACAAATCGGTTTCCCCTAGGCCCATGATCCATCCAACATAACCAGTCAAGGAGCGTGGGGAAACGGATAGAACAATAGCATCCTATAACCTCAAATACTAATTAGTTTACAAAAATATCTAAATTCTAAAACTCTTACAAATTTACATCACAAGGTAATTAAACTGTGATTTTTTAGCAAAAATATCCCAAAAATATACCGAATCCAATATATAAGAAAAAACAAAAAAAATTAATTTTTCTTTTATATTTAAAATAGAAAATAATAAAGAAATATTGAAATGACATTTTATCTTTTAGATTCCCAAATTTGGGCTTGCCACAAATCCGTGTTGCCAATGAATTGAATCACAAACTAGAAGAAAAATGTATGGGAGCTAGGAAGGAGAACACCTTTGTTATGTGAATTCACATTCGTTACAATAAAGGTCATGACATTTTCCAAAAGCAAATCAATTTGCCAAATAAAATCTTACCAAATCCAACAATCGTTCACAAGCACGATATATTTAGAAAACGAACTTATATATTTCCTTTATCTTTTGGATGATTATTTCCTATTTTTATTTTCCTTTTTGATAATTTACTCCGTTTTTCTTCTAATTTTTGAATTTAAAAAAAAAATTATTATTAGGTTTTTCCAGCAAAAATGTCCAAACAAGAGTACCCTTGAAAGTTTAAAAAAATAGACATTTTTATAACCATATATAGGAAACAATGTATTCATGCAAATCTCTAGAAACTAAGACCGAAGGTAAAAGATGAAAACGCTCAAGATGGAACGCAAGAAAGGAATTCACACAAGACCTAGAAAATATCTAGGGAATTCTCCATTAGCATCTCAGAGAGAGAGAGAGAGAGCGGAAGAAAAGTAGAGAAAGTTTGTTATAGAATTTTCGTCAGAGAGCCAAAGCAAAAAAAAGCTTTTATACAATGAATTTATTTGCTCGCCAGTCTAACTAACTCAAAAGGTAAGTGACGTGTCACCACTGCGCCCCACGCCTTCTTCTCTTGGCTCCGGCTAAGTGATGGCGCATCCCTTGCAAGTTGAGTTAGCTGAGCTGGAAAAATTGGTATATTCGTCATCCCCCCCCCCCCCCCCCCCCCCCCCTCAAGATGGAATGATCTTGCAAACCCAATGGTAATGGCAACTCTGCAGATACTGAACCACAAACTCACCAAATTGGTGGGGCAGTAAGTCACTCTAACCAAATACATGCTAAGTCTTCCGATGCACTGAATGACACCATGAATTCTGATGTGAATGTTCAAAAGATTCTCATGATGATTCTAGTATGTCAATGGATGATAATTCCAATTTGAATGCTTCTGATGTGCATGACTTAGCTGACTATCAACTTGTAAGAGATAGGGAGCATAGAATTAGGATTCCTAATAGAAGATTGCAATTTGATGCTAATTTGGTTGAGAGTTATGACAAAATTGTTGAGTTTGCTTTCTTGGTTACTAATGTTGTGAAGAATTATACCCCCTGAAACATATGAGCAAGCTATTAAATGTTCTCATGCCAATGACTGGATTAAAGTTATGCATGAAGAGATACAATCTATGCATGCTATTAACACCTGGACTCTTGTTCCCAAACCAGCTAAATCTAGACTCATTGATTGTAAGTGGATTTATAAACTGAAAGAGGGAACTGATAGTAATGATCCTCCTAGGTATAAGGCTAGGTTGGTAGCCAAGGGCTTTACTGAAAAGGAAGGAATTGATTACAATGACATCTTTGCTCTTGTTGTTAAATACAAAACTATGAGACTTTTGCTTGCAATGACTACTGTGTATGATTGAGAATTAGAGCAAATGGATGTTAAAACAGCTTTTTTGCATGGTGACCTAGATGAGACTATTTACATGAGGCAGCCCAAGGGCTTTATTGATAAAACTAACCTTGAACATGCATGTATCTTAAAGAGGTCTATCTATGGGCTCAAGCAGTCCCCCAGGAAATGGAATAAGAACTTTGATGCTTGTATGAGGTCCTTAGACTTTGTTAGAAGTCAGTATGATACCTGTCTTTACTTGAAATATGTGAAGACTAAAAATGCCTTGTACGTTCTGTTGTATGTTGATGATATTCCTCTTATTAGAAGTTTTAAGCTTATTTTTTCTGGTGTCAAAAATGACTTGCAAAAACACTTTGATATGAAGGACCTTGGTCCTGCACAGAAAATATTGGTTGTTAATATCATCAGAGACAGAAAAAGAAAGACAATTAGGTTGTCTCAATCTGATTACTTGGCAAAAGTGCTTGATAGATTTGCTATGAGTACTGCTAAACCTACACCTATCCCCTTAAGGGGGCACCTTAAATTTTCTAATCATGGTTGTCTTCTCTCTGACATTGATAAGAGGAAAATGGAGAATGTTCCTTATGATGTAGCGGTAGGGTCAGTTATATATGCTATGTTGTGTACTAGACTAGACCTTGCTTTTGCTATAAGTGTGCTTGGCAGGTACATGTCTAATCTTGGTACAAACATTGGCAAGCCATGAAGTATATGTTGAAATACTTGGCTGACACAAAAGATATGGGCCTCATTTATGATGAGCATAGTTCGAGGACAGAGTTGCAAGGCTTTGTTTACTCTGACCATGCCATTAATAAGGACAACAGAAAGTCCACTACAGCCTTCTTCTATGCATGGGTAGGGAATTGTATTTCCTGGAAGTCCTAATAGGTAATCCATTGTTGCACTGTCTTCAACAGAAGCTGAATACAGTGCAGCAACTGACGCAGGCTACCTGGTTGAAAGGTATACTACAAGAAATTGAGGGTAAGGCATATCTACATGTGCTCAATACGGATAGCTAGAGTGCATTATACTTGTGTAAAGATCATGTATATCATAAAAGGACTAAGCATATTGATGTCAGGTTTCACTTTATAAGAAATAAAGTTGAGAATCATGAAATTATTGTGAAGAAGATCTTAGGTGATGTGAATCCTGCTAACTTTGGTACAAAAATAGTGCCTACTAATAAGTTTGTATTTTGCAGGAATTCACGACACATCTATGATGTTCACTGAGGTGTGGGTAGTGGCTGACGACGAACAAGAGTGGATCCCTTGATGCACTTAGGAAGGTTTAGGAGTCATAACCAAACTGTGGATTAAGGGGACATTTGTTATGTCTAATATAATCCAAGTTTAGCTATATTATAAAGTATTGATGTATCATGTGACTTGTAATGTGTAAAAACCATAGCAATGAACCGGGTTCACTTGTGTTTGCAATATTAGACCGGTTTAGCTTAATCTGGCAAAGCAACCCCGGTGCTCTTATTTGGGCTCGGTTGGATGGCTTAGCTGGATGGGCCTAACTAGCTCATATTGTTGTGTGGCCCATTTTGTGGTGGAGGCCCAATTCTTGCGTGTTTGGGTTTGGCTTTGTTTCTTAGTTTCGCGAAGTTTCTATTTGCTTAAACTTGAGATTATGTTGACGATGTTGATTTTCATTTTATTTCATTCTAACGCAAATATATTTAAGGTTTAATTACCTAGTGTACATTAGAAATTAAGATAATTACTATTAGTTGAAAAATCAAGATTAATTGAAAGTGATAGGTAATTGCGACCGATTGTCACCAAAGATTATAAAGTTGGACCAACTCCAATGGAAATTAAAATTGAAGACGGTCTACTCTACCTCACGCCTTTTGTGTTTACTTTGTCATCGATCAGTTTTGTTCAAACTCTAGTTTATTTATTAATAATTAGTTATTAATTATTATGGGTAGTAAGAACTGATCAATACTTAATGGAAGTTAAATATATTAGTGTACATTGTAAAATTTATACAATCGGTGTTATTGCAATTTACTATCAGTTTCTAAATAATCAAATAATATATATGAGGTATTTTATTATACTTTACTAATTACTATGTTTATTAATGTTGAATGAATTGAAACAAAATCACTTTCTGAACTTTATAGCAAAAGTTGTATAATTTATCACATATCAAATTATTACATAGAAGTTGCCTAAACATCAAGATAATTACTATTAGATGTTATTTCAAGTATTATTAAAAAAAAAAGTACTTTTATCATGCTTTTAGAATATTTTATTCAATTTTAATTCTTATTTATATTTATGATTAGTTTGGTTGATCTTATAGATATATTGGTATACTTGTATAAAATATGTATAGTCAATATATTATCACATCACAAAAAAAATGTACATTTTATCTCATATTTAATTACTATATATAAGTTAGTGAGAAAATTTTATATTTAGGTATTATTTCAAGTATTATTCAAAACTTATTTTAAAGAATCAATATAAGTATTGTTATTATATTGTTATGAATTATTATATACATTCTCAACTGACATATATGTAATATATATACAAAATTGTGTGAAATAGTTGATTATGAAGGAGTTGTTGATATTATTTTAATACATTGTTAAAAAACAACAAATATGTGCAGTTTATGATATCTGACATGCAAAAATATATTTATGTATATACAGTAAAATTATAAAATTATAACACCTTATTATAAATTGAAATTTCTTATATATTTATGTTTATATTTGTATGTTCTTATTCATGAATTCTAATATCAATTTTGAGCACTTATTAATTAAACACTAAAATTACATTAGCATAATCCTAAAAATAAAATTATGAATAAAATCCTAAAAATAAAATTAAGAAAATATTCTATTTTTTCATTTATATATCTTTAGATCATTTTATAGAAGATATTATATCTAAATATAACAAATAAAAATTTATTGAATTTATATTTGCTTAATCTCTTCATTTTTAATTTATGGGATTTTAAAATTTGCTTGATATTTAATACATTTATTACAAAAAATGTTAACCTTTTTTTAAAATAAAATAGAGGAAATTGTGTAAAAAAAAAGGCATTTAGTAGATAGCATTTATTGGAGAATATGTCAACTTTTATTATTAGATAGATTTTAAAGACAATCAAACGTTTGGATTGTCTCACATCGACTAAAATGAGAAAATAAAAACAAGGACGACTATCTAGTTTAAGTGTTTGTAATATAAAATAAATAAATTCAAACCTTATATATTTTTTTTGAAAGGTTTACAGATTAATAAGAGAGGGAAAAAGATTTACAAAAAAGGCAACTGCAAAAAACAAAATGCACAGGTGCAGTGCAGTGCCAAATCCAGAGCAATCAAGTTTGTAAAGAAAGCATGGGTGCAAAAGTGTCAAGCATAATTAGAGACCAAGAGCCGATCGCCAGGATCGATGAATATTGTTGTTCTCTTTCCAATTCGCATGAATGCCTTGTTTGATAGATTGGATAATAGCTTGTGCGCAGCTGAGTTGATGGGGGTGGTGCCTTTCAAGATTGTGAAGTTTCTCGCTTGCCATATATGGTAGACAAAAGAGGAGAAAGCCATACACCTGGTTTGGTAAACAAAACGGTTGCCCCTAGGCTCATGATCCAGCCAACATAACCAGTCAAGGAGCGTGGGGAAACGGATAGAACTATAGCATCCTATAACCTCAAATACTAATTAGTTTACAAAAAATATATAAATTCTAAAACTCTTACAAATTTACATCACAAGGTAATTAAACTGTGATTTGTTAGCAATAATACCCCAAAAATATACGAAATCCAATAATAAGAAAAAACAAAAAAAATAATTTTTCTTTTATATTTAAAATAGAAAATAACAAAGAAATATTGAAACGACATTTTATCTTTTAGATTCCCAAATTTGGGCTTGCCACAAATCCGTGTTGCCAATGAATTGAATCACAAACCTAAAGAAAAATGTATGGGAGCTAGGAAGGAGAACACCTTTGTTATGTGAATTCACATTCGTTACAATAAAGGTCATGATGTTTTCCAAAAACAAATCAATTTGCCAAATAAAATCTTACCAAATCCAACAATCGTTCACAAGCACGATATATTTAGAAAACGAACTTATATATTTCCTTTATCTTTTGGATGATTATTTCCTATTTTTATTTTCCTTTTTGATAATTTACTCCGTTTTTCTTCTAGTTTTTGAATTTAAAGAAAAAATTTATTATTAGGTTTTTCCAGCAAAAATGTCCAAACAAGAGTACCCTTGAAAGTTTAAAAAAAAGGACATTTTTTATAGCCATATATAGGAAACAGTGTATTCATGCAAATCTCTAGAAACTAAGACCGAAGGTAAAAGATGAAAACGCTCAAGATGGAACGCAAGAAAGGAATTCACACAAGACCTAGAAAATATCTAGGGAATTCTCCATTAGCATCTCATAGAGAGAGAGAGAGAGAGAGCAGAAGAAAAGTAGAGAAAGTTTGTTATAGAATTTTCGTCAGAGAGCCAAAGCAAAAAAAAACTTTTATACAATGAATTTATTTGCTCGCCAGTCTAACTAACTCAAAAGGTAAGTGATGTGTCACCACTGCGCCCCATGCCTTCTTCTCTTGGCTCCGGCTAAGTGATGGCGCATCCCTTGCAAGCTGAGTTAGCTTAGCTGGACAAATTGGTATATTCGTCATCCCCCCCTCAAGATGGAATGATCTTGCAGACCCAATGGTAATGGCAACTCTACAGATACGGAACCACAAACTCACCAAATTGGTGGGGCAGTAAGTCACTCTAACCAAATACATGCTAAGTCTTCCGATGCACTGAATGACACCATGAATTCTGATGTGAATGTTCAAAAGATTCTCATGATGATTCTAGTATATCAATGCATGATAATTCTAATTTGAATGCTTCTGATGTGCATGACTTAGCTGACTATCAACTTGTAAGAGATAGGGAGCCTAGAATTAGGATTCCTAATAGAAGATTGCAATTTGATGCTAATTTGGTTGAGAGTTATGACAAAATTGTTGAGTTTGCTTTCTTGGTTGCTAATGTTGTGAAGAATTATACCCCCTGAAACATATGAGCAGCTATTAAATGTTCACATGCCAATGACTGGATTAAAGTTATGCATGAAGAGATACAATCTATGCATGTTATTAACACTTGGACTCTTGTTCCCAAACCAGCTAGACTCATTGATTGTAAGTGGATTTATAAACTGAAAGAGGGCACTGATAGTAATGATCCTCCTAGGTATAAGGCTAGGTTGGTAGACAAGGGCTTTACTGAAAAGGAAGGAATTGATTACAATGACATCTTTGCTCTTGTTGTTAAATACAAAACTATGAGACTTTTGCTTGCAATGACTACTGTGTATGATTGAGAATTAGAGCAAATGGATGTTAAAACAGTTTTTTTGCATGGTGACCTAGATGAGACTATTTACATGAGGCAGCCCAATGGCTTTATTGATAAAACTAAACTTGAACATGCATGTCTCTTAAAGAGGTCTATCTATGGGCTCAAGTAGTCCCCCAGGCAATGGAATAAGAAATTTGATGCTTGTATGAGGTCCTTAGGCTTTGTTAGAAGTCAGTATGATACCTGTCTTTACTTGAAATCTGTGAAGACTAAAAATGCCTTGTACGTTCTGTTGTATGTTGATGATATTCCTCTTATTAGAAGTTCTAAGCTTATTTTTTCTGGTGTCAAAAATGACTTGCAAAAACACTTTGATATGAAGGACCTTGGTCCTGCACAGAAAATATTGGTTGTTAATATCATCAGAGACAGAAAAAGAAAGACAATTAGGTTGTCTCAATCTGATTACTTGGCAAAAGTGCTTGATAGATTTGCTATGAGTACTGCTAAACCTACACCTATCCCCTTAGGGGGGAACTTTAAATTTTCTAAGCATGATTGTCTTGTCTCTGACATTGATAAGAGGAAAATGGAGAATGTTCCTTATGATGTAGCAGTAGGGTCAGTTATGTATACTATGTTGTGTACTAGACTAGACCTTGCTTTTGCTATAAGTGTGCTTGGCAGGTACATGTCTAATCCTGGTGACAAACATTGGCAAGCCATGAAATACATGTTGAAATACTTGGCTGGCACAAAAGATATGGGCCTCATTTATGATGAGCATAGTTCGAGGACTGAGTTGTAAGGCTTTGTCGACTCTGACTATGCCAGTAATAAGGACAACAGAAAGTCCACTACAACCATCTTCTATGCATGGGTAGGGAATTGTATTTCCTGGAAATCCCAACAGGTAATCCATTGTTGCACTGTCTTCAACAGAAGCTGAATACAGTGAAGCAACTGAAGCAGGCTACCTGGTTGAAAGGTATACTACAAGAAATTGAGGGTAAGGCATATCTACATGTGCTCAATACGGATAGCCAGAGTGCATTATACTTGTGTAAAGATCATGCATATCATAAAAAGACTAAGCATATTGATGTCAGGTTTCACTTTATAAGAAATAAAGTTGAGAATCATGAAATTATTGTGAAGAAGATCTTAGGTGATGTGAATCCTGCTAACTTTGGTACAAAAATAGTGCCTACTAATAAGTTTGTATTTTGCAGGAATTCACGACACGTCTATGATGTTCACTGAGGTGTGGGTAGTGGCCGACGACGAACAAGAGTGGATCCCTTGATGCACTTAGGAAGGTTTAGGAGTCATAACCAAACTGTGGATTAAGGGGACATTTGTTATGTCTAATATAATCCAAGTTTAGCTATATTATAAAGTATTGATGTATCATGTGACTTGTAATGTGTAGAAACCATAGCAATGAACCGGGTTCACTTGTGTTTGTAATATTGGACCGGTTTAGCTTAATCAGGCAAAGCAACCCCGGTGCTCTTATTTGGGCTCGGTTGGATTGCTTAGCTGGATAGACCTAACTAGCTCATATTGTTGTGTGGCCCATTTCGTGGTGGAGGCCCATTTCTTGCCTGACGCGGAGGTTGACTGACTTAAGGCTCTCTTCCAGCTTCTAAGGTTTAATTCAATTCAGTTTGCGGCTCACAGAGAGAAAAGAGAGAAGAGAGGGAGAGTGCTCGGTGGCGCGTCGATCTCCTTAGTGGCACGTAGTTCTCCGGTGGCGACTTCTTGAGTTGGACTCTGAGAAGTCTCTTGCTTCTAGAGGAAGCTTGTTCTCCTCTACGATCGTCTCTTTGCTTCGCCTTGTGTTCTCTGTTGTGATGTGTCTTGCTTTCGTTTCCTGCTTATGGTTTTTGTCGTTCTTGTGCATGTAACCTACTTTGTATACTTTGAATCTCCATAGTGCATCTTGGGTGAGTCTCCCCTCCTGAGGTTTTATCCCGAACTGCGTTAACAATTCTTGCGTGTTTGGGTTTGGCTTTGTTTCTTAGTTTCGCGAAGTTTCTATTGGCTTAAACTTGAGATTATGTTGACGATGTTGATTTTCATTTTATTTCATTCTAACGCAAATATATTTAAGGTTTAATTACCTGGTGTACATTAGAAATTAAGATAATTACTATTAGTTGAAAAATCAAGATTAATTGAAAGTGATAGGTAATTGCGACCGATTGTCACCAAAGATTATAAAGTTGGACCAACTCCAATGGAAATTAAAATTGAAGACGGTCTACTCTACCTCACGCCTTTTGTGTTTACTTTGTCATCGATCAGTTTTGTTCAAACTCTAGTTTATTTATTAATAATTAGTTATTAATTATTATGGGTAGTAAGAACTGATCAATACTTAATGGAAGTTAAGATTTTGTACATAGATGTCGAGCTAGCTATTCCAATGACCAAGTCATTACCGAACAAAGTTAATGTGGTGGTTAATAACTTGGATGATGGAATGAGATCCGATGTTTAACTTTATCGGTGCAATTGATAGAAATTCAAAAAAAAGATTATATGTGTGTCCATGCTACATATTGGTCTATGACATCTTTAATTTCAGATATTTTTCTATTATTAGATTAGTTGATATTTAAATATATTAGTGTATATTGTAAAATTTATACAATCGGTGTTATCGCAATTTACTCTCAGTTTCTAAATAGTCAAATAATGTATATGAGGTATTCTATTATACTTTACTAATTACTATGTTTATTAATGTTGAATGAATTGAAACAAAATCACTTTCTGAACTTTATAGCAAAAGTTGTATAATTTATCCCATATCAAATTATTACATAGAAGTTGCCTAAACATCAAGATAATTACTATTAGATGTTATTTCAAGTATTATTCAAAGAATAAATGTACTTTTATCATGCTTTTAGAATATTTTATTCAATTTTAATTCTTATTTATATTTATGATTAGTTTGGTTGATCTTATAGATATATTGGTATACTTGTATAAAATATGTATAGTCAATATATTATCACATCACAAAAAAATGTACATTTTATCTCATATTTAATTACTATATATAAGTTAGTGAGAAAATTTTATATTTAGGTATTATTCAAAAGTTATTTTAAAGAACCAATATAAGTATTGTTATTATATTGTTATGAATTATTATATACATTCTCAACCGACATATATGTAATATATATACAAAATTGTGTGAAATAGTTGATTATGAAGGAGTTGTTGACATTATTTTAATACATTGTTAAAAAAAACAACAAATATGTACAGTTTATGATATCTGACATGCAAAAAATATATTTATGTATATACAGTAAAATTATAACACCTTATTATAAGTTGAAGTTTCTTATATATTTATGTTTATATTTGTATGTTCTTATTCATGAATTCTAATATCAATTTTGAGCACTTATTAATTAAACACTAAAATTACATTAGCACAATCCTAAAAATAAAATTATGAATAAAATCCTAAAAATAAAATTATGAAAATATTCTAATTTTGTCATTTATATATCTTTAGATCATTTTATAGAAGATATTATATCTAAATATAACAAATAACAATTTATTGAATTTATATTTGCTTAATCTCTTCATTTTTAATTTATGGGATTTTAAAATTTGCTTGATATTTAATACATTTATTACAAAAAATGTTAACCTTTTTTTAAATAGAATAGAGGAAATTGTGTAAAAAAAAGACATTTAGTAGATAGCATTTATTGGAGAATATGTCAACTTTTATTGTTAGATAGATTTTAAAGACAATCAAACGTTTGGATTGTCTCACATCGACTAAAATGAGAAAATAAAAACAAGGACGACTATCTAGTTTAAGTGTTTGTAATATAAAATAAATAAATTCAAACCTTATATTTTTTTTTTTGAAAGGTTTACGTAGATTAATAAGAGAGGGAAAAAGATTTACAAAAAGGCAACTGCAAAAAACAAAATGCACAAGTACAGTGCAGTGCCAAATCCAAAGCAATCGAGTTTGTAAAGAAAGCATGGGTCCAAAAGTGTCAAGCAGGATCGATGAATATTGTTGTTCTCTTTCCAATTCGCCTGAATGCCTTGTTTGTTGGATTGGATAATAGCTTGTGCGCAGCTGAGTTGATTGGGGTGGTGCCTTCGAAGATTGTGGAGTTCCTCGCTTGCCATATATGGTAGACAAAAGAGGAGAAAGCCATACACCTGGTTTGGTAAACAAAATGGTTTCCCCTAGGCCCATGATTCAGCCAACATAACCAGTCAAGGAGCGTGGGGAAACAGATAGAACAATAGCATCCTATAACCTCAAATACTAATTAGTTTACAAAAATATCTAAATTCTAAAACTCTTACAAATTTACATCACAAGGTAATTAAACTGTGATTTGTTAGCAAAAATACCCCAAAAATATACGGAATCCAATATATAAGAAAAAATAAAATAAAAATAATTTTTCTTTTATATTTAAAATAGAACAAATCCGTGTTGCCAATGAATTGAATCACAAACCTAAAGAAAAATGTATGGGAGCTAGGAAGGAGAACACCTTTGTTATGTGAATTCACATTCGTTACAATAAAGGTCATGATGTTTTCCAAAAACAAATTAATTTGCCAAATAAAATCTTACCAAATCCAACAATCAATCGTTCACAAGCACGATATATTTAGAAAATTAACGTATATATTTCCTTTATCTTTTGGATGATTATTTCCTATATTTATTTTCCTTTTTGATAATTTACTCCGTTTTTCTTCTAATTTTTTAATTTAGAAAAAATTTATTATTAGGTTTTTTTAGCAAAAATGTCCAAATAAGAGTACCCTTGAAAGTTAAAAAAAATTAGACATTTTTTATAACCATATATAGGAAACAGTGTATTCATGCAAATCTCTAGAAACTAATACCGAAGGTAAAAGATGAAAACGCTCAAGATGGAACGCATGAAATGAATTCACAGAATCCGTACCGTTGGTACGGATTATGTGGTCCAAGTCAGGAACCGAAGAAGTTACCTGTGAGACTTGGGAAACTGAGGAGGATATGCTTAGACGCTTTCCCGAGTTGTTTTCGGCCTAAGTTTCGGGGTCGAAACTTCTTTTAAGGGGGAGGTAATGTAATATCCCTCATTTTGTAAGGAAATTTTTTGAATTTTCTTATGCCCATATCACAAGTCAGATTAAATTCAGAGAAGTACGGGCATTTTATGAGATGTTTGATCTCTGTAATATTTTTCTGAGCAATATAAAATACAGTTAATGTATTTTGGGGTTAAAAGGCCGTTCGTGTACAAATATATTTAACCCGTGGTTAAAAATACTTAACCATTTGGTAAAAAGGACAAAACGGATGAAAGGGGGCAAAAATGGCCTTGGCCGCACCCCGCGGTCAAGTGGCCGCACCCGCGGCAAAGGCCAAATTTGGAGGCGGTAACAAAGTCGGCCACCGCACCCCTACCGCACCCTGCCGCACCTCGCGGTGAGCCACGTCTTCTCGACAAGTTGCATAGCAACTTGATGGCTGCAGAACCTAGCCTTGGTGAGTCATCCGAGCTACGTCTGATTGTCGGGACACCTCTTGGTTGTTGTCTCCTGCTTGTGAGCTACTTGGTTGGCCTATAAAAGGAGGGAGAAGGCTGAAGAAGAGGCCATAACTCAGTTGCAACTTCATCTCTTTCCTCTGAAATCTCCATTGTTTTGCCAAGGTTTGAGCTTTGTTTTGGAAGGTGGTCGAGATCCCTTTGAGTGATAAAAAGGTGCTCTTGAGTGGTATTCAAAGGCCTAAGAAGGTTGGAGATTGAACCATAATCGAATCGAAGGCCAACGAATCGAACCAAGTGAGTTTCTCCATGGAAGCTGTCGAAAGCTCGCCACTGACGCCTGACCGCACCCGGCGGCACGAGCTCCACCGCACCCGCGGTGAGCTGCGCCCGGATGTGTGTTCTTGGGTGTTTGGCTTTGGGCGAGGCTTGACTCCTTTGATTCTTTTCCTATTCTTTTAGATTCATATATGTAGATATTGAATCTAACTTAGGGTCTCTTTATGGGTCGATCCGAAGGAATCTGTGTTGCCAGATCTGTCCCTGTTTCGAGCCCGGAAACTCGTCGTACCTAGCTTCGTTCAAGCTTCTGAAAATCTAAGGCAAGTGGCGGTTCGCTCTTGCTTATCATTCCATGCTTCCATTAATTATCAGTTGCTTAATTGAGTAATTAATTTGGAATGATTATTGTGTTTGTCTGGGAACGGTTTTGATAAAACTGTTTTGGAAACTAAAATATGATATTATAATAGGTTGTATATCTGTTAGAACAACGCTATTATAGATATATATTTATGATCCCCTTAAGGGCATTTATATGGATTATTTGTGTACTATTGTTGTGCTCGAACTGTTTAGTTAGCACTAGTAGATAGGAACGCTACTAGGACCCTGCAAGGTCCAGTCGTTTCTTTATAACCTGGTAGAGAGATGGCTAGACCCCACCTAATACCATTTGGACGGTCATGACCCAACCTCTGATACATGAAGTAAAGAGGTGGTGCACTTAGCTGGTGTCACAAATCTTGGGATTTAATCCCTCCGAGATGCGTCACTCTAGACGAAACGCATACTCAAGATGTATAGGTTCCGTTGGGGATATATATACATTTAAAAGCATGTAACGTGATGCGCGTTTTGGAACATAATAAGATAAGTGCTCTTGACGCACATAATTAATATACCCTTGGGCGAGTAGTGCAGCTAGGAAAACTCGTCTTAACCTTTAAATCGCTCGAATGCGATACTGTGATTCTTTAAATGTTCCAGACTTTGTCATACTTTCGTTAAAGACTCAATCTTTTGGAGTCTTCTCTTGGATGTTTCGATAAGACTCACTTCAGTTGGAATCTTCTCTTGTGCATGCCTTTTGATATCTTCCAGTAGAAGTATGGAGGTTGACTATCGTCGTCGGTTATTATTCGAGGAGCGATGAGTCTAACCTAATACGACTACTCGAACCATTTGATTTGTACCCTTACATAGTCTTTCATTAGACTAACCAACCTAAATTGTTCTCTGCATGGTTGGCTGGTGTCATCCGTTCGATTCGGCACATCAGATAAAGTACAGATACGAGGAGACTAGAATGACTATGAAGACAACGGTGGTTTTTGGATGCTTTAATGTTTTTAATCAGGTTGAGATCCTTGGGAGATGATTATAGTAATCAAGACCCTTGTTGTAATATTTTAAAAGACTTCCGCTATATTTTGTTTAACTCTGTATGTTCGTCCTATTCAGGATTGGGATGTAATCCCGGGACTCAAGTTTTAATCAAATATTATGATGATTTTATATCATATGTATTTCATGAATTGTATTTTCGGTTAAGCCTGGGGTGGCTTCGGTGAGGAAAACCGAGGTCACTGGCGGTAATACCTTTCCAAATGGGTTAAGATTTGGGGGTGATACAGGTAGTAGCAGCCATACTGCGGTACTCGGCCTCGGCTAAAGAACGGGACACGGTGGCCTGTTTCCCCAAAAAGACACATTAGCCAGTAAGCGAGCGACGAGTGGTGAGGCAGGAACCCCAATCGGCGACAGTGAAACCAGTAATCTTCAAAGAAGATTGAACAGGGAAAAACAAGCCCTGGGAAGAAGTCTCGACCAAGTAACGAAGAACATGGTGAATAGCCTGAAGATGAGGCTCGCGAGGTTGAGAGACAAACTGACTCAGATGTTGTACATAGTGTGACAAATCGGGTCGAGTAAGAGACAGATACAGAAGACGACCAACAAGTCGCCGATAGGCCTCTGCTGTAATACCCCTCATTTTTTAGTAAGGGTATTTGGGTAAATTTTCCAACCCTCATTGGGAAAGCAAGACGCGTTTGGCCGAATTTGGAATTTCTGTAACGCGTTTGATCTCTGTATTATTTTCCTGAGTGGAATAAAATACATTCGACGTATTTTCGGGGCTTAGAATATTTATTTGGGTACAAATAAATTAATTTCGGGTTTTAAACCCATGCCCATACCTTTTCCCGGGCAATTGGACGCGAAAAGGAGATTTCCACGACCGCGGCAGAGCCACCGCGATCGCGGAATAATCGCCCTCAGAAGGGCTGGGCACAGGAATTTTCCGCGACCGCGACGGAACCCACCGTGATCGCGAAAAACTCCAACACGTCATCGATGCTTCGATTAGCACCCCTCCGTTGATCGTTTTTCTCGCCGTTAATCTTATCGGGCTGCTCTCCCTCCTTGGCCTATAAAAGGAGGTCGATCTGGAGGGTTGAAGGGCACCAAGTTCTGATAATCTCTCTCTCTCTCGTTTTCTTGCTCGCCGGAAGTTGAAGCTCTCGCCGGAATCTTCGAAGCGGTCGCCGGAGCTCTCGTTTGAGGTGGTGGTGCTCTCAAGGTGGTGCATTGGAGGCGCAAGGTGTCCAGGAGTCGGAGCCCTCTCGAATCGAGCCCCGTCGCGTCGCCTCCGGTGAGGTTTCTCCCATTTTGAATTACCGGAGTTCATGTCCGCGATCACGGACATGAACTGCCGCGACCACGGCTGTGACATAGGCAACCGCGTTCGCGACCGCTGTCATTCTCGCTCACGGACACTCGTCCTCGATGCCCGCGACCGCGGCAAGGCCACCGCGATCGCAGATTGCCTGGGCAATCGCGATCGTGGCTTTGGGCTTGTCGGTCTCGGGCGGGACTTCTATTCTTTTGTTTTCGTTCGTTTTTCTTTAGATTCGTATATTTTATTGTCGAATCTAACCTAGGGTTTCGTTATGGGTCGTTCCGTAGGAATCTGTAATCTGACTTCCGTTCCCGTTCCGGACCCGGAAACCCGTCGTTGAGCAATCGTTCGTCTAGTCTTGGCAAGTGGCGGTTCGCTCTTGCTTATCATTCCATGTCTCTATTAATTATCAATTGCTTTAACTGTTAATTAAATTGGGATGAATCATTGATTTCATTTGGGAACAGATTTTATGAATAATACGATTAAAACATGATATTATAATAGGTTATATATATTGCTAGAAACAACGCTATTATATCTGTTATTACCCTGATGGTATTGGCGTAGATTTCATGTGTGAACTTGAATATGTAGTTAGAACGAGTATTCGTAGGAACGCTATGTACCTTACGAGGTCTAGTCGTTTCTTTATAACTTGGTGCTTAGGAGGATTTTGCCCTAACACCCTTTCCTGGTCATGACTATCCCCTATTTGATTATAGGGGAGGTGTACACATCTGGTGCCAACCATTCGAGAATTATTCCCAAGATATCTCTCGTATCGAGATGATATATTTATATGATAAAAGCTTATAACGTGAATATACGTTTTGGAATTAAACAAGATAAGTGTGATTATGCACATAATTAATATACCCTCGGGCGAGGAGTACAACGTGGAAACCGCTCGGACTTCGATTAAAGTAAGTCCTCCTTCCAAATCTGAATTCGCATTGCGCGGTGAGGTTGGTCGTGGACCCAAATGATCAAGTCTTTTTAAAACGCTTGTGTGAAATTATAACGTTCCCAAACACTTGTCATACTTCCCGACAAGACTCAATCTTTTGGAGTCTTCTCTTCATACGTTTCCCATAAGACTCAATTTCTTTGGAGTATTCCTTTCAGTGCATGTCTAAACTTTAAATCATTTCGTGAAAGTTCCGGTTTATGTATCGTTCCTTCGGTTGTTATTCGAGGGACAATGATAGTAAACGGTTACGATCACTAGAACCATTCTGTTTTCACCCTTGCATAGTCTTTCATTAGACTAACCAACCGGGTTTTATTCCTTTCATGGTTGGCTGGTGTCATCCGTCCTATACGGCACATTAGTGATTGGTCCCCGAAGACTCAAAGTAACCAATTGAAGAAGAGGCTTGCAGTTGCAGATTTAACTGTCGGTATTTCAAGGTCGTTAGACATTACTTTAATGTATATTTGTATAACCTAGTCATGTAATAGGTTTATTTATAAAGCCTTTCGCTGTGTAATTTATTAAGTCTCCGCTATGATTTCACTCTGTTGTAAAACATTCCCCTCGTATTGGGAGAAATCTTTCAATAAAAGTATTGAGGTTTGTATGAAAATGTCTTCCGCTGTTTAACCTTTTTGTTCTTTAATTTGTTTATTCAAGCTTAATTGTTCCGGTTAAAGTCTTGGGTGACATCAGACAGCAACGTCTAAGGTCACTGGCGTGTGGCATTTCCGACAATGAGTCGGGGGGTGTTACAATTATGGTATCAGAGCAAAGATGTATCTATTTTGAATTTCAAAAGCTATTTATAATTGGTTTATAAAATGTCGTATTATAAGCGATTAGATTGACTTTATGATGATAACTTTAAAAGTGTGATTTTGGTCTTGGTAAGGGTTTGGTGATAATCGAATCACTAGTTGAGAAACTAACTTTATAAATAATTATATTTATATAAAAGGGTTAATAGTTAAAAGTATAAAGTTTTATAATGAGTAGTTTTCAAACCTCTGCAAGATTCAAGTCGTTACTCATTCCTTAGATCCATTCTTAGGAATATCGTTCCTCCTTAGGTTAATGTCATTTAAAGGTTGACATTTCTCCTAGAGTCCCCATTTTCAAGTAAGTCAGAGAAGAAGGTCATTTCTGCGGTTAATGGTGGTAGGCCAGTCAGACTAATATAAAGTTATTAGTTTGGACCCTTATAATTCGGATCATGACATAATTGACTCAGTGTCATGAACAAGTTGGAAAAGTTCTAAACTAGCGTTATGGTTCATCAACAGGTGATGAACACCCGGTCCACCAACCAAGCAGCCAGCGAGAGTCCTAGCAGTGATTCTCGAATTCAGCTGAGGAGTGCTACTCCACAAGGGGAAGACGCAGGATCTGGCTCACGTAGCAATGACCCGACCCTGCGTCAGGATGTTCGTCAGGGACAAGTGGACCCCCAAGCTGCAAGGGGAGTTCCACCTCCTGCCCCGATTGTGCTAAATGCGACGACTATTGGGCAGATAGTGGGGATGATGGTCGAAGTATTAACGGCCCAAATGATACTGCAAGCCCAAGCGGCCCCCATACCTCAAGTCGCAGCTAGTGTGGAGGCATAGATTAAGGCAGGGAATGGGCAACAAAACCGCATGGATGGCTCGTTCAAGCGCCCAGCGTCGCCCACCAAGATCGAGAAGTCTGGTCGTACTAGGATCAAGACGACTCCGTCTGATTCCGCCAAGGGCTCAGGCTGGAATAGCGGCGGGATTCTATGCCACAACTGTGGTAAGGCTGGGCACAAGAGCCCTAGTTGCCTTAAGTTGAAGCGGGTATGTTACAAATGTGGGAGGGAAGGCCACATGAAGGCATACTGTAGGAAGAAGGGCCTAAGGCCAACTCAAGCAGATCAGGCCTCAAAAGTTGGCAGTGGACAAAATCCAAGGGCGGAAGTATCTGTTCCGGGGCAGTCTGCTACTCGTGAGAAAGGCAAGGCGCCTATGGAATTTTCGGGTCAAGAGCAACGACTCTTTGTGATACGTCACCCCGATGGGAGGGAAGCTTTGTACCAGTGGTAGTATTTTGTAAGGTTTTTAGAATAAGGAGCGATGACTTGTGTCAATAGTCTCCATAGTTTAGTAATCCGTCTATTCGACTTTCTATCAGTTGTTTTATGTAAGGTTTCGAATAATAAAGAAGTGTTTCCTTGTTCCGGAAATTACTAAATTCGTTACTTTTGCAAATTGTTCGATCATACGGGACCCCGTGAGTGTCGGGAACAGTATAGGTCCTGTAGGGATAAGGACTGTCAGGACTCATAAAGGAGGGGTAGCGTATGGAGCCGAGGTGTTCGTTCCCTACATGGTTAACACCAGGGGCGACTCCATTACTGTATTTTTAGATCCATTCTTAGGAATCTCTCTTTACTCTTAGAGTAATGTCACATCGGTATGACATTAATTACTCTCTTCATTGAGCGGGCGAGCGTTATCTCGTGAGTTGAGTTTTACCAAAGTTCCTTAATGTTGAGGAAACAAATGTATGTGGTTAATGCTCTATGGGGTAAGAAATTTTTTCTTCTCATATGTGTACCCTAAAACATTTGTTCTGGTCAAAACACATAGGATTGAATTACATGAAGTTCTGAATGCCTAGTTGTGGGGTCATTTTGTAGGCAATTATATGGATAGATTGTTGAGAAGGGAATGAATGTATAAGAGGGATAGTTCATAGGGAACTCGTTTCCTCTATTACGACCTTGAGTAAGACTTTAGAGTCCAGAGTTATGGTTATGAGATTTATAAGTGGGTACGACCAGTGTAGGAATAATGGTTAAAGCTTTCTGAAAAGCCGAGTGTACAAAGTCATAAGGTATTATTTTGGAAGATCTTTTCGAAGTTTCATTTTGAGGCCCATCAGGAAATGATGTGATTGAGTCTTGGAGAGATAGTAAGTATCCGTAATGTAAAAGGGGTTGCTTTAATTGGGATAGTAGATTGTGTGAGGAGTATAAGGATCTTAAGTTAGAGATAAGTTATTTGAGTCAGTTAAACAAACCTTTGGGATGTGAATCAGGAAAAGGGCGGCTGAGCCAAATCTAAGTGGACCAAATGATTGAAATTGGTAGGTTGAACGATCAGGGAATAATGAGTTATGATACTTGTAAGGTTGTAAGGTTTGATATTTGGATTTTATGTGAGTTGTCAATTAGAAGGCTTATGGTGCAATTCTTTGGAGAAGACTAAGTTGTGAAGTTACTGTGTTAGAAAAAGGCCACTTAAATGGAAAGATTACAGTTTAAGGATAGGTTATGTTGATGATTCCGATAAATTAAAGGATTTAGTGGAGAGAATTGTCTATGTGCGCCTAAGGAGTAAGGTAGCAAGCGTTAATCGTATAAAGCTATTACAAGATTCTGATAGAAGTGACTGATACGGTTGGTAATGAATCATTTATCAGGATGATACCTTAAGGAAATAGGAGTAATATCTCAAGGGATTTTGGTTATGGAAGTTGTAAGTGAGTATGTTCATTGTGGACTAAAGGATTAGACTTTCGGAAAGGCTAAGGGTGTGAAGTCATATGTATTGTCTTGGAAGATTTATCTGAGGTTCGTTATGAGGCTTCCTTAAGAGAAACGACATAAGGATTGGTGTAGAGTGATCAATGTCTGTTAATGCGATTTGATGTCACGTTTTGGGGGAAAATCAAGTGATTGGGTACAATTGTGCTAATTGATTTCTCACGATCTTGTTTTGAGGAAACTAGAGGTTTTAAGTTGGAAGTGAGCTTTTGAGCTAATCTTAATGGGGCCAAAGAACTGAATCAGGGAATTGTACTTTCAGGGAATAGAGAGTTATGATACTTTAGAATTTACAAGGTTTGATATACGGATTTTAAGTAAGTGGGACATAAGACAGACGATATAGCACATTTTGGAAATGAAGTTGTGAAACGATTGTTTTGGGAAGAAATCCCATTTAGAATTTAAAGGTTATGGAATAAGGACTAGGTTATTCAGAGGATATCGATACCAAAGGGTGTAGCATGGGAAATTGTCGTATGTGCGTTTAAGGAGTAAAGTGACAAAGGTTACTCGTATGTACCCATTGAAGGATTTAGGACGTGAAGTGATTGATTTTGATGGAAATGCATCGTCTATCAGTATGGGATTTGAGTAAATAGAATTGAGTAACCTTAAAGGTTTAAGTTAGAGATTGAATAATGGAATGCGTTAAGTTAATCTTGGATAAATAGTATATATCAGTAAAGCAAAGGAATGCTTGATTTGGGATAATAAATCGTATGAGGACAACTGATTACTTAAGGATCATTGGGTAAATAGCAAACTCAATCGGTAAAAGTTTGTTATGGTTTTTAAGGTCAATAGTGTGGCATAAAGTAAGTACGTAGATGTTAGCAAGTAGATTTGAGGAAGAGGTGACTCATGCTTATTAAGGTGATTGTATGACACGGTTGGGTAAGACGAGAGTATAATCCTATGGAACGGATTAATAAATCATGGTGAGATAATCGGACATAGATTGTGGTGTGATTAATTGTGGGATGATAGGAGTAAAGATGTTGAGTTAAAGATATGGCACAAGGGCCAAATGTGATTAAGGTAACCAATGAAATAGATGAATCGTGTATGTAAGGTCTATATGACAAGTGGAGGTGCTAAGATGAGGTATAGTAGAATTCTATGTTTGTACTTTGAGGATCTGACTGTCGAAAGGAAGTTAGTAGAAAGACGTTGTATTCTTTTGTTAAAGACATCAAGGTCGTTAGGAGGAATAGGACATATCAGCGAGGATATATCGGAGATTATAATGGATACTCTGATCAAGGCAAAGGTAAACTTGTGGACGATCACATCAGTTCTAGTAAGAGAAAGGAATGCAATCAGTATGTTGTAAGAAGAATCATGATCGAGTAAATAGTTCAATTTTTGGTGATATAGGTTTCGAAAACCAAATTTTACTCAAGGATATCGACTTAAGGAAGATAAGGTACATACTTTGAAAGAAGTTTAGAGACAGATGAAAGAGAAATATGTGTATTCTCATGCTTAAGGTATAGTGAGACTAGTGCGATGATTTGGAGAGACAATTATCCTTGGATAATTATGACTTTGAGGATGGTCACGAGTTGGTACAAGGATAGCACGTGGAAATAAGATATGCGAGATAGTGGTATGGTTGAGGAAACAGATCGTTTTCCAAGAACAAGTACATGGATAAAGAGATTAAGGATATTAAGTGCAGATAGTAAGATTAGGATAAAACCGGTCCCTTTAGTTTAGTGATGCTAGTTTCGGGGTCGAAACTATTTTAAGGGGGTAGTAATGTAATAATCCGCTTATGATCTTAGAGGTCAGTCGATAGAAGGGTCAGGTGATACAAGGTATGCCTGGTGAAAGCAAGTTATAGAATTCTCTTATGTTGTGAAGGATCTTAATTATGGTTAACCTGACATTAACTGTAATTTGAACCAACTTATAAATTTTAACTTAGAAATGCCTTAACCAATTTACGAAGTGCTAAATGGGTCAAGCATGGTTAAGCCAATAAGTTTGGGTAGCTTAGGATAGAGGTCGTTTCTCTGAGCTGTTATCGGCCAAGTTCCGGGGTCGAAACTTTTCTTAAGGGAGTAGTGATGTAATACCCCTCATTTTTTAGTAAGGGTATTTGGGTAAATTTTCCAACCCTCGTTGGGAAAGCAAGACGCGTTTGGCAGAATTTGGAATTTCTGTAACGCGTTTGATCTCTGTATTATTTTCCTGAGTGGAATAAAATACATTCGACGTATTTTCGAGGCTTAGAATATTTATTTGGGTACAAATAAATTAATTTCGGGTTTTAAACCCATGCTCATACCTTTTCCCGGGCAATTGGGCGCGAAAAGGAGATTTCCGCGACCGCGGCAGAGCCACCGCGACCGCGGAATATGTAATACCCCTCATTTTGTAAGGGCATTTTGGTAATTATTCCAACTCCCGTATTACAAGTCGAATCAATTTCAGAGAAGTTAGACATTTTGTGATATGTTTGATCTCTGTAATATTTTTTCCGAGTAATATAAAATACATTCGGAGTATTTTCGGGGCTTAGAATAATTGTTCGGGTACGAATATATTTAACCCGGGGATTTAAACCCTTAAAAATATCTTTCCCGGACAAAAAGGCACAGAAATGGCCTTGACCGCGACCGCGGTTCAGCCACCGCGACCGCGGTTCAGCCACCGCGACCGCGGTTCAGCCACCGCGATCGCGGTAAAAGACGGAAAGCAAGCCATAATTGTGAACATGCAAGTGGCAGCGACCGCGACTGCGGTTTGGCCACCGCGATCGCGGTATAGGCAAAAGGCCGTGACTGCGACCGCGGTCGGCCACCGCGATCGCGGTAAATATCAAAGACGAACAGCTTTTCTGCTGTTCGCCGGAGCTTAGAGACGTCGATCGTCGTGCCTTCGGAGATGTCTCATCCGGTCGGCGATGCAGCTGCTTGCTCCACCTCCTTGTTGGGCCTATTTAAGGAAGAGATCTGGAGGTTTTGGAGAATGAAATCCGAGCTCAATCTCTCCCTAAAATCTCATCGGAAATCTCAAGCTCTCGCCGGAGAAAAATCGATTCGTCCTCGGAGCTTCCTTTGGTGTTGTTGGTGTTGCAAGGTGGTTCTTTGATGATCCAAGGAGCCTAGAAGTCAAAGCCCTCGCAAACCGAATCGAAACACGCAGCCCCCGGTGAGAAATTCTTTCTCGCGAGTCGCTGAAGTTCATGACCGTGACCGCGGTCATGAACACCGCGATCGCGGTGATGGCACTAGTCGAGTCTGAGTGCTGCCGCGATCGCTGTGCCTCACGGGGCTTTGTCCCTGACGACCGCGATCGCGGTAGAGGCACCGCGACCGCGGTTGCCCAGCACTTGGCCGATTTTGGCCTTTTGTTTTGTGGCTTCGATCGGGACTTCGTTCCTTTCGATTTCTTTCGTCTTTCTTTATATTCATACTATTTATTGTCGAATCTAACTTAGGGTTTCATTATGGGTCGATCCGTAGGAATCTGTAATCCAATATTTGTCCTTGTTTCGGACCCGAAAACCCATCGTCGCTAAGCTTTGTTAAGCTTCGTCTGATCTAAGGCAAGTGGCGGTTCGCTCTTGCTCATCATTCCATATTTTCATTGATTATCAGTTGCTTAATTGTTAATTAATTTGGAATGATTATTATTTTCGTCTGGAAATAGTTTTTGATAACTGTATGTGATTTAAAAGATGATATTATAATAGGTTGTATATACTGCTAGAAACAACGCTATTATATATTTATAGATTGGTATATCTATGATGATTGCCTCGATGGCATTGATGTGGATTACTGTGTGCTTGAACTGTTTAGTTAGCACGAGTATTCGTAGGAACGATATGTACCTTGCGAGGTCTAGCTGTTTCTTTATAATTGGCCCCAGGAGGATTTGCCCTAGTGACCTTACCCTGTTAGGGTACGTGCACACAGCTAGTGTCGATACTTGGGATATTATTCCCTTCGATATATGTCCCTCATGGCGAAACATATCTTCGATATATGTCCCTCATGGCGAAACATATCTTCAATATATGTCCCTCATGGAGAAACATATATTTAAAAGCTTATAACATGATGCACGTTTTGGAATTAAATAAGATAAGTGCCATTGTCGCACATAAATAATATACATTGGGCGAGCAGTGCATCTAGACAATAGTGCAGCTAGGAAAGCTCGTCTTGACTTTGATCAGAGTAAAGTTCTCTTTCCAATCTGGATTCGCATTGTGCGGTGAGGTTGGTCGTGAACCGAAACATCAAGTCAGTTTTTAACACTTGTGTGAAAATATAATGTTACAGACATTTGTCATGCTTCCGATAAGACTCAATCTCTTGGAGTCTTCTCTTGGATATTTCCTTAAGGCTCAACCCCATTGGAGTCTTTTCTCTTGATCATGCCTTTTCATATATTCCAGTAGAAGTATGGTGGTTGACTATCGTCATCGGTTGTGAGTTGAGAAGCGATGAGTCTAACCTAATACAACTACTTAGAACCACTCTGCTTTTAACCCTTGTATAGTCTTTCATTAGACTAACCAATCGGTTTTATTCCATGCACGGTTGGCTGGTGTCATCCGTCTTATACATCACATCAGCTAAGTTGCAGTTCCGTGAAGGCTAGAATCGACTATGAAGGCAAACAGTGTTTTTGAGAAGTTTGTTCAGGTTGAGATCCTTGGCGGGTGATCGCTACGATCAAGACCCTTTTGTTATTTATTTTATAAAGACTTCCGTTGTATCAAGACTACTCTGTATTTTTGGTTGTATTTGGAATGTACGGTTGTAATTCCAAGACCATGGTTTAAATAAAGTTATGAAATTTTGTATTATAACTGTTGTTTTATGATTGGTATCCTTTGGTTAAGCCTGGGGTGACTTCGGGTGTGGAATCTGAGGTCACTGACGGTAATACCTTCAAGGATATATTTGGGGGTGTTACAGAATAATCGCCCTCAGAAGGGCTGGGCATAGGAATTTTCCGCGACCGCGGCGGAACCCACCGCGATCGCGGAAAACTCCAACACGCCATCGATGCTTCGATTAGCACTCCGCCGTTGATCGTTTTTCTCGCCGTTGATCTTATCGGGTTGCTCTCCCTCCTTGGCCTATAAAAGGAGGTCGATCTGGAGGGTTGAAGGGCACCAAATTCTGATAATCTCTCTCTCTCTCATTTTCTTGCTCACCGGAAGTTGAAGCTATCGCCAGAATCTTCGAAGCGGTCGTCGGAGCTCTCGTTGGAGGTGGTGGTGCTCTCAAGGTGGTGCATTGGAGGCGCAAGGTGTTCAGGAGTCAAAGCCCTCTCGAATCGAGCCCCATCGCGTCGCCTCCGGTGAGGTTTCTCCCATTTCGAATCGTCGGAGTTCATGTCTGCGATTGCGGACATGAACTGCCGCGACCGCGGCTGTGACATAGGCGACCACGTTCGCGGCCGCTGTCATTCTCGCTCGCGGACACTCGTCCTCGACGCCCGCGACCGCAGCAAGGCCACCGCGATCGCGGATTGCATGGGCAATCGCGATCGTGGCTTTGGACTTGCCGGTCTCGGGCGGGACGAGCTACCACAAAAACTGCCTTTTAACCCGGACGTAAAAGTTAATATAACCCGGATTTCGGCTGAAAATGGTCCGGGCTTCAGGTTGAGGGTATAATAGGTTATATAACCCGGACCCCCTTTGACACGCCCGGGTTAAATACATGAAAATAAAACACAAGGAAAATGGACTATATAACCCGTATCATGGAAACACGCCCGGGTTTAAAAGGTGGTTAAATAACTCGGATCCTTTTTCGTCCGGGTTATATTGTGTTGTCCAAATATCACACTAGTAGGACTTTATAACCCGGATATTTTAACCGTCCGGGTTAAAAATTCTCATCAGTATCATATTTTAAGGCATACCTAATAACCCGGGTATTATAATGTCCAGGTTATATTGTCATGATAGAAATGTGTTATATAACCCGGATGTGAATAGGTATGGGTTATATAATGTCTTAATAATAAATGCCTGATTTGTTTTTGCATATTTTTAGCCTGCAATTAAATTAATGCACCAATTATAACCACTCTAAAATCCATACAAAAATATAATAGCTATGTTAAAATAAAATGTCATTGCATTTCAACAAAATATGCCAATATTACAAAGAAGTAACATTGTTCACCTAATTTGACAATGTACTAGATAAACCAACTAAAGAAAGAAACAACACTAAAATCATATTAAGGCAATGCATACTAGAGAAAGGAAAATACCAATTCACAATTCATGACCTAAAAAAATTAACACTTAAAGCAACAAAAGCCTCCCTTCAGATTTTCTTCATTCCCACTGCCAACGTCTTGATCTCGAATCAGTACTTGTGTATTTCACTCCCTTTCATAGAGGCAACACATCCTGCACTTATGCATACAAAATGAGTCAAAACAAATTTACATCCTTACAAAAAATAACTACTTGCAATTGTTGAGATTTATTTGATGTGTCCAACATGTATTTTGTCATTTAAATAACACTCGTACATAACTACTTACCTACACAAGTGATAAGAAATAATCCAACCACTCCTTTCGCAATTCATCAATATCTTCGTGTTTGTAGGTAGTCTTGTCATCATACCACTGAAAAATCAAACATGATCATTGTTAATAAGTAGTGTGTCCCCAAAGACATATTTAGTCACAAACAACCTATTTAGAGATTGGTCAATTAGGCACGCGCACCTGTGGATGGAGGAAAGGTCTAGTTCCGAAGTATGATACGGTTAGCCTCTAGAAAATGCATCAAAAAACAAGTGTATGATAGCATCCTACTAACACAAATCTAGTAAATGCAGAAACTTAAGGAAATGTTTTTTGGTTTTTAATTAGTTTAGGATTTGGAGTCTTATCTTCCAAGTTGTTAGCTACCTTACCCGGATTTCCTGATGAGCAATCTTGATGTACATACAAGTTTCTTGAAGAACTGAAGTTGTGTCTGTCTGCATTTCCATCATACAACATTTGTCAATTGGAAAAGTCTTTTAATTAAGGCATCAATTTCTTAACAAATGACCTTTCCATAGGGAGATACAACTTTTTGAAGAGATGTGATCTTGTCACTTAATTTCTGGCTTCTCCTTGCTGGCACCTACAGACGCATAACTCAGAGCAAAAATCAGAATCCAAGATTTACATTTGACTAGAAGCCAAAAAACAATGCATGAAAGATCCTTAGAAAATGCCAAAATGTGATCATAGGTGTTATTGTACCTTGAGATATCTTGCATCCATGGTTTGTTCATTGGCCTTACTTTTAAAGCTTTTCAGTTCATCAGGAAATACTGAGTTGCTGATCAAACCCGAGATGCCATCTCTCAACACTAGCTCCTCAAGTGGGCGTTTCCTCGAAACTCTTGAATTGTCCTGAGAAAATCCACAAGGAGGGTGTTGAGTACTCAATTCAAAATAACAACATAAACACAAAAGTGGCAAGTTCATAATCAAACTGATTGAAATGGCTGCCCAAAATGCGTCTCCTTATGGGCTTTACTAGAAGGAATTTGGTAGATTGTAGGAGTTATGACAGCATCAATTGTATCTGATGAGTGTGCCACATGAAACCAAACCAAGTATTAAGAAAGAAAGCGTATGTTAGCTGAGAAGATTGTATGGAGTCAAACATGCAGGTGTGAAATATGACAACTATGTCTGAATAATAGCTCGGAACAAAATGAGGGGGAAATCAAACAGAAGATGAGAGAATTTCTAGTACCGGGTTGCATCCACTTTAAAGGTTCTAGAAATATGGAAGAGCATTCGGGTATGGATTCTTGGCTGCTTCTCTTTTTCCACTTGAAGCATTCCTCCCCCTTACCATGCTCATGGGCGACAACATTCTCTTGAGAAGCCACTATTTGACGACACTTCTTGCAGCGGTATATGACTTGAGAGTTTTGTTCATTCATCACATCACAAGTGTTGGGTTCTTCCATTGTATAGTTGCCTACTTCACTTCTTTTTCTTAAACACTATCAAACAAAATTAAACAATAATTACGAATTGAGATTGGAGAGCAGAGACCTAAAACGTCCCATCTGTCAACAGTCGGAGCTTCAGAATCGGAATCCTCTTCTTCGTCGACTTCCAATTCGCCGTTGCTCTCGGTTACATCTCCAAAAGCGTTGTCGCTCCTAGTCCCATCGATAGATGAAGAAGGATGAGAAGAAGACGAGGAAGAGAGCAGCACTCTGAATCTAATCGAGCGGTTGCTTCTCAATCCATGGGGTTTAAGGCTAAAGTACGTGGCAAAAAGAGAGCCGCAAACATCCCTGCTAGCATGGTGGCCGTGCTAGTGGTGGAGGAGAGAAGAAGAAGAAGAAGAAGAAGTAGGGAAGGAGAGAGAAAGCAGCGGCACAAAGAACTGGAAAACAGGAAGACGACAACACGAGTTGATGGACTTATTGGTCTGCCTGGTGCCGGGAACAAAGAACTGGAAAATAACGGAGAGAGATCTAGAATGAGCGCAATAGATATGAGGAGTTAGAGAACAATTGAATATCGGCAGAAACGCAGATGGAGGCATCGAAGAAGGAATTTCAGAGTAGCTCAAACTCCATTATCGATGGAATTGAAGGATTTGAAGAATAGACAAACAAGAGCCCACCAGATGAAGCAATCAAAGAAAAAATTGAGCGTTCCACCAGCATCGAATGAAGAACGCACAAGTTAGGGTTTAGAGCATTGTATCGTCTATAAGGCAGAGGCGTAATCTAATTCTTTCTTTTTAAGAAAAAAAAACTGGGCGTGTATATATCCGACATCTATATTATTACCAAATTTGTTAAATAATCTGGATTCTCACATATCCGGGATATATGATGATCACACTTCAGAACCACCAAACTAAATAACCCGGGCATGATTCGACTAAAAATATCCGGGTTAATTTCTTCAATTACCTAACTTAATAACTCGGATATATTAAGCAAAAAAACGCCCGTGTTATTCTTGTACATGGCTTAAGGAGGTACACACTCAAATAACTCGGGCGTGTTCCCTTATATCCGGGTTATTTGCTAATATTACTACAAATTTTAAAAGAAAATTAAAATTTCTAGTGTCTTGACCCCCTTTTATACCGTATATATGACGTTCGGGTTATTTTATCACGGGATAAAATAGCATTTTTGTGGTAGTGATACTTCCATTCTTTCATTTTCGTTCGTTCTTCTTTAGATTCGTATATTTTATTGTCGAATCTAACCTAGGGTTTCGTTATGGGTCGTTCCGTAGGAATATGTAATCTGACTTCCGTTCCCGTTCCGGACCCGGAAACCCGTCGTTGAGCAATCGTTCGTCTAGTCTAAGGCAAGTGGCGGTTCGCTCTTGCTTATCATTCCATGTCTCTATTAATTATCAATTGCTTTAATTGTTAATTAAATTGGGATGAATCATTGATTTCATTTGGGAACAGATTTTATGAATAATACGATTAAAACATGATATTATAATAGGTTGTATATATTGCTAGAAACAATGCTATTATATCTGTTATTACCCTGATGGTATTGGTGTGGATATCATGTGTGAACTTGAATATGTAGTTAGAACGAGTATTCGTAGGAACACTATGTACCTTGCGAGGTCTAGTCGTTTTTTTATAACTTGGTGCTTAGGAGGATTTTGCCCTAACACCCTTTCTTGGTCATGACTATCCCCTATTTGATTATAGGGGAGGTGCACACAGCTGGTGCCAACCATTCGAGAAATATTCACAAGATATCTCTCGTATCGAGATGATATATTTATATGATAAAAGCTTATAACGTGAATATACGTTTTGGAATTAAACAAGATAAATGCGATTATGCACATAATTAATATACCCTCGGGCGAGGAGTACAACGTGGAAACCGCCCGAACTTCGATTAAAGTAAGTCCTCCTTCCAAATCTGAATTCGCATTGCGCGGTGAGGTTGGTCGTGGACCCAAATGATCAAGTCTTTTTAAAACGCTTGTGTAAAATTATAACGTTCCCAAACACTTGTCATACTTCCCGACAAGACTCAATCTTTTGGAGTCTTCTCTTCATACGTTTCCCATAAGACTCAATTTCTTTGGAGTATTCCTTTCAGTGCATGTCTAAATTTTAAATCATTTCGTGAAAGTTCCGGTTTATGTATCGTTCCTTCGGTTGTTATTTGAGGGACAATGATAGTAAACGGTTACGATCACTAGAACCATTCTATTTTCACCCTTGCATAGTCTTTCATTAGACTAACCAACCGGGATTTATTCCTTGCATGGTTGTCTGGTGTCATCCGTCCTATACGGCACATCAGTGATTGGTCCCCGAAGACTCGAAGTAACCAATTGAAGAAGAGGCTTGCAGTTGCATATTTAAGTGTCGGTATTTCAAGGTCGTTAGACATTACTTTAATGTATATTTTTATAACCTATTCATGTAATAGGTTTATTTATAAAGCCTTCCGCTGTGTAATTTATTAAGTCTTCCGCTATGATTTCACTCTGTTGTAAAACATTCCCCTCGTATTGGGAGAAAGCTTTCAATAAAAGTACTGAGGTTTATATGAAAATGTCTTCCGCTGTTTAACTTTTTTGTTCTTTAATTTGTTTATTCAAGCTTAATTGTTCCGGTTAAAGCCTTGGGTGACATCGGACAACAACGTCTGAGGTCACTGGCGTGTGGCATTTCCGACAATGAGTCGGGGGGTGTTACATCTGCATCTTCAAGCAAAGCACCATCATCCAAGCGAAGTTTTAACCCAGTTGGAAGTGGAAATCGAACAGCGCAAGCAATGGCAAATCTTGTATCTCTCAAAATATCATTGATGTATTTTTTTTTACTAAGAAACACACCTTGCTCATCCATGTAATGCTCCATGCCCAGAAAATACCGTGCCAGGCCTAAATCTTTAATTGTAAATGCAGCATGTAAAGCTGCCTTAATAGCTTCAATTTCAGATAATGATGTACCAGTCAAGAGAACATCATCGACATAAACAAGCAATGTTGTAAAGGAACCAAAATCAGCTTTCACAAATAGAGAATAATCATGCTTTGATTGAGTATAACCATGGCGAATAAGAAACTGTGAAAGCTCCTGATTCCATTGGCGGGAAGCTTGTTTTAACCCATATAAAGATCGTGTCAAACAACAAACCTGACCTTTAGTGGCTTTATCATAACCAGCAGGGGGCACCATGTAAACTTCCTCATCTAGATGACCATGGAGAAACACATTGTTCATGTCTAATTGGTATACTGGCCATTCTCTAGCGGTAGCAAGAGCAATAAGAATTCGCACAATAGGAAGCTTGGCAACGGGGGAGAAAGTATGCTTATAATCTTTCCCGAGCTTTTGACTATACCCCTTCACAACCAATCGTGCCTTGTGTCGTTCAATAGAGCCATCATTGCGAAACTTCACTTTATATACCCATTTGGATTGAATAGCCTTTTTACCCGGAGGCAAATCTGTGAGCTCCCAGGTTCCATCGTGTTCCAAAGCCTCTAATTCTTTGCCCATTGCATCGATCCATTGTGGATGTTTTTGAGCTTCATGGTAACTATATGGTTCAGATACTGCCATAACATTAGCCAGGGAAGTTGTATACTGCCGTGAAACTGAACCTACAACGTAATCATTCATCCAATTTGGATCAGTTCAAACACTAGTAGAAGCTCGAACGGTAACAGCGGGAATTGTAATATTAGGTGAAGAATGAGTAGCATCAGTGGACGACTCATTCGTATCTGGATGAACTAGAGGAACAAGCTCACGACAATCAACAATAGGATCACTATCAAGTGGTTGGGATTCAGGAATTGTAGGGAAAATTGAAGTTGGCAATGGGGACTCAGAGTTGCGACACAATTGTCAGCTTGGAAAGGAAAGATATCCTCATGAAAAAGAACATCACAACTAAGAAGAACTTTTCTGGTGGCCAAATCAAACACCTTGTATACCTTCTGATTGGATGGATATCCAATAAAGAGACAACAAATCCCTCGTGGTGCCAATTTGTCAAGACCCTTCCTGGGCAATGTCACATAACAGAGACATCCTAGAACTCGAAGATTGTCAAACGTAGGAGGCTTCTTAAACAACACCTCAAACGGTGATTTCCTACCCAATTTGGCGACTGTATTTTGTTAATAAGGTAGGTAGCAGTTAGCAAGCATTCCCCCCAGAAATCGAGAGGCAAATTAGCTTGGATGCGAAGAGCACGTGTTGTATCAAGCAAATGCATGTGTTTGCGCTCGACTCTGCCATTTTGTTGGGGAGTATGCACCATAGACCGCTGATGCAATATCCCAAGAGAAGCAAACAACGATGACAACGCATATTTACAAACTCTGTCCCGTTGTCAGTTCTGACAATTTTGGGACTTCCCTGAAAATGAACACGGATGTACTGGAGAAAGTCGCGCAAAATGTCACAAACTTGATCCTTTGAATTCAACAAATAAATCCGTGTAGCCCTGCTGTAATCATCAAGGATAGTAAGAAAGTAGTGTGCACCGCTGAGGGAAGCCACTTTGTAAGGCCCCCACAAGTCGACGTGCAGCAACTCAAAGCAAACCATAGAATGACTATCATTGACAAGAAATGGTAGTCGGTGTGATTTAGCAACTGAGCAAATATCACACTGCAAAACATTAGTGTTTTTGGCCTGGGAATAACAACCAGACATATGCAAAAGTTTGGGAGCAGAAACATGCCCCATGCGCTTATGATAACAGGAATTTGCCGTTCTAATTCCTACTATGCAAAGTATCCAAACAAACCCTAAAACGTAGTCCTAGGTAAGTAAGGGTCGAATCCGCAGGGAAACAAAGTCTATCGCAGTATGCAATATGTATGTCAATTTAAAGCAACCAAAGGGGGGTTTTGTTGGTTTGTTTTAGTAGCCAAGCATGCAAATGGTAAATAAGCATTTAAAGGTGATGAAATCAGTTATTGGGAAAACACTCAGTCAAACAATATCCACTATTCGAATGACAAGTTGATCATAGATACTACTCAAAATCGCATGCAATGGTAATTCCAATTCCTTTTCAGATGTAACTAATAGCACAACCAGATACTATTAGAACTAACTAATTAAACAACCCTGAAACTATCAAGATTCAGTTTAACAGCAGCCTTACGGATAGGAATATAGTTGGATACAACCCTAGAATAAAACAACCAATTTTTACCCTAGAATGTAAATCAATTCTCTTCTGTATAAGATTAGCACAACCAGTTACTAACACGATGCAGTTGCTACTATGGAATAGATATGCTCAACCAGTAACAATCTAAACCTAGCAATAGATAAATAACGACAAACCCTAGTTGATCAGACTAGAAATTATCAATATCAATCTTAAGACATCAAACAAGAGAAGAGATAAAAACCATGCAATAGATTAGGAATAAGAATCTCACAACTGAATCACACGAAAAGCTTCAATGTCTGACTAAGCAAGAGAGGCTTAGTTCTTCATAGCAAGAGAATACGTAGAATAAGAAATTAGGGTTCCGAGATAGAAGAAACAAGTTTTCTCAACCCTTAAATACCAAAGGAAAATAATCTGAAATTATCCTAAAAAGAAATAATAAAAACGTAATAAAGTAATATAAAATAGATCCGAAAAGGAAATCGGCTCGGCGATGCTCCCGTCAGCGGCGGCGGCCGCTGCTTCTCCCGCGGCGGTCGTTGTTCCTTCCGCGGCGGTCGCCGCAATTCTGCTTCCTCATCCTTCGCTCCTCAGCTCCTAAGGCTCCAAAAACCCAACTTCCGCACCTCCTCGCCAAGTCTCCAAATCACCTCCAAAGCATCCTAAAACACCACTAAAATCATGCCAAAACTCCGTCAATACACACAACATAATCGTGTGTATCAGCTTATGAAACAAATTTAAAGGACTTAGTTCATGTGCAACATGACCAGTTTTATTCACAAATGCAACACTCTTCAGTTGTTCAACCTTCTCAACACGAACCACCATCTTGTAAAGGCCTCCCATAGCTGGTGCCACCGCCTTTACTTCCTTACTCTCATGGTCCTGTAATACACAGTGGTTCTCAGAGAAAAATGCACAAATATTCTTGGTTTTAACCAATTTGCTGACTTAGAGCAAATTAAATCTGAACTCTGGCACCAATAATACATCCTAAAGCACCAGTCCTTCACCCAAATTCACACAGCCAATGGTGTGAACTATCTGTGAAGAGCCATCAGGTAACATGATATGTATTGGATGAGCCAGTGGCACGGAATTGGTGAACAAGTTCTGATGAGATGTCATATAATCAGTAGCCCCACTGTCTACGATCCATTCATCACAACTTGCTTCTGAAATAGTGAAACTGAGAGCTATACCTGAGAATTGATAGGAGGAAGAAGAACCAGTTGAGGAGGAACCTCTCTTGCTAACGGTTGCCAAGGTTGTCTTCTCTGTTTTGTATACATGCATCATTTTTTGGCAAGCAGTGTACAAGCTGCTAACAACTTGCATCATTTGTTCATCAAGCCCAGCCTGTTGTTCAACATAAGACACATTGTCCAGGGGTGTCTCAGTGTATGATCCTCCCTCAGCTTCAACATTTGTTGCCACCTTAGCTCCTCTTTTTCCTCGCTTTCCTTTGTACCAGTCAGGATAGCCTATCAGTTCAAAACACTGCTCATATAGATGTCCTTCCTCTTTGCAGTGTGTACAGACTCGCTTATCAGTCCTGGATCGCTTAGAGTCTCTTCTTGCTCCAGTATTCCCTTGAGCAGCACTATTAGCACCATTAGAGCGTTGTTGACCTCCTTGACTAGCCATAAAAGCTACCGGATCAATTACAACTTGCCTTGTAATATGTTTTTGCTTCTCAATTTGCACAATGATAAGCTTTGTTGACATGCGGCAAAAGGTTCCATGGACAGAATTTGACTCTTAACATGCTCAGAATCAGAATTCAACCTCATCAAAAATTGCATCAGCTTAGCTTTATTGTCACGTTCAAGCACCTTAGCCAATAATCCACACTTGCAAGTATTCAAAGCACTACAAACGGATACAGGCATAGCATCTAGATCCTGGAGAGCATCCCATACTTTCTTCATTTTCACAAAATACGCAGTAACACTCAAACTGCCTTGACTGATTTCAGATAATTCTTGTTGCAATTGATACACCAAAGGTCCATTCGATTGGTGATATCTATCACATATTTCTAGCCACAAAGCTCTAGCAGTAGAATTGTAGATAAACGCACCTGAGAGATCTGGCGTCATCGTGTTTAAGATCCAACATGCCACCATTATGTCGCACCGCTTTCCAACGTCCAAAGTCCGGATTGTCATCTCCTGGTCTCGATTTGGATCCATCGATGAAACTGAGTTTCAGTTTTGCATCAAGAGTCATCTCAATTTGCTTGCTCCAGAACATGAAGTTGCTGCCATCAAATTTGGCATGTGTAAGCAACATTCCTGGTTAATCGGAGTTGGAAAGCGTTAACGGATCATTTTGATTCATCACTTGCTGATTTCCATTGCCTTTGAGAGTCATCGTTGATCGTTGAAGAAATCAGGAAAAATAGAGTTTGTAGAAAACGGATTGAGTAGATCTTAAGTTTCTAATGGAACTCTGATACCATGCATCTAGAAACTAAGACCGAAGGTAAAAGATGAAAACACTCAAGATGGAACGCATGAAAGGAATTCACACAAGGCCTAAAAAATATCTAGGGAATTCTCCATTAGCATCTCAGAGAGAGGAAGAAAAGTAAAAAAAGTTTGTTATAGAATTCTATCTGAGAGCCAAAGCAAAAAAAAAAAACTTTTATATAATGAATTTATTTGCTCCCCAGTCTAATTAACTCAAAAGGTAAGTGACGCGTCACCATTGCGCCCCACGCCTTCTTCTCTTGGCTCCGATTAAGTGACGGCGCATCCCTTGCAAGCTGAGTTAGCTGAGCAGCTGGACAAATTGGTATATTCGTCAAAATCCGTCTTAGTATTTGAGGTTATAGAATGTATTGTTCTTTTAAATACATTGATCAATCAAAACAAAAACAATATTTTTTTATCAAGCACCTTGATTATTTGATTTATTTCCAGGTTGGAGACAAATATATATAGTAGAAAGTGAGATAGCATGGTTAATTAATCTCCATGATCACGATCGATCAACTTCAACATCGAACCAGTACTAGGTAAGTACGTTACGTAGGGAGATTAATTAAATAATTAATTAGGGCTTGGTTTGGTTTGGAGGAGGGTGTTGGCGACGTCGATGACGAAGCGGTAGCGAACGTCGGCCTTGGCAAGACGAGCCATGGCGGTGTTGACGTAGTCCATGGGTATGAGCTCCACGTGGGCCTGAATGTTGTTGGCGGCGGCGAAATCCATCATCTCCTGCGTCTCCTTCATCCCTCCGATTCCGCTTCCGGCAATACTGCGCCTTCCGGCCATCAACGGGAAGGCAGGGAGGTGGAGGGGCTCCTGCGGCGCGCCCACCAGGATCAGCTTCCCGTCGGTCTTCAGCAATCCCAGCAGCGGCTCCACCCCATGCCACGCCGACACCGTGTCTATCACTCCGTCCATGCTTCCCATTGCACCCTACATATATATGTAGTATTCCATAATTAATATTTTCGGTTGAGATTCCGACTAATTCAATGACAACATAATGTACAACATAATGTTTAATAAGAAATCTTGTACAAATTAAGAAGAAACACTTACCATGTCCAACAACAAAAAAAACATCGAATACATCATCAAAATAGTTGGAATCTCAACCGAAAAAATTATTGGAATTATGTTTGGTTATTGTTGAAAGTTAAGATTACTTTTAAATGAACTAATATTCAGTTGGTCTAGTGGTTTGGCACTGGGCTCCCTTAAATGTTCTATCCAGATGTCTCGAGTTCGATTCATGTTGGAGGCGTGTATGGAGACACTGATATTGGAAAGGGTCTATTACTTTGTGTGCCAATAGTACCCCGGTCTGGACGTAGAGCGGCTTTGGCATATCAAACTAGGCGATCAAGACAAAAAAAAGATAATTTTTAAATGAATTGAAAGATAGGATTATTTTTAATCTATTAATGAAAGTTGAAATTATTCTATTATATATAACTAATATAAGGCTTAAAACAATTCAATATCGACCATGGTGTATATATGTTTTCAGCAAATTGTGGAAAATAATATGATTTTTTTTATAAGAGGCACTATGTCGCTATAAGTATAACGCTATAACGAGCTAGGGAAATAACATAATACTTTAATTTGTTAAAGTTGATAACATAATCATACGTAATAAATGAGTTATGAATCCTAATCTAGCCTTGTTCAGTTTGATACTTATTATACGATCATTTTTTCTAATTAACCTAGGTTTGAATTCGGGAAATACACTAGAATTATCTATATAGGATTTTATTACATGTATTTATAACATTCTAATATTATAGTTTTCAAATCAGTATTTCTAGGTGTATATAGGTTGGAAATACTATTTTTTTATTATTATAGATGATGTAAAACTATTGTTCATGTCTAGACATTTATCAATTTCTAGAAAAACTTTACATCAACTACTATGCACATTTATAATTAAAGACATACATAGACTAGTTGTATATCACATTATCACGTATTGATGTCACTCTAATTATGTTGGGCTTTACGTAATCTTAATCACAATGTCAATTATGTCATATTAGTTCGTCTATCTAATATTATTTTTTTGGAAAAAATAAAATAAAAATCTTGATATACCTTCATCTCGTCCGGTTCGTTACTATTCAAGAACGCATCGGCGCCAAACCGCTCGACGGCCTCCACGCGCTTGGCGGGTGAGGTGCTAACCACCGTCACCCTAACCCCAAACGCCTTGGCAAACTTCACCACCAGGTGGCCGAGCCCGCCCAGCCCGACAACTCCTACGTGGAGGCCGGGCTGGTCGAGCCCGAAGTGGCGGAGGGGGCTGTAGACGGTGATCCCGCCGCAGAGCAGCGGGGCAGCGGCTTCGAGCGGGAGGGAGGCGGGGATGGAGACGACGTAGCGCTCGTCGGCGACGATGTGGTCGGAGTAGCCGCCGTAGGTGGCGGTGCCGTCGAGCCTGTGGCGGCCGCAGTAGGTGAGGACCATCTCCGGGCAGTAGTTCTCGAGTTGGCGCATGCAGTTGGGGCACGCGCGGCATGAGTCGATCATGCAACCGACGCCGACTCGGTCGCCCGCCTTGAACTTGGTCACTTTCGGGCCCACCTCCTTCACCACACCTACCACCTCGTGTCTGATACATTATATTTATACGTGGGCATTAGAGAATATAATAAGGGAAAAGTACGCTCAGGTGCGAACATGAAAATTGAACAGAATTTATATGTTCGACTTTATATGCGGTTTGTGCTCAGACTGACACGGCTCCCCGTTTATCGGCTCACCGGATTTCTCGGGATTTGGCAACTCATAAAACCCTTTTTTTCTCTTTGTGGAATATAAGGTGAATAAGATTGGAGAAACGATTTAAAATCCTATAAAAGATATTTTAAATATCATATATTCTGATGATTTAGGTTGGATCCTAGGATTTTCTAACATTTAGGGTTTATTTGGGAATTTTAATGAGTTTTTATTTTTCAAAAGCAGATTTCTGAAAAGTCTTTTTTCAAGTTTTCAAATTTTAGTTGTCAGTTGTAAAAATAAAGGTAATTACTAGGACATGACATATTTATAAGTAATTAAATTAATGATTATAAAAAAAATACTTCAAACTTAAAAACAAACTCACGAGATTACACTATTGTAGGAAAAAAAAAAGGAAATTTCAGTTGGTGTCCCTGAATTTAAGGATATTCCAGTTGGTGTCTCAAGCTAAGATTAACTTTTTTTCTCGATTGGTGTCACCTAAAGTTTTGGGTTTATTTGCTTCATAACCAATTTTCTTCATATATGTATCCTTTCGATTCGAATTGATCAAATTCAAGTCCACAATTGTGTTCCTCTCTCTCAAATTAGTAGAATTCAACACCTTAAACACTCAAATCCATACCTAAACTATCTCGTTTGAATTCCAAAACAACAACTCATTTTCGACTTTGTTTTTCTAATGGGACTATTCGGGTATGGATTTGGGTGTTTTAGGAGTCAAATTCTACTAATTAGAAGGTCAAGAATGCAATGATGGACTTGAATTTGATCATTTCAATGATATGAATATGGAATAGTTTGGTTACGATACAAATAAACCCAAAACCTTAGGGGCACTAACCGAAAAAAAAATAACATTAAAACACCAACTGAAATAACCTTAAAATCAAGGATACCAACCGTAATTTCCCAAAAAGAATGGACAAACTATGTAACATATAAATAGTGTATAGTATATGTTAAACACAGACCATTTCCAACCAAAAACACAAACTTGACTCTAAATCTGTATATTTTTATTTCACTGAACTTGAAGTGGGGGTAACAACACTATCTATCATTAAAACGAAAATTATTTCACTTTATTGAGTGCACTTGTGGAGGTGACGCAGCCAGCGGAATAGGTAACCCTTAGGTTTTGTAAATTTCGCGAGGTGTCCACGAATTTCAATTATTCCGCGTGGTAACCTTCAACTTTTTAAAAATTCCGTCAAATAACCCTCTGTTACTTAATCCTCTATAAAATTGTTAAATTTTTATTTTTTTAATGTGAAAAAGCTGTTAATTGATTTTAAAAAAAATAAAAAATAAAATAAAATTCTAATTAGTACCAAGTACCAACCATTAAAAAAAAATTACAATTTGTAATAATAAACTACATGAATGAACAATGTAATTTAGTAAATTCATTTATGTAGTTAATTATTAACTTTTAATCCTTTTTTAAAAAGTTGTTAATTGATTTTTTAAAAAGGAAAAATAATAATAAATGCTAATATTTAGTACTATCAATAAAATAAGAAAAAAATTAATAATTAACTACATAAATGATTTTACTTAATTACTTTGTTCATTCATGTAGTTTATTATTAAAAATTGTAATTTCTTTTTTTGTATGGTTGGTACTAATTAGAATTTATTTTTATTTTTCCTTTTTTTTAAATCAATTAACAACCTTTTAACATTAAAAAAATAAAAATTTAACATTTTTTTAACGGATTAAGTAACAGGGGGTTATTTGGTGGAATTTTTAAAAAGTTAAGGGTTACCACACAGAATAGTTGAAACATGTGGACAACTCGCGAAATTTGCAAAATCTAAGGGTTACCTCGCGGAATTTCCGATGAATATTTTACTTTGGAAGATTTCATGATTCATCTGAATGTATGGGCTTTAGTTCATGATGTGACCCAGCCACTAAAACGCAAACAGTCGCAAAAGATAGTGTTCCTTAGCATGATTAGCAACCAAATATAATACCATATAATCATTTACTGCTTTTCTTACCCAAAATGATGGACTCGAAACTCCACTTTTTATTTTATTCTGCTGAGTGCTTGATTTCATTATTCAATTTCAACAAAAGGGGCAAGAAGTGTTGGATTGGGCCCGGCCCGGGCCCAATTGTGTAGTCCAAGGTCCAGTCTAGACCCATTGGCCTTACCTGAAAGTGCCAATAAATTTGATTTGCTGCTATGATGATGAAATGCAAGAAGTCTAAGAAACTATACTTTTGGAAGGATTTAGTGAACTTCATTGTCAATATCAATAATCAATTGATACATGATAAGAAAGTAAACAATGTGGGACAGGAAATGTACCTTAGCTAGGCTGGAGTTCAGTTGAGTAGGGGGGGGGGGAAGTAACACAGGAAGTTGGGAGAGAAATGGTGAAGAAAGGTACACAAATGGGACAAGAAATCTATGGGAAGTTACAGCAGAAGAGTTTTCTCCGACTACAAAAGTATACAAGCCGTTTTCAGCCAAGAACCCGACATTGACAGTTGGATGTTACATTCGAGCACGTAAAGGAAGATGGACCGAAAATCAATCAGCCTTGGCTTTGCCAGTTCCTTCAACTCCTTTGGAGCTAGTATACACAGAGAGGAAGAAGGCACCTTGATTCCTCTGCAGAAACCTTCAACGAAACAATAGGACGTCTATGAATACTTTACACCACAAGAGACAGATTTCCATCTCAGAGAAACAGACATTACACAATAAAATTGCTTGAAGTAGGCAAAATCAATCTATCATGGTAGAAAATGGACAAAATCACTCAAATGCTCCCACTTTCCAATTTTTTCACCAACTGATATTTCACTTGCCTCGAAAGGAAAAGAGCCAGGAAACATCTGTAGAATAAAAACACTTGGATATGCAATAGTATATTGTATAAAAGCACATAGAGATGCAAGTCATACTTGAGTAAATCAAGTAATTTTTGTTGCAGAGTAGTTGAAGTTTCCTCTTCAATGTTCACATAAGGTAAGAGATCTGGCAACTTCACTGCAATGTTAATAAAGAGTGTGTTAAACTACACATACAGGAGTAACGATGGTAAGAAACAGGACAGTAAAATTGTGAGTGATTTTTGTCATGATAAATGAAATTCAGCAATTGGACAATTGCAGGAGCATCAATGAATTAACAACTTTCAAACATCAGGAAAAATGTTTCCAAAAATTGCACTTCAGGATGAGCATACCAAAGAGGCGTAAAAGATGTTCAGCACCATATATTGTTGAAGGAGATACATCATCTTTTACAGCTTCATGATACTGCTGACGTTCTTTTTTATACAAGAGCATCAATGGCAATGCTTTGTCAAAATAACTACGCAACCCATTCAAAACTTCAGCAACTGAATCAGTCAGCCTACACCAAGAAAATGGTAGTCAAATAACCACTTCAACTACAGAATAGGGTCTTATTCATGCCAGATCTGAAGCCAAAAGTGCACTTCATTATTAGAAAAATGAGAAAGTCAGCAAAATGGTTGCTACATTTACAACTTCCCCTTTTTAAAGCCACATGAGTTGCACTAGGTGAACAAAAGAGCTTCAAACACGAGAGTTGAGAGACTTACATGCCATCCTTCTTGGATTTGTACTCCAGATACTTTGTCAATATTTCATCCACAGTTGGAGAACGAGGTAGTTTGACAAGCTGCATAAGTGTAACTCATACAATAAATTTTTCAGAAATACAGTTCCATCATGTCAAGATTTCAAGGACAGTTGCAATAAAAATCATATTAAGAATAGTGAATAAGTACAGCAACAGAAAAATTCTTATAATAGCAAGCTTGATCAATAAACCAACCACGAATCATCCATAAATAAAGCACTAGATTACTCTTGTAACATCCAAACGTAACTATTCAAGAACTAACCTTATCTTGTTGGTTAACAAATTCCCAATCATCGACCAATTGCTTTCTTAAAGATATTGGCATCTGGATCTTGAAAGTCTTTTCCACAGATGTGCCTTCCTTCTGCAAAATGAAAATGAACCTTTTTGTTTCGCATGAAAAGATGAAATCTATCCATACCTTTCTACAAAAGGTTACAAGAGTTATTCAGATGGAGTTTGAAAATGGTGACTCGTTGAAGTTGTTTACCCGTCAGGCATATATGATATTCCAGTCCAAAAAGTTATTATAGCATCAATTCAGTGCTAATAACAGATTTTTACCAGACTGGCATATCCAAATTCTAAACAAATAAACAATCTACAGAAAAAAATTCAGGTAAACGCAAACCTCAACACCAGAATCAGCCTTTCGCTTTTTCCCTTTTGACACTGCATGAAACAAAAAGTTGAAGCATAGTCAAAGGTACAACTTCTCGATTCCTCAAAAATAGACCAAATGTAACAGGTTTTAAAACCAAAGGCATGATATTTGCCCCAAAGTTTGAGTTACAACATGTCACCCTGACTCCCAAGTTCAAAAACAATAAGGCTATATAGGAGATACATTGGAAATGGAATTTCTACTTCCAGCATCCAAGGTTAAAACAAAATGGAAGCAACATCCAGAAAATATAAATGGCTTCTCATCTTGCCATTGGAATTGGAATTTCTACTTTACTCCCTACGCTTATATTTTCATCTTAGCAGTCAACAGTGACATGGTACTATGGTCAATCTCAAGATACACGCCAACGAATTTCAATAATCAATCTATGTTATTGATCAAGATGCCTTGTCCATCAACTGAAATCCTGGACCTCACTCCTCCTGGTACAATTGTCCAAGGTTCAAAATGAAAAAAGATTTCACAAAATCTTTCTTTTTAAAAAAGATGATATCATATATGTAAACAACTTGAAAATGAGTTGGCAAAATAAATAGCATGCAAAGTATATAAATCATAAACTATCACGACAATCTTTAACAAGTTTCAGGCATGAAGAAATTACCATTAGTTTTTGCATCTTCCTTTTCCACTTTCACTTCTGCAGTTTATAGACACAAAAGAATTATCACAAATACAGTCTTTGTTGGAGATTAAGGAAGTGGGGTACAATCATGGCAGCAGGAGCAAAAATCAAATCTGACTATAACAGCAGTTGGACATTCATAAAACTTAACTTCGCAATAAGGTAGTATACAGAAAAATAAGGTAATAGAGAGCATCCAACCATTTGACACTTTTGGCTTTGTCTGAGCTGAACGGCCAGACTTCAAGTTCTTTTCTGTAACAGGTTTCTTTGCAAGGGTCTGCTGCTTTTGGATATTTTCAGCCGTATATTTCAACAAACGGTCTGTTCCTACCCATTCATCCCAACTGTTTGAGAGATATTGAGGTTCAGCATGTAGTTCCTTTACCAGTTAACTCTTGCAATACTAAGTCAAAATTATTCAAGCATTGCATTACAATATTCAAAGACACAACACGGGAAAATTACATGGTAAATGAAAGAAAGTTCCACGGGTTCATTTCTTTTGGATAAGTGGACAAAAAAATGGAACGTTAAAATCAAACACTGAGGACAAGGTCCAGTATTCTAGAGGCAGTCAAAATGAATCGTACTTACTTCTTATTCCAACCCTGCAAATAGAAGAAAGCAATGGCACGAGTCAAAAAATACTTGAGCCATATATAAAGTTCTACATAACCCAAAAAAGATATCTCAACAGGAGATAAACGGTGCTGAGGAAGTGCAGAACCAACTGTAATATTTCAATACAATGTTGACTGAGATCTTACAAGGTAATGAACAAAATATCTCCATTCTTTCTCACGGATCTCTGCTTTTTGAACCTTGAAACATAAAAAAGGAAAAAAAATAGCATAAGATGTTTCTCTTTCTGTACCAGCAAAGCATAAAGATGGATATAAATAGAACAATCAAGAAACCAGACGTTTCTTGTATCCATAGGAAAACACTATTCATCCTAAACATTATATTAGCTTCAGAAATCATTCCCTTAGTATTGAGCATTCGGATAATTTGAAAAATGATTAGGACGTGTAGGCCGCACACGACTCCCAAGACTTCTAAGAGAAAATATACAGCATATACCACGAAAAAATAAGGCCAGGACACCACTCTCGAACAACACTTCAGCAAACATTATTGAATAACCTTACAAGAATTACTGACGTCAAACTCCATACACTGTGATGCCAGCCACTAGGTGGTGAGAACTTCTAAATGCACGAGTACAGATTACATCCAATTTAGGACAAGTTGGAATGAACTTGATAAAACACCACAAAGGTGAGAAATTTGATTAATCAAATTCAATCGAATTAGCACAAACACGGATAACCTAAACACGTGTTCCTCGATAATTGCTCGTTTCCTCCAATTTCTCGCAACAAACAATTAGAGAAGATTGAAAATTTCGAATAAATTAAATCGCTAATTACAGAAACGATACATAAATTCAAGTAGAGAGAGAGGGGAATAGAGAGAATTGCCTTGGCTTCGTAGATGCGAGGGCCGTGATAAGCGAGCACCTTTTCACCTTCGGAGTAGATGCTCGAATTGGAATCCGGAAGGCCGTCACCGGATGAAGAATCGCCGGAGCCGGCACAGGTGCCGGAATCTTCCTTTCCGGCGGTGTTAGGGCTTCCCATGTCGCAAACAATTTCTATTTTTTCAAGAATCCAGATAAGCGCGAAAGACTGCCGCTCTCTATCTCACTTGCTCGAAGTAGCGGTAACCTCGGAAGTTTCAAAATATAATTCGGTTCTTTGATCTTAAAATTCCAAATTCTTGGCCGAAATGAGGTTTTTACTTTATTTTCCTCCTTTAGCCGCAAGTCTAATAGTTGAACTTTTCTGCCCTTTTCCACTAAAATTGATTCGTTTATTTTATCATTCCTCATATATAGAGGATGAATTTTTTTATACAAGACAAATAGAAGGACCCTTTCATTAACAGAAAGGCAATCATTTTTATAAAGTTGCTACAAAAGTTATCGTACATCGAGTTCAAACTCTAAAACTCATATTTAGATACAAGAAGCGCTTGCTCGAAAACAGTAGTGAAGGAGAGGATTCGTTGGATTCTTATAATGTCAGTTTTCATGTGTAACTAGAAAATCAGCTGCATGATTTGCTTTTTTAAAACAATAGTGTATTGTATGGTATCAAAAATTGAAAGTAAAGTGTAAAAATGTCATTGTATTTATGTTAATTTTGTTCATATATGCTCATGACGTTATATAAGTAATGTCATCATTTTACTAAGAATTTGATATGTATGCTTGCGTTTGTGTAATCTAAACTCTCACAGATCCTTGGAATCATGGAGGCGGGTTCTATTACGTGTTTGCAAGAGATAATCGAGTCCCTTTGGTTGATCTTGAGAGCGACGAAGAGGATGATGTGTAGAGATGTTCACGGTTCTGGAACCGTCGGCTCTAGTTTTAAAAAATCATGAACCAGAACCGGTCAAGTCTGGTTCTAGTTGTGGTTTCGAATCCAGTTCGGCCAGTTTTGAGCCGGTTTCGGTTCCAAATGGGGATAAAATTATATTTTTAAAATAATATTTTTAATACAAAATTCCAACTAAAATTTTTTTAAAAAATAAGATGAACATTAAAAAAAACAAAAATTAACATTAATCATTTAATCTTTATATTTTTTATTATATAATAAATTCTTAAACTAAAGAATATAATAAGCATTTTTCTTTATATAAATTATAAGGATAAAAAAAATAACTTAATATTAAGTTTGTTTACGTGTTCTCTCGGGGTTAGAGAAATCAAACCCAAGTAATTTTTTTACCTTTATTATAGAAGTTCACTTACCTAATCGATTTGAAACTGACAGTTCTGAACCGTCGATTACAGGGTTGTATGAAATCATGAATCAACACCGAAACCGGCCTCGAACGGTTCCATCCTTTTCCATTTCGGTTCTGATTCCAGATAATTTTGGACGGTTCTAAAACGGTCGGTTCAACAGTTCATTTGTTGAACACCTCTGACGGACGATGTGGATATCACCGAGGTTTTCAAAAGACCGCAACCTTTTGATAGGCTCCCGCTTGTTGCCTTGTTCCGTTATTGTGTCCATGGTCTTCTCCATGTCCGTCAAAAAAGAAAAGATCAAAGAGGAAGAGATTTGCCCACGACCCGATCTATATGCTATATTCCATGTTAGAATTTACAACAATCTTTCATTTGTTTTCTTAGCTCTTTCATTATGATATGCTATTTTTAGTATTAGGTTTCATCGGCTAATTAATTCATAACACACAACACTCTTATATACTTGAATGCAAAAAATACATTCATGATTCAGCAGACTTTAAACTTTATATATACTAGTCGTTGGCCCCGTGCTTTGCACGGGGATACATAGTTCAATAAATCTAGCATTTTTTAAAATAAGCTTGTATATGTTTGATTGTATAGATATTTTCTTATACAAAATCAAGAGAAGACATTGATAGACTATACAAATATGATAATTATCTCATACAAAAGATATTCCATATCCTAGAATCCAATATATACCTAAGTCATGAAGGGGCATGTGTGTCAAATACATGTTGATACATGATACATCCCACTTTTTGCTAGTTTTAGTAAAACTATACAAATAAGAAAAATGTATGATTACAATGAATCTTGCACCAAGCAATAGTGAAATCTTCCTAGTGCACAAATGCAAATCGTGATGATGTTGCTGAAAGAGGAAGCGTTTGGTTGCAGTTTAAAAATTGTTGTAGATTCTCTTATATATCTCCAGACGTACCTTGAGCACCACCTTCTGCACAAATTTTGGGCAATATTAGAACCTAGCTAATATTTAATGCAGAACATATGAGATGCTCTCGGTGGAGGAATGTGAGAAACTAATCAACCAAGTGTTTGAGTGCCTTCTTATGGATGAGTAACAAACCAGCAAAACCCATCTATTAGATGAGGTTAGGCATGTAGCAACCTGCAAAGCTAGATTCACACTTCAAAAAATTAAATGTTAAAGCTAAATTTGAAATATTGAGGTTAGAAATTGTTATACCCTAACTAAGCTAGAGTAATTCTGGATGTGTAGGATAGATTGATCTTGAGATCATTTGGTTGAAGAGAAGAGAAAAGGAGACGAAGAGAGTGAATGAGACGCAGGAGAGAGAGATAAGAAGAATGAGAATCTGTTCATTCCTTTCATAACAGAATTCTGTTACAATCAAGCCTACTTATAGGCTAAGGTCCACCAATGTCATACCATACACCACAATACATGATATAAGTCGGGTATGACAAAAGTGCACAAGATATCTATGCAAGTGAATTTATGAAGACTTGCTAATTCTCTTACATTTTGATCTGTAGAGAAATTTGTGACTTCCTTGCTATAACCACCTTTCAATCGGAAGTTCATCCATTTGATTTGAGATAGAATTTATCAGGAGGTAAAGCCCTGAGCTCCTCTAAATTATGTACATGTTCATGAACCAGAAGCTTCTAACTTGGTTTTTTCTGGCAGTTCTCTTCTTTAAGCAAAGATGATACAATAGTTGAATCTAGCATTTGCATAGAGTTTGAAGGATATTAGGATGAGTTGGGTAAATGACCTATGTGTGATGTTTTTATTAAGAAACTAACCCCCTAGGAAACTAATTCCCTCCCCCTCCCCCTAAACCCTACACCATATCCCCTAAACCCTAAACCCCAAAAATCAATATTTTAGAGAGAGAGAAAAACAAAGAGATAGAGGGATATTAATAATAAAATAAGCTAGTAGTGGGTAGGAAAAATACATACAAACTAATAGGGGGTAATTTTATTAATTGAAAACTCTTAAAGGACCAATGGGCCCAAAACCCTCAGGATATTAGTGATAATAAGACAAGATAGATTTAACTACAACCAGCTATAGAAAGGAAGCTATATAAGGATTATGCAAGGAGGACATTATTCATTACGTTTATATTTGTGAATGCAATCCCCATTATCAATTAAGGCTACATCAAAAAAACAAAGGCATTTAAGAACTTTAATCACCATGGAACAAAACCGGCAAACACCCTAGGAAAAACATGTACATATTGTAACACCCCCAAAACTTAACCCTTTTGGAAATGTATTACCGCCAGTGACCCCAGTGTTCCTTACCGAAATCACCCAAGGCTTTATCATTTAAATACAATTTATGAAATACAAATGATACATAATGATCAAAGCATTCAATTCCAAAACATAACATTGTCAAAGAACATGAGTTACGGGATTACAACCCAATCCCGAATAGGCTAACACAAAGTTTAAACCAAACACAGCGGAAGTCTTATAAAGTAGGGTACATCGAAAGTCTTATAAAACACATTACAATCAAAGTCATTGTCCAAAAGATCTCAACCTGATCAAAGAAATAACTTAAAACGTTCAAAAACCACCGTCGACTCCATAGTCCTTCTATTCTTCTGAGCTACTTTCGATCTGATGTGCCGAATCGAACGGATGACACCAGCCAACAATGCAGATAACAAATGCGGTTGGTTAGTCTAAATGCCATGAAAGGGTACAAAACAGAAGGTTCTAAGCAGTCGTATTAGGTTAGACTCCTCGTCCCTCGAATAATAATCGAGTATGCTTGTCAACCACCATACTCTACTTAAATATGACAAAAGGCATGCACAAAAAAAGATTCCAACTAAAGCGATTCTTATTGGAATATCCAAGAGAAGACTCCAACAGAATGAGTCTTTAACGAAGTATGACAAAGTCTGGAATATTAAAGAATCACAGTATCGCATTCGAGCGATTTAAAACAGCTGACTTAGATGTTTCGGTTCACGACCAACCTCACCGCATACAGCGAATTCAGATTGGAAAGAGAACGTACTCTGATCAAAAGTCGAGACGAGCTTTCCTAGCTACACTATTCGCTTAGCTGCACTACTCGCCAAAGGTTTATTAATTATGTGCGTCGAGTAGCACTTATCTGATTTATATCTCAAAACATGCATCACGTTATAGACTTTTACATGTGTACCCCACCATTGGAACGACACATCTTAGTATGCGTTTCGTCGAGAGTGACGCACACCGAAAGGTTTGTGACACCAGCTAAGTGTCCTGCCTCTACACACTTGTGAAAGAGACCGATCATGATCTTAGAATAGTACCAGATGGAGACGAGCCACCCCGATACCGGATTATAAAGAAACGACCGGACGAAGTTCAAGTACATTCCTAACTAACAGTGCTAACCACACAGATACAGCACAATAACAGTTACAGAATAAATCCACATAAAGGCCCGAAAGGCGATCACAGATAATAGCGCTGTTCTAACAGATATACAACCTATTATATGATTTTCAAAACAGTTTATAAATCACTTCCAGAAGAACACAGTAATAATCGTTCCAAATTAATTAATCAATTGAAATAACTGATAATCAATGTAAATATGGAAACGATGAGCAAGAGCGAACCGCCACTTGCCTTAATCCGCAGAAAAGCCTAACGACAACGACGGGATTCCGGGGTCGACACGGGTATAGCTCCGACAGCACAACGATCCAAAACACGAGCGACTCGGCCTCCTTCGACTTGCTTTGGTTTCTAACCTCCAAGGCTACCAAAAGCTTCACAAAGGCACTCTGGAAACACCACCAAACGACCTCCGGCAAAAACTTCAGAAATCCGGCGAGACACAACTCCGGTGAGGCAAGAATTTGGGAGAGCTTGGGCTGTGGATTGAGCTCAAAACCCCTCCCAGACACCTCCTTTTATAGCCAAATGCCAGGAAACACAATGATGGCCCTACGACGAGGCTACTTTGGCGCTGCCAGAGCCACGCCGGTGACCTTCGGGCAAGGACCTCCGGACAACACCGACGGCGGGCGCTGTCATAAATGCGGCGGGCGCCGCCATCAATGCGGCGGGCGCCACCATAGGCCTGGCGTCCCCAGTTAGGAGAAGACCCAGCCTGCTCCTCGAGCCTTGCGACGGCGGGCGCCGCCCTTGGCTTTGCCGCCTCTTCAGCTCTTAGACGAAAACGATATTAACCCGGGATAAAATTATCGTATGCGAACGAGTATTAAAATCCAAAGCACGTCGTCTGTATTTTATTTCACTGAGAAAAATATTACAAATACAGAGAGCATTACCGAACGTCTTAAACTCTCTGAATTAAATTCGACGTACATAACGGGTACTCGGGAAAAATCCCGGAACTCCAGAAATAGCTTACAAAAAAATATGGGGTATCACATCTCCTCCCCCTTAAAAGAAGTTTCGACCCCGAAACTTAGGTCGAGAATAACTCGGGAAAACGCCTGAGCATATCTGACTCGGTTTCCCACGTTTCCCAAGTAATTTCCTCCGATCCAGACTTGGACCACTGAATCCATACCAACGGTACGATCTTGCTACGCAGCTGCTTCTCACGACGCTCCAAAATGCGCACGGGCATCTCCTCATAAGTACCATTAGCTTGAATCTCGATGTCCTCATAACTCAGCACATGAGACTCATCTGGCACATACTTCCTGAGCAAAGAGACATGGAACACATTATGCACTGGATGAGCCGATGGCGGCAACGCCAAGCGGTACGCTAGAGATCCCACTCTATCCAGAATCTCGAATGGTCCCACGTAGCGAGGGTTAAGCTTCCCACGCTTACCAAACCTGAAAACTCCCTTCGAGGGCGACACCTTGACAAACACCTTGTCACCGACCTCAAACTCGACATTCCTAGGCTTCTTGTCTGCATACGACTTCTGTCGACTCTGAGCGGTCAACATCCTTTGTCGAATCAAGGCAATGTCAGAAGCCGTCCTCTCGACTAACTCTGGCCCAAGCAGAACCTTGTCGGCGTTATCATCCCAACAAATCGGAGATCTGCATCTGTGACCGTATAAAGCTTCAAACGGAGCCATCTTGATCGTAGCATGCCAGCTATTGTTGTACGTGAACTCAATCAGACTCAGGCTGTCTTCCCAGCTAGTCGGACGATCGAGTACACAAGCTCGGAGCATATCCTCCAGGGTCTGGATGGTCCTTTCCGACTGGCCATCTGTCTGAGGATGAAAAGCTGTGCTGAATCTCAACTCGGTTCCCATGGCCTTGTGAAGTTCTTTCCAGGACCTAGACATGAAACGGCCATCTCGATCCGATACAATGGTCTTAGGAATGTCATGTAAGCGAACAATCTCCTTCTGGTAGGCTTCTGCTAACTTCTGGGTTTCCCATGTGGTCTTGATGGCTATGAAATGAGCACTCTTCGTAAGCATGTCCACGATTACCCAGATAGCATCTTTCTGACTTCGAGCTTTTGGTAGCCCAGTGACGAAGTCTATGGAAATGTCCTCCCATTTCCATTCTGGTACTGGGAGAGGTAGCAACTCACCACCTGGTCTGCGGTGTTCGATCTTGACCTTTTGGCAAGTTAAGCACCTTGCCACAAAGTCTGCTACATCCTACTTCATGTTTGGCCACCAAAACTTCTTCCGAAGATCCTTGTACATCTTGCTGGAGCCAGGATGTACAGAATAGGCTGAAGAATGAGCTTCTCTCATCACCAACTGAAGAAGACCCTCTATGTCGGGCATACAGATCCGGTCTTGAAACCAAAGTGATCCATCATCGTGAATCACAAAACTGGGAGCTTTCCCGTCCATCACTTCACTGCTTAGCTTTACCAAGACAATGTCATCGACTTGCTTTTCTTTGATTTGATCATGTAGCGTAGCCTGAATTTCCAGCATACTCAGGAAACCTTTACGCTGATCATACAGAACTTCAATGTCGCATGACTCTTGGTTCAGCTTGGTCTGTGCAGTAAGTAGAGCAACTACAGTCTCGTGCATTGTCTTCCGGCTCAGTACATCAGCTACTACATTAGCCTTGCCCGGATGATACAGCAACTCCATGTCGTAGTCTTTGAGTAACTCTAGCCAGCGGAGTTGTCTCATATTCAACTCCTTCTGAGTAAATATATACTTGAGACTCTTGTGATCGGTGAAGACTTGGCATCTTATACCGTAGAGGTAATGCCTCCAAATCTTCAACGCAAAAACTACCGCTGCTAACTCAAGATCATGGGTCGGATAGTTTTCTTCGTAAGTCTTGAGTTGTCTAGATGCGTAAGCAATAACTCTGCCTCTCTGCATCAGTACACAACCCAAACCACACTTTGAAGCATCACTATAGACCACATAATCGTCATTCCCTTCTGGAAGTGCTAACACTGGTGCAGAGGTTAGACGTCGTTTTAATTCTTGAAAACTGGCCTCGCATTTGTCATTCCAGACAAACTTCTTGTGAACCTTGCGGAGTAGATTGGTCATAGGTAGAGCGGTCTTTGAAAAACCTTCTACAAACCGTCTGTAATACCCGGCAAGTCCAAGAAAACTTCGCACTTCCTTCACATTCTGGGGCTGCTTCCAGTTAGCCACTGCTTCAATTTTCTGGGGATCAACCATAACCTCATTCTCATTGATCACATGGCCTAAGAAAGCCACTTCTTTCATCCAGAATTCACACTTAGAAAATTTAGCGTACAACTCATTTTGTCTAAGGACTGATAAAGAAATCCATAGATGTTCCTCGTGAACTTCTTTATTCGGAGAATAGATCAGAATGTCGTCGATGAAGACCACCACGAACTTGTCCAAGTACTGGTGAAAACATCGATTCATTAGATCCATACAGACTGCTGGAGCATTCGTAAGCCCAAAAGGCATCACTATGAACTCGTAATGACCATATCGGGTCCTGAACGCAGTTCTAGGAATGTCCTGCTCACGAATTCTGAGTTGATGATATCCAGATCTCAGGTCGATCTTGGAGAAAACTCTCGCTCCTTGCAATTGATCCAACAGGTCATCAATCCTTGGCAACGGATACTTGTTCTTGATCGTTACTTTGTTAAACTCTCGGTAGTCGATACAAAGTCTAAACGATCCGTCCTTTTTGACAAACAAAACTGGAGCACCCCACGGCGATGCACTCGGCCTGACATAACCTTTGTCAAGAAGATCTTCAAGTTGATTCTTCAATTCTTGCATCTCAGCTGGAGCCATCCGATACGGTGCCTTAGAAATTGGCGTCGTACCAGGCTCAAGATCAATTGAAAACTCTACGTCACGGTTCGGGGGTAATCCAAGAATTTCTTCCGGAAAGACATCCGAAAACTCCCTAACCACAGGAATATCAAGAACCTCAGGTCCATCCTTCGCGGGCGAATCCAAGTAGCAAAGGTACCCGACACATCCTTGTCGTAGTAGCTTAAACGCAGCCATCGCATTGATCAGCTTGCCGTTATCAGCGTCATTCCGACCTTTGAACTTGCACACGAACTGGCCCCCAGATGACACCGTCACCGTTCTTGAACTGAAGTTGATCACCGCCTTGTGACGCGTCAGCCAATCCATATCGAGGATAATGTCGTATGGAGCCATGGCTATACAGATTAGATCTGCCTCAAATTCCTTACCCTGAATGGTAATCGGAAAGTCGGACAGATGCTTGGTTCCCACCAAACGTTCACCATTAGGAAGACTAACGACGAAAGGGTCGCACGAATCGTTGCACACTAAGTCTAACTTGCTAACACAGTTATCCGAAATAAAGGAATGCGTAGCACCAGAATCAAACAGAATGCACACTGAAGTAGAGTGAAGGTATAAAGTACCTTGAGCAATTAGAGCATTGGGTCCATCTGCTTCACGCATCTCGTACAAGCGTTGGCCCTGACTTCCAGAAATAGCTGGGGCCTTTCCCCTGTTCTGAGCAGTCGTCTGAACTGACGGGCTAGGAGTCTCGGCAGGCTTGAACCTAGGTCGGTTGCTCTGATGAACTGACCCTTGCTGCGACTCTACTCCCTTCTGCTTTCCCTGCTTGCAGAACTTCTGTAGATGACCATCACGTCCACACCCAAAGCACGATCTCTTCTCCTTTTGACACTCATTGCTCTTGTGCCCAGCAATACCACAGTTATAACACTGAACTGAACTTCTGCTCTGACTGGACTGCTGCGTTGACCCTCCGTGAGTCATGTTCGTCTTTGCTCGGCCAGACTTGGCAAAGCTAGACGGTGGCGCAGGTCGCTTGAATCCACCACCCTGATTCTGATTCTGCATCGACCTCTGTCAGATGCGTCTCTTCGTTGACTCCTCCAGAGTCACCTCCAGCTTGTAGGCAGCATCCACATACTGCTCCAGAGTAGATCATGTGTGGTGTACCATCAACGGCTTGATATCTGGACTCATCCACTCGTGGAAGTACCAGATCTTTTGTGCCTCGCTGGTTATCTCAGCTGGGGCGTACTGCAGAAGATGATTGAACTTGGTTGCCAGCTCAACTACCTTCAATCCATCGGTCTTGGGGTACAAGAACTCCTTGTGTTTCTCCTCTCTCATAGCACGAGAGAAGAAACGGTCAATCATTTTGCTCTTAAACATCGACCAGGTCAATACAGGGCTATCAGCTAGGCATGTACTCTCCCACCATTCACTAGCATCCTCCTTCAGTTGTAGAGAAGCTATGTGGACCTTTTCAGCCTCAGCACAGTCCACATTACGGAACAACCTCTCTATATGAGAAAACCAATGGGTCACCCTGACGGGTTCCCCTTTTCCGTTGTAGCTGTCAGGCCTCATAGAACTGATGGTCTTCAGAGCACGACCATAGTTGTCCCTAGTCCTGATTGCATTCTCCTGGGCAGCATGGTTTTATGGCTCCTCAAACCTCGGAACCGGTGGGGGATTCTGCACACCTTGCGCTTGAGGTGCATTAGGTCGCATAGCATCAGCGATAGCCTGTATGACAATTCCCCGAATTGTCTCAACTGCTGCAGCATTAAACACTACTGGTGCATTACTATGATCCTGACCATTGCCCCTGGATTGATTGTGGGATTCAGATACATGCTCATCTTGTGTAACATCTCTATGATTGGTCTGGGCTCCTGACTAGTCCCAACACCAACTCGCCTTGTGTTCCTTGTGTTCACCATCTGTCTACCGATCAAATTCCAAGTATTTCATACATTAATATTCATTCCATAAACTTAATGTGGCAAAATTACTCGGAATAGATCAACTGGGTATTTTGTAGATGAACTGGAACTATTATACACGCTACACATAAGTCGATCTTCCGAGCGCTAGGACACAATTGCTCGAAGATAAAGTATTTCACAGAGTACTTGCCGCAATACTGAAATATTACACAAAGTACATACTGGAATACTAAGAAAGGAAACTACTACAATAGGCAACGCCGATCCTCATCAAGGCGTTCCAAAACGTCTTCTGTAAGACAGGCTTCTAGTGCAGGGTCTCTTCAGGCTCGGCTCACCATCTAGCTCTGGCGACGGGCTTCGCACCCTGCTCGGCCCTGGATCACATGGCTCTGGTGATCCTGACCCATTCTCAGTCATGGAGAAGTAGGGATCGTTCATGAGTGGTCCTCATATCCCAGCCCTCCTCTGAGTGCTAGCGATCATCTCGGCCATCCGTCGCTGCTGCTCCATATGAGAGATCATCTCGCTCTGGCAAAGGATCTCCCTCAACTCAGCCTCTGATCTCCTCATCCTCCTCCGAGGCGGAGTAGGCGGATAGTCCTTGTAGATCATGGTCGGGCCACTCCTCCCAATACCGTATTCAGTGTACAGTGCCTCCCAATCAGCATCAGTCATGAGTGCATAAGCTGGCACTGGTGACAACTCTACCACACACAGCAAATCTGAACCGGGCTCCTGATTCTGCCCCTCAAGGTCCAACTCAGGGTCCTCCTCTGGATCATCCTCTATGGGATCCTCATCCTCGGGATCATCCTCAATGGGATCCTCATCCTCGGGATCATCCTCAATCATATCCTCGTCCTCGACAGGATCTATCTCAAGCATCTCATCTTCCTCATCCTCGATCTCTTCTGGGATTGGTCCAAGCAGGAAGTCATCGTTATAGTACCCTTGCTCGTACCTTGACAACTCCTCTTCTTCCTGCTCTGCCTCCTGTACTTCCTCAACTCTTAGAGGCTCTACAGGTGCAGCTATTGTGACCACAGCATCCCTAGATGCCAGAACAACAGACTCGGGAATAACATGCTTGATGTCCTCGGGCGGGCTACTCGGGCCTCCAACCTCGAAGCATCGCTGGGGAATCGGAAAATCTAGCCTGTCTGGAGACGGCGGGTCCGTCTTGGCCTCCTCCGACCCCGATCTAAGAGAGAGACATGCACCCATCCTACAGGACAACGAGGAATCGAGTTAGTCTTTCTAGACATAGAAGCAAGCTTACTACATCAGACTATCCAGAAGACATGACTATGAACGGTGTTTTCAAATTCTTTTCACTTTGAAAATTCATAGCCCTTTTTAAAGCATTTTCAAAAACGTACAAATGGTTTATAAAAATCCCAAACCCGTTTTAAAACCTTTGGCTCTGATACCACAACTGTAACACCCCCAAAACTTAACCATTTTGGAAAGGTATTACCGCCAGTGACCCCAGTGTTCCTTACCGAGATCACCCAAGGCTTTATCATTTAAATACAATTTATGAAATACAAATGATACATAATGATCAAAGCATTCAATTCCAAAACATAACATTGTCAAAGAACATGAGTTACGGGATTACAACCCAATCCCGAATAGGCTAACACGGAGTTTAAACCAAACACATTGGAAGTCTTATAAAGTAGGGTACAACGGAAGTCTTATAAAACACATTACAACCAAAGTCATTGTCCAAAAGATCTCAACCTGATCAAAGAAATAACTTAAAACGTTCAAAAACCACCGTCGACTCCATAGTCCTTCTATTCTTCTGAGCAACTTTCGATCTGATGTGCCGAATCGAACGGATGACACCAGCCAACAATGCAGATAACAAATGTGGTTGGTTAGTCTAAATGAATAGACCATGCAAGGGTACAAAGCAGAAGGTTCTAAGCAGTCGTATTAGGTTAGACTCCTCGTCCCTCGAATAATAATCGAGTACGCTTGTCAACCACCATACTCTACTTAAATATGACAAAAGGTATGCACAAAAGAAGATTCCAACTAAAGCGAATCTTATTGGAATATCCAAGAGAAGACTCCAACAGAATGAGTCTTTAACGAAGTATGACAAAGTCTGGAATATTAAAGAATCACAGTATCGCATTCGAGCGATTTAAAACAGCTGACTTAGATGTTTCGGTTCACGACCAACCTCACCGCATACAGCGAATTCAGATTGGAAAGAGAACGTACTCTGATCAAAAGTCGAGACAAGCTTTCCTAGCTGCACTATTCGCTTAGCTGCACTACTCGCCAAAGGTTTATTAATTATGTGCGTCGAGTAGCACTTATCTGATTTATATCTCAAAACATGCATCACGTTATAGACTTTTACATGTGTACCCCACCATTGGAATGACACATCTTAGTATGCGTTTCGTCGAGAGTGACGCACACCAAAAGGTTTGTGACAACAGCTAAGTGTCCTGCCTCTACACACTTGTGAAAGAGACCGATCATGATCTTAGAATAGTACCAGATGGAGACGAGCCACCCCGATACCGGATTATAAAGAAACGACCGGACGAAGTTCGAGTACATTCCTAACTAACAGTGCTAACCACACAGATACAGCACAATAACAGTTACAGAATAAATCCACATAAAGGCCCGAAAGGCGATCACAGATAATAGCGTTGTTCTAACAGATATACAACCTATTATATGATTTTCAAAATAGTTTATAAATCACTTCTAGAAGAACACAGTAATAATCGTTCCAAATTAATTAATCAATTGAAATAACTGATAATCAATGTAAATATGGAAACGATGAGCAAGGGCGAACCGCCACTTGCCTTAATCCGTAGAAAAGCCTAACGACAACGACGGGATTCCGGGCTCGACACGGGTATAGCTCCGACAGCACAACAATTCAAAACACGAGCGACTCGGCCTCCTTCGACTTGCTTTGGTTTCTAACCTCCAAGGCTACCAAAAGCTTCACAAAGGCACTCTGGAAACACCACCAAACGACCTCCAGCAAAAACTTCAGAAATCCGACGAGGCACAACTCCGGTGAGGCAAGAATTTGGGAGAGCTTGGGCTGTGGATTGAGCTCAAAATCCCTCCCAGACACCTCATTTTATAGCCACATGCCAGGAAACACAATGATGGCCCTACGACGAGGCTACTCTGGCGCTGCCAGAGCCACGCCGACGACCTTCGGGCAAGGACCTCCGGACAACACCGACGACGGGCGCTGTCATAAATGCGGCGGGCGCTGCCATAAGCCTGGCGTCCCCAGCTAGGAGAAGACCCAGCCTGCTCCTCGAGCCTTGCGACGGCGGGCGCCGCTACTGTACGGCGGGCGCCGCCCTTGGCTTTGCCGCCTCTTCAGCTCTTAGACGAAAACGATATTAACCCGGGATAAAATTATCGTACGCGAACGAGTATTAAAATCCAAAGCACGTCGTCTGTATTTTATTTCACTGAGAAAAATATTACAGATACAGAGAGCATTATCGAACGTCTTAAACTCTCTGAATTAAATCCGACATACATAACGGGTACTCGGGAAAAATCCCGGAACTCCAGAAATAGCTTACAAAAAAATACGGGGTATCACACATATCATAACTTATCCTTAAAGGTAGGGGTGTTCAAAAACGGCCCATATCGGAAAACCGGACCGGTGAAATTATGGTTCGGTCTCCGGTCCATGTTTTCCCATTAATCCGGGTCCGGTCCAAACCCGGATTTTAACCGGTCCGGACCGGTGGATCGGATTTTTTTTTAAAAATACAAAAATAATAATTAGAAAACAATAAATTAGGAGTTTAAATATTTTTTATAGATATGTTTTTAATTTAATAAATTAGGAGTATAAATGTTTTTTATATATTTTTTTTTAGATATTAAATAAGAATTTAAATAATTTTTTTTTAAATAAGGACCGGTCTCCGTTCTGGCATTTTGAAAAAATTCGGTCCGGTCCGGACCGGATGAACACCCTAGCTTAAAGGTACCAAACACCCTTGTTTTTTTTTTGATAAGGTAAAAATTAGATTGGAAACCACAGATGGACCGGTTTCTCAATCTATAGCATCCTTACGGATGAGAATTACAAATTCTAGACTATCTCTAAGGTCTTCCAAGGGAACCTGTTGTACCTTCTTTGCGATGAAGTCGGCCACGACGTTGGTTTCTCGGAAGACGTGAGAAATCTACACTAAATAAAACAGTTGTAAAAAATACAGGATATCAGAAATTAGCATTTCAATATCCCATGGACAATGCCAGATTTGATTAAGGACATTCACAATGGTAATGTTGTCACATTCAAGATGAATGTTGATAATGCCTAATTCATAAGCCTTTACCAGGGCATTTCTTACTGTCATTGTTTCTGTTTTAAGCGGGGTTGAAATACCACATTTATCCCCATAGAGGAAGAGTGGTTTTCCCGTGTTGTTCCTGAAAATGTAGCCAAAACTAGATTCACCATTGGTTTTGGTGGATCCATTTGTGTTAATTTTAATTATGTTATCCGAAGGTTTTTTCCATTTCTTTATTGGTCGTCTTACAATGTTCGTTTTATGAGTTTTTTGTTTGTCTTCTATTAGACAGTCAGGGTTCCAGTTTTTCGTTTTATTCCAGTTCTCAATTTGTTTCTTAATGTAAATTGTTACATCCTTAATGGGTTCGAGATCATCATTTGTTCTACCAAAGCTTTGTTGGTTTCTATAGAACCAAATGCTCCACCAAGAGACCATTAATTCTAGGAATTGTGATCTATCAGTTTTTTGTCGAATTTCTTCAATGATTTCATTGATTTTTTTATTTCCTATGTTTAGGGATGTGATTATACCAAAGGTGTCATGATTCAATTTTTCGATTGTTTTTAAGGTATGCTTACATTGGAAGAGAAGGTGGTTCAAATCTTCCAACTGAGCATTTGTAAAAAAACCCTCATTTTTAGTAAGGGTATTTGGGTAATTTTCTCAACCCTCGTTCTGTAATCGTGACGCGTTAGGCAAAATTCAGAATTTCTGTAATGCGTATAATCTCTGTAATAATTCCCTGAGCATTATAATATACATTCGATGTATTTTCGAGGCTTAAAATATTTGTTTGGGTACAAATATTAGTTATTGTAAGGTTTTAGCACGTGTTCAATCGTTTCCCGGGCAAAAGGACGCGAACAGGCCTTTTCCGCGACCGCGAAAAATGATGTATCGTCAGCCTCGCAAACAGGTATTTTTCCGCGACCGCAGAAAATGCTTCGTCCTCGTCTTCAATGGCTTCGTTGGTTGGGATGGCCATCGATTCGTCGGGGGGGATTTGGAGCGGTTCGTCTGGCCGAGAGTTGGGGTGCTCGGTGGCTATAAAAGGAGGGCTCGGATGGAGGGTTGGAGCATCCGAAATCCAATCTCTCTCTCGCTCGTGTCGCCGGAGTTCTCGTATCGTCGGAGCTCTCGCCGGTGGTTTTAGTGGTCGAGTGGTGGTGCAGTAGAGGCGTCGTGGTGCCAGGAGACGAAGCCCTCTCATTCGGAGCATCGTCGTGTCGTCGCCGGTGAGGATTTGTCCGATTAGGGTTGTCGGGTTCATGGTCGCGACCGCGGACGATGTCCAGATTTTCGCGACCGCGGAATCCAAGCCGCGACCGCGGATTGCCTTAGCAAACGCGATCGTGGCCTTGGACGATCCGGTCACGGATGGGACCCTCGTTTCTTTCATTTCCTTAGATCCGTATTATTATTTATTGAATCTAACCTAGGGTTTCGTTGTGGGTTCGTTGGCGTCGTAGGAATCCGCAATCCGATTCCGTTTCCAGTTCCCGGACCCAGTAACCCGTCGTCATTCGTTCATCTCGATCAAGGCAAGTTGTGGTTCGCTCTTGCTTATCATTCCATGTTTCCGTTAATTATCAATTATTTCGGATTGTTAATTAAATTGGGATGAATTGTTGTTTTCGTTTGGGAACAGATTTTATAAATGATATGATATAAAATGTGATATTATGATAGGTTGTATATATTGCTAGAAATAACGCTATTCTATCTATTATTACCATGATGGTATTGGTGTGGATTTTATGTGTGAACTTATACATATATAGTTAGAACGAGTATTCGTAGAAACGCTATGTACCTTGCGAGGTCTAGCCGTTTCTTTATAACCGTGGTGGATAGGGTGTCCAAGCCCTAACACCCTTTCCTGGTCATGACTATCCCCTATCCGAGTATAGGGGAGGTGCACACAGCTGGTGCCAATAATCGGGATTTATTCCCAAGATATCTCTCGTATCGAGATGATATATTATATGATAAAAGCTTTAACGTAAATATGCGTTTTGGAATTTAAGAAGATAAGTGTGATTATGCATATAATTAATATACCCTCGGGCGAGGAGTACAACGTGGAAACCGCCCGGACTTCGGTTAGAGTAAGTCTTCTTTCTAATCTGGATTCGCATTGCGCGGTGAGGTTGGTCGTTGCCCAAATGATCAAGTCATTTTTAAATGCTTGTATAAAAACTATAACGTTCCCAAACATTTGTCATACTTTCCCATAAGACTCAATCTTTTGGAGTCTTCTCTTCATACATTTCCCATAAGACTCAATTCCTTTGGAGTCTTCTTTTCAATGTATGTCTATTCTAATCATTCCGTGAAAGTTCTGGGTTATATATCGTTCCTTCGGTTATTATTCGAGGGACAATGATAGTAAACGGTTACGATCACTAGAACCATTCTGTTTTCACCCTTGCATAGTCTTTCATTAGACTAACCAACCGGGTTTTATTCCTTGCATGGTTGGCTGGTGTCATTCGTCCTATACGGCACATCAGTGGTTGGTTCCCGAAGACTTGAAGTAACCAATTGAAGAAGAGGCTTGCAGTTGAAGATTTAAGTGTTAGTGTTTTAAGGTTGTCAACTATTACTTTAATATATTGTTATAACCTAGTCATGTAATAGGTTTATTCTAAAAAGTCTTCCGCTGTGTAATTTATAAGTCTTCCGCTGAGATTTAACTTTGTTGTAAAAAACGCTACTCTCGTTTGATGAGAGATCTTTTAATAAAAGGGTTGAGTTTCATATTTAAATGTCTTCCGTTGTTTAATCTTTCGTTAATTAATATGTTCCTTTAAGTTTAATTGTTCTAATTAAAGCCTAGGGTGACATCGGACAGTAACGTCTGAGGTCACTAGCGTGTGGCATTTCCGACAATAAGTCGGGGGTGTTACAGCATTGCAGCGTATACAACCCGGGGGGGTTGCAATGCCTTTTTCTGCTAATCTGGCTTTTGTTGGGATTCCGTTTTTCAGTATTTTCCAGACAAAATTTTTAACTTTGGGATACGTGTCCATTTTCCAGATCCAAGAGGAATCATAAGCAATATAACTCTTATTTTTGTTAATTAGTTTCATAGCAGAATTTGTAGAAAACCAACCGTTTTTGCTAGTTTTCCAGTACATTCTATCATGGATCTCATTTAAGGGTATTGAGATCGAGGTTAATTTTTCGGTTAAATCATTTGGTAAGTATTGTTCAAGTAAATCTTTATTCCAAGTTTTATTTGGCAACATAAAGTCAGCTACCAGGGCATCCTTATTCAAGATTGACTGTGAGATTATGTTATCACATAAGGGGGTATTCAGAACTCAGTTATCCGTCCAGAATTTGATAGTTTTTTCATTGCCAACTTGCCAAATTAGCCCAGACTTGAACTCAGGCATAAGTTCAATCATTTTGGACCATTGCCAGGAGTAGTTTCCTTTTTTTTCGTAATGAAGTATATGGTGTGTTTTCAGGTATTTATCCGTAATAACTCTAACCCAGAAGTTATTTGATTCGGCTAGTATTTTCCATAGTAATTTGAATTGAAGGGCTTTGTTCATGTCTTTAGCTTTTCTCAAGCCAAGACCTCCTTGATGAGTTGGTTTACAAATTTTTTCCCAACCTATAAGAGGTTTATATGAGTTGTCTTTGTTCCAAAAAAAGGATATGTTTAGCTTATCAAGTTCATTGTGTGTGTAGGTAACATGAAACTTTGCATAAGATAATTGGGTCTTGAAGCCAGATTGGTTTTTATTAGTGTTGTTCTTCCTGCTTGGGAAAGGGAATTAGCTTTCCATTTAAATAATTGTTGTTGGGTGCTAACTAAAATGTCAGCAAAGGTGTTCGAGTTAACTCTACCGTTGATTATAGGGCAACCCAAGTATTTTTCAAGAGATATCATGTTTGTGATTGTGAGAATGCCTTGTAGAGCTAACTTTTTTTGGTTGGTGACCTTTTTTGTAACTTGAAAGGCCGATTTATGGAAATTTACTCTTTGTCCTGAGATCTTGCAGTAGTCATCAATAATATCTTTGATTTCTTTAACGTTTTCCTATTTTGCTTTTGAGAATATCACAATGTCATCCGCAAAGGCCAAAAACGGAATTCGTGTTCCTTGTTGATTGATTTGAAATCCTAGGGGATTTCGAGTTCGTTCTGATGTTTTTTGGAGTTTTTTAGCAAGGATTTTAGAACCTAAAATAAACAAGGGCGAAAGGGGGTCTCCCTGTCGAAGTCCTCTTGAAGGTTTGAATAATTTTGTGGGTCCATTGTTAACAAGTACCGAGAAAGATACCATTGTAATGAATTCTTTTATCCAGTTGATAAATTTGTCATGGAATCCATACTTTTCCATTATTTTTATAATAAAATCCCATTCGATTCTATCATAAGCTTTTTCCATGTCTAGTTTTAAGGCAATAAAGCCTTCAGTTCCTTTTTTCGATTTAAAAGAGTGAAAGATTTCATGTGCAATTAAGATATTGTCTTGAATGGCTCTGTTAGCAACAAAGGCACCCTGAAGGGGGTGTATCAATTTTTCCATGGTTCTTTTGAGTCTAGTTGTTATAATCTTCGAGATGATCTTATAAATAGTAGAGCACAGACTTATGGGTCTATAGTGATTTGTAGAGTTAGGATTGTCACATTTTGGGATTAAGGATATGAATGTGTGATTTATCTGTTTAAGTAGTTTCCCAGAAAGAAAAAAGCTTTTAACTGCTTGGATAACAGAAGGGCCTACGATGTCCCAATATGTTTGGTAAAATGCTGCTGCCATCCAGCCCCGAAGATTTATCCGAGCCAATGTTAAAGACCACCTTTTTAATTTCTTCGTTGGATACATTTTTTATTAATTCCATATTATCCTCTGTAGAGATTTCAGGCTGGATTAATTCGAGGTTTTCCTTGAATAGTCTTTGGTTTATATCTTCACTTCTGAATCTTTTTATGAAATCATTTCTTATGTTTTCTTCACCAGTGATGCTTGTTCCTTCTTGGGTTTTGATTTCTTTTATAATTTTTCTGTTTATTTTTCCACTTGCTATTTTATGAAAATAGCTAGCGTTCGTGTCATTATATTTGATGTATTTTACCTTAGCTTTTTGGTTCCAGTAAATTTTCTGGAAACACAGAAGTTTTTCCTTTTTTTTTCTATGATTCTAGTTTGTTTTTTAATGAGATCATTTGTAGGATGATTACAGATCTCAGTTTGGATTTCAGAAAGTTGTTTTTCTATAGTTTGTAATTGTGTGAAGACGTTTCCAAAGGTACTTTTGTTCCATATCTTAGCATGTTTTTTGAGTAGTTTTTTTTTAGATACCAGATTGTATAATCTAGATCCATGGTAGTTAGTTCTCCAGGTTTGTTTTACCACGTTTCTAAAATCCTTTCTAGTCATCCAAATTTTTTCAAATTTAAACGGCTGGTTTTTAAAAGGCACGGCTGAATCTAGCTCAATGGAGATGGGGAAATGGTTTGAGCTGGAAAAATTATAATGCTTAGTACAGATATCAGGGTACCATTGAAGGATCTGGTGGTGGATAAGAACCCTATCCAGTTTTTCATAGATGTTTTCTATTTCTGTGCTATTCTTTCGCCAAGTATAGGTGTTTCCCTGGATAGGAGTATCTAAGAGTTCACATTCATTTTTAAAATGATGGAGTCTTGCAAATTTTGAAAAAGGCGGTATAATCCCGCCTAATTTTTCAAAAGGATTTTGAATTTCGTTCAGATCTCCCATAATAATACACGAAAGAGAGCAATTTTTAATGTAGGAGATAAATTCATTCCAGAACACATCTTTTGCATATTCATTTGGTGGGGCGTAGGTAAGGATTATCATAAGTTTTTTGTTCGTGAGCAAGTTTGTATACTTAATACTAATAAATCTTGTTTCAATTTGTTCAATTTCAAGGATTTCGTTTGTAAGTTGATAGGTCTTCCACATAACGCAAATGCCTCATGCGAAACCCGTGGCAGGGACACAGTAGAATTGATCAAACCCTGCATTTTTTCTTACTTTTTCATTTGGTTCCTTGTTTGTTCTTGTTTCAAAAAGTGCAAAAAGTGCAAAAAGTTGTATTCGTTCGATTTTGCAGAAAGACTCAACATCCATCCAAAAGTTTTTCTTTCCGATTCCGCGGCAATTCCAGGTTGTGATCTTCATAAAAACCTATCTGTGTTTTTGCCCCATATCCTAGGACATTTAGGGGTCTTATCGTCGCTTCTATTTTTTGTTTTTATTTATTATTTTACCCATAGAAATGAGAGAATTCAAAGGACTGGGCGTTATGTTCTCAAGAAATTTGTGTGTTCGATTGTTCTTTATTGGGGATTCCCATTGATGTAAGGCAAACCTACCAACTAGGAAATCAGTATTTACATTTTGTTCAAGGGTTCTAATACACAGTAACTGGCTCATATAAATGAGTAAACCGAGATCATAATTACAATGTTTATGTATGTGGTACTGATAACAGTAAGCACTAGTTGTAAAAACATTGGTACAACTAGGCATTCTCAAGAAGCAATCTTGGGAAGATCTTTCCATTTCATGGCTTGTACATTGCATCTTTGCATAAAGGTATAGGATACAAATACTTGGTATAATATTAATTTGTAGCAACAGCCAGCACTTCCACAGATGATCAATCATTGAGGAGCATTTTGTTACTATGTGTTGTTCCATGGGTTCAGAATGCGCTGGTTTATTGGTATAAATACCAACTCCATAATTGCATTGTGTTGGTTTATTGACATAGAAGTCAACTCCAATTTTCCATTTCTGGTTGTTCATATTGCCCTCCACATTAAACCTTTGGCAGAGAAACTTTTCAGCGACCATCCAGAGGATGTCACCTACATCATAGTTAAGATTGAGCAAGTAAATTAGAGAGTCAAAGTTTAGATAAATATACTCAACTTTCAACCCCACAACAGGGAGCAGCAAAAGAAAGTTTAAATGATTGCAAGGCATCCAGGTAAACCCGAGATTTGAGTTTAATAAATGAAGATCAAGATTAGCCATGAAAGTGATAGAAATCACACTAGAAACAAGGATGAAATCAAGGAGATAAATCAACTTTGCAAAGTTGATGTTGTTGTGAGAGTTGATATGGTCACAAATAAGAACCTTATAAATAAAGCTATTCACTGGAGAAGAAGAAACAGTAATGGCAATAGAATCACCAAAGGGGGTCTAGATTGATAAAGAAAGCAATCAACACAATCTCATTCCCAGCAGTAGCAAATGTTTCCAAAAAAGATTAACAGATAGTGGCTACACTTTTTATAAATCCGGTTAAGGATAAACACGGAGCAAACCGACTGCATCACCCATCTGAAACACAGAGGTCTCCAAAGAAAGACAATGCAAGGTTCAAAGACAGTGAGAATAAGGGGGTTCCAAACAGATTTTCTATCAAGCTTGGTCCATTCACCATTCATGGTATCCTCTACCATAGTGAAACGAAACAATTGTTCAGAGTCTTGATCTTTTGAGATTAGAGAACATAAATTCTCCTTTAGCCAATTTCCTTTATAAACAGAAGTATAAGGATCTAACAAGTACAGGTTCAGATAAGGAAAAACCAAAACAGAAACAGCAGAAAGCAACAAACAAATAAAATAGCAAGGATCAAACACATAAAGATCTTCAAAGAAAGAAGTAGAAGAGATAAGATCAGAAATACAACACCTCGAGTCGCGAGAAAGAGGATGACCGAAGGTGAAGATCAATATGTTGAGCACTACAACAGTGATCCGACGACTGTCGACATGGATGGCTAGGCAATAGCAAATTCCGACAGCACTCTACCGCCAAAGAAAAGTTAGAACCCAACCATTGAGAGGAACAATCGGCGCCAGGTAGTTGACTTGAAGAGTCCAACATCCACCCCCTTTCCAGCTCCAAGAGAGGAGGGATAGACAAGAAGCGATCGCCCCATAGCTCGTGGCGACATGGACGGCGAAAAAGCCCCAGAATCTTTGGTGCACGAGTTGATCTGGTGCAAGGATTTGAGATCTCTTGTTGGCCGACTCTCTAGAGTGGAGCCCATCCACAACCCAAACTCCAAGCGGTCCAGTTGTAGATTTAATTTGATGAGAGGAGGTTTTAGAGGTTGAAGAGTTAGTCTGGTGTTGAAGCACCGCAAAGGCGCGGTGGGGAGTTGTAGATCTGAGCGGATGAAGGGGAAGATCGAAGAGGTCGAGGGTAGTCTTGTGAGCCGTGTTGGAGTCATGGGAAGGGGTCGCGAGATTAGGGAGAACCCGGCTGAGGGAGAGGAGGTTGAGCAGCGGTGGCCATTGGGTAGCAAGGGTTCGGGGGTTTTCGCTGAACGGGAGCAGCGACGGGTTCAATGAATGAGGGGTAGCGGCGGCAGCCGAGTTGGTGCTAGGGTTTCTCTGATTTCTTGGGTTAATTTTTGAGAGCGTTTTCTCTGTCATTGTTCCTAGCTAATATCAAACACCCTTGGTTTTGAATAGCAGTACTTGAAAAAACAAAAAAAAAAAGACATAATATGCCATTTATAATAGCAATGTATAGATATCCGAAGAAAGGTTAATGATGAATCTAAAATTAGATCAATAATTATATTCTAGTTTTAAAGTTGACAGCTAATATTAAATTAATATATATAAACAATATGGATAAATTAAATTATCAATATTGTGCCTCTTGCTTATATATTACATAGCCTCTTGTTTATAAGTTGCCAAATACGCACTAAATATGCATAGTTGATGCTTGAAGGTCTGGCTAATAAAAATTGAAATGACAAGATCAGCATACGAGAAAGTCATGAACAAAGTGGAAGCACTATAGAAATTAAAACCCAAGCATATACGCACTGCAATATGCTTACCTTGTGCATGAGGCTGAAGTTTGTATGCAACTTTGACAACAAAGATGCATAATATCCAATCAAGATCTTTTCAGCATAGTCCAATCAAGTTTTTTCCCTGCCTTTGAAAAGAGAGAACCAAGTTCAGCTCCTTTGTAGTGAAACAAATAAACAATTAGTCTAGCAATAGGAATGCATTAAACAAGAAGACAAAAAGGAAATGAACAGAATCGTAGGTTCACCAGCAAAGAATAAATATTTAAATCAACTTATACTATCCTACCAAATCAGAACTTCAATTAGAAGCAAATTTCTTCATGCAATCTAATTCAGCAATTAAACCCCAATTCAGTTAAGATCTAAATATTGCCTCATTCTTCTTCTAGTACTAATACCCCCCTATTCAGCCTTATCAATCTCCAATTAGAAACCTTTACCAAGTGATCCACTCTAAAAACCAGCAAATATTTGAACTCAAGACAATGACGGCCTTATGCTGCCAGAAACAAATTTCAACCCACTTTATTCATTCTTCTATGTGGAGTATTAATTCTTTCTCAAAATTCGGTATTCCGCAATTAGCAGACCAATGAATTCTAATACTAACCCATGAGCTACACAAATTATAAACCCTGAAACTGAGAAGTCCAAACAACAAACACACATTTTCATATTGTATATTCTTGTGAAACAAAATTTAAAATGCTTTGTACTTTGGTGGGTTATCTTCATTCACAAGCTCATCCAACGGCTTCACCTCGACATAGTGCATCATGTCGAAGAAAAAGGGTATCGATAGTCGTACCTTCTCGCCAATTGCCTTCACCCGGTGCTCTACACTATCATATCAGTGTCGCCGTCATGCTGGGAAAAAAAGAGATGCGATGGAAGCGAAAAAGAAGTTGGCGAATCCTCTGTGGTGACGTCGAAGGCACTCAGTGGTGACCATACAAAATGAGGAACCAAGGAGTAGACCAGAGGAAAAGGGCAGGATGGAAGGAGGCCGAAGCTACGAAGATGAACAAAAGAGAGAAAGAAAGGCGGTGTGCAGATGAAGGGGTGACACCTAAGCTTCTCCAAAATGAGATTAATGACGCGTGGACAAACATATGGGTTATTTCCGATACGTGGGAATCTGTTATAATACAAAATGAATTACAATACATATGTGACAATAAGGTAATAATAGAGCAAAAATAAGGGCAAACATACTACTGTTCATTTAAACATCTTTGGCTTTTATAATAGTAAGATAAGGATATATATATATAGAGAGAGGGGCGCTCAAGTAAAACGAGTCTTGTGGTGAAACGAGTGGACAATTGTGGAGCGTTGGATTGAGGATGATAGATGGCTAGATTAGGAGAGAGAAAATAGGGTGTAGTGGGGGTGTGAATCATGGAATAAATATCACCACCAAAATAGGCAGTTAGAAGGAGATTGGAGAGAGAAAACGTGGATTTGGTCTAGAAATTTGTTTAACGTTTTGCATATCGATACGAAAAATTTGCATATCGACACGAAAAAGATGAATATTGTTATATATAATTTGCATATGTGTTAATCTTGTTCATGTTCCATCGTATATAATGCATCAATTGAATTGAGATACAATGTGTTAATATCTACGAACATTATTTGCATATCGTTCAAGTGTTATTGAATAATTGTTATTCGTGATCGTGGTCGGGTATATATACTGATATTCAAAAACATTGAACAGATATGCACATTGTGGTAATTGATATTCTAATTTAAAACATACAAGTATATTCTGCATATCAGTGTACAAGAAATGCATATTTCATCCACACAAATGAATATCATATTTACAGCCAGGGAAATAATCCATAATTACAAATTGCATATCATACAAGTATATTATGCATATCACGGTACAAAAAGTGCATATATATCACATCCACATAATTGCATGGCCGTGATCGCTGCCCTTGAACCGCGCCCGCGACTTGTTCTTTCCTGGCACTCAGCGAGATCTTCCTTGGTCGCGACCACTGCTTCCTTTCCGTTGCATGCGGCTTCCTTTCCGTGCCCGCGGCTTAGTCTGCATATCAATGTATAGAAAATGCATATCTCATCCACACAAATGAATATCACATTCACGACCAATGAAATAATCTATCATAAAATATTGCATATTATATAAGTAATTCTGCATATCAATGTATGAAAAATGCATATCACATCTACACAAATGAATATCACAATCAAAGTCAGTGAAATAATATATAATAACAAATGGCATATCGTACAAGTATTATCTGCATATCAATGCATTGAAAATGCATATCCCTTCCATACAACTGAATATCATATTCACGGCTAGATACATAATCCATAATCACAAAATACATATCATACAAGTATGTTTAAATATCATACATATACCCTAAATTAAAACTCTAAAACAGCCGACGATAATGGAGATCGCTAATAACCCATGAGCCAAAAACACTTTTTTAAAAACTTGTGTGGATGTACATATAGCTAGTAATGACATGATAAGCCATTCTGAAACAAGATCATTCCCTCAATTAAAAAAATATTTTATTAAAATTTAGCCTCTCTTAACGGGACTAAACGTGTTAATTTCTCAAAAAAACAACGAGAAAGGGAATTAGGAAAATAAACAAGTAGAAAAACCGAGAATATGTTTGTCCGCATACGAAGAACACGACAGAGGCACAATGTACAACGTACCGCAGATACACGATGTGCAATTCCCACCGTTACCGCCCCATCCTACGTGGCGCTGTCCTTGTTCATTTGTTGTTGAGGAGGTGGCGGTGGTGTGGCCGGCAGCGGTGGTTGAAGGTGCGGCGGCGGTTGTTGGCCTTGCGGCGGTTATCGTTGTTGGTGCTGAGCGTCGCCACTGTACATCATCGTTAACCCTAATATTGAAGCGCCGAGATCGGGAGAGAGGAGAGCAAGCGGGAGAAAAAAAGCTTGTTGAATTCGTCAATGGAGGTTCTCTGCAACTCTATAGAGAAAGACGGATGAGAGATACGATTGAGAGAGAGATTAAAGAAGAAGTTGAGGGGATTTGGTGAATATTACAATCCCTAAATTTTAGGATTTGATGGTATCTGGTGTGGTCACATCCACTATATAAAATTAGAGAATTCATTATTAAATCACAGCCATCTATTCTCCTCTCATCCAACGTCCTAAATTGATATACTCGTTTCACCACAAGAGCCTGTTTTACTAGAGCGTAAGTCTATATTTATATATATAAATATGTTAGTACTGATTGTACGAGAGCGGTTGCTCGGCCGAGTCCTCACCGGAAGCTCCATACATCCCCGACACTCCGCTCATGGAGGGGCCAACGCCGTCCATGGAGCACGGGAATGTGTTGTTGGTGGTGAACGACGGGATGTCGAGCATGGGCATGTTTATCGACACGTCCGTAGCACTGGCGCTGCTGCTGAACCGCTCCTGGTGGCGGGCCCCCGCGCCGTGCCTCTGCAGCTGCAGCGCGTACTCCAAGTCCCACAGTACGTCCGACATCGCAGGCCTCTCGCTCCCGCTCTCCCTCAAGCACTTCTCCGCCGTCTCCACCAACTTCTTCAGCGAGCTCGGCTCCACCTTCCCCGCCAACGTGGGGTCCATGATCGCCTCCACCCCGCCGCTCGCCTTGCAAGCCATCGCCCAGTCAGCCAAGTTCACTTCCTCCTTCGAAAGCAAGCGGTTCACCGCCTGCCTAGCGCACACCACCTCCAAAAGCACCACCCCGAACGAGTACACATCGGACTTCTCCGTCAGCTGCAGGCACTGGCAGTACTCCGGGTCCAGATACCCAAACGTCCCCTTAACGTCCGTGCTGACATAATCCTGTGGGGTCGGTCTCGAGAGACCGAAATCCGAGACCTTCGCCACGTAGTTGTCGTCGAGTAGGATGTTGCTCGACTTCACGTCTCGATGAATGATCCCGCCGACCGCGCCCGTGTGGAGGTAATGCAGACCCTTTGCAGCGCCTATGCAGATCTCTAGCCTTAGCTTCCAAGAGAGGCTTCCAAGAGAGTTGTTATTATTGTACAAGTGGTCTCTCAAAGTACCCTTTTCCATGAACTCATACACCAAAACCATCTCGTTGTTGTCATCACAGTAGCCAATGAGCTGGACCAGATGGCGGTGTCGGATCTTAGACAAGACGGTGACCTCCGCCAGGAACTCCGGGAAGCCCTGGCCGTGTCTCGAGTCGCTCCGCTTCACAGCCACCTTCATCCCCTTCTTGAGAACGCCCTTGTAGACTTTCCCAAACCCGCCTTCTCCAACCACCAAGCTTTCATCGAAGTTGTTGGTTATCTGCTGGATTTCAGCAAATGGTATCCTCAGCTTTAGATGCAAGCTTGGAATGGATGCAGTTCTCTCCGTGCGCCTGCTTTCTGAACTTCCATTGAAAGGCACCAAGGGCCAGTTGAACGACTCGGCTGGCTTTTCTTCGACCCGACTTGCCTTCTTGCGCCTCCGAATACAGCACAAACAAGCAGCAATCAAGCCAACAACCCCAGCAACCAGACCAACTACAAGGCCTACTTTACCTTTCTTTCCATTGCCATTACCACTTATCTCCGGCTCTGTAACAGAAGCAGAGATGACTTCCATGAATTCGAGCCCGTTCAGAAACGCGTTCCTTTCAATACGAGTGTCGTTTCTGTAACCTATGCTGATATTCACAAAACCCGAATCGTCAGACTTCATCAGAAAATCAAGGTAGAAAGGAGCAGCCGATCCCTTAGCTATCTCATACGGATCGACTTTCCAACCGAAGTCCTTGTGGATGAACAGATTGAACACTATAGCTCCCAATCCTCCACTGATAATGTCACATAAATGCACCCGAATAAAGTAGATGGAGTTCCTACTTACATTGAAACTCCAAGTAGCGTTCGGGGGGTTTTCCCGGTTGCTAGAATTCAAATTCAATTCCTTGGCTGAATTATACACAGCATCCGGAGCATCAAAATAGGTCGCATTCCCGTCTTGGTAATCAGGACTGCTGACATGAACGGGGCCATCCTTTGCAGCCATCTTGGTTACCAAATACGGGTCATCAGGGAGCCATCTTCTCCAGAGGCTATCGCTTGCAGGGGAAACCGTTTGCCCTCCAAAGTTGATCCTGTGAACAGGCATCAGAGCACTCGACACCAGATCGCTTTGCAGCCATCCTGAAGAAATGACAACAGGAGTCCCAACTGTGGTGTTAGCAATGAAGAGTTCAATTGCATTCACAAAAGCCACCATAGATGGTGAACTCGGGACGAAGAAGAGATTAAACTCTCCTTTGTTAACAGTGAGCAAGAACTCCTTGAGCACAAGGGAGTTGAGGCTTGCCTTGCCACTGAAATTGGGGAGCAGCAAATTCCCAGAAGCCGAGACATTGAACCGGGCAGCGGTTAGAGCAGCCGAGGATGAGAAGGCATAGAAGTGAAGGCGGAGAATGTAAGTTCCACTCTCGGAGATTCTGAATTGGTAAGAACCCGGGGAGTTGAAGATGACGGCCGTCCGGTATAGCTCATGCTGATTTCCAGTATCCTTTGCAAGGCTACTGTGCTTGGCCAAGAGCTTGACACCGGTGGAGGATGTGCTGTCTCCGGTGAAATTCCGGCCATCGTCCACTGCGGTGCTGGATGAAGAGCCACAATCAACAAAGTACTCATCAACATCCGCTTTCGCGTGTTTTGATGAGGATAAGATCAGTAGGGAGAAGCACAAAAGATTTTGGAATTGAAGGAATTCCATGGAGGAATTTGGCTATGGATTCCCTGTGGCCTTCCTGGAGAAGTGCATAAGAAACAGTACATACTTAAGTAGGAGAAGACTCAACTAGTCAATGCAAAATAATGCAGAAAAAGTAATTCAAACAAGAAATCCCACTTGTGTGGGGCGGGTGGAATTTCTTGTGAAAGAGATTTTTTTTTTTTTGGGTTTTAACAGGAAAGTAACAGGTGATGAGGTAATGGGTCCTTTTCTGTTTGTATGTTTTTGGCTTTTTTTGGCACAATCAGTTTCCGTTCAAAAATTATTTTTTTAAAAAATAAGATATAATTTTGGATACAAATTGGTTCCACCCAAATGAATAAATTGGATTGTTAAAAAATCCGGTTCATTGACCGATTTATTTAAAAAAAAAAAAATCGGTTAACGCTTGTATTTAAATTAACAAATTTATTTTATATTTAAAATAAATTTACTACATACTCATCTCATTGTATCTATCCTATTATTTTATATGATTTGAAAATTTAAATACCTAGTAGATTTCTACACTTGTGTGCATTTGACTATAGTAATAGACGTTTTCAAGTAATCAGGATTACATGGCAATAATTTCGTTTATATCACGAGGTTTCAATATACTTTTATTCATCTAAAATTCATGTATGTTTCTCCACTAATTCGTTTGTTATTAACTGTTTATTATTATTATTCTCGAAAACCACATATAATTATGGTTATATCCAATTTGGTTATGTCTTATGGTTATATCCAATTTGGTTATGTCTTATGGTCATATACTACGGTTATATTCTATAGTTATATACTATGGTTATATCCTATAATTATATACTATGATTATATCTTATGGTTATATTCCATAGTTATATACTATGGTTATATCCTATATTATATCATATAGTTATATACTATATTTATATCCTATAGTTATATACTATGATTATATCTTATAGTTATATATCCAATTTGGTTATATCATATCGTTATATCCTATAGTTATATACTATGGTTATATCCTTGGAAAATCACATATAACTATGGTTATATCCAATTTGGTTATGTCTTATGGTCATATACTACGGTTATATTCTATAGTTATATACGATGGTTATATCATATAATTATATACTATGATTATATCTTATGGTTATATTCCATAGTTATATACTATGGTTATATCCTATATTATATCATATAGATATACTATGTTTATATCCTATAGTTATATACTATGATTATATCTTATTGTTATATCCATTTTAGTTATATCTTATGATTATATCCTCTATTATATTCTATAGTTATATACTATGGTTATATCATTTATTATATACTATGATTATATCTTATAGTTGTATCCAAATTGGTTATATCATATCGTTATATCCTACAGTTATATATTATATAATAGTTATATACTATGATTATATCTTATAGTTATATCCAATTTGGTTATATCATATCGTTATATACTATGGTTATATCATATAGTTATATACAATGATTATATCTTATAGTTATATGACTTATATCCAATTTGGTCATATCATATCGTTATATTCTATAGTTATTAATTATGATTATATCTTATGGTTATATTATATAGTTATATACTATGGTTATATCCTATAATATATTCTATAGTTATATACTATGGTTATATCATATATTATATAGTTATATACTATGGTTATATACTATGATAAGGACCCTAAACCCTAAAAAACCCTAAAACAATCCACACACACCATTTGGGCGCAACTAGGTTGCGTCTAGAACTATGGGTGCAACCTAGTTGCGCCCAAGGGGTTTCTAGTATTTTTTTAGGGTTTAGGATTAGGTTTAGGGTTTGTGGTTTAAGGTTTAGGGTTTTCGTACTATGATTATATCGTATGGTTATATTCAATAGTTATATCCTATATTACATTCTATAGTTATATCCTGTAATGACATTATATATTACTCCTCCAACCACCATCATATCTTTCAAGGTCCGAAACAATTTAGCAAAATATTCAGTCAATATATAGATATTATAAGTTATTTTTCCAACTTTAACTTGAAAATTTTAAACTTTGTACTGCAATGATAAAGACCTTAAATCCTAAACCCTAGGCCCTAAAAAACACTAAAATAATCCCCTACACAACCCTTTGGTTGCGCCCAAGGGGTTTCTAGTGTTTTTTAGGGTTTATGGTTAGGTTTTGGGGTTTTCGTCCATTCGAGTACAAAGTCTAATATTGATTACTTGATTTGAGATTAGGGAGAAAATAATGGTAAAATAGAGTTTAATCCATAAAATAATTCTATTTTTCAGTCTGTGTTCCTCCAATTAAATAGTTGAATATATTATGATTATATCTTATAGTTATATAATATGGTTATATCCTATAGTTATATACTACGGTATAGTTATATACTACAATTATATCTTATAGTTTTATCCAATTTGGTTATATCATATCATTATATCCTATAATTATATACTATGATTATATCTTATAGTTATATCCAAATTGGTTATATCATATCGTTATATCCTATAGTTATATACTATATAATAGTTATATACTATGATTATATCTTATAGTTATATCCAATTTGGTTATATCATATCGTTATATCCTATAGTTATATACTATATAATAGTTATTGTAACACCCCCAAAACTTAACCCTTTTGGAAAGGTATTACCGCCAGTGACCCCAATGTTCCTTACCGAGATCACCCAAGGCTTTACCAAATAAATACAATTTATGAAATGCAATTGATACACAAAGATTAAGCATTAAATTCCAAAACATAACATTGTCGAGGAAATAAGAGTTACGGGATTACAACCCAATCCCGAATAGGTCAAAACATAGTTTAAACCCAACACAGCGGAAGACTAAGAAAGTAAGTTACAATCGGAGTTATTGTCCAAAGGATCATAACCTGATTAAAGAAATAATTAAAACATTCAAAAACCACCGCCGACTTCATAGTCCTTCTAATCTTCTGAGCTACTTCTTAACTGATGTGCCGAATCAAACGGATGACACCAGCCAACCATGCAAGGAAAAATATTGGTTGGTTAGTCTAACTGAATAGACTAGCAAGGGAACAAAGCAGAATGGTTCGAAGCAGTTGTATTAGGTTAGACTCTTCGTCCCTCGAATAATAATCAAGTACGCTTGTCAACCACCATACTCCTACTGGAATAAACAAGAGGTATGCACAAGAGAAGATTCTGGAAGACTGAATCTTCACAGAAATCGACTCGAAAGAAGACTCCAACTGAAATGAGTCTTTAAGGAAGCAATGACAAATCTGGAAAGTTACAGAATCATTCAACCATGATTTAAAACTGACTGAGATGCTTCGGTTCACGACCAACCTCATCGCCTACAGCGAATCCAGATTGGAAAGAGAACGTACTACATTCAAGTCAAGACGAGTTTTCCTAGCTGCACTGAACTTAGCTGCACTACTCGCCCAAGGTGTATTAATTATGTGCGTCAAGGTAGCACTTATCTGATTTATGTTCCAAAAACACACATCACGTTATAGACTTTTACATGTGTACCCCACCAGTGGGACGACACATCTTAGTATACGTTTCGTCGAGAGTGACGTATACCGAAAGGTTTGTGACACCAGCTAAGTGTCCTGTCTCTACACACATGTGTAAGAGACCGATCATGATCTTAGAATAGTACCAGATGGGGACGAGCCATCCCGATAAAAGATTATAAAGAAACGACTGGACAGAGTCCGAGTAACGTTCCTATCTAACAGTGCTAACTAAACAGTTACAGCACCACCACATTTACAGGATAAATCCACATAAAGGCCCGAAAGGCGATCACAGATAATAGCGTTGTTCTAACAGATATACAACCTATTATATGATTTTCAAAACAGTTTATCAAAACCGTTTCCAGACAAACCGAATATTCATTCCAAATTAATTACTCAGATAAACTACTGATAATTAATGTAAATATGGAACGAAAGAGCAAGAGCGAACCGCCACTTGCCTTACTCCGCAGAATAGTCTAAAGACGTCACTGGATTCCGGGCTCGACACGGTACAGCTCTGACAGCACAACGACCTTCGAGTCGACCCATAAAAGGAACCCTAAGTTAAATCCGACATAAACAGTACGAATCTAAACACGGCGAAAGAACACGAAAGGAAAGACGCCACGACGACAACCGACCAAGCCAAAGCCACGAAGGCGTTCTGGGCACTGGCGGCGGTCGCCGTTCTTGGCGGCGGTCGCCGTGAAGAACACGGCGGACTGAAACGAGAGAAAACTCACCCCAAAACACGATCGGTTTGGCCTCCTTCGACTTGCTTTGGCTTCTAACCTCCAAGGCTAACCAAAAGCTTCACAAAGGCACTCTGGAAACACACCAAAGCAACACCGGCGAGACCTCCGGCGAGCACAAGAAAACCGGCGAAAACAAAACTCCGGCGAGAGGCGAATTTGGCAGCGATTCGGGGTTGTAGATGACCCAAAACCCATGCCCAAGCTCACCTATTTATAGGCAAACCCCAAGGAATGAGCTGCAACCCCTCAGACGCGGCAACCGACGCAACGGCGTGCCTCGAACGACGCCGGCGACCATCGGGCAAAGCCCACTGGACAATCACGGCGGTCGCCGTATTTTTGCCTGCGGCGGTCGCCGTTGCTAGGCCTGTCGCGGCCAGCTAGAAGCTGAAACGTTGACCTCTCGGGCCCAACCACGGCGGTCGCCGTTTTCCCCTTTTCCCGCCCATTCGGCTTTAAACGAGCATGACGATAAACCGGGATAAAAATTATCGTACGCGAACGACAATTTAAAATTCAAGGCACCTTGTCTGTATATTATTTCACTGAGAAAAATATTACAGATATAGAGCACATTACAGAATGTCTCAAGCTACCTGAATTAAATCCGACGTACACAACGGGTACTCGGGAAAATTTCATAATTCCCAAAATAACCTTACAAAAATACGGGGTATCACAGTTATATACTATGATTATATCTTATAGTTATATCCAATTTGGTTATATCATATCGTTATATACTATGGTTATATCATATAGTTATATACAATGATTATATCTTATAGTTATATGACTTATATCCAATTTGGTTATATCATATCGTTATATTTTATAGTTATATATTATGATTATATCTTATGGTTATATTATATAGTTATATACTATGGTTATATCCTATAATATATTCTATAGTTATATACTATGGTTATATCATATATTATATAGTTATATACTATGGTTATATACTATGATAAAGACCCTAAACCCTAAAACAATCCCCACACACCCTTTGGGCGCAACGAGGTTGCGTCTAGAACTATGGGTGCAACCTAGTTGTGCCCAAGGGGTTTCTAGTGTTTTTTTAGGGTTTAGGGTTAGGTTTTGGGGTTTAGGGTTTGTGGTTTAAGGTTTAGGGTTTTTGTACTATGATTATATCGTATGGTTATATTCAATAGTTATATCCTATATTACATTCTATAGTAGTATAGTTATATCCTGTAATGACATTATATATTACTTCTCCAACCATCATCATACCTTTCAAGGTCCGAAATAATTTAGCAAAATATTCAGTGAATATATAGATATTATAATGTATTTTTCCAACTTCAACTTGAAAATTTTAAACTTTGTACTACAATGATAAAGACCATAAATTCTAAACCTGAAATCCTAAAAAACACTAAAATAATCCCCACATAACCCTTCCCAAGGGGTTTCTAGTGTTTTTTAGGGTTTATGGTTAGGTTTTGGGGTTTAGGGATTGAGGTTTTCGTCCATTCGAGTACAAAGTCTAACATTGATTACTTGATTTGAGATTAGGGAGAAAACAACGATAAAATAGAGTTTAATCCATAAAATAATTCTATTTTTCAGTCTGTGTTCCTCCAATTAAATAGTTGAATATACTATGATTATATCTTATAGTTATATAATATGGTTATATCCTATAGTTATATACTACGGTTATATCCTATAGTTATATACTACGGTTATATCCTATAGTTATATACTACAGTTAAATCTTATAGTTATATCCAATTTTGTTATATCATATCATTATATCTTATAATTATATACTATGATTATATATTATAGTTATATCCTATAGTTATATACTATGATTATATCTTATAGTTATATCCAATTTGGTTATATCATATCGTTATATCATATCGTTATATCTTATAGTTATATAATATATAATAGTTATATATTAAGATTATATCTTATAGTTATATTCAATTTGGTTATATCTGAAATACCTCAAATAAGATAAGGTAATGGTATTTTGGTAAATTAATTATGGGTTTTGCTTAAAAGGGGAGAAATGGAAATTTTTGGGGTTAAAATCCCTAACTCTCTCGGTTCTCTCTCTCTCACGATCCCTCCCCTTGTGTTCAGTCGAGCTCCCTTCTCCTTCCTCCGAGTGGACCGCGCTGCTCTTCCCCTGTGCGAGCCACCTTCTTCTCCGATGAGCCCTGTCCAACCGGCGTCGTCCCCCGCTGCTCTTCGTGTTGCTCTGTTGTCCGGTGTTCGGAGCTGTTCGCTGCTATTGAAGGCCGAGTGCTGCTGTCCGCTGTAGCTGCAGTGAGTCCGGCAACGAGAAGCTCTTCCCGGCGATGGAGGCGAGCCACCGACGAGGAGCCGCGAGCTGTTGCGTTTTGTAGCTGTTGTTCACTGTGTTATGTGTTGCAGTTCGTGGCTGCCTCTACTGGTGTTTGATGTGTAGTTGTTGCTGCTGAAGTCGCCGTCCACCGCTGCTGAGTTCCGGCGTCACGAGTTCGACCGCCGACGAGGTACTGTGTGTGTGTTGGTGCTGGATAGTATTATCGAATCTGATTTTTTTTTTGGTTGAATTAGTTGGTAATTGTTGTTAATTGGGCAGATTTGGGTGCTCGGATTGAATTGAGTTTTGGGCAAATTTAGTTTGAAATTTCAGGGAGTTTGGTTGTATTGGGTGTGGTTGCTGACTTGGAAATTGAGTTATGAATTTGAAGTAATTGGAATCGAGTTGATTTGGGTGTGATTGGCCTAATTAATTAAGGTTTGATTTTAGGGTTTGATTTGGGGGTTTATTGGTTGTGATTCAGTATGAGTTAATTAATGCCAGGGATTTGCTCGGATTGATTTCGCAGGTTCGTTCGAGTTGGTTGGAGATTTCTGAGGTCGTGGTTGTCGAGTTTGAGGCAAGATGATTCTTGCTAACCCTTCGTTTATTTTTTATAAAATTACTTTTGTCCCTATATTGCTTCAGTAATTGATTTAACCTTGTTTAAGTAAATTAAGTTGGATTATTAGTTGCGAAATTACTTGGTTGAATATGTGTGTTTGTTGACACTTGTGTGTGTGTGTTGGATTGTGTATGTCGACACCTGTGTGTGTTGGAGGTTGTGTGTTGGATTGTGTGCGTGCTGGTAGTTGTGTGTTGAGATTGCGTGTGTGTGTGAATGTATGGGTGTGTTAGTAATTGTCTCGTGTTGTGTTTGACTGAATGTGATGTGGTGGTTGGTCGTAACTAAATATGGTTTGATTGTTGTGGATTAATTGTTGTGGATTGATTGTTGTGGATCGATTGGATTATTTGACTATAATTGCTTGGTTGATGATGTGTGATTGTGTGACATTGATTGTCGTTGTGTTTGATTGAGTGTCGGTGTGGTGGTTGGATTGTCGTTGATTGGGGGTCGAAGGGTCAGGTGATGATCGTCTCACCAAACCTCGTAGGGAATCGCCTACGTTGTTAAGGACCAAAAATGTTGAATCAGAGTCGGAGGGCCAGGTGATGATCGTCTCACCAAACCTCGTAGGGTGTAGCTTGCGTTGTTAAGGGCCAGGTGTTGGATGGTATGAGACCGTCCCTATCCGGATAGTTGGTTTAAGGTGATGAGTGTCTCACCGGTGATGGGTTGGAATGGATTGGAGTTATTTGCTTTTGATGAGTTGAGTTATTTGGTGGAATTGGTCGATTATGGTGATGACTGTTATGTATATCTTTTGGTTGAATTGGTCGGTTATTGTGTTGAGTTATATTATTTATTGGGTTACAATTGGTTGATTATTGTGATATCTATTATGTGTTAAATGTTGGCTGTGTACCTGAATACGTGGATTTGTGATGAATGTTGATTATGTACTTGATTAAGTGGTTGTGTTGGTAATTTGGTTGTATGTTTGATAATTGGTTTATGTTGGACGTTGATTGTTATTAGTTGTGGTTGTGGGTCATTGTTGGCCATTGGTTGTGGTTGTGAATTTACGTGTGTTATAGTTGTTGATTGTAACTGGTCAAGGTTGTGAATTTCTGTTGGTATGGTTATTGTTGGTAGCTGGTGGATTATGAATGTTGGTTGTGTTGTTTGAGTGTATAGATTGGTTTCCATCTTGAGGGTGTGGGCCAATACGAGTTGAGTTTGAAGGTATGAGTTGCAGTCGTGGTTGACGAACCGGCATCACCAGAAGGGTGGCTGGCCTGGATCGTTATTTTGGTTATGATTGTATTATGTGATGATTATTTTCGTTGATGCCTATGTGTTTGTTGATGTGAAGGTTAACTGGATTTGTTGTGTTAGTGCAGTAGTGAGTTCTGTATATTTGGTTAGCTTTGGTTGTAAGTCAGTAGTAAGATATGTGTATGCGCTTAGAGTTGTTGATTGAGGCATTATTAATGGAGAGGAAGTTGGATTGGATCGTTCTATTCGTTTATGCTTGCGATGAGTTTGAGGTTGGATTGAAAGAGGTTAGTATCGTGTAGAATTGGATAAGAATGGGTGATTGATCGGTTATGTGTTAGTGTGTGTTTATGTTTGTGTTTTGTCGTGTGGTTGGTTAGTTGGTTGGTGTGATATTAGTCAAGTGTAGTTATTTGTATATTAAGTATGATCTGTTGTTGTTTGGTATTGTTTGATTGTCGTGATAACTCTATGGTTTTGAAACTGTTTTGGCTGGGCTAATCTTGCCATAGTCTTTCACGAGACTGACCAACTGCGGTTTACGTGCCGTGGTTGGCTGGGGTATCGGGTCCCTCAGTCAATCAGGCTTTTCAGGTTCAGCATCAGCAAGGAAGTTCCTGATCATCGTCGGTTTTGGAGTCGAGAACTCTACTCTTTTGGTTGGAGGTTTTTGGTTTGTAAATTGTAGTACTTCCGTATGTTAAGTTTGATTGTGGTTTCAAACTCTGGACAGGTTTTACAGGTTTTTCCGTTGTGCCGTTTTGGGTATATATTATGTATGGGCTATGTTTTGCAAAAAAAATTCTTTTACCCGCCTTATAATCCTTCGGGATTATGGCACTGTAGCACCACTGGCCTGGAGGTGTTATAATATCATATCATTATATATTATTCATATCGTTATATATTATGGTTATATCATATAGTTATATACAATGATTATATCTTATAGTTATATGACTTATATCCAATTTGGTTATATCATATCGTTATATTCTATAGTTAAATATCATGATTATATCTTATCGTTATATTATATAGTTATATACTATGGTTATATCCTATAATATATTCTATAATTATATGCTTTGGTTATATCATATATTATATAATCATATACTATGATTATATACTATGGTTATATACTATGATAAAGACCCTAAACCCTAAAACAATTCTCACACACCCTTTGGGCGCAACTAGGTTGCATCCAGAACTATGGGCGCAATTGCGCCCAAAGGGGTTCTAGTATTTTTTTAGGGTTTAGGGTTTGTGGTTTAAGGTTTTCGTACTATGATTATATCGTATGGTTATATTCAACAGTTATATCCTATATTACATTCTATAGTTATATCATGTAATGACATCTATTACTATATATTAAAGCTCTCTCATTTTGAGTTTTTAGAACAATTCTGACCCCACCATGCTTATGTGTCAATTTATGGGTAATTTTCTTTTAAAAATTTTAAGATTAATTTATTTTAATCCAAAAAGATTTTAAATAAAATCTTATCTAACAAACTTGGAGATTTTAGCATTAATATTAATCTTTTAATAACTTTTTGATTTGATAAATGAAGCTTTTGACTAAATATGTAATTTTAAAATAAAGAGCAAATTCAAATATATATAATGGATTTTTTTTCGATGGGTTGATCTCTTTTAAAGAATTATATATTAAATCCAAACATAAATTGAGTTGATCTTTTTTAATTATATGATTTATTCTTGGATTTTTTAGTCTTTTTTAAAACAGTTTTGTATGATATTTCAACAAATAATAAATATTATATTGTGTTACAAATTTGTGGGTAGGTGAAATTGTATCAATCTATCTATATATACTAAATCTATTACTTTTGAGTCACTATTTTTAGGCCCATATTTGTAAAGCAAGATAATTTTCATTGATTAAATTTACTTAGTTTTTTTTTAAAAAAATCTTCATCAAAATCACTATGTCGTTATTGTCCCAATAATTTAGAAAATTTTAAAGTAACAAATCATTAAAAAAATCTATAATAAATCACTTTCTTCTCACCTTTTAGATTTTAACAAAGCATCTTAACAATTATTTACGTACAGAAAGTTATATCATTTGTATCCAAAAGCACTTAAAGCACCCATTCTTGAGAAACTAATATGTTAAAGTATTGTTTTTTCCTTTTTGTTAATCTTTTTATATCAATAATTTAGCAAACATTAAATTAACAAATCTTAACAAAATTTACACCAATAAATCTTAGCAAAATATGAATCAACAAATCTTCAAAATTTTAATGATTTATAATAAATAGTTGTCAACACTAATAGATTAGATCGCACATAAATCATTAAATTTTGAAGATTTGTTTATTCATATTTTGTTAAGATTTTTTATATATCTATATATCTATATTAAAGCTGGCTCTTTTTAAGTCACCGGAGTGTTTTTAGGCTCAAGTTGTTAAGGTTTTATTTTTTTTCCTTTTATTATTATTATATTAAATAATCAGCAAAATATAAATTAACAAAAATACATTAACAAAATTTTCAAATTAATTAGCTCTAAATTTTACAATCATATCAAATCTTGACCAAAATCTCATCAAACTAACTTATTTTTGCAGTAAATGTTAAAGTAATTTTCTATTTGATGGAAATGTAAATGTGATACATATATTTTTGTTAATGCAACAATAACATCATCAAAAAAATATTTAATTAATTAATTTAAATATTAAATATTGTATAAGGTTAGGTTATATACTTAACTTTAGATACCATATATTTTAATGATTTTTTTTGGTAAATGTCACTAATTAGTGACAAACTATTAGCAAATTAAATGAACTCATGTAAGTTAATTAGTATATTGACATAGCAACAAGATTAGTGAACTCACTTAAGTTAATTAGTAACAGCCTTTAGATAATATATATTTTTAATGATTTTTTATTTACTTACAATGCATTCACATTTTGAATTTTAAATAAATCCACGTAAATTTGATAGAAATAAAATCCACTTGATAAATTTCACATTTTCAAGATTTAATTACAAATTATTTATGAACTTGAAATAATTGATGATGAATAAAAAATATGTATGAAAATATCAACATACATATTTGAAATATAATTCAATTGGGTTTTATTTGATTCTCCAATTGAGTTAATTTAGTTTATTAATAATTACGATAATATAAATGCCCAACATATATATAATAATAAAACAATGAGTAAATTAATATGATTTTATTTTCAATAATATCATCTCAATGTCTAAAACCTGAATTGAATATTACAAAAGGTAAAAAAAAAAAAAAAACTAACAAAAGTAATATTCAAACTTAAGAAGTTTTAAAAATAATATAGATCTAAACATATCATCGGTAACATATTGTTGAAAGATTGACAAATAACATCGTACTAACCTATTGAATTAAATAAAAAATAGTATATTTCGATTCATAAATTCAATCTCGGATACTATTTCACTCTAAATATACAAAAAAAAATATGTTCTTGAGAATTGGTTAGGTAACATGTACAATCATAATTTTTACATATATTTCGAATGAATTTTTTCCTATAATGTTATATATATATAAATCCAATCACTTTCTTTCTATTAGTATGTGACGTTTATTCTTATATTAAAATTTTCATTCATAAATATAAGTCGGCTCATGCATGGCACGAGGGTTTAAACTAGTTATATATTACTCCTTCAACCACCATCATACCTTTCAAGGTCCGAAACAATTTAGCAAAATATTCAATCAATATATAGATATTATAAGTTATTTTTCCAACTTTAACTTGAAATTTTTAAACTTTATACTACAATGATAAAGACCCTAAATCCTAAATCCTAAAAAATCCTAAAATAATCCCCACACAACCCTTTGGGAGCAACTAGGTTGCGCCCAAGGGGTTTCTACTTTCTAGTGTTTTTTAGGATTTATGGTTAGATTTTGGATTTAGGGTTTGGGGTTTTCGTCCATTTGAGTACAAAGTCTAACATTGATTACTTGATTTGAGATTAGGGAGAAAACAACGATAAAATAGAGTTTAATCCATAAAATAATTCTATTTTTCAGTCCGTGTTCCTCCAATTAAATAGTTGAATATACTATGATTATATCTTATAGTTATATAATATGGTTATATCATATAGTTATATACTACGGTTATATCCTATAGTTATATACTACAGTTATATCTTATAGTTATAACCAATTTGATTATATCATATCATTATATCCTATAATTATATATTATGATTATATCTTATGGTTATATTTTATAGTTATATACTATGGTTATATCCTATATTATATTCTATAATTATATAATATGGTTATATCCTATAATTATATACTATGAATATATCTTATGGTTATATACTATGGTTATATCCTATATTATATCATATAGTTATATACTATGGTTATATCATATAGTTATACACTATGACTATATCTTATAGTTATATCCAATTTGGCTATATCCTTATAGTTATATTCTATAGTAATAACCAAATTGGATATAACTACAAGGATATAACCAAATTGGATATAACTATAAGATATAATCATAGTATATAACTATATGATATAACCATAGTATATAACTATAGAATATAATCATAAGATATAACCAATTTGGATATAACTATAAAATATAACCAAACTGGATATAACTATAAGATATAATCATAGTATATAACTATATGATATAACCATAATATATAACTATAGAATATAACCATAAGATATAACCAAATTGAATATAACTATAAGATATAATCATAGTATATAACTATAGAATATAACCATAGTTATATCGAGAATAATAATAACAAACAGTTAATATTAAACGAATTGGTGGAGAAATGCACATGAATTTTAGATGAATAAAAGTATATTGAAACCTCATGATACAAACGAATTTAAAGCCATGTACACAAGTATACAAATCTATTAGGTATTTGAATTTCCAAATAATATAAAATAGCAGAATAGATACAATGCGATGTGTATGTAGTAAATTTATCTAAATATGAAATACATTTGTTGATTTAAATACAAGTGCCCAAGTGAACCGGTTCAGATAAAGAACCGGTTCAATAATCTTTAAAAAATCATTTTTCAAAATAAAAAAAATTCACCCGGACCTTGGGCACAATCTCGTTGCGTCCAAGAAATTGTTTTTTTTTTATTAAAAAAAACATATCCGTTTTTTTGGTGCAACCTGATTACGCGACATAAAAAGATGTGAACATTAATCCCCATGTTTTTTTCTCTTCACATGGAGTGGAAGGCTGAATATTGAAACAGAAAACCAATGAAGAGCATGCAAAGCAAGATGCCCATCTTTGGGTCTGTGATTCCCAAGTAGAATGCATTAAATTGCATTAACTGGGTCATCAACGTTAGACGAGAAAGGCATTTCTAGTGACAGTAGTAAACAATCTAAAAAAACTGTGTAGACTTGACTATGAACAATTTCAAAGTATAATGGAAAATTCGGTTATTATAGTATACCCATGTATATGAACTACACAAGGGAAGTTCTGAATACTTGCTAGTATAGAAACTCTAGGAATTGTATTATTCATACATACTGTCATTGCAAAAGCCACTTGATGACTGTTAGCAAAACTGTAGCAAGGTACTGAGAATAGAGATCACAAAGTACTGAAAATTTTCCAGCACCTGGGTAAGTGATTGTACATGTTTTCCTAGATTCTAATGCTGCTCTTGTGTTGCATCGAACCCTTCAATATAACTTGCATGTCGCGCCACAATGAGGTCGATAAGTGGAGATTCCACGTCGCTCCCAACTTTATTCTTATCACGTTGGATGCGATTCTTTCCATCATGGGAGACAACTGTTACCTCCTCTTTACGGGAAGAGAGCTCATTAGCTACCACCGCGTGCATCTTGTACTTGTTGAGTGCCATGCTAGCCTTCTCTAGAAGGATTTCGGAATCTGTCTCCAGCTGCCAATTGATCAAGACAAACCGTTGGAATGCTTGAACAACATAGCAATTTCAAAATTAATAATCATCTTCTGCAAGACTTGAAATAGTAGCAGCTTCCTTATTGATTACACAGATATTAGCAACATTAGCGTTGTTGTATCAGATTAATACCACAAAAAAAGCGTGAGAAAAGAAAAATGTGATCAAGTAAATCATTATATAATGTTGACTACTTATTGCTTACAACTTCTGGGAATACAGCCATTCATCAGTAATAAGCCAAACTCAAATTTATTCCCTCTCATTTCACATATTTACATGCTTCAACACCACCATGCAAAAATTAGAAAAGATGACTTAGAAGGTAGAAGCCAACCTTGAATGATATGCAGAAGGCCGAGGGAGCCCAATCCCGTCTAAGCAAGGTAAGCATCTTAGGTACTTGAGCAAGACGCATATCCAGAGGACCAGACGCTGATTGAATTTTATGTTCCGTCTGCATAATTTCACATCCGAGAGTAAAATAGGATTCTAAAAGGTAAATTTAAATACAAATTTATTTACTTATAAGTTATAACAAGTATGTAGTATGAAAAATAAGACTTGCAAAATATTAGTGAATGATCCGTACAAGTAGAGGTAGCTTCAGCAGTAGTAGTAATAGTTTAACATTCTCAGCTCTTGACATTTGTTTAAGCTTAAGACTCATCTTAATTGCCATAGAAAATAATAGTAGTACACAAAGCTATTACATGATACTCAAATGACCATGCCAAAATTATGAGTAGTATAAATAATAAAGTTCACTTACCATGCTCTCCCAAGGAACATAGAAGTCAGACACAGCTGCAGCAAGATAGAACATAGCATGTGTACCAAGGCTTTGCATAGAGAGTGCAATCATTTGCAAAATCTGTATTAGAAGGAAGGAATAGCTTAGGCAGACAACCTACCAATAATGTAAATCATGAAGAAAGATGTTAGGACCCTTAGTGGAACAAGTATCACTAATTCCTAAGATGAGGCATAATAGAATCCCAAGTGTCATATTTCCCCCTTAATAATTGTTATGCAATTATTTGATCTCATTAGAGTTTTCATTTTAGTCAAGTGAATATAGTCAACATAGCTTTTACAGAACATTCGTAGAGCATAGACGAAGTAAAGCTACATTACGTAGAGTGAAGCTCAAGTCAAACCTAAGGTATTAGATCCTAGAATCTAGACTCTAGAGATCAGCTGCAAATTAATTTTTCATGATAAGGGAAACAGTAAATCTGAAAGCTTAAGTTACAGCTGCACTTATCACTTCAGAATATAAAATCAATATTACATAAGAAAGCTGACCTGAAGATATTCGAATATCGTCTGAAAGGGAATTTTCAATAGCAGCCCTGCTTTCACTGCCTGCAATTCATAAAATTGCTCATTGCGCAAACTATCGCAACCCTTAAGCTATGTATAAATAAATGGGAGTAAAGAAAACAGAAAGAAACCTACAGCATGATGGTTCCTAATGGCTGAACTTACAGCCGCAGAATAAGATGGCACCACTGAGATGTAATGACAAATCAAGTCAGTCAAAGATTAAATGAAGCAATTTTGATGCAAGATATTCTTGTAGTGATAGTGAACTCTTAGTTCCAGGTATACAATTCAGCTCTCAAAACTTCAAATATTTATACAGAATATTAAAGAACAGCCAACCTTGAGTATTAGAGTCGTTCACCGTTTCAAAACATTCAAGTAGAGGATCATCAGGAAGTGCTCTGCAATAAGGCTGGCATGTCCCTCTGCATTAAAACCAAGTGCTAAATTCAATTCAACAGGGAAACATAAGTAAAACGATACACATACAAATTTATTTTAGATGTCAATATTACTGGATATGAGCACACTGAAAAGAAACGAAAACCGACCTCCGATATAAGAAGATGACCGCATATCCAGCCTGTAGAAAGTACCTGTAATAGTCAAATCCGATTTATTTCCTGACAGGACCGCCTGAAATGCTATGTGCATCATATAATTCCATTAGAAGGTTGAGGTGAATACTCTGTGGATGCTGCCCCTCTGTGACCCGAGCTAAAGTTATCAATATATCGAACACATCGTTGCTCCAGAGGTACACTAGTCCCACCAGAGGTGACACATACAATTCTTCGGCCAGCTAAGCCATTTCCTGGAAGAGAGTGAAACAGAAATTAACTAAATGCCACACAAAAATTTAGCAGTTCGATACTACTCAAAGAGCTATGTATATGAGTATATCTATATTTCCAGTTTTTCATATACTAGGGCAAGTGACATTTATTTGGAATGGCCAAGAACCATCATGGAAATACAGAATGGAAGATACATAGACTTCAAACGAAATTAAAAAAAAAGAAGCTTGCCTGATGATGAGTAATATTGCTCAATGAACTGATTCAATTGCTGTTTGACATAAGAATGATCTTTCAAAGGAGGTGCAGAACCAAAGAACTTTTGAGCTTGCAAATCCAAGTTATCTTGAGAAGCATCAGAATTGGCACTTGAATCCATCGAATCAGGCTACTCTTCTGTATTTTCAAAAAGAAGAGAGGTTAAGAATATGTAGCACGGAAACGGGAGGACACTGACATTTGGCTATGAGCTACTTATGTGCGACACTGACATGGTTTGGTTAAAGGAACTCATCTACTTGTGCCTTGATATGTTTACTGTACATTTAATCTAGTATATACTAGTCTTTTCAATCCATTTTAGTCACGACTACTTAATAATCTAAATAAGTTGATTCATTTAAAGAAAGGGAAGTTCAGAAAAGTAACCTTGGTCCAAATAAAAAATTTGCTCATGAAAAGCTGTTTGCACTTCAGTATAAAGATTCTGGTGCTACTTAATTTTTGAATTTTTGTTATGAACACATAATTGTAAAGTTTCAGCATATATTAAATCTGTTATGTGGCATATATTTAATACTGTAACAACATATTAAAAAGTTGTTTGTACTAAAGTATGAAGATTCTAATCATCTTTCTTATATTTGATAAATCAAGCCATCCATAAGGAACCTTACTTAGTTGTATACAATGTTTCTCTGATCATGAAAAAAAATCTTTTGCTTATTTTTGGATTCACTACATGTCTACAACTGGCATGCCTTGGTCTTATACTTCCTCAAATATGCTAAAGTGGGCAAAGATGTATTTTCTATGGAAATTATACTAGATCCAACCAATGACAGAAAAATGAAGCAACAACAGACTAAAGCTCCAACTAATCAAAGCCTTAATTTCGAAAGTGGTCACATATGTCGAAAATTTTACCTTCACTCATGTCATAATTTCGAGTCTGACTAACAATTATGCTTGAAACCCCAAAATTCCCCAAATTCACAAAAGCCTCAAAATTGATAAATCCCCAAACCCTAAATCTCAAAATCCTTCAATCCCCTTAAATTCTTTAATGAATTGAATCTACAAACCTAGAGAGGCAAGCCGACGTTGGGAGGACGAAAGAGGCTCGGTTTCAATCAGACGAAAGTGATGGAGTGGAGGATCGCCGGCGCTCGAACCACGACTTGCCCGAGTTCCAGCCGCCGCCTTGCACGCCACTCGAACCAGGAGTCGCCGGCGAGTCGGGTCTCGGGTTTTATTGCTCGAAGGAGGAGAAGAGGAACCTGGTAGGAGAGTGAACCAGAGAGGAGAGTCGAGTTCAACTGGTTCACTTGTTTTTGTTTTTTTAATTAAAATTTAACGGAGATGTTAAAAGGGATTGACGGGTAGGGGTGAAAAAAAATCAAATTTGAGATTATCATGTGATTTCACATGTCAAAGGATACCTCACGAATTTCACACTATTTAAAGTTATCAGGTGAAAAATCCATATTTTATTTAAATTATGTGCATTGATGTGTAAAATTATGCATTTTCGTAAATATGTATGGGTTGAGATTGGATTTTCATTAAATTGGTCATGTAATTAACACATGTTTCATTCAATATAGTATTTTTCTATTTAAATAGAAGTTAAAAATACAAGAGATTGTAATAAAAAATGTGCACAAATATTTTAGAGTATGTGGTGCACAAACACATAATATGTAGTACACATAATAACATAAATGTTATGCACAAACATACGAAAATGTGATGCAACAAACACATGAAATATACTGCATAAATACATGAAATGTGGTAGACACAATAACATAACTTATGCACAAACATATAAAAATGTGGTGCGCAAATATATAAACAATGTGATGCACAAATAATGAAAATGTGGTGCATAAATATAATAAAAAATGTGAAGTACAAACACATAAAATATGATGCACATAGTAACATACTTGCCCTAAAAATACTCTAGTCCACTATTATGGTTCATTTTGTAATCCATTTGCTTTGATTGATCAAAATAATTTAAGAATGTCAAATATGGTTATTATTGTGATACCCCGTATTTTTGTAAGGTTATTTTGGGAATTATGAAATTTTCCCGAGTACCCGTTGTGTACGTCAGATTTAATTCAGGTAGCTTGAGACATTCTGTAATATGCTCTGTATCTGTAATATTTTTCTCAGTGAAATAATATACAGACAAGGTGCCTTAGATTTTAATTGTCGTTCGCGTACGATAATTTTTATCCTGGTTTAACGTCTGGTTCGTTCAAAGATGAACGAGCGGGAAAAGGGAGAAACGGCGACCGCCGTTCAGAAACGGCGACCGCCGTGGTTGGGCCCGAGGAGTCAGCGTGTCAGCTTCTAGCTGGCCGCGACAGACCTGGCAACGGCGACCGCCGCGTGCCCGCCGCAGGCAAAAACGGTGACCGCCGTGATTGTCCAATGGGCATTGCCTGTTGGTCGCCGGCGGAAATCGAGGGCGCCGATCTTGCTTTCGGCCGCGTTTCAGGGTTTGGTTGAACGCTTCAGACACTTTGGCTATAAAAGGAGGTGTTGGGGGTGAGGTTTTGAGCCATCCAAGCACCAAACCTCTGCCAAATTCGCCTCTCGCCGGAGTTGTGCCTTCGTCGGAGTTTTCGAAGCTTTCGTCGGTGTTGTAGTGGTGTTTCCAGAGTGCCTTTGTGAAGCTTTTGGTTAGCCTTGGAGGTTAGAAGCCAAAGCAAGTCGAAGGAGGCCAAACCACTCGTGTTTTGGGGTGAGTTTTCTCTTGTTCTGTGTCGTCTGAGTTCGTCACGGCGACCGCCGTGTTCTTCGCGGCGACCGCCGTGATGAATACGGCGACCGCCGCCAGTGCCCAGAACGCCTTCGTGGCTTTGGCTTGGTCGGTTGTCGTCGTGGCGTCTTTCCTTTCGTGTTCTTTCGCCGTGTTGAGATTCGTACTGTTTATGTTGGATCTAACTTAGGGTTCCTTTTATGGGTCGACTCGAAGGTTGTTGTGCTGTCGGAACTATACCGTGTCGAGCCCGGAATCCAGTGACGTCTTTAGACTATTCTGCGGAGTAAGGCAAGTGGCGGTTCGCTCTTGCTCTTTCGTTCCATATTTACATTAATTATCAGTAGTTTATCTGAGTAATTAATTTGGAATGAATATTCTGTTTGTCTGGAAACGGTTTTGATAAACTGTTTTGAAAATCATATAATAGGTTGTATATCTGTTAGAACAACGCTATTATCTGTGATCGCCTTGCGGAGTAAGGCAAGTGGCTGACGCGTCACAAGGCGGTGATCGACTTCAGTTTAAGAACGATGACGGTGTCATCCGGGGGCCAATTCGTGTGCAAGTTCAAAGGTCGAAATGACGCTGATAATGGCAAGCTGATCAATGCGATGGCTGCGTTTAAGCTACTACGACAAGGATGTGTCGGGTACCTTTGCTACTTGGATTCGCCCGAGAAGGATGGACCTGGGGTTCTTGATATTCCTGTAGTTAGGGAATTTTCGGATGTCTTTTCGGAAGAAATTTGAGGATTACCCCCGAACCGTGACGTTGAGTTTTCTATTGATCTCGAGCCTGGTACGGCACCGATTTCCAAATCACCGTATCGGATGGCTCCGGCTGAGATGCAAGAATTGAAGAATCAACTTGAAGATTTTCTTGATAAAGGTTATGTCAGGCCGAGTGCATCGCCGTGGGGTGCTCCGGTATTATTCGTCAAAAAGAAGGATGGATCGTTCCGACTTTGTATCGACTATCGAGAGTTGAACAAGGTGACGATCAAGAACAAGTATCCTTTGCCTAGGATTGATGACTTGTTGGACCAATTGCAGGGAGCAAAGGTTTTCTCCAAGATCGACTTAAGATCTGGATATCATCAACTCAGGATTCGGGAGCAGGACATTTCTAGAACTGCGTTTAGGACCAGATATGGTCATTACGAGTTCGTAGTGATGCCTTTTGGGCTTACAAATGCTCCAGCTGTCTTTATGGATTTGATGAACCGATGTTTTCACCAGTACTTGGATAAGTTCGTGGTGGTTTTCATCGACGACATCTTGATCTATTCTCCGAATGAAGAAGTCCACGAGGAACATCTACGGATTTCCTTGTTGGTCCTTAGACAACATCAGCTTTTTGCTAAACTGTCTAAATGTGAATTCTGGATAAAGGAAGTGGCGTTCTTAGGCCACGTGATCAATAAAAATGGGGTTATGGTTGATCCCCAAAAGATTGAAGCGGTGGCCAAATGGACACAGCCCCAGAGCGTGAAGGAGGTACGCAGTTTTCTTGGACTTGCCGGGTATTATAGAAGGTTCGTAGAAGGATTTTCAAAGATCGCTCTACCTATTACCAATCTACTCCGCAAAGTCCACAAGAAGTTTGTCTGGAATGACAAGTGCGAGGTCAGTTTCCAGGAGTTGAAGCGACGGTTGACCTCGGCACCCGTGTTAGCACTCCCAGAGGGGAATGACGATTATGTGGTCTATAGTGATGCTTCCAAGTGTGGTCTCGGTTGTGTTTTGATGCAAAGGGGCAGAGTCATTGCTTACGCATCTAGACAACTCAAGACTTACGAAGAAAACTATCCGACCCATGATCTTGAGTTAGCAGCGGTTGTCTTTGCGCTGAAGATTTGGAGGCATTACCTCTACGGTATAAGGTGCCAAGTCTTCACCGACCACAAAAGTCTCAAGTATATATTTACTCAGAAGGAGTTAAATATGAGACAACGCCGCTGGCTAGAGTTGCTCAAGGACTACGACATGGAGTTGTTGTATCATCCGGGCAAGGCTAATGTAGTAGCTGATGCACTAAGCCGGAAGACAACGCATGAGACTGTAGTTGCTCTACTTACTGCTCAGACCAAGCTAAACCAAGAGTCATGCGACATTGAAGTCTTATATGACCAGCGTAGAGGGTACCTGAGTATGATGGAGATTCAGGCTACACTGCTGGATCAAATCAAAGAAAAGCAAGTCGATGACATCATCTTGGTAAAGTTAAGCAGTGAAGTGATGGATGGGAAAGCTCCCAGTTTTGTGGTTCAGGATGATGGATCACTTTGGTTTCAGGATCGAATCTGTGTGCCTGACACAGAAGGTCTTCGTCAGTTGGTGATGAGAGAAGCTCATTCATCTGCTTATTCTGTGCATCCTGGCTCTAGCAAGATGTACAAGGATCTCAGGAAGAAGTTTTGGTGGCCAAACATGAAGTGGGACGTAGCAGACTTTGTGGCAAAGTGCTTAACTTGCCAAAAAGTCAAGATCGAACACCGTAGACCAGGTGATGAGATGCTACCTCTCCTCGTGCCAGAATGGAAATGGGAGGACATTTCCATGGACTTCGTCACTGGGCTACCCAAGACTCGAAGTCAGAGAGATGCTATCTGGGTAATTGTGGATAGGCTTACGAAGAGTGCTCATTTCATAGCCATCAAGACCACATGGGAAACCCAGAAGCTAACCGAAGTTTACCAGAAGGAGATTGTCCGCTTACATGGCATTCCTAAGACCATTGTATCGGACCAAGATGGCCGTTTCATGTCAAGATTCTAGAAGGAACTTCATAAGGCTATGGGGACCGAGTTGAGGTTCAGTACAGCATTTCATCCTCAGACAGATGGCCAGTCTGAAAGGACCATCCAGACTCTGGAGGATATGCTTAGAGCTTGTGTGCTCGATCGTCCGACTAGCTGGGAGGACATCTTGAGTCTGATTGAGTTCACATACAACAATAGCTGGCGTGCTACAATCAAGATGGCTCCGTTTGAAGCTTTGTATGGTCGTAGATGCAGATCTTCGATTTGTTGGGACGATAATGCCGACAAAATTCTGCTTGGACCAGAGTTGGTCGAAAAGACGGCTTCAGACATTGCTTTGATCAGACAAAGGATGTTGACCGCTCAGAGTCGACAAAAGTCCTACGCAGATCGGAAGCGCAGGACTGTCGAGTTCGAGGTCGGTGACAAGGTTTTTGTCAAGGTGTCGCCTTCCAAAGGAGTTTTCAGATTTGGTAAGCGTGGGAAGCTTAACCCTCGCTACGTGGGACCATTCGAGATTCTGGATAGAGTGGGATCTCTAGCGTACCGTTTGGCGTTGCCACCATCGGCTCACCCGGTGCATAACGTGTTCCACGTGTCTTTACTCAGAAAGTATGTACCAGATGAGTCTCATGTACTTAGTTACGAGGACATCGAGATTCAAGCTAATGGTACTTATGAAGAGTTACCCGTGTGCATTTTGGAGCGTCGGGAGAAGCATTTGCGCAACAAGATCGTACCTTTGGTACGAGTGTTGTGGTCCAAGTCAGGGACCGAAGAAGTTACTTGGGAGACGTGGGAAACCGAGTCAGATATGCTCAGGCGTTTTCCCGAGTTATTCTCGACCTAAGTTTCGGGGTCGAAACTTCTTGTAAGGGGGAGGAGATGTGATACCCCGTATTTTTGTAAGGTTATTTTGAGAATTATGGAATTTTCCCGAGTACCCGTTGTGTACGTCGGATTTAATTCAGGTAGCTTGAGACATTCTGTAATGTGCTCTGTATCTGTAATATTTTTCTCAGTGAAATAATATACGGACAAGGTGCCTTAGATTTTAATTGGCGTTCGCGTACGATAATTTTTATCCCGGTTTAACGTCTGGTTCGTTCAAAGCTGAACGGGCGGGAAAAGGGAGAAACGGCGACCGACGTTCAGAAACGGCGATCGCCGTGGTTGGGCCCGAGGAGTCAGCGTGTCAGCTTCTAGCTGGCCGCGACAGACCTGGCAACGGCGACCGCCGCGTGCCCGCCGCAGGCAAAAACGACGACCGCCGTGATTGTCCAGTGGGCATTGCCCGTTGGTCGCCGGCGGAAATCGAGGGCGTCGATCTTGCTTTCGGCCGCGTCTCAGGGTTTGGTTAAACGCTTCAGACACTTTGGCTATAAAAGGAGGTGTTGGGGGTGAGGTTTTGAGCCATCCAAGCACCAAACCTCTGCCAAATTCGCCTCTCGCCGGAGTTGTGCCTTCGCCGGAGTTTTCGAAGCTTTCGTCGGTGTTGTAGTGGTGTTTCCAGAGTGCCTTTGTGAAGCTTTTGGTTAGCCTTGGAGGTTAGAAGCCAAAGCAAGTCGAAGGAGGCCAAACCACTCGTGTTTTGGGGTGAGTTTTCTCTTGTTCTGTGTCATCTGAGTTCGTCACGGCAACCGCCGTGTTCTTCGCGGCGACCGCCGTGATGAATATGGCGACCGCCGCCAAGAACGGCGACCGTCGCCAGTGCCCAGAACGCCTTCGTGGCTTTGGCTTGGTCGGTTGTCGTCGTGGCGTCTTTCCTTTCGTGTTCTTTCGCCGTGTTGAGATTCGTACTGTTTATGTCGGATCTAACTTAGGGTTCCTTTTATGGGTCGACTCGAAGGTTGTTGTGCTGTCGGAACTATATCGTGTCGAGCCCGGAATCCAGTGACGTCTTTAGACTATTCTGCGGAGTAAGGCAAGTGGCGGTTCGCTCTTGCTCTTTCGTTCCATATTTACATTAATTATCAGTAGTTTATCTGAGTAATTAATTTGGAATGAATATTCTGTTTGTCTGGAAACGGTTTTGATAAACTGTTTTGAAAATCATATAATAGGTTGTATATCTGTTAGAACAACGCTATTATCTGTGATCGCCTTTCGGGCCTTTATGTGGATTTATCCTGTAAATGTTATGGTACTGCAACTGTTTAGTTAGCACTGTTAGATAGGAACGTTACTCGGACTCTGTCCAGTCGTTTCTTTATAATCTGGTATCGGGGTGGCTCGTCCCCATCTGGTACTATTCTATGATCATGATCGGTCTCTTACACATGTGTGTAGAGACAGGACACTTAGCTGGTGTCACAAACCTTTCGGTATACGTCACTCTTGACGAAACGTATACTAAGATGTGTCGTCCCACTGGTGGGGTACACATGTAAAAGTCTATAACGTGATGTGTGTTTTCGAAACATAAATCAGATAAGTGCTACCTTGACGCACATAATTAATACACCTTGGGCGAGTAGTGCAACTAAGTTCAGTGCAGCTAGGAAAACTCGTCTTGACTTGAATGTAGTACGTTCTCTTTCCAATCTGGATTCGCTGTAGGCGATGAGGTTGGTCGTGAACCGAAGCATCTCAGTCAGTTTTAAATCATTGTTGTATGATTTTGTAATATTCCAGATTTGTCATTACTTCCTTAAAGACTCAATCTCTTGGAGTATATTTTCGAGTTGATTTCTGTGAAGATTCAGTCTTCCAGAATCTTCTCCTGTGCATACCTCTTGTTTATTCCAGTAGGAATATGATGGTTGACTACCGTTATCGGTTATTATCCGAGAAGCGATGAGTCTAACCTAATATGACTGCTTCGAACCAGTCTGCTTTTTACCCTTGCTAGTCTATTCATTTAGACTAACCAACCAATATTTTCCCTTGCATGGTTGGCTGGTGTCATCCGTTTGATTCGGCACATCAGTTAAGAAGTAGCTCAGAAGATTAGAAGAACTATGGAGTCGGTGGTGGTTTTTGAATGTTTTAATTATTTCTTTAATCAGGTTATGATCCTTTGGACAATAACTCCGACTGTAATGTACTTTCTTAGTCTTCCGCTGTGTTTGGTTTAAACTATGTTTTGACCTATTCGGGATTGGGTTGTAATCCCGTAACTCTTGTTTCCTCAACAATGTTATGTTTTGGAATTTAATACTTGATCTTTGTGTATCAATTGCATTTCATAAATTGTATTTATTTGGTAAAGCCTTGGGTGATCTCGGTAAGGAACACTGGGGTCACTGGCGGTAATACCTTTCCAAAAAGGGTCAAGCACCTTTTATGTGAGTGCTCAAGCCACGGGCCTAGCCCAACATGAGACACTCCATGGGCCGCAGCCCATGTACCCCAACCCATCCTTGCAGCGCAATTGGTATTCACTCCTTGTGGGGAGTGGATAAAGGGGAGAGGTCTCGTGTTCGAGCGCTCCCAACAACCTCTTGGCTAATGGCTTCCATTAATTTGGAGTAGTCTCCAAGGATGGGTTGGGGTACATGGGCTGCGGCCCATGGAGTGTCTCATGTTGGGCTAGGCCCGTGGCTTGAGCACTCACATAAAAGTGTACTTTGTTGTAATACCCACACCACATTGGGCCGATCCATCACAGGGCTGCAGCTCATACACCACAACCCATCCTTGGTAGCTCCTCCTAATTAATTAGGAAGCTATTTCCAAGAGGTTGTTCGTGAGGCTCAATCTCGAGACCTCCCGCTTTAACAAGAAGTCCAACGCCCTCTTGTTACCAATTGTGATGCAGCGCAATTGGTAACAAGTGGGCGTTAAGCCGCTTGTTAAAGGGGAGAGGTCTCGTGTTCGAGCGCTCCCAACAACCTCTTGGCAAATGGCTTCCATTTAATTTGGAGTAGCCCCCAAGGATGGGTTGGGGTACATGGGCTGCGGCTCATGGAGCGTCTCATGTTGGGCTAGGCTCGTGGCTTGAGCACTCACATAAAAGTGTACTTTTATGTAATACCCACACCACATTGGGCCGGCCCATCACAGGGTTGCAGCCCATACACCCCAACCTTTCCTTGTTGGCTCCAAGGCCCAGCCATTTAATCAAGAGGTTGTTGGGAGCGCTCGAACACGAGACATCTCCCCTTTATCCACTCCCCACAAGGAGTGAATACCAATTGTGCTGGTGTATGGGCTGCAACCCTGTGATGGGCCGGCCCAATGTGGTGTAGGTATTACAATTATAGTTTGAAAAAAATAAAAAATAAAATATACTTGAGCCAATAAAAATAAGTGAACCATACAATGGACTTGCAAAACGGACTAGAAAATCTTTACTCACTTAATTGTGGTGCACAAACACATGAAAAATGTGATGCACAAACATAGAAAAATATGATGCACATACACATGAAATATGGTGCATATAATAACATAATGTGATGCACAAACAAATAAAAAATGTGATGCACAAATATAGAAAAATATGATGAACAAACATATGAAGTGTGGTGCACGTGATAACATACTTGTGTCGCACGTAAATAACACAATTGTTATGTTAGTGCACACTTATTTGTTTAACTCTATGCACATGTATTTGTAATATGGTGCACAAACTTACGCCGACGCACAATTATTTATAACTCTATGCACATTTATCTATGACATCGTGCACATCCATCTCAATGGACAATTATTTGTAACATGGTGCACATTCTTACGTCGATGCACATTTATTTGTAATATGATGTACATTTATCTCTATACACATTTATTTGTAACATGGTGTACATTTATTTGTAACATGGTACACATTCTTATGTCTGTACTCACTTGTTTGTAATATAGTGCATAATTATCTCTATGTATATTTATTTGTAACATGGTGCATATTCTTATGTCGGTGCACATTTATTATAACACGGCGCACATTCAAAAGTGGTGCACAATTATATGTAAATGGGATGCATTGATCGGTCAACGGTTGTTCAACATCGGTCAATGTCGGAGACCAGTGGGACAATGTGGGAGATTAATTGTACACCAATATAGTGCATAAATGTGCACCACATTACACATTAAATGTGCACAACTTATTCTTGTGCACCACATCGCACAAAATTGTGCATCTCCGTGCGTACCGGACACGGTTCCTAGTGTTTAATATGCTATTAGAATGAACCAATCATGTAATTTGGTATTTGGTATTCTATCGAAATAAACCTCAAAAATGTTGTTTGCTTGTATTTAAAATCTAAAATGAGAATTGAAATTCCGTTTTATATTACAAATTTGATTTTCATGCTTTTCACGGCTATATCTCCCTAAACTATTAAAGAAGAAGGCAAATCTTTGTTAAAGATTAAGCCACATGGTGAAACATTTGACATTTGTCTTCTTCTTTAATGAATATGTGCTGTATTGCTATTTTTATAAATATATTATTTTCTCACTCTTTTCCCTCCTCTTTCCCTCGCTTTGTTTACAATAGTCCCTCTAAACTTATTAATTTTATTTTATTTATTTAAATAATATGTCCTTAATAATCAAATTTAACTATATCATTTAATAAATATTCAAACTCATCTAATGACAAATTGGCATTCTTCAGCAATTGTCGTCTGAAAATACGAAAGGAAAGCAGTCATAGAGGAAGGAGAAGGCTTCGACTTCTCAAGCATGGAAATGTAGTTTATCAAATTAGCATGGTTCACATGTGATTATGTAGGGGAACATAACTTTCTATTAGGTAAGATTGGTGAAAATCCTACCTTAATTTTGAGATACCAAGAAAGTAATCATGCTTTGGGAATAGTATATGATTCCCATCTTCCACTTTAGCGTCTTTTGTAAAGGTGGAACTGTAACTCTATTTATTTATATCGGTTTGTCTAACCTATACCTTTAGGGTATAGGAAATGATAAATTATTTTAAAAAATATTAAAAAATCTTAAATAATTAAAATCTAATAAAATTTTGCTATATATGGACTCTTATCCTATAGGTTAGAAAAATCTAATAAAATTTTGCTATATATAAACCCTTAGAGCATAGGTTAGAAAAATCGTATTTATATTTGCTTAGGAGACAAGTTAGATTTGTATTTCTGACGACGACAACAACTCTATCTGAAACCAGGACAAACTAGCAAGCTTTTACTTTATTGTTCACTTTACACACTCATAAGCTCAATACATATACAACAACAATCAACCCACTATAAGCTCAATACATATATATGTGAAAAAGAACAGAGGAAACAGAGGGATCTGAAGTACATACTTGACTGATTCCTTAGACACCCAAGTCTCTCTTTTTACTCTCTAGCCCCAAATGTCAACAAAACTTTGTGCAATTTCTCAGGACATTTGTATAAAGGGCAAGTGAATCAGACATGAACCTGCTCAAGGCTCGCAAGAAAATGTACACAGCGATAACACCACTCTGTTTCTGTACCCTGTTCTTCCAAATAGCCTATTCCACAGCCAACATCACACAAACACATCCTTTGATGTAGAGATCTATTCACAGCAGTTACGGGTCTCTGTCATACGACGTGTGTTGCTCACAAGACAGAGATCTGAACAAAAAGAAAGCTACCGAGCTTCGTCTTCATGAATCTCACCTTTTCATTTGAGAATTCCGGAACCAGAAGAGCTATGCATGTGTCCTGACATGCTTGCATTTCTCAAAAGCCTTCTGAATTCTGGAAGGCTTATCTTCCCATCTTTGTCTATGTCAGCCTCTTCAAGGAGTGGATCTACTGAACCCTTTAGACCCGTGTGCTGCAAGAAATATCCCAACCAAAAACATATAGGATTAGCCTAGTAAAAACAAACTATTGCAAGATAACATCACAGATTAGAAATCTAAGTTTGAACCTTATGTGGGTCACTAAGGCCTCAATTATCCAGAATAGAAAATGAATCAAAGGTGAAACTCTGAACCTAGTTTATTTAACACTTACCAATCTGAGTTCTTCTGGGGTTATGAATCCATCTCTATCTACATCAAACTTGTCGAATGCAGCTTGTGATAGTTGCTGCCACTTGGCAGAGTCGTGTTCCTCCAACTGATGCACATGCAAGGTTGCAGCGACAAACTCTGTGAAATCTACAAGACCATCTGTATTGCTGTCAATCTGCATTGACATGAATAAAAAAAGATGATTCCATCAGAATCATATAAACCAGGAAAGATGAAGATCCTTTACAAAAGAATCTATTTTGGAAGCCAGCTAAAAGCAAGTTTAAAATCCTTCCTCAACAAGGAGCAAAAGGATATAGAACGAAAACAATACCGCTTGAACAATCTCTTGCACCCGTGAATCTTTCAGTTTCCATGGAAGATCTTTAGCAAGAGCCTGCACAAGATTATTATTATAAGAAGTTACAAATAGAAGAAAAAAAAGTGATTATTATGTACAGTTACAAACTTCAAAAATTCCAGAAAGAGCTATGATGGAATACAACACACCTGCCTCATTTCTTCCAGACTGATGACTCCATTTTTATCCACATCAATAGCATCAAACTGATCTCGAAGATCAGCCAATTCTTCTTCATTGATGGTACTTGCTAAAGCCTGATAAGTAATGAACACAAGGAGCTCAATAACAAGAAGCTCAATAACGGACATGTCAGCAACAAGAAGCTCAATAAAGGAGATTAGAGATCACTTACCCTCAAAGCAAATTGCTTCATACGGCTGTATTTCACAAATTGCCGCATGTTGTGTAAAACAGAGATGTCAATAGGTATATCTGAGGCACTTCCACCTTCTCTGACCCATGGATGTGCTGCATACACAAATAAAGGCCTATAAGTATAAGAGACCAAATTATTCAAAGTAGCTAAAAAGGACCACATACTTGCACACAAGTACAAAGGCTTCCATCTTTTATGGAAATCCAATTTTTATATGCTTGAATTTGTGATACACTATCAATTGGTAACTTCTTTGCAAAAGAAAAAAAAATTGCATGTTTTTCATCAAGAATACAGGTATGCATCTAGAAACAAGGAGCTTCTCGAAAAAGCCAAGTACAAGGAATCCCAAAGGCTTTCCCAGTTTATGGGAAAAAATTGTCACTAGACTCTTTGCATGCCAATAACTTAACTTGAGGAGCTGTCAATTCAGCAATGTACTCGAAAGCTTACTACTTTAGTTCAATCCAGAAGCGAAAGACCAGAAACATACATAGAGCCTGAGCAGCAGTAAGCCTTGCATGAGGATCTTTCACCAGCAGCTTCTTTACAAAATCCTTAGCGCTGTTGGTTATGGTAGGCCAGGGTTTGCGGCGAAAGTCAGGCTTGTTCCTCAAAACCTGGAAGAGAGGAAAACAAAAATCTTATAATCAATTAGAGAGGGGATATTATCACAAAAAAGACACAACTGGAGAGAATCCATATTTTATTTATGTATCAATCATAGAGTAACATGGAGTGTATGACTAGACTCATTATTGCAACTCTTATGCTTTGAGCACTAATTCCCCATAAAGCATGACAATGTATTCAAACATGAAGAGTTAAAGCTGTTGGCAAGCCATCTAGTTTACACCGACAGGCTTCAAGAAGTTACACAGAATATACAACAGAAAAAAATATAATAACTACAAACAACCAGCAAATATATTCAATCTCACACTTCACAGTTTCATCTAACAATGTGACTGAAAAAATTGAAGTGTCTCCAAGTAAAAAAAATGGAAAGCTTATAGTGACAGGGTTCACCGATATCCATTACCTCCTTGAATATACCATTTTCTGTTTTATCCCAAAATGGGCGTCTCCCACACAGAAGGATGTACGTTATAACACCAATGCTCCATACATCTGACTCAGGCCCGGATTTACGTTTTAATACCTCTGGAGCAACATAATATGCACTACCAACAATATCTCTGAATCTTTTCCCTGCCAATATTGTGCACATAAGGCCTTAAAACCTCCTCCTTTACTGCATAAGGATAAATTTTGAACGGAAAAGCTTTCCCAAAGAAACATGTATAAGCTAAGCAGATCTTCAGTTGTTTCGAAAACAAGAACACAACGAAAGGGGCAACTGTGTTTCCAAAATGAGTCATGGAGCTTGTGATTACCGGGTTTTATAAAGTCCGAAAGTCCAAAATCTGTGGCCTTCAAAGGTGAATCTGTTTTAGTGGATTTAAATAGGAAATTCTGCAAGCAGAGTTGAACACACTGAGTATGACCAAATAGAGAAAACGACACTGTACATTGAATACAACGAGACGGATATAAGCTATACCTCTGGTTTCATATCACGGTGCACTAAACCATGCAAATGGCACTCAGCAGCAACTTTCAACATTTGACGTACTATGACTGCTGCATCTTTTTCAGTATATCGGCTATCCTTCCTAACCAGAGCAGAAAAAGAGGGCAGTATGATACAATAATCAGCTTGTGAACTGTAGAAGGAAAAAGTAAAAATAAAAAAGAAGAGTAGGACGCCTACTTTGCTAGAATTCGATCCAGCAATTCACCACCCTCGCATAACCTAAAAAAGACATACAAACCATATTTAAGTACCATACACAGTTTACACTACTAAGTATATAAATGGAGGCACGCAGATGGCTATACACTTACTCCATTGCTATGTAAACATAGTTTTCATCTTCGAAAGCATCATAGAACTGAACTACATTCTCATGTCCTGTAAGCTCTTGCAATATCTTAACTTCACGCTTAACATCCTCTACAGCAATTGGAAGCACCATCTGCAGCACAAAGCATTAGTCTTTTGACGTAGCCGTTTGTTATCCATAATTATTTTTTAAAGACCACAGGATTTCGTATCCTCAGAGGACAAACATTGAACAAGTCAAAGTTGATTGCAAGAGAATCTAATCACTAATCATAGAAAACAAAAATCAATAAATGGATAATAAACCAAAAGTACAAGATGCCAAGTTTTAAGTTTGACATAGTCTTGGAATATACCCACCCCCACCCTTTGGGTTGGGATAAATCGTCTAATCTGACCAATTCAAACCTAGAAATTAACACCTACTGTACCAACTTTGGATAAGTTCTAACACTGTAGCTACAGCTTCTTTAGAGTGGAAAGCTAAACATAATTTACAGCAGGAACAAACACTCCAAACACAATTCAGCTCCCTCTCTTTCACTAAGCAAATCAAAAGTAGAGCTACAGCTCCTTTAAGTAGAAATAAGGAATATGTTAGGTTAAGATCTATATACAGCAACCCCTATTACTAGAGCAATAATTACTGTAATGGGTTTGTTCATGTACTCAATTTCAACAAATCTCTCAACCGAACCATTCAGGCATTCATTACTCACCTAACTCAATCATATGATCAAAATTCATCCCTTAACTGTTACCCATGAAGAAGAACTGCATACACATATCTCCCATTTCCCAAAATCCACACCAGAAATTTCCCATCGCAGGCAAGAGAATCGTTACAGAAGACGAGAAATCGGTACCTTGTTCTTGTCAATTTTCTTAACCGCGACGCGCTCTCCGGTTGATTTGGCGGTGGCAACGTAGGTATAACCAAATTGTCCATGGCCAAGCAATTTCCCAATCGCATATCTCTGATCGAAGTCCTTGGAGTACCCGAAATCCGTCCTCTTCCCACAAGGAACCATCTCTGAACGTCTCGTTCCGCCCTGATGGCTTGTTTTCCGGTGATTCTCTTGCCTATTCTCCGGCGCCGGCGTATACGTAACCGGTTTCGTAGGCTCCTTGCGGTTGTTCCTGATCGCCAAATTCCCGGCGCCGGGGTTGGCGCGGCTGGAATTACTGTTCGATCCCGTTATCCTTGTTGAAGAGAAACAGCCCCCCATTTTTTCGAGTTTGGAAAATTTTGAAGGATTTGGTTTATAGATAGAGGGAAACGAAAACGCGGATGAATGAGTGGTATAAATATGAATTGGGATTGAAGAATGCAACTGCGATTGAAGAAGGAAAGTTTGGGGCAGATTGAAGGAAGGAGGGAAGAAGGAGGGAAGAAATGGTCAAAAAGGTCCTCTCTTTTGACAAAAAGAGGTTTTGGAGTAAGTAATCAATTTTTTTCAGTTTCCTTCCCCTCCTTTCTTAAATTTAATAATTCGGGATGATTAAGTGAAAATATTTTAAAATTTGGGATTATCACACGTAATAATTAAAATACGAGGCGACTATATGTCCGACAAAATTTCCCTATTCGCACGACATTCTGTACGCTAGAAAATGGCGTATGCCATATTCTAGCGTACAGAATAAAATATGTATAAATTATAAGATTATATGTATTTTGATTTTTTTTTTAAAAATAAATATAAATCTGTACGCCAGAATATGGCGTACGCCATATTCTAGCGTACAGAATAAAATATGTATAAATTATAAGATTATATGTATTTTGAACTTTTTTTAAAAAAAATATATAAATCTGGCGTACAGATTAAAAAAAAAACTTTTTAATCATGTAGAGAATTTCAATACGAGTCCGTACATATAAAATTCGCCCAAAACGGACATCGTTTGCCCCTCCAAAAGCCCAAAACACGAATCTTTCCTACCTATTTTTTTATTTGGTGCCCGACATATAGCGCATTATAGTGAAATTTTTTGGTATTTTTTGAATTTTTCTACTATAATTTTGTATAAAATTTTAATACGAGTCTGTACATATAAAATTCATTCAAAACGGGTATCGTTTTCCCCTCCAAAAACGATATCCAAAACGGATATCGTTTTCCCCTCCAAAAAGCCCTCTTTTGAGTTGGGGCTTAGACGGATATCGTTTTCCCCTCCAAAAAGCCCCTCCATTAAACCCATCTTTTGAGTTAGGGGCTTAAATGGGGGATTTTTGAGTTTAAGCGTCCATTTAAGCCTCAACTCAAAAGAAGGGTTTAATGGAGGGGCTTTTGATCCCAAATTATATTTATATTAAATTACAATTATGTCATTATATTAAGTTATCAAAATATCATTTATATTAAATTACTAAATATACCCTTTATATTAAATTATAAAAATTTTGATTTTATATTAAATTTCAATTACATGTTGCATTTTAGGTGAATTGAAAGAAAGGAAAAAAAACCGCGGGCGCGGCCTTGGAAGAACTCAGCTAAGATGCCAAGAAGCAAAACCGCGATCGTATATAAGTGTAACTATATGAAATATAATAAAATACTATAGTATATAACTGTAACTATGTGAAATATAATGAAATGATATAGTATATAAGTCTAAGTATACTAGATTTAATGAAATACTATAGTATATAAGTCTAAGTATACTAGATTAAATGAAACACTATAATATATAAGTCTAAGTATACTAGGTTTAATGAAATACTATAGTATATAAGTCTAAGTATACTAGATCTAATGAAATACTATAATACATAAGTGTAACTATATGAAATATAATGAAATACTATGGTACATAAGTGTAACTATATGAAATATAATGAAATACTATAGTATATAAGTGTAACTATATGAAATATAATGAAATACTATAGTATATAAGTGTAACTATATGAAAGTTTTATGAAATACTATAGTATATAAGTGTAACTATATGAAATATAATGAAATACTATGGTATATAAGTGTAACTACATGAAATATAATGAAATACTATAGTATATAAGTGTAACTATATGAAATATAATAAAATACTATGATACATAAATGTAACTATATGAAATATAATGAAATACTATGATACATAAGTGTAACTATATGAAATTTAATGAAATACTATGATATATAAGTATAACTATATGAAATTTAATGAAATACTATAGTATATAAGTGTAACTATATGAAGTTTAATGAAATATTATAGTATATAAGTATAACTATATGAAATATAATGAAATATTATGGTACATAAGTGTAACTATATGAAATATAATAAAATACTATAGTATATCAGTATAACTACATGAAATATAATGAAATGATATAGTATATATAAGTCTAAGTATACTAGATTTAATGAAATACTATAGTATATAAGTGTAACTATATGAAATATAATGAAATACTATAGTATACAAGTCTAAGTATACTAGATCTAATGAAATACTATAATACATAAGTGTAACTATATGAAATATAATGAAATACTATGATACATAAGTGTAACTATATGAAATATAATGAAATACTATAGTATATAAATGTAACTATATGAAATATAATGAAATACTATGATACATAAGTGTAACTATATGAAATATAATGAAATACTATAGTATATAAATGTAACTATATAAAATTTAATGAAATACTATGGTATATAAGTCTAAATATACTAGATCTAATGAAATACGATAGTACATAAGTGTACTATAGTATATGAAATATAATGAAATACTATAGTATATAATGAAATACTACAGTATATAATGAAATACTATAATATATAAGTGTAACTATATGAAATATAATGAAATACTATAGTATATTAGTGTAACTATATGAAATATAATGAAATACCATAGTATATAAGTATAACTATATGAAATATAATGAAATACTATAATATATAAGTCTAAGTATACTAGATGTGATGAAATACTATAGTATATAAGTCTAAGTATACTAGATCTAATGAAATACTATAGTACATAAGTGTACTATATAGTTATACTTATATACTATAGTTTTCCTTTATATTTAATGTGAATATACTAATATACTATAGTATTTCATATAGTTATACTTATATACTATAGTATTTCCTTATATACTATAGTATTTTCATTATATACTATAGTATTTCATTATATTTCATATACTTATACTTATATACTATAGTATTTTAATAAATTTCATATAGTTACACTTATATACTATAGTATTTCATTATATATTATAGTATTTTCATTATATACTATAGTATTTCATTATATTTCATATAGTTATACTTATATACTATAGTATTTCATTAAACTTCATATAGTTACACTTAGATACTATAGTATTTCATTAAATTTCATATAGTTATACTTATATACCATAGTATTTCATTAAATTTTATATAGTTACACTTATGTATCATAGTATTTCATTATATTTCATATAATTACATTTATGTATCATAGTATTTCATTATATTTCATATAGTTACACTTATATACTATAGTATTTCATTATATTTCATGTAGTTACACTTATGTACCATAGTATTTCATTATATTTCATATAGTTACACTTATATACTATAGTATTTCATTAAATTTCATATAGTTACACTTATATACTATAGTATTTCATTATATTTCATATAGTTACACTTATATACTATAGTATTTCATTATATTTCATATAGTTACACTTATGTACCATAGTATTTCATTATATTTCATATAGTTACACTTATGTACCATAGTATTTCATTATATTTCATATAGTTACACTTATGTATTATAGTATTTCATTAGATCTAGTATACTTAGACTTATATATTATAGTATTTCATTATATTTCATATAGTAACACTTATATACTATAGTATTTCATTAAATCTAGTATACTTAGACTTATATACTATATCATTTCATTATATTTCACATAATTACAGTTATATACTATAGTATTTTATTATATTTCATATAGTTACACTTATATACGATCGCGACTTTGCTTCTTGGCATCTTAGCTGAGTTCTTCCAAGGCCGCGCCCGCGGTTTTTTTTCTTTCTTTCAATTCACCTAAAATACAACATGTAATTGAAATTTAATATAAATTCATTTTTTTTATAATTTAATATAAATGGTATATTTAGTAATTTAATATAAATGATATTTTGATAACTTAATATAATGACATAATTGTAATTTAATATAAATATAATTTGGGATCAAAAGCCCCTCCATTAAACCCCTCTTTTGAGTTGGGGCTTAAATGGACGCTTAAACTCAAAAAGCCTCCATTTAAGCCCTAACTCAAAAGAGGGGTTTAATGGAGGGGCTTTTTGGAGGGGAAAACGATATCCGTCTAAGCCCCAACTCAAAAGAGGGTTTTTTGGAGGGGAAAACGATATCCGTTTTGGATATCGTTTTTGGAGGGGAAAACGATATCCGTTTTGAATGAATTTTATATGTACGGACTCGTATTAAAATCTTATACAAAATTATAGTAGAAAAAATCAAAAAATACCAAAAAATTTCACTATAATGCGCTATATGTCGGGCACCAAATAAAAAAAATATGTAGGAAAGATTCGTGTTTTGGGCTTTTGGAGGGGCAAACGATGTTCGTTTTGGGCGAATTTTATATGTACGGACTCGTATTGAAATTATCTACATGATTAAAAAGTTTAATTTTTTTTATAATCTGTACGCCAGATTCTGACGTACATATTTATACTTATTTTTTTTTTAAAAGTTCAAAATACATATAATCTTATAATTTATACATATTTTATTCTGTACGCTAGAATATGGCGTACGCCATATTCTGGCGTACAGATTTATACTTATTTTTTTTACCAAAATTCAAAATACATATAATCTTATAATTTATACATATTTTATTCTGTACGCTAGAATATGACATACGCCATTTTCTAGCGTACAGAATGTCGTGTGAGTAGGAAAATTTTGTCGGGCATATAGCATCAGCCTTAAAATATGTGGAGATTATGCAAATTTAGCAATTTTTCCAGGCGATTCTTTTTTAAATTTAAGGTTATTATGCGACACATATAAAGTACTACTTTAAAACAATAGTAACTTATATGCGAAAATTTTGAAAATTCCTCAAGGTTACTAGGTCGCTTAGTAATCTCTAACAACATTAAAACAATAAACATCAACAAAGGTATATTATGAATTTATTAAGGTACTATAGTTGGCAAGTATATAATATATAATCATATAATTAATACTGAGAGCTTTCCCTTTTTGTATGAAATTTTATCTTCCCTTCCTCCTCTTTTGGTGACAGTGAGGGTTTTTTCTTAATTGTGAGGATTTCGTTTCTACTTTTGTGGTAATTTATTTATAGTTTTCCCTCTTCTTTCACTATGTATAGTTTTTTTTTCTCATGGTTGTTTCAATTCGGAGATTTCTTGGTTCTTTTTCTTCCTTTAGTCATGGTAGTGGTGGTAATGTTGTTCTTTTTTGGGTTGATTTCGTTTTTGCAAAGTCTTTTTCTCTATCTTTTGTTTGTTGATTCTCTCAAGGTGATAGTTGTTCTCTTGATGGTAAGGCAGTTAATGGCTCTTCTTTCACTCTCTCTAATCGCTTTTTGACTGTGGTAGGGAGTAAATCTTTAAAACCTAGTACAATCACTGAACTATTAGAATCAATGGCTGTTTTCCGGGGGTCTTCTCGCTGCTATAGAGTATGGATCTTCTCCTCTTTATGTCGATTCTGCAAAATTTATAGAGACTCTTGTTCTGCCGTTGTTCTGTCTAGACCATATTATGGTTTATTGGTTTCTTTATTTTTTCTTGCTAGCATCTTTTGTTCTATGTAACTTGTAGTTTGTTGTTCAAATTAGATTCTCCTTGCATGTAATGGCAATGGTAGTTTACTTTTATATTTCACAAATGTCAAATTTCTTAGTATGTAATCCGTACTCTGTTTCCCTTTAATTATGTTTGTATTTCCTATAAAAAAAATAGGTGCATGAGAGTTGGAATTTTTTTATTAACATGCTTAGTTCCAATTTTTATATGTTAATATGTTATATACCAAACACTTATAGATTGATCTTTTATAATTGTTCCTTAATCAATCCACTAACGTCAATCATTATAAAATGTTTAACCGAAAATTATTAGATTATATAAAATGATACCATGTTTATCTACACAACCAAATCAAATAGACCTAAGTATTACACAACCAAAACTAATCTAAGCGGTTCACAAGAAAATTTGTCTCCCTAATAATGTGTCGAAACTGGACGTACCACTCTCTACGAAGGAAGTCTTGGCACATAGAAACCAGGTTAGAGAAAGGATGACAATGAGACAAGGACTTGGAAAGTAGAACAACGGCCGGTTGTGGACCTGACTCCACCACCACCCGTCGAAAATCACGACCCCAAGCAAGTTGCAACCCTTGGAGGATTCCCCACTACTCCGCCGTAAGGACATTGCAAAGCTCAATGCGATGAACATATCCACAAATCCAGTGCCCATTCGAATCACGAATAGCTCCTGCCGCCCAATGAGGAAGAAATATTAGTAGTGTTATTAAAAAAAGTAACAAAAGAAAATAATAAATATGGAAATTTTTGTACATTTGACACTCCTTAAAAATGTGTAATTATCTAAAAGGACAATTATTGTGAAACAGATGGAGTATGCAATTTTTTGGTATATAATTAAAAAAAATTATACTCACTCCATTCGGAAAAGAATGTCATTTTAGCCTTCAAAATTTGTTAAGAAATATTTGTCATTTTAGAGTTCTAGATAATGATTTATTGATGAATTACGAGGTTTGTTATTGAAAAATGCATATATTGATTTTTTCTATGCAAATTTTCTTTTTTTTTTGAATAGAAATGAGGTGCATAATTAATAAATCATAAATTAAAAAAAAAGTATAATTAATTTTTAATAGTCGTGTCGAAATCTAGAATGATATATATATTACTATATTGAACAATGGAGTAAATAATTTTTTGGTATATAATCATGACTTTTTCACTTCACACGTACTTTTATGTGGCATTAGCAGAGTTTATGTGGGTCAAGAGTGAGCAACTCAAAACGGGGACACACTCATCCCTGTCTAGTGAGCTCCAAGGGACGCCAAATCAACCAAAAGAGGAGCGACTCAAGAGGGAAATCAATGTAAGAGGGTCATTACCCCTCAAACAAATTTGGATTCCGACAAACAAATTCATGAGGTTGTGACCCAAACTATAATGTGACTCAAGAGGGTCACTACCCCTCAAACGGACGGATTTCGACAAACAAACCCATGACCCAAATCTATAATGTGGGTCAAGAGGGAGCTACTCAAGAGGGGCACTATTCCTCAAACGAATTCGAATCCGACACTCAAACCCGTGACCCAAATTTATAATGTGGGCCGATCTTGAGGCTCCCAGCCCCTTGCATCCTCGGGTGATACCCACAACTCCTCAACTTTGGCTTTATAAATTGCTTTAGCATAACGATTCTCTCCAATATTTCCTTGTTCTCCCTTTTTCTACCGGTTTCCCTTTTTATTATTATTATCCATTATTCATTTAATCGATCTCGATCGTTTGCGTATATAATTGTTAATATGCTAGAAAATATCCATGCATATGTGTATATCGATTGGGTCTTTTCGATACGGCTGAAGCCTAATTAGGGCTGGAACTTAAATTGTGACTGAAGATGAATAAAAATAGTTAAGCTGAGAATGAGACTGAAGTTGAACGTATAAATTTAAGATGATTGCATGTTCGGTTCAGATAGTTTATAGAAACTTATTTTAAATGTAAAAATTACCAAAAAGGACAATTTTTTTTCTAGGCTCATCACGTAAGGGGCATGAGATTTCTTTCTTCTGAATTGAATAGGGTTTGGCTACTATGGGTACAACTCCACCGCGACATTCTTCAAGCTTAAAACCTCCTCCTAAACCGGCGATTCGACGATGTCAACCATCCTCGGCGCTAGACTCACCCTACAATTTGGTACGTAGCCTTCGTTTGCCTCGTCTTCGTCGTGCTCAAGCCACGCCTCCTGATCTTCGACTTCCCCAACGCCAACCTTACCGCCATGTACATTGACTTCCCGGGTATATGCAATTCAAACCCTAATGAAAGCTGGATTGGCTATTCAGGGCGGAGAAAGATTAGGGTTGTTAGGAGGATGATTTCGAGCTTGGTGTATCTGTCATGGGAGGTGGCGATGTAGCTTCAAAGAAAGGTGGAGAAAATAAGGAAAGCCTATTGTTGGATGATAAAGGGCATATGTGAACATGATCATTTGAGAGAGGCAAGTAGAGTTGGAAAGATTTCCTTGTGTTATTAGGGCAAAATAGGTTACAATATATACTGGAGAGAAACTTATCCTCCAAGCTATACAAGTATATCTATATGGAAAGATAGAATATAATAATATAAACATATGATCTCTAATACTCCCTCTCAAGTTGGAGCATGAGGATCAATAATGCCCAACTTGTCAAGAAGGTGCAGAAATTGTTGCTTGCCAATGGCCTTGGTAAATAAATCAGTTGGCTGATTAGAGGTCCGTATGTGATGCAACCCTGCCCTCCATGACGGCCACAGAAGAGGAGCAAGCCATGAGCCAAAGCTCAGAAGGCCCAGTGACAAGATCGAGAGCCAAGGCCATCGCCGACGATGTGCAATCTCTCATCGCTCGCATCATCGCTGGCCAAGGCACACTCGAGACCGAGCCCAGACTCCAAGTCCTCACTACCATCAGCATCGCAGAGACAAGCCCATCGCTATCGGCAACTGACGCGCCCACTGCCGAGCCCAGTCTTCCCTGACGTCGCCGCCGCTCCCAGTGTCCGCGTCCCATGCCTCGCCGCCACCGGCTAAGTCATTTAGAGGTTTATTTGCCTTGTTTTAGACATTGCTATTTTGAGACATTTCTATCTTTGTTATTTACTTGTTTTAGAAAGTTTCCATTTATAGTCATTTCTATTTTTAGGGTGTGTGCCCAGTGCATGTTGCATGGGCTAGCCCACTAGGCTCGACTCGGCCCATCCGAGTCTCGCCTCTAGTATTTAAGTCAAACTTATGTCTTGTTATTGTTTTACGTTCAATTTAATCAAAGCTTAAGTCGAGTGATAATTCCTCCTTCCTTTGATCGGACGTCAACCTATCTCTAGCTTCGCATCCCCTTCACCCGCCGCCGACGCTACAACATCGCTTGGAATCCTTCAAGCAATCGCATCTCCCTTCACTCCATCGCCGACGCTACGACAAGGCTTGACCTTCAAGCCATCTATCCAATCCATCAAAACATCACCATCCATCCATCCATCCATCCATCCATCGCTTCCATCACCACCACTATCGCACCCGCTATTGTACCCACTCAATCGCTGCCGTCGTCGCTAGCTCCATCGCTCGTGACATCCACTTTGCCATCGCTATCGCCGTCGCCACCAAACCCACCATCGAACCCAGTCCATCGCTCACCATCGCCCTCACCATCGTCGTCGCCATCGTTGTCTTGACACCCATCTTGACACTCGTCGTCGCCGCTGCCGAGAAGCCCAGACACTCACCACCGGGTTCGCCATCGGCCACCACCGTGTCCGATAACCTCAAAAGATACTATTCACTTTGCCACCGCTTGTCAAGCTTTCGTGCAATTCATCAAGGGTTTCCCCAAGGTTTCCACGGCAGCCTTGACAAACAAGACTTGTGACTTCTCGCCCAAGACTAGGTCCAAAAGTGTCACCTTTGACAAGTGTGATCGTCATCAGAGGCAAGAACACATCAACTGGTATCAGAGCCCAGCCGTCTTGTAAGTCACGAAATCAAGTTTTCATCTTGTTCACCAAAATTTTCTTGACCCCCATCCTTTGCTTCCGCATCATCTAAAGAGAAAAACAAAAAGTTTCCATATTTACTTGTCCTTCGGTTTTTACAAGGTAACACCTTGGCCGAATTTTTTTTCTTGCCCCATAAGTTTTGGTGTGTTTGGTAATTCGGATATCTTGCATGCTAGAGTAGTTGTTTCCTTATTTCCTTGTGTGAATTTGTTTCCTTATTTGCTTGATTTGCTTTTTAGTTGGTTAGCCGCAATTTCTTTCTATAAGATAACAAATCATATCTTCTTTTTCTCTCTCCTATCTCTAAGATCTCTTTGATCTTTTCTTGTTACTTAGGCCGTTATTTTTGTTTTATTTTCCTTATCTGATATCTTCAAGTCAAAAGATAAGATATTTGGATATTAAAAAAAGAAAAAAAGAATAGCCAATCGGTTATCAAAAAAAAAAGGTTATACAAGGTAACAAGTTAGGGAAAGCCAAAATAAGGCAACCCTAACCCAATCGCATCGGCCTAGGCTCATCTTCTCAACCTCTCCGCCGTCTAGGTTCACCTCCTAGAAGGTAAGTCTTGCTAGTTTGGTTTACTTGTTTACGTTTGGTTTAGGGTTTCAATTGTTCTTGTTTGTTTGATTGACGACTTGCTTCTCACGCCACACTTGTGACTAGCCTTAGCCGCCCTCACGACAAGCCAAACAAGCCCTCCCCTTACGTGAACATTGTGATCTTGACTAGTGATTTCTTGATAGTTGTTGTTCGTGTCTTTTGTTCGTTTTTTACTCCCATGGATGGTCATATTGTTATAGGTAGCTTAACGGCCATCACATCGAGTGGAGACAACACCGACGCCGACAACGTAGACCCACAGATCTCCCCTATGGATCCCCCACAAAATCAACCACCACAACAAGTGGCTCACTTGCAAGCCCAGCAAAGAGCGGCACCACTTGTGCCCACACCGACACCCGTGATCCCTATGGACGCGCCGGCCGCGCCACCGACGCTGGCCCTAGTAATGCACGTGTGGACAAAGGGAAGGGGTTGATGCCTTCGACTTCCAACCTTTAACTACGCCTCAACCGGATCCAAAGTGTCATTGAGAGTCGCCAAGGCTACGTGTCACACCAAGATCGCTACGTGCCCAGAGCCACACCCGCTGGCTTCGACACCGGCTCCGACCATGCCGACGACTCCCAAGGTGACTATTCTGAACCCTATGATTTTGATGCTAGGTAAGCCTCTAGACGCACCCAACGCCGTGTACCAGGCTCAGCGCCACGCCAAAGCCGAGGACGCCGCGGCGACCTTGACACTGGCGCGCCGAGGAGACCCAGTCGACAAACGTGGCGCGACGAGGCGGCCCTGAGGACGCCCACTACCCAACCCAGACAATATGACGTTCGAGAGCATCTTGGCCATCAAAGTGCACGAATGCCTCGCTATGGCTCCGATGGCTATGGCTCCTCGACGCCGACCATCCACGACGACTTCGACGATGAAGAAATCGAAGACTCAGGTATGGTGAATCCTAACTTTTTCCATCCACCTCTTGGAGATCCAATTGAATTGCAGGATCGCCCAGCGGATTGGATACCACCGCCGCGCCTACAAGCCCCATGCGCCGATGCTCGTGACACTCGCGGCCAGTGCCGAGACGAGTTGCCACATGATTTCCGTCGCCGAGCCGACTACGATGCTCAGCCGCGACAGCGCCGCCGCGACGACGCCTACGCGCCCAGGGATGAGTTAGCCCACGACGATGCCCACCCAGGCCGCAAAAGGTGACAGCTTGGAAGCGTCCTACCACATGGCTTGCGCGCCTACCAAAACCCACTCTTTGCAGTCGCGCCCAACAACGCGCCCAATCAAGTGCCGCCACAGCCTCGCTACCAACGACACGAAGTCAAGGTAAAGATCGAACATTTCTTTGGTGAATACAACCCTTCTGTTTTTCTTGAATGGGTGCAGGCCACCGAGTACACATTGAGATATTGCCGCGTGCTGCCTGAGGACCATGTCGACGCCGCCACTTTGCACTTCCGAGGCGTCGCCCGTGTGTGGTGGCATTGCTTTGTTGACGGCTGCGTCCGACACCGTCTCCCTCTCGTCACTGAATGGCATCAGTTGATGTACGTGATGACGAAGAAGTATGTGCCTCCAAATTATAGGAATCAAATGTGTATGGAGATAGCCATGGCTCGCCAAGACGCCAAGACTCCCCTCGAGTTCTTCTCCACCTTAGAGGACATGTACTACAAGGCCAACATTAGTGTTGCCCCTTCGACATTGAGGACCAAATTCTTGAGTGGATTGAATGCCCCCATCCGAGACCAGCTTGAGATCTTGCCCATCAAAGACCTCAACACTTTGACACACACGGCGATGCAAATCCATAATCAACTCAATAGCCGAAAGAGCTACACATGGCAATCTAGCCAAACAAGGTATGCTTCTGATCCGCTCTACTTTGTAGTGCGTAACTAGGAGTTGTTACTGGAGTTTTAGGTACCATTTGTGTGTATTTAGGACACAATATATGAGAATGGAGTTGTGGAGAAGGAGTGTTGATTTGGTGGTTTTGAGTGCTTAAATGAAGACATTTTGAAGATGGAGGCGAAGCCACAAGAGAAGACCACAAGCGGAGAGAAGAAGAGCAACAGGAACATTTCCGCGGTCGCGGAAGATAGCAAAAGCAGCACTCGACAGAGGCATTTCCGCGATCACGGGGATCTTGGCCGCGGTCGCGGGTCACACGCGGAGCGCACATCAGGGATTTTCATCCGAGATCTTTTATTTTATTTCCTTTTAGTTCGTTGATTTTATTTTCTTTTAGAGATTGTTATTGTTATCTTTTAGGAAATTAGGTTTTGCAAAGTCTATATATTCTTCCCTTAGAGCATCAGTTTTGCAAGTTGGGTTCTACCCCAAGTTGGGTTTTACCTTTCTTCCTCTTTTCCTTTTTTTCTTAGTTTAGTTCTTTGTTTTATTTTTGGCTAGACAATTGAAGCCTGGGTTTGAATTTGATAATGAGATTATTCCTTTCTTTATCCTTGAATGTTATGATTCTCTTGTGCTTCATCCCATTGAGTTTTATTGATTTCTCTAGCTTGATCACCTAGTTTTATTGGTATTATTCATACTGCGAGATTAGGGTTTTGAATTCTATTGGTTGATCTAGTTCATCAATTGTTGTGATTAGTATTATTAATATTAGTTTCCCTAGCCTGACAAACTAGTTGAGATTGGTATTATCTATAGTGCTGGTTCCCCTAATCTGGTCAACTTGTTGAAATTAATATTGTTCATCCATAATTCAGAGTAGCAACTGTGATATTCTAAGAACTGTTTGGACTGGTCTATTGTAGAGATAATTGATTGCATGTCGAGTACTGACTATTTGTTAAGTATTGCATGAGCCTATCTATTCCTGAACTTACTGCTGCTGTTAAATTGAATCTTGATGTTTTCTTGATTGTTTAATAGTTAGGATTATCAGGACTGTTTAAACTGATAGTTAATTTAGAACAGGGATTAGGACATTCATGAGGATTGAGAACTAGGGATAATCAATGATTGATCAACCAAACTAAAGGTGGATGTTTGTCTAGCTAAGCTTTCTATGCTTTATTTATCATTTTCTTAGTTAGATACAACCAAACCCCCCCATTTAACTTTGTTATCAATTGGTGAATGATTTTGCAAACAAGATATATAACTTGATTCTCTGTGGGATTCGACCCTTACTTATCAGACTACATTAGTTAGGTTTTTGAGGTTTACTTTGTTAGGTGCATGCGACAAAACTCCTATCAAATTGGCGCCGTTGCCGGGGAATCTAAGGTTTATATTTTCTTGTTTGTGTATTGTTTACCGATTTAATGAACAAGACACTATCTTTTTTTCTTCTTTTTTTCTCTTTGTTGCATTTTCGTTTCGTTTTTCGACTAACTCGCAGAAGTAGGAAGAACAGAAGGAAAACCGCGACAAACATCAGAGAAGAATCCGCGATCGCGGATATATTTCCGCGATCGCGGCCGCTGCGGTGATTTTAGGGTTTAGTCGGAAAAAAAAAAGAAAAAATCCAAAAAAAAAAATTGAAATATGTTCGCGACCGTGGCCTTACATCCGCGATCGCGGCCCAGTTGTCCGAGTTCTACTTTGAGAGATGGTGCGCATCATGCTGCCAAGGAGGAGACATTGGGTTTATTTGGCGTCGATGATGGCCCGACATTCGACAGTTGACGAGGAGGAGCTCCAGAGCCAACTGCAGATACGATAATTGATATGGAGCGATGGAGCCCACTACACGATTCCATTTGGACCCCAATTCTGTGTTCGTTGAAGGCCCGTGCAACCCCGTGTCTTTGATGTACCACTACATCTTACAGTGGATCCTTTGGTTGCACGTGGAGTTTACTTGAGGAGGACGCCGCAACACCAGAGACATGTTCTTTTATTGATATACCGCCAGCCCCCACATCCAAATCCAGGCCGCCTCGGGGACGGTTGTGAGTACTTTTTTTTGCTTTCCATGTGCTTCATCTTTTTTTGTCTTTCATTACATTGAGGACAATGCAATGTTTAAGCATGTGGGAGTGATCTATACTTGCTAGTCGTCTGAGGAGGAAAAGAAAAAAAATAATGAAAAAGAAAAAGTCAAAAAATTTGAAAAAAAAAGACAAAAATAAAATCCTGGAATAAGTCGAAAACCCGAGAGGGCGGCTTAGGTAATAAGCAGTTGGGTTGGACTAGCATTAGGCTGAGGTAATATGAAGTCAAGAGTGATGTGAGTTTTTGTGAGCCCATCTATAGAAAAATTAAATGAGTGGCTTGGTGAAAACCCGAGAGGACGCCTTGGCAAAATGAGTGAAAAGAAGAAGAGTGATTATTAGGATTCCTCATTTTTCCTAGCGTGGTAACATAAGAAGAGGTGATATAAGAAGGATTCGGATGGGTCACTTTGGGAGTTATAAGAAGATAGATGGAGGCTAGGATTAGATGGTTACTTTCACTCTATGGTGTTCGGGTTAAGCTTGGGGGAAGTACTCTACTTTCCTTTAAGCTTGTGTGTTATGTTGATGTGTTGGTGCCTTGGAGATTCATGTTTAGGTGCAGTTCTTAGTGGTATAATACCCCCAAATCTTAACCCATTTGGAAAGGTATTACCGCCAGTGACCTCGGTTTTCCTTACCGAAGCCACCCAAGGCTTTACCGTTTAAATACAATCCATGAAACACTTATGATACAAAATCATCATAATATTTGATTTAAAGCATGAGTCCCGGAATTACATCCCAATTCCGAATAGGACTAAATACAGAGTTAAACAAAATACAGCGGAAGTCTTTCTTAAAATATACAAAAAGGGGTTGTGATCGCCATGATCACCTGCCCAAGGTTCTCAACCTGATTAAAACATTAAAAACATCCAAAAACCACTGTCGTCTTCATAGTCATTCTAGTCTCCTCATATCTGCGTTCTATCTGATGTGCCGAATCGAACGGATGACACCAGCCAACCATGCAGAGAACAATTTTGGTTGGTTAGTCTAATGAAAGACCATGCAAAGGCACAAAGCAGAAGGTTCGAAGTAGTCGTATTAGGTTAGACTCATCGTCCCTCGAATAACAGTCAAGTACGATAGTCAACCACCATACTGCTACTGGAATACAACAAAAGGCATGCACGAGAGAAGATTCTGGAAGACCGAGTCTTCCCAGAAATCAACTCGAAAGAAGACTCCAACGAAATGAGTCTTATAGGAAGATATGACAAAGTCTGGAACAACACAGAATCACAGAATTACAGTATCGCATTCGAGCGACTAAAAGTTAAGACGAGCTTTCCTAGCTGCACTACTCGCCCAAGGTATATTAATTATGTGCGACAACGGCACTTATCTTATGATATTCGCAAACGCACAACACATTATAAGCTTTTAGATATATGTTTCGTCATGAGGGACATATATCGAAGGGAATCCTTCCCAAGGTTTGTGACACTAGCTAAGTGCACAACCTCTATACTCGTGTATCAGAGGTTAGGTCATGACCATCCATGTGGTATTAGGTGGGGTCTAGCCACCTCTCTACCAAATTATAAAGAAACGACTGGATCCCAACGAATCCAACATTCCTAACTACTAGTGCTAACTAAACAGTTCAAGCACAACAATAGTCCACAAACATCAACATAACCGCCCTCAAGGCTATCAACATAAATATATATTCATAATAGCGTTGTTCTAATAGATATACAACCTATTATAATATCATATTTTAGTTCTCTAAAACAATTAACAAAACTGTTCGCAGACGAACACAGTATTCATTCCAAATTAATTACTCAATTAAACAACTGATAATTAATGGAAACATGGAATGATGAGCAAGAGCGAACCGCCACTTGCCTTAAATCCGCAGAAGCTTAACGAAGCTAGGTACGATGACAATTGGTTTCCGGGCTCGAAGCAGGGCCAGATTTGACAACACAGATTCCTTCGGATCGACCCATAAAGAAACCCTAAGTTAGATTCGACAACAACGAGTACGAACCTAAAGAATAACGGAAGAAATCGAAACAAACGAAGCCCGATCGAAAGCCACAGAAGCCAAGGCCGAAACAAGACAAGAGCTTCTGGCGGCGGTCGCCGCCTGCCTTACGGCGGGCGCCGCCTGTTCGTGGCGGCGGTCGCCGTCTACCTTACGGCGGGCGCCGCCTGTTCGTGGCAGCGGTTGCCGCCTGCCTTACGGCGGGCGCCGCCTGTTTGTGGTGGCGGTCGCCGCCTGCCTTACGGCGGGCGCCGCCTGTTCATGGCGGCGGTCGCCGCCTGTTCATGGCGGCGGTCGCCGCCTGTTCGTGGCGGCGGTCGCCGCCTGTTCGTGGCGGCGGTCGCCGCCGCCGCTACGAATACCGGGAAAAATTACGAGAGGCACAAAACTCACCGACGATGATCGTTTTGCCTCTCCTTTGCCTTGCTTTGGATTCTAAGCTTTCAAGGGCCTCCAAAGCTTCACTTTGCAACTGGAATAACACCAAATGGAGCTCCGGCGATTGATATCGAAACTCCGACGAGAGCTTGAATTTCCGGCGAGTGATTTATGGGGAGATTGAGCTTCAGATTTGTGCTCAATTCAGCTCCCAAATCCTCCTTTAAATAGCCAAAACTCCAGGGGACAACCAAGGGCACGTGGAGGGCTAAGATCGGAGGTCACCCGATTTGCCGACCATCACGGAGCCAAGCCGGCGAGGCAGGGCTAGGCCTGTATCTAGGCGGCGGTCGCTGTCCATTTTGGCCTGCGGCGGTCGCTGTGTTTTGGCCTGCGGCAGTCGCCGCTTTTTGGCGCCACTTGCCAACTTGCCGGGAAGAGGATGACGATGTCAGGGCCTGTCAGGCGGCGGTTGCCGCCCGCCTTACGGCGGTCGCCGCCAATCCCATTCTTCGTCCGTTTAAGCTTAGAACAACAAGGTCTTAATCCGGGATAAATAATAGTCGTACACGAACGAGTATTAACTCCCAAAATACGTCGACTGTATATTATATCACTTAGAAAAAATATTACAGAGATTAAGAATATTACAGAATGTCTTTCAGTCTCCGAAATTAAATCGACGTACATAATAGACGTTCAGGTATTTTCCAAAATACCCTTACCGAAATACGGGGTATCACAAGTGGAGATGGTTTTGTTGTGCTTCCTGAGACCTTGGGTATTTCATTGGAGGAGTAAGTTTCTATTAGCTTACTCGAGGATGAGCAAGGTTTAAGCATGGGGGAATTTGATCCGCTCTACTTTGTAGTGCGTAACTAGGAGTTGTTATTGGAGTTTTAGGTACCATTTGTGTGTGTTTAGGACACAATATAGGAGAATGGAGTTGTGGAGAAGGAGTGTTGATTTCGTGGTTTTGAGTGCTTAAATGAAGACATATTGAAGATAGAGGCGAAGCCACAAGAGAAGACCACAAGCGGAGAGAAGAAGAGCAACATGAACATTTCCGCGGTCGCGGAAGACAGCAAAAGCAGCACTCGACAGAGGCATTTCCGCGATCACGGGGATCTTGGCCGCGGTCGCGGGTCACACGCGGAGCGCACATCGGGGATTTTCATCCGAGATCTTTTATTTTATTTCCTTTTAGTTCTTTTATTTTATTTTCTTTTAGAGATTGTTATTGTTATCTTTTAGGAAATTAGGTTTTGCAATGTCTATATATTCTTCCCTTAGAGCATCAGTTTTGCAAGTTGGGTTCTACCCCAAGTTGGGTTTTACCTTTCTTCCTCTTTTCCTTTTTTCTTAGTTTAGTTCTTTGTTTTGTTTTTGGCTAGACAATTGAAGCCTTGGTTTGAATTTGATATTGAGATTATTCTTTTCTTTATCCTTGAATGTTATGATTCTCTTGTGCTTCATCCCATTGAGTTTTATTGATTTCTCTAGCCTGATCACCTAGTTTTATTGGTATTATTCATACTGTAGGATTAGGGTTTTGAATTCTATTGGTTGATCTAGTTCATCAATTGTTGTGATTAGTATTATTAGTATTAGTTTCCCTAGCGTGACAAACTAGTTAAGATTGGTATTATCTATAGTGTTGGTTCCCCTAATCTGGTCAACTTGTTGAGATTAATATTGTTCATCCCTAATTCAGAGTAGCAACTACGATATTCTAAGAACTGTTTGGACTGGTCTATTATAGAGAGAATTGATTGCATGTCGAGTACTGACTGTTTGTTAAGTATTGCATGAGCCTATCTATTCATGAACTTACTACTGCTGTTAAATTGAATCTTGATGTTTTCTTGATTGTTTAATAGTTAGGATTATTAGGACTGTTTGAACTGATAGTTAATTTAGAACAAGGATTAGGACATTCATGAGGATTGAGAACTAGGGATAATCAATGATTGATCAACCAAACTAAAGATGGATATTTGTCTAGCTAAGTTTCTATATTTTATTTATTGTTTTCTTAGTTAGATACAACCAACCCCCCCCCCCCCCCCTTTGTCTTTGTTATCAATTGGTGAATGATTTTGCAAATAGGATATATAACTTGATTCTCTATGGGATTCGACCCTTACTTACCAGACTACATTAGTTAGGTTTTTGAGGTTTACTTTGTTAGGTGCATGCGACAAAACTCCTATCAGTATGCTTCTAACCCTAGTCAATCTAGTTCTACTAATGTACGTTCCACTGCCTCAGTCCCAGCCGCGTCTAGCCAAGGCCACCAGCTGAAGCCCACGACGCCAAGCACAACGCCTCGCGCAAACGCGCCCAGACAATCGTCAGCGGGCACAGACCGCGCGCGTGACCTAGAGTGCTACAAATGTGGAGGCAAGGGCCATTACAAGAAAGATTGCTCAAACGCCAAGAAAGTGCTCTTCTCCTCCGCCGCCGCCGGCTATGAGTCATATGAGGAGGACGAGCCCGCTCTCGAGCCCATTGAGGAAGGTATCGAGGACACCGAGGACACCTATGACTGTGAGTCTACTTCCCTGCATGCGGGCACGCCACTGAGCTTGGTGACAAGGCGAATCCTCACAGTCAAAGAAGCTAGCCTAGTCGACCAACGAGAGAACTTGTTTCACACAAGGGCACTCGTCCAAACGGCTTTCTTGAGTGTCATCATCGATGGAGGAAGTTGTTGCAACATTGTGAATGAGAAGGTCGTGAAGCACTTCAATTTGCCAACGACGCCTCACCCACAGCCGTATGCCTTCCAATGGATTTCTTCTAGTCCAGGTAACACAATATCTCGCCAGTGCCTTATTTCCTTTTCTATTGGTCAATACTGTGATTCTATACTATGTGATGTCATTGCAATGGACGCCACACATATTTTGCTTGGGCGCCCATGGCAATTTGACAGACGCGTGCTCCATGATGGCTATTTGAACACCTATGTGTTCACTTACCATGGGAAGCGCATCACTTTGCATCCAATGTCTCCCCATGAGATCTTGCAGAACCAGGTTGAGCGAGACCGCCAGAAGGCCATTGAGGCCGCCGCTACAAGGCCAGAAGAGACCCCAACGGCACTCCAAAAGCAAAACTCCTCAAAATTTGGCAATTTTTCGTCTCCACCAGGCACTGCATCAAAGAAGACGAACGCCACAGGTGGGCCACCCAGTGCCTCCCTAGATCGTGATGGCGCCGCCGCTACTTCCGCTAGGAAGGACAAGACAAGGCCCACAGAGAACTGGCCAGACACTTCCAATTCTGGCTCGAGCACAGGTGTCCTCACACCTAGTGCCTCCCAAAAATCACCAAGTGCCTCACCATCTACACAGTTGGCCGTTCGATCGCATCTGCAACATCCGTTGCAAGGCCGCTGTGAGCACATGATGCTTCTAGCGCGGCCCAGTGAGCTCACTGCAGCTTTGACGGGCAAAGCCCCATGTTTTCTTCTGGTGCCCACTCCTTGCATCCCAGAGACGCCGAGTGCCGAGCCATTGCCGCCTGTCGTCGCCGCTTTGCTCGCCGCCTTCGCCGATGTCTTTCCAGAGGAGCTTCCACATGGCTTACCACATTTGCGGGGCATTGAGCACCAAATCGACTTGGTACCTAGTGCCTCCTTGCCCAATCGCACTGCGTACCGCGCTGGCCCTGAGGAGGCCTAGGAGTTACAGCGCCAGGTGCAAGAGCTCTTGGATCGTGGCTACGTGATGGAATCTCTAAGCCCTTGCGCTGTGCCTGTGATCCTTATGCCAAAGAAGGATGAATCTTGGAGAATGTGTGTTGATTGCCGTGCAATAAACCAGATCATCGTGAAGTATAGGCACCCAATACCGCGCCTAGACGACATGCTTGATGAGCTCCACGGCGTGACTCTCTTCTCCAAGATTGACTTGAAGAGTGGCTACAACCAGATTCATATGAAAGAAGGTGATGAGTGGAAGACCGCCTTCAAGACCAAGTATGGGCTCTACGAGTGGCTTGTCATGCCTTTTGGGCTCACCAATGCCCCAAGCACATTCATGAGGTTGATGAACCACGTGTTGAGAGCCTTTCTAGGAATGTTTGTTGTCATTTATTTCGACGACATTCTTATCTATTCACGCCGCCTTGAGGATCACACATCGAGCACCTTCGCCTTGTGTTGGCATGCTTGAGGAGTGAGAGCTTATTCGTTAACCTTGGCAAGTGTAGCTTTTTCTCCGACACTACAAATTTTCTTGCCTACGTGGTGTCCAAAGATGGCTTGCGCATCGACGAAGACAAAGTCAAGGCCATAAGAGAATGGCCGACGTCGACGATGCCCACCATGGTGAGGAGCTTCCTTGGCCTCGCCGGTTTCTATAGGCGCTTTGTGCGAGATTTTAGCTCCATTGCCGCGCCTTTGCATGGGATTACCAAGAAGGGAGCCACATTTACTTGGCTTGAGGCCCATGAGAAAGCCTTCTCGGCTTTGAAGGATGCCTTGTGCCACGCGCCTCTACTCTAGCTCCCTAACTTCGCCAAGCATTTTGAGGTAGAGTGTGACACTTCCGACGTCGGCATTGGAGGTGTCTTGCACCAAGAGAGGAGGCCCATAGCCTTTTTCAGTGAGAAGCTCACGGGGGCCACCCTCAACTACCCCACCTATGACAAGGAGTTATATGCCCTAGTTCGTGTGCTAAAGACTTGGCAACATTATCTTTGGCCACGAGAATTTGTCATCCACAGTGACCACGCCGCCTTGAGCTATTTGAAGAGCCAAGCCCACCTTAACCGACGCCATGATCGTTGGATGGAGTTCCTTGAGACATTTCCTTATGTCGTGGTTCACAAGAAGGGGAAATACAACGTAGTGGCCGACGCCCTTTCTCGCAGGTACGTTTTGTTGACCCATGTTCAAACAAAGGTTCTTGGTTTTGCTTTGATAAATGAGTTGTATGTCATTGACCCTTTCTTTAAGCCTATATTTGAGCATTGCCTTAGGAGCCGTGAGTTTGAGTCATATTTCCTTTGTGAGGGTTACTTGTACAAGGTTGGCCGCCTATGCATCCCTAGGTCCTCTATTAGGCTCCTTTTGATACAGGAAGACCACGATGGCCGAGGCCACTTTGGGATTGCCATGACCTTGGCTGCACTTAGAGAACACTTTTTCTGGCCTCGTATGACCCATCAGGTGACCCGCTACTGTAGGAGCTGTGTGACATGCCAAAGGGCAAAAGCCAAGTCTAGCCCACACGGCCTCTACATGCCACTGCCCATACCCACCGGCCCTTGAGAAGACCTTTCCATGGATTTCATCACAGGTTTGCCCCTCTCTCGTCGAGGTAAGGACTCTATCTTTGTCATTGTGGATAGGTTTTCTAAGATGGCCCATTTTGTTGCTTATAAGACAGCCCATAGTGCTAGTGAGATAGGCAATTTAGTCTTTGAGCATGTGGTGCGTCTTGATGGAGTCCCACATACCATTGTTAGTGATAGGAATTCTAAGTTTGTTGGTCATTTTTGGAGAACACTTTGGGGTAAGCTAGGCACTAAACTTCTCTTCTCCACTAGCTATCACCCCCAAACCGATGGCCAAACTGAGGTTACGAATAGAACCCTAGGAGCCCTCCTTCTCACCATGCTAAAGACCAACCCTAGGCGTTGGGAGGACTTACTATCTCTTGTGGAGTTTTCTTATAATCGATGCAGGCACACGACGACCAAGCTTACACCCTTCGGGGTCGTCTATGGAAGGAATCCCTTGATGCCTTTGGACATGTCGTCGCGCTCACTGCGTGACCCAGTGCACATCACCGCCGCCAATAGCGCCGAGCAAGTGCAAGAATTACATAGGCGAAAACACGAGCAATTGGAAAGAAGGGTCTCGAAATACGCCTCACAACACAACCATGGCCGCCGCCGCGTCGTTTTTGCACCCGGAGACCTTGTCTGGGTGCATTTGCGAAAGGAAAGGTTTTCCTCGCAGCGCTAGCACAAACTGGCACCTCGCGGAGATGGCCCATTGATCAGCTCTACTTTGTAGTGCGTAACTAGGAGTTGTTATCGGAGTTTTAGGTACCATTTGTATGGGTTTAGAGCATAAGTTAGGAGATTGGAGTTGAGGAGAAGGAAGTGTGATTAGGTGGTTTAAAGAGCGTAAATGAAGACATATTGAAGATGGAAAAGAAGCCACAAGAGAAGACCACAAGTGGAGTAGACGAAGATGCTACAGAAGGATTTCCGCGAGCGCGGAAATGCCAGCCGCGGTCGCGGATTTTACCAGAGAAGCAGCGAAGCTCCAGAAAGTTTTCTGCGGTCGCGGATATCTTGCCACGATTGCGGCCACTGTTCATGCGCGGATCCGAATTTTGTTTCGTCCGATACTTCGTTTTATTTTATTTTATTTCTTTTATTTCTTTTATTTCCGTCAGTTTATTTTATTTCCTTTTATATGTTATTTCTTATCTTTTTAGTATTAGGTTTTGCTAGGGTTATAACCTAGTTTTTCACTAGCAGCCTAGGGATGTTACTTTTCATCGTTCAGTTTTTCCCTTTGAGTTTTTGTGTTTTGAAGATTATGAAGAACTAAGCAACTTTTGCTTAGTCCGACGATTGAAGCCTTCGTTTGTATTTGGTTGTGAGATTATAACTCTATTTCCTTTCCTTTAATTATATATTTTCTCTTTGTGCTTAATCCCATTGATTCTTGCTGATTTGACTGGCCTGCTCATCTAGTTGATATTAGTGATTATCTATTGCTAGGGTTTGGATATTTCTAGTTGAAATCCCTTATCTTGTGTAGCAACCACGATTTACAGAAACTAGTTATGAATGTTTATTGTGAAGAGAATTGATTACATGTCGAGTACTGACTACTTGTTAAGTATTGCATGTATCCTGGTTAATTCCTATGCTTACTGCTGCTATTGAATTGAATCTTGATAATTTTTTGGTTATTTGATAGTTAGGGTTACCAGGACTAGTTGGACTGATAACTATTTCAGAATAAGGATAAGAATATCCATTGGTAGGAATTGGAGATAATTTAGGATCAACCAATCAAACTGAATGATGGATATTTGTCTGGCTAAGTTACTTCTCACCAATTGATTACACCTTTTGCTTTGATTTACTTTATTTACGTGACAACAAAGCAAAACCCCCCTTTAGTTACCTTTGGCATACAACCTTTTGCACTTAGAAAGATTGCTATCTCCCTGTGGGATTCGACCCTTGCTTGCCTACTATACTTAGTTAGGTTTTTGAGGATTACTTTGATAGGCATAACGACTTTAGCCTCGTCAAATTTGGCGCTGTTGCCGGGGAGGCAAAGTTTTAATTTTTCTTTGTGTTTGTTTGTGTGCCAACTTTTGTGTGGACCTATCTTATGGTCCACACCCGTGCTACTGATTCTCCAATTTTAGATTTTGATACAGAAATTGAAAGAACACTTTCCAGGAACCGTATAGCAGCCCGTACGCAAATAGAGATGGCTGAAGAAGAACCGACTTTGAGGCAGTTGACTGCACCGAATCTAGAGTAGCAGCCGCTTGCTGTGCAGTTTCCTGAGTTGGCGGATGGCGTGAATTTTGAGCTCAAATCTGGGTTGATCCATTTGCTACCCCACTTCCATGGGATGAGTGGAGAAGACCCCAACAAGCATCTGTCTGAATTCCATGCTGTCTGCAACATTATGAAGCCTAGGAATATTACTGAGGACCAGATCAAGCTGAGGGCCTTTCCTTTCTATCTGAAGGATTCGACCAATGATTAGTTCTACTACTTGGCCCCAAGAAGCATAGACACATGGGCTAAAATGAAGAAAGTTTTCCTGGAGAAGTACTTCCCTGCAACGAAGCTCAATAGCCTGAAGAGGAATATTAGCAACATTGAGCAGCATGCTACTGAGACGTTGTATGAGTACTACGAGCGGTTCAAGAGGTTGATTTCAAGTTGTCCCTACCATGGGTATTCTGACGAAGACCTCGTACTTTATTTGTATGGTGGGTTCCTTGATGATGAGAGAAGGATGGTGAACGCAGCCTGTGGTGGAAATATTCTAAACAAGATGCCAGCTGCAGCTTTTGAGATTTTCTTTGAGCTATCTGAGGGCTCAAGACAGTTTAGCAAGAGAGCGAGCGCTCACACAGTCAATGCTGCAGACTCTCAGCCATCGTCCGCAATACTTTCTGAGATGGCTGAGATGAAGGAGATGATGAGGAGATTTATGATGAAGGGAAACCTACAACAAGTCAAGTCTTGTGGAATCTGCTATGACACGATGCACTCTACTGATGCGTGTCCCACGCTGCAGGAGCCCACTCATGAAGTAAACGTTATTGGAGGTTTCGGCCCTCTAAGGCCAAGATATGACCCGTACTCCAACACTTACAATCCAGGGTGGAGAGATCATCCCAATCTGAGATACGTGAACCAGCAGAATCCTTCTCAGGGTCATGATAATCAAGAGTTTCACCAGAGGCCGCCACAATTTTTACAACAATAACAACAGTTTCAGTGACCTAAAGGTCAACAACAATAGCAATTTAGAGCCCCATATGACCCCAGACCTCAAGGCCAGAGCGCAAGTTTGTCTATGTCTAGCGATGACATGGTCAAGTCTCTCGCTCAGAGCGTATCGACGTTGGCAAACAATATGGTCCAACAACATAGTGCTCTCGCTCAGAGCGTAGACGTTGGCAAACACTATGGTCCAACAAAATCAAGAGATGAAGTCTAGTATTCAGAACTTGGAGAAACAAGTGGGGCAAATCTCTCTCGCAGTGAGCAAACTGGAAGCCCGAGATTCTGGGAAACTACCATCTCAAACGGTAGCAAACCCGAGGGAGAATGTATGTGCAATGATGCTGAGAAGCGGAACACAAATCAAGGAAGTGACGGATGCTGCAGAAGAAGAACCGCGACCGCAGCCCAAAATCCGCGACCGCGGAAACATACCTGAAGGCGGTGTTTTTTCCGAAGAATTTCCACGACAGCGGAAAAGTCTCTGGAGGAGACGAAAATGTTGAAGCAATTCCGCGACCGCAGAAAGATATCCGCGACCGTGGAAAAGTCCCTAGTGTCCCAGATTTCCCAGAATCTCCAGATTGCTCGTCCATTGATCCGCGACTGTGGGTCCCCTCAGTCGTTGAAGACGATTATGTTTGCCCCTATTTTCCTCCGCTCGGTTCGCTGAAGCCACCCACCCCATTCCTTGAGGCATTGAAGGACACCAGAAGGCTGGAGAACGACAAGGAACTCTTTGAGACCTTCAGCAACTGCGAGGTAAACATTGATCAAGCTAGTTAAGAGCATTCCTCGCTATGCAAATTTTTTGAAGGAATTGTGCAAGATAAAGAGAAAGAATGTTGTGAAAGTAAAGAAGAAGGTCCTGGTGAGTGAGAATGTCTCCGCTATGCTGCAAAAGCGGTTGCCTAAGAAGTGCAGTGATCCAGACATGTTTAGTATTCCCTGCAAGATAGGTGGCACCACGTTCAACAAAGCCATGCTGGATTTGGATGCATCTATAAATGTACTGCCTCTCTCACTGTATGAGTCTTTGGAGATTGGGCCATTATAGAAGATTGGGACGGTGATCCAATTGGCGGATTCGTCCTATGTGTATCCCAAAGGAGTGGTGCAGGATGTTCTGGTAGAGGTTGATAAGTTGATTTTCCCTGCGGATTTCTTTGTAATGGATACGGGGCAAGACAAACATGCAGCCCCTGTGATGTTGGATAGGCCGTTTATGAAAACGGCGAATTCGAAGATTGATGTGAGCAGTGGTTCGCTCACAATGGAGTTTGATGGGGTGAGGGTCGAGCACAACATAGATGATGCAAAGAGACACCCTCCTGATGGTAACTGATGAGGCCGGAAACCGGTGTCGTTTTCCTGTCAAAATAATCTCAATTCACCTACTAAAGAGTATAGCAAGTAAGTCAAGGTCGATCCCACAGGGAGTCAGTTATCTGTGCGCAATTATGGATGATCAACAAGTAACGGGGGTTTTGTCTAGAATAATCGTAACGTAAACAAACATGTAATTAATGACAAGAGATGAAATATGATGAGAGAAAGTATTCCACCAGACAAATATCCACACCACAATGCAATCGGTTGATCACTGAAAACTATCTTTCCAAGTTCTTTTACTATCTTATCATTGTTCCCACCCTGATCGTGAATACTATCGATTCTCACAGTTGTCGATAGACTTATTACTATGCCAATGATAAAGCATAATTGATTCTCACAGTTGTCAGCGTACTTTAACACCAACACATCAATAGCAATACACACAAGGATATAGGACACATGCAAGTAGAAAGACGTACAAGTACTCACTCCCCTACTTAACATGCAATTGACTCTCACACACAAATATACGCTCGGAACCCCTATACGCACAAACGTGTTTGCCACTAGATATGCACTCGGAACCCCTATATGCAATCCTAGCAATATGAAAAATGCCGAAAGACCTAGTTAGCAACTCTAGGTAAACCAACATAAATCAATAATCAATTCAATCGAGAGAATCAATCCAACTTAATAAGATATAGAACAAGGAAATAGAAATCTCACAACCAATTCATTATAGTGCTTCAATCGTCTAGCGAAACAAGAATGTTTAGCTATCCATTACTTGAAAAACCTAGAAATTATATTAAGGAAGAAGAACGTAACTATCTGCGCCCCCTTCTCAAAACTAACGAAAAGACCTTATATAGGTTTCTCGAAGTTGACCTAATAACCGAAATAAGGAAATAATATAAAACTAAAACATAAAGTATAAAATATCAAAATAGGAAATAACAACACACGTCAGCCACGCGGTCTTCATTCCACCGCAAAGCGGTAATGCTCCACCGCGATGCGGTGGCTTCTTCTGGCGCGAGGCGCTTCTCCTAAGGATCTTCACCGCGGGGCGGTGACAGTGCCGCGGGGCGATGCGGGCAACTTCTTCATCCTTCATCTGCTCCAACGTACTACCAAGTGAGGTAGTTTTCTCCCTTAGCTCTGAGCAGATCTTCTTCAACATCTCCAACTTCCTTCATTAGGCTACAAAACCTCTAAGTCTGTACAACTCCAACTCTTCTCCTAAGTAACAGACTTAGCCTAATTCTCCACTTAAACTCCATCTAATATGTGTCAAAAGTCACTAGTTAAGGTGCACTAAATTGCACCTATCAAATATCCCCACACTTAGACCTTTACTCGTCCCGAGTAAATTAGCTCCATCGTACTCCAATCCAGCAAAATCAAGGTCTCAGGAAGTGTGACAATATAAGACACTAATAACCACAACAACTCAACAACCAACACTCCAAACAACCAAAACGAATGATGCGAGAGAACTCTAATCCTAGCTCCAGTCCAACTCCTTATCGCTCCAAAGTGGCCTACCCGACAATCCTTCTATGTCGCCCTTCTTATGACGCCTTGCCAATAGGTAAGAGAAATCCTAAACTCACTCTTTTTTCTTTTTCACTCATCTTGCCAAGGCGCCCTTTCGGGTTTTCACCAAGCCACTCATTTCATTTTACTGGATGTCTCACATATACTCACATCACTCCAGTCCACTCTTGCCCTGGTCTATTATCAGTCGGACTACCTGCTTGTTGCCTGAGCCGCCCTTTCGGGTTTTCGACTCATCCCAGGATTTTTGATTGCCTTTTCAACATTTTATGGCTTTTTTTTTTTTTGAAATAAATGCAAGTACGAAAATGCATGAATTAAAAACTGTACACTAGCTAAGATAGACAGTGAGTCTAAATCCCTCCCCACACTTGAATGACACATTGTCCTCAATGTAAAAAGAAGACAAAGCAAATAGGGAAGAGAGAAACACACTCACTGGGAATGTGGACACTAAGGATAGCCCGGCGGAGGTGGGTGCCTCCCAAAGTACTGCTCTGTGATGTAAACCTCTGCGGCGTCCAACTGCTCCCGGATGTCACGTGTAATCTCAGCTTGACGAGCCTGCAACCGAGCCAAAGTCGCCTCGTTCGCAGCCTCCTGACGTAGCTCAAATGCAGCAAAACGGACGAACATCTCATCCCAGGAGAACTCAGGAGGTGGTGCAGACGTGGAAGCCACGTCGGGGATGGGTGGATCAACATCCATGATCATGGGTGCATCCACCATAGGCTCAGGCTCCAGCTTAGCGCCCTCGGCGTCCTCAGCTTGCGGTGCCATCTCCTCATTAGCTGGTGTCCCCAACACCCCGTCCGCATGAACGATGTCAACCACAGCAGCCTGTGGTTCCATTTCAATAACCACAGGATCAATCGCAACATCATCAGCCGGTGGCTCTAACTCCTCCTCCACAGGAGCAATCTCAACATCGGAAGGAATGTACCAACCCGTGAAATCCTCCGGATACGCCAAGGGACGAGGAAGACGCATAAGATGGCCACCATGAGAACACCACATATACTTCCCCTGAGATCCGCTCAACATACCGCGATGCCGCATATACTGGATGTTATAACGAATGGGCATAAGCGGGTCCGGAATGGTATCCAAAGAAATTCTGGCTGCCGCAATCAAAGTAATCAAACCTCCCTGCACAATATCTCGCCCGACGTCCTCACGAACCAGCAACAGCTCATGTAACCAAATAGCGAACCATCCGGGTGTCACCTCATCTAGTGGATTGATCATCGCGGAGAAAAGACCCAGACGCTTCATGGATGCTCTACCCTCCTCCATACCACAGAATGTCCGAATCAGCACTGTGTAAATCAAGCGGAGGCAGGGATGCACGATTTTATCACTAGTCTCCCGGCCCTTCTGAAATTCAGCCATCCCCGTGGCGCTCATCCAAAACTCCTTCATGGCCTCTTTGGCGGGACCATGCCTCCATCCAACTGTGCCCGGCTTAGATATACCCAGCAATTCTCGTAGCGCAGTAACAGGAAAACCATAACTCCGACCCTCGTACTTGAAGGAAATACCCACAAGAATACTCTCCTCGCGGCCGTTCACAACACGACGTCTATGGCTCTTGGTCACGGTGGCAAGAAACTGGTAACAAAGGTCGGGGTAGGTGGGGGCAGATTTGTCTAGGAAGCCCCCCAAGCCTAGTTTCTCCAGACAGTGTTGGGTCAATTCTAGCAGACCCAATTCAGCCAAGGTATCCTTATCAAAGAAGCGGGTTGGCAGCACATTCCTAGTCGACACCGCATCATATAAATTCGACTCCTCCTCAGACATGCCAACCTTCCTAGCTCTCTCCATGGTGCGAGAAAGAAAGAACTAGAAGAGAAAGGCTCGGAGAAGGGCACTTACAACCGGCCAAAGGCAGACCGCGAAGGCACCGCTGGGCGGTGATGATATCTGAGCACAGGTGCAGGGTCGCGGCGGAATGGACGCGGGGCGGCGACTGTTCGCCTTCTTCTCCAGATTCAAAAAATTTGACTCACGCGAGGCGGCGAGATGGCGACGCGAAGCGGTCACTGTGCTATTCCCCTCCAAACGCCTCCAAAACACCGGCAAAAGCACCCAATTTGCACCGAGCACCCTAACACTCTAAGGAGCACCCTTCTTCAACTACGAACCACTACAGGGGACCGGAAATCAGCACAAAGGGGGAGGTATGGGTAGAGGAAGATAGTGTTGGGTTTAGAGCATCCGAGATCAGAGCTAGAGCAGGGGTGAAAATGGCGGATTGGGTGAAAGCGAGGCGATGGAGAATTTTGGGGGTTAGGGCACGGCAAAGAGAGAGAAACGGGGAAGAAGAAGGGATAAAAGGGGGATTAGGGTTTGGCGGGAGAAGTAATGAGGGGTTAAATGGGGAAAGTGGGACCGAGCCGCGGTTTTAAACTGACACCGTCAAATCCTTCGTATCCAACTCAAGGCATAAAAATATTACTCACCCGTTTAAGGTTTTTTTGGGGCCCTTTATGCCTTGCATTTTTTTTTTAGAGTTGGGAAATTATACCAGAGGTCCACCGCGGGGCGGTGGAATCCACCGCGATGCGGTAAATTGGCGATGCGAGGCGGTGGGATACGCTGGGTACCAAGTCTCATCTCGAATTTACTTTCGTACCTGAAATGTGAGTAACAAACGAACGAAACAAAGCAAAATAAACTACGAAATTAATCTAAGAAAAAGAAAGGAAAAGAACTAACTCGGGTTGCCTCCCGGACAGCGCCTTGGTTTACGTCGTTGGCTCAACGTGGGTTGTGGCTCATCCTGCTTCAGCGTCAGGGTTCTCGAGTAGTGCCTCATCCTGGATTGGATCGAACCCCTCGTAGTAAGGCTTGCATCTGTGGCCTTTCACCTTGAAAGTGGTGCCGGTCTTGGGGTTGATTAGCTCTACGGCCCCATGGGGGTACACCTCAGCGAATTCATACGGGCCTGACCACTTTGATTTCAGCTTTCCAGCAAAGAGCTTAAGCCGGGATTGGAATAGAAGAACTTTATCTCCTGGCTTGAAGTCTTTCCGCAGAATGTGTTTGTCGTGCCACTGCTTGGTCTTCGCCTTGTAGATGACTGAGTTTTCATAAGCGTCAAGGCGTAATTCCTCAAGTTCTTGCATTTGTAGCTTACGGAATTCACCTGCTTCATCCAGTTGCAGGTTGCACTTCTTTATTGCCCACCACGCCTTGTGTTCAAGTTCGACGGGTAGGTGACAAGCTTTTCCATATACCAGCCGGAACGGGGACATCCCTATCGGCGTCTTGAAGGCTGTACGGTATGCCCACAGCACATCATTGAGCTTGGCGCTCCAGTCTCTCCGGTGAGCTGCTACTGTCTTCTCCAGTATGGTCTTGATCACTCTGTTGGAGTTCTCAGCTTGCCCATTAGTCTGAGGGTGGTAGGCCGTGGAGATTCTCTGAGTGACATGATATTTCTTCAACAGGGCAGTCACCGTCTTGTTGCAGAAATGGGTTCCCCTGTCGCTGATTAAAGCTTTGGGTACTCCAAATCTTGAGAAAATGTTCTCCTTGATGAAACTTGCCACAACTTTGGAATCATCAGTCCTGGTGGCCTTTGCTTCCATCCACTTGGAAACGTAGTCCACTGCCAGTAATATATATAGATTCCCATGAGAGTTAGGAAAGGGTCCCATAAAATCCATGCCACAGACGTCAAAGACTTCGCAGAAAATCAGTGATGACTGTGGCATTTCGTTCCTTCTGGTGATGTTGTTGACCCGTTGGCATCGGTCACAGGCTTTACAGAAGACATGAGCATCCCTAAAGAGGCGTGGCCAATAAAATCCTGCTTCCAATACTTTCCTAGCAGTCCTGTTTGCTCCAAAATGACCTCCACATGCCTCAGAATGGCAGAAGTTAAGGACAGATTGTACCTCGTTGTCTGGGAGACATCGACGCACAACCTGATCGACGCAATGCTTCCACAGATAGGGATCGTCCCAGACATAGTGGCGAGCTTCTCTCCGTATCTTTACTTTTTGGGCTCTGGTGTAGTCCGGGGGAAATTCTTCTCGAACCAGATAATTGACTATGTCTGCATACCATGGTCTGTAAGATTGGATTCCGAAGAGATCCATAGCTATCTGAAGAGGGACGTCAGCAAGATTGCCAGGGCAAAGTGTGATCCCAGAAATAAGACCGCGGGGCGGTGATGTGCTTTGGGGTCGCGGTGAGCTTTCCTTGCTCTCAAGTAATCTAATCGCCGCGTTGCGGTGGTCATCACCGCGGGGCGGTAGTTTATCCAACTGCATACTGTATACAGCTCGCTGGGTCGCGGTGGTGGGAACCGCGGGGCGGTGCGTGTTCTCTGAACTGCCTTCGAGTATGAACAGTGTATCATCTGGGAAGGTGCCATGTATGGGGCTCTGTTCTCCAGGTTTATCTTCCTCATGGACGAGTCTACTTAGGTGATCCGCTATGAGATTCTCTGCTCCCTTCTTGTCACGGATTTCCACATCAAATTCAGTAAGGAGGAGAACCCATCGGATTAATCTTGGCTTTGCTTCTTTCTTCGTCATTAGGTAACGAAGAGCAGCGTGATCTGTGTAGATAATCACCTTGACTCCCAGGAGGTATTGCCTAAACTTTTCCAAGGTAAAAACGACAGCCAACATCTCTTTCTCAGTGGTGGAGTAGTTCCTCTAGGCTTCATTCAGAGTCATGGATGCGTAATGAATCACGTGGGATGCCCGTCCCACTTTCTGTCCTAGAACTGCTCCGAATGCATAGTCGTTGGCGTCACACATGATCTCAAATGGGCGAGACCAGTCAGGTGCCTGAATAATGGGTGCGCTTGTCAGGCGTTCTCTCAGGCAGTCAAACGCTTTCTTGCACTCATCTGTGAATACGTAGGTCACTTCCTTCTTCAAAAGCTCGTAGAGGGGTGAAGATATCTTCGAGAAGTCCTTAATAAATCTGCGGTAGAAACCTGCATGACCTAAAAAGGAACGCACTTCACGCACATTAGTAGGATAAGGCAAAGACTGAATCACATCAATCTTTGCCTTATCGACCTCAATACCCCTAGCAGAAACAATATGACCCAAGACTATTCCTTGTTCCACCATAAAATGACATTTTTCAAAGTTTAAAACCAAATTGGTATCAACACATCTTTTAAGCACAAGTGCCAAATGGTCTAAACATGAATCAAAGCTAGTGCCATGCACCGTGAAATCATCCATAAATACCTCAATGAATTTCTCAACATAGTCAGAGAAGATACTAACCATACATCGTTGAAATGTACCGGGTGCGTTACACAATCCGAATGGCATTCTGCGGTATGCAAAAGTGCCAAAGGGACATGTAAAAGTGGTTTTCTCTTGGTCCTCTGGTGCAATGGCCACCTGGAAATATTCTGAATATCCGTCCAGGAAGCAATAGTAGGGTCGCCCAGCAAGGCGTTCTAGCATTTGATCAATGAAGGGCAGGGGAAAATGATCCTTCCGAGTTACCGTATTCAGCTTACGGTAATCAATGCATACCCTCCATCCTGTGATAGTCCTGGTGGGGATTAGTTCTCCATCTTGATTCTCCACTATAGTAATCCCTCCTTTCTTAGGGACAACCTGGGTTGGACTTACCCATTGGCTATCCGAAATAGGGAAGATCATATCAGCTTTGAGGAGTTTGAGCACTTCTTTCTTCACCACTTCCATCATTGGAGGATTTAGCCGTCTCTGTGGCTGCCTAGACGGTTTAGCTCCGTCCTCAAGTAAAATCCGGTGCATACAAGTCGAGGGACTTATCCCTTTTATGTCTGCAATGGTCCATCCAATAGCGGTTTTGTGCTCCCTGAGCACGTCCAAAAGCTTCATCTCTTGATCTGCAGAGAGCTTGCTGGACACAATGACTGACAAAGTGTCTTTGGCTCCAAGAAAGGCGTACTTGAGATGGTCCGGCAGCGGCTTCAATTCGATCTCTGGGGCCTGTTCAACAGAAGGAACGAGCCTTTCACTCGGGTTTAGTAAGATGGGGCCAATGCCCAAAGGATCTGTAGAGTACTTACCATGAGTGTCTAGATGAGCGATGGCTTCCTGCATATTAGAGGGTAAAGAATATTCCTCATAGGAGGAATCCAAATTATTTTCAACAATAGACATCAACTCGTCAGAACCAGAAATATCAAAGACCTCTTGCACAATGGAATTGATCACATCAATGGAACACAAAGAATGGTCTTCTTTGGGGTATTTCATTGCTTCATAGATATTATATTCTACCCTCTCCCCATCGAATTCCATGGAAAGTGTCCCACTTTGCAAATCAAGTTTAGTCTTAGCAGTTTTCAAAAATGGCCTACCTAACAGTATAGGAGTTGCCTTTACATCTGTTTCCATATCTAAGACATAAAAATTTGCAGGGAATATCAACTTATCGACCATAACAAGGACATCCTCTATGACTCCCCTAGGATAGACACTAGACCGGTCAGCCAATTGAATCACAATACCTGTTTCCTACAGAGGTCCAAGTCCGAGGGATTCATAGAGAGAATAGGGCAGCACATTGATGGAGGCGCCTAGATCAAGCATAGCTTTCTCAAACCTGGTGTTTCCGATGGTGCAAGGAATGCTCCACATGCCTGGATCTCCGCATTTCTTTGGCAAGCGCTGGAATACAGCAGAGACGCGTTTGCTGACCTTGACTTTCTCCTTTCCTTTCAGCTTCTGATTCCTCTTTACTGTGCATAGCTCCTTCAGGAATTTAGCGTATTTTGGTACACTCTTGACAAGATTGAGGAGTGGGATATTCACCTCACACTTACTGAAAGTATCAAAGAGATCCTTGTCATCAATAACTCTCCTTTCCTTGAGTGCTTCTGGAAAGGGTGCAGGTGGTTTCTCAGATCCAAGAGGAGGAAAGTTGGGCCGTACATAGGTATCCACCTCCTCATCAGGAAGATCTACGAGTTCTGGGCTTTCACCGCGGGGCGGTGAGGGTCGCCGCGAGGCGGTGATAATGGTGTAGGAACACTGGGAGCTACCACCTCGTTGCGGTGAGAACTGCCGCGGGGCGGTGATACTGACTCTTCAGCAATCTCAATCTCAGCTCTGTCGTCCTGATCAGCAATAGGGGCGACATGTAGTTCCTTGCCACTTCGTAGGGTTACTGCGTTTGTAGCATCTTGCCTTCTCTCTTTTCGTAGCTCAACGACCACATCCTTGAAGTCGGTCATGAACTCTGCTATCCGCTGGAAAGTAGTCTCAGTTTTCTCCACATGTGTTGCAAAGTGTTGGGTTAGGGTATGGAGAATCACTGCGGTCGAAGGGGGGCTGTGAGCAGTTGGTGGATCATCAATGCAAAGCTGTCGTGTTTCAATGGGCTCGTAGCTCTCAGCAGCACAGACTTCAGCAGTGGTGGTATCTGTGGTTTGCCTTCCCATCCCCACAATTACTTCCCTCAAAGAAGCAATCTCTTGTGATATATGCGAGTCATGAGAGCTGATGGCACCAACTAGCATGGTTCTCGGGGGTTCAGAATATTCCCTTGTACCTTTAGCCATCTCTTTAAGCGTGGCCATGGCGACATCCGGAGTCAGATTGAGGATGCTACCACCACAAGAGGCGTCAATCATTCTTCGTTCAATGTCATTCAGCCCGTTGTAAACATAAAGCACCAGAGACTTCGTATCAAAACCGTGGAATGGGCAACTTGTGCAGAGTCGATCAAACCGCTGACAATAGTCATAGAGTACCTCATCTTCGCCTTGTTCGATGCCTGTGATCTCCCTTTTCAAAGCGTTTGCCATCTGAGCGGGAAAATAACGGGCAAGGAAAACCTTGTGCATCTTAGTCCAGGAGTCTACACTCCCTCCAGGTAGATGATAGTACCAATCTTCAGCCTCATCCTTTAGAGTGAACCCAAAGGCTCACATTTTGATCTGGTCCTCAGTGACATCGGTGGGCTTAATGCTCATCAGAATGGTGTGGAACTTGTTCAGATGGAGAATGGGATCCTCTCCACTTCTTCCATAATATTTTGATAGCAACCGAATTGCTCCTGGTTTAAGCTCAAACTTGACCCCGTCAGCCAGGGGTGGAATAGTCACAGCCAAGGGCTGCTGTACCAGATTCTGTTCAGTCCATTGGCGGAGTGTTTGCGCCATTCGTACCTGTCTCTGTAAGAACTTCAACAAGTAGCGAATCAGTAGTAAAAGTGTGGATCGTAGGATAGATCCACACGGCAGTCAATCACAAATAATCACAAACAGAAAATTTGACTCCCCGACAACGGCGCCAAATTTGACGAGGCCGGAAACCGGTGTCGTTTTCCTGTCAAAATAATCTCGGAACCCCTATATGCAATCCTAGCAATATGAAAAATGTCGAAAGACCTAGTTAGCAACTCTAGGTAAACCAACATAAATCAATAATCAATTCAATCGAGAGAATCAATCCAACTTAATAAGATATAGAAATCTCACAACCAATTCATTGTAGTGCTTCAATCATCTAGCGAAACAAGAATGTTTAGCTATCCATTACTTGAAAAACCTAGAAATTATATTAAGGAAGAAGAACGTAACTATCTGCGCCCCCTTCTCAAAACTAACGAAAATACCTTATATAGGTTTCTCGAAGTTGACCTAATAACCGAAATAAGGAAATAATATAAAACTAAAACATAAAGTATAAAATATCAAAATAGGAAATAACAGCACACGTCAGCCACGCAGTCTTCATTCCACCGCGAAGCGGTAATGCTCCACCGCGATGCGGTGGCTTCTTCTGGCGCGAGGCGCTTCTCCTAAGGATCTTCACCGCGGGGCGGTGACAGTGCCGCGGGGCGATGCGGGCAACTTCTTCATCCTTCATCTGCTCCAACGTACTACCAAGCGAGGTAGTTTTCTCCCTTAGCTCTGAGCAGATCTTCTTCAACATCTCTAACTTCCTTCATTAGGCTACAAAACCTCCAAGTCTGTACAACTCCAACTCTTCTCCTAAGTAACAGACTTAGCCTAATTCTCCACTTAAACTCCATCTAATATGTGTCAAAAGTCACTAGTTAAGGTGTACTAAATTGCACCTATCAGTAACCCCGAGTGTTCGGTTGATGTGAGCAACCCAAGCTGAGTTAAAGGGTACCAAGTCGAGCCACGACGATAACCAAGGCGCTGCTCGAGAGGCAACCCGAGGTATGTAATTCTTTTCGTGTCTTTTCATTTCAAGTTTTTATTCATGGTGTTTTCACTTTTAGACTAACTTGCAGGTAGGAGGCCCAAAGCAAAAAAATCAAAGACGGTGGTCAATACGCACCAGACACGAATCCGCAGTAAGTCTCCCTTACCTGTAAAAAAAACGAAAAAAATACTGAAGACTCAACTGTCCGAGTTTTTCTATGAGAGATGGTGCGCATCATGCTGTCAAGAAGGAGACATTAGCCCCACATTTGTATTTGGCATTGATGATGGCCCGACATTCGACAGCTGACGAGGAGGAACACCAGAGCCCACAACACGATTATATTCGGGCTCCAATTTTGTGTTCGTTGAAGGCCCGTGCAACCCCGTTTTCTTTGATGTACCACTACACCTTACAGTGGATCTATTTGGTTGCACGTGGAGTTTATTTGAGAAGGGACGCCGCAACACCAGCGACATGTGTTTTCAATGTTTTACCACCAGCCCCAACATCCACATCCGGGCCACCTCGACGGCAGTGTGAGTACTTTTCTGCTTTTCCCTGTGCTTCATCTTTTTTGTCTTTCATTACATTGAGGACAATGCATTGTTTAAGCATGGAGGAGTGATCTATACTTGCTAGTCGTCTGAATAGAAAAAAATAAAATTTGAAAAAGTCAAAAATATGGAAAAAAGACAAAAAGCAAATCCTGGGATAAGTCGAAAACCTGAAAGGGCGGCTTAGGTAATAAGCAGGTAGCTTGGACCAACATTAGGCTGGGGTAATAAGAGGTCAAGAGTGATGTGAGTTTTTGTGAGCCCATCTATAGAAAAATGAAATGAGTGGCTTGGTGAAAACCCGAAAGGGCACCTTGACAAAATGAGTGAAAAGAAGAAGATTGATTATTAGGATTCCTCATTTTCCTGGCGTGGTGACATAAGAAGAGGTGATATACGGAAGATTTGGGTAGGTCACTCTGGGAGGTATAAGAAGATAGATGGAGGCTAAGATTAGATGGTTACTTTCACTCTATGGTGTTCGGGTTAAGCTTGGGGGAAGTACTCTGCTTTCCTTTAAGTTTGTGTGTTGTGTTGATGTGTTGGTGCCTTGGAGATTCATGATTAGGTGCAGTTCTTAGTGGAGATAGTTTTGTTGTGCTTCCTGAGACCTTGGGTATTTCATTGGAGGAGTAGGTTTCTATTAGCTTACTCGAGGACGAGCAAGGTTTAAGCATGGGGAAATTTGATCAGCTCTACTTTGTAGTGCGTAACTAGGCGTTGTTATCGGAGTTTTAGGTACCATTTGTATGGGTTTAGAGCATAAGTTAGGAGAATGTAGTTGAGGAGAAGGAAGTGTGATTTGGTTGTTTAAAGAGCGTAAATGAAGACATATTGAAGATGGAGAAGAAGCCACAAGAGAAGACCACAAGTGGAGTAGACGAAGACGCTACAGAAGGATTTCCGCGGGCGTGAAAATGCCAGCCGCGGTCGCGGATTTTACCAGAGAAGCAGCGAAGCTCCAGAAAGTTTTCCGCGGTCGCGGATATCTTGCCGCGATTGCGGCCACTGTTCATGCGCGGATTCGAATTTCGTTTCGTTCGATACTTCGTTTTATTTTATTTCTTTTCTTTTATTTCTTTTATTTCCGTCAGTTTATTTTATTTCCTTTTAGATGTTATTTCTTATCTTTTTAGTATTAGGTTTTGCTAGGGTTATAACCAAGTTTTTCACTAGCAGCCTAGGGATGTTACTTTTCATCGTTCAGTTTTTCCCTTTGAGTTTTTGTGTTTTGAAGATTATGAAGAACTAAGCAACTTTTGCTTAGTCCGACGATTGAAGCCTTCGTTTGTATTTGGTTGTGAGATTATAACTCTATTTCCTTTCCTTTAATTATATCTTTTCTCTTTGTGCTTAATCCCATTGATTCTTGCTGATTTGACTGGCCTGATCATCTAGTTGATATTAGTGATTATCTATTGCTAGGGTTTGGATATTTCTAGTTGAAATCCCTTATCTTGTGTAGCAACCACGATTTACAGAAACTAGTTGTGAATGTTTATTGTGAAGAGATTTGATTACATGTCGAGCACTGACTAGTTGTTAAGTATTGCATGCATCCTGGTTAATTCCTATGCTTACTACTGTTATTGAATTGAATCTGGATAGTTTCTTGGTTATTTGATAGTTAGGGTTACCATGACTAGTTGGACTGATAACTATTTCTGAATAGGGACAAGAATATTCATTGGTAGGAATTGGAGATAATCTAGGATCAACCAATCAAACTGAATAGTGGATATTTGTCTGGCTAAGTTACTTCTCACCAATTGATTACACCTTTTGCTTTGATTTACTTTGTTTACGTGACAACAAAGCAAAACCCCCCTTTAGTTACCTTTGGCATACAACCTTTTGCACTTAGAAAGATTGCTACCTCCCTGTGGGATTCGACCCTTGCTTGCCTACTATACTTAGTTAGGTTTTTGAGGATTACTTTGATAGGCATAACGACTTTAGCCTCGTCAAATTTGGCGCCGTTGCCGGGGAGGCAAAGTTTTAATTTTTCTTTGTGTTTGTTTGTGTGCTAACTTTTGTGTGGACCTATCTTATGGTCTACACCCGTGCTACTGATTCTCCAATTTTAGATTTTGATAGAGAAATTGAAAGAACACTTTCCAAGAACCGTATAGCAGCCCATACGCAAATAGAGATGGCTGAAGAAGAACCGACTTTGAGGCAGTTGACTGCACCGAATCTAGAGCAGCAGCCACTTGCTGTGTAGTTTCCTGAGTTGGCGGATGGCGTGAATTTTGAGCTCAAATCTGGGTTGATCCATTTACTACCCCACTTCCATGGGATGAGTGGAGAAGACCCCAACAAACATATGTCTGAATTCCACGTTGTCTGCAACAGTATGAAGCCCAGGAGTATTATTGAGGACTAGATCAAGCTGAGGGCCTTTCCTTTCTATTTGAAGGATTCAGCCAATGATTGGTTCTACTACTTGGCCCCAGGAAGCATAGACACATGGGCTAAAATGAAGAAAGTTTTCCTGGAAAAGTACTTCCCTGCAACGAAGCTCAATAGCCTGAAGAGGAATATTAGCAACATTGAGCATCATGCTACTGAGACGTTGTATGAGTACTACGAGCGGTTCAAGAGGTTGATTTCAAGTTGTCCCTACCATGGGTATTCTGACCAAGACCTCGTACTTTATTTGTATGGTGGGCTCCTTGATGATGAGAGAAGGATGGTGAACGCATCCTGTGGTGGAAATATTCTAAACAAGACGCCAGCTGTAGCTTTTGAGATTTTCTTTGAGCTATCTGAGGGCTCAAGACCGTTTAGCAAGAGAGCGAGCGCTCACACAGTCAAGGCTGCAGACTCTCAGCCATCGTCCGCAATACTTTCTGAGATGGCCGAGATGAAGGAGATGATGAGGAGATTTATGAAGAAGGGAAACCTGCAGCAAGTCAAGTCTTGTGGAATCTGCTATGACACGATGCACCCTACTGATGCGTGTCCCACGCTGCAGGAGCCCACTCCTGAAGTAAACGCTATCTATTGCTAGGGTTTGGATATTTCTAGTTGAAATCCCTTATCTTGTGTAGCAATTGTTGGGCCGAACATGCTCCAAAGGAATCGGTACAAGCAAATTGGGCCAAGGTCCAAGCAAAGAAGAAGGCCGGAAGAGACTAGAGAGAAGCGTCGGACACTCCTCGAACGCATGGGATCCGACCAGCTCCAAAGATTTCGCCTAGAGCATTAATTGCTCAATCAAAGGCAAACGGTAAACACATTGAGTACAAGATTGCGATGACATTCAAGAGGGATCTTGGAGATCACGCATGGAGTGAATGGAGAATATTACGAAGGTAGTAACGGACGAAAGAAGAAGATACCATAAATAGACCACGAAGAAACGATCGAGAAAAAACACGTCCTCGGGCAACACTCATTCACTCAGTTCTCCAAAAAGCTTACCAGCACATCCACTCTCACTCGAATCCCCTGTGATACTACCCGATCATAGCCAGTCGAATCATCAGAACCGCCTGTCGAACATGACTTGATCCCTTACTCTTCAAGGATAAGTTATACATAGATCCGATTCTGTCATCATTTGATCAATATACCATATTACAATTTTGCATCTATTCTTTACGTGGTTGATTGTTTATTTAGGTCGATTGATCTTTTCGCCCCAAAACAATTTGGCGCCCACCGCGGGGCAACTTGCCGATCACCATCTCCAAAATCCTCCAGCCATGACTGTTAACCCGCCTACCGATACAGAGGAGCCACGCCTCGAAGACGACTCCCAAACTCAAGGAAACACAACCGAAAACCCTACTCCGAACCAACTCCAAGAGCTTGCCTAAAAAATGACTACCCTACAAGAAGAGCTCGCACAGCAACGCCAAAAGACCGAAGCCTTGACTACCTTATCCACCCAATCTGAGACCGAGATCGCACAACTAACCCGTGAAAATGAGTCTCTTAGATTACAGGTACAATCAATGGCTTTTGGATCCAGGCAGATGCCCATCCATAGCAACATCCAGACGCGCCTTAACATGGATAGCGTCGAGCTGACTCCCCCGAGCGTCTGACACCCCAGACATACTGAGGGTACATCTCGAACTCCTTTGGTCAATCCATTTTCGACTAACAATGTTACTTTTTCCACACTGATCGGGTCAGCAGGAACTCGAATCGACGAATCGCAGGTCACCAATCCTCCCGATTTCCTGGCTCTCGTCCAACAGACACTCAGTCAGCATATGAAGGCACTCGACGACCACATCACTAGAATTCCCGGAGTTTCGCAGCCGATCGAGAAAGAAGCGTCAGACGGATACGAGGAATCTCCGTTCGTCGAGGAGATCGCCAGAGTCAAAATCCCAAAGAAGTTCAACCTTTCTAGCATGACGACTTTCGACGGCACCAACGATCCAGATGATCATATTTTTCTCTATAAACAAAAAACTAATGACTGCATCTGTTCCAAGGGAGAGCCGCGAGGCTGTCATGTGCAAAAGCTTTGGCACGACTCTCACGGGTCCCACACTAACCTGGTTTATGCGTTTGCCTTAGGGAACGATCGCCTTGTTTGCGGATCTGGTCACTTCCTTCAAGATCCAATTCGCCATCAGTCAGAGGCTCAAAAGGCAGTCGAGTGATCTCTATCGAATCACCCAAAGGTATAATTGATCAGCACTATTTTATAGTGTATTTCTAGGGGTTGTTACCAGGTTTGAGGTGCCGTTTGGTTGGATTTAGTGCACAATTGGAGATTCTGGAGTTAGAGCAGAGAAGTGTGGTTTTGGTGGTCTAGAGGAGCTTATTGGAGACATCCAGAAGAAGAGAAATCGACCACCTGAGGAGACAAGCAAGATCCATGAAGAAACCACGTGAGAAGGCGGTGAAGTGAAGAAACCGTGACCAAGCCGCGGGGAGCAGAAGGCCGCGTCAAGATTTCCGAAGGAGATGGGCGATAGCGAGGAGGCCGCGCCCGCGGCCGAATTATTGGAAATTAATTATGCACTTCGAGAGCAAACCGCGACCGCGGCCATCAGCGGGAGTCAGCCCGACACGCTCTGAACTTCTGTTTTCTTTTTCTATTTTTCCTTTTTCATTGTTTTATTTAATTCCGAATATTATATTTTATTTCCTTGTAGACGAGGTTTGTGATCTTGGGCTTTAGGTTAACTTTATTTAACCTAATTCCCACGAGCAGAGTCAGGTAAACTCCTTCCAAGACAGGTCTCAAGACTGGAGAGATGGTCCGACACTGCCTCCTAGGGTTCAATCTTACAACTTCAGCATTTTCGTGTCGGAGCTCGTCAAGAGTTTTGATAAATATGGAAAAGAAGTAAGATGGCCCCGAAAGAGCGACCGACCAGAAGTCAAAAAGGACATGAGCAGGTGGTGCGAATTCCATGGTGACCATGGTCACTCGACGAACGAATGCATCGCCTTACGCAAAGAGGTCGCCAGGTTACTTGCGCAAGGTCTCTTGTGCAATGTGATCTCGGAACGGGCCAAAGCTACCATGGAGCGACGAGATCAGGTAAAGCAGGATAAACCTCCATCTCCTGTCCATACAAAAATTATCAATACCATTTCAGGGGGCTTGGACGTATGTGGGAACACGTACTCCGCAGCCAAAAGACATGCGAGAGAAAGCAAAGGCAGTAAACCCGAGATGCCAGGGCTCAGACAAACCAAGGTCTCCGACCTCCTAACGGTCACATTCGACGAGTCTGATGCCGATGGGTTGGAAAGCCATCACGATGGTCTGGTAATCTCTTTGTCTATTGGGAACTGTTTGATACGTAGAGTACTAATTGATACAGAAAGCTCGACCAATCTCTTGACCTTCGACGCCCTCAAAGGGATGGGTCTGGGTGAAGATGATCTTATCAAGAAATCGACTCCACTAGTCGGATTCAACGGTGAAGTTAAGCACACTATTGGCGAAATCATTCTTACGACATACGCCGGAGGAGTAAACCAACAGGTGAAATTTTTAGTCCTAGACTGTCCATCTCCCTATAATTGCATTCTTGGCAGGCCATGGATAGACGCAATGAAGGCGGTACCATCGATGTACCATCAAATCATCAAGTTCCCTACCAAGTGGGGAGTTCAAGAAATCAAGGGAGATCAGAGGATGGCCAAGGAATGCTATGTCGCCTCCATGAAAAGCGCGGTCGAGCCCAAGATCGCATAGCAATCACAGCTCGGCGAAGGATCCAGTCGATACGTCGAACCAGAGATGGAAAAACTTGACGAGATCGCACTAGATCCTTCAAAGCCAAACCAAACGGTAAGGGTCGGGTCGGACCTAGACGACTCGACTAGACAACAAATATTGGATTTCCTCCGATCTAATGCTGATTGCTTTGCGTGGTGATATGACCCTGCCCTACATGTCAACTACAGAGGAGGAAGACGCCATGAGACATCCGCCTTGAGACTCCTCTACAACTACATCTATCCCGAGCTAGATTTAGGAGACTTTCTATTTCTAGTTCTTACGGTTTCTAGACATTACTTCCTTAGTACTTTCTATTTACAGTATTTCTATTTTTAGTAGTTGCTAGTTCTGTGTGGTTTCCATTTATGTTAAATGGGCCGTCAGATTTAGTAACTAGAGAGTCTGGCCCATTAGGTCAACTCTCTAGTATAAATAGGAACTCTTGTCTTCTTTTCTATTACGTCGAAATAGAGCTTTGCTTTCCAGTCGAGTAATCTCCTGAAACCCGGGCCCTGACGTCACAAAAATTAACGCGTTCCTAGTCGAACTATCCCGACGCGTTAATTCGGTTACCCACATCTATCCATCAAAACACAAACACCAAAAGACACTAAACCCTAACCCTAGTTCTTCACGACAGCCTCCACCTCCACCATCTCGGTTGTCGCCCCCTTACCACCACTTCCGCCGCCACTCGCTCCCCTTCGACCGCCGATCTCCTCCCAGCCGCCGCCGGCTCTTCCTCCCCTACCGAACCCTCCTCAGTCCGCTGCACACCCCTTCCTTCCCTTCCGACGAGTTGTTTCGCCCCAATACGCATTCAAGCGATCCTTGACAACGATTTGTGGTCTTTCCATCGGACAAGGTCACATCAACTGGCATCAGAGCCTATGAATCGCGTAAGTCGTTCCAACTCTTCGTTCAATCACTCATTCGTTTTCGTAAATCAATTCATGCATCAAAAAAAAAAAACTAGATCTTGCTCTAGGAACCAATTTTTTTTTCTTGCAATCTGAATTTGAAAAACAACAAAATCGTTGTCAAGGATCGAGACCACCATCAAAAATTTATTTTGATGGTGGTTGATAATTTCGGCCATCATCAAAAACCAACAAAAAAATTTATTTTCTGCAGATCCGTACCCATTGACGCAATTTTTTGCAAATTTCTGGTGTTTTGCTTGGTTGTGATTGTGTTTCTTGTAGATCCGCTTGCATATAGGCTTAGATAGTTTGCTTGCAACTGTGTTTGCCTTGTTTGCGCCAAAAATCTACATCTTCTCAATCTCCTTCTCTTCACACTTGAATCACTGCACTACATAATTTTTCTTTTTTTTACTGCACTGTTGCTGTTGTTTGCTGTGCGTGTTCTGCTGCACTTTTGCTGAATTTTGAAGTGCCGAACTGCACTTGTTGTTTGTGTTGTTGACTTGCTGCTGTACGTTCTGGTTTTTGCTGAACTTGTGCGTTTCTGTGACAGCACTGTAGCTGTTCGCAGATTTTAAAAAAATAAAAATAAAATTACAACAGCTGTTCGCTCCATACAAAAAAAAAATCGAGACCACAGAAGCCAAAATAAGGCAAGTGCGTCTCTTCGTAGTGCAGGAAGGGAGAACTCAGTCTTGATTCCGGCACCTTCAATTACCGTTATCGCAGTGATTCATTTACCGTCTTCTCTACCTTTCACTGTCTAGGTTGCATATCTTGGTTGACTGTGTTGTGCTTGCTTCTGTGCTTATATCCTTGCATATCTACTTTCAACATTTTCTTTGCTGAGCATTGCCTTGATTTTGTTGATTGTTGTGTGAGTTGCTTTAGCCTGCTCGTAACCTCCCACACGCCCAGCCAGATTATTTTCCCGAGTGATTGCTTGTTGAGTTCGGTTCTGCTTACCTATTTGTTGATTCTCTATTGCTGTTGTTGTTCGCCTTGATCCCGTGGTTTGCCATTTCTTGCTGTCAGGTACAATGTCAGAAGGTGATACAACCCGTGAGACAAGCACAAAGACTGCTGAACAAAAGATGATCCGCGAGTTGCTTGCTGAGAAAAAGGAACTGGCAGCGCAGATAGCCGAACTCCAGCGTCTGACTGCAGAGTACTCTCGCCAGCAACCGGTTTCGATCGCTCCTGCTCAGGGTCAGCTACGGGCAGATGATTTGAGCACCCTAGCCCTAGAAAAAGGCAAAGGGTAAAGCTGTGATGTTGCCCTCCACATCGGATCCAGGCCAGCTGAAACATCTCGCATCGCAGAGATAAAGCATTGTAGATCCGTAGCGTCGTCGACAACGACGGCCTGCGCAGGTAGTGATCCGGGAAGAGAACCCTGACGCTGCAGAGGCCGCTGATGAGAGTTCCCAAGAGGAATATGAGGACGATCAGGTTCATTCCAGTGGTCGACATAGGCAAGGCCGCTCACCGACCTTACAGCCTACTACAGGTCGCCCCCACCGCCAGCCGTCTGGTCCCCATCTGCAGCAGTGCCAGCGTCAACGTCAACAACGGCCATCTACTATGCCGTTTGATATTGATGCTTTCCAGGATCATCAGAGTGCCCGCACTCCTCTTTATTCTGATGAGGAGGATCAGTTTGATGAGTACAACCTTGAGGAGGATGGGGGTCAGTTTGGATATGCTGACGGATTTCATCCGCCTCTCCAAGATCCCCCTGAGCTTCAACACCAACGGTCCAACTATGTGCCGCCTCCCTTGCTGCCTCAGAATCAGGAGGCCTATTGGCACGCTGTCCAGCCCGGGCGACACCAGCAAGCTCGTCAGCCTCAGCGCCCAGCTGCCGCCCCACAACGACCGCGACAACCTGCTCGCTTGCCCCCACAGTATGGCGCTCGTCACGTCGAGCACTTGGCGGACCCTACAGCTCGGTTTCCGAACCGCCAGGCACATCCACCTGTCCAACGCCGAGACGTGAAGGTAAAAATTAAATACTTCTATGGCTTATATGATCCTTCTGTCTTTCTTGAGTGGGTGCAGAACACAGAGCACGTCCTGCGCCATTTGACTATCCCTGAGCATGAGAAGGTAGATCTCGTGACTCTACATTTTGAGGGAGCTGCACAAACGTGGTGGCAATGTATTACGCATCAACATTACCGGATGGGTTGGGCACCCATTACTGAGTGGCATCAGCTCATGTACATCATGACTCGGAAGTATGTCCCTTCCACTTACAAGGAGCAGATGCGGACTGAGATCGCTTGTGCGCGATAGGGCACAGATTCGCCACAGGAGTTCTTCGCTCGCCTCGAGGACATGTACTTCAAGGTTGGCGTTAGTGTTGTTCCGGGCACCTTGCGCACAAGGTTCATCACTGGGCTTAACCAGCCGATCCAGGATCAGGTTGACGTCCTGCCCATTCGGGACCTCAACAATGTCGTGCACACTGCGCAGAAGTTCTATCTTCAGCATCTGCGTCAGAAGCAGCAACCATGGCAGTCCTCACAATCCTCTAGGTATGGTCCTAGACCCTTCCATTCGGGTTCTGGCACTAACTCTATTTCTTCTTCTAGTGTGCCTAGACAGGACCACAACCGCACAGGTACTGCGTCTGGCTTGATCCCGCAGCAATCAGCCCCGTCTGCTCTTGCTCGCCGGCCGCAATCGCCAACTTTAGAGACTGCTCGTTCTGACCGAGCTCGGGATCTGGAGTGCTTTAAGTGTGGGGGAAGAGGGCATTACCAAAGAGATTGCCCTAATGCAAAGAAGGTCCTCTTCTCCTCCGTCTCTGCAGGCTATGAGAGCTATGAAAACGGCGATGCGGACGACGACGAGGCTGACCCTGCAAGCGTCTTTACAGCCGATGTTGATGGCTGTGTGGTCGGCACTACTGACCACCATGATGACCAGGCATATCGCCTTGCCTTGCTCTCTAGACGCGTGTTGAGCGTCAAGGAGGGAGCCCTTCCTGAGCAACGGGAGAACCTATTTCATGCTCGGTGCCGACTTCAGGATGCATCGCTGAGTGTGATCATTGATGGGGGTCGTGTTGCAACATCATCAATGAGAAGGTTGTGCGACATTTCAACCTTTCGACTACACCGCACCCCACTCCATATGGCCTTCACTGGATCTCTGACGGATCAGGTAACAAAGTATCACACCAGTGTCTTATTTCTTTTTCCATTGGTCCATATTGCGAAACTGTGCTTTGTGATGTTACCGCCATGGATGCTACCCATTTGCTTTTGGGACATTCGTGGCAATATGATCGTCGCGTGCTTCACGACGGGTATTTAAACACTTACATGTTTACTTACCACGGGAAGCGCGTGACACTCTCACCTATGACTCCGCATGAGATTTTGCAAGATATGGCTGACCGACAGCGCCAGAAGGCGATAGAGGCCTCAGGACGAAAGCCACCTGACGCGCTAGACCCGACGGGCAGCTCCTCCACCACCAGTTTGCCTACTCCTGTGAATTCTATAGCGAACACGACATGAAAGCGAGCACCCGGTCGAGGCGGCAATGTGCCTCCTGCTTCGCCTCTACGTGGCAGCTGTGAGCGTAGATCGCTACTCTGCGTACCTCCTCCATGCAAGTTTCCTTGTGTCCTTGATAGTTCTACTCCTTGTCCCACTACTATGTCAGAGCCTGCCCTTTCGCCTAATTTTTCATCTTTTTTGCAGGACTTACAGGTGGACAGGCATCCTCCGAAGCTTCCAGGACGGAGGAGCACTCAGCTTGGGCAGCGTGCGCGGCAATACTCAGCACAGAAGAACAAGGGTAGGCGACGCTTGATCTTCGCCCCGGGCGACTTGGTTTGGCTTCACTTACGGAAGGAGTGATTCCCTTCCGTCCGTAAGTCTAAGCTCGACCAACGGGGTGATGGTCCCTTCCGAGTCGTCAGCGCAATTGGCGACAACGCCTACCAGCTCGAGCTCCCGGACAAGTAAGGGGTACATCCGACGTTCAACGTCGCTGAATTAGCACCATATGTTGAGCCCAAGCCTGATGAGGGTGAAGCGGGGACGCTTCACAACCAAGTGGGGGAGGGTGATGTGACCCTGCCCTCCATGTCAGCTACAGAGGAGGAAGACGCCATGAGACATCCGCCTTGAGACTCCTCTACAGCTATGATAGGTGTTATTTCATACACCATAACTAGCAATTATTAGCATGATTTGGAGGAGTTTATGAGTGATTTTGAGGCTAAGTCTGTGATCCGGAAGTTGTGGAGAGAATTGAAGATATCAAGGGTTTTACAGCTTAGATGAGGATAATGGAGATCTGCTGGAGTTTATTGAAGAAGAAGAAGAGCTGAAGAATGGCGCCCTGCGCCAAAGCCACCGCGACCCGGCTATGGATCTCAGAGAAGTACCATCCCGCGGCCAAATACACCGCCCCGCGGTGATAAATGACGCCTCACGGTCTTTATGTGAAGCAAACAGTTAATTAATTACGCGAGGCGTGTAGCTGGAAGTTTGGAAGGAAGTTGGGCCGTGAGAAGATAGGCCCAAAGGAGAATAAAAGCCCACGTGAATGATGATGCCGCGCGCTGAAGAATTGAAGCGAAGCGCGAATTGGAAGAAGCGAGAATTGAATGCGGACGATGATGTCATGATGACGCAAGCGAGGAGTGTGGAGCTGCTTGCTTGAATTGGGCCGCGTAGCGCTGCATTGAAGATGGGCCGTGCTGATTTCGTGAGATGGGCCGAGAAGTGAATTGGAGTTTGCCGTGAAGGAAGCTGCTAACGCGAGGCGGGATTGCGACCGCGAGGATTTGCAGGATTAATTTCCCGGGATCTGATTTCCTATTTTATTAGTATTATTATTATTTCCTTTTATCTCTTTTAGGATTTAGTTTATAAATACTCTCTTTTGTTAACCTAGTTTCATAGTTCGAGATTACGTTACAATTCAGTTTTAATTTTGCCTCCGTGGTTCCAACTCATGGAGAGCTAAACACTTTTGTTCTGCTAGACGTTTGAAGCAATACATTGATTATGTTGTGAGATTTCTATTCATTGTTCTTATTCTTATGTGTGTTGGATTGATTCTCTTGTTATAACGTTTATGATTTATTGTTATTCCTCATAGTCTGACCAGCTAGGTTGAATACTATTTATCAATTGCTAGGATTGCATATAGGGGTTTCGAGTGCATATCTAGTGGCAAACACGTTTGTGCGTATAGGGGTTCCGAGCGTACACTTGTGTGTGAGACTTTCTATTTCTACCCCGAGCTAGATTTAGGAGACTTTCTATTTCTAGTTCTTACGGTTTCTAGACATTACTTCCTCAGTACTTTCTATTTACAGTATTTCTATTTTTAGTAGTTACTAGTCCTGGGTGGTTTCCATTTATGTTAAATGGGCCGCCAAATTTAGTAACTAGAGAGTCCGACCCATTAGGTCAACTCTCTAGTATAAATAGGAACTCTTGTCTTCTTTTCTATTACGTCGAAATAGAGCTTTCCTTTCCAGTCGAGTAATCTCCTGAAACCCGGGCTCTAACGTCACAAATATTAACGCGTTCCTAGTCAAACTATCCTGGCGTGTTAATTCGGTTACCCACATCTATCCATCAAAACACAAACACCAAAAGACACCAAACCCTAACCCTAGTTCTTCACGGCAGGCTTCACCTCCACCCTCTCGGCCGCCGCCCCCTCACCACCACTTCCGCCGCTGCTCGCTCCCCTTCGACCGCCAATCTCCTCCCAGCCGCCGCCGGCTCTTCCTCCCCTACCGAACCCTCCTCAGTCCGCTGCACACCCCTCCCTTCCCTTGCGATGAGTTGTTTCGCCCCAATACGCATTCAAGCGATCCTTGACAACGATTTGTGGTCTTTCCATCGGACAAGGTCATATCACGTGGTCACATGAAGACATGGTCGGAATACCTCCAAACATTATTACTCATAAATTGAATATAGATCCATCTCACCCCCCTGTAAAGCAGAAGCGTAGGAAATTCGCCCCAGAGCGAAATAAGATCGTCGACGACGAAGTCAGGAGCCTACTGGAAACAGGAAAAATAAGAGAAGTCAACTACCCCGAGTGGCTGGCCAACGTGGTTGTGGTCCAAAAGAAAAATGGCAAATGGAGAGTCTGCATCGACTTTACCGACCTTAACAAGGCTTGTCCCAAGGACTCTATCCCACTCCCTCATATCGACTCCATGGTCGACGCGACAACAGGGCACAAAATGCTATCCTTCATGGACGCGTTCAGTGGCTACAATCAGATCCTCATGGAACCGGAAGACCAAGAGAAAACGACAATTGTCACAAGCCAAGGTATTTATTGTTACAAAGTAATGGCCTTCAGACTAAGAAATGCAAGGGCTACTTATCAATGACTAGTCAACAAGATGTTCAAAGATCAGATTGGGGACACAATGGAAGTCTACATAGACGACATGCTGGTCAAATCAAAAAAGAAAAAGGACCACATCGATCACCTCCGCGACAACTTCGATGTACTAAAAAGATATAACATGAAATTGAATCCTATGAAATGCTCTTTCGGAGTGTCATCAGGAAAATTCTTGGGGTACATGGTGACACAAAGTGGAATAGAAGCCAGTCCGGAACAAGTCAAATCCCTCATCAACTTCTGATCCCCTCGATGCGTCAAGGACGTACAAAAGCTGACAGGTCGGATAGCAGCTCTGAATAGATTCATCTCAAAGTCGTCCGACAAGTGCAAACCCTTTTACGACGCTCTCAAGAAGAACAAGTCCTTTCAATGGACAGAAGAACATGAAGTCGCGTTCCAGGATTTGAAGAAATACCTGGCCAGTCCCCTGTTGTTGACCAAACCCAAAGACGACGAGCCAACCTAGCAGTGTCAGAGTCCGCCGTGAGTGCAGTACTGGTTAGAGAAGAAGATGCTAAGCAATCGCCAATCTACTACGTCAGTCGAACGCTACTGCCAGCGGAGACAAGGTACTCGTCGTTGGAAAAACTTGTCCTATCATTGGTAATGGCATCAAATAAACTCAAACCATATTTCAAATCTCATACTATAATTGTCCGCACTAACCATCCCATGAGAGCAATCATGAGGAAACCCGAGTTCACAGGACGAATGGCCAAATGGGCCATACACCTCAGCGGCTACGACATCGAATACGAGCCCAGGACGACGATCAAGTCGCAAGCCTTGGCTGATTTTGTGGCAGACTTCAGCCCGACCCTAGAACAAAAAGCCGTCAAAGAAGCAACATAGCTACTCGCGACGAAGGAAATAGGTAAATGGGAACTCCACACTGACGGCACGTCAAACGCTAGAGGATCGGGGCTAGGAGTCGTGCTGAAATCACCACAAGGGGACAAGATAGCCCAAGCCGTAAGATACGAATGGGACGCGACCAACAACGAAGCTGAATACGAAGCACCCATATTCGGGCTCATTCTGGCACGTGACCTAAGAGTCCGAGAAATCGAAGTCATCTGCGACTCCCTCTTGGTCGTAAATCAAATATAAGGATCGTACAACGCCAAGGATGACATAATGATAGCTTATCTGGACGTGGCCAAGAAGTTAATCAACCAATTCCAAACGTTCGACATTAGACAAGTTCCCAGAGATCTCAACGCTCAGGCTGACGCACTAGCTGACTTGGGGTCCGTCTTGGACCCAAAGGAATTCCCAAACATCCCACTGACACACATCACAACACCAGCTGTTCCAAAAACACCCAAGGATTTAAGTATACCGTTGGAAGAACTTGTCACGTTGGAGATAGGAGACCGACCAGAAGAAGACATCGTCAACGATCATGACGACTGGACGCTATCTTACGTCAAATGGCTAAAAGACGGCATCCTACCTAACGACAAAACGGAAGCAAAAAGGCTAAAGGTATGAGCTCTTTCCTTCGATATTATAAGTGACGTCTTGTTCAAAAGATCTGTCACAGGGATACTCCTACGATGCCTCAAGACTCTAGAAGTCAGACGCATCTTACGATCATTACATGAAGGAGAATGTGGAAACCACACCGGAGGACGAAGCCTCTCAGGGAAAGCTTTGCGAACAGGATACTACTGGCCTACAATGAATAGAGACGCGATGGAGTACACCAGGAAGTGCGACGCTTGCCAACGACACGCACCCGTTCCACATTGACCCTCGGAATTCCTCCATCCGACTTTGGCACCATGGCCCTTAATGAGATGGGGGATGGACATCGTCGGGAAACTCCCACCTGCGTCGGGCCAACGAGTCTTCTTCCTTGCCATGACAGACTATTTTTCCAAATGGGTCGAAGCTGAAGCCTACCGAGAGGTAAAAGATCAACACGTCATTTTGTTTATAAAACGCAATATCTTGTGCAGATTTGGCATCCCATCAGAAATCGTATGCGATAATGGCTCTCAATTCATCAGTCATAAGACTCGAGCCTTTTGCGACTAGTGAAACATCAGACTGGTCACGTCCACTCCTCGGTATCCATAATCCAACGGACAAGCCGAGTCTAGCAACAAGATCATCATTAACAACCTCAAGAAACGCCTCACAGGGGCTAAAGGAAAATGGGCAAATGAACTTCCTTTCATCCTCTCGTCCGACAAGACCACCCCAAAGAATGCGACTGGACAATCACCATTCTCACTCGTCTACGGAAGTGAAGCGGTCATTCCCGCCGAATTACTGGATCCGACAGCCCATTACAGTCTCTAAACGAATGAACAAAACGACGTCGAGCTAGCGCACAACTTGGAAACGGTGGATGAGACTAGGGAAAGAGCCAAAATTAGAATGGTCAAGTTCCAACAATAGGTCGTAAGAAGTTACAACAAAAACGTTCGAGCCAAAGTCTTCAAAGTTGGCGATTGGGTCCTTAGAAAGACATTCCAGAACACCAAGAATCCGACCGATGGAAAGCTCGCGCCTCAGTGGAAAGGTCCTTATCTCATCAAGGAAGTGGTCGGACAGGGAGCGTACCAGCTGGAGGATAGAGACGGACGGCCGATCCCAAGAAGTTGGAACACGACACATCTGAAGCTATATCACTTCTAGACCAGCAAAGTAAGGCACTAACATTCTTTCACTTGTCATGTGTTATTCGTTGTTACCAACTGATAAGCGTTGTCGTGACACCTAAACAAAATAATCCTAAACAAACCTAACTAATGTGGTCTGGTAAGCAAGGGTCGAATCCCACAGAGAATCAAGTTATATTTCCTGTTTGCAAAATCATTCACCAATTGATAACAAAGACAATGGGGGGAGAATTGTATGAATCTAACTAATAAAACGATAAATAAAACATAAAAAGCTTGGCTAGACAAATATGCACCTTTAGTTTGGTTGATCAATCATTGATTACTCCTAGTCCTCAATCCCCATGAATGTCCTAATCCCTGTTCTGAATTAGTTACCAGTCCAACCAGTCCTGATAACCCTAACTATTAAACAAATCCCTACTAACCTTCACGATTTAATTCAATAGCAGCAGGAAGTTCAAGAATAGATAGGTACATGCAAGTGTAGCAACCAGTCATACAATTGCATGCAATTAATTCTCTACACAAACTAAGGGATTTAGATTCTCAACCAGTATCCTCCAATCCTTAGTAGTATGATCAATAACAATCTCAATAGGTTGTATGGAAAAGGGGAACCAATAGCATAATACTAATTTCTCTAGGTTGTCAATCTAGAGGGAACTACTATTAACAATCTAATTGATCTCCTAATCAACAAATCAAGGGGAATCGATATATGATCAATGAGATTAAGCACGAGAGAGAATTAATACAATCATAGAAAGAGTAAAGGAATAAACTCACAATCCAATCAATCCAAAGGCTTCAATTGTCTGCCTGAGCAAAAGGGAAAAACAACGATGAATGAAACTAGGTCTAACTTGATTGATTACGACAACTAGTTAACAAAAGGTGTTTTTAACCTAATTCTAAATATATGGTAATTAATAATTAAAAGGAAAATAATAATAAAATAAACTAAAAATAAACAAACGAAACCCCGGGGAGATTAATCTCGTAATCTCGCAATTCTCGGCGAGAATCTCGTCCCAGCAAAAGCGGCTCGCTCCTCTCGCACATGCACGGCCCATATCTCCATCATCAGCTCGGTGGCCCAACACACGCAGCGGCCCAAATCCTTCAGCAGCTCCTCTGACGTCGTCATCACCATTTCTTTCCAGCTTCAATTTCACGCGGAAGCAATTTCTTCTTCGTTTCACGCGGGCCCCAGCCTTCACGGGCTTCTTCTTCATTTGCTTGGGCCGAGACCTTCATGGGCCTTTATTTCATTTAGGCCTTTCTCCAAATTGGCCCATCACGTGGCTTGTTTAATTAAGCTGGCTTTGCTTCGCGTGATGGCCGCGGTCTTCACTTTTCTCGGGAATTCCGCCATCTCCTCAGGTGGTCAACTCTTCTTCCTCTGGATGTCTCCAATTAGCTCCTCCAGACCACCAAAACCACACTTCTCCGCTCTAACTCCATAATCTTCAATTGTGCTCTAAATCCCACCAAATGGCACCTCAAACCTGGTAACAACCCCTAGAAATACACTATAAAATAGTGCCGATCAAATCCCCCATGCTTAAACCTTGCTCGTCCTCGAGTAAGCTAAAGTCAACCTACTCCTCCAATCAATCCCCAAGGTTTCAGGAAGCATAAAAAACTCAACCTCCAAGAATCATACCCAACAATAAACTCCAGGCAACCATACAAAAATAAGCACATCATAATACACTACAATAACACCAATCAACACCCCACCATCAAGCTAAAAGGAAAGCAGAGTATTCCCCCCAAGCTTATCCCAAACACCATAGAGTGAATAAAAATCTAATCCTAATCTCTCATCTATCTTCTTATCCCTCCAGAGTGACCTACCCGAATCCTCCTTATATCATCTCTTCTTATGTCACCACGCCAGGTAAAATGATGATTCCTAAAAATCACTCTTCTTCTTTTCACTCATTTTGCCAAGGCACCCTTTCGGGTTTTCACCAAGCCACTCATTTCATTTTTCAATAGATGGGCTCACAATATACTCACATCACTCTTGACCTCATATTACCTCAGCCTAATGATGGTCCAAGCCACCTGCTTATTACCTAGGCCGCCCTTTCGGGTTTTCGACCTATCCCAGGATTTCAATTTTTGCCTTTTTTCAAAATTTTGGCTTTTTTCAATTTTTTTTTATTGTTCTCCTCAACAACGTAGCAAGTATAGAACTCTTCCCCATGCTTAAACATTGCATTGTCCTCAATGTAATAAAAGACAAAAGAATAAAAGCACATGGAAGGGCAAAAAATAACTCACAAACGTCGCTGAGTTGCTTGGACACGTCCTTTGTTGCTGGCGGTGTACTCCATATATGCCCAGGTCTCTAGTGTTGGGCGGGTGTCTTCATCAACTCCAAAATCTTCTCTTACCGTGCAACCAAAAGGGAACCACTTTGGTGAATAGTGGTATAGCATGTATGGCGGGGTTACACGGCCTTCTAGGAACACATGGTGGAGCCCAGATGTAATCATGGTGTGGGCTCTAGTGTTCCTCCTCCTCAACTGTCAATTGTAGGGCCATCATCGTTGCCAAATCAAGTGTAGGACAATGTATCCTCCTTGACAACATGATGCGCACCTTCTCCATGGGAAACTCTGGACAACTGTCCTTCGGTAAAACTTTTTTTTTTTTTGAAATTTTTTTTGTTCGATTTTTTTTTGACTAAACCCTAATTCGCCGCAGGCTCCTTATTGGATTGATTGCCGCGGTCGCAGTGGCCAGGCCGCAGTCGCGGTTTTCCTTCTGTTCTTCCTGCGGATTAGTCGAAAAACAAAAACAAGAACAAGAACAAGACAAAGAAGAAGAAGAAAAAAAACTAAAAGAAAAGGATAGTGTCTTGTTATCAAATCGGTAAACAAACAAACAAGAAAACATACCTTAGATTCCCCGGCAACGGCGCCAATTTGATAAGCGTTGTCGTGACACCTAAACAAAATAATCCTAAACAAACCTAACTAATGTAGTCTGGTAAGCAAGGGTCGAATCCCACAGAGAATCAAGTTATATTTCCTGTTTGCAAAATCATTCACCAATTGATAACAAAGACAATGGGGGAGGGGGAGTTGTATGAACCTAACTAATAAAACGATAAATAAAACATAAAAAGCTTGGCTAGACAAATATCCACCTTTAGTTTGGTTGATCAATCATTGATTACTCCTAGTCCTCAATCCTCATAAATGTCCTAATCCCTGTTCTGAATTAGTTACCAGTCCAATCAGTCCTGATAACCCTAACTATTAAACAAATCCCTACTAACCTTCACGATTTAATTCAATAGCAGCAGGAAGTTCAGGAATAGATAGGTACATGCAAGTGTAGCAACCAGTCATACAATTGCATGTAATTAATTCTCTACACAAACTAAGAGATTTAGATTCTCAACCAGTATCCTCAAATCCTTAGTAGTATGATCAATAACAATCTCAACAGGTTGTATGGAAAAGGGGAACCAATAGCATAATACTAATTTCTCTAGGTTGTCAATCTAGAGGGAACTACTATTAACAATCTAATTGATCTCCTAATCAACAAATCAAGGGGAATTGATATATGATCAATGAGATTAAGCACGAGAGAGAATTAATACAATCATAGAAAGAGTAAAGGAATAACCTCACAATCCAATCAATCCAAAGGCTTCAATTGTCTGCCTGAGCAAAAGGGAAAAACAACGATGAATGAAACTAGGTCTAACTTGATTGATTACGGCAACTAGTTAACAAAAGGTGTTTTTAACCTAATTCTAAATATATGGTAATTAATAATTAAAAGGAAAATAATAATAAAATAAACTAAAAATAAACAAACGAAACCCCGGGGAGATTAATCTCGTAATCTCGCAATTCTCGGCGAGCATCTCGTCCCAGCAAAAGCGGCTTGCTCCTCTCGCACATGCACGGCCCATCTCTCCATCATCAGCTCGGTGGCCCAACACACGCAGTGGCCCAAATCCTTCAGCAGCTCCTCTGACGTCGTCATCACCATTTCTTTCCAGCTTCAATTTCACGCGGAAGCAATTTCTTCTTCGTTTCACGCGGGCCCCAGCCTTCACGGGCTTCTTCTTCATTTCCTTGGGCCGAGACCTTCATGGGCCTTTATTTCATTTGGGCCTTTCTCCAAATTGGCTCATCACGTGGCTTGTTTAATTAAGCTGGCTTTGCTTCGCGTGATGGCCGCGGTCTTCACTTTTCTCGGGAATTCCGCCATCTCCTCAGGTGGTCAACTCTTCTTCCTCTGGATGTCTCCAATTAGCTCCTCCAGACCACCAAAACCACACTTCTCCGCTCTAACTCCATAATCTCCAATTGTGCTCTAAATCCCACCAAATGGCACCTCAAACCTGGTAACAACCCCTAGAAATACACTATAAAATAGTGTCGATCACCAACTCAATTCTATTTCATAAACCTAAGTACTCGCATCTAGCAAGGACATTTTCCTTGTGATCCTAAGTACAGGACGACATCAACATACACGTTGGATCCAGTCACAAACAAAAGCGCTTACACTACATTTACACGATCGATCGGAACACGGGGAGACGAATACCAAAGGCACGTCGGCACACCACCTGCCTTATACAATACATAAGGTCAAAACACCTTATTACATCTATGCAATAAAGACATATTGCTTTCCTCCTCGGCATAACACTAAGTCATGACTAAACATAAACATATACATTTGCAGGCCTTCTTTTTTACACGACGCAGAAAGCCCTACTCGACGGAGCACACGAGCAAACCCGACACACAAATCAAAGGCATCATGACTATCTTCTCTAGAAGAATCTGACAAAACACACGAACACGAAACAAGTTCGACCCTTTGTAAAACAGATTACGTCAATAAAAGTCTAACCTTTTTTTTACATCCATGCGACCCGCGATGGTGGACGGGCCGCCAAAACATATTGTCTGCCTACACACATGTAGGACTTCAAGCATCCATAAGAAACACATTCTGTGACCCGCGATGGTGGACGGGTCGCCAAACCAGAAAACATTCTACCCACGCGCAGGTGGGATCACAAGTCATTTATGAAAGAAGTCAAAAGTCAGGGGTCGCAGCGTTACCTTTAGTAGGAGCCGGGTCGGAAGAAGGCTGGGGCTCGATCAATACGGTGCCGCCAGAATGGACCTCGTCTTCACCAGCGCTTTCGTCTGGAGACTCTTCTCCGACGCCAGCCAGCTGGAACAACTCCGAACCAGGATTCCCCTTCGGAAATAGGGTATCCATGGTCTCCTTCTCCGCCTTCAAGTCCCAGGTCTCCTATTTGCCCTCTTCAAACTCCTCGATCATCTCGAGACGCGACTTCAACGCGTAAAAAGCGCCTACGTCGCCTGCGACCTGACAAGCTTCGATCTTATCCTGCTTCACCTTCTCTTCAACACTTGTCTGGCTCTCGCTGAGTTCCCTCCAACAAACATCCAATTCGTCTTGGCAACTCTTCAGCTCCCTAGCGAAGCGGCGCTCAGCGTCCCTAAGGCGGCTCTCGGCTCCTTCCACCTTGGTCTTCAAAGACGCCAGGTCGGACTCTGACCTAGCAGCCATGTCCTCGGCCTTAGCGACCATCTCTTTAACTCTAGAATATGCACCCAAGAGAAACTGAAAAGTCTGGAAAAAGAAAGACAAGATCTAAAAAATCAAAAACCAACCAGTTTACGAGAAAGAAAAAGTATAAACTTGAGATCCGACAAGATGACTTACCTTCCACGCAGAACGCCCCGCTTCGACAATACAATCCAAGGGAGAGACGCCATCGACTTCAGACTCCAGAGTCGGGTCCTGAGCATGAAAAAGATTGGCGATCGATCGACCGAGTCGATCTTTTCGACTCCACGAGCGACCGTCGACTTCTTCTTCGAAGTGTCCACCCCCTTCACGTCGTCAGAAGAAACACATGCCTTCCTTTTTGAGCCAACTTTGGCTGGAAGCGACGACTCCGCCGGCGTGGATTTACTCGACGAGGCCCTGGCCGCCGCCAACCTCTACTCTATCAGACCCTTCCCAGACACTCCCTTCAAACGTGCACTTGACCGACCAGTTGGAGATACTGACATATCAGACAAAACGTAAGACGCAAGTACACGATGAAATGATACATGAGTCGAATAAAAACTTACACTTAACCCGGGATGACGAAAGAGTCGACATGACGTCCTGAGTGGTGGGGGCGATCGACAACAGGTTGATGTTTATGAGTTTCCGCTCCGATGCGGGGATGCCGAGGATAATATTTGTCAGACCTTCCGACTGAGCGTCCACTTCCAACTCCTCAACTTCAGGGACTACAAAAAAGAAGAGTTAAGCAAATGGTTAAAACACATAAATGGGCAAAGAGAAGTCGAATACATACTCTCAACTCGCCACTCCGATAGCAGAAACGAACAGTCACCCCTCTTCTCCAGAGACGAGCGCTCGACGAAGAAGAACTTCAATCCCCATCCACGGTCGTTTACATCAAGGTTAGCCAGCAAGGGCTTTCGACCCGGGTGAATGCGCAACTAGACCCGAGAGGAACTCTTCAACCCCAAAGAGTAATTATACCATAGGGCGTCGAAATTGAAACCGGCCCCAGACTGAGAATTCAACAGATCTAAAACCCTAAGGATCTGCCACGCTTGTGGCATGACCTGACACGGTGCAAGCGCCAAAGTCGCTAAAAAATCCCTGACAAGAGGGGGAAACGGAAACATATGACCTATTCGGAATGGGTAGGCATAGAAACAAACCCATACCTCATAGCGGGCGTCGGCTCTATCATCCGGATGCGGCAACCTTGCAACCGTCTCAGGAGGAAAGCCTCTGAATTGGAGGATCTGCTCCAACTTTGCCTCCGTCAACGTCCCCGTCAGCGCGTCAGCCTCCTTCAAAAGGAAAAGGGGGGAGCCTCGTTCTTACTCGAGTTCGAGTGAGTAGCAGACGACTCGGATGAATCATTGGAAACCATTTCCAAAATAGAAAGGGGAGGAAATCGAAAAGCAATTTTTTGAGAAGCCTAAGAGAGCTTACCAGATCAGAGAGTAAAGGGAGAAGATGCAGCAAAACCGTCAAAACTTAGTTCGGATTTATGGAGGGAATCATCAGGTCACAGAGACGTCCCATCGTGCTGCAGGATTATCGCCACGTAGCCCTCGCCTGTCGCGCCCAGATCGGAGGGTGGAGATCATGTGGAAGGGAAGTTGTTTGGACTTCCGATTTGCAGCTACCTTCAGCCAAAACAGCTTGGGGCTATTGTTGGGCCCAACATGCTCCAAAGGAATCGGTACAACTAGATTGGGCCAAGGTCCAAGCAAAGAAGAAGGCCGGAAGAGACTAGAGAGAAGCGTCGGAATAATTGCGATGACATTCAAGAGGGATCCCGGAGATCACGCATGGAATAAATGGAGAATATTACGAAGGTAGTAACGGACGAAAGAACAAGATACCATAAATAGACCACGAAGAAACGATCGAGAAAAAACACATCCTCGGGCAACACTCATTCACTCGGTTCTCCAAAAAGCTTACCAGTACATCCTCTCTCACTCGAATCCCCTGGGATACTACCCTATCATAGTCGGTCGAATCATCAGAACCGCCTGTCGAACAGGACTTGATCCCTTACTCTTCAAGGATAAGTTGTACATCGATCCGATTCTGTCATCATTTGATCAATATACCATATTACAATTTTGCATCTATTCTTTACATGGTTGATTGTTTATTTGGTTTGGATTTATTTTATATTATCCGATCGACTCGTTACCCCGTCTAAGGCGATTTAGGTCGATTGATCTTTTCACCCCAAAACAACAACCACGATTTATAGGAACTAGTTGTGAATGTTTATTGTGAAGAGAATTGATTACATGTCGAGTACTGACTAGTTGTTAAGTATTGCATGTATCCTGGTTAATTCATATGCTTACTGCTGCTATTGAATTGAATCTTGATAGTTTCTTGGTTATTTGATAGTTAGGGTTACCAGGACTAGTTGGACTGATAACTATTTTAGAATAGGGACATGAATATTCATTGGTAGGAATTGGAGATAATCTAGGATCAACCAATAAAACTGAATGGTGGATATTTGTCTGGCTAAGTTACTTCTCACCAATTGATTACACCTTTTGCTTTGATTTACTTTGTTTACGTGACAACAAACCAAAACCCCCCTTTAGTTACCTTTGGCATACAACCTTTTGCACTTAGAAAGATTGCTACCTCCCTGTTGGATTTGACCCTTGCTTGCCTACTGTACTTAGTTAGGTTTTTTAGGATTACTTTGATAGGCATAACGACTTTAGCCTCGTCACCCATTCCGCGTGATCAAGGCCATAGGAGACAATGCCTATCAACTCGAGCTCCTAGCCGACTATGGAGTCCATGCGTCTTTCAACGTCTCGGACTTGACACCTTACGTGGAGCCTGAGTTTGATGATGGTGAAGCGGGGACGCTTCACAACCAAGTGGGGGAGGGTGATGCAACCATGCCCTCCATGACGGCCACAGAAGAGGAGCAAGCCATGAGCCTACGCTCAGAAGGCCCAGTGACAAGATCGAGAGCCAAGGCCATTGCCGACACTGTGCAATCTCTCATCGCTCGTGTCATTGTTGGCCAAGGTACACCCGAGACCGAGCCCAGACTCCAAGTCATCGCTACCATCGACATTGCAGAGAAAAGCCCATCGCTATCGGCAACTGACGCGCCCACTGCCGAGCCCAGTATTCCCTGACGTCGCCGCCGCTCCCAGTGTCCGCGTCCCATGCCTCGCCGCCACCGGCTAAGTCATTTAGAGGTTTATTTGCCTCGTTTTAGACATTGCTATTTTGAGACATTTCTATCTTTGTTATTTACTTGTTTTAGAAAGTTTCCATTTATAGTCATTTATATTTTTAGGGTGTGTGCCCAGTGCATGTTGCATGGGCTAGCCCACTAGGCTCGACTCGGCCCATTCGAGTCTCGCCTCTAGTATTTAAGTCAAACTTATGTCTTGTTATTGTTTTACGTTCAATTTAATCAAATCTTAAGTCGAGTGATAATTCATCTTTCCTTTGATCGGACGTCAACCTATCTCTAGCTTCGCATCCCCTTTACCCGCCGCCGATGCTACGGCATCGCTTGGAATCCTTCAAGCAAGTCTTCCTTCACATCTCCCTTCACTCCGCCGCCAACGCTACGGCAAGGCTTGACCATTAAGCCATCTATCCAAACCATCAAAACATCACCATCCATCCATCGCTTTCATCGCCACCACTATCGCACCCGCTATCGCACCCACTCAATCACTGCCGCCGTCGCTAGCTCCATCGCTCGTGACATCCACTTCTCCATCGCTATCGCAGTCGCCACCGAACCCACCATCGAACCCAGTCTATCGCTCACCATCGCCCTCACCATCGTTGTCTTAACACCCATCTTGACACACGTTCGTCGAAGCCGACAGTAAGAACCGGAGATGGCGGCAGAACATCGTCATAGACAGCCGGCCTAGGCGTCTGCGCAGGCAGTGTAGAAGAAGATGAAATGTCCGGTGAGGCGTAAGGAAAGGTGTCCTCAAGGAAGACCACATCTCGGATAATAAATGTTGTCCGAGCTTCCAAATCGTAAAGACGCCACCCACGTTTGTCATGTGGGTAGCCGAGGAAGACGCACTTGTGACTTCTGGAAGCAAACTTGTCCCAATGATGAGGAATTTGGGATGCATAGCACAAACACCCAAAAACCCGAAGATGCGTGAAGGATGGCACTTTGTCAAAGAGAAGTTCATAAGGAGTTCGACCCTAAAGCAGAGGAAATGGCATTCGGTTGATGAGATAAGTCATCGTGAGGATGCAGTCACCCCAAAAAGAGATAGGTAAGCTTGCCTGAAAGCGCAACGCTCGCGCGACGTTGAGGATGAGACGGTGCTTCCTCTCAACGCAGCCGTTCTGTTGAGGAGTATATGGGGAACTTGTCTTGAAGGAAATTCCCTTGGCTGCGAAAAATGACCGAAGTTTCATAAACTTGGTACCATTGTCGGCTCTAACACGTTGAACTGATGTGCCAAACTGAGTACTCACAAATGCACAGAAACGCTCAAGGAGAGACGGTACTTCAGACTTGGTGATCATTAAGTAGACCCATACAGCTCTAGAGTAATAATCTACTATTGTCAAAAATTAATGTGCCCCAACAGAGGACGTGTGACTATAAGGTCCCTAAAAATTAATGTGCCCTGGCTGCGAACCCGCTGACGCCGTTGGACATGACGCCATACCCGCTGTAGGACCAGGAGAACATTACTGTTGGCAAGTTGGCTGAGCACATTTAGGAGCTACACAGGAGGACACGCACACAGTTGGAGCGGCATGCGCTGCAGCACTCAACCCAGAAGAACAAGGGCAGGTGACGCTTGATCTTCGCCCCGGGCGACTTGGTTTGGCTTCACTTGCGGAAGGAGCGATTCCCTTCCGTCCGCAAGTCTAAGCTCGACCAACGGGGTGATGGTCCCTTCAGATTCGTCAAGGCCATTGGCGACAATGCCTACCAGCTCGAGCTCCCGGACAAGTATGGGGTGCATCTGACGTTCAACGTCATTGACTTAGCACCATATGTTGAGCCTGGGTATGATGAGGGTGAAGCGGGGACGCTTCACACTCAAGTGGGGGAGGGTGATGTGACCCAGCCCTCCATGTCAGCTACAGAGGAGGAAGACGCCATGAGACTTCTGCCTATAGGTCCTATTACCCGCGCTAGAGCAAAGAGTGTCCAAGCAACGACACAATCTTTGGTGACCAGACTTGTAGCCAGCCACGGCCAGATCACTACATCGTCCGAGCTTCTGTGTCTCATCAGCTTAGCCGTGACTGACTCCTCTACAACTACATCCATTTTGAGCTAGATTTAGGAGACTTTCTATTTCTAGTTCTTATTATTTCTAGGCATTACTTCTTTAGTACTTTCTGTTTATAATATTTCTATTTTTAGTAGCTACTAGTTCTGGGTGGTTTCCATTTATGTTAAATGGGCCGCCAGATTTAGTAACTAGAGAGTCTGGCCCATTAGGTCAACTCTCTAGTATAAATAGGAACTCTTGTCTTCTTTTCTATTACGTCGAAATAGAGCTTTTGTTTACAGTCGAGTAATCTCCTGAAACCCGGGCCCTGACGTCAACAATTAACGCGTTCCTAGTTGAATTATCCTGGCGTGTTAATTAGGCTACCCATTACAACTCCACAAACCCTAACCCTAATCACCATCCCACACGGCCGCCGCCCCTCACATCCCCCTCACGGTCGCCGCCCCTAATTCCACTGCGTCTTCCCCTATCGCCGCCGCGCCTCCACCAGTCCGCCGGTAATCACGGTGTCTCCGACTTCCTATAGTCCGCCGCCACCCATTTTCACTTTCGAAGAGTTGCTTTGCCCTACTATGCGTTCATCGGATCCTTGACAACATCTTGTAGTCTTTCCGTCGGGCAAGGTTACATCATTTAGCCTCCTTCAAAAGGAAAAAGGGGGGAGCCTCGTTCTTACTCGAGTTCGAGTGAGTAGCAGATGACTCGGACGAATCATTGGAAACCATTTCCAGAATAGAAAGGGGAGGAAATCGAAAAGCAATTTTTTGAGAAGCCTAAGAGAGCCTACCAGATCAGAGAGCAAAGGGAGAAGATGAAGCAAAACCGTCAGAACTTAATTCGGATTTATGGAGGGAATCATCAGGTCGCAGAGACGTCCCATCGTGCTGCAGGATTATCGCCACGTAGCCCTCGCCTGTCGCGCCCAGATCGGAGGGTGGAGATCATGTGGAAGGGAAGTTGTTTGGACTTCCGATTTGCAGCTACCTTCAGCCCAAAACAACTTGGGGCTATTGTTGGGCCTAACATGCTCCAAAGGAATCGATACAAGTAGATTGGGCCAAGGTCCAAGCAAAGAAGAAGGCCGGAAGAGACTAGAGAGAAGCGTCGGACACTCCTCGAACACATGGGATCCGACCAGCTCCGAAGATTTCGCCTAGAGCATTAATTGCTCAATCAAAGGCAAACGGTAGACACATTGAGTACAAGATTGCGATGACATTCAAGAGGGATCTCGGAGATCACGCATGGAATAAATGGAGAATATTACGAAGGTAGTAACGGACGAAAGAAGAAGATACCATAAATAGACCACGAAGAAACGATCGAGAAAAAACACGTCCTCGGGCAACACTCATTCACTCAGTTCTCCAAAAAGCTTACAAGCACATCCGCTCTCACTCGAATCCCCTGGGATACTACCCGATCATAGCCGGTCGAATCATCAGAACCGCCTGTCGAACAGGACTTGATCCCTTACTCTTCAAGGATAAGTTGTACATCGATCCGATTCTGTCATCATTTGATCAATATACCATATTACAATTTTGCATCTATTCTTTACGTGGTTGATTGTTTATTTGGTTTGGATTTATTTTATATTATCCGATCGACTCGTTACCCCGTCTAAGGCGATTTAGGTCGATTGATCTTTTCGCCCCAAAACAGCAACCACGATTTACAGGAACTAGTTGTGAATGTTTATTGTGAAGAGAATTGATTACATGTCGAGTACTGACTAGTTGTTAAGTATTGTATGTATCCTGGTTAATTCCTATGCTTACTGCTGCTATTGAATTCAATCTTGATAGTTTCTTGGTTATTTGATAGTTAGGGTTACCAGGACTAGTTGGACTGATAACTATTTCAGAATAGGGACAAGAATATTCATTGGTAGGAATTGGAGATAATCTAGGATCAACCAATCAAACTGAATGGTGGATATTTGTCTGGCTAAGTTACTTCTCACCAATTGATTACACCTTTTGCTTTGATTTACTTTGTTTATGTGACAACAAACCAAAACCCCCCTTTAGTTACCTTTGGCATACAACCTTTTGCACTTAGAAAGATTGCTACCTCTCTGTGGGATTCGACCCTTGCTTGCCTACTATACTTAGTTAGGTTTTTGAGGATTACTTTGATAGGCATAATGACTTTAGCCTCGTCACCCATTCCGCGTGATCAAGGCCATAGGAGACAATGCCTATCAACTCGAGCTCCTAGCCAACTATGGAGTCCATGCGTCTTTCAACGTCTCGGACTTGACACCTTACGTGGAGCCTGAGTTTGATGATGGTGAAGCGGGGATGCTTCACAGCTAAGTAGGGGAGGGTGATGTAACCATGCCCTCCATGACGGCCACAGAAGATGAGCAAGCCATGAGCCTACACTCAGAAGGCCTAGTGACAAGATCGAGAGCCAAGGCCATCGCCGACGTTGTGTAATCTCTCATCGCTCGCGTCATCGCTGGCCAAGGTACACCCGAGACCGAGCCTAGACTCCAAGTCATCGCTACCATCGGCATCGCAGAGACAAGCCCATCGCTATCAGCAACTGACGCGCCCACTGCCGAGCCCAGTCTTCCCTGACGTCGCCGCCGCTCCTAGTGTCCGCGTCCCATGCCTCGCCGCCACCGGCTAAGTCATTTAGAGGTTTATTTGCCTCGTTTTAGACATTGCTATTTTGAGACATTTCTATCTTTGTTATTTACTTGTTTTAGAAAGTTTCCATTTATAGTCATTTCTATTTTTAGGGTGTGTGCCCAGTGCATGTTGCATGGGCTACCCCACTAGGCTCGACTCGGCCCATTCGAGTCTCGCCTCTAGTATTTAAGTCAAACTTATGTCTTGTTATTGTTTTACGTTCAATTTAATCAAGGGTCAATTACCGGAAACCACCCGTCCAATAGGCCATATTGCCAGAAACCACCCGGATAACGACTATTTACCGTAAACCACCTGTATATCCATCTCCGTCCAACACTTACCACCCTACCCCACTCTCCGTCCAGTAGATCGTTAACGTGCTTTCATGCGCGTATAAAATTCATGTATATACGTATATCTCTATGTATTGAAGTCGAGAAGGTTAAACATCACTGAAGAAGACAAGTTCGTGAGAGATTGGGGGCTTGAAGAAGGCTGATTCGAGTGCCATCGAAGAACACAGAATCCCCAGCTCGTTTTAGGGCTTTTGCAAAGTTGAAGACAAAGTGGAAGGATTTGGCTTTCTGAGAGGAATTCGACATCGAAGAAGGCGAATCTGAGTGAAGGTTAGTAGTATTCGTTCCCTAATTCAAATTTTCGATTGAATTTAACTGAGCTAGGGGTTTGGGGGATTGAAGGTTAATCTTTTCAGCTAATTGATTTAGGGCTTTATAGTGCGATTAATTTAGGGGTTTTTGGGGAGCTTTTTCTTCTGATTTTGAAGTGGGCTTTTTAGGTAGTATGGAATAGCTTTGGATCCCATGATTTTGCTTTGTCTGTTATCTCCTCTTCACGTGTAGGAAAAAGCTATATTATTGAGAATCTTACAGAACTGGCTTTGTATGGAATAGTTTGATTGTTTTACTAGAAAGATTCTCTGCATTGTTATATGTGGTATTCCTACATATTAAAAGTTGGAAAATGAAGTGGGGACATTAAGTTAGTTTTTGGGGAAAATGAAGTGGGGGTATTCAATTATATGTTATAGTTGGGACCCAAATAAATGCATCTCTAACCATTGAATTCTGTATTAATTGTGCACCAATGGCAGATATGGACATCAAATTTAGGGTTATGTATGGTGGTGCATTTTACAAATCAAAAAAGAATGAAGTCTGCTACAGAAAAGGAAAGGTGCATTCCTATGCTAATGTTGATCCAGATCTTTTGTCCAAAGTAGTCATGGAAAGTATGTTTATGGAAGATGTTGGGTTGGTAAATATTAGGGAGATCTGGTTCTTAGAGCCTGGCAAAAAAATTGACAATGGACTTAGGTTACTTGATAATGATAGGACTATAATGGAGTGTGTTGATGCAATTGGGAAAGATCAGATTATGCACTTGTATGTGGTCCAAGGTGAAGAGGTTAGTCCATCTGACTTGAAAAGCTCAAGTACACAGCCCATGTCTTTGTATGTTGTTATATACAACCCACCTCTTAGTGATGCTCAGACCACACAAAACTCCAACACACCTCAACCAAGTGAGAGAGAAACCCTACAAACTCCTTCCCTTGAGACTAGCCACCACACTCCCTTAGTAGAATTACATACCCTTTCAGATGGAGATTGTGATTCTGTGGGAGATGCAGATTTAGAACCAGATGACTTTGTTGAGCAATATCCATCAGGTGAAGGTCAACCTGATTCAAACACTGATTCAGACAAAGGAGATGTGCTAGGGAGGGAGAGTTCTTCATCAGGTAGTGATTTTGGATTTGTTGAGAGTGAAGATGAAGATGATGACTTGTTTGAGCAAAATGTTGATCCAAGTGTGTCTGATGTAAGAGATGGATTAAGAGATGGTAGCTTAAAGCTAGGGTGTGGTGATGCAGAGGTGGTGGATGATGACATTTCTATGGATGATTCTGATGAATTAAAAAGCCTTAGTGATTATGATGGTGCTCCAAGGAAAAGGTATCCCCATTTCAATGCTCTTACAGATTTCAGGAAAAAAATTGAGTTCAAGGATGGAATGATTTTTGGATCAAATGAGATTTTCAGAAAAGCATTAAGGCAATACTCTATAGAAAATGGTGGGGACTACTATTACCTTCACAATGACAAGACTAAAATATCTGCATACTATAAGAATAAGTGTGAGTGCAGTATGAAACATGCTAGGAAGAAGTGTGTGTGCAAGCAAATTCAGTGTGGTTTTAGGGCTTGTGCTAGGAAGATGGACCCTGTTGGTAGTTTTCAATTGAAGTCATGGAAAGGGAAGCATGATTATGGATGGCAGCATAAGAACACAAAGCTCACATCCCAGTGGCTAGTTGAGAGGTACATTGAGCATTACAGAGATGACCCTGATTGGAAGCTTACAACTTTCATGAATATTGTTAGAAGGGACCATAATGTCCACATGTCTTACAATCAAGCATGGAAATCAAGGTTAAGGGCAATGATCATGACTCAAGGTGATGCTAGGGCTCAGTATGGAAGAGTTTGGGATTATGCATCAACTTTGAAGAAGTGGAATCCAGGCTCATCAGTGTTTGTGAAAGTTGATACTCAAGATCCAGAGAAACCTGTGTTTGAGAGACTATATGTGTGCTTGAAAGCTTGTAAGCAGGGCTTTCTACAAGGTTGTAGACCAATCATAGGGATTGATGGATGTCATCTTAATGGTGCATACACTGGACAAGTGTTTGTTGCAGTGGGAAAGGATGGGAATGACAACCTATTTCCCATAGCTTATGATGTAGTTGAAGCAGAGAGGAAAGACACATGGCAATGGTTCCTGGAGCTCTTGCTAAGGGATGTTGGAGCATGCAATCCAGCATTCATATCTGATAGACAAAAGGTAAAAATTCCTTGAATTTAAATTTGATTCAGTGTTGAATAATTGACTAATACATGACTATTTTGACTACAGGGTTTAATGGAAGCACTACATGATCTAGTCCCAATGGCAGAGAAGAGAGTTTGTGTGAGGCATTTGTATCAGAATGTGAGGTCCCAATGGGCAGGCAAGGTAATCAAGGATGCAATATGGGCAGCTGCTAGGGCATGTACTGAGGCAGATTTCATTGGGCCTATGGAGGATATCAAATCACTGAATCTGGATGCATATGAGTACTTGGTGAAGTCAGATCCTAAAACTTGATCTAGGCATGGGTTCAAGCATTACACAAAATCTGACATGCTGCTTAACAACATCTGTGAGTCATTTAATTCCTACATACTGCCTGCTAGAGAGAAGCCAGTGTTGAGCATGTTTGAGTGGATTAGGAGAGCTTTGATGAAGAGGTTTGCCACCAAAAAACAAGGTATGCTCAACTATGTGGGATTGTTCACACCTAAGGCAAATAAGCTTATAGAGTTAGCCAAACAGGAAGGCTCAAGGAACTGTATTGCATTTTGGGGTGGAGGAGAGAGCTTTGAGGTTGACCACTTTGGAAAGACTTATGTTGTTAACTTGGAGACAAAGAGCTGTGGCTGTAATAAGTGGGATCTCACTGGCATCCCATGTCTTCATGCCATGTGTTGTATAATGAAGGACAGGCGCCCAGTAGAAGAGTTTGTTGATCCAGTCTACACTAAGGAGAGATATCTTCTTGCTTATAGCCATATCATCCATGCCATGCCAGGTGAATCTCAATGGGAGAAGACTGACTACACTCATCCAGAACCACCTAAGTTTATAGTACAACCTGGTAGACCCAAGAAAAACAGAAGAAGGGAAGCAGGTAAACAGCAGCCAGGAAAGAAAATAAGGATTGGAGGTCCTAGAAATTGCTCAAACTATGGACAACAAGGACACTACAAGAATAAGTGCAAGAATGCCAAAAACGGTCCTTCACCACCAACAATATCCACGAACACTAGAGGAAGACCTAAGAATCCAAATAGGTTGAAAATTGGCTCCCAAAAAAGGAAGTACAACAAAAAGGTAAGTTCACCCTACTTGGCTACCATCCTTACTATTTCACATTACTAATTTTTTTTCCACTTGAAAAGGTCCATGCAGATAGCTCACAAGCTGGTTCACAAGGAGGAAGTGAAGTCGGCTCACAGGGAGGCAATACTGGTGGTAGTCAAGTAGGAGGGTCAGCATGTGGCTCAGCAGGTGGCTCACAAGGAGGCTCAGCAGGTGGCTCATAAGGAGGAAGCACTCTGGCATTCACTCCTGGAGCATGCAGCCAGTCAAATGCAACCAAGCCATATCTGACTGTCAGAGCTCCAAAGAAGAAAGTTATTACCTCATTGAATCAACTCAAGCAGGCAGTCAGGCGTTCACCAAGGAAGCTTTCTAAGGATGGAAGTTCAGTTGCTCGTTAAGAAGAAAGTTATTACCTTATTGTTATATGTGGTTTTCCTTTTGCCTTTGTATTGTTGTTTTATGACAGTGTTGGTATGTGGTGTTTTGGTTTGGTGTTTGCTGGATGGCTAAACTATGCAACTTCTTACACAATGTTGACTTGCTGCAGTGTTGTAATTATGCTCAACTGTGTGCACATGGATGCTTAAGCCTGTATGGCTCTTTTGTATGAATGAAACCAATGTTTTAGATCTCTTGTTTATGTCAATATGTGTTGCATTTCATAAATTGTCAAGCTTAGCATTTCTACTGTCATAAATTGTCAAGCTCAGCATTTCTATAGTTCAGTAAACCTGCATCACAATTTATGACAGCTTGTCTACTGTCATAAATTGGGTTATAGATCACTTGCTGCGGTGTTGTAATTATGCAACACAATTTATGACAGCTTGCTGGAAAGATTCACTTGCTGTAGTGTTATAGATCACTTGTTGTAGTGTTCTACTATCATAAATTGTCAAGCTTTCATAAATCCAACTGAAAGACACAAGACATTCATCACATTCATCACAACAGTTGTCATAAATCATGTCAAGTTGTCATAAATCCAACTGAAAGACACAAGACATTCATCACATTCATACAACAGTTGTCATAAATCCCATACAATCTCTATTACAACAATTTAGATCAACAACATCAGAAGTACAACATTCACAAAAAACAAACACATCACACAAACAACTATTAGGCTACATTTATGTGGCTGCTTCTGTTTGTCCATCAATGCTTGACACTTCACTTTCAAGGCTTCATTCTCAATCTGGTACAGTGTAACAGATTCTTGCAGCTTCTCATTCTCAAGTTCCACCCTCTTCTTATCTTTCAACAGCTTCCTAATCACATATATATCTCTTGCACTGTATTCATCATCCCTCCACCTAAAGAAGTTGCATTTGCTCTTTGTGGCATACATTGGACACCCCCAAAATCTCCTCCCATAATTAAATTATGTTTGTGCAGTTGACTCTTTAACCAAGTGACCACAATAACATACCATTTGTTGTGAGTTAGACATAGCTGAGGAGGAAGAGCTTGAATTTGACATATTCACCTGTAATTCAAGTACTAATTAAATCGAAGCAAAATCATGGGATCCAAAGCTATTCCAAAGCTATTCCATTTTCTACTGTCATAAATTTGACATATTCACTTGAATTTGACATATTTACTGTCATAAATTTGACAGTAAAATTCAATCGACTTCAATCAAAAATTCCAAAGCTATTCCATATTCACTTGAATTCCATTTTCTACTGTCATAAATTTGACCCTAGCTCAGTAAAATACAATCGAAAATTCGAATTAGGGATCGAATAACACTAACCTTCACTCGGATTCACCTTCTTCAATGTCGAATTCCTCTCAGAAAGCCAAATCCTTCCACTTTGTCTTCAACTTCGCAAAAGCCCTAAAATAATTTGACGATTCTGTGTTCTTTGATGGTCCTCGAATTCGCCTTCTTCAAGACCCCATTCTCTCACGAACTCGTCTTCTTTAGTGTCGTTTAACCTTCTCGACTTCAATCTCTCACGAACTCGCCCAACTTCCTAGAGATTCTTAAGTGTTCTAAGAGTTTGATTTGGGGGGGGGGGGAATTTTGAAGCTGTAATAAATAAAAGAGGTAAAGATTCTTATTATTTTGGGCTAAATACATAGAGATATACGTATATACATGAATTTTATACGCGCGTGAAAGCACGTTAACGATCTAATGGACGGAGAGTGGGGTAGGGTGGTACGTGTTGGACGGAGATGGATATACGGGTGGTTTACGGTAAATAGTCGTTATCCGGGTGGTTTCTGGCAATATGGCCTATTGGACGGGTGGTTTCCGGTAATTGACCCTTTAATCAAAGCTTAAGTCGAGTGATAATTCCTCCTTCCTTTGATCGGACGTCAACCTATCTCTAGCTTCGCATCCCCTTCACCCGCCGCCGACGCTACGACATCGCTTGGAATCCTTCAAGCAAGTCTTCCTTCACATCTCCCTTCACTCCGCCGCCAATGCTACGGCAAGGCTTGACCTTCAAGCCATCTATCCAAACCATCAAAACATCACCATCCATCCATCGCTTTCATCGCCACCACTATCGCACCCGCTATCGCACCCACTCAATCGTTGCCGCCGTCGCTAGCTCCATCGCTTGTGACATCCACTTTGCCATCGCTATCGCCGTCGCCACCGAACCCACCATCGAACCCAGTCTATCGCTCACCATCGCCCTCACCATCGTTGTCTTGACACCCATCTTGACACTCGTCGTCGTTGCTGCCGAGAAGCCCATACACTCACCACCGGGTTCGCCATCGGCAACCACCGTGTCCGATAACCTCAAAAAATACTATTCACATTGCCACCGCTTGTCAAGCTTTCATGCAATTCATCAAGGGTTTCCCCAAGGTTTCCACGACAACCTTGACAAACAAGACTTGTGACTTCTCGCCCAAGACTAGGTCCAAAAGTGTCACCTTTGACAAGTGTGATCGTCATCGGAGGCAAGAACACATCAGTATGTGAGCGGTAAGAATGATGCTAGACTGTATAAGATCCCGCATGAAATGGAAATCAATCTCGATGTGCTTCGTGCGTTTGTGAAATACCGGATTAGAAACAATGTACAGGGCAGCTTGACCATCACAGTATAGGCGCATAGGGAGAGAGTGAGACATACCGAGAGATTGGAGGAGAGATTTGAGCCATAATAGCTCACTGCAGGCGGCAACCATCGCCCTATACCCGGCCTCAGCAAACGATCTCAAAACTATGGGTTGTTTCTTCGTCTTCCAAGAGATAGTAGAGTTTCCTTGGAGGACAAAGTACCCCGTTATAGATCGACGAGTGAATGGGTATGAGGCCTAGTCAGAGTCACATAAAGCATTCACCTGAAGGGAACTCAAAGCAGAGAGCATGAGACATTGACTCGAATGTCCTTTGAGATAGCGAAGGACTCGGAGAGCAGCGTCCCAATGGTCAGTCTTGGGAGACTGCATAAACTGAGCCAAGGTATGAACAACAAAGCATATTTCTAGACGAGTGATAGTCAAGTAAATTAGATGACCTATGAGGCGCCGATAGCGATCTGGGGAAGCAAGAAGCGGACTAGCAGAGGTTGCTAGTTGATGATGTTGCTCCGTCGGAAAATCGTTTGGCTTAGAGCCCAATAGACCTGCTTCAGACAGAATATCGAGAGTATATTTCCGTTGAGACAGAAAGATACTTGTAGGACCACGGGCAATTTCAATCTTAATGAAGTACTTCAAAATACCTAAGTCCTTCATGTAAAAACATGTGCTCAAGTACTGCTTGAAACAAGCTATGGTTGTGGGCTCGTTCCCTGTAATGATAAGATCGTCGACGTACACCAGAACCTGTAGAGTGACATTCTGGCAACGTAAAGAAAAGGGTGAGTAGTCCGCCCTACCCTGATGGAAGTTATAGTTGCGCAGAGTAGTTGCAAGCTTTGCTAACCAGTTCCGGGGAGCCTGTCGGAGTCCATAAAGAGACTTCTGCAACCGACATACTTGCCCTGGAGTAGCACCGTAGAAACCTGGTGGCAGTTTCATGTAGACCTCCTCCTCTAGGTCTCCATGAAGAAAATCATTGTGAACATCCATCTGATGGAACTCCCATCTCATAATAGCAGCAACTGAGAGAAAGACACGAACATAAATTATCTTAGCGACGAGAGCAAAAGTCTCGGTAAAGTCAACACCTTCAACTTGGCGATTGCCCAGAACAACAAGTCTAGCTTTGTGACGCTCAATGGTGCCATCAGACTTGTACTTGACCTGAAAGACCCATTTACAGCCAATGGGATGCTTACCAGCCGGAAGAGATGTAAGACGCCATGTGTGATTTCGCTCAAGAGCCTCAATCTCAAGGCGCATAGCCTCACGCCAAGAGGCGTGACGATTTGCCTCAACAAACGACGATGGTTCCACATTGGCGGTAAGCCAGTAACTGTAGGTAAGAAATTAGCGTGTTTGGCAATAAAGTTAGCACATGAGACATAGGTTGCGATAGGATACCTGGTGCCGGACCGAGAGGGCTGTTGGGCGGGTGAGGAGAGCAATGGCGGGGGGTCTATGTGGCAAACAGTGCGGCACACAAAATCTCAAAGCAAGACTGAAGGTTGGCGTGTGCGATCACCCCTACGAGCTGTGGGAGGAGCGACAGGCGGTGCGACAACCTGAGATGGGGACGACGGAGGGGATGAGCTGGGGTCCAGAGTGAGACTCCCCATGTCGTCAAAGCCGGCAGTAAGAACCGGAGATGGCGGCAGAACATCGTCATAGACAACCGGCCTAGGCGTCTGCGCAGGCAGTGTAGAAGAAGGTGAAATGTCCGGCGAGGCGTAAGGAAAGGTGTCCTCAAGGAAGACCACATCTCGGATAATAAATGTTGTCCGAGCTTCCAAATCGTAAAGACGCCACCCATGTTTGTCATGTGGGTAGCCGAGGAAGACGCACTTGCGACTTCTGGAAGCAAACTTGTCCCAATGACGAGGAATTTGGGATGCATAGCACAAACACCCAAAACCCGAAGATGCGTGAAGGATGGCACTTTGTCAAAGAGAAGTTCATAAGGAGTCCGGCCCTAAAGCAGAGGAAATGGCATTCGGTTGATGAGATAAGTCATCGTGAGGATGCAGTCACCCCAGAAAGAGATAGGTAAGCTTGCCTGAAAGCGCAACGCTCGCGCGACGTTGAGGATGTGGCGGTGCTTCCTCTCAATGCGGCCATTCTGTTGAGGAGTATATGGGCAACTTGTCTTGAAGGAAATGCCCTTGGCTGCAAAAAACGACCGAAGTTTCATAAACTTGGTACCATTGTCGGCTCTAACACGTTGAACTGATGTGTCAAACTGAGTACTCACAAATGCGCAGAAACGCTCAAGGAGAGACGGTACTTCAGACTTGGTGATCATTAAGTAGACCCATACAGATCTAGAGTAATCATCTACTATTGTCAAAAAATAATGTGCCCCAACAGAGGACGTGTGACTATAAGGTCCCCAAACATCGCAATGAATAAGCTGAAACAATTTTTCTGCTTTATTGAAACTTAGAGGAAAAGATGAACGAGGTTGTTTAGCCTTAAAACATGTGTCACAGGCGATCACATGCTTGAGTCTAGAACTAGAACTAGAAATAATAGTAGAGATAGATGACAACACAGAGTCAGACGAATTTCCCAATCTTTGATGCCATAAAGTAGATGAGCAGGTAGTAGACGCACGACCAACACGAGCAGCAGAGTCCAACGCTCTAAGCGAATAGACCCCGCTAGATTGCTCACCCGCTCCAATCAACGTCCTTGAATGCAAAGTCTCTCGGTAAGAGTGGCAACACATGGCAAGTCCATAGTTAACTTAGCCAATGAGATTAAATTGCACTGTAAGCATGGGTTATAAATCACATCAGTAAGTAAAACATCAGCAAATGTCATAGTCCCAACATGGACATCAGTAGATAGGTTTCCATCAGGCAACAAAATAGAAACCGAAGAAATGGGTTGAAGACTTGTAAGAAGCGCCTTTTCCCCCGTCATGTGGTAGGAGGCGCCGGTATCTAGTATCCATGGCAAAGACAGCTTACCGGATAGCTTGTCATGAGAGGAAGAAGTTCCAAAATTTTGCAGCATATTTAGGGCTTGGTTCCACTGATCGTGTGTGATCGTTGGCCCAAGTGCTTGACGGTCTTGATCAGTGTAAGTGCGGTTACCGAGGGTAGTAGATGGTGGTTGCACAACATTGGCCACGCCTTGGCGACCACACCCACGGCCTTCAGTCAGAGGAGTCCCATGCCCACGGCCCGTAGAAGGCGGTTGCTGGACGTTCGAAGTCGAAGAAGACTACAAAGAGGGAGCATCTTTGACCCACTCCGGGAACCCGTGAAGCCGAAAACAAGTAGGTTGATCATGGCATGTACGACCGCAGTGAGTGCAAACAAGTGACTTTCGATCAACCGTATATGCGCTAGATGGTGGACGACGCACCGAGAATGCTATGGAATCCCCGAAAGTCTCGCGAGTCCGAACAATTGTTTTGTGACGTTCCTCTTGAATCACCAAAGCATAGACCCGATTTAGAGGCGGTAATGGGTCTCGTGCCATGATGTTCGAACAGGTTGTGCTAAAAGAAGCAGCGTCGAGACCAAGCAGAAATTGGTGAATTCGTTCTTCCTCCCTCTCCTTGTTGAGCAAAGCTTTCAACTGGCAGGTGCACTTACCACAAGTGCAAGCATGAGGTGGAACATATATAGCCAATTCATCCCAAAGCTTTTTGAGTGAACCGAAATAAGCGGCCACAGATTGGCCATTCTGACGACAACCATCAATATCTGAGCGGATTTGGAGTAGACACGAACCATTCCCAACAGAGAATCGTTGTCCTAGATCGTCCCAAAGCTCCTTGACATTGTCGTAGTAGGTAATAGGTGATCGAAGTAGCGGATCGATCGTTTGAATGATCCAACCGACAAGCATTGAGTTAACACTTATCCAGTCTTCATGTTCCGTAGTGACCGCAATAGGTTTGGGAAGAGTACCATTGGCGAAGGCAAGTTTGCGCTTGGCTCGTAGCGAGTTGCGCATAGCAGTAGACCATTCTTGGTAATTATCCCCTTTGAGAATCACCAGACTAATAGTGACGCTCGGGTGATCGGGGCGGTGGAGGTAATACGTCGAGGTGACGTCTAAAGCGCCACGTTTGGGGTCGGTCGTCATCAGGAAGAACGATGATGATAGTGGCGGAAGCGTGAAGAGATGCAACGACGGCTGCTAGGGCAGAGAAAAAAAATCTGTTGTGTTTAGATTAGGCTAGATGGCTTCAATACCATGATAATTTGAGAGAGGCAAGTAGATTGGGAAAAAATTCCTTGTGTTATTAGGGCAGAAGAGGTTATAATATATATTAGAGAGAAACTTATCCTCCAAGCTATACAAGTATATCAATATGGAAAGATAGAATATGATAATATAAACATATAATCTCTAATAGAACATTTATGCAAAGCCATCATGTTAAGCCCCCACGAGCTTCAACTCCAAGGTCATTTTTTTGTCGACTTTCATTTTTCATAAGTCAATTTCAGCCCCGATAAGTTTTGTCGTCACCAAATGCATTTGGAGGTGCCGCTTCAGCTTCTCAGCCTAAGGATCCGCTTAGATTCCGTTTAAAATACATTATCTTGTATTAAATTAATGACTTAATGCATTAAATCGGGAGATCCAAAGAGACTCAAAGCCTCACCTTTAGCTCGTTTAAGCCTTAAAAAATCCTACCAAATGGGCCCGTAAAGAGTCAACTAAGGGTTCGTTCGATAAGTAGTGAGTAAAACCGAGTGGAAGTGAAAGAAAGTGGAAGTAATAGTTGAAGTGGAAGTAGTAGTTGAAATGAAAGTACGAGTTGAAAGGGAAGTACGAGTTGAAGTTAGAAAATAACATGTTCGATAAGTAGTAATTTAAACGATTTGAAGTTAGGTATTTGTGGTGTGTAATTATCAAAAAGGGTATTAGTATAAGGAACAAATGGAGATCAACAAGGACAAAATGAAGATTGTCTTCCACTTCCACATGAATAGTAACTTACCATGGGGGAGGCGAGGGTAAGGAAATTGGCAGTAAGGGAGTTGAAGTTGCAATTCCCTCCACTCCCTTCCACTTCCCTCCACTCTCTTCCACTCCATGTCAACCACTTATCGAACGGGCCACCTTGTACGGTAAGAGAGATGAAAGAGGAACTTCAACCAGCTTCCTACTCCACTTCCATCCAACCGAACTCCACTTCCATCCAACCGAACAAGCCCTAAGACTACCATGCGTGTACAATCCTACCTCTATATCTATGTGGTTAATTATGTAAGTTTTTTTTTCTCGGTAGACTTTGTTTGTGGTATTAGAATTGCACACGTCATTATTGATGATTATGATTATGCTCGACTGGCCGGTGGCTTGGATTGTCTATTTCTTAAGAGTGTTATGAATTTATGATAACTAGCTTAGTTTATGTGTCGTGTACGGGGCCTAGGTAAAATTTGATATTAATAAAATATTTAATTATTAAAAATATATCGATTTCACATTTCTAAAACAATGATTTTGCATCTAATTAGTGACATTATAAATGAAGTTAAAATAAATATGATAATATTTCAAAATCTATACTAATAATCAATTAATAACGATCAATGTAATTTCGTACATACATAATATATTGAATCATGTCATATACCTAAAAATAAATGAATTTAAAAGAAAATTTGAATAAAATGTGACTAATTAAATGGAAAAATTAAAAAGAGAATATTCGAAAAATACCAATATATTCTATCTAATATGGGAACCAGGATCAAATGTTAATAGTCTATATGTTGAAAAGAAAATCAAGATCATATCTAAAATATCTTATATAATAATAATAATAATAGGAAAAAAATAATTTAGTGATGTGTCACGATGTGGAGTAGACATGCGAAAAAAAATCATATAAATCAAGGCTTCAAACCAAAAGTGGTCTTAATTATATTTTATTTTAGTATTATATAGTAGATTATACATCAATGCTTCAAACCAATCATAAATTAGAAATAGGTGTGACAAATAATTTATAAGATATGATATACAAAGTCCCTTAAACTATTTAAATTAATTTTGAAATAATGTTGTTCCACTAATAATAAATATCTACTTAATTTTTTTGAAATATTTGAATACTATTAATTAAAGAAACAATTAAATTCTCCTAATATATTAATATATCATTTATATGAGATATTTATGATTAGATTAAATTTAAATCTAGAAAAAAATAACAAAAAATAATTTTGATTTAGATATTGTGTTGCAAATAAATATTAATTAAAAAATACATGAGTTTTGATATGAGTTTTAGTTTATTTGGGAAGTATTCGCTATAGATATGATGTTTCTCAATCTTTGATTTTATCACATATGATTTATTTACTATGTTTTTTTACAAAAAGTCATTTTAACCAAATGTTTTGACATATCATGCCGATTAGGTAAAATAAAAAATAAGTTAGTAGTGTCAAAACTTATTCTGGTTAATTAAGAACCGTAAGCAAAAATGGAGAATTACGAAATTGAAAGAAAAAAATAATAATAAATCTGATATCCTAAATTAGTTTTAGATATTGTATTTTCAATCTCATATTGTATATTTTTTAATTATTTTTTTGAAAAAATAGTTATAACTTATAACCAAAACTCATGATCTTCGATTTTTTACAACTTTTGTTTAGTTTACAATCATATATTATGTAGCAATTAGCTACCTTGATTCTTACCAATTCTGAGTTGATAAGTGGAATTTTTTGGATTTGTTATCGTTTGTGATTAGTTTGTAATCTTAATTTGTAACTGATTTGTACTCTTTGTGAATGATTTGTTTTTACAATAGAAAAATATTAGTGCTAAATATAGAATAAAAATATTTGATATATAACTAATTTTATTTAAAAAAGATAAAATGACATGTGACAATTTTACTATGATAGTGTCATGTGGCGTAGTTAGGTTCTAGTTTAGTATATATACAGTAGATTAATATACTATTATTCTACTATATATCAAAATGTATAAAGAGGCAAAACTAAAATACATGAAAGAGACAATACCTGCTCACAAATGATATTGTATATTCTCTCAAGAAAAGATGAGGTTTTGGTGGTCTAACACGATAAATTATATGATTTATAATGAGAATATATTGTATGAAACCATAACACTATAATTAAAAGATAATACCATGATAAAAAAAATTATCTAATTTTTTTTTTAAAATCGTTGATTATATATAATATTCTCATAATTTTTTCTTTCCTGATAAAAAAAATCTTACTTGTTCTTTAAGCTTTATGGTTGTTGACAAACTATCTAAAATATATATATATATATCTTGTTTGTATTTAAATAATTGTTTAGTGGATGTATATAATATTATTTTAATCTTTTTTTTTCTAATAAACAAAAAGATCTTACTTGTTCTTTAAGCTTTATGATTGCTGATCTTGTACCCAATTTGAGAACTTTTTCTTGTGATACCCCGTATTTTTGTAAGGTTATTTTGGGAATTTTGGAATTTTCCCGAGTACCCGTTGTGTACGTCGGATTTAATACAGAGAGTTTGAGACATTCTGTAATGTGCTCTGTATCTGTAATATTTTTCTCAGTGAAATAATATATACAGACGACATGCCTTGGATTTTAATATTTGTTCGCGTACGATAATTTTTATCCCGGGTTAATGTCATGTTCGTTCAAAGCTGAACGGGCGGGAAAAGCTGGTCACGGCGACCGCCGTCGCGGGATCCAAGTACGGCGATCGCCGTACAGTCACGGCGCCCGCCGTCCCAATGCTCGAGGTGGTAGTTGGCGTGTCAGGCTTCGGCGGCGACCGCCGTAAATTACGGCGCCCGCCGTAATTGCCACCGTCGTTGTCCGGAGGTTTTTGCCCGATGGTCGCCGGCGTGATTCTGGCAAGCGCCGAACTAGCTTCGTAGGCCCATCTTCGTGCTCCCGATGCTTTGGCTATAAAAGGAGGTGTTGGGGAAGGGATTTGAGCCATCCCAAACACCGAACCTCTGCCAAATTTCTATGTCGTCGGAGTCGTGTTTCGCCGGAGTTCGGAAGCTCTCGTCGGTGTCATTTGGTGGTGTTTCCAGAAGCCCTTTAGAAGCCTTTTGGTTGCCTTTGGAGGTCAGAACCCAAGCAAGGCGGAAAGGGGTCGAAACGCGCATCGTTTTGGTGAGATTTTCTCTCATTTTCGTCGTCTGAGTTCTTCACGGCGACCGCCGTGTTCTTCACGGCGCCCACCGTGATGAACTGCGGCGACCGCCGTGTTCTTCACGGCGCCCGCCGTGATGAACTGCGGCGACCGCCGCCAAGAACGGCGACCGCCGCCAGTGCCCAGAATGCCTTCGTGGCTTTGGCTTGGTTGGTTGTCGTCGTGACGTCTTTCCTTTCGTTCTCTTTCGTCGTTTTTAGATTCGTACTGTGGTTATGTCGGATCTAACTTAGGGTTCCTTTTATGGGTCGACTCGAAGGTCGTTGTGCTGTCGGAACTATACCCGTGTCGAGCCCAGAATCCAGTTGTCGTCGTTAGGCTATTCAGCGGATTAAGGCAAGTGGTGGTTCGCTCTTGCTCATTCGTTCCATATTTACATTAATTATCAGTAGTTTATCTGAGTAATTAATTTGGAATGAATACTCTGTTTGTCTGGAAACGGTTTTGGTAAACTGTTTTGAAAATCATATAATAGGTTGTATATCTGTTAGAACAACGCTATTATCTGTGATCGCCTTTCGGGCCTTTATGTGGATTTATCATGTAACTGTTGTTGTGCTGTAACTGTTATTTAGCACTGTTAGATAGGAACGTTACTCGGACTCGGTCCAGTCGTTTCTTTATAATCTGATATCGGGGTGGCTCGTCTCCATCTGGTACTATTCTAAGATCATGATCGGTCTCTTTCACAAGTGTGTAGAGGCAGGACACTTAGTTGGTGTCACAAACCTTCCGGTGTACGTCACTCTCGACGAAACGTATACTAAGATGTGTCATCCCACTGGTGGGGTACACATGTAAAAGTCTAATAACGTGATGCGTGTTTTTGAAACATAAATCAGATAAGTGCTACTCGACGCACATAATTAATAAACCTTCGGCAAGTAGTACATCTAAGTTATAGTGCAGCTAGGAAAACTCGTCCCGACTTTGATCATAGTATGTTCTCTTTCCAATCTGGATTCGCTGTATGCGATGAGGTTGGTCGTGAACCGAAGCATCTCAGTCAACTTTTAAATCATTGTTGTATGATGCTGTAAACATTCCAGATTTATCATACTTCTTTAAAGACTCAATCCCTTGGAGCCTCTTTTCGAGTCGATTTCTGTAAAGATTCAGTCTTCTAGAATCTTCTCTTGTGCATACCTCTTGTTTATTCCAGTAGGAGTATGATGGTTGACTATTGTCATCGATTATTATTCGAGAAGCGATGAGTCTAACCTAATGCGACTGCTTCGAACCATTCTGCTTTGTACCCTTGCTAGTCTATTCAAGTAGACTAACCCACGAACTTTGTTCTCCGCATGTGGGTTGGTGTCATCCGTTCGATTCGGCACATCAGATAAGAAGTAGCTCAGAAGAATAGAAGGACTATGGAGTCAACGGTGGTTTTTGAACGTTTTAATTATTTCTTTAATCAGGTTGAGATCTTTTGGACAATGACTTTGGTTGTAATGTGTTTTATGAGACTTCCGCTGTGTTTGGTTTAAACTCTGTATTGACCTATTCGGGATTGGGTTGTAATCCCGTAACTCATGTTTCTTTGACAATGTTATATTTTGGTATTGAATACTTTGATCATTATGTATCATTTGTATTTCATAAATTGTATTTAAACGGTAAAGCCTTGGGTGATCTCGGTAAGGAACACTGGGATCACTGACGGTAATACCTTTCCAAAAGAGTTAAGTTTTGGGGTGTTACATTTCTACAAACCTTAATCATTTCTACAAACCTTATCCACAAGACCGAGACCAAATCAAATTAGGCCACTTCACAATCAATTCTAAGAAAAACAAGTAAACCACGAAAAAATTATTTAGCACATGTTTTGAGGGAATTTAGAAGTAAATAAAGTGACTGGTAAATTTGAGTTCCTAAACTACATACCTAAACTCAATACAGAACCATTCAGAATTAAAAAGTCTCATCGAGAGGACAGTTAACATAATTCTTACCTCATAAAAAATATAGAGAAAGCTATGTTCAAATTAGCCCACTTCACAATCAATTCTAAGAAAAACAAGTAAACCACGAAAAAGTTACGGGTAGAATGTTCGCACCCGGATTTTCTGGTGACGCACCTGTTTTTGGGTGCATTCTGGTTGCGCCCAAAAACAGGATTATTGTTTTAAAAAAAAAAAACAATTCCTTGGGCACAACCAGGGTGCGCCCAAGTGAAAGAACCGGGTTTTAAAAAAAAATCCGGTTCATGGCCAATTTTTTTTTTTTTTTTAAATCTGATTCACCTTGGGCGCATCCACGTTGCGTCCAGAAGGGAAATTTTTTTTTAAAAAAAAAAAGTTTAAAAAAAAATTGTTTTTAAAAAAAAAAAAAATGGGCGCAACGTGAATGCGCCCAAGGGGTTTCTATTATTTTTTAGAGTTTGTGATTTAGGGTTTTTGGACGCAATCAGGTTGCGCCCAAGGGATTTTTAGTGTGTTTTAGGGTTTGGGGTTTTCGTCCATTCGAGTACAAACCCCTAAACCCCACACACCCTTTGAGCGCAACTAGATTGCGTCCAGAATTATGGGCGCAACTAGGTTGCGCCCAAGGGGTTTGTAGCGTTTTTTAGGGTTTAGGGTTAGGTCTTGGGATTTAGGGTTAGGTCTTGGTGTTTGGGGTTTATGGTTATATTATATAGTTATATACTATGCTTATAACATATAGTTATATACAATAATTATATCTTATACTTATATGACTTATATCTAATTTGGTTATATCATATCGTTATATTCTATAGTTATATACCATGATTATATGTTATAGTTATATCCAATTTGGTTATATCATATCGTTATATCCTATAATTATATATTATGATTATATCATTTGAAAATCACATATAACTATGGTTATATCCAATTTGGTTATGTCTTATGGTCATATACTACGGTTATATTCTATAGTTATATACTATGATTATATCTTATACTTATATGACTTATATCCAATTTGGTTATATCATATCGTTATATTCTATAGTTATATACCATGATTATATGTTATAGTTATATCCAATTTGGTTATATCATATCGTTATATCCTATAGTTATATACCATGATTATATGTTATAGTTATATCCAATTTGGTTATATCATATCGTTATATCCTATAGTTATATACTATGATTATATCCTTTGAAAATCACATATAAATATGGTTATATCCAATTTGGTTATGTCTTATGGTCATATACTACGGTTATATTCTATAGTTATATACTATGGGTATATCTTATGGTTATATATTATGATTATATCTTATATTACATCATATAGATATACTATGGTTATATCATATAGTTCTATATAATGAATATATCTTATAGTTATATGTCTTATATCAAATTTGGTTATATCATATTGTTATATTATATAGTTATATATTATGATTATATCTTATGGTTATATTATATAGTTATATACTATGGTTATATCCTATATTATATTCTAAAGTTATATACTATGGTTATATCTTATAATTATGTACTATGATTATATCTTATAGTTATATAGTATGCTTAATCATATATTATATCATATAGTTATATACTATGGTTATATCATATACTTATATAATATGACTATATCTTATAGTTATATGTGATTTGGTTATATCCTTATAGCTATATCCAATTTGGCTATATCCTTATGATTATATTATATAGTAATAATAAAATTGGATATAACTATATGATATAACTATAAGATATAATCATAGTATATAACTATATGATATAACCATAGTATATAAATATAGAATATAATCATGAGATATAACCAAATTGTATATAACTATAAGATATAATCATAGTATATAACTATATGTTATAACCATAGATATAACTATAAGATATAATCATAGTATATAACCATAGTAATAACCAAATTGGATATAACTACAAGACATCCAAATTAGATATAAACAAATTTGGACGCAACCACGATGCGCCCTTTTTTTTCGGAAAAAAACAAAAAACAAACCTGGGCGCATCGTGGTTGCGCCCAAGATCAACCGGTTCAGACCCAAACCGGTTCAATAATTTTTTAAAAATTATTTTTCAAAATAAAAATAATTCACCCAGACCTTGGGCGCATCCTAGTTGCGCCCAAGGAATTGTTTTTTTTTTTAAAAAAAAAAAACCCCAGTTTGGGCGCATCCCGAATGCATCCAAACTGGGGTGCGCCGCAAGAAATTGCGGGTGCAAACAATAATCCCTAAAAATTATTTAGCACATGTTTTGAGGGAATTTAGAAGTAAATAAAGTGACTGGTAAATTTGAGTTCCTAAACTACATACCTAAACTCAATACAGAACCATTAAGAATTAAAAAATCTCATCCAGAGGACACTTAACATAATTCTTACCTCATAAAAAATATAGAGAAAGCTATGTTCATTTTTTTTAGGGAAATTCCTGTTGATACCCCTGAGTTTAGGGTTATTCCTGTTGATGTCCCACGATTAAGTTTTTTTCGGTTGGTGTCCCTAAGGTTTGGGTTTGTTTGCTTCGTAACCAAATTTTTTCATGTTTGTACCATTCTGATTCAAATTGATTAAATCCAACTCCACCATTGTGTTTCTCGCCCTCAAATTAGTAAGATTTGACTCCTAAAATACCCAAATCCATATCCGAACCATGTCGATTTGAATTCCGAAGCAACAACCCGTTTCCGACCTTAAGAATTCAAATCGGAATGGTTCGAGTATGGATTTGATTATTTTAGGAGTCGAATTCTACTAAGTTGAGGTTAATAAACATAATGATGAGCTTCGATTTGATCAATTCGAACCGAAATGATATGGATATGAAAAATTTCGGTTACGAAGCGAACAAACACAAACCTTAAGGGCACCAATCGGAAAAAACTTAATCGTGGGACACCAACAGGAATAACCCTAAATTCAGGGATACCAACAGGAATTTCCCTTTTTTTTTTTTTTGTGATTACTTCCTTTGTAGTTGATTTGGATCTATAACTTGGCTGATTTTTTTATGGCTATAGCTGGGCTCATGAAACTCGAGCTTGGATTTGATTGGGCCTGATAAAAGTCCATGGGCCCAACTAGCAGATAGAGGATCAAGGAGAGGTCTTTAACAAGTTGATAGGCAGAGACAGATATGACAAAACTCAAACTGCACAAGTGTAAATATCAGCCCAAGTTTTATTTGACCCACCATCCAAATTTCCAGTTTACAGATCACATCTCAAAGGCTCAAAACAAAGGAACATAATAGAACAGAACATAAGAAGAGTAGAGAAAAAAGATTCTTTTTAGGTTCCAGCCATAGAAACAGATAGTTGCTCAATCAATTCAGTGGTGTAGTTTTCAACATTCCTAAGCAAAGATCTCTTCAATGGGCTTGGAGTCCAGGTTGGCCTTCTCAAGATCCTGCTGCAGCTGCTCCTTGGCCAGCTTCTTTAGCCTTGCAAGCTCAAGGTCCTTGCTCATCTTCCTCCTGTACATCTCTGCAAAGGTGATGGGCGCCTCCAGAATCGGCTTCTCTCCTTCCCTGACCGCTAGAGGGTAAACGGTCGCCTCGGGGGCCGGGTTCTGGAACGTGGCTATCGAGAGACGGCTGCTGTTCGAGTTCACCACTGCTTGGTGGTCAGCGTTCCTGAACCTCCCGTTGCTCAAGAACTGCACATGTCCAAACAAAGAACATCAAATCACTAGTCCAATGTAATCATCTTCTTCTCTGTTTTGACTGATTCTACAACATTTTCATAGACAACAGAAATAAAGATGGATAGATAGATAGACATATCTTCCATTCTTAAAAGGAAGTTAAAAGAGTTATTGAAGTGGAGCTATGCAGCCATTTCAGCTGAAATTGGTAGGTAAGATTTCATAAAAGAGTATGTACCAACTAATATTTTCATTACACATAGCTACCCTTCCAAAGTGGGAACCCTGGTGTTACTATCAAGGATTATTTATTAGCAACAACAAGTCAACTCTTAAGACAGAAAAACTGCATTGCATTTCTCAAAATCACAAGTTAGTCCAAATAAATCACCCACTTATTTAAGAAGCACGAGAAAATCCGCCTAATAGCTTCAAGTTCTAGCTATGACGACAGTGATCAAGACATGATCATAACCAATAGAAATGGTATATAACCGTGAGATAAGGAGAAATTGATGATGAACTCACATGACCATGGTCACCAAGGTTAACCACAAAAGCGCCCTCAACGGGTTGAACCGTGATCCACGTCTTTCCATCATCCCTAGTGGCCTGGAGCCCACCAACCTGGTCCTGGAGTAAGAGGGTGATGGTGCCCGGGTCGGTGTGGCGCTTGAGCCCAAGAGTGAGGTCAGGCTGGGGGCATTTGGGGTAATAGTTGACCACCACTTTTTGGTCCATGTCAACACAGGCCTTAGTCAGGGCTTCGGTCTCGAGCCCCATGGCCTCAGAGAGGACTCCAAGAAGCTTGCAGGCTAATCCCATGAGCTGCTCGCTGTAGTGCTCAGTGACCTTGATCCAGCCCTCGGGCGTGTCAGGCCACCTTGAGTAGTCCCTGTTCTTGATTGGGTATGAGAAGTATGTCACTATCTCACGCCAGTCTTGCACTGCTTCTCCCTATACAACAAAACATAACAAGACTACTATTAAGTAGTCTCAATACATACTTGACACCATCATAGTTGAGTTGCTGAATATAGAGAAACTATTGCTTCAATTTAATAGCAAATAACCAACAAATCTCATCCAATATATAACTTGCTACAAACAAAATCGAAGTAAAGATGCCTCTTAACCTTTTTCTTGAGTCAGTTCTATGAGTCTTCACTAGTTCCTTTTACAATTATCAGCATTTTGGACATATCAGACTTAAGTTTGAAGTGTATACAACTTCAATTTACAGTGTTTTTCAGTAAACAGGCAAGAATCAGATTCAAGAGAGGCAAACTATAACTTGATCAGGAGAAAAACGAAGTGGAATCAATGAATCAATCAAACAGTATGACGATGAATCGAATCAAACAGCTGCGATTATAGTCCAACTTCAAAGAAAATCGAACTCAAGAATTATCAGAATTCTGGAGAAATTGAAGCTTGCAAGTTGGATGAATTAATCAACTACTTGATCAGGAGAAAAACGAAGTGAATCAATGAAAGAGAAATGACGATGATGATCAAGAATCACCTGAAGATGGCTGGAGACGATGAATCCACCTTTCTTGCCGCCGGTCATGTCGAATCGGAGCTTGTCCTCGGCGGGGAGAGCAAAGAACTCCCTAGCGAGACGAGTCATCTCAGAGACGAGCTTAGTGTCGACGCCATGATCAACGACCTGGAAAACTCCCCAATCCTCGCACGCCTCAACAATCTTCTTGCAAATCTCCTCCCTCTTTCCGCCGACTTGCTCGATTCCGGCGAGGGAGATCACGGGAATGTCGCTGCTGAACTGGTTGTAAGCGACCTTCGGCCTCTCGTCCTCGTCGCGGACGAAGCTTGTGTTGAGCGTCTTCTCCTCGGCCAGAGCCGTGAGAGTCCTGGGTTTAGCGGAAGCCATTGGTTTCTGCTTTGGGAGTTGGTTGTGCACAAAGTGTTCGATGAATTGACTGTGAGAGGTTTGAAGATTGGAGGCGCCTTGCTTGGGGTTATATAGAGAGGAAGTTGGTTAGATTCGATTGCACATTTCGCAGTTAGGAGTGACGTGTCGTACCTACCCTTCGTGTTAACTATCCGCCATTTGTATTTGTATTTGTATTTTTTATCTGCTTCTAGAGGTGTAAATAGTACGGACAACTTCGTAGCTTGGGTTTAGCAATCAATGTTCTCAAGACCTGTAATTTTGGTTACAATGGATGATCAATTAGGTAATTGGATGAGAATAATGATTTAGAATTAAATGAGGTTTTATCTAATCTTGTGGATAAATTGATTAGATCTCAATTATTAGAAGAAACGTTTTTATAATTTTCACTTTGTAATCTTAAGGTTTGTGAATTTCACCCCTTAACCACAAGCTATTATAAAGAACAAATGACAACTAGAAAGTTATTTTCTTAATTATATAAAGCCATAAGACTCTTAATAGTATGTTTTTTTGATTTATTATTTTTAGAAAAGAGTGAAGATTATGGCCGGTATCTTAATTGAGCTGATATAAAAATAATCAGAAACAGAAGAACCCAAATCAGTGGGTCATAAATCATGCGGATAGAATGCAGCAGCTAACCAGTTTCCCAAGTACAACGGCATGCACTTAACTAACAGTCTCACCCAGTGCATACCAAATACATAGTATTATAATACACGAATGCTTGCTAACTTATAAATCACGCATTGGTGAACAATCACGTACAAAAGTGTGTCTACACGCACATATATATTATAACTATTTTTCTAACCTATGTCCTAAGATCTCTTATATAGAAAATTTTAATTATTTATTAATTTTTTAGAGTTTTTTTTTTTAAAAAAATGGGTTCATCGTTTCCTATTTAGGATTTATATTCCTTAATAGAAATTCTTAACATATGCTCTAAGGACATAGGTTAGACAAACCGATATTATAATTTATTTATTATGCAATATTTGTACGAGCTATATCGTTCTTTTTTAGGGTAAAGTCGAGATGAAAACCCTGAATTTTATATAAGCATATTTTCTCTGAAATAATGTAAGGAACCGGAGAAGGTGAAGGATAAATGATTGGGAGATATAGACTCAGAGAGAAAGGAGAAGGAGATAGAGGTAGTATATGAGAGGAGGGAGACGAAGTAATATTCTGTTATTCGATATCTTGCACAAATTCTAGTACTTGGTTTATAAAGCCTGCAACAACTCTTGATATTACATAGGTCCAATGGCCTCTACGACGGCCCATGGCCTATACAGCTCAATGCCCCTACTCGGGTACATGACAATTTGGCCTATATAGCCCAATGCCCCTACTCAGGTACATGACAATTCCTCCCCTTCTCAAGAAGTCTTATCCTCAAGACTTGGTACAAAAGAAAATTGATTTCTTCACTAACAACTTAAATGGAAGCAGTTAATTACAAACTAGAACAAGCTTCCAAATACATGCCATTGTTGATGAATCAATGAAATTAAACTAAAGGCTCAAGACAAAGGCCCAAGCATGTAGCTATATGTTGTCACCTTCTGATGGAAGCCCAAACATTCAACAACCAAAATTTTAGCACACAACTGACTTTAGAGCTTTGTCAACACTTGTAACCATAGGAACCCATTCAACAACATCAACCAATTTTGAGCAGCATGAGCATAAAAAAATTCCCATTTCACTTCCAGCAACATAGACAAACACCAACAACATCAATAAAATCCAACATGAGTAGGATCTTGATCAATACGGCAATGCTCCACTGAGAAATCCACATGTAACTCACAATACACACATTAAAGAAGCAATATCACCACTTGGATAAAAAACGGGATACACAAACCCTCCAACCTTCTACTATGCAGTGAGGACTCATGCTGTTTTCCTCACTCGAATACAAAAGAACTAATAGAGTCGATCGACCCGAATGAGTGCCCAAGAATATTAAGCAATTCCACAAGATTCTGAACATCAAGAACTAGCAACGATTCGGTTTTCTATTTCCCCAAATGAAAGGAAAAAATCTGAACAAAGACCATATCAGTCTCTGACATTTCCTCAAGCACTTGGTGGGCATTTCTTAATTCCCAGAAATCAATTGAGGTCTTATGACAATAAACCCTACTAGTTTCAATTGATTCAATTGGGTTAGCAAAGCCTTCACTCATTTCCTCAAATGCAAAGTCAGTAACTATAACTTGTAGAGGATCAAGTTATACCTTCACACTTTCTGGATACTGATCAAGATTTAAGACCAATGGGTCGCACAGACTGATTACGGTTGTGTCGCCTTCCACCACGAACGATTGCAACTCCGAAAATTTGAAAGGATAGCAAATTGGTTCAGATGCAGAGATTTTTGGTAATTAGCTTATAAAGCCTACAACAACTCTTGACATTACATAGGCCCAATGACCTCTACGGCCTATGGCCTATACAACCCAATGCCCTTACTCAGGTACATGACAATTTGACCTATACAACCCAATGCCCCTACTCAGGTACATGACAATTTGACCTATACAACCCAATGCCCCTACTCAAACTTATAAATTTGTGGTAAATTGACCCCGTACCCTACTCACATACACTCTCACGCTCTCTCTCTCTCTCTCCTCAAACTCTCACGCTCTTTCTCCATTTCTCACCTCTTCCATTCCCAGATTTGTTTTCCGGCTCTAGTCTCCGACCTCCGGCCTCGTCCCTCGTCTCCGACCTCCGGCCTCGTCCTCCGTCTCCGACCTCCTCCTCCTCGACATCTACCGAATCTTGAAGCTATGGCGGTGCCCGGACACCGCCTACCTCTGCGGTCTCTTCCACTCCGCCTACTCCAACTCCTACGTCAACCTCGCAATCTTCCACCCCTCCACCGGCCGCAACGTCGTCCGATCTCACGTCGGTGATACCGCCGAGCGTCTCATCCATCTCTTATGCGTGGTGCCGCGCCAGCCTCTAATCCACGACGATCTCCTCTTCCAGTACTCCGACGAGGAAATCGCCAATTACCTGAGAGAGTCGGCGCCGGAGACCGAAGGCAGATCCGACGGGAGGTGGAGGGAGAAGGTGAGGTCGTTGGTGTCTGGTGAAGCATATAGAGAGCGGGGAGGAAGTTAGGGTTTCAAGAAGAATTGTGGCGTTGTTTCTGATGATGACAATGGCGGATTTCAGCGTCGAGTTGTTTGTGTTTCAAGATAAGCTGTTTGACAACGACGACGGTCGTCTTGAGTTTTGAGGTATGCACGAACTGAAACTGCATATAGGAATTTTATAAAAGTTTGTTTCTAGGTACTCAGATTCAGTTGGCAACTTCAATTACACTTGTTTTCGGGTAGAAATATGGTGTAAGTTTGATTTTGGGTAGAAATTTGGTAACTAATGTACTACAAACCAACTCGATCCAATAAATTTGTAATTGTATTCAGATTCAGGCTTGATTTCTTTTCAATTCGTCCACACTGCTTTTGCTGCACTGCTTTGGCTTTTTAGAGAAATTATAGAGCTTTGTCTTCAGTAGATCTTTATGAATTTTTGGGGAGTGAGGCTGGGTTAGAGAGGAGGGGCCTCCTCTTAAGCTGAAACTGGAGACTGCACACAAGGCTTCTGAAGGTCGAAAAGTGAATATAATCTCACATTCCATGGGAGGATTACTTGTCAAGTGCTTCTTGTCACTATACCCTGACATGCGTAAATATTCTCTACTTGATTAGTTAAACCATCTGGAAATTTCATTTCATAATTTTCCCTCTTGTTGTGACACGCATGCTTAATTAATGCCATGGTTTAAGTTTTGCTTTGACAGATATTTGCCAAGTACGTGAATAAATGGATTTGCATCGGTTGCCCTTTTCAAGGTGTGTTCTTGTTTCCCTTATTCCAAATTTTGAGAGAAATGGATTTTGACAGCATTTTATGAGATGACAACATTACACAAATTTCAAACCCTATCCCTTAGGCGCATGGAGATGATATCAAAATTTGATCATTGGTTTTTTGTCTTCAAAAAGGGTGAACATACAAAACTACTAGTAAAAGTTGACCCCTTTCATAAAACTACATATACATATTGAATCATCTCCTCTAACTTAAGATTATCCCTAAGTCGTTGCCAGTTAATGAGTCATTAAAAATTGAAGTTAAACACCAAAATCTCCTTTTTGCGCTTTCAACATTTTTAACAGCAAGTAATGTCCTTAAGGTGAGCGAACTGTTGTGAATTTTTTTGTTTAACAGTTGCCTTTGTTGAAAACAAACCATTTAACTAGTATGTCATAGTACAATTTTGCTGTTCATTCCCATCTTTCTTCTTCGTTTCTAGATGCTTTTTTGTAATGTGACAAGCTGCATTGTACTTTAAGGTTGCTTGTAATGGAGTCTATCTATGGGGACAATGTATATGTTCTTGACAAATGGAGAGGTCTCCGGTCATTTCAGGTATTTCTTTTGCCTAAATGCCCTTCATCTTATTGCATGAAACAAGTCAAAATTGAGAAACCAAAGTTCTCTCTTATGATTACAGGTTCTCTCTTATGATTACACGTGAACCTGTAATCACAAAATTGTATCAAGATGTTTATGGTGGGAACAACTCCTTGCATTTTGCGAGGCGGTGCAGAGAAGCTCCCCTGTGGCGGGAACAACTCCAGGATATGCCTCAGAGACTAGATTTAACTTACTCTACTTAATCTTGCATTCTCAGCGAGTACAGTTGATCACTGATGCAACAAGTGATTTTTGCTGATGGAACCTTCGTCGATGGAAGTACAAGCGAGCTCTCGTGTGATGGACCCCTAAGGGAACCCTTTGCTGTGTATTGTCAGGTCATTTCCTACTACTTTGTTGTTTCTAGTGCAATGCTTCTTGTTTCCAACATATTTGAACTTGCACTGCAAGGTGGAACTCACTGGACCCAATGGGGTACGATTTTGGGTGAGGTTCTGCAATCTATATAGTACAAATCATTGCAACTTTAACAATTCAAGGCCACGGGGGACATAAACATCTTGATACAATTTTGTCATTATTCATGATCCACTTGTTAGCAATTCAGTACATAGCCTGGGTGACGCATCGAACGTGCCACCGAACTAGCCTTGGTGACGCTTCGAACGCGCCACCGACTAGCCTCGGTGACGCATCGAACGCGCCACCGACTAGCCTCGGTGTGCTTTGAACACGCATCTAACAAAGTGTCACCAACTAGTCCCGATGACACTTTGAAAGTGTCACAAACTAGTCTCGATGACACTTTGAAAGTGTTACCACTTACTAGTCTCGGTGACGCTTCGAACGCGTCGCCGATTAGCCTCGGTAACGCTTCGAACGCGTCGCCGACTAGCCTCAGTGACGCTTCGAACGCGCCGCCGACTAGCCTCGGTGATGCTTCGAACGCGCCGCCAACTAGCCTCAGTGACGTTTCGAACGCGCTATCTTCGGTAATACTTTGAAAGTGTCACCACTTACTAGCCTTAATGACACTTGAAAAGCGTCACCGATTAGCCTCGGTGACACTTTGAAAGTGTCACCACTTACTAGCCTTGATGACACTTTGAAAGCATCACCGACTAGTCTTGGAAAGTGCTACCAACTAGTCTCGGTGACACTTTGAAAGTGTCACCACTTACTAGCCTTGATGACACTTTGAAAGCGTCATTAATTAATAGTCTTGATGACACTTTGAAAGCACCACTAATTACTTGTTCTTGATGACACTTTGAACATATACTAACTAATAGAGATGACACTTTGTAAATGTCACCAACTAGTGGTGGTGACATTTCAACGATAATTGTCATTAAAACGAGATTTGTATTGTCATCAATTAGTTGTGATGACAGTTTATGACATTAGCTAGTTGCGATGACAATGTGTTATCAACTAGTTGTGATATCGTTTGTATTTGATGAAAGTTTGTGTTTTGATGACAGTATGTGTCATCAACTAGTTGTGATATAGTTTGTATTTGATGACAATTCGTGTTTTGATGACAATATGTATCATTAACTAGTTGTGATTCAGTTTGTATTTGATGACAATTTGTGTTTTGATGACAGTTTGTGTTTTTGATGACAGTTTGTGTTTTGATGACAATTTGTGTCTTTGATGATAGTTTGTGTTTTTGATGACAGTTTGTGTTTTTGATGACAATTTGTATTTTGATGACAGTTTGTGTTTTTGATGACAGTTTGTGTTTTTGATGACAGTTTGTGTTTTGATGACAGTTGTGTTTTTGATGACAATTTGTGTCTTTGATGACAGTTTGTGTTTTGATGACAGTTTGTATTTTGACGACAGTTTGTGGTTTTGACGACAGTTTGTAGTTTTGACGACAGTTTGTGTTTTGATGACAATTTGTATTTTGATGACAATTTGTGTTTTGATGACAGTTTGTGTTTTTTTTATGACAATTTGTATTTTGATGACACTAACTGTCATCAAGATGATGACGTCACCAACAATACTTTTTTGGCGGGAAAAATTTCGGTCAATGTCGGTCAACGACCATTGACCGTCGGTCAACGTCGGTCAACAGTCGTTGACCGGTCAATGGTCAAATGTGTCAATTTGTTTGACTTATGGTGATGTCATCATTATGTAATGATGACATCACCATGAGTCATGAATTTGTAAGAAGTTTATTAGGGGATATTTGTCTAATTTCAATATAATAAAATGGTCATTTAACCTGAATATCGTATAATCTATGTGATATTTTCAAGGAAATTGATCCATTGGGAGCGGGGCTTCCTCTGTTACGAACATGCGTCATTCCAGTAGAGGACTCGTGAATTATACCAAGGGGCGGATTATTTAAAATAACTCAATTTAAGACATCATTTAATTTTAATATATTATTCAAATTCTTATAAAATTACGATAAAAAAGATATAAAGAGTAGATAATAATCAAGTCATGATATCACTTTTAGCTCTTTAAACCGCAAAAGGAGTAAACCATCTCATTAACTTATAAAATTCCAGGAGAAAATTACAATCGTAATTTTCTTTACATGTAAATATCTTAGAAAATTACAATCGTAATAACTGAAAGTTAATTTTTATGAACGACACTTCAAATTTTGACCAATTATCAATTTAACCAAAATCGGTCTCACAATTCAACCAATTATCAATTCAATCCAATCAATAGACCTAATCAAATTTAATTCAATTAAAAAAAAAACTATTCAACTAAACAAAAATCAATTCTAAACTCATAAAAAAAGAGACTCACAAAAACTCAATGAAGAAGCGGTAGCCGACGGGGCAGGGTCGCCGACGGTGGTGTCACCGTCAGGAAATCCGACAATCCATCAACCCGTCGAGAGTGAAGGGTAGTTGCGGCAGACTTAGCAGAGGAGGACGAGGTTTCGAGTGGGGCATCTCTGAATCCTTGGCTAATATCGGCGGTTTTCAGGGACAAAGCAGGGGCCGCCGCCCTCTCAAGCCCCTTGGTCCGCCACTGTCTCAGTCGTGTAGGCCTAAAAGTTACATAATTCAGTTCATCTTTTTCTTAAAAGGCAAAAAAAATATGACCGTCTTTTATCTGAATAATAAGTCAACTTTTAAATACTCCTGACACTAGTAGTTACAACACATCAACAATAAGCTCCAAGACAACCAAAACAAACAATGTAAGACTAATCCAAACCGAACTCCATCTAATCACCTTATTCCTCCATAGTGGCCTACCTGAATCCTCCTTATAACTCCCCTTCTTATGTCGCCAACGCCAAGTAAAATGAGGATTCCTAAAATTCACTCTTCTTCTTTTCACTCATTTTGTCAAGGCGCCCTTTCGGGTTTTCATCAAGCCACTCATTTCATTTTTCAATAGATGAGCTCACAATATACTCACATCACTCATGACCAATTATTACCCCAGCCTAATGCTGGTCCAAGTCACCTGCTTATTACCTAAGCCGCCCTTTCGGGTTTTCGACTTATCCCAGGATTTCTATTTTTGCCTTTTTTCAATTTTTGGTTTTTTCTCTTTTTATTCTTCTCCTCAACGACATAGCAAGTATAAAACCCTCCCCCATGCTTAAACATTGCATTGTCCTCAATGTAATGAAAGAAAAAAAGAATAAAGCACATGGAAGAGCAAAAAATAACTCACAAACGTCGCCGAGTTGGCTTGGACATTTCCTTTGTTGCTGACGGTCTTCACTATAGGCACGGGTCTCTGGTGTTCGTCTTCAACTCATTAATCTTCTCCTACCGTGCAACCAAAAGTGAGTAGTGGTATGTCAAAGAATACGGGGCTGCACGGCCTTCAATGAACACAAAAACTAGGCCCAGATGTGTTCGTGGTGTGGGCCCTGGTGTTCCTCCTCTTCAGCTGTCAATTGTAGGGCTATCATCGTTGTCAAATAATGTGTGGGGCGAATGTCTCCTCCTTGACAACATGATGCGCACCTTCTCCATGGGGAACTCGGACAATTGGCCTTCGTAGAGCTTTTTTTTTCCGATCCCCGTTTAAGTTTTTTTCGGGGATTTTATTTAGTACAGGGAATAGAAGACTTACATTGGTGTGGGAAACACCTTCTTCAATTCGCATAGGGTCTCCTCCCTGCAGGTTAGTCGGAAACAAAGAAAAACAAAAACAAAGAAAAAACTAACACAAATGCAAAAACATAGAAAGAAAAGCAAGGAAAGAAATTCATACCTCGGGTTGCCTCCCGGACAACGCCTTAGTTAGTGTCGTGGCACGACATAAGACTCAGACAACCTCAACCTACAGCATCAGGTTCCTTGGAAACCCTCTCATTCAGCACCTCTTTTCTGAACCAATCATGGAAATGTTTGAACCTTAGACCATTCCTCTTCTTAACCGGCTCTTTCACCTTGACCTTCTTAGTCGTCTTTCCCCCATACTTAGATCGATCAGGGGGTGTTTAACCTCCGACTGTTCATTCTGCACAACAAAAGGGAACGAATTCTTGCCCTGTGGAGTCAGTAAGGTGGGGCAACTGTCCAAAAGAGAAGTAGGAGACTCACCCTTCTCATCCAATAAAGCCGTGACTGCCTGCAGATTAGAAGATATAGTAATACCGATAGACAAGTCAACTATGGAATCCTCTATTATAGGTTGCAATTCATCCAAAGGGTTAGGACTAATTACATCAACAAAGTTTAAAGAGGTGTTAATGACAGGTTTCATATCATATATGTTATATTCAATTCCATCCCCATCAAATTCCATAGTTAATTTTCCACTTCTGACATCAATTGTGGTATTCGCAGTTTTCATGAATGGTCTAACTAACAGCATAGGTGCACCTGTACTACTACCAATATCAAGCACATAAAAATCAGTGGGAAAAATCAGCTTATCTACCATAACAAGGACATCTTCAACAACCCATTTCGGGTAGACATTGGTTTCATCAACTAATTGAATAACTAGCCTAGTGTCATGTAATGGTGGCAGACCAAGAGACTCATATATTGACAATGGTAAGACATTAATAGCTGCACCAAGATCTAGCATAGCTTTATCAATCTTTGTCTCACCGATGATGCAAGGGATAGAGAACATACCTGGATCACTGCACTTCTTGGGCATACGCCTTTGAAACACAGCAGATACTTGCTCGCTCACCTGGACCTACTTCTTTTGCTTCTGCTTCTGTGTCCTCTTGATTTTGCAAAGTTCCTTCAAGAAACGAGCATATTTGGGAATACTTTTAACAAGTTTGAGTAAATGGATGTTTACCTCGCACTTGCTAAAAGTTTCGAAGAGGTCCTTGTCGTCGATGATTCTCCTCTCCTTAAGTGCCTCTGGGAATGGGGCGGGTGGCTTCTCTGAACCGAGAGGGGGAAAGTACGGACGAACATAGGTGTCGACGTAGGGCTCTTTCACCTTTCCAGAAGATCCACCGCGGGTGCGGTCAGATTCCACCGCGGGTGCGGTCGTTCCAACTAAGAATTCTTGAACTTTCTCGATACCGTCACCGCGGGTGCGGTCATCCCACCGCGGGTGCAGTGATGTCAACTGAGAGCTCAGCTCTTCTGGAGTCCCACTGTGGGTGCGGTCATCCCACCGCGGGTGCGGTGAGATCGCCGCTGGGTGCGGCAAGGTGGGCGCTGGGTGCGGTTGGTCCTCCAGAGCTTCTGTAGACGCACCGCGGGGTGCGGCGTCCTGCCGCGGGTGCGGTGGTGTGTGTTCAGAGAGCTCTTTTTCAGCGTCGTCCTCTTCAGCACTAGGAACGACGTTCAATTGCCTACCACTTCGAAGCATCACAACACTAATATTTGCCCGTGAGTTAACTACCGTTTGAGATGGTAGATTTCTCGAAATCTTTGCATCAATCTTTGTGATAGCTTCAGCCATTTGTCCCATCTGCCTCTCTAGACTCTTGATGCTTGACTCCGTAGTTTGAACATGAGTTGTAAAGTGCTTAGTCAAGGTTTGGAGCATATCTTCAGTTGAAGCAGAAGTACCGGGTTGTTGATCTTGTGACCTTTGCAGAAGTTGAGGTTGTTGTTGGTTTGGTTGATCCTTCCATCTGAAATTGGGGTGGTGTCTCCATCCCGGATTATAAGTGCTGGAGTAGGGATCGTTCTGAGGTCTTAGAGGTCCATAACCTCCTACATGGTTCACCTCAACATTGGGATCATCTTGCAATTGAGGACATGCATCGGTGGGGTGGAATTGATCAGCATAAATACCACATGCTTTGAGTTGTTGAGGAGTTCCTTGCAGCGTTAGTCTCCTCACCATGTCCTTTAATTCAACAATCTCGCTCACTAGCTCAGAGCGATTGGAGTCCACAACATTGACTCCTCTCTTGGTAGAAGTTCTACCGAAATTTCTTGTCCCTTCGGCCATCTCTTGAATCTTTTCCATGGCTGCCACCGGTGTTGTGTTGAGAATGTTGCCACCACATGCAGCGTCAACAATCCTTCTTTCATTGTCCAGCAGACCATTGTAAAGATGAAGCACTAGATCTTGATTAGTGTAACCATGGAATGGACAGCTTGAGCAAAGTCTCTTGAACCTCTCATAGTACTCGTATAGAGTCTCGTCAGTCTCTTGCTTAATGTTGCTTATAGCCTTCTTCAAGCTATTCGCCTTCTTGGCAGGAAAGTATTTTTCAAGAAAGGCCTTGTGAAGCTTGTTCCAAGTATCTATGCTTCCACTGGGTAGATGGTAGTACCAATCATCGGCTGCGTCCTTGAGGGTGAACCCGAAATCTCTCATCTTGATTTGCTCCTCAGTGACGTTAGCCGGTTTCATACTCATGCAGACAATGTGGAATTTACCCATATGCTTGATTGTGTCCTCTCCGCTCTGTCCATGGAATGTTGGGAGCAAATGAATCAGCCCCGGCTTCAACTCGAAGTTGACGCCCTCTCCTATGGCAGGAATAGCCACAGCTAAAGGTTGTTGCATCAGATTAGGCGCGGTCAATTGCCGAAGCGTTTGGTCACCCATTGCAACTTGTGGGGTGGTGTGTTCTCTGCGGTTCCTGTGGAATGTCTTGTCGATCTCTGGATCTAAATCAACACGTGGATTGTCAGTAGCACGGGTGTGGACCATAAGATAGATCCACACCAAAATTGGTAACAAACAAACACAAAAAAACAAAAATTTTGATTCCCCGGCAACGGCGCCAAATTGATATGAGGAACTAGGGGGGGGGGGGGGTTGTAGTATTTCGAACCAAGTAAATAAAGCAAGAAAACAAAGTAAAGGATGTGAATATGATATGAGGAAGGCGCCACACTTGACAAAGATCCACACAACAAGAGATATGGTTGATCACTGAATTCTATTATTCTCAAGTTCTTATCTTTCCTTTGGTTGTTCTTATCCCGATCATATGTAACTATTAGTTCTACCAACCCTAATAGTACTTATTACTGAATCAAATACGAAAACCTTCAAGACTCAACAAAGCAATAACATTCAAACAAGGATCCAATAAGATACATGCAATAGAAACAACCCGTTACTATAAGCATGCAATTAACTCTCTCTCACGATGAACACTCGCAACCCGCTTATGTAAATCGTGTTTGCTACTAGATATGCAACCCGAACCCGGAATTGACAAGTCCTAGCAATTAGGAAGATATCAATAGATCTAGTTAGCTACTCTAGATAAATCAACATAAACCAATAAACATTCAAGCACAAGAGAATCAATACAACACAGATAGGAAACGAACAAGAGTAGAAAACTCACAACCAATCAATTACTGGCTTCAAAACGTCAAGTGCAACAATGGAAGTTTAGTTCTCCATAGGGTTTGTGAGAGAAAACTAAAAAAGGTGGCAACGAGGTTTACCTAAACAAAGTCTAGGTTAAACCTTAAATAATAGGAAAACAAATAGTTTAGAAATAAACAAAAGGAAAATAAGATAAAACATGGAAATAAGATCTCGAACTAAAAGATAAGGAAAGAAAGATCTCGGATATAAAATCCGCGTAAAACTTTAGCTCAGCACCGCGGGTGCGGTGGGTCTCCAGAGGCTTCAGCTGTCTTCTGCTACTTCACCGCGGGTGCGGTGGTCTTGGGCGCGGGCGCGGTGGCGCCTCCAGCTTCTGCGACACTTCCGTAAAAACACCATAACCTTTGATTCCCCACTCGGATTGTGCTCATATTTTTAGGACTTGCAGTAGACTTCAAGATCTAACTCCTCGAGCTGGAATCACTCCATTTGGACATCTGAGTAAAGAGAACGAACCAATTGAATTTAGCACACTGTTCTTCTACTCTTCAATGCACTTCAAACCTCTGTAAATCCCATGATTTCTTCACTTCTAGTCTTCTCTTTCGGATTACAGAATTACCATCAAATCATATCCAAACATCACCTAAATCATGCTAATAACCACTAGATGCGCTATACAATATATCGCATATCAACTCAACGCTTAAAATTTATGGAATTTTTGCAATTCTCCACCCTTGAATTTTTGCAATTTTCGCAAAATACCCAAAGCCTTGGACAATTCCGCGCAGTACCGTTGAGGTTTTTACAAATTTCGTCAAATGATCTTATTGTTATAAAACGTTAACTTTTAAGCATATGTCATCTATTCATACAAATAAAGCAAAAAAGAATAATTCAAATCCTATATGAAAAATCAGAGAAAAAATATTTCACATAAAATATTTGAATTTCATCTGATTTTTCATATAGGATTTTAATTTTTTTGCTTTATTTGTAGGAATAGACGACAAAATTCTTAAAAGTTAATGTTTTATAACGTTAAAGACATTTGACGAAATTTGTAAAACCTTAGTGGTACTGCGCGAAATTGTCCAAACTTTCAGATATTTTGTAAAAATTGTAAATTCAATGGCACCATACGAAAATCCCGTAAAATTTATATACATCATATTTATACTAACATGTGCATCCCGTAAAATTTACAGGCGAATTTGCATGGATACCCTACTTTTTTAAAAAGGTTGTATAACTGCCCCATAAATTATAAAATAGCAAAGCATGCCTATTTGGGTATTTTTGCCATAAATTCTATTTTCTTTTAAAACAAAAAATCTGAAAAATATTTTTTTAATCAAAAGAAACTCAAATGAAAATTATAATAGAGTAAACAAAATCGTAAAAACTGGTTTTCGTTTTTATAGTAAAGATAGCAACTAAAAAGTATTAAAGATGGAAACTAAAGATATAGTGAAATCTTTATCAAAAGTTTTTGTGACGATCCTATCATCATTTTTTCTAAATCCTGACAGTCATCCATTCAACCCTAAAACCTTAATTTGTTCATCTTTGTTCCTCCTACACCATTGATTTCATCATATTTTTTTTACTATTTTTTCCCCGAAGTCGAGTGTTGTAATCTCCATGAAAGCATCCATGGGTAAGTTTTAGTCCTGTTATACTACATATATTGTCCTGACGGATTGTTTTTCAATGACAGTGCCATGGCTTAGTGAAAATTATAAAGTAGTAAACAAAATCGTAAAAACTGGTTTTCGTTTTTATATTAAAGATAGCAACTAAAAAGTATTAATGATAGAAACTGAAGATATAGTGAAATCTTTATCAAAAGTTTTTGTGACGATCATGTCATCATTTTTTCTAAATCCTGATAGTCATCTATTCAACCCTAATCAACCCTAAAACCTTAATTTGTTCCTCTTTGTTCCTCCTACACCATTGATTTCATCATATTTTTTTTACTACTTTTTCCCGAAGTCGAGTGTTGTAATCTCCATGGAAGCATCCATGGGTAAGTTTTGGTCCTGTTATACTACATATATTATCCTGACGGATTGTTTTTCAATGACAGTGCCATGGCTTAGTGAAAATTATAAAGTAGTAAACAAAATCGTAAAAACTGATTTTCGTTTTTATATTAAAGATAGCAACTAAAAAGTATTAAAGATGGAAACTAAAGATATAGTGAAATTTTTATCAAAAGTTTTTGTGACGATCCTATCATCGTTTTTTTCTTCTAAATCTTGACAGTCATCCATTCAACCCTAATCAATCCTAAAACCTTAATTTGTTCTCTTCGTTCCTTTTACACCATTGATTTCATCATATGCTCACAATATTTTGTATATTTTATCGGCCTCTACGTTTATCCTGTCATTTTTCATTATTTATCCTGTCACCATAAATTATATTAAAAATGGAAAAAAAATATTTAAGGAAAAAACCCAAAATATTTACAACTAAGCGCGTTTATTCTCTCCTATAATTATGGTTATTAAAAGATTTTGTGAGATCTTTTTAGAAACAATTTTCCTAAAAAAAACCTCCACGGTTTTGCAATCTTTACTCACCCTCATCCTGGAAGTATTCTGATTCACCCTAACTAACTCCATTTGTTCATCATCCTAACTAACTCCATTTGTTCATCATCGTTATTTCACTGAAGTCGTCATCTTTAATTTTCGCGAAGCAACATGGATAAGTTTCGTTCCTATCATATTGCATATTCTATCCTGTCGGTATTCTCTGGTTTGCATGTAGTATTCAGGTCTTATCTGTTCCGATATTTTTTAGTTCGAAGCAACTACTTGTTGATAGCAGGCTTAAGTCGTATCACCTAATCAATCAAATAAAATCCTAGCAAAACCTAAACAAGTAGTTAGGGTAAGCAGGGGTCGAATCCACAGAGAGGAAGGGATTAATCTATGTGTTGTTCTCATGCAATAGTAACAAGAAGGGGGAGTTGTAGGTTGGTTGGTCACAATTAAGTCAAACACAGCAAAGTATATGATGAAAATATAAAAGAGAGAAAACACTTAGCCAAGTAATATCCACATAAGTCATCCAAAGGTTGTTCCTTGATTATGCCCTATCTTTCTATTCGGTTATTCCTGTCCTGATCTTGGGTAGATTCAAAGATCAACCAAACCTAAGAACTCTTACCAATGAATAACCCTAGCACCACTAGTGATTCAATCCAAAGGCAGCAATGCACATAAGAATTAACCAGGATACACATAACACCTCAACCAGAAGCATTCAACATGTAATCAATTCTCTACATAGATAAATTCCACAGTGGCAGATAAAAATTCATGCTTGCTACTCGAACTAGAGCGTTAGCCCAATAGTTCCCTAGTATTAGCAATATGAATGAAAGCAATAAACCTAGGTGATCAATCTAGATAAACCAACAAACATCCAAATAAGAATTTGCTCAAGAGAAAAGATATAAGTCAATAGGATAAGATAGATAGGAACAAAACCTCACAACCAGATGAATAAACTTATGCTTCCATTACCGGACTAAGCAAAAGAGGCTTAGCTCCTCATAAACATGATGAACTCCAAAGGTATGAAAAGTGGCAATGATGAAATGAAAATTCTCCAAAAACAACAAGCTCTCAAAACCTAATACTAAAGAGAGTATATATAGGGCCTCTAACAAATGACATAGCCCAATAAGAAAAGAAACCGGAATAAAATGAAAAATAAGAAAAGAAATCAGAAAAGATAGATTCGGGAAAAGTCCGAACTTTCAGTGTCGACGACCCGCGATCACGGCCCATGGACCGCGATCGCGGCCTCTTGTGGCTCCGCGCTCTTCACATTCCTCCGCGCCTGCGGAAAACTCTCGACTTGCCCGAGGAGCCGCGATCGCGGCACCCTTGCCCGCGGTCGCGGTTAATGCTCGGCCTTCACTCCTTGGCTTCGCCTCCTAACCTCTCGTCTTCACTTCCTTGGCGTCTTCTTTTGATGGCTTCCTTCCTCAGTGTCTCCTATGATATCCAAAATAGCTCAAACACCTCCAAAAACACCAGACTTTGCCCCCAAACGCCATGCACAAGAATGTCTCTAAATCTACCCGAATGACACCAATAAAACCCTCTAATAACTCTTAGTTAAGCCCTACAAAGTAGTGCTTATCACTTGTTCACTCTGATCACCGAGGGTGAATGGAGCTGCATTGGCTCATGGTATCTACATCACCTGGTTTGCTTATTCCTAAATGAACCGACATTTTCTCCGAGTTTCGACCAACTGACTTTTCATTTATACTGAGGTACAAATTATCATGATGGTCGCGGTTATTTTGAGCCCCAATCCTCACAACCCTTATTTCCTTTATTTCATTCGGGATTTGGGTGAGAGAGAACTTCTCAAGGACAGTTCTCAATTTTCTCCTAAAAGTGATCCATATGGACAAGACACAAAGAATCAAAATGATAAATGCACCAACGCAGATTCCGATCAAGACCCACGTTAAAAGTTACATAATTCAGTTCATCTTTTCGTTAAAAGGCAAAAAATATATGATCGTCTTTTATCCGAATAATAAGTCAACTTTTAAATACTCCACGCTTAAAATTTACGGATTTTTTGCAATTCTCCACCCTTGAATTTTTGCAATTTTCGCAAAATACCCAAAGCCTTGGACAATTTCGAGCGGTACCGTTGAGGTTTTTACAAATTTCGTCAAATGCCCTTATCGTTATAAAACGTTAACTTTTAAGCATTTGTCGTCTATTCATACAAATAAAGCAAAAAAGAATAATTAAATCGTATATGAAAAATCAGAGAAAAAATATTTCACATAAATTTTATGAATTTCATCTGATTTTTCATATAGGATTTTAATTTTTTTGCTTTATTTGTAGGAATAGACGACAAAATGCTTATAAGTTAATGTTTTATAACGTTAAAGACATTTGACGAAATTTATAAAATCTTAGGTACTGCGCGAAATTGTCCAAACTTTCAGATATTTTATGAAAATTGTAAATTCAAGGGCACCATACGAAAATCCCTTAAAATTTATATACATCATATTTATACTAACATGTGCATGAGCCGAAAAGTGGGACACAGTCGACTTAATGGGCTAAGCCCAATCAATTGTCCAAATAAAAGAAGTTTAGTGGCCTATTGGGTACAGATGGGAAATTGGCATAGTAACAGTTGACGAGGATTTTGGACCCATTAGTCCTTTAAGAGTTTTAAATTAATAAAACTACCACATACTAGTTTTTATGTATTTTTTCTACCCCTATTAGCTTATTTTATTATTATTATTTCTCCCTCTTCTTTGTTTTCTCTCTCTAAAATATTGTTTTTTGGGGTTTAGGGTTTAAGGGGTAGGGTTTAGAGGGTAGGGAGTAGGGTTTAGGGAGAGGGGTCCATTTTTGCTAAGGGTCCATTAGTTTAAAAAAAGGTTTATCAAATGGTCATTTACCTAACTCACCGAACAGTTGACTGTGTAGTATTTGTTTAGTTTGAGTTCAATTTGTAGACTCCAATCTAATTACTATTTGTATTCCCAATTATAAAGTGTAATAATGACCGAAACTTACTATTTTTTTTATTAGTATGGATTACAAAAATCATGACGGAGATGACTTGGTCGTTCCAACTATGCTTAACCACATGGTGTCATAGTTGCTAACGAAGTCCCTTTAATTCTTTTGAGGCTAGAGTGTTAAGGGAGGAAACCAAGTTCTGTTTTTATACACTAAAGGTCTATTTGGATTCTCGGATATAATATATTTTAATATATTATCTTGTATTTAATTGCATTAAACTGTCAATTTAATGCAAGCAGGGACAAACATATGTGGGGCTTAGAGGGGGCTATTGCCCCCATTGGGTCCCACTGTTTTTTTTTTAAATAACAATTTTTTTTTTTAAAAAAATTAATAGAATGATAATCAAAAGAATGCAAATTTATGAAGGTAGAATTGTTATTAGGTTGATTACTTCATTCAAAAGACCAAGTAAAGAAGCATACAATAATTATTTAAACCATGTATTATGATTTAAATTGATTAGAAATAAAAGAAATTTATTTGAAACAAAACATGCATTTAACATAATTTTTTCTAAGTAGTTTCAAAGACTATTTAATTTATAATGCATTGAAAATAACTTATTAATATTTTTATACCATTATAATTTAGTTTGTGTTCATTAATTGTCTATATTTTGTGCTTATTGGGACACACTAATCAAGTTGTTAGTTTAGAAACTAAAACGTAAATTGAAAAAAACATAGTGACGTCTATTGAGAATTTGAGTTGAAGATATTATTGAGAGATTTCATAACGTGACACCTCGAAAAATGATATTGTAATAAAAAAAATTAGACCGACATTTAATATATAATATATTATATATTGTAATGATAGTTTATTTTCACCCCCACTGTACTATAATCATGCGTCCGTCCCTGAATGCAAGATAATGTATTTTAATGCATTATCTTAACTATCCAAAATCACCCTAATAATTAGGTGTCTAATGAATGGCAAACATATACGGAGTATAAGTGCCTAAAAAAAGTAAATTTTTAAAAAAATCATGTCAAATGCTCATGAGAAATAGTATACCAATTGACCAAACTATTACCATATCAGCATGTTTTTGTAAGATTAGTAAGTTTATTACCTGACTTATTATGTACATAAACATAACATTTCAAATAGATCTTCTGACACTTATTAGAACTTAATTTCCAATATAGACTTGATATGAAATATATTTCTAGCTTCAGAATTGTCTTTTAAATAAAATTAAAAAAAGGATAATCGTTGTTTAAAACAAAGACTCACCATTTTAAAAAAATGGATAGTCTCTGACTAAAATAGAGACTCACTATTTTTTTCAAATAAATTAAAAAAGCATTCAAGATTGGTCATCCACTTTAAAAACCTCCTCCCTCTTCCTCTCACTCTGCAATAAAAAAACTCTCCGAAAAACAGAGCATCAAACTTCATAAAAAAAATAATCATGGTTTTATATCTTACTTTTTCTCCCCTCTTTCTCACGACCCATTTATGTTTCTATGCATTCCTCATGCTTCTTCTAACCCACTCTCTCTCTAAATCCAGTATGTCGGCGCTACCCACCACCTCCTCAAGTCGACAACCGCTCGCTCTGCCTCCCGCCACCGCCGCCAGGCCTCCCTTCCGCTCTCCCTCGGCAGCGACTACACCCTCTTGTTCTCCCTCGGCTCCCAGATGTTCTCTCTTTACATGGACAACGGCTCCGACCTCGTCTAGTTCCCCTGTTTTCCGTTCGTATGCATCCTCTGGAGGCAAAACGACGTCGCCTTCCCCCTCCTTTCAATATCTTCTCTGACTCCCTCATCAGTCCTCACAATGCCTACCACGCCGCCCACTCCTCCTTCCCCTCCTCCGACCTATGCACCATGGCAAGGTGCCCCCTTGACGATATTGAAACCTCCGACTGTGCGAATTTCCACTTATTAGATAGCATATCTTTACATATCTTGTATATATCTTTAGTTACCTTGTAGATATCTTTATTTACTTTATCTTCTAGATAGATTATATCTTTTCATATTTTGTATCTATTGTAACTATAAATACCCATTCAGATCAATGAGATCAGCATGAAGATTTTATGCCAAAATATCTCTCTTTACTTCTTATGATGGTATCAGTCTGGTAACGATCTTGCACCCCTAGTCCGCCGTCGTCGTCGGTCTGTCTTCATCACCGCCGATCGGTCTTGTTCAAGACTTCCGCTGCACTTCTTCCTCCTTGTTTCTTGTTGCTGTGTCATTATGACTGACATCCCAGCCAAGAAATCCACGATTGATTTCTACTCTCCTTACTATCTTCACCCCTCCGATCATCCGAGTCTCTCAATTTGCCCGATGATCTTAAAGGGTGATAATTATGACGAGTGGGTGACCATGATGCGCAACTCTCTCCGATCCAAGTGCAAACTCGGCTTTGTGGATGACAGTATCACCAAGCCGCAGGTTACCTCCACTGAGCATCATGTTCTCGATGACTGGTTCATGGTGAATTCCATGTTGGTTGGCTGGGTCGTTCATTCAATCGACCCACCCCTCCGCTCCTCTATTACGTACTTCGACATCGGGAATTGTGGGAGGATCTTCATCAACGCTTCTCTGTTGGCAATGGTCCGTGCAAGTTGCAACTTCGATCTGAGATTGCTTGTGTCGCCAAACTGGTCAGAGTGTGGCCGCTTATTAAGGTGTTTTGAAGAAACTCTGGGATGGGATCACTACATATGTCTCTCCTCGAATCTGCACGTGTGGCAAGTGCGAATGCAATCTGAATTCGTTCTTGTCGCATGAATGTGAGGAGGAGCGAGTCCATCAGTTCTTGATGGGTCTCGATGATGCTTCGTTCGGTACTCTTCGGTCTAATATTATGGCTCAAGACCCGCTCCTAGGGTTGAACTGCGTCTATGCGCTTGTCATCCAGGAAGAGCGTCTCAAAACAGTTGTTATGACTCACGACACGTCCACTGAACACGATGCCTTTGTGGCTCACAGTTCTGGTCCGGTCTTTGCGCCTTCAACATCCACTGACCCGCCCATGAACCGCAAAGCTCTCGTCTGCGACCAATGTGGTCGAACGGGCCATGACAAGCTGACTTGTTATCGACTGCATGGGCTTCCTAATCATATCAAAGAGAAGTATGATGGATACCAGGTTGCAGCGACTGCTGCTGGGCGCAAAAATTCGTCTAAACAAACTCATGGTTCCCGCACAACAACTGCGAACTCGGTCCAACAGACCACGACGCCTGCTTCTTTGACGCTCTCAGCTTCTGACCACAAAGCGTTCGAGTAGGCGCCAACCCCAGATCAATGGACTGTTGTCATGTACATGTTCAATTCCATGAAGTCCGTCTCTTGAGACAACTCCGGTATGTCTTTCTCTTGGATCTTAGACACATGAGCGTCGTTTCATATGACATGCGATAAAGGTCTTCTCAAGGACCTCGTGGGTGTTGCACCGGTCTCCATTAAGTTGCTTGATGGCAAATTCTCATCTACAACACAAGAAGGCAGCCTTTTAATGGGAAATTTATGTTTACATCATGTTTTATATGTTCCTAATTTGAGCTATAACTTGGTCTCTTTTGCTCAATTGTCACATGACCTTCGTTTACTTGTTCTATTAACAAACAAATTGTGTGTCCTTCAGAAAATCAGTTCGAGGATGGTGATTGGCGTGGGTAGGCAGCAACGTGGGGTCTATTGGTTGTAGACACTCGGCTTCAGGGCAATTGTTTCTTCGGCCCAGTCAGCTTCTGCATCTGCGTCACTCTGGCATTGTCGTCTTGGGCACTTATCGTCTACTGCTTTGATCGGCACTATTTTGTAGTGCATTTCTAGGGGTTGTTACCAGGTTTGAGGTGCCATTTGGATGGATTTAGTGCACAACTATGAATTATGGAGTTAGAGAGGAGAAGTGTGGATTTGGTAGTCTGGAGAAGCAAATTGAAGATATCCAGAGGAAGAAGAGTTGACCACTGAGGAGACGAAGAAGAACCAAGGAGAGAGTCCACACGAGAGTAGAAGAACAATATGCTGAATTCAATTGGTTCGTTCTCTCCACTCAGATGTCCAAATGGAGTGATTCCAATTCGAGGAGTTAGATCTTGAAGTCTACGACAAGTCCTCAAAATATGAGCGCAATCCTAGTTGGAAATCAAAAGTTATGGCGTTTTTACGGAAGTGTTACAGGAGCTGAACCGATGAAATCTGGCGGCGACCGCCGCCAGGCTTACGGCGACCGCCGCCGTGTCGGATGCGGAACCGAACCACTTTTCCTTACTTTGTTATTTTGGATTATTATTAGTATTTTTTATTATTTCGTTTTTGACCTTTTTGGAATACCTTATTATTTTCTAGTATTTAGGGTTAGAAGGGAGCTTGGCCTCCCTTATTCTCGAACCCTAATTTCATCTTTTCCCTTTCTACGTACTTTGTTATGAAGAACTAAGCCTCCCTTGCTTAGTCAGACGCCAAAGCTTTCGTTTTGATTCAGTTGTGAGATTTTCGTTCCTTATCTATTGCATGGATTTTATCTATTCTCTTGCTTGAATTGCTTATGATTGATATTGATAATCTCTAGCATGCGCAACTAGGGTTTGTCGTTATTGATCTATTGCTAGATTTAGATTGTTACTGGTTGAGCATATCTATTTCAGAGTAGCAACCGCATCGTACTAGTATCTGGTTGTGCTAGTCTTAGGCAGAAGAGAACTTATTTACATTCTAGGATAAAAGCTGGTTGTTTTATGCTAGAATTGTATCCAACTATATTCCTATTCTTAACGCTGCTATTAAACTGAATCTTGATAGTTTCATGGTTGTTTAATTAGTTAGTGCTAATAGTATCTGGTTGTGCTATTAGTTATATCTGAAAAAGAATTGGAATTTCCATTGCATGAGATATTGAATGATTATCTAGGATCAACTTGTCATACGAATAGTGGATGTTTGTTTGACTGAGCTATTTTCCCCATTACTGAATTCATCAACTTTTAGTTTGTTTGCTTTTGCATGCTTAGATTTACTGAAACATACAAAACCCCCCTTTGGTTACTTTGGATTGACATATAAATTACATATAAAGATAGAATCTGTCTCCCTGTGGACTCGACCCTTACTTACTTAGGACTACGGTTTAAGGTTGGTTTGGACTACTTGCATAGCAGTAATTAACACGACAAATTCCTATTATCAAATTGGCGCCGTTGCCGGGGAGACAATAATCTATTTTGTGTGCGATTTGTGTGTCAACTATGGTGTGGACCTATCTTACGGTCCACACCCGTGCTATTGATTTTTGTTTTTCCTTTTTGATTTTGTTACAGAGATGTATAGATTTCCCCACTTCCATCAGGAGCCGCAATATGACCCATACTCATACGCATACACTCCAGGGTGGGGAGATCACCCCAATTCGAGTTATGGGCACCAACATTATCCCCCTTATGGTCATGATTACCAGGAGTTTACCCGGGACCACATTCGTTCTATCAGCAGGGTACTCCACCGCAGTACTACCCAGCCTACGAGCATAGCCCACCAGTGTCCAATCCAGATTACTATATCTCACAGTCTACTGCGGATTTATTTCGGACCTTGGAGAATCAGATGGGGCACAATCCAAGTCCCTCCATGTCATTGGAGGACATGTTTCAATCTCTCAATCAGAGCACGATCCAACTTGAACAACAAATGAAGTCCTATATCCAGAACTCTGAGAGGCAGATGGGGCAAATGGTACAAGCAGTGAGCAGAATGGAGGCCATGACGTCGACAGAACCACTATCTCACCCAGTGGTGCACCAGGAAGAGAATGTCTTCTCGATGACCCTACAAAGTACTGAGCAACTGCATGTCGCCCCCTTAGCTCAAAGGGAAGAACAAATTTGTGAGACGGGTGCAGAATACAGCGAGATATCTACAGAAGAGAACCCGAGACCGCGGGAGGTATACCTCGACCTCGGTTCACCCACTGAGGAGATGGGTATTCCAGACGATATTTTGGACCGCGTTGTGCTTTCTGAAGAAGAGTATTTTTTGGGACTGGAGGAATTCAGCGACCAAGAGGAGGAGAGTCGGGATCGCGAAAACGATCCTGCGACGCTCGTTCCTCTCGAAAATGCCCCGGCAGCCCCCGACCCTCTCGAGGCTGCCTATGATGAGTATGTGCGTCTAAACTCCTCCCCGCTCATTGCGCTGCACCCCGTTGCACCCTTCCCTGAGGCACTACAAGATACTCGAAGGTTGAAGAACAATAATGAAATCTATGAGGCCTTCCATAACTGTGCAGAAACCGTTCCTTTGGTCACATTGACAAACAGTATCCCTCGCTGCACAGAATTTTTAAGGGCGCTGGGCAATATCAAGAAGAAACCAAAGGGGAAGCACAAGAAGGAGGACTTGATTCAGGTGGCGAATTTTTACATGCTGGATGCGGGGCAGAACAAACATGCAGGCCCTGAGATGTTGGGTAGGCCATTTCTGAAGATGTCAAGTGCATTCATAGATATGAACAACGGTCCAACCATCATGAAGTACACAAGCATGGGAGAAAAGCTCTACAGGGAGTATACAAAGAGACATCCCCCTGATATAGATCTCAGGAGTTCAAGTGCTAGGACAAACACGAGTTGAGGAGGATTGAGTAAGATGTCGAGCCACGACAGTAAACAAGGCGCTTCTCGGGAGGCAACCCGATGTTAGGTACTTTCTTTTCCTTCCCTTAGTTTATTTTCTTTTGATTTTTTTTACTTTTGTAGTTTTTGTAGTTCTGTGTCGAACTAACCTGCAGGAAGTGTGAAAAAAAAAGCAAAGAAGGAGAGGCGGCGACCGCCGCCAAACTTACGGCGACCGCCGCCAAACTTACAGCGACCACCGCTAATCCCACTTTCGAATGCTTCGCTACGGCAAATGGAAGCGACCGCCGTTTAATGGCGGCGACCGCTGCCCTCCTTACGGCGACCGCCGCCATTTCTCAGGTAAAAAAAAAACTTCCCAAAAAAAAAAAAAAAACCTTCCCGAAAAAACTTTAAACGGGGAGCAAAAAAAAAAAGTTCCACCGGAGGCCAGCTGTCCGAGTTTCCCATGGAGAGATGGTGCACATCATGTTGTCAAGGAGGAGACATTAGACTTACACTTTTAATTGACAACGATGATGGCCTTACAATTGGCAGTTGAGGAGGAGGAACACTAGGGCACACACCACGATTACATCTGGGCCCCATTTTTGTGTTCGTTGAAGGCCATGCAACTCCGCCATACTTGTTATACCACTATTCACCCGAGTGGTTCCTTTTGGTTGTATGGTAGGAGTTGATGGAGTTGAAGGCCGTGCAACCCTGATTTCCTTAATGACCACCACACCTTACAGTGGTTCCCTATGGTTGCATGGTAGAGTTCAGATGAAGACACCCGCCCAACACTAGAGACTTGGGCATATATTGTGAAGACCGCCAGCGACACCTTCAGTGTCCAAGCAGCTTGGCGACGTGTGTGAGTCCATTCTTTGTCTTCCCTATGCTTTATTCTTTTTGTCTTTCATTACATTGAGAACAATGCAATGTTTAAGCATGTGGGAGGATTCTATACTTGCTGCGTCGTTGAGGAAAAGAAAAAAAAATGAAAAAGAGCCAAAAATTTGAAAAAAAAGGCTAAAATTGAAATCCTGGGATACGTCGAAAACCTGAAAAGGCGGCCTAGGTAATAAGCAGGTGGCTTGGACCAGCATTAGGCTGGGGTAATAATTGGTCAAGAGTGATGTGAGTATATTGTGAGCCCATCTATTAAAAAATGAAATGAGTGGCTTGGTGAAAACCCGAAAGGACGCCTTGGCAAAATGAGTGAAAAGAAGAAGAGTGATTTATAGGAATCATCATTTTTGCTGGCGTGGCGACATAAGAAGAGGTGATATAAGGAGGATTCGGGTAGGGCACTCTGGAGCGATAAGAAGTTAGATGGGTGATAAGATTAGATTTGATTCACTCTATGGTGTTTGGGATAAGCTTGGGGGAAGTGCTCTACTTTCCTTTTAGCTTGATTGTGTGTGGTGTTGATTGGCGTTGTGTTATGTTGTGCTGTGATTATTGTATTGGTGCCTGAAGTTTATTGTTAGGTGTGATTCGTAGAGGGATTCATTTTTCTATGCTTCCTGAGACCTTGGAGATTGATTGGAGGAGTAGGTTTACTTTAGCTTACTCGAGGACGAGCAAGGTTTAAGCATGGGAGATTTGATCGGCACTATTTTGTAGTGCATTTCTAGGGGTTGTTACCAGGTTTGAGGTGCCATTTGGATGAATTTAGTGCACAACTATGGATTATGGAGTTAGAGAGGAGAAGTGTGGATTTGGTGGTCTGGAGAAGCAAATTGAAGATATCCAGAGGAAGAAGAGTTGACCACTGAGGAGACGAAGAAGAACCAAGGAGAGAGTCCACACGAGAGTAGAAGAACAATGTTCTGAATTCAATTGGTTCGTTATCTCTACTCAGATGTCCAAATGGAGTGATTCCAATTCGAGGAGTTAGATCTTGAAGTCTACTACAAGTCCTCAAAATATGAGCGCAATCCGAGTTGAGAATCAAAAGTTATGGCATTTTTACGGAAGTGTCGCACGAGCTGAACCGAAGAAATCTGGCGGCGACCGCCGCCAGGCTTACGGCGACCGCCGCCGTGTCGGATGCGGTTCCCTTACTTTGTTATTTTGGATTATTATTAGTATTTTTTATTATTTCGTTTTTGACCTTTTTGGAAGACCTTATTATTTTCTAGTATTTAGGGTTAGAAGGGAGCTTGGCCTCCCTTATTCTCGAACCCTAATTTCATATTTTCCCTTTCTACGTACTTTGTTATGAAGAACTAAGCCTCCCTTGCTTAGTCAGACGTTGAAGCTTTCGTTTTGATTCAGTTGTGAGATTTTCGTTCCTTATCTATTGCATGGATTTTATCTATTCTCTTGCTTGAATTGCTTATGATTGATATTGATAATCTCTAGCCTGCGCAACTAGGGTTTATCGTTATTGATCTATTGCTAGATTTAGATTGTTACTGGTTGAGCATATCTATTTCAGAGTAGCAACTGCATCGTACTAGTATCTGGTTGTGCTAGTCTTATGCAGAAGAGAACTGATTTACATTCTAGGATAAAAGCTGGTTGTTTTATGCTAGAATTGTATCCAACTATATTCCTATTCTTAACGCTGCTATTAAACTGAATCTTGATAGTTTCATGGTTGTTTAATTAGTTAGTGCTAATAGTATCTGGTTGTGCTATTAGTTATATCTGAAAAGGAATTGGAATTTCCATTGCATGAGATATTGAATGATTATCTAGGATCAACTTGTCATACGAATAGTGGATGTTTGTTTGACTGAGCTATTTTCCCCATTACTGAATTCATCAACTTTTAGTTTGTTTGCTTTTGCATGCTTAGATTTACTGAAACATACAAAACCCCCCTTTGGTTACTTTGGATTGACATATAAATTACATATAAAGATAGAATCTGTCTCCCTGTGGACTCGACCCTTACTTACTTAGGACTACGGTTTAAGGTTTGTTTGGACTACTTGCATAGCAGTAATTAACACGACAAATTCCTGTTATCAACTTTATCTAAAATTTCAGAACTTAGCTTAGCTAGAAGTTCTTTAGATAGCATCACACCTTGTGATATTTGTTTTAGAGCAAAACAAACTCGTTTGTCATTTCCTCTTAGTGAAAATAAAAATGATGCGTTGTTTCAATTGATTCATTGTGATGTATGGGGTTCTTATAGCACCCCCTCCTTAAGTGGTGCTTCCTATTTTTTAATGATAGTAGAGGATTACTCCAGGGATGTATGGGGTTTATTTTTTAGTTCCAAGACGAAGGTTGTTACTCTCCTCAAGAACTTCTGTGTCATGGTCGCTCGATAATCCCGCACACATGTCCGCCGCGTCTGAGCCGACAATGGAACCGAGTTCCTCCCTCTCCGGCATTTCTTTGACGAGCAAGGTATACACTTTGAAACCTCTTGTGTTTACATTCCTCAACTATATGGTCGCGTCGAACGCAAGCACCACCACCTCCTTAATGTGGCCCGTGCCCTGCGGTTTCAAGCTAACTTGCCTCAATAGTTTTGGGCCGATTGTGTGTCTACGGCTGCATTCCTCATCAACCGAACGCCTTCACCTACTCTGGATAATCATTGTCCCTACGAGCTCCTCTATGGCCGTATTCCACCATACAACTCTTTCCGGGAGTTTGGCTGCCTCTGCTTCGCCTCCCACTTACCTCGCTCTCGCAACAAGTTCGCGCCTCGCAGCCGTAAATGTATCTTCTTGGGATACCCTCATGGCAAGAGTGGATGGCATCTCTACGACATTGAAACACGATGCATTTTTGTCAGTCGGGATGTGACTTTCTTTGAAACGCACTTCCCACATGTTGCGTCCCCAGAGCCTGCCAAACAGTCCATGCCGTTGTCATCGGCTAGGCCCGCTGCGGCCGAACTCAGTCCAGGACAGTTCCGCCTCACCCTCCGCTCCCGTTGACCCACCTTTGGTCACGACAGAGCAGTCACCAGCAAGGGAAGCGACTTGCTTGCTCTTGTCGTGGTTGCGCCTCCAGCACTGACCCCTATTCGTTAGAGTTCACGCGAGCGCCAACCTTCTACTCGCCTGCGTGATTACGTCTGCCGCACAGTTCTCCATATAGACCCCCCCTCTGCCCCTCTCTCACTCACGCCATCATCAAAGTCCTCAAGTACTCATTTCCTATCGTTGCGTTTGTCTTTTGTGCTAACTTCTCTCATGCCCACACTCGCTTTCTAGCCATAGGATTCTAACCGATGTCTTTTACAGAGGCCGTACGTCATTCTCAGTGGGGTGAGGCTATGACTTTAGAACTTCAAGCACTTGAACACAATGGCACATGGACGCTCTCCGAGTTGCCTCCAGGGAAGAAGCCGATAGGTTGTAAATGGGTTTACCGGATAAAGTATAAGTCTGATGGCTCCATTGAGAGACATAAGGTGTGCCTGGTTTTGCTTGGCAATCTCTAGGTTGAGGGAGTCAATTTCAAGGAGATGTTTGCTCCAGTCGCCAAGATGGCCTCAGTTCGGGTCTTTCTGTCTGTGCTGCTATTAGTGGTTAGGAGCTTCATCAAATGGATGTCCATAATGATTTCTTGCACGGTGATTTGAGCGAAGAGGTTTACATGAAACCTCCTCCAGACCTTCTCAGGGTACCGCCTGGTCACGTCTGTCGTCTACAAAAGTCCTTATACAGGCTTCGTCAGGCGTCGCGAAAATGGTTCGCTAAGCTCTCGGCCGCACTTCGTGATTTTGGGTTCCGCCAGAGCTACGCCGACTACTCCCTATTCTTTTACAAGCGTGGTACTCATACTCTGCATGTACTTGTTTATGTCGATGATTTCATCATTGCAGGGAATGATGTGTCTTCCATCACTAGCTTCAAAAGCTATCTGAGCCCCCGCTTCCATATGATGGATCTTGGCACCTTGAAGTATTTCCTTGGGATTGAAATTGCTTGAAGTCCATCTGGACTATTTCTCTCCCAAAGAAAATATACTCTTGATATACTGACACAATCCGGCTTACTAACAGCCAAGTCGTTTACTTTTCCAATGGAGCAACATCACCACCTCACTACAGTCGACAGTTCGATGTTTGATGCTCCAGATCGATACAGACGTCTCATTGTTCATTTTATTTACCTCACCACCACGCATCCCGAGCTCTCGTACTCAGTCCACACGCTTGCTCAATTCATGCAAGGACCGAAAGTGGCTCATTGGCAAGCTATTGTGAGGATTCTTCATTACATGATAGGGCACCCTGGTCAAGAACTCCTTCTGTCTGCTCATAACTCTCTACGTCTCACGACATTTTGCGACTCCGACTGGGCGTCCTGCCCTATCACCCGACGATCTGTCACGGGGTACTTTGTCATGCTTGGTCGTTCTCCCATCTCCTGGAAGACCAAGAAGCAGGTCATTGTCTCTAGATCCTCTGCTGAAGCGGAATATCGCTATATGGCCTCTACTTGTTGTGAGCTAATTTGGTTGAAGTGTCTACTTCATTCCCTTGGTGTGTATCACCCTTCTCCTATTTGTCTTTTCTGCGACAGCCAGACAACCCTTCACATTGCTGCTAATCCGGTGTTTCATGAGCGCACCAAACACATTGAGATCGATTGTCACTTGGTACGAGATCGGTTTCAAGTTGGAAATGTTGTCACTCATCACGTCTCCACAAGTAACCAACCGCTGATTTGTTCACTAAGGCCCTTGGTAGTGTTCAGTTTCATCATCTCATGGGAAAGTTGGGCATTATCGATCCGCATGCTCCAACTTGAGGGGAAGTATCAGATAACATATCTTTACATATCATGTATATATCTTTATTTACTTTATCTTCTAGATATATTATATCTTTTCATATTTTGTATCTATTGTAACTAAGGATGGACAAAAGTAGACCGGATCGGACCGTAAGCCAGCCTATTTTCAAATTGATGAGTCTCTATTTTATTCAAATTTTTTTTTAAAGACAATTCCGAAGGTGGAAAATCAGCCTATTTTCATAATATGTTTTATATCGAGCCTAGATGGAGAATTAAGTTCTAAAAAGTGCTACTTTGAAAAAAAGTTCGTTGTTTTGGGGTGGATCGCAAGGCCTCAACTAGCTCTAGTATATGAGATAGTGAGCTGCTGGGATAAATTCCATAAGCAGGCCCAATGAATCGGCCTATCACAAGAAGCCAAGGCCCATTTCATGGCCCATGTTCGATTCCCTAGCGACTGAAGACGCGTTTTATTTGACCAGTCTTATAATCTTATTGGAGTGGTTGACCATTTGCAAACGGATGAAACCACGAGGAAGTTTCGACGGTGATGGTTGATCGAATAAAAATGTATGCGGTTGCCAGAAGATACCAGCTGTCACTGACTCATATGGTATTTAATTTGGGTTGTTGAATGTGGCAGGTCAAACAAAGTCAAAGAGTTGGAGACGCAACTTGACAAGCTAATTTTCTATTTTAAAATTTCCAGCTATAAGCCTCGTTTTAACTCACTCTACACTTGAGTACAAAACTTCTTGAACTATATTGCTAAATTTTATATATTAACTATTATAGCTACTAAGTTTAATATAATGTTAGTATCCAATGTCTTTATATCCAAATAATGGAACATGTACACTTTAACACCAGGCCATTATAACAACCTTTTTTCTAACCTATGCCATGATTAAGCACCTTTTTATAAAATATTTTGTTAAATTATATTATTTAAAAAAATTAATATTTTTTAAAAGAGTTTAAATATTTTTTTTAGAGAATATATATTCTTAAAAATAAAGTCTTAACATTGACAATGTATTTTTTAAACGCGCAAATATGATACATTAAAACTCCCGACTTCATGCTTATATGATATCATTAACGCTCTTGATCTAGTGAACGACAATGTAGAGTGTGAATGTTATATGTGCTTGTCTTCACTCAAGTGTCTCGGACCAAATAATTGTTCACATAATGTTGACCTTAGCTTACTGCACACAAAGCCATAAACTTGATTTTTTTTTTGGGTCTTTATCGTATGATTTGATTGGCCAAAGTCGCTTTACATCTAGATCGAGATATTGTTGGCATACGAAGTAGTAGAATCTTTCCAACATAAATGTCTTCATACACGCCTCCAACAGAAATCGAATTCGAAACCTTTAAATAAAACGCTTAAGAGAATCCAATGCCAAACTACTATACTAACTGAATGCTATTTCATAAACTTGAATTTGTAATGGTTTACCGAAGTGGGGTCCACCTCATATGCGCTAAAGCCCGCCACATCCAGACAGGCAGCGTTGGTGTCCTTCCTTTTTGTCAGTGACCCCTCATAATGATCTTTTAGGCTGTTGACAACCTTGACTCTCTTGCTTTCAAAACTCTAATTAGATTAATTAAATCCAAAATCACTAATTATAGTCATCAAGTAAGTAATGAGCGCCAGAGGCCGGGCCATTATAAATACCCCCAATCCCAGCCCCAGAAGTTCACCAACAACAAAATCACCCACATATAAAAATGGCTTTGTCAAGAACACTCGTTGCTTCTTTGATGCTTTGTGTGCTACTTCTCAATCTCCTTCAATCCCACCAAACGGTACTCAATGAATTTCGTTACTATATACACTTCTTGTAGTGATATTATTTTTTACCCGACCCGACCCGGATTTTAATTTAATTTTGCCTTGTATGATGATTTGGGCAGGTGGGTTTAGGTAGCAGTGCTGGAGTAATCAGCCCTGTATCATCTCCAACTCCGGCTCCCATTAGTAAGTTTTCATTTTCTTGATACTTACCTCATTAATATATTCGGAGTATAATATAGCTAATTAATTGATTGAAAAATAACTATAAATGTTAGATTGTGTTGCGGAATGCGGGAGGAGATGCAGCAAAACGTCGAGGCCGAACAGGTGTAACAGGGCGTGCATGAGCTGCTGCCACACCTGCAGCTGTGTGCCACCGGGCACCGCCGGTAACAGGGAAGTCTGCCCTTGCTACGACAGCCTCCTTAACCCTAAGAACGGCGTCCACAAATGCCCTTGATCCATTTTATTGTACCATTTTTTTTCTAAAAATGGATATGCGTTATTTGTTTCGATATGTTGATTTTGTTGCCATGTATTCTACCACCAAAACGTAATAATAAAATATAATGTATTATCTAAGTGTTTTCACGTACTATAATTGATTGATTTATATTAGAGACTCCGAAAAACTGGATTCTATATAACGAACTGATTTACCAAAAGAAAAATGGGTTTGAGGAATATGCTCTTGTTTTACACATATATGTGACATGCTCACTAATAATTCGATCACAATCAATTGTCTTAACAAGGCCATCCGGCAGGGAGAAAAACAAGGTTTTTCTCCAGTGTAAGATGAGTTGAACTTTGCAAGCCAATCCGCAGCTTGGTTCGCAAGTCGGGGAACGAGCTTGATTGAAATATCCCAGTTGGTGTCATTAAGAAGGGTCCGCACCCGAGAAATAAGGTCCCGATGCAGCGGCGGCGAAGCGTCCCCAGCGGTGATCGCCTCCAGCACCTCAGTCGCGTCAATCTCCACAGCCAGCTTGCGGATCCCCATTTGCGCAACCATAGAGAGCCCCTGAAGCAGCCCCAGAAGCTCAGCACGGAAGGCAGAAGACCCAGAAGCTTCAACCACATAACCTCGTGTAGGCACGCAATATCGAGATGTAAACTGCAAGTAGAAATCGCACAATGAATAAACGAAATTATACCGAACTTAAGAACTATGCAGAGTCGAGAACGAAATCTCTCTCCTTAATTCTGAAAACGCCCCGTATTGCGACGGTTTGATGGCGTTCCGAATCCCATGATACAACTGCAAGACGACTTCGGATTTGCGCAACCAAAAATCCAGAAGGCTATGAACCATTACTGTGTAGTACTCTCAGACTCAAAATTTCGGAAAACAGAGAAGGGAGAAGAGAATTATTGTGTTCTGTCGTGTGTGTTCGAATGAGAGGCATACCACTCTTATATAGAGCTTCGGAAGGCTTTAGGGAAGAGAACGTTACAGATCTGCTATTGAACGTTACAAATATTCTTTTGAACGTTACAGATCTTCTGACATTAGTGGAGGACGTTACAGATCTTTTGACATTAATGGAGGAAGATTAGGTCTGCAGCCCGAGATCTCTCCATGTACCAGATCAAAGCCCAATCCCACTAATGGGCTTCCGGATTGGCCCAAAAAGATAGGTGCAAGCCCAAGGCCGACCCGACTCGACTCGGCGCGCGTGTGGGCTTGATGAGCTAGGTCCTCTCCCCATTGAAAATGGGTAATGAACCAAGGCCACAACCTTGAGTCCATTTCTCCATTATATATGGTGGTATTTCTACCTCCAAACTTCCAATGTGAGACAAGTAATTTGCCCCCACATATTCCCAAGTTTTGCACTTCATGCAAGCTACTTTGGGCCTCCATTTATCATTCAAACGGAAATCATTTTTGTCGTATGAGTACACTACGAGAATGTGTTCGTGTAGAGGAAGTCAATGCTTCCACTTTCCGGTGTTGACAATGGCCGGAGCCCACCGGAATTGTGCCCGGAAAAGTACCCGGCACCACATTCAAAAATGAGTTCCAACACCTCGAACAAACTCCCCATGGTGGTTCCGGATAAGACCACCCGCATGGACATGGTTCTAGCCCTCACGAAAGGACCCATCCGAATTCAGTTTGTGCCATCCGAGTGCCGATCGCTGCCATACAGCAAGAGCAGCAGGATGATGATTAGCTTGGAGAGATCGAACCAGAAGCATGTACTCATTGGCGCGATCAAGGATGAATTGAGAGTGAGGTTCAGAGACGATGAGGTTAGTGCCGAAGACCCTGGCGTTTCTCCACCGCCAGAGCCATCATAGGCCATACACAAAAATTGTCGGCCATGAACGAATACAAGAAATATTGCTGTTGATCCATGCCTTCAAATCAGTAGAGCAGAACCTATTGACTCTGGCCGCGGGAAGAAGATCCAGCCAGATCCCCTAGCAGTCGGGCAATCCCGAAGGATGTGGAGCGTAGTCTCCGGTTGCTCAGTACAAAGCCCGCAGTTTTACTCCGTTCCCAAATGACGACGCACACGATTAACGTTACTCATTATGGCGTCATGTTTAACAAGCCACGTGAAGTTCCGGACTCGTTCCGAAGCTTGCACCTGCCATAGTTGTTTCCAAGTTCTGTCAAGGGTATCCCCTGCATCCTGCCGGATGATTTCAATTGCCGACTTCAGCGAAAATTATCCTGAACCAGTCGCGCTCCAGCAAAAATTATCCGCCACCTCCTCCCCCGGTATCGTGATTGCCCCAATCTTCAATAGCGTTGCAGGCGGGAGAAGGTGAGAAAATTCATGCCAGCGCCACGTTCCATTATCCTAGAATTCCGCCACAGTCTTCCCCAACAAATCCTCATCTATAGCTCCCATAGCCAGGTCTTCTAAGGGGCAATCCTCCACCCAGGGGTGACTCCAAAACAGAGTGCTGGGGCCATCACCAAGAACCACTCTAGTGCCCTGCAGCAAAGGCCCTTTAGCTTTCACAATGCCGCTTCACATATTGGAGTCCCCAACACTAGACGAAAACATGTCACGATCACATCGTCCCCGACAGTACTTCCCCCTCACCACACGCGACCAAAGAGACTCAGGTTCGGTCAAGAGTCTCCATCCCATCTTTGTCATGAAGGCAGAATTTACCTGTCTCATGCTTTTCATTCCAAGGCCACCCGCCACTTTTGGCTTGTGCAAGGTTTCCCAGTTCAACAAATGAACTTTTCGTTTCTCAGCCGTGGAGCCCCACACAAAGCTCCTCGTCATCTTCTCAATTTCATCGCAGATGAACATAGGTAATTGCATCGTTTGCATCGTGTAGTAGGGAATCGTAGCCACTGCAGAATTTGCAAGCGTGACTCTCCCGGCCATGGACAAGAGCTTAGATTTCCACCCAACTAATTTCGAGTCCACCCTATCCACAATGTGTTTAAAAGAGGCCTTGGAAAGACGCTTCTTCGCCATGGGGATTCCCAGGTACTTACCAAGATCCTCAGTAGCCGTCATTCCTCCCACCTGGCTAACCTGCTCAACCAAATCCGCATGCGTAGAATAAGAGAAACATAACATATATTTATGTAAATTCACCTTTGCACCCGACACATCACAATACTTGTCAAGGCAGAACCGAATAACCTGCATTTGTTCGACGCTCGCCTCAGCAAATAGGATGAGATCATCAACGAAGAAGAGGTGTGACAGACCAGTCCCATGTCAGAGAGGCAAATGGGTCGCCATGCCCCAGAAATGACAGCCTCCTCAATAATGTGGCCCAACCTCTCCATGCATAACACAAATAAGTAAAGCGAAAGAGGGTCGCCTTGCCGGAAACCCCGAGAGGGGGAAAACGAGTCACCCATCTCACCATTCCAAAGGATCTGCATACTGCAAGAGGAAACACATTCCATAATAGTGCGGGTCATATCCGAGGGCAGCCGGAGCTCCTGTAAGGTGTCCCGGATGAACGGCCACCTAACTCTATCATAAGCCTTCTCTAAATCAATTTTAATGGCCATAATCCGAGGGCCATTCTTCGCCCGCATTGAATGCATCACCTCTTGGGTGATAATGATATTGTCCATGATCTGCCTCCCCGGGACAAAACTTGCATGCGTTGGGGCCACCACTTTCCTCATAATCGGCTTTAATCTAGTGACAATGGCTTTCGTGGCAATCTTGAAAGCGACATTGCAAAGGCTGATGGGCCGCAATTGATGCACAGTTTCCGGTTTTTCAACTTTGGGGATTAGCACCAGAAGCGTCTCATTCAGTTTGGTAGGCATCCCTTGGCCACTCAAAATTTGCAAAACAGTGCTCTCGACATCAATATGAATGCTAGCCCAGTTCTTTCGATAGAAGATAGCTTGAAATCCATCGGGGCCTGGTGCTTTCAAAGCACCCATGCTATCAACCGCTTCTTTGATCTCCGTAGTGGTGAATGGTTTGCATAAGTGAGTCATATCTGTCTGAGAAATATCTGGGAACCGACCCCGAGGAATGTCAAATGGGCATGTTGAGTCCACATCATCAGTGTACAACCTCTGCAGGTGGGAGCTAACCATAGTGCTGACCACAGTCTTATCCCAGACCCAATCATTCGCCTCCGAGCAAAGCCCCTCAACCCGGTTCTATTTTTGGCGAATGACAGAGCACGCGTGGAAAAACCTTGTATTGCGATCCCCATCAAGGAGTGCATCCGATCTCGCCTTCTGCATCCAGAAGATATGTATGTGCTCCAACATTGAGTCCAACTGGTATCGAAGTTTGCACTCCAGATTAAGCAGCCCCCGGGAAGGAGCTTCACAAATACTCTTCTGTATCCCCTCGATTCGTCTCCAAAGTCGATCTCTCATGTGAAAGAGATTCCCAAATACCTCTTTATTCCAAACCTCCAGATTGGCTGCTAAGTTAGATAGGGCATCGTTTAGGGGGGCGCCATGCTCCCAGTGGCGTGCGAGAAAGCCATGAAACTCATGATGCAGCAACCAAGCGACCTGAAACCTAAAGGGTTTATTGAAAGGCATATAATTTTCGAAACCTCGAATGCTTAACAACATGGGGGAGTGGTATGATTGATGAGCAGCGAGGTGGCATATCGAGCCATCCTCAAAACGACTGCGACATTCCATGTTGCAGAGGCCACGATCCAGCCGCGCACAGGTTCTGGAGGCAGGATCGATACCACGACTCCTTGTATATTTGGGCCCAGAGAAGCCAAGATCTATCAAACACATCTCATCAATCCAATTGTTAAATCTGCGACATCTCCTTTGCATGCTATCAAGGCATCCGGTTCTCTCAGCGAGAGATTTAGTCTCGTTAAAATCACCCATCATCAGCCAAGGAAGTTGGTTGTTGTTATTGACTTCCATCAAGAGACTCTAGAGTTCCTCCCTAGTCGAAGGGGTGGGACTTGCATAAATAGCAGAAAAGAGCCATTGTGCCTCTCCAGCTCTAGAAACTTGCAATGAGACGACCTGAGCATGAGTGTCAATTTGATCTAACCGAACTCTGTCCTTGCGCCAGAGCACCTAGATGCCTCCTAGAAAGCCAACGACTTCCGACTGAATAATTCCATCGAATCCAATCTGAGCACAAACCTTGTCTGCCTGAGGTCCACTGATACGAGTTTCCAGCAGGACAAGAATTGCAGGATGTAAGTGAATTAGATCCTTAAGTGTACGAAGAAAATCCTTGCTGCCTGTGCCTTGGGCATTCCAGGAAATTATACATAGGTCCGTACTAATCATGGATAACACTTTGCGGAGAAGGTGGTCTTCATTGATCCATTGAATAACTGCATCAGACAACTGACGCGACCATGTCGGCATCACCATCATGTAAGCAGTCGTTCAAAGAGTTGTCCCTGAATTTGGACTTCCTGAACTGAATCCTCCATTCGGGAGTCCAGAGATGTATCCACCCCACCCTTATCTGATTTGGCGAGTGAATCCACCTCCATGAAACCGACATCCTGCAATGGTGGATTACTGGTGTGCTTCCCCGCAGCGAGTTTGGAGTTCTGCGGTGAGGTCGAAGAGGACTGTATACAGAACTGAGTCTGTTTCTTAGGCGTTGATATGCTATTCAACTCTTTCCCTGTCTTATTATTTCCTTTCACCTCCAATATAGTCGGTTGAGATCTTCCTATCTTTCCTTCCGTTCTGAGATCTTTAGGATTTCCTTTTGATAAAATTTTCGTGACAGCGCCTGGAGTTTCCTTAGAGGCCAAGATTTACTTTGAAACCGTTATCCCCTTGTGCCCTGATTTACTGTATAGAATCTTGCCTTTTGCATCCTCCTTCATATTCTTTTTCCCCCCATTATCTTTCCTTTGTTTTTTTTATCTTTTCCTTGTGGGGGAATTATCTTTTCTTGAGCAGGAATGTCCTCTGCGATTTCCTCCTCCACCAGTGCAGATTCCACATCATCAGTCAACGGAGAGAGAACGTGAAATCGCGATCCCGAATTAGTAGCCATATCGGGGGCCAATTTTTGTGATGTAATCTTCTGCGAATCATCTATAGGTGGTTGAACTGGTTCATGCTGGGCTGCAGCCGGTTCAGGCTGGTTCATCCGTGTACCATTCTGGCTGGTATTCCCTAGCGTAGCTCCATCCGCCGCACCCTCACCTTTGGAATTGGTGGTTCTGTTCCTACTATGAACTTGATTTGGTTTCATGTGTGCAACATGATCCGATAACATCCATCCCCCCCAAGGTTCCATGGCTTCAAGTGGCATAACTGGTTCCATGGAATTTCCAGCGTCAGGCGGCGCTTGTTCAGAGCATTGGTCCATAGTATGCCCAATTATCCCACACTTGAAACAGATCATCCGCAAACCTTCATACTGAATTTTCTAGATCCTGCCATTGAGGCGGAATTTGGAGAGCAAGGGCTTAGTAATGGCTAGCTCCACACTAAGCCTGGTGAAGCGACCTCTTTCTGTTGCACTCGTGGTTCTGTCAATTTTCATGACGCATCCCACCTTTGACCCAATTTTATTTAAGATGACAGCGTCAAAGTACTCCATTGAGAGATTCGGCATTCTTATCCATGCCGTGAAAATTTTAATGGATTCCTCACAAGCAATGAAGTTCGGCCTCCATCTTTGTATTGTCAAGTAACTGTCCCCTATGAGCCAAGGTCCGTCTATTAGCACGTGGTTAAAATCCTCATTGTTCCAAAATTTTGCCACGTAGTATTCATTCCCAATATCAACCATCGTGAATTCCCCCTTCAGTTTCCACTTTTGCGCCAAACTCTTCCTTAGGTACATGTACCCTACATTCCTCCCAACAACCTTGACAATAAGCGCATTTCGCCAAGTTTGTCTAATCCTTTTCTTATCGTCCGCAGTTAGGAGAATGACAGGATGCGCCAGATCATCATCATGCGGCAGGATATCATCAGTTAAGTCGGCATCCTGTATGTTCTCTTCCCAGAAGCGATTATTATACTCCTTTGCACTTTCTGTGGTAGTCCCCCCAGCAACATTATCCCTATATGAGAAGGAAGGCGTGCCAGTGTTATCACCCCTGTTCCCACCAAGTTCAGGGAACTCCTCCAAGTCAAAGTCAAAGGCCTCCTTGCAGCCACACTTCATTTTTTTCGTTGATCTCTTCAGCAAATCGAGTTCTTCAGGGGAGGAAAGCAGCGGAGAGCCGGTGGCCGGAAAAGCAGAGCGAGGAGAGGGAATGAGAGTGTTTCCCTATCTTAGGGTTCTTGTTTTGCATCTCGGTGAACGACAGATGATGACAATGTCTTGTTTCTTTTTTCTGTGCTTAATCTAGAGGAACATATTAGAGACAAAATTGAAATCTGAGTATCCTTAAAGCTGATATAGGATTATATTAATTTGACAGTATTGGTATGCAATTAATGCATTAATTTGAGAGTAACCTGCGCTTTGGTCAATGCCAGCTGTCTAGTCTCCACCGACCCTACCTCATTTTGTTATGCTTATTTTTTTTATTTTTTTTGATAATAGGCAAACATTAGGGTCCATCTAACACGATGACTGCCCTAAATCATCCGAATGAATGATCTTTATAAACTGAGTTCCAAAAGAATTAAAGGTAGAATTCAGTTGTAAGAACTCATATATGTCATTAAGTATAGGACGAGTGCGATGATGATCACTGGAGAGGGAAATAAGTTGTTGAAACTGTTGAAGTGCAGAAGACGGGATGGGATGCGTTGCCAAGAAATCGGCGGCATGATTAGCCTCGCAGAAGCAATGGAAGACCTGGAAGGAAGTAATATCCATAATAATTGAGTGGATTTCCCACGGAATTTTCCAGGTGCCTCGGATGGAATTAATGACCAGTAAATTATTGCATTCGATAATTAGTTGTTTGATATTGAGCCTAACAACAGATTGAATACCTGAAAGTGCTGCTAGCGCCTCACTACGGAGTACAGAAGTAGAGGGGATCTGTTCCCGATAAAAAGAAAGAGCTTTTTCATTATGATCTCTGAGGATGTATCCAAAGTGTGAAGTATCATCGTTTTTTTTAGCCGTCAAAATTAAGTTTTACCCAGTTGGGAGGAGGTTTCTTCCATGGCCGGTTTGTAGTTGACAATGCATGGTTTCTTCTGATGGCTACTGGTTTTATGGAGTCAGTAAATAGTGTCCAGTCTTGAAAGAATCGCCAAGCTTGTTCTGAGGGGCAGAAGTTATGAGGGGTATTAAAGTGTCGAAAGATAAGGTTATTACGATGAGTCCAGATGGACCACCGGAGAAAGAGTAGAGGAATAAGATTAGAATTTGATTGCATGAAGTACTCAAAATTAAATTGAAAATCTGATGTTGATTGAAGAGAGAAAGAGGAATTAAGTTTTGATTCAAGTTTAGATATCATTGATTGAGTGAATGGGCAAGTGAAGAACAAATGATTAAGATCTTTGTCCGCAGTTTGGCATAGCTGGCAAGTGGAGTAAACAGAGTAATAGTGTCGATTAAGACGTCCCGTGGTGGAAAGTGCATCTATGACGGCTTTCCAAATAAAAATTTGAATCTTTGGAGGGATCTTTAGTTTCCAAATCCAAGAGTAAGGTTGTGTTTGAGGATTGTGAACAGCGCAGTGATTCAATTTATGGGTGAAAGAAGTGGTAAATTTACCGTCAGAATTAAATCTCTAAAGAAGTCGGTCTTCCATAGGTGTTGACGGAATGTGTATATTAGTAATTTTATCAATGATGTGCTGAGGTAAAAAAGTCTGTCTGTAAGATAAATTTCATTGGTGGGATTGGGTGATGAATGAGGATACAATTATTGTTATGCTTATTTTTATTTAGAGGTCTTTGCACACTTAACTGCTCACACTCTGCCGCAATCCAATTTAATACTACCTCCTTTAAACTTTGATTGTCTTTTAAGCAATTTACACACTTATTAAGAAAACGTTACTCTTTACAAAAAAAACCCTTATTTAATTGCATTAAGAAAACGTTATTCTTCAAACGAAACCTTAATTTTTTAACCGTCTAATCCTTACATTAATAACATATGTTATTTTTAAGCAGTCTAATCCTTGTAGACTATGCCGCAAATTTTAAATATCATTTTACTACTTTGTCCTTCTTATTTTTGACAATTTACATTATCTTTTACCTACATCAACTTCCTTATTTACCAAATATAACCTAGCATACATATAGTAAATTATTACGCCATATATATATAACCAAATATAATGTTCGTCGATATATTACCAAACATAGCTCATTTTACCAAGTTAATGCCGTTGTATATATTACTTGCTATTTAATTTTAGATTTATTAAGCCAGTAATTAAACTAGTACTTAGTATTTTTATATGTATACACAAAAAAATATAAATAATATATGTTATATGATTTTATGACTATATGACTTAAAGTTTTGTTACCATATATGGAATAAATCGTTCTGATGCATATCTTCAAACGAAATTTAATTTTTTAACGCCTAATCCTTAAATTGATAACATATGTTATTATTGTAAGCAGTCTAATCCTTCGCCAGGAGATTGGTGGGCTCATCATGAATTAGGTCGGGGTGGCTGGTGGTTTAGGTATCCCACCCTATTTTTTTAGCTTTTTAAAATAACTTATTTCTTATAATATTGTACTTACGTTAATCAATAATATTTTATATAATAAAATTAGTTTACCATTAAATACATAGGTTTATATGTATTCAAATATGTGCAGGCATGATGATCTATGCACTTTGGTCACTGCAGTCGGTGCCAACTATCCCCCTAAAGATCTTCTAGTCCGCTTTTGTAGTCCATTTTGTGATCTATTAACTTTGATTGGTGAAAATAATTTAAATATGTTAAATATGATAAGTATATTTTGAAAGAAATAATATAAAACATCCACTACAATCAATCAAAATAAATGGACCATAAAATGGACTATAGATGTGGACAGTGGCGGATCCGGGGGGGCTTGAGTGGGCGGCCGCCCCCGCTTGGCTCCGCCGGGAAGTGTAATTTTCTGAAAATCATCATATGGGACATCGGTTATTAGCCAAAAAGCGTTGTCCCGCCCCCCCATTCACAGCTCTTTAAAGACAAACAAACAAAACGCTTTTAAAAAAAAAACGCTTTCCCAAACCTTTACACCTATTCTGATAACACTAAAGACAACGTTTTCTTAATAAAACCGCTGTCCCATACCTTTACAATACTAAAGAAAGCGTTTTACCTAAATAACCGCTGTCCCAACCAATCTAAAAAAAATTGTTTGATGTTGTTTATGATTTATTGATGTTAATCATTTATTAAATTTTGCTTATGATTTTATTGATTTAAATCATTTATTAAGTGTTGTTAATGATTTATTTATTTAAATCATCTATTAATTTACACTCTTGTTTATGATTTTAATACTTTATTAATTTAAACTCTTGGTTTTGATTTATATCATTTATTACTTTAAACTCTTGTTGATTAATTTAAATCGTTTATTACTTTAAACTTGTTGATTAATTTAAATCAGTTATTCATTTTCCTTTTTTCTTAAAAAAATTGTATGTTTTTGTTAATGATTTGTTTCTTAATTATTTAATTAGATCAATTAATTATTAGTTATATAGATTTTTTGTGTTCAGTTTATGAAGAAATTTATTATTTGTGGATGTCATTAGTTCTAAATACTTAGTCTTCAAATAATCATAATAAATTAAATATTGATAATAATGTCAATATATCGAACACTAAACGGAGTAAAGACTTTATACTACATGTACTTTCGCCCTCCCTTTTGAGCAATCCTGGATCCACCACTGGATGTGGACTAGAGGATCTCCCCTATCCCTCCGGTCTCCAACGACCCTACCTCATTTTGTTATGCTTATTTCTATCTAGGGGTCTTCCCACACTTAACCATTCCTTAATTTTAGTTTTTTATATTTAACTATCTCTTATTTCTATTTAGGTTAAAAATTATCATTTATTTTAAGTTGTTTGTACTTAACAGCCATTATGTTCATTTCCCCCCCTCAAATATCATCCTTTAATATATATTACTTTTCAATAAACTGTCTCTTTTAACGTAGAATTTGTTATTATCCTTTTAGTAGTAGATCGATTTTTTTCGTTATGGATTCAACTGAAACCGAACTCGGAGAAAAACGTGGACTTAAACTGGAATTCATTTTTACGTTCCATAATATTTCGATTAACTGCCTCTCCAAATTTTCCAATTACCCACATATATATAAGAGTATAATATTTGTTCGTTCCAGTTCAAATTGTGAAATTGTCGGTTTAAATTGAGACCAAATTTCGAAAAAAAAGAACCAAACAAAAAACTGGTAGTTTTTCATTTCGAACCGAAATCTAGTAAACAAACTAAATTTGAACCGAAAAACAATTCTTCTTACACTCAATTTTTGTTCTTTTTTTTCAAAATTCGGATTCGATTTAAACCGACAGTTTTTCAATTTGAACCGAAACAAACAAGAATTATACTATTTTGTATAATATTAGTTTTATAAGAAAAATTGAACGGTTGATTAATCAAAAAAATTGGGAAAAAAGCGAGTTAAAAATAAAAGATGATGTTTGAGAAAAAAAAGGATAAAAGATCCAAAATAAGGGATGGTTAAGTAAAAAACCCCTTCTAATTATGTCACATTTGAATTAAAGTGGGCCCTATTATAATTATCCAAGATAATATATGTATTTAGTACAAAAATCGTATGCAGTTTTTTTTCTCGACCAACTCTCTATTTAATTATATAGCTTACGATTGGCATTATGATATTAACATTATTGTTCTTAATCTTGTATAAATTATTATTAGTGTCCTCGTTTGGTTGAACGTGGGAAATCAAGTTCATGAGAATTTAGCTAATTTCTAGGAATTGTAAATTGCTGAAAATTATGAAATCATGTTTGGTTTAAAATTGTTGTTTTTATATTAACATGGAAAGTAATAATATTTTCATTAAAAAACGCAAGAAGTAGATCTTACCTACCTCTTCAAAATAAGTGCAATTCCTTGATTTGGAGGAATTGCAACTTCATGGAAAGTAAATTTCCACGTTTTATTTTTGAACCAAACACATGAAATAAATGTACTTCCTGAAAAAGTTCAACTTCCTGGGAAGTGTAGCACGAACCAAACGAGGGGTTATTAGCACGAGAAATACGGCCGTGTGATAAATCACTTATGATTTTGGTTAAACTCCACGGTGAATTTAAGTAAATTTTCTATAACCATAAGGTTATATTATGTTCTCTTTATTTTTATATTTATTTTTATGTTGAAGATTACTACTATCATAATGTTATATTAAATGTGTTTATTTCGGGTTCTGCATGAATTCTATCAGATCCGAACGACCGAACTCAATCAATCAAGAGGTGGTCCGGTCCGTCTATTTCGGAGTAAAAAAGTTAATCCAGGCCCAGTCCAGAGATTGCATTTGCAGTTAAATGGGCCGAGTCAAAATTGTATTGACTTGTACACCATCACCTTTCTTTTCTACCACCACTTTAGTTGAATACTATCATAGTATTCCTACCAAGCATGGGATAAGATCTATTAAAATATTTTTAATTATATGACTATAAAAAGTCAAATTCATTTTAAGGTTTTAAAAAATTATTAACTTTATATTAGTGCTCATGAAAAAATGACATAATATATAAAAGACAATAATAACAAAAAAAGTCACTATTTTTTTTAGTATGGAAAGAGGGCAATGCCCTTGCGATTATTATTCATAGGAAGTTTAAAGAGAGGCCTCAGAAGAGGCTAGAACATCAACATGTAAAATAGTAATAAGAGAAGGGGGGGGGGGGGGGGGGTCAGAAAATTCAACAAAAGCACCAATATGCAAGATGGCGCCATTGGCCATAGAATCAGCAACAAGGTTGGCAGATCTCCAGACATGGTTGATGCGCACTTGCCCGAGTAGGAGAATCAATGAGTGTTTTGCACTGGGAAATCAGATGAAAGTCACCGTGGGTGATAAGGTTCACGTAGGAGAGAGCGGAGCAGGCCTGAGAGCAATCCGACTCCAGGATCAAATGTGGGAAGCCCATTCTCTTGGCAAGCAGCATGCCATGGATAATTGTCCAAAGCTCGGCTGTCAGAGCGCTGCAGTAGCCACAAGAAAACATGTAACCACAAAGAAAAGACCCTGAGGTGTCGCGCAGAATGCCATCACCACCAGCCACTTCGAGATTACCTCTCGAGACCGCGTCGGTGTTGAGCTTAATCCAAGTCAGAGGAGGCGCAATCCAAGAGGTGCAAGGCGGGGTAGTAGCCGAAGACAGCATGGGATTGGGCATGATAGTTGTATGGCTGGCAGCGTAAAAAGCAATGACAAGGGAGCAGCCAATCAGAGAAAGGCGGGAACAATCATCCTTTGCAGAGAAGCTAAGTCCGTTGCGACACTTCCAAGTGTGCCACAACATAAAACTGAAAGTGGAACTCCAACGATCACCATGCTTGATATTTTCGAAGAACCAAGACTTCATGTTAATGCAGTTGAAAAATGTCGGGGGCAGGTTATTGCCACTAAGGGCAAGCCAAACATCATGAATTGCCTTGTAATCTCTAAGAGTGTGGGGGCAGGTCTCTAGTTCCAAGCAACGTGGACATGAAGGAGATGAGGCCATGTGGCGGGCGACCCTGTTATGGTTGCAGATGAAGACATCATGGGCCGCCAAATAAACAAAATTACGCACTCTCTGTTGGGCTGGAATTGACCAAATACGGGACCAAATTGGTTCAGAGTTAATGTCGATAGCACTGCGGAGAAGGCGCCTAGCTGAACTTGTAGAGAATAACCCTGAGAGGGTATAACACTAGAAAAATTTGTCGGTTGCTTCGTCGCAATCAATAAGGCAAACCGAGCAAGGACACTTTCTAATATCAGGGGTGATATATCCAGTGAGGAGGGGCCAATTCCAGTCATTGCCAGCCCAGAGATCAACAACAATAGCTCCAAGGAGATCATCAGGGACCGACGCCATCACGGACTCACGGAGTCAATGATCGGGTTATTGCGGAGCCATGGATGGTCCCAAAAAAGAGTAGAGTGGCCATTACCCACAGATGTCTTAAGCCCTTTGGAGAGAGTCAAAGATCCGTGCATAACACCCTTCCAACAATGAGAAGAGCGGTTGTGGTTTTGAAACATGTCGATGTCAAGCATGCCTTGGCAATATTTCCCACGAAGCACCCGACCCCAAAGTGCTTGTGGCTCCTGCAGGACATGCCAACCAAGCTTTGCCAAGACTGTGGCGTTGGACTGTCGCATAGAACGGAGACCTAGACCCCCAAATTTGCGAGGGCTATAAATTTTCTCCCAAGAGAGGAGATGGGGATTGCGATGCTCCGTAGTGGAGCCCCAAACAAAACTCTAGATCTGTTTATCAATAGCATCACACGTGGACCGAGGGATAAACGTGGACTGCATAACATAGAGAGGAAGGCTAGACAGGACAAAATTGGCAAGAGTCACCCGACCAACCATAGAGAGGGTTTAGATTGCCATTCGCGATGCCTAGACGAGATTTTATCCAAAAGAAATTGGTACCTTTCAGAAGACATACGACCGCAAGCAGTAGGCACGCCCAAATAGGTGCCAAAATCTGAGACAACAGGGATAACAAGGTTAATAGATGACTTGACAGCCTCACCCACCTTGCGTGAAAAGATCATGCTGCTTTTAGCGAAGTTGACTTGTTCCCTTGAATATAGGCAGAAACGGTCCAGACAATCGTGAATAACATCTGCTTGAGTGGAGGTAGCATCGGCAAATAAGATCAAGTTGTCGGCAAAAAATTAATGCGAGAGCTCAACACCCCCAATAGAGATCGGCTTCTAATGCCCACAATTGACGGCATCCTGGATAATATGAGACAAGAATTCCATGCACAAGACAAAAAGATAAGGGGAGAGTGGATCGCCATGTCGAACACCGCGGGAAGGAGTGAATGATCCCGACTTTGAACCATTCCAAATAATCTCCATGTTACCACACATTTGACTCTTCATAATTACATCAATTAAGTGGGCAGGAAAGCGGGTGCACTCGAGCATCATACGAAGGAAGGACAAACAAACCCGATCATAAGCTTTGGCCAAATCGATTTTGATAATCATCCATTTAGTTGATCCGTCAGATGCAGCCATAGTATGCAGAACCTCCTGTACAATTACAACATTGTCAATGATTTGTCTCCCCGGAGCGAAACTTGCTTGGGCCGGAGAAACAATAGAGGAGAGTAGGGACTTGAGGTGGTTCACAATCATCTTTGTTGCCGACTTGAAGACGAAATTCAGGAGAGCAATGGACCGGAAGTGAGTAGGGGAAGTAGGCGCAGTGACTTTCGGAAGGAGTGTTGTCTTGACTGAACTCAATTCAATTGTTTCAGTTAAGGCCAAGAAAAAGGTGAGGGATTTTGGATCACCAAATCAACTAAAGGTTGGAGGAAAATAAGGGAACATTCTAGTATGCCCTAATAAGGAACGAAGGTCTGAGAAGCCATTCAAAATAGTGACCGCCAAGTTTTCAAAGACGACTACGATCCAGCCAAAGAGATGTAGATGGAACTCACCACCAAGCATGTATCTTGACTCAAATAAAAAAAATTGAGAAGGAATCCCAGAAAGAAGACGAAGATGAAGAAGGAAGGTATTGTACTTCTAAAGGTATTGTGCTTCATGTAATGACAACGCCCAGATGTGTTCCCTCTGGCTATCCTATCCTCTTTTGATATCCCTACCACATTATATCTGTTTTGCTTGTGCTTCTTTGTCTACTGTTTCATGTCACTACCTTGTGTGGCATAGTTGTTAGTTTTTGCCGTTCTTGCTTATAAAGGTTGTAAGTGCCAGTTGTTTTGATACATTTAAGAATTAATAATGACAATGTTAGTTGGTTGTTTACTTGATATGTGTGCTCTACTTACTTTCTATTTTAACCTTGTTTTGATGATGCCAAACGGGGGAATATGATGGGATGAGTCTATTTGAGGGGGAACACACTTAATTTTTATTCATGTTTTGAGGGTGAACTATGCATGCTTTGAGGGGAAACCTTGCTCCATTACTTGGTTTTTATCTATTATTTGTTATGTGTTTGAAAGGATGTTTGTCACCATCAAAAAAGAAATTTTGTTGAATTCCTTGAGTTTTGATTGTAACAAACATCCATATGACATGTGTGTTGAGTGTTTCAGGATATAAAGATATGTCACAGGGAACAGAAGGTTTAGATGCTTTGTGCCCAGAAGAGGTATTGATACCTTGGAGGGAACAAACGTCTTAAAGATGAGCGAATGATCAATCCAATTACTAAAGAATGTTGAGTCGCTTGAGAGAAGCGAGGAGATGTAAGGAGAAGCGTCAGAGTGATAGAAATCGTGGGAAACTGTTGAGGGAATGAAGAAAACTTCATGCGTTCGTAAAGGAAAGTGGAGATCTTGGTCAAAGTCTTGGAAAAGAAGAAGCACAAGATCTTGCACGAAATATGGAAGAGATATATTGCAGAATTATGGAAAATATGAGAGAGAAGATTTTATCTTATCTTGAGTTTTTATTTATGGTAAGTGTACCCTAGGTAATTATCTTTTATATAAGATAGATTTTGGTGATTTTTTTGTATGGAAAGATATTATCTTTCTTGCTGGAAAAGCAAGTAAATATTATATTTTTCGTGCTAGGGATTAGGCTGACTATATTTATGGATGGGATTTCCATTATGTGGAAAACAATCGTTGAAGAAGAAAAGGAGAAAAAGTTGCGCAGAAAAGAGAAGAAGGAGAAGAAGCCTACGAGACTTAGAGGGTTGAGTTTGTGACTTACAGTGGTAGAAGAGTTTCAAGACTAGGTGATAAGTCTAGGGTTTGGATCCAGGCTACACTTGTACACAACCAAGAAATTAATAAGATAAGTATACTTTTATAAATCATCTTAAGCGAAAAGCGTGAAGGTAGTGGTTTTTCCTTGATTAACTAGTTTGCTAATTAGGGTTTTCACTCTAAGTCGTGTGTTTAATTTTCGCTATCTTTCTTCTATACATTCCGCTGCACGTTCGAGGGAACAAAGCCTTTGTTCCGCTAGAGGTAACACTAACGATCCAACAATTAATAATAAACTTTTGTTTATTTGACCACTTAATTGTATTACAAGCAACATACAAATAACAAAAACGTACATATCACAATACCTTAATTATAACAATAGCTGCTTGTACGTATATGTTTCATTGATATATATATATATATATATATATATCCAGAACAATCTTTATTTCATGGTAGCTATAGAAATAACACACATACAAGTATATTAAGGGTTTGTTTGGATTACGCATTATCTGACATTATAATGTCAAAAACTGATATTATGATGGCAAAAACGATATTATAATACCAGTTTTTGACATTATAATGTCAGATAATGCGTAATCCAAACACACCCTAAATGCATTCTCATAAACTTAAACGAACGAACTTAAAATCAATCTTGTAATTTCATGCATCCCATGCACGTAGGTAGAGTAAATTAATTAATCAGCTTGAGTAATGTCGACGCCAAATAATCTAATAGTCCTCCTAATATGGATCACAAAGGGAACTCCATTAGCACGATCACCTTGATTATCATAGAAGATAACTTTATCCTTGACCCTCAATCCATGATGACGAACAAACTCGCCCCATCCTCCCAACACCACCGGCTTCATTGCAACTCCACCAGCCGTACAACCCGTGAAGCACCGGAAACTCCAAACCGTCCGATCCTCATCCATCGCCTTGAAATCCACGTGGCTATCCACGTTGTTGTTGTTGTTGAATTCAGGTGGATGGACTAAAGATTCCTCGTCCAAAACCAGCCCACTATGGACATCCACCTCCGTCAACTTCTTCTCGAAGAGCTTAACTCGAGACGACGTCGTTGCCATGTCGATGAACTCACGAATCTCTACGTAGTAATAAGCTTGCTTAAATTAATGGAATATTGTTTTGCAATGAAGGTTTGTATAGTATGATGTGCATGTATTTATATATGTTGGGTGGGAGCTAGGAATAATTAGCTATAGCTAATCCGTCTACCACGTAATTACGTAGTAAATTCTTGAAGTCTATATATGATTGTTAGTCGGAGGATCGGAATTTCGTGACGGACTTCGTTATGTTTTGCTTACTGAATGCGTTGATTTATTAATTTTACGAGTCATATACAAAATATAAAACAATTATCAATTTATAATTTTATTAGTTGACTAAAGTCTGTCTCAATTAATATAAGCCTGACTTGCTCTTACTATCAGGGACGGACGCAGGATTGTAGTTCAGTGGGGGCTAAAATCTTGAATAGTAAAATATTATCGTATACCTTATACAAAATCTTAAATCATAATTTTTAATTCTACCATCTATTTTACCCAAACAATCTCAATTTCAAACAACAAACTCTATATCCAAACTTCGAATGAAATTTTACTCAAAATTGACCAAAAATTACACAAATTAAACAAAATTCAATCATTATTCATTACAGACTACTTTCACTGCGTAATCTCAACAAATTTGTATAAAAATTAATTTATAAAATTTACAAATCCATAAACCCTAAATTTTGAAAGTTTTAACACAAATAAGGATAAATATAGTGAAAATATTACATATCTTATTGAAAAATTGTGTGCAAATTTGGATAAATTTTAGTATTTTTGAGAATTATGCATAATAAATATTTTTAAAATTGAAAAACTATAAAAATTAGTTTGAAATTTTTTGGGAATTTTTTTTTAAAAAACTTTGGTTGAGGGAAACAAAATTCCGTATAAATTTTATAATTTTTTTTTTCTTTTCAAAATTCCAGTGGGGCTACAGCCCCACTGGGCCCCACCTGTGTCCGCCCATGTTGACTATGATGTTTGGCGTGTGCGCAATTTTGAGCACAAACGACTAGTAGGGCTGTTAATCGGTCTAAAACCGAACCGAATCGAATAAATCGAGTCGAAATCGAACTTCAGAATTTTGTGGACCGAATACCGAACCGAACATATTTGTTCGGGTTTTTTAGACCGAATATTTTGAAATTAAGTTAATTTAGGTTATTGAAGCGGATTTTAGTGCACAAAACCGAATTAGACTAGACCGAACTGGACCGAACTAGACCGAACTTGGACCGAACTGGACCAAACCGAATAAGATTGAACTAGTTTATTTAGAAATCTAGAATTTTATTTTTATTTTAAAAATAATCGGTTTTGACTGAACCAAACATGTTTTTATGCGAACCGAATATAGATCGGTTCGGCTTCGGTCCGATCGGTTCGGTTCGGTCCAAAACCGAATAAAAGCCGACCGATGAACAACCCTACAAACGAGTCCCTCGCCGGCTACATTGAAAGGGAGACGATCTAGTTTTTATACTCCATCCGATTACTTTTAGATGTCCTCTTTAAAATTTGTTCATACATATTTTATAGAATTTCAAAGTAAATTATCACATATAATTCATAAATTTTTTATTGAAACTTGGTAATGTTTATAATTTTCTCTCCCTTTATTGGTTCTAAATGATAATGGGTGATTAAAATGAAAAAAATTATGTATTTTCAAAACATATTCAATGACTTTTTTAATTTATGTAAAAATATATAAAAGAACATGTAAAAGTGAACAGTGGAAGTATGTCTTTATACATGAAGGGTAACCGAGTTGTAGATTAGTTATCTAACTAGCTTAATACCACATCTTGTACTAATTTGTGTAAAGTTTAAACTAAAATGTATAGAGATTTATGAAAAAATAAAGAAAAAGTTATATAAAATTTATATTTGATTAGTATAATTTAAGTTCATTACTTAGTTAGATGAACAATAACTTTTAACATAATTAGGCGAGACACTCTTATCATCGATTTAATTTTTGACTGTTTAACATTTATAGAGGAATTACAATTTTGCACAACTATATTTTCATTAGAAAAAATCAATGTGTGTGTCTTGATTCACTTTTATAAAAATTAAATGTTCATATATCATATATAAATTCAAAATTTATAGAATTTGGTTCTAAATTTTATTATTATTAGTTAATAATTTGATTTAACTTTTAAGTAAATTAAAAAAAAGAAAAGCATTACATCATAATACACTGTACATATATAGAGATATATTAAATTATATCCAATCAAATAATAAAAATTTCCCTATTACTTAAAATTAGAAATTAATATATATTGTATTTATAATTATAATTAAAATTAAATTACGTGAAAAATTATGACGATAACTTGTATCATGCATATGATGTTGTGGCTTAATTGATCGAGGGGAGTCATGCAACCAAGCGAGGTTCAACTTCAATACATAGTACATTTTGCATTCTCCTTTCCTTTAAAATTTCATTTGTTAGAACACTCTCCGAATAATTTGCCTCATTTATTATATATTAGATCATGTAAGGGGTTTGCTATATATATCCCGTACGAATAATATTACAACATATAGTCATTTTCATTTCAATATATTGGCAGAAGTGTCGGCACTGTTGGTGATTTTAGTATCATCGGCCATTTAGTGTAGTCGGGATTCGCTCAAGACTTAAGGAGTTCGTTCGGCGCATAACGAGTTTCGGGGGTGCGGAGTGTACACTCGTGTGCGTGGTTTCGGACTCGGAGTTACGAAACGTGTCGGGGTTCAAGAGGCGGACACCGAGAGGGTGATTTCCGGGGTCCTAAGGACGTGCACGGTTTGTGACAAACCGTGCACCATGGGCCAAACTGTGCACTACAGAACAGAAGCCAGAATTGGCCTCTGTAAAGCCACACGGTTTGTCACAAACCGTGCGGTGTCCCAGAACGTGTTTTCTAACACTCTGGAGAAAGGCACGGTTTGGGGCACGGTTTGTCACAAACCGTGCGCCTTGTCGGGGAGTGAGTTTTGGCGGTTTTTGGCGGGTTTTTAACTAACTTAACCGTCATAACTGGTTTTTAACCTCCTAAACCGACATCTAACTGCCTAAAATCTGATGCTCTATATAAGGGCGGGTTTGGGGCAAGTCTTGCGGATACGAGAACTTATGATCTTTCAAATCGAACAAAACCGAAAACTTCAAGTGTTCTCTTTTGATCTTGCCTGAATCATTAGAGGTGAGATTGTCTTATCCCGAATCAGATTTCGTGTAACCCGAGGCAACAAGTATAGGGTCGAAATATTGGTTTTGGAAAGTGTTCAAAGCACGATTCAGTTCATATCTGAGACAACAGAAGATTGATCAACAAGACACCCTTCTACAACATTCAAAACCAATATTTTCCGTGTTTGATCAATGGCGGCTGCATCGGTTCGTGAGATGACATCCAAGTTCAGGAAGTTGGAGAAGTTCGAAGGCATGGACTTCCGAAGATGGCAAAAGAAGATGCACTTCCTCCTCACGACGCTCAAGGTGGTGTACGTTCTGAGTATGCCAATGCCACCCGCGCCGGAGGATCCGTAGAATGAGCCCTTGGAGGAGACGAGGAATCGCAACAAGTGGAAAATGACAAGATAAGATGATTGCTTGTCATGTGCGGTAGTGGTTGGCTATCAAATTTAATTTGAGAGGTCACACATCGTAATCACGATAAAGGCTAATGCTAATAAAGCATGAATGGTGGTGATATGGGCCCGTGGAAATGGAGGTTTCATACCTCTATGTTATTTATGTATTGGGAATATACATATATATGTAAGATCGGTCTCTATATGTTCTTGGATGTGGCATTAAATGTATAAAGTGGATTTAAATTTTATTCATGTGCGGTTATATGTAGACCGTGATATTTAAGCCATGTTGATGATCTTGAGATATATGCAAAAGATTGTGTAATCTCTGTACATGTATACATATAACATATATTTATATGTATGAGTAAGAATTAAATTCTTGTTGGTGTCATGTATTGTATGCTAACTGCATATATTGGCTGTTGAAATCTCGTATGACTGAAATATGTGTGTTTATGTACCATTAAATTGGTGGAAGCACATGTGTATAACCATAGAAAATTTTGGTCATGGTATGAAGGTATGATCATGGTTGGAAAATCTAATTCATCAGATTCATTCCACATAATTGGGTGATGGAGGTGTATGGTGTATAATCTACGTATAAGTACAATACGTATGAGCATGATATAAGTCACATTAGTTCAAATTCCCATTTTATGTGACTTGATGATCAAAATAATGATCATGATATTTTAACTTAAATAGTTGACTTAAGTCTCAAGAGACTAAGGACAAGTATCTCATGAGTTAGATGAGGTCTTGTGTGTTTTTATGAGTCTACTATGTTATGCATAGACTACTCATGTTTCTAGATTACTTGATTCAGGTCTACTGTATTTCATACAGATTACTTGATGATAAGTCTACTAGGTTGACCAGATTACTTTTAGTCTACTGGTCATGATATGCCCTACAATATAGTTATACTGATTGGCTAAAACTTGACTCTACTGTTTCCAAACAGATTAGTCATTAGACCCTACTATACTCTGTATAGACTGGTCGGTTATTTATATTTTGTATATATGTTATGCGATTTATGATGTGCGTTTTATTAACCAGATTATTCTCATTATTGTTATGTGTTTTCATTACATGCTAAAGACGAGGCCCATGATAAATTTAAGGTTTATAAAACCGAGTTGAATTGCAACAAAATGACTTGATTAAGAAACTACGCACCGATAGAGGTGGAGAATATTATGATCATGTGTATTTCCAGTCCGTAGGCATTATACATGAGACTATAGCTCCCTACACGCCACAACAAAATGGTGTGTCGGAGAGGAAGAATAAAGTCCTAAAAGAGATGGTTAATTCCATGTTATCCTACTAGGGATTGAGTGACGGATTTTGGGATGAAGCTATGTTAACGGCTTGCTATTTATTAAATAGGGTTCCTAACAAAAGGAACAAGGTCACCCCTTACAAAAAGAAACCAAGCTTGAATTATCTTCGAGTTTGGGGATGTAGGGCGGTCGTTAGACTACCCCAGCCCAAGATTAAAACCTTGGGGAAAAGAGGTATTGATTGCATCTTAATTGGGTATGCTGAGCATTCCAAGGCTTATAGGTTCTATGTGATAGAGCCTAATGATTCTATTTCGGTTAACACCGTGATTGAGTCAAGAGATGCAATATTTGATGAGAATCGATTCTCGTCCATACCTAGACCAAATGATTTGGTTCCTAGTACAAGTGGAACTAAAGAAGGAGACAGTTCGGCCGTGCCTTCTAATGAGTCACCTATGCTCCGTAGGAGCAAGCGAGGGAGGATTGAAAAGTCTTTCGGTCCATATTTCCAAGTTTACTTGGTTGAAGGATCTAGAGATGAAGTTGGGTTCCAATATTCATATTATTATCATATTGATGAGGATCGTAGGACTTTTAGCGAGGCAATGAGGTCTCAATATGTTGCTTTCTGGAAAGAAGCAATAAATGATGAGATGGATTCCATCATGGGAAATAACACGTGGGTTTTATCGGATCTCCCACCGGGTTGCAAGCCTTTGGGCTGCAAGTGGATCTTCAAGAAGAAGATGAAAGTCGATGGTACTATTGACAAGTTTAAGGCCCAATTGGTTATCCAAGGCTTTAGACAAAGGTAAGGTATTGATTATTTTGATACCTATGCTCCGGTTGCTCGGATCTCCACCATTAGGTTGTTGATTGCCTTGGCGGCTATTAACGATCTTGTGATTCACCAAATGGATGTCAAAATGGCATTCTTGAATGGTGATTTAGAGGAGGAGGTGTACATGAAGCAACCTGAAGGGTTCATTATGCCCGGTAATGAGCATAAGGTTTGTAATTTGGTAAAGTCATTGTATGGGCTAAAGCAAGCACCTAAGCAGTGGCATCAAAAGTTTGATGAGGTTGTCTTGTCGAGTGGATTCGAGTTAAATCAGTCGGACAAGTGTGTATACAACAAGTTTGATAAATTCGGTAATGGAGTAATCATTTACTTGTATGTTGATGACATGTTGATCTTTGGTACAGATCAAAAACAAGTGGACCTTACAAAGGCCTTTTTGTCATCAAGCTTTGCCATGAAAGACATGGGGGAGGCGGATGTGATCCTTGGAATTAGGATCAAACGTGAGAATAAGGGACTCTCTTTGTCACAATCTCATTACATTGAGAAAGTGCTTAAAAAGTTCAATTGTGAGACTTGTTCTCCGGTTAGCACTCCTATGGATCCGAGTGTGAAGCTTATGCCCAATATGGGTAAAGCGGTATCACAACTCGAGTACTCACAAGTGATTGGTTGCTTAATGTATGCCATGACGAGCACAAGGCCGGATATTGCTTATGCGGTAGGCAAGTTGAGTAGATACACTAGTAATCCTAGTACTCATCATTGGCAAGCAATAAGGCGGGTACTCAAGTACTTAAAGGGAACCATGAATTATGGTTTGTCATATGTCGGATTTCCTTCGGTTCTAAAAGGGTATTCAGATGCGAGTTGGATCACTAATATAGAAGATCATTCTTCTACTAGTGGTTGGGTATTCGTGCTTGGGGGAGGTGCCATTTCATGGGCTTCTAAGAAGCAAACTTGCATTACAAGTTCGACTATGGAATCGGAATTCGTAGCATTGGCCGCTGCCGGTAAAGAGGCGGAATGGCTAAGAAACTTAGTCTACGAGATTCCTTTGTGGCCGAAACCGGTGTCACCCATATCTATCCATTGTGATAGTCAAGCTACTTTGGCTAAGGCTTATAGAAAAGTGTATAATGGTAAGTCGCGACACCTGGGCGTTAGACATAGCGCGGTACGTGAGTTGATCACTCATGGGGTGATTACTATTGAGTTTGTTCGGTCTCAACAAAATTTGGCGGACCACTTGACAAAGGGGTTAGCCAGAGACTTGGTGATCAAGTCGGCGATCGGGATGGGTTTAAAGCCCGTGTAAAATCTCTAATGGTAGGATACCCAATTCCCCTCTAATATGACGTTGAAGGCTGAATTCAATGTGGAAAGCCTACACTTCGAGTTTGGAGCACATGATCATGATACATCCCTAGGTATGTGCTCATACCTGCAAGTAAAGTTAGGTTGAAAATTATCTTCTTAATGGATCTTTTGAAAAAATTCATTTGCAGGTGCATGATAAAAAGAATCCACCTATACGAGCGTGAAGTGGTGCCGCTTCAACTAGCCCGGGCTTGGCTTTGTATGCGTTCGTGAATGGATAAGGACACATGGCTAGAATAGTGTCAAGTTAGCACTTAGAGTAGTGTAGAAACTTGTGTGTGTTTGTATCTTCAGGTAGTCAAATGAGTTGATGGGTTCAATCCTTTGGACACCCTGATTCTCGATTATTTGAAATGTGTACTGCACTAATATGGAAATTCAATCCTAAGGACATTTTCATTTATGCATGAGTTTGTGTTTGATGTATGTATAGTGAATCAAGGATTACACTAAAATGGGGGAGGAATGTTGGTGATTTTAGTGTCATCGGCCATTTAGTGTAGTCGGGATTCGCTCAAGACTTAAGGAGTTCGTTCGGCGCATAACGAGTTTCGGGGGTGCGGAGTGCACACTCGTGTGCGTGGTTTCGGACTCGGAGTTACGAAACGTGTCGGGGTTCAAGAGGCGGACACCGAGAGGGTGATTTCCGGGGTCCTAAGGACGTGCACGGTTTGTGACAAACCGTGCACCATGGGCCAAACCGTGCACTACAGAACAGAAGCCAAAATTGGCCTCTGTAAAGCCGCACGGTTTGTGGCACGGTTTGTCAAAAACCGTGCGGTGTCCCAGAACGTGTTTTCTGGCACTCTGGAGAAAGTCACGGTTTGGGGCACGGTTTGTCACAAACCGTGCGCCTTGCCGGGGAGTGAGTTTTGGCGGTTTTTGACGGGTTTTTAACTAACTTAACCGTCATAACTGGTTTTTAACCTCCTAAACCGACATCTAACTGCCTAAAATCTAATGCTCTATATAGGGGCGGGTTTGGGGTAAGTCTTGCGGATACGAGAACTTACGATCTCTCAAATCGAACAAAACCGAAAACTTCAAGTGTTCTCTTTTGATCTTGCCTGAATCATTAGAGGTGTGATTGTCTTATCCCGAACCAGATTTTGTGTAACCCGAGGCAATAAGTATAGGGTCGAAATATTGGTTTTGGAAAGTGTTCAAAACACGATTCAATTCATATCCGAGACAACCGAAGATTGATCAACAAGACACCCTTCTACAACAGGCACTCCTAAAACAAAGTTAATTGCCCGTGCCATCTCTTGTATAGCCCTATAGTTAAATCAAAGATTAATTTGGATCGTGTTTCTTGTAAAAATCATATTGACCGTAGTAGATTTTGACTCTTAGGACTTAGCTAGATTATTCTTGAGTTCTTGGGTTCAATTTAGATTTTTCGGGTGTTTTCGACTCTTTTCTGAATGGATTGCATCTAAAATATATCTTGGTCTCCACCTAAGCTTGCTTATAGGATTTTGTCTTGCTGATTATATCATATAGTTATAATCTTAACATACTAAAATATAATATATTTTTCCAAAAAACGTTTGTCTACTCTCTATGACCAAAAAGACCTCATTGTATCTAGTACGTCCAGCCTAGAATCCAACTAACTGCTTTAATAATGATATAATTAAGATCAAAATTACTCTTAATGACTTGTTGACCAAGCTAGTTATCATGAGATAAGATATGCATAATGATTAACACAACATGTTCTATATATATGTTTTAATTAATAATATAATTCATATGACTCGTAAATTTAAAGTTTTTTTTATCATGACTGGCAAAGTTACAAAGTTGGACATTGTAAATAATATATGATTGAACAAAAAAAATTGGTCTTATTTAAAGAATGGTTAGTTATCCCAAATATATTGTCTCCATAAATCGTAACTACTTCATTTTCTACAAAATAATATATCACCTAATGGTGCTTTCTGCTTGAACTACTATCGATAACATTTTGTCTGTGCTTTTTGTTTAATTAGAACTAATACCTTACAATTTTTACATAAATCTAGAGTAGATTAGAAGGCAAAAAGGGATATTAATTAATTAATTATCCGGGTCGAAAAAGCAAGAGACTTGGTCAAAGTCTTAGCTCGAAGGACATTGACTGGAAAGGCAAGAATTGGTCCAAGTCTTCGCATATACGTGTTTCACATTAAGTTTTTATAAGACCAAATGACCAACAAAGGAATTTTATCGTTTTAATTTTTATATTTTTCTAAAATCTATATAATATAATTAAAATCATAGTTTTATCTTATATGTGTTGATCATATAGATATGTCACGTCAATAATTTAAATTGTTCATTTATTTACTCGGTTACTTTTCGACGCATAGGAAAAATTGTCTTTCAGCGCATAGGCTCCACACGTAACGTATAGTTATGCGCTGAACGTTACGTGTGGAACACTATATGCAAATGCCAGATAAGGGTCAAAGATGGCTTGCTTTGCGTGCATGACATGACGCGGAATGTGATGAACCAGGAACCAATTGAACCTAGCTCATTGCATCCGTTCTGGAGGCAATTGACCTTGTCAGAAGTGCGGACATAAGAAGGAGAAGCCAGAGAACGTAGAGTGAATAGGTCGTTGCTTGAAGAATTTGCTGCAAGCGTCTTCCCCACATTGCCAGTGCATGATCAACAAAGAGCTGTCTCTGCACTAACAAGTATAGCACATCCAGAGCGAACTACTCTGCAAGAGCCAGCTAAAGTTAGTCATAAGGGTCGGCCTCAAGGAGCTCTAAACATTCCCACCAAAAGACAACCGTCATCATGGGAGTACACTGACCAACAGATGGAGGGAACACCTCCGAATAAGCAAAAAGGAAGACCACCAAAGAAGGCTTCAACTATGCCTTCGGGTCACACATCATTGATCAAGAATCCTAAGCGATATATTACCCAGTTTCCCAAGTGTATGAAACCACACGTGGGAGGATGGTGGGAAATAGTGGGTGATGGAAACTGCGGGTACAGAGCAATTGCGCATGGTATGGGTTTAAGGCAGGAGCAGTGAGCTTATGTTCGACGTACCATGATCGCTACGTTGAAACAAGAGTATGAGCTATTCGCGCCAATTTGGATGTCTACGATGACACTTGAGGAAATGGAGGCGAAGCTTGCATGGTTTCCTTCGCCCAACAAGCCTGCCCCATGGGAGACGTGGTTGGACCTCCCGGATATGGGATGTTTGGTGGCAACTGCATTCAACTGTGTGTTCATCTCCGTCGGTACTGGTGTGGGAACAACATACATGCCTATGAGGGAGAAGCCAAACCAAGCGGTTGGCGAGAAGTTGAAGACGATATGCATTTGCCATTTCGAGGAAGAGCAAAATTTCATTGCGATACGTTAATACAATCAAATAAGTTGAAACTATCTTATGTTAAAATATATGTATGATGCATTGACTTTGATGTAGATTGGCCTTGTCGAAACCTCGCCCTTGCCGCATCTTTACGGGCCATGGGTGAGAAATCATGACTCATCTGCGGGTGATTTGGTAGATCAAATCTATGATCGATTGATGGAGTACCAAGCAGCCGCCCCAAAGAAGCCAAGAGGAAAGAAGAAAGTTGAAACGATCGATTTATGTAATGACTGATATGTATGAATTATGATGCAATGAATTTGATGTTCGTTGTATTTATGAGCTGTTGGTGAAATGCACATGTTTCCCTCATCCCTCAGTATATCATACAGATAGGTTCATTTTTTCTTATTTTTCACAAGTTTCAATTTTACAGAAGTTACGAAACGTGTGCGTGGTTTCGGACTCGGAGTTACGAAACGTGTCGGGGTTCAAGAGGCGAACACCGTGAGGGTGATTTCCGGGGTCCTAAGGGTGTGCACAGTTTGTGACAAACCGTGCACCATGGACCACAACCGTGCATAATAGAACTGAGGCCATATTTGGCCATTGTAAGGCCGTACGGTTTGTGGCACAGTTTGTCACAAACCGTGCGGTGTCCCAGAACTCGATTTCTGGCTCTCTAGAGGAAGGCACGGTTTGGGGCACGGTTTGTCACAAACCGTGCGGTGTCCCAGAACTCAATTTCTGGCTCTCTGGAGGAAGGCACGGTTTGGGGCACAATTTGTCACAAACCGTGTGGTGTCCCAGAACTCAATTTCTGGCTCTCTGGAGGAAGGCACGGTCTGTATGATCTACTGTTTATCGCGATGGCGGTTTACGCATAATTACGTCATCTAGTTCGTTAGCTTCACGTGAATTAAAATACGGTTTCATACACAATACAAAATGAAGACATCTTAATCCAAAAAAGTCATAACAAACAATCAAATAGAAGTCATAAAATTCATTATTGCCCTAATGCAAAGTTCAATGGTTTGGAAGGAAGGGATACATTTGCTCCAATGATTGCCGTAACACCTCGGCTACGTCTTCACATTGCTGATCTTCATGTTGGTGATTGCGATATGGATTCAGACGTACGTAGCAACCCTCGATGCACTGCACACAAGATAAGTGAATACGATTAATAAATAGTTTGTACACGAAATTAAACAAGATATAATTATTCAATTTCTTACCTGCTGCTGAGCGTGATCACCCTCTGGAGGGATGATGAATGGATGTGTATGCTAGAGGTACCACTGCATGTAATCACCGCTACACTGGTGGGGTTGAACGACTGGAGGGCCCATAGCTTGTAGGCTAATGGAATGTTGATTGCGGACATCCCATGCAAATTGGGCTCTATCGTAATCCACCGTGTAGATGCTAATCTTCGTGCCCCTTCATGCCCTAATTGGCACAATCGGCGGTCTTGTACACTGTTGTGCACGCCCAAACTGCCTAGCTGCTCGATTCGGCATGCAAGGCTCGGTGACCCACAAATAGGATATGACTCCATGGAATCGCGATGAAGCAAACATCCCGTCGTTGAAGTCAATCGGGCCGTATGGCATCCACTTAACCTAAACATAATTGAATTTAAAACGACTAATCATGCCTATAATTTCATATTTTAACATACTAGATAAGGACCGTATATGCACTTACACTCTCAGCATGCATCCCATCCAGCTCCTCCCTATAATTTCTGCTCTGGTTGGGTGCCTGTGACATGTCCCATCGACGGGCGTATGAGATCGGCTATTGGGGGTCCCAGTATACACTCTATGGAGGTCTAAACATGGGGAAGTATTGATATATCCATGCCTACAAAACATTTACATGTAAGTCAATTCCCTAAATAACAAATATACATCTATAACAAAACTACATATGTTTTTATACAGGAAAATTTATACTTGGATCAAAGTGAAACATGTGGACATGACCCGCGCCTCTTTCCTTGTGCACTCGCCCAAGCTGTGGTACACGTGGGCAAGAACACCGGTACCCCAGGCATAGTTCTTGGTTGACGAGGGATCAACCACGAATGGAGTGTAATAAACGGGCAATTTATGCTGAGACTTGTCAGGAAAGAGACAAGACCCCACCAAGTACAGCAAGAACCCAGCCGCATGCGTCTCGTCAGTCAAATCCTGGCAATGAGCCTTAAAATCTCTCGCATGCACGGTACCGGCGACGACATCACCACCCTGCAGCTCAAAAAACTCCTGCGCCTGCTCCACTAACGCCTTCTTCAAATCATTGGGGCCCAGCTGCTCGTTCCATTTCTGTGGGGGACCCATGTCTTGCCCTTGTATGTTCAGCGCAAGGATCATCCACACATCATGGAGAGTTATAGTCATCTCTCCCCATGGCATGTGAAATGAGTTGGTCTCTGGTTGCCAACGCTCGACGAAGGCACCAATCAACGTCTTATCCACATGCTCGTGCATGATGTCCGGTAGATGACATAGCCCGGACATAGACGCCATGTTACCCCACTCGGCATTCGGTGTGATACGCCATGAGCGTAACTGCTTGCCTCGCTGCTGGAACCTCAACGGTGGCACCGGCTGTATATGTACATATTTAAGCAATCCATTGGACTTATTTGTAATAAGATTAAGAATTACAAGAAATAAAGTTTCATGCAACTTACAATGCGCTGGTACAGGAGGTACGCCACGTGGTTGACAAAACTCTTGAGGAGATCAGGGCTCTCCGGACCTCCAGGAAGGCTCACCCGCAATTTAGGGTCATATCTCACCTTCTTCTTTGATTGGGGCGGTTTTACCGCAAAGAAGAGGCTTCCTGAGGCTCCTCGTCCACGTCCGGAGCGTCATCTCTTGGCATCCAGGCATTGCTGGCCTGGTCCTGAGTCCCCCATGTATTGGCCTGATCCTACATTTATTAAATAAATCAGAAGTAATTACAATTTTTAAACAAATTCATGTTATAATAAATGTACTTACCATATGCTGATGATAGGGAGCGTTCGGGTACGCTGTCGGGTTCTCCCAAGGGTTGTGCTGATCCTCAGCCCCCTGATAATAATACGAAGGGCTCTGATGAGGGCTCACATGCGGCGGTAGTACCGGTAGACTAAAAGTCCGCCCGTAGTAGTTATTCTGATCTATTGTATCAGAATAACCACGCAACGGGCTCACTCGGTAGTCCGGGTAGAACTGAGGCTCAGAATCTGTCCTATCTCCAAGAAACAAAGGCACCGCCATTAAGCTCTGAGCGGAAATCATGCCCGCAACCCCACTACTTCTACCGGCTCCAGTCTGATAGGCGCCAGTCTCATCATCCCTCCGTTGCCTTCTCTCCGTCATGTTCACCTCTTCTTCAGTCCTAAACGACTGTTCGCGGACAAGGTTGCGGCGCCTCCTACGTGCGGTTCTTTCACCAGGCTCCATCTGCGGTTATATATCCACACATTTTAATCAAAATAATATATTCTGTATTCTGGATAAATACTACTCCAGAGAGTCGCCGGAATGTCACCAGAATGTCGCCGGAAACAAAGGCAAGCCAGAACAAAAATGCAAATTCACACGTTACGTGTGAATTGGCTCCACACGTAACGTGTGGGACACATTCACACGTTACGTGTGAATTTGCAGTTTCCAACTGCCGGCGGCGACATTCCGGCGACACTCCGGCGACATTCCGTCGTCTTCTCCGGCGCAATTTCCAGATTTCGGCGAGAATTTTTTTCCATCAAATAATACAATAAATTCAACAAAAATCACACTATTTTAACAAATCTACCAATACTATCACTTCCATTTGCATATTTTCACAAAAAATCAACATAAATCCTCAACACCATTTTATTCAAATCTAACCAATTTTCACCATTTCATACAAAAAAATACTTTAAAATTAAACAAAAAATCAACAACAACATCAAAAACATCTACACAACATAGATCTACCATCAAAAACATCTACACAACATAGATCTACCATCAAAAACATCTACACAACATAGATCTAACAAAAAACTTCAAAATTAACAAAAAATAACCAAACAACAATTTCTACTAACTAACCTTTCAAAGATCTTGATTCAACGTAACGTGTGGAGTTCGTTGCTTCGTAACGAGGAGATCCACGAGACGCGTTATGCGCGAAGGGAAGAAGGGAGCTCGCGCTGCGTTTTAGGGTAATTGCTTCGAATGGAAGAAATCTGGCTTTTAAAGCCAGATTCACTCCACACGTTACGTTAGGAGCTGTCCCACACGTTACGTGTGGAGCTTGAAAGGGTCTGCTTCCGCGCGTAACGTGGGAAGCCTATTCCCACGTTACGTGCGAGCCTATGCGCTGAAAGGCAAAATTGCCTATGCGCCGAATAGTAAGGACCTTTATTTATTCACCTTTTTAATTTTCTACCAATAACATCATCTTTTTTACCAACACAAATTACATTATCTTTGATTTTAATTTCTATAAAGACTATAAAGTAAACTTCTCGGGCAACGGTCGAAAGACGTCGAAACAAATTGTTTCTGAATTGAGAGCAAACTTCTCGGGCAACGTTACATCCCATAAACAAGTAGCCAATTTCTTGCAGAAGCTCCAGTATGAGGATCGTGGAGAACTAACTGTTACGCAGTGGTCACTTAGATTTCTGGTTGAACACAAATATATAGTTCATCCTCTGAGGGATGTGAAGACGGACGAGGTAACAATCTTATTTTTGCTAACCCGGAGTCTTTGTGGTTGATGAAAAAGTTCTCGTATGTTATAATCATCGACGCGACATACAAGACAAACAAGTAAGTCCTTAAAAAATAGTTTGTTTATAAAGGGACCTTTTTAGTTATTTAATTTCATTGATGTTGGTTTATTGAAATGTTTGTCATAGATATGGTATGCCACTTGTGGAGATTGTTGGTTTCACCAACACTCACCAGACGTTCAACATTGTTTATGCATTCACCCGGGCGGAAAGAATTTACCATTACACGTGGATAGATTTGGGAGTGATGCCAACGTCAATAATGACAGACTGTGAGCAGGCCCTCATTATTGCGATCGGAAATGTTTTCGACAACTAAGTTCAACACCTCTTGTCTTGGGTGCATATCAGACACAACATTGAGGCACATGCATCATCCATTATGAAGACGAAGGAAAGTGTCGATTTCTTTGCAAACCAATGCTGGGGACTTTTTTGCTCAACTAGTGAAGAAAGCTATGAAGAGAGGCTTACCGCATTGAGGACATCATGGAAGAGCGGCCTTGTCGGATACGTGGAGGGCACATGGCTTACTCCTTACAAGAAAAGCATAGTAAGATCGTGGACTAATCATTATCTTCACTTCTTCACGAGGACTTCAGACAAGTATCATGGCTGTAATGATATTTTTGTTTTATTACCATTAATTCTTAATGTCTTACTATCCTCATGTGTTTTAAAAGGGTTGAGGGGATGCACAAGGTTTTGAAAGATATTATTGGCTCTAGCAGAGGGGGTTTCAATAGAGTGATCGTGAGGATCCATCATGCCATCATCCTTCAAATTGATCAGATTAGGGCAAGCATGAACATGTCACTGTCTAAACGACCAATAGATTTCGATGATCCAGCGATGTTGCCAGCTGTACGCACGATATTTTCTAGGCTCTTCTACCAAGTGTCAGACAAGTGCTTTGATTTGTTGTTGGCGTCGTATGAGCGGTTATTGAAGGAGCAGTATGAAGAAGAATCCACCGATCATTGGGTGAGAAACTGCTTAGGGATGCCGTGCGTACATGTCATTGCAAACACCATCATTACGAGAACACCCCTCATTCCGGAGGACTTTCACCCGTTCTGGAGGGACTTGGAATGGGAATATGCTCCTACAACAAGCGCGCCCATTGATCAGAATGTTCGAATGAACATTACAGAGATGAGACTTAGAGAAATGTGGGCCAGGATGGATACTGGGACTTTGAAGAAAGGCACGCCATTCCAACTAGGTGAGTTGTATCACGACTTGGAGTATCCAGAGGAAAGTACATTGTTGGAGCCGACTGGGATCCGTGCTAAAGGAAGTCCAAGTGGTTCCAGGAACAAGTTGAACAAGGTGGAGAAGAGGGAGAAGTGCTTGTTTGAGCACAAATAGGAAGAATTGAAGCAGAAGGAGAAAAAGGCAAAGGCAAAGGCAAAGGCAAAAGGGAAGGCAAGTGAGAGCTCTGGTAGAGGCCCAGGTCATCCTAGAAATGAAGTGATACGAATCCGATGGCTCGGATCTCGTCTGACGCCAGATCTAGTCAGTAAATGGTCTCGGATCCTTCTCTTGGTAACCGGATAAGAACGAACCACCGGGAAGGATGGTCCGCGGCTCTCTTATGCTCACTTGGGCGAGGGTGGGGCGAGAGTGAAGGTTGTGTTTGTGAACCGTGACGTGGTTCAATCGGGTCTAACCAGTTTTGTGACGCCGAGGCCTAAGGGGATGAGTTCAACTCAACTACGAAGCTTAGGCATAAATTTCAACGTGATTAAAACGATTACAAGTGAAGGCTATATATAGCCAAAATAGTGCACGGCTTTGATGGGCCTTATTTAACCTAATGGGCCGAGTCCATCACAGATGGGCTCGCATACCAAAACAGGAAATAAGCTCAAACTAGCAACTACTAAACAAGAAACTACTAAAAACGAAAAGTACTGAAATACATAGAAAAGCTAATTAAATAGGCTTATCGGATGCCACGGGGGACGCCACGGTCTTGGTCTTCGACGGCTCGCCGAAGCCTGGTTCAGGACTAGCCAGGAGCGCATCAGGAAGCAAGTGGTCCTATGCAGTGGTGATCGGTTTTGAGGAATTGGAATCCCAACCTGTACCAGAAGAATCACAACCAGAAGATTCGCAGTGGCCTGAAGAGCCTAGTATTCCCATTGTTCATATGGGGGTTAACTTTGGGGTTGACAATATGGATGACTTCTGGATTCCGTATATCAAGCATGTTAGAGATGTACGTCTCGACGGTCATTGTGGATATCGGTCTATGGTTGTACTATTGGGAAGGGAAGAGAAAGAATATGTCAACATTCGACGGGAGCTGATAGTGGAGTTGCTTGACAACCGAGATCTATACGAGCCGATACGTCGCCGTCTTCGGGAAGGGTCTTGGGATGATCTTATTCTTCAAGTCAATCATTGTAGAAGTCCTTGCTCCTCGGTATACTGGCTTCATATGCCAATGATGGGTCTAGTGTTTGCCACACTATATCAGGTTGGTCTTGTCTTATTAACTTGGGAAGTTTCGACGTTGTGCTTACCGTTAAGGGCGAGGACATCCAGTGTCGGTCCTCCACAAAGTATTTTGGCCATGGCACACGTAGGCAACCATGACTACTTCATACCGGTAACGTTTTCTTCTTAATTATTTTATTGTATGTAATTAGGCTATATTGTTTACGCTAATCAATATGTTTTGTGTTTATATAGGTGGTTCTCAAGGATGGGTCGCCAATACCGTACACTCCTGGTTCGTGGCGTAGAAACGCAGATCCAAACATTTTGTGGTGGGCAACACAATATTAGGGGAATTTGAAGTTGTATCGAGAGTACAACATTGCAAATGGTCGGGCACCAGATCCTTTCATGTATTCTGGAGACGAATCCGTTCATGTAATTGATTGATGTTACCATTATGTGATGTAATAATTTCCAACTATTTGTTTAGTGATTGACATTATGTATTGAACTTTACCCGACCTTGTAATTTGCGAGTTTCAATTTAGTGTTTGCAACAAAATCCAGATACATTCCAACAACATAAAATACATTGAAGTAGTAAACATATGTGTGCATTCCCTGATTAAAAATTGCCCTACATTGCATTCATATGAAATTATCGGACCTACCTTTCCAGGGGGCGATGGTTGTCTGAAAAGTATCTATCTGATGTTGATTCGATCCTTGCTTTGTTGTCTACTGGGGAGGTTGATGATGAGAATCTGGAGTTTATAGAGGATGATGAAGAGGATACATTTCAACCGCAAAAGGGGAATGTTGTGTTTGTTTGTGCTCTGGATGGATGGGGGAGAAGGGCATGGGTGGAGGTAGTGAAGTCAATCCTACATTGCATTCATATGAAATTATCGGACCTATCTTTCCAGGGGGCGATGGTTGTCTGAAAAGTATCTATCTGATGTTGATTCGATCCTTGCTTTGTTGTCTACTGGGGAGGTTGATGATGAGAATCTGGAGTTTATAGAGGATGATGAAGAGGATACATTTCAACCGCAAAAGGGGAATGTTGCGTTTGTTTGTGCTCTGGATGGATGGGGGAGAAGGGCATGGGCGGAGGTAGTGAAGTCAATCCTACTTTTGTTTAGTTTGTGTTAGAGCCTTTGTGGCAGGTTTATCAAGCCTACTTCCAAAGACAAATGTGGTGGATAACGTGGCTGGCTCTGATGTTGTTTACAAGGCGGAGCAGGTGAGGAAGTCAGTTGAGGCTTATGACTCTAGCCCAGATGCACCCTGTGTTGCATTTGTATCTAAAATGTTTGCAGTGCCTGTGAAAATGCATCCTCACAGGGATGTGAATGGGGAGGTTTTATATAACTTTTCATATGAAGGTGAATCAAATGAATGTTTCCTAGCATTTGCTAGGAGTTCTGACAGCAGGTCAGAGAATCTTTGTCCTTTCTGCTTTATATAATCCATTCAAAGGAGACACGGTACAGAAACACATGCAAGAGGCAGAGATTCAGTCATTGTACCTGATGATGGGTCAAGGTCTGAGACCAGTTCATTTTGACACGGCTGACATGGGTGCGGTTATGAAAGGCTTGAGGCTTCTGAACCGTGCAGATCTGTTTGTGGAGGTTACCGTTTCTTCTAGAGGAGAGCATGTGCTTGCTGCTGCAGGAGAGGTGCATCTTGAGAGATGCATCAAGGATCTGAAGGAGAGGTTTGCTAAGGTAAGCTTGGAAGTTTGTCCACCGCTGGTTTCCTACCGAGAAACCATAGAGGCAGAGGGGACTAATCTGTTGGATGATCTGAAAATGTTGACTGCAGGCGGGAAATGTGTTGAAATCTCAGGTTGAAATCTCAGATTTGAAAATGTTGACTGCAGGCGGTAAACTTGGGCATACATATAAGAAGTTGGAATCTCAGATCTGAAAATGTTGACTGCAGGCGGTAAACTTGAAATATCAGATATTCCTCTTCCAATTTGTCTTTGAATCCTCTCCTCTATCTCTTTTAATTTCTTCTCCTTCTTCCTTTTTATCTCTCTTGTCCTCTTCCATTCCTCTCTCGATCTCTCTCTTTGCACCGTTGCATAAATTTTGCAAAAAAGCAAAATTATGCACTGTTGCACACAATTATTGTTTGTATCAATATTCAGTCGTGTTATTATCCTCGTTCTTGGAATATCAGGTATTCCTCTTCCAATTTGTCTTTGAATCCTCTCCTCTCTCTCTTTTAATTTATTCTCCTTCTTCCTCTTTATGTTCAGGTTTATGTTTAAATCTTGTTAACTGTTATTGATTCTTGATAGGGTGGTAATCTTATTAACAATGGAAGTGTTGACTTTAGTTGGAGCGAGTCGAGTGATGATGAGTCTAAAAATAATAATCCTCCTGTTAATTCGTCTTCAGCTGGGACTAATCATGGTGAAAGGAGCACTTTAAGCCAAGCCCACTTACGTTGTGTGATGAGCCCGTGTTAAAATGGGCCAGTTTATGCGCGTAACTTACGCGCATATAGTCAAACAGATATGCACGTAACTTACACGCATAAACTTAAGTATGATGGGCTGGCCCATTTTAACATGGGCTGGCCCATTCAAACAGCTACGTGCATAAGTTACGGGCATAGCTGATTTGACTACATTGTTACGCGCACCAAACGGTCATGTCCATTAACGCCTATATTTCAGCCTTTAAATACCCATAATGAGATCACCAACCCCCACATCCTTCTCTTGTAGTATTTTAATTGTCTACAGTTCAGTATGGAGTCTTCGTCTAGTTCAAGTTCATCAACGGGGGATAGAATTTGCTTTTGTAATTCAAAGGCAATCATACACACTTGTGAAACTGAGTGGAACTACGAAAGAAGGTATTGGGAATGCCCAGACTTTGGCACCTACGATGTCCACAAACCGGGTAATAAAAGGGGATGCCTTTTCTGTAAGTGGATAGATCCACCGTACGATGAGAGAACACACGAAGTAATTAGAGAATTGTGCAAGAAAAAAAAGCAACTTCTGAAGCAAAATGAGGCCCTTTGTAGGTATAATTTCAAGGCAATACAAGATATATATCGTAAGCCATAGAAACAATGTTTTAAACTAATGAATTAAATTTCTTTTGTGAACCTTTGTAGGGATCAAGCAGAGTTAGCGAAAGAAAGACATACTAATGGGATGCCCTAATGTATTATTACTATTTCTTAAGAAGTTATCGCTTGTATTATATACTATGCCCTAATGTATTATTACTATTTCTTAAGAAGTTATCGCTTGTATTATATACTAATTAAAGTTTATACTAATGTAATATAATGATTTCTTAAGAAGTTATCACTTGTACTATATACTAATGTGATATGACAAAGTCTTATGAAGTTATATATTGAACTTTATACTTACGTTATAGCATGAAGTATGAAGAACTCACTAATTAAAGTTTATACTAATGTAATATAACGATTTCTTAAGAAGTTATCACTTGTACTATATACTAATGTGATATGACAAAGTCTTATGAAGTTATATATTGAACTTTATACTTACGCTATAACATGAAGTATGAAGAACTCGAGAATTGTAAGTTATAACTTGAAGAAGTCGAAGAATTATAGTTTATACTAATGAAATATTATGATTTCTTATCAAATTATTACTTTCATGACGTATTATGAAATTTATACTTTAGTAGTTTTGCATTTTTTGCCCATTTTATGATTAATCCTTTTTATTGGGCCTAGTTTGGGCTAGACTTGTACAAGTCTGGGCTCGGGCCGGGCCCATGCCGGGTTTTTTGCATTTTTCTACCCGGTTGACCGGGCCGGGCTAAGCCCACCCGGTCTAACCGGGCTGGGTTTTTTGTCCAGGCCCGTCCGGTCAACCGGGCCGGGTTACCCGGAGGGCTGGCCCGTCCGGTCAACCGCGCCCGCTGCCCCTTGTCACTGCGCTCGCGGCTTCTTCTTCCTGGCCCGGTACCCGTTACTGTTTATATAATTATATATATATAATTATAAATAAATATTATATATATATAATTATAAATAAATATTATATAATATATATATAACTATAAATAAATATTAATTATATAAACAGTATCGGGTACCGGGTCGGGCTTCTAGGCCTAGAGGGCTGTCCATGCCCGGCCCGTTACTGTTCCGGGCTGGCCCGGTCCGACTGGGCCAATATTGCAACCGGGCGGGCGGTCCGGACCGGTCGGGCTAGCCCGGACTTGTACAGGTCTAGTTTGGGCCCATTTTGCATCTTTTGTGTTTTTGGCCCATTTCATGAAATGGGCCAAAGTTTGACCCATTTTTTGTAGTTTTTCTTCCTAGTTTGGGCCCATTTTGCATCTTTTGTGTTTTTGGCCCATTTCATGAAATGGCCCAAAGTTTGGCCCATTTTTGTAGTTTTTCTTCCTAGTTTGGGCCTATTTTGTATTTTTTGTGTTTTTGGCCCATTTTATGATTAAATCTCCCCTAAAAGGCTTAGTTTGGGGCATTTTTATAGTTTTTACATTTTTTCGACAATTCTTACAAAATGTCATCTAAGCGTCCTAGTTTGGCCCATTTTTTTAGTTTTTTGCGTTTTTTGACCATTTCACTGATTTGTTGCTACTTCTCATACAAAACCACATAAATAACTAAAAAATATGTACATAAAGTCTACGAATAAGTCAACATAACTGATACTACTACTCCTTCCCTGCATGACTGCCACTCCCTTCACCAGCCTCGTGGACTGAATCCTGAAACATCTGTGAATAACGAGGTGGAGGGGGCCATGGGTGGTGTCTCCCCAATCAGCATCTCCAACCATGCTCTAACAACACCATCATCTATAGTCGGCCTGCTCTCCTCAAGGGTCTGCAAATAAGTACGGAGCTCACCAGCAACCAACTGGATGCGCTGAATTAAATAATAGAAATATTAGCCAAAACCTACAAACACCAATAAGCATAAATTAAAGTAATAGAATTAAAACGTACCGCAACTGAATCCACTAAAGGGGCGACATGGACTGCGCCAATGTGACGATCTCGTCTGAATGAAATGGGATCGACCAATGGATGAGATATCTCATCAAACCAGTCCAAATAGTCGTTAGAAATGTCCCAAAAATGAGTCGAGGCAGGGCCCACCAAGTCGATCAGAGGTCTCAGATCTGCATCCCATGCTCCTAGCAACTCATCATCAAACTGAACTGCATAACCTCTAATCTCCTCCTTTCGTGTCGTTGTGCTGGGCTGAATCAGAGGATCTGGGATGGTCTGAACCATACCAAACTGCCTGAGGACTCGATCCGGCATGTATGGCTATGCAATCTCCATAATACGCAGCACACCCCAGAACCGAGAAGGGGAAATCTCTGGAGCATTGTAGTTCACCCCCACCCATGGAGTCCAAGTAACCTGTAACGTCAAATTTCCCTATTAATTATCTATTTCAAGTTTTTTGTTATAAACTTATCGACAATAACCTATACACTATTTACCTCCTCATATCTCATGTTGTCCAGCATTTGACGTATCTCTACCAAACGTCTAGTATCTCTACTGTTGGCCAACTCCATCCCATCCCTAGCAGCTGCTCCCGTAGATAGCAGGTTCGTAATATAATGCCCATGGAAATGGCGAAAGTACGCCCAAATCCATGAATGCACATGATGAAATAATGCTTTTAGCAAAAAAATAATTATAAAGTCAATTATAACTTGACTAATACGACACAAATAACTTACCCTAATAAGAATCCCGCATGATGCAATCCCTTGCGCTCCACGCCTAGACGCCTCTCCCAAATTGCGATACAAAAACACAAGGATGCCGATCAACTTGTCCACCAGGACAGTCGATCCGAGAAGCAACAACAGATAATAGGTGGCAATAACACTCTCCACTCTCTCGGGTGCCGCCATCATCTCCCTCAATGTCCGCTCCAGATACTCTAATGGGATGCCGCCCCTTGTATACCATTGCTTCACCTGAGCCTCGCCAACCCCCAAATCTGTGGCGATTCATCCTCTAATTGCATCATTAGTCAACTCTGTAGTGCAGCTCCTCCCATGAATGGGAACCCGCAGAATCTGGAGAACATCTAACAATGTGATCTTCATCTCTCCGAATGGTAAATAAAGTGAACTAGTCTCCATATGCCATCTCTCCACAAATGCAGATATCATTGCAGCATCTATACTGGCGGCGATGCCAACTATGCGTAAATGTGTAAGACCGCTGCACTCTGCAATCCTAAACCACGACTGGGGATCATCGTTAATGAAGGGCTCGTGGCGATATAGTTGGGCATGTCGGAAATGGATCCTAAGAATCTTACGACTCTGAATGTAAAATATATAACATTAGTCAATAAAATTTATCACGTTATTCTAAAACCTTAAAGATTTAATATTATCAGTTTCACATACCAAATCATGCACCGCCTGTCGGCGGGCGATGCCTCTAAGAGGAGGTGCCTCTGGAGCAGCATGCTCTGTAGCAATATCATCATCTGCCTCTGGAGCAGCTAGCCCTGCATCGACATCCTCTGGAGCCTCCTCTCCTCTCCTCCTCTGTCTCCTCTGCCTAACGGGAGGGAGTGCGTGATCAATAAACATATGGTCAACGGGATCGGGTTGAGGACGCTCATAAATGGCCTTCACAATGTGCGTGGTATGCTAAGGAGAAGGATGGGATACCGTGGACCTCCAGGCATCCACGACGCATAAGTGGAGGGAAGTCCTGGATCAAAATCATCAGCAGGACCGTAGGGAGAACTGGAGGTGGAGGTGCAGAAGTGGAGGGGCATACAAGTAACGAAACAATCTGGCCAACACCAAACTCAGGAGAGGGGACAAAAGAGGGGCCAGAAGAGGAGAATAAGGGGGATCGGGTAGGGGGAGACTCGTCACGACTCAAATCCTCAGTCCTCAACCTCGGCTCAAATGACTCAACATAATTGATAGCATCCATTTCATATAGATTTAGGACGTGCATTTAGGTGTTAGAATAGGTTGTTCTCTTGTGTTCTTGCATCTTTTCTAGTTAGTTTCATTGTTTTGTTGAGTTTAGATGTCTACACAAGTTTCTACATGTTTCAGGTGGATTTGTTAGTCTTTGGATACGCATTGGAGTTCACTAGGATGCTATCAAGCAAAGGGAGCCGGAAAGGATGGATCACATGGCAGATGAGACGGAAGACGAACATTCTGGTGTATGGCACGGTTAAGGCAAAAACTTGATGTGGCGAAAACCTACCCACAAGTGTATGGGGTCAGTTGTAGTTGTTCAAGTGTCGTTCCCACGAGGACAATGTAGTACCTTTTGTAACTAAACTGGTAAGCTAAGCCGTAAGGAAGGTTTGTTTGATTAACTAAGAAATAAGTATCGCAAATGTAAGTAAATTCAAAGGATGGGAAATATCTAGGATTAAGGATCCCCACAACAATGCCTTGGTAAACTTATGTATGTTTATCTTAGGATAGCATGAACTCTCTTGACGGTAAGTTATCAAATATCACTACTAATTCCTTTCAGACAATAGTAGATGTATCTAAACTCCAACTAACAATCGCTGTCGCACAAAGCTAATTAAATTTAGACCCATTGAGCACTTAGAATCTAGGATAAAACCGGGTTAACATTCACTTTCGTGCTCCACTAATTCCAGACTAACCTAGGGTTTCTATGATAACTTAGAACTCTGCAAGAACAAACACGTTTATTCAGGTTCAATTCTTAGTAATTCCAACAATAGTAATCTCCTTTCAGACTCATACCATGTCTAATTCATTCATTAGGTTTCTCCTTTCAGACTAAACCTAATAGAATTCTAATTGATAAATTACCAAAAGCAATATGAACCCTAGAATTGAATCAAATAAGAACTCATGCTACCAATTCAGACAAACACAATTTACAAGTCTACCAATTCATTATTGGGATCACCCCAATCCTAGATAAAATGGGTTTAGCCTAGCATGCTTGGAAAATCAATCAAAAACATTGTAGGAATCAGAAAAATCATTCAATTAGATTAGAAGAAGAGAAATACTTGATCGAATCCAGGAAACAATCTCCAATCTTCAAGATAAATCTCCCAAACACAACTAGGGTTCTATGTGTCTCTAAAAAACTATTAGAATAGCATAAGGGGTCTCTAAAAACCGGTCAAGAAAAGTATATATAGTCCCCCAAATAAAGAAAGGTCGGAAGAAACGAAACGTCACAAAAATTACATCGAGCACGGTTAACAGCCGTTTGGCACGGTTAAGGGCAAACCGTGCCAAATTACAGCGTGTTTATTCTTCACTCCTGCACATCAGCACGGTTAAGGAGTGTTTGGAACGGTTAAGGCTTAACCGTGCCACACACCAGAATGCTCCATCTTCATCCCTGCACAGCTGCACGTTTAAGGGGTGTTTGGCACGTTTAAGGCTTAACCGTGCCATACACCAGAATGTTCGTCTTCCGTCTCATCTGCCATGTGATCCATCCTTTCCGGCTCCCTTTGCTTGATAGCATCCTAGTGAACTCCAATGCGTATCCAAAGACCAGCAAATCCACCTGAAACATGCAGAAACTTGTGTAGACATCTAAACTCAACAAAACAATGAAACTAACAAGAAAAGATGCAAGAACACAAGAGAACAACCTATTCTAACACCTAAATGCACGTCCTAAATATATATGAAATGGATGCTATCAAATTCCCCCAAGCTTAATCCTTGCTTGTCCCAAGCAAGTACATGACGATGAGTCCTCAAAATATGCAACAGCTGTTTCTATCCAAAAGTCATATGAACAATAACCATGAAAGGCCAAACAAACGACAAATTCCGTCCTAGCATGCTTCTCAATCAATGACAAGAGTACAATCAGTTCCTTCACTCAAGACCTCACCAGAATCGAAAAAAAACAAGTCACTCACACTCATGTGTTTAGGCATGTGTTTCACTCAATATCAATTCTCAACTTTGAATGCTAAACTACCATAAGCTTGCAACAGTGTTCTTAATCTCCACCACTAAAGACCATGCACACAACAAAAATCATGAGGGATTTTCCAAGGTTGTAATGGGGCCAAGGTATAACATAGGGCATAGGAATATTTAGGCCATGAGGAGCTAAATCCGGGGAAATGGATCTTACCAAGACAACACCAAGCGAAAATAACCTTTAATTGAATTTCAACATTCAAACCCATACAACTTAACCCTTACATATGATATGGTCTCCTTCCTTTTATTTAATTGTTTCTTCTTCTTTGTTTCAATCTTCTTCTCTTTTTTTTTTCTTTTTTAAGAAGCCTAAGAAGAAACATGGAAAGGAGACACATTACAAATTTATACACGTTTCTAACCACCATAAATGTAACCTCCCCCAAGCTTGGCTAAAATCCACTCTAGCAACAACAATTTAACTATCCTAATCCCCGGATGGGAAGGATGAACTTATAGGCTCGGTATGCTTTTGTGGAGCTTCCAAAGAATAGGCAATAAGGCACAACGGGCTTCAAGAAAAGGATACATGAGTAGGGTGGCCAATGATGAAAAGGGTTAATAAAAACAATGCCTCAATCCTATTAATGTCATGCACATAAGTCGTGAGTGTGGCCTCAAAGAACATATTAATGCAAGTTCTAGAATTAGCACACAAAGAGAGTTCACACACATGAAGAAAACGAGAGGACTTTTGCAAATGTAGTCCAAGGAAGGCCAACAAGCTCACCATGACATTTTGTCTAGAGTGTCGGTTCTAACGTATCTTAGTCAAAGTCCACATGCTTAGGTCATTGTCATAGGTTTGATCAATCATATCATGCTCATAATGCAATTGCAATATCAACAACCAAAACATATTAAAAGGATTCATAACTCATGCATTACAAGAAAAACAACCAGAAGGAAACAAGCAAAAAGGGTCAAATCCAACATCCATAATGCAATGCAAGGAAACAAGTTCATAATGACAAAAAGATTCAAATTTTTTTTTTTGTAAAGACAACTAAATCTAGGATGAACTAAGATGATCATGCAAGTCTACATGTGGATTGCTCCCCCAAGCTAAAACCTATATTGTCCCAATGTAGAAAAATAACAAAAGAAGAGGAAACTCACATCTAGAGTCTTGGGTTGCCTCCCAAGGAACGCTTCTTTTGGGTCATTAGCTTGACCTCCCACCACTTTTAAGTACTCGGATCGGGAGGGTCGGTGGTACCCTGCTTGATCGGATCAGGCGTGACAACATGCTTCAATCGACGACTCTGCACCTTAAACTTTCTAGAGTTCTTATGCCATAACTCAATTGTCCCATCTTTTAGAACTCGAGTGACCCTATACGGTCCTGACCATCTTGTCCCTTTAGAGCTTGGAAACATGTTGGATTTTTCATGGGATAACAACACCATATTTCCACTCTTGAACTCAACCTTTGTCTTGGCCTCCTTCCTTTCGCTGGTGTTTGCCTTTTCTTTGCACTGGCATTCTCATAAGCATCCAAGTCCAGATTTTCCAAAAACTCATCAAGAAAACCAGCTATGTCCGATAAGATCTCATCTTGCCCAGGATCAACCTCAATCTTACAACAGGTACCCTTGATAGGAGCTGGTGGAGTGTCTTTGTATATCTCAAGAAAGTAGTCCTTGAAATATTTATACTCAATCTTCTCTTCCCCTATTGTGAATGAAATCTTCCCATCCTTGACATCAATATTAGCCCCAGCAGTGGCTAAAAATGGTCTCCCAAGAATGATGGGAGTCTTATCACTAACCTCCATGTCAAGTATCACAAAATCTCCCGGTATGAAAAACTTTTCCACTTTCACAGGAACATTTTCTATTATGCCCACAGGATGAGAAACAGAACTATCAGCCATAATGAGACGCGTCTTGGATGGAACAGGCTCACCCACTTTCAGTTCTTTGCAGATTGACAAAGGCATAACATTGACACTAGACCCGAGATCACAAAGACAATTATAAGTCAGATTGCCAAAATATGCAGGGATAAAGAATTCACCCGGATCTTGTAGTTTCTTTGGCATCTTCTCAGCATAATCCATTGTCAGGGCCACAGTATCATAGTCCTCCAGCCTTCTCTTCTTGATCATAATCTCTTTCAGGAACTTAGCATACGTAGGCATTTGAGTAAGGAGATCTGCAAAAGGTATGTCAACATACAACTTCTTCATCATCTCCTTAAACTTCACAAATTGGTGCTCTAGCTGTATCTGAATCCTTCTCTGAGGAAAAGGAAGAGGTGGTTTGTATGGCGGGGGAGCAACATACTTGGGTTCTGCTTCTTGTGGTGTCTCCACATGCTCCTTTATCGCTTCTTTTTCTCTTAGACTGTTCTCCTCCAACTGTTTTTCTTCACTCAGAGAGACAGCCCTGCAATGCTCCCTAGGGTTGACTTCAGGTTGACCAGGAAGTTGACCAGCAGGCCTAGGAACATTCATAGCAATTTGGGCCAACTGACTCTCCAATTGGTCCATCCTCTTAGGCAAGCTCTCAAAGTTTTCAGCCTTCTTGGATAGGGCTTCCAACTTAGAATCCATGATCCCTTGATTTTTAGCCATTTCCCTCAACACAGACTGAAATGCGGAATTATCAAAGGTCTGAGCGGGTGCTTGCGGTTGAGAGAGTCCCGGTTGGAACCCTGGAGGTGGTCTTTGCGGAGCATCATCATTCTTGTAGGAGAAGTTTGGATGATTCCTCCACCCATGATTATAGGTATTGGAATACGAATCATTCCTAGGACCCCGATTGAAGTTGTTCATGTAGTTTGCCTCACCTTGGGTGTCACCTTGAGCACCAAAGAGTTGACATGATGAAATAGTATGATCACCCTCTCCACAAAACTGACAAGCTACACCAGATGCAGCATGACTGGATGACCCTGCACCCTGCCCTTGAGACTTTTGAACTAACAAATTCAGCCTCTTGATCTCTTGTGCCATAGCATCCATTTGAGCTTGTCGATGCATTTCAGAATGAACCCCATACATCCCTGCTGGTTTCTTTGAAGTTGAGCGAGTATCACTGTAATAATGAGAGTGTTGAGCAGTGTTCTCGATCTTCTCCCAGGCTTCATCAACTTCCATTGCCATAATTCTACCACTAGTTGAAGCATCAGTAATCAATCGAGTTGAACTATCAACAGCGTTGTAGAAGACATGTAGCAATGTCCATTTCTCTTGCCCGTGATGAGGGCACAACATCAATAACTCCTTAAATCTCTCCCATCCTTCATAAAGAGACTCATCATCTTTCATCTTGAAAGCAAGAATTTGATTTCTCATCTCAGATGTCTTCTTAGGTGGGAAGTACTTGGTGAGAAATGCCTTGGCCAACTCATCCCAAGTGGTAATAGAGCCTTGAGGTAAGGCCTTGAACCAAGCTTTGGCCCTATCTCGTAGAGAGAATGAGAAAGCACGCAGGAAAAGTGCATCTTGAGAAACATCATAAATCTTCACTGTATCCATCAGCTCAATAAAAGTAGCCAAGTGCTGGTGTGGGTTTTCAGAAGGGAGACCTCCAAATTGATTCTGCTGAACCATGTTGATTAGGGAGGGTTTCAGCTCGAAGTTACGGGCTGCCACCGGAGGTCGGACCACACCAGAAATAGGACCAAGGTGATTTGGCATCACATAATCACCAAGAGTCATACGTGGCTGCTTTTCATCACCCAACAAGCCACCATTCCCTCTACCAGCCATATCTTGCACTCTAATTTCACGTTGTTGCCTTCTTCTTAGGAGAAAAGTACGCTCAGGTTCGGGATCAAAGTCGTTGAGATTATTAGCGCTCAGGACTCTCCGCATCAGAAGAAAACAAACCTGAAACCAAAGTCAAAAGGAACAGGATCAAAACACACAAAAGACTTAGTCGAAACAGTTGTAGGGAATACAACCGATACTAGCAATAGTCCCCGGCAACGGCGCCAAAAACTTGATATGGCGAAAACCTACCCACAAGTGTATGGGCTCAGTTGTAGCTGTTCAAGTGTCGTTCCCACGAGGACAATGTAGTACCTTTTGTAACTAAACTGGTAAGCTAAGCCGTAAGGAAGGTTTGTTTGATTAACTAAGAAATAAGTATCGCAAATGTAAGTAAATTCAAAGGATGGGAAATATCTAGGATTAAGGATCCCCACAACAATGCCTTGGTAAACTTATGTATGTTTATCTTAGGATAGCATGAACTCTCTTGACGGTAAGTTATCAAATATCACTACTAATTCCTTTCAGACAATAGTAGATGTATCTAAACTCCAACTAACAACCGTTGTCGTGCAAAGCTAATTAAATTTAGACCCATTGAGCACTTAGAATCTAGGATAAAATCGGGTTAACATTCACTTTCGTGCTCCGCTAATTCCAGACTAACCTAGGGTTTCTATGATAACTTAGAACTCTACAAGAACAAACACGTTTATTCAGGTTCAATTCTTAGTAATTCCAACAATAGTAATCTCCTTTCAGACTCATACCATGTCTAATTCATTCATTAGGTTTCTCCTTTCAGACTCAACCTAATAGAATTCTAATTGATAAATTACCAAAAGCAATATGAACCCTAGAATTGAATCAAATAAGAACTCATGCTACCAATTCAGACAAACAAAATTTACAAGTCTACCAATTCATTATTGGGATCACCCCAACCCTAGATAAAATGCGTTTAGCCTAGCATGCTTGGAAAATCAATCAAAAACATTGTAGGAATCAGAAAAATCATTCAATTAGATTAGAAGAAGAGAAATACTTGATCGAATCCAGGAAACAATCTCCAATCTTCAACAATCTTCAAGATAAATCTCCCAAACACAACTAGGGTTCTATGTGTCTCTAAAAAACTATTAGAATAGCATAAGAGGTCTCTAAAAACCGGTCAAGAAAAGTATATATAGTCCCCCAAATAAAGAAAGGTCAAAAGAAACGAAACGTCACAAAAATTACATCGAGCACGGTTAACAGCCGTTTGGCACGGTTAAGGGAAAACCGTGCCAAATTACAGCGTGTTTATTCTTCACTCCTGCACATCAGCACGGTGAAGGAGTGTTTGGCACGGTTAAGGCTTAACCGTACCACACACCAGAATGCTCCATCTTTATCCCTGCACAGCTGCACGTTTAAGGGATGTTTGGCACGTTTAAGGCTTAACCGTGCCATACACCAGAATGTTCGTCTTCCGTCTCATCTGCCATGTGATCCATCCTTTCCGGTTCCCTTTGCTTGATAGCATCCTAGTGAACTCCAATGCGTATCCAAAGACCAGCAAATCCACCTGAAACATGCAGAAACTTGTGTAGACATCTAAACTCAACAAAACAATGAAACTAACTAGAAAAGATGCAAGAACACAAGAGAACAACCTATTCTAACACCTAAATGCACGTCCTAAATCTATTTGAAATGGATGCTATCAAATTCCCTCAAGCTTAATCCTTGCTTGTCCCAAGCAAGTACATGACGATGAGTCCTCAAAATATGCAACAACTGTTTCTATCCAAAAGTCATATGAACAATAACCATGAAAGGCCAAACAAACGACAACTTCCGTCCTAGCATGCTTCTCAATCTATGACAAGAGTACAATCAGTTCCTTCACTCAAGACCTCACCAGAATCGAAAAAAAATAAGTCACTCACACTCATTTGTTTAGGCATGTGTTTCACTCAATATCAATTCTCAACTTTGAATGCTAAACTACCATAAGCTTGCAACAGTGTTCTTAATCTCCACCACTAAAGACCATGCACACAACAAAAATCATGAGGGCTTTTCCAAGGTTGTAATGGGGCCAAGGTATAACATAGGGCATAGGAATATTTAGGCCATGAGGAGCTAAATCCGGGGAAATGGATCTTACCAAGACAACACCAAGCGAAAATAACCTTTAATTGAATTTCAACATTCAAACCCATACAACTTAACCCTTACATATGATATGGTCTCCTTCCTTTTATTTAATTGTTTCTTCTTCTTTGTTTCAATCTTCTTCTCTTTTTTTTTTCTTTTTTAAGAAGCCTAAGAAGAAACATGGAAAGGAGACACATTACAAATTTATACACGTTTCTAACCACCATAAATGTAACCTCCCCCAAGCTTGGCTAAAATCCACTCTAGCAACAACAATTTAACTATCCTAATCCCCGGATGGGAAGGATGAACTTATAGGCTCGGTATGCTTTTGTGGAGCTTCCAAAGAATAGGCAATAAGGCACAACGGGCTTCAAGCAAAGGATACATGAGTAGGGTGGCCAATGATGAAAAGGGTTAATAAAAACAATGCCTCCATCCTATTAATGTCATGCACATAAGTCGTGAGCGTGGCCTCAAAGAAGATATTAATGCAAGTTCTAGAATTAGCACACAAAGAGAGTTCACACACATGAAGAAAACAAGAGGACTTTTGCAAATGTAGTCCAAGGAAGGCCAACAAGCTAACCAGGACATTTTGTCTAGAGTGTCGGTTCTAACGTATCTTAGTCAAAGTCCACATGCTTAGGTCATTGTCATAGGTTTGATCAATCATATCATGCTCATAATGCAATTGCAATATCAACAACCAAAACATATTAAGAGGATTCATAACTCATGCATTACAAGAAAAACAACCAGAAGGAAACAAGCAAAAAGGGTCAAATCCAACATCCATAATGCAATGCAAGGAAACAAGTTCATAATGACAAAAAGATTCAATTTTTTTTTTTTTGTAAAGACAACTAAATCTAGGATGAACTAAGATGATCATGCAAGTCTACATGTGGATTGCTCCCCCAAGCTAAAACCTATATTGTCCCAATGTAGAAAAATAACAAAAGAAGAGGAAACTCACATCTAGAGTCTTGGGTTGCCTCCCAAGCAGCGCTTCTTTTGGGTCATTAGCTTGACCTCCCACCACTTTCAAGTACTCGGATCGGGAGGGTCGGTGGTACCCTGCTTGATCGGATCAGGCGTGACAACATGCTTCAATCGACGACTCTGCACCTTAAACTTTCCAGAGTTCTTATGCCATAACTCAATTGTCCCATCTTTTAGAACTCGAGTGACCCTATACGGTCCTGACCATCTTGTCCCTTTAGAGCTTGGAAACATGTTGGATTTTTCATGGGATAACAACACCATATTTCCACTCTTGAACTCAACCTTTGTCTTGGCCTCCTTCCTTTTCGCTGGTGTTTGCCTTTTCTTTGCACTGGCATTCTCATAAGCATCCAAGTCCAGATTTCCCAAAAACTCATCAAGAAAACCAGCTATGTCCGATAAGATCTCATCTTGTCCAAGATCAACCTCAATCTTATAACAGGTATCCCTTATAGGAGCTGGTGGAGTGTCTTTGTATATCTCAAGAAAGTAGTCCTTGAAATATTTATACTCAATCTTCTCTTCCCCTATTGTGAATGAAAGCTTCCCATCCTTGACATCAATATTAGCCCCAGCAGTGGCTAAAAATGGTCTCCCAAGAATGATGGGAGTCTTATCACTACCTCCATGTCAAGTATCACAAAATCTCCCGGTATGAAAAACTTTCCCACTTTCACAGGAACATTTTCTATTATGCCCACAGGATGAGTAACAGAACTATCAGCCATAATGAGACGCATCTTGGATGGAACAGGCTCACCCACTTTAAGTTCTTTACAGATTGACAAAGGCATAACATTGACACTAGACCCGAGATCATAAAGACAATTATAAGTCAGATTGCCAAAATATGCAGGGATAAAGAATTCACCCGGATCTTGTAGTTTCTTTGGCATCTTCTCAGCATAATCCATTGTCAGGGCCACAGTCTCATAGTCCTTCAGCCTTCTCTTCTTGATCGGAATCTCTTTCAGGAACTTAGCATACGTAGGCATTTGAGTAAGGAGATCTGCAAAAGGTATGTCAACATACAACTTCTTCATCATCTCCTTAAACTTCACAAATTGGTGCTCTAGCTGTATCTGAATCCTTCTCTGAGGAAAAGGAAGAGGTGGTTTGTATGGCGGGGGAGCAACATACTTGGGTTCTGCTTCTTGTGGTGTCTCCACATGCTCCTTTATCGCTTCTTTTTCTCTTAGACTGTTCTCCTCCAACTGTTTTTCTTCACTCAGAGAGACAGCCCTGCAATGCTCCCTAGGGTTGACTTTAGGTTGACCAGGAAGTTGACCAGCAGGCCTAGGAACATTCATAGCAATTTGGGCCAACTGACTCTCCAATTGGTACATCCTCTTAGGCAAGCTCTCAAAGTTTTCAGCCTTCTTGGATAGGGCTTCCAACTGAGAAGCCATGATCCCTTGATTTTTAGCCATTTCCCTCAACACAGACTGAAGTGCGGAATTATCAAAGGTCTGAGCGGGTGCTTGCGGTTGAGAGAGTCCCGGTTGGAACCCTGGAGGTGGTCTTTGCTGAGCATCTTCATTCTTGTAGGAGAAGTTTGGATGATTCCTCCACCCATGATTATAGGTATTGGAATACGAATCATTCCTAAGACCCCGATTGAAGTTGTTCATGTAGTTTGCCTCACCTTGGGTGTCACCTTGAGCAGCAAAGAGTTGACATGATGAAATAGTATGATCACCCTCTCCACAAAACTGACAAGCTACACCAGATGCAGCCTGACTGGATGACCCTGCACCCTGCCCTTGAGACTTCTGAACTAACAAATTCAGCCTTTTGATCTCTTGTGCCATAACATCCATTTGAGCTTGTCGATGCATTTCAGAATGAACCCCATACATCCCTGTTGGTTTCTTTGAAGTTAAGCGAGTATCACTGTAATAATGAGAGTGTTGAGCAGTGTTCTCGATCTTCTCCCAGGCTTCATCAACTTCCATTGCCATAATTCTACCACCAGTTGAAGCATCAATAATCAGTCGAGTTGAACTATCAACAACGTTGTAGAAGACATGTAGCAAGGTCCATTTCTCTTGCCCGTGATGAGGGCACAACATCAATAACTCCTTAAATCTCTCCCATCCTTCATAAAGAGACTCATCATCTTTCATCTTGAAAGCAAGAATTTGATTTCTCATCTCAGCTGTCTTCTTAGGTGGGAAGTACTTGGTGAGAAATGCCTTGGCTAACTCATTCCAAGTGGTAATAGAGCCTTGAGGTAAGGCCTTGAACCAAGCTTTGTCCCTATCTCGTAGAGAGAATGAGAAAGCACACAGGAAAGTGCATCTTGAGAAACATCATGAATCTTCACTGTATCCATCAGCTCAATAAAAGTAGCCAAGTGTTGGTGTGGGTTTTCAGAAGGGAGACCTCCAAATTGATTCTGCTGAACCATGTTGATTAGGGAGGGTTTCAGCTCGAAGTTACGGGCTGCCACCGGAGGTCGGACCACACCAGAAATAGGACCAAGGTGATTTGGCATCACATAATCACCAAGAGTCATACGTGGCTGCTCTTCATCACCCAACAAGCCACCGTTCCCTCTACCAGCCATATCTTGCACTATAATTTCACGTTGTTGCCTTCTTCTTAGGAGAAAAGTACGCTCAGGTTCGGGATCAAAGTCGTTGAGATTATTAGTGCTCAGGACTCTCCGCATCAGAAGAAAACAAACCTGAAACCAAAGTCAAAAGGAAAAGGATCAAAACACACAAAAGACTTAGTCGAACTAGTTGTAGGGAATACAACCGATACTAGCAATAGTCCCCGGCAACGGCGCCAAAAACTTGATGTGGCGAAAACCTACCCACAAGTGTATGGGCTCAGTTGTAGCTGTTCAAGTGTCGTTCCCACGAGGACAATGTAGTACCTTTTGTAACTATTCTGGTAAGCTAAGCCGTAAGGAAGGTTTGTTTGATTAACTAAGAAATAAGTATCGCAAATGTAAGTAAATTCAAAGGATGGGAAATATCTAGGATTAAGGATCCCCACAACAATGCCTTGGTAGACTTATGTATGTTTATCTTAGGATAGCATGAACTCTCTTGACGGTAAGTTATCAAATATCACTACTAATTACTTTCAGACAATAGTAGATGTATCTAAACTCCAACTAACAATCGATGTCGCACAAAGCTAATTAAATTTAGACCCATTGAGCACTTAGAATCTAGGATAAAACCGGGTTAACATTCACTTTCGTGCTCCGCTAATTCCAGACTAACCTAGGGTTTCTATGATAACTTAGAACTCTGCAAGAACAAACACGTTTATTCAGGTTCAATTCTTAGTAATTCCAACAATAGTAATCTCCTTTCAGACTCATACCATGTCTAATTCATTCATTAGGTTTCTCCTTTCAGACTAAACCTAATAGAATTCTAATTGATAAATTACCAAAAGCAATATGAACCCTAGAATTGAATCAAATAAGAACTCATGCTACCAATTCAGACAAACACAATTTACAAGTCTACCAATTCATTATTGAGATCACCCCAACCCTAGATAAAATGGGTTTAGCCTAGCATGCTTGGAAAATCAATCAAAAACATTGTAGGAATCAGAAAAATCATTCAATTAGATTAGAAGAAGAGAAATACTTGATCGAATCCAGGAAACAATCTCCAATCTTCAACAATCTTCAAGATAAATCTCCCAAACACAACTAGGGTTCTATGTGTCTCTAAAAAACTATTAGAATAGCATAAGGGGTCTCTAAAAACCGGTCAAAAAAAGTATATATAGTCCCCCAAATAAAGAAAGGTCGGAAGAAACGAAACGTCACAAAAATTACATCGAGCACGGTTAACAGCCGTTTGGCACGGTTAAGGGAAAACCGTGCCAAATTACAGCGTGTTTATTCTTCACTCCTGCACATCAGCACAGTTAAGGAGTGTTTGGAACGGTTAAGGCTTAACCGTGCCACACACCAGAATGCTCCATCTTCATCCCTGCACAGCTGCACGTTTAAGGGATGTTTGGCACGTTTAAGGCTTAACCGTGCCATGCACCAGAATGTTCGTCTTCCGTCTCATCTGCCATGTGATCCATCCTTTCCGGCTCCCTTTGCTTGATAGCATCCTAGTGAACTCCAATGCGTATCCAAAGACCAGCAAATCCACCTGAAACATGCAGAAACTTGTGTAGACATCTAAACTCAACAAAACAATGAAACTAACTAGAAAAGATGCAAGAACACAAGAGAACAACCTATTCTAACACCTAAATGCACATCCTAAATCTATATGAAATGGATGATATCAATAATTTGCATCCTCATCCATCTGCTGCTGCGTATCATCAGCCATGTCTGTCGTCGTTGGCTGCAAATCTATCTTCATATGCTCGTCGGCGTGCTCCATATACACATAATCAACAATGACTGTCGGAGGAGGAGGAGGGGCATAAATAGCCAATATATCCACATGGACAAGAGCAACACGACGATGTATAGAATCTGACGTCCCTATACGTGGTCTGCGACGATCGGCCACTGGTGTCGGCTTTGTCCGACCCGAAGGGGTCAAGACCCCCCGTTATAAAATTTTAGTACATCAGATGATTATTTCTTTAATTAATTTAATTTTTAGTATATTACATTAGATTTGAGTACATTACATCATTTTATTAATTACATTACAATTTGAGGGCTCAATTAATAAATAATTTTAGTACACCAAAATATTCTAACAATGGTTCGATTCTAAGAATATGATTCTTAGAATATAAGATTCTTAGAATCATATTTTTAGAATCATATTCTTAAGATTCTTATATTCTAAGAATCATATTCTTAAAATCGAAATTCAATACATTTTAAGAATCATATTTAAAAGATTCTTAGAATCATATTCACAACTAATTTATAATCTTAAGATTCTTTTGAATCTTAAGATTCTTAGAAATCTTAAGATTTTTACTTCACAACTAATCTAAATTTTATAAAATTTAAAACATTCTTAAGCAAAAATTCTAAACATTCTTAAACAATTTTTACAATGTTAAAAAGTCAAGTTGCCAGGTTAGAATCTCTAATATAAATTCAAAACTAATTTCTAATCTAAACTCACAACTAATTTCAAAAAAAATCACAACTAATAATTTCTAATCGTAACTTATGCGCACCATTATTAAGAATTTCTAGTCTAAATTCACACAAAAACTGATAATCAAAATTCACAATTAATTTCAAAATATATTCACAACTAATTCATAATCTATTTAATAAACTAAATTCAAACAATTCAATTTAGATAAACAACTACGTCGGAAACAAAATTTAAATTTAGGATTTCAAAACAAAGTCACTACTAAGAATTTCTAATCGTAACCTACGCGCACCATTATTAAGAATTTCTAGTCTAAATTCACAAAAAATTGATAATCAAAATTCACAATTAATTTCAAATCATATTCAAAACTAATCCATAATCTATTTTATAAACTTAATTCAAATAATTCAATTTAGATAAACAATTACGTCGGAAACAAAATTTAAATTTAGGATTTTAAAAAAAAACCTCTTGGAGACCACTAGGAATAACGGGAGTTGGTTCCTCCGCCTCTTCTGGCTCCACCGTAGGTACGTTTGCCTGAGCTCTCGTCCTCGGTCTCCCTCCGCCCAAAACCCCCAAATCACCCTCCTCCACCCCAGCCACCACCTCCTCCACCCCAGCCACCACCTTCTCCTCCACCACCTCATCCACCACCCCAGCACCGACCCCAACCACCACCCCAGCTACCGCCGCCACCTCCTCAGTGCAGCTACCGCCCTCTGACCTCCCCGCCACCGCTACCGTGTCATCGCCGACTCCTCTACCGCCCACCGGCCGCCCACCTCCTCCACCATTTCCGCCATTGTTTCCACCTTCGAGCTCGGAATCAACCAAGGAACTCGAATCCATTGCCAATTTGAAGAATCGAACCACGAATCAATCGAAAACGGGAGGAAGAAGATTTAGGGTTTTTTTGGGGTTTATTTTGACGCGAATTCGGGAGGAAGAAGACGATGCGGGTGTTTAACCCGCATCAACCTATGCGTGTAACTTACGCACATGGGTTTGCTTGATGGGCCGGCCCATCAACCTGTGCGCGTAAGTTACGCGCACATGTTTTGTCCAGACTTTTCAAAAAGGACCATTATACCCATGTGCGCGTAACTTATGCGCATGAAACCATGCTGCTAAGCTACGCGCACAGTTTCACGTGCATATAGGAAAAAAAACCCGCGTGTATATAGCCTTTTCGTATATTTATGAGATTAAAATGATATCATATTGCACAATATTTCTTTAAAAAGTTGTGCCAAATTATCAAATAAACCTATAAATTTGTATTGTTAGTTTACATCATGGTGGAATGTATAATTGGTTATTCACCGTGACTGAGAATGAAGGTAAAAGTCATTACATAACATCTCTACATTTGTTAACACATTCCATAAATTAGAACATGAAGAATAAATTTGTCTGACTTTAAACTAAGAGTTTTTAAATAAATAACTTTATTTTCACAAATCTATGTATATCTATATCTATATACTATAATTAAAGGCATAGTTCTCTCTCATATGTGTCAATCATATAGGTATGCCACGTCAACAATTTAATTGTTAATTTACCTATTCACTCTTCTAATTTTCTACAAATTACATAATCTTTTTACCAACACAAATTATATTATCTTCTAATTTTCTACCCAAATTATAAAGTAAATAAGACATGATAATTTTTGGAAATAGATTAAGTTATTAACCTAGCCGTGATTTGGACATAAATTAGCTATCTCTTAGGTCCATTCAATATATATTTACTTGCCTAAATTATGGCTTAATTAAGTTATACAGTGATTTCCAAATCATCGTATATATTACAAAAATAAAATAGCCCGACCTATTCAATCCTTTTGCAAGAGTAATAAATAAATATAATTATGTGCCAATATCCTTTTGCAAATATACTTGGATTTCAAGTAAATATAAATTATGTATTCCTTAGCTATATTATCTATTTTTGTAATATAATCCATATGGTTCATCAATAAAGCCATAATTTACAAGTCTATTACATAATTTATAGATTGTGATATTGATCAACCAAGTAGTGAAAATTTTTGTTTAGTGTTTGATACATGGTCATTATTACGTATAATACCCAAGTACTTCATAAATATTTATATGTTTTTATAACAATATCATAAATAATAATGACTTTGTATCAAACAAACCTTTTTTATATAACATTTTTTCACTTTTATAATTTTCATTCTACTTCTTTTTCTTCTTCATTAAATCAATTTTCCCTTAAGTTAATATGAAGAGCTCATATGTGATTCATTCAATTTTATTTCATAATTAAGAAACTTATAAATGTTTTTTGTTTATTAATGTCAATCTAATTGTATCCCTTAATTTATTCAATTAAACAAAGTGTTTTTATAATATATATGTTTATGAGATTAAAATGGTAAATTATTGCACAATATACCTTTAAGAAGTTGCGCGAAATCTTTTAAATAATTCTATGAGTTTGTATTGTTAGTTTATATCATGGTGCATTGTGTAATTGGTTATTCACCGTGACTGAGAATGAAGGTAAAAGTCATTAAATATCATCTCTAAATTTTGTAACACACACACATCTACATACAAAATATAACACCCGAGTATTGAGATTAACTTCTAATGATTCAAGTATTATTCATGTCAACAAAAGCTCTATATTTTTAGGGTTCAAGTGAGGCAAATAACTCTAAAGTTAAGCGTGCTAGAGCAAGAAGAGTATCAAGATGGATGACCTCCTAGAAAGTCATCGAATTGGCATGGGCTAGCACTCCTAAGGCCTTAGCTCTTACAAATGGTATTAGTGTCTGGTGCCCGGTCCGATGTGCCAACACCCAACGGGGGCGTTGTTTTTTTTAGGAGAGGAGGATGCACTACTGCGAGGAAGAAAACATCCCTTTATGAGGGGTGTGTGGAACCTTTTCTTTTGGAGTCCAAAGTGGACAATATCCATAAGCGGGAAGTCTTGAGGATGTTATATGCCTTGTCGAGGACATCATGGATTCAAGTGGGGGGGATGGTAACACCCCAAAAACGGAGATTGATTTATAAGGATTAAAGTGTTACTCATGTCAACAAGAACTCTTCCTTTTTAAAGTTCAAGTTAGGAGAAATAACTCTAAAGTTAAGTTAGCTAGGGCGAGAATAGTACCAAAATAGGTGACCTCTTGAAAAATCCTCGAGTTAAGATGGGCGCTTGACTCCTAAAGTCTCGGGCCTTACACAAAATCTTTTGAAAACATTTTCTTCAAAATTACAAAAAATAGATGTCCGATTTGAAATTTATTTATTATTTAATGATTCATAAATAATATAAATAATTTTATTTTTTGTGAACTCTAATATTATTTTTAGTTACATGGAATAAAAACCTTTGTATTTCTTACAAAATATATTAATTAAAGGATTAGATTCAGGCTGGTGGCAAACGGAAAAGAGAAAGTCGATGAGTGAACATGCGGTAGAGGAAGGTGATGGCATGATTGATAAAGCACAATGAAGTGACGGACCAAGACGACGGGGCCAATACGAAGGATAGTTCAACCTCCAAGGTTCGGCACATGAAGATCGTTTCTCTAACTTTATTCCAAAAACTTAATTCCCGCAAAGTACATGTACATTTATTGTTGATTGTATCATCACTTTTATAATATTATTCTAAATTCATAATGTAATTAATTAACATTTGTATATAAAATAAGTCTTATTTTCAAAATCCCATGCAAGATACGGATCAATCAACTAGTAAAGGTCTATATTGATTAATTTGTGCATTAGTGAAGTAACTTAGATATATATTTATTTAGAAGCAAACACTAGACTTCTTGCTAGGTATAAGGTCAACTTAAATCATTATAGCGGAAGATCTTTATAAAATCTCGAATACGAGAATCAATGATAGAACTCAAGGTGTGGAGTTCCCTTCTATTATTGCAAATCTCAAACTTAATTGTTGAAAACAAGTTCTTAGTGATTCAATCTCGAAAATGAACATTGTTAATATCATTTGATGCCAAGAAGTCTTATATATTTTTGTATGTGGATCTGAACAAACTTTGTTAAACTTCGGTGAATATTACCCTTTAATCCACGTCACTTTGGATCACTATTCATATCTAACTAGCTTGTTTAATAATCGTGTCTTGTATGATATGATATATTTTTATCTTATTTAAAAATAGAGTAAAAGCAACAAATTTCTAAAAGTATATATTAATTCTTCTAATATAAATTTTGGATATAGAAAAGTCGAATTCTTCTAATATAAATTTTAGATTTTAAAAAATCGATTTATAAGGACCAATAACATATATAAAGTTAACAAACCTAATAACTGAATAGGTGAGAATACGTAATTCATAATTGATTGTTAATAAGCCTCTTCCTAACCTAAAAGTGTGCACAAGCATTAAGAGTAGGTATGTAAAACACAATAAATTTTTTTTTTTGTGTCCATGGGTACAAGCTAATAATTTTAAACTTGATTTGAACTTTAGTTTATGAGTTGAGATCCGGTAAGGATGAGAAATGAGGAGAGGAATGAGAACGCATGAGAGCCGTCTGATGTGAAGCAAATTCCAAACGGAGTGCCCAAATCACTTTTCAAAAATTCGGCACTACCGAATTATTCACGAAAAAGATGGATTCGCATGCACGCAAAGTGCAAATTTGTGTGCATGCCAAATACACTAGGGTGTGCACATGAAATTCATTTTTGTGTGCAAGCATAAAACACGTGCGTTCATATGGAATGAACAAAACATATCCACATGAAAACACAACTATGTGCATGCGAAATATATTACCGTGTGCATGCGAAGTATATTACCGTGTGCATGTGAAAATGGCATATTTGTGCATACAAAATGCACTACGTGCTATGTATGCATGTGAAACAAGCATGTGTGCACATTAAAATAACATGTGTGCATGCGAAAATGACTCAAAGCACGTACAAAATAACATGTGTGCATACGTATGAAAACCAAAGAAAATAACCTTCGTGTGCATACGAAAATGACCTGTGTGTGCACATAAAAACAACGTCTATGTGCATGCGAAGCAATGTATGTGTTCATATGGACCGAAATGCGTTTGCATGCGGGACTTTTTTTTTCGCAAAAAATTTGGCCGTACCGAATTGTATCCGAATTTTTTCAAATTCTTTCCTTGACTGATCTGGACGCTCTATTTCTTGATTCGACGATCTTGGAGCATCTTCACCCCTCTCTTAAGCCCTCATCATCACCTTATCTTTTCCCTTAATTTATTCTTTTAAAAATTTTGAATTGACTTTCTAGGGGTTATTAAATCTAGTTTAGGTAAATTTTAGATATATATATATTTATTAAGTTTAGAATATTGAAATGTTTTCATGTCACACATTAAAAGACCTTTTAGCATGTGTAATTAGAGTTGTCAAAATATGACCGAACCCTTTATACCGACCTGACCGACCCGCATTTGAACTCGATCCAAACCGACCAAAAACTTTAATAACCTGAAATTGCATAACCCGAATTTAACCCGAGAATGTGTGACCCAAACCCGACCAACCCGAACCCGACGCAAACCCGACCTGATTAACAAGTTAATATCAAGTATTATTACATAAATATATATAACAAATGAAATATAAATACTTTTAGTATATATATGTATCCCTAAAAATCTCATTATTGTAACACCCCAACTTATGTCGGTAGTGCCACACGCCAGTGACCTCAGACTTTAATGTCCAAAGCCACCATAGGCTTAATCCGAACAATTTATGCGCAAATACAAATTATAACAAATGAAATAATAGCAAAATACTTTTGAAACGAATACTCAATCTTTATTAAAATTATCCATGTAAAGACGATATAAAGTTTCAGCGGAATACTTCAATTAGATCATAATTACACGACTAAGTTATCTAATATTATCACATATTACATTAATTAAGAAAATTAAATTCTATGACCAAAACAACATAGAAATATACTTTGAAACAAAACTTCAACTGCAACTCTTCTTCTCCATTTTGTTACTTCTAGATAACTTGAGACAAGTAAATTGATGTGCCTTATGGGACAAATGATATTAACCAACCATGCAAGGATAATTATTTATTACCATCGCTTCTCGAATAAAAGTCGATATAATTTGTTTGGGAACGTTTTAATTCAACCATCCAATAATACGCCTTATGGGACAAATGATATTAACCAACCATCCAATAATACGAAAGATGGACATAAGATATGCACCAAGAGAATACGCAAAATGAATGTGGGATTTATGAAAAGAAAATATGATTTGTTTGGGAACGTTTTAATTCAACACACAAATATATCAAAAAAACACTATTGAATAATTGGGTCTGACCAACCTCACCGCATAGTATGAATTCAGATTGGAAAGACAACCCACTTAGACTAGAGGAACAACGGTTTCTAAGTTGTAATTCTTACTCTGGTTCATTATTTATGTGCTCATAACACTTATCTTATATGATTTCAACACACCACACAATATCTTAATATAAAAACATAGTCTCGAATAAAACGAGAACAACACAGAGCGACGTTACGTCCAACCTAATTGTACCAGCAAGGTGCTTAAACACCACTTATTTTTAACGAGTGGATATGAGGCAATGGCTATGACCTTAAAAGCATTAGGGAATTATTCTGACTAATATAGAGTTCTGAAGAGATCATTAGATCTCGCAAGATGATAATACCCATGTCACTTAACGACTTTAAAGTCCATACTTAACGACTATAAACGCACAAAGTCCACACACAATATCGTTATTACGACGTAATAACATTAATCATATATAACTATATATCAATGAGTCCAGTTCAAGTGCATAGTAGTCATAGGGTATAAAGTGAGTAATTTTCCTGGCCATTAGATCTTGCAAATAAACGTCCAGGATTAAAACACTAAAAAAATTATCAAAGAAGTTGCATCAGATGAGGCGCGCTTCATTTAGAGTGGCACACGTTGTAATTAATGGCCAAATAAGCATACCCTTGCACTTGAAACAAATTTATCACACCCGATGCTCACCCACCTTCCTCTTTCAAACTCAAATGAAACCCTAGCAAAATCGCAGATCTCCTCCGTAATAAATTCCTAAGTGGAATAAAATACATTCGACGTATTTTCGGGATTTACAAATGGTCATTCGGATGCAAAGACGTTAACGGATACGAATATATTTAACCCGGGATTTTAACGGGACACCCATCCAAAAGGGGCAAGTGTCCCGTAACAATTGGACCAAGATTACTCAATTTGGACGGATGATATGTGATTATGTAAGCAAGCTTACATGTTAATGCTTACATAGATTCACGTAGGCCTATGTTTTACTTTTCTTACTCACCTAATTAAGCTTGCTACGTGGGACATATATATACATAAGATGAAAATTCAGATTTCAAGTGGCAAGGCAACCTGCAAGGTAACCACGTGAGATTGCAGAATTTATGTGGCCAAATTGGATGAAATGGGCGGCAACATTAGCAAGTTGCAAGGGTATCATGTGGCTTTGCAGAAGTTGTTGGCCAATTTGCACAAAAGTGGACGGCATCCATTGCATCATCACAGCTATATATAGTGAAGGTAATAGCTTCACTTTGGTGATATGAAGCTTTAAGCGTGGGTTTTGAGCTGAGATTTAAATCAGCAACATTAACGTAGCTTTGCACATATAATAGAGGAGGAGAACCGTGAGTGAAGAGTGGGAATTGAAGCTAAGAAAGCTTCCTCCGCTTTTAAGAATTTTAGCTCTTGTTAAACACTCTTCCACCTCTAAAAATCTAAGTATCCTTTGGGCTAAGATCCGAGCTCCCTTTCCAAGCTATAATAAGAAGAAGAAGAAGAAGGTGCTCCATAGTGGTGATTAAGGGTGCCAAGGATTAAGGATAAAAAGATCTCGAAACCGAGGCGAAACGAGGTTCTGTCGTTGCTTTGGACTCGGAGTCCAGACGAGGTTAAGCTTGTGCTGTTTTCTGCGGATCTAAGGCAAGTGGCGGTTCGCTCTTGCTCATCATTCCATATTTCCATTGATTATCAATTGTTTAATTGTTAATTGATTTGGAATGAATATTGTTTTCGTCTGGGAACAGTTTTGATAACTGTATGTGGATATAAAAGAAGATATTATAATATGTTGTATATTTGTTAGAACAACGCTATTATATATATAGAGATTGGTATATCTATGATGATGGCCATGATGGCTTTGTTGTGAACTATTACTGTGTTGAACTGTTTAGTTAGCACGAGTATTCGTAGGAGCGGTAGTCCTTGAGAGGGCTATGCGTTTCTTGATAACCCGGTGGGAAGGATGGAAGGATCCAACCCCATTTGCAGGTCATGACCAGTCACTCTACCTCGGTGGTAGGGGGTGAGGGCACAACAGCTAGTGCTCATATCGGGATTCCGATCCCCTGTAGCATATGTCGCTCGGTGCAACATATGTATGCATGCCTTGCTAGGCATGTGTGTAAAGATCCCCTGTAGCATATGTTGCTCGATGCAACATATGTATGCATGCCTTGTTAGGCATGTGTGTAAAAGCTTATAACTTGGTTGAGAGTTTTATGACTAAAGAAGATAAGTGCCTTGTGTGCACATAATTAATATGCTCTTTGGTGACCTTTAAACTTATGTGTGGAAAAGGGTTCCAGATACTTGTCATGCTTGGTGGTAAAGACTCGATCTTTTGGAGTCTTTCTTGTTGGATTTTCCCATAAGACTCAATTCAGTTGGAGTATTCTCTTGTTCATGCCTCTTGTTGTATTCCGGTGGAAGTACGGTGGTTGACTATCGTTATCGGTTATTATTCGAGAAACGATGAGTCTAACCTAATACGAATACCTAGAACCACTCTGTTTGAGCCCTTGCATTGTCTTTAATTAGACTAACCAACCGGAATTATTCTCTGCATGGTTGGCTGATGTCATCCGTTCGATTCAGCATATCAGATGAGTTGAGGATCCATGAAGGCTAGATCGACTACGAACGTGAACGGTATTTGAAAATGTTTTAATCAGGCTACGATCTTGTAAATTATTTTTTTAAAGTCTTCCGCTGTATTAACTATGATTTTGTTTTAAGACTTCCGCTGTAATAATTCTGATTATGTATTTTGATGTATTTGGAATTATGTTGTAATTCCAAGACTTTGGTTTTAATAAAATTTATGATATTTGGTATTATAACTGTGGTTTGATGGTTTATATCAACTGGAAAAGCCTGGGGTGACTTCGGGATGTGGAATCTGAAGTCACTGGCAGTAATACTTTCAAGAGGAAATTGGGGGTGTTACACAAAATGCATGTCTTGTTAGTAAAAGTATATCACCAAATGTATAAAAAGTGCATGTATTGTGTAAGTAAAAGTGCAATACTATATGCAATAGTGCATGTCTTATTAATAAAAGTGCATAACTTAGTACATTTAGTGCATCTCTCTGTCATTCAAAGTGCATAAGACAATCAATAAAAAATACATGTTAGTAGAGGTGTATAACTATGTGCCTAATTGTGCATGTCTTATTAGTATAAGTGCATCACTAAATGTATGTAGTGCATCATTAAACGTATAAAGTGCGTCACTAAATGTAGAAAAATGCATAACTAAATGCTTTTAGTGTGTCTTTGTCATTCAAAGTGTATAAATTATTTAATAGAAAAATGCATGTCTTGTTAGTAAAAGTGCATAACTAAGTGTTTGATAGTGCACATCTTATTCATAAAAGTGCATCAGTAAAATGTATAAAAAATGCATCACTAAAAGCTTCTAATCATGTTTGAATGTACTTTCTATAAAGTGGTATAGATAAAAAAATTTGATTTAATCATAGCCTATTAGCTCAAATGGTAGAGCACTGTGTTGATACACATGAATGTGGGTTCGAATCCCTAATAGGCTACAAACCATGTTTGTGATAAATAAGTGTATAAAAGTGCATGTCTCATATGCAATAGTGCACAACTAGTTATCTATAGTTTATAAATAAGCTCTTAAAATTTCATTGCAACTTTTCAAGTGTAAATATCGTTTCTTGTATATTCAAATTAATCATATGGATTACAAAATGTTGGAGTTTACATGTAAGCACTTAATATTTTACATCACAATTCTTACTCTTATATCATATAGGATTCTTTAAAGCTCAATAAAGTACATCAATACAGACAAATAGACATTCTTACTCAACCATGAGCTCAGATATATAATTACATGAACAAAACATTTCCTATGACGACAATTTCACTTGACATGCTTGATTTTACTCACGTAGCCTATGTGGGATTCGAACCCACATCATGTGGATTAAACACACTGCTCTACCTTTTTGAGCTAATAGGCTTTAAATTAATATTTCAATTTTCAGCAAAATCAAACAAGAGTCCGAAACTAAACCCCATGCATAAAATAGAACATAAACGATAAATGAATAGAACCATATTGTCCAACCAACGACTTCAGAGTTTGACAATCTCAATTGTTCAAGTAAACAACCTCTTAAGACAAATACATGTCCTTAATAGGAAATATGTAATCCACAAGCATAACTTAGTCAATCTCCATTACAACTTTAAAGAGTTCGAATTTCATTTGGCATAACGTTCTCAAAGAAAAAAATTGGATAACCACAACTCAATCTCTAACGATTAAGAACCACTCAACCAAATTGCATCTTCTTTATCAACCCCATTGAATTATAATATAATATGATTTCATTAAAAAACTAATAACTAGTATGTTGTAGGTGCATAAATAATACATCACATGGATAACTAATACATACAGGTGCATGAAAAACTAAATCAGTTGAAAACACTAAATTCTAGCCCAAAATCACAGGAACGTACTAGTTACAGGTGCATAAATCAGTTGAAAACACTAAATTCTAGCCCAAAATCACAGGAATAATCAATTGATCGACCAAAACTAAAAATTAAAGGTTAATCTCAATATAACATGTCTCAAAGATGAAACTACATCTAAACACAAGCACGATAGCCTAATAGTAGAAAGCATAAATAAAAACTCTAAAAATAAAAAACTGAAAGTAAAGAGAAATTCAAACAAAAAATCATGTAGATTGGAGTGATGATAATGAGAGGACGAGACAAATCGACTACACAATCGATACACATAGTCAAGTGAAATTCAGAACAAGCACATATTAACACCTATGATAAATTACCCATGACACACATTCACGAAAATAATAAGAAAAAACGAAGAAGAAATCTACATACCTCCAATGACAATTTTGATGCCGGAAAAAATTTCTGAATTTTGCGAAATAAGGTCGAGGAAGAGCAACACAAAATGGCGGAAGAAAGCTTTGAGCATATGGAAAAGAAGTTGTGAAGATTTCGCCCCAAACACTGCAAGGAAGAAGATAAAACAAGGAGGGGCAAAACGGGAATATAAAATAAAAAACAGATTAAATCACAAAATTGCCACCGCACCTGTGCAAGAAACAATTAAACCTCAACCATCCGATCAACTTCATCCTATGGCTCTCCTCACTCCCCACTTTACACCCTAACCCCTTTTCTTATATGATCCAAACTCATATATCAATATTAATAACTATCGACCTAGATCTGAAATAATTTAAAGCACACAAGTGTTCACAAACATTTAATTAGATTTTATAATTACGCAATTATATAACAATTAGTTTTAATATTATTTATCGGTCAAAAGATTAACTGAAATGACAAGAGCAGCCCACCACTTGCCTTAATTAGATTGGACAATGAATCTAGACGAGACGACTGTCGTTGAATACTTAGCGCGGATATCAACTTCTACGAATCCGACATCGAGAATCCATTTCTCGATCGATTCACGACACATGAATGTATCGACAAAAATCCGACATCTAAATTTTTCCTCAATGTCCATGTTTGGAAAATCCAGTACGAAGGCTTCAGATTGGTGTGCTCTCAATGCGGTAATATGGGTTACGTCATGAGTCAATATTCATCTGCTATTCATCCTAAGGGGTCATGAAACTTCTAGAGGTAATACCTGTGGTTGAGACTTGCATCCTGAACTTCGTGAAGACTTCGGATTTTGGATGTTGCTCCAGCTTACCGCTCATCGACATGTTCTTGTGGAGGGACAAGGTAACAGTTGGTATGGAAATCGGCAATCAGCGTCGACGCGAAGCTCCCTTACTAATGGTATCGCTTCGGATTAGGGAACCTGGATTGGGGTTAATCAAATTGAACCAGGTTTTGGAGCACGAGAAATAGGGAAGCAAAAGATTTCAATTTCTAATGCGGTTACTAAGGGTTTTGGGAAATCCGGGATAGTGGATCCTGATTCCATATATTGCAAAATCCAGGATAATTCAAACGCTATAATCACCGCCCTAATTCACAAGGCAATGATTGAGGTTCGATTAGAGAAATCTTTCCCATCACGAAAGACAACTAAAAATTCGGAAAGCCAAGATGAGGAAATTGAGAAGATTTGCAAGGAAATCAATAAGAAGAGTACATCTAAAGGTAAATAAGATTTTGCCAAGGGTCAATCAATGAGTTTGGCAAGGATTGGAGAGTGAAGCAAATTAAGGAACATAAATACTAAATGTCACCAAAAATTTTCATCACCAGTATTGAACTTCCTATAATACCCCAAATTCTATTAGAAAATGTTACTAAAATAATCAAACCCTCCCTCATCCTCCAAGAGAATACAACGTAGGTAACGATAAAGTGCGATCTCTTGAAGGAGTGCTTGTAGACGAGGGTGTTGTTGGATGAATAATCAAACTGAAAAATGCCTTATTCCAATATCGATTGGTGGATCCTATTCCCATAAATTAACCTTCCCAATGGGCACTTTATTAACCGAATTTTAGCCCTTCAATTTTAACACAATTAGTGTAATACCCGTGCCTTGCACGAGATTTATTTAGTTTTTCTTACATTTGTAAAAAAAAAGTTATTTTAATTATCTATGAGTCAATGGTTCAATATATATTTGATGTTATTTAAAGGAAAAAAATACTAATTGACTAAAAATATTCAAGATATATAATAAATTATATTATATAAAGAGAGATATAACTCTCCATAACTTTATTAATAATAAAGATTGGCTAAGTAGTCTTTGAAATAGGGACAGCCACACCTCTTACATCAAAACAATGAAACATAAAAAAAATGTTCATCTAATACATGACAATGAAACGCTAAACATAAAATCCGACAATATGTTTCAAATTGCTACAAATTATCAAAAATTATATTTGTTTGAATGTTCATCAATTTTGGTTTAATCGACAACGGACAAAGATGTGTCCGTTGTCATTTCTCTCTAATAGCATTCAATCTCAACGTTCTCTTATATTGGGTTAATTTGTCCATTACAAATCACCTGACAAACTCAGATATATTAAAAGTTAATTGTCCCTTCACATTTATATCTAATATCACCAAATCTCAACAATATATTATTTTGGTTTAATTCGTATATAAAACTTTCAGTGGAAAGTTTTAGATATATATTGCAAAGAAAAAATATACAAATTTAAATGTTAATATAATAATATTGTTGAGTATGCTTGAATTGTCACACTTCGCAGAGTCGGCACGGGGGTCTCGCTGCCCGGTCAGCGAGTCTGGGGATCGAGGGGGACGAAGTACCCCCTCGCCTGGGGGTCCGAGGGGGCGGAGTCGCCCCCGGCGCAAACGCTATGCAGCGTTCTCTTATTGGGCCATCGAATTGGGCCCCAATACTGCTATGTTCTGTTAGGGTTTTATCGAGCACTATATATACTCGTGTTTAACCTATAGCCACTTTTATGCTGTTATCTGTAATTCAATCTCCTCAATAAAATCTCTCTGCAGTGTGGAAGTAGTCATTCTTGGGTGAACCACGATATATTTGGTGTCTTTCTTATTGTTTATTTATGTTCTTTCTCAAATCCGTAACAACAAATATAATTACATTTAAACAAATGTAACAACTTTTAAAAAATTATAAATAATATTGATTTATTTTAATATTATTAACAATTAATACATATTTTAAATTTAAAATGGACTAATAGACCCACGTTTAACTATCTGAAATTTACATGCGTTAATGGGCTTGAAGGCCCAATTAAATACAGAAGGCGCCCAATTAAAGTGTTTTGGGCTCGATCGGTTATGTGGCCCAAAACCCAAGCAACAATACCAGATGCTTCCAAAAGGGCAAAGAGGATTGTGAAAACCCTAAAATCCACTTCACTTCTTGCCGTTTTGGTGTTCTCTCTCGCTCTCTTCTCTGTGACCCTTTGATCTCTTCATCAATTCCAGATTTCCATGGCTTCAAAACCTCACACCCATGGCAATTTCTCAAACAAAAACAACCTTTGCCTTTGGGCCTTCTTCAACGTCTTCAACCTTCGCCGAATTCCAGATCCATGGGGTTTTTGGGTTGTCTCTCTCACTCTCCTTCTCTGTGAAGCTTGAAGGTTACAAATTAGAGATCCATGGCGATTTTGTTTAAAATCATCCTTTGCCTTTTTCAACCTCGGCCTTCTTCAACCTTGGTCAAAATCCATTTCTAAACTTCGCCTAATGCATTCTGATTTCGCGATTGTCTCTCTGTAGATACAAATCTCGGCCAACCATCTCTCTGCTTCGACGTTTCTCTTCTTCCTTTTTCACCAAGTTCAGATACAAAACAAATTATTTTGAAGAGATTTGTTTACAGATGAAGATCAGATCTAGAAGAAGAAGAAGAAGGTTATTCTGATCTCCAGAGCTCTTCAAGGTAATATCTATGTCTCTCTTTCTCTCTCTATAGATCTCGCTCTAAAACTTTGTCTCGCTCTCTTGATCTTCATCTCTGCTTCGAGTGTTTATTTTTTTGCATAAAAGTATACTCTCTGATATACTAACATAAATATTTTTATATGAGGACATGATGAGCTCTGGACATTGGTGATTATTCTATCTTAAAGAAGGAGGTACTGGCCTTTACCCTAGCGTTGTCAACATAGAACAAAGGTAAATTATATGTATGTATCCATTCTTTTCTCTTTGTTTAATCGAGTTCTTGCTATTCAATCAAACTGGAGTCAATTTTTTTGGTCGAAATATTTATTATGTGTTTTTTATTTAGTTTAATTGTTATTTGATATGTATTTCAAAATTGATTTAATAATTTGTTTTGATTTATTTTCTTTATTTCATTTTTTTGTTTGTTCAAGTATCAGACTTGTTGTTCAGTTCCAATTAATCGAAAAAATACGAATTTAAAAATTGTTTTGTCACAAAAATTAACACCTCAAATCAAATTGGTTGTATATAAACCACTCAGATCTATTAGAGTGTATGTATTAGGTTTATTGCACAATAATAAGGCTAATAACATTTAATGGGCTAGGCCCAACTATTACAAATACACATTTTTTATTGCGGCCCAATTTGTTTATAGAAAATTTAATGCAACCAATTAAAACTTAAACCATCTTGATAACTTTAGTAATGGGCTTTTAGGCCCAATTAAAAATACTCCAAATATGATCATTAACGCCCAAATATATATTTATGATTTTTTTTGATACATATGTAGTTTGACTTTTAATGGGCTTATTGGGCCGAATTTCCTTAATACATGTGATGATATTGCTACACTTTATTGGGCTTCTTTCGTTTTTAGGTCCAAATTTATAATTAACTATATTTAAAATGGGCCAAAACCACATAATCTTCGGCTTTGGGCTTTAGGACCGACTATCAAATAAAGAACCAAATGAAAAATTATAAATTTCTATTGATTATTTATATATTTGTTTTTATTCGAAATTAAAAATAATGATCTTTCCGAATTTGTCTAGATGATTCTGATTCATATCTCGAAATAAACAATTATATCTCTCACACTTACCGATGCTCTCTATCACTCTTCTATTTATCTGTGTGTGAACCCTCCAGCTTCAACACTTTCTCTTTCTCTTTCTCTGCATCTCTCTTTCACATTTACATATCCAGATCCAAAACAAAAACTGGGTTTGAAGACATGCATATCTTTTAAACACGGTCTATCTTTCTCTTTCACATTTACAGACATGCATATATTTTAAACATTGTCTCTCTTTCTCTTTCTCTGTTCTATTAGTCCGAATTTTTGCTATATTTACAGATCTGCTACTAATAATGTTTTTTACCTTGTTTAATAACATGCAAAGCCATTGTGGGATTTCAGATCCATGGAGGATGTTCTGGCCAGTTCCTACATCGATAAATGTAAGCTCTCTCTCTCTCTCTCTCTCTCTCTCTCTCTCTCTCTCTCTCTCTCTCTCTCTCTCTCTCTCTCTCTCTCTCTCTCTCTCTCTGAGTTTACAGATCTATTTTTTAAAAACTTCTATGTCTAGGAGGATTAAACCAAAATCGCTTTCGACCACCCAAGGGTTTCAGATATAGAAAAGAAGACATTCAAGGAGGATGCCATGGACTTCTCCCTACTGTGATGAAGTAAATATAAAGTCATATAAAATATCTTTCTCTATGTTTATTACTCTCAATTTATAGTGACCCAATGATTTCATGAGTTGTGCTCTTCCGGTTCATTGATTTTACATACATTATTTGTTTCTGTAATACATGTTGTTGGCATGATTCTTTTATTTAATGCTTATAGTTCTTTTTACTGCAAATATATTATTATATGGTCCATATTAAATGTTGTTTGACTGTAATCACCTCATATTTTCTGTAGCTTTCTATCTATTTGACCAAATGCAAGTTTGATATAGAATTTGAAATGCTTTAATCATATATTAAAGAAATTTATCTACATTTAAAACAATATATACAGAATAACAGTAATTCTTGTTTGAAGAATAAATTTGCACTACAGATTGATCTGAAATCTCAATATAATTTCTATATCAATGATGTTTTATATTGTGTAATTATTCTAGTTCTAGGAATAATGCCTACTCGGGAAAAACATTAAACACCAATAAATAATCTGTAGAGATGTATAAAAATGACTAAAAAACGAAATTCTTGTTTGAAGAATAAATTTTGGATTGTCATGTTCTGAAAGGATGAAAGACTGAATTTTTTGGGTTTATAATCTACAACTGCGACTCTACATCTTCATTTGACATGCAAAGCGAGAGGCGGTTTATAAGAAGTTCTGGCACGGTAGGCTGAAGAGTAACCTAAACCCCCACCCTAACACAAAAATGTGTAAGTTGTTTAATCTCTATCAATATCTCTATGTTTCTCTCTGTCACTCTATACATGAGTTTACAGTTCTAATACAATATTCTGCAAGGTATCACGTCTTATAGAGCTTAGATATGTTCAAATACAATTTTTAGTACAACTAATTTGCAATTGCTATCCTATGTCAGATTGCATTTGAGCTCTAGAGGAAGTTCAATCTGTTAATATTCTGCAAGGTAGCACGTATTAAATTACAAATTATACTATTTGTTTATGCTTCTTAATTCATATACTAATTACTGATTGTTCTACTTGTGCAAGTATAAACAACTGAACCTAGAATTTGAAGTCTACTGGAAATCAGATAGCTATCTGGGTGTTACATTTTACTAATATTCCAAGGTACTATTATTTACATTGTAATTTATACATTTCTTTTTGAAATGCTTTGATCATGACCATAAAAAATATTTACTGTATGATCGTATCAATTGAAAATACAGGTTTTAGCATTAGTCTCCAATCTACATCTATTACTGGGATTGAAGATACACAATAAGGTCATGCTTCTTTTTCTTTATACTTAGATTGTTGAAATTAATTTATTGTCTAAATCTTTTAACTAATAAAGATTGTTTAATATGGTATAGGAATTCCACGTGGTGTTGTGCGGATTGGAATCAACAATAACAATGTTTGGAGTGGTATTGCTAGTATGCAAGACATAAAGGTACGCCAAGAATGTAGTTTAGATTTAAGTTCTGATTAGTAGTCTAATAGATTAGATAGTAGTTTAGATTTATTGTATTTTTCAGTAACCTGGAACTCAGTACCTAGAAATTAACCTTAATATTATAAATGAACCCTACTATTTTATTTGTAAATAAACACAAACAAACATTACAAATCAGACAATAGAAACATAAAAAGTGAGTACCTATTAATTAACCTAAATAATATGAGTGAACCCTACTGATTTAGTTGTAAATATACACAAATAATATAAATGAACCCTACTAATTTACCCTAAATAATATGAATGAACCCTATTGATTTAGTTATAAATTAACCTAAATAATATAATGAACCCTACTGATTTACATGCCTCGAATAGAAATTAACCTAAATAATATAATGAACCCTACTGATTTACATGCCTTGAATGGATGAAAGACAAATATTTTTGGGTGAAATTATAATGAAAGATGCATATTTTTGTAAATCAATGAAAGACAAACAAAAAAATTTGCAGAATAAATATCCTCATTACGATTGTTTATGTATTTTGGGTGAAATCCTTTTTGTTTCATTTTGTATCATTTGCAGAACAAATATTTTTAGGTGTAAAGATGTCTTTCATTTCATTGATCTTGTTGTTTAACGTCTCTATAAAAATCCTTATTGTTTCATTTTTTCCCTTGATGAGGATGTCTGGAGGTTGGAAAGCAGAACTCAGTCATTTAAGGGGATGATGTTCTGGCAACTCATGGGGTTCCAAGATCTAAAAAAGAAAACCTGAAGGTACGGATACTATACTAACATTGATATGAACATGAAAAATAGATATTAAATGTTGTACAGAGTATAGTGAATGAATTATTACCTTGTAACTGAGTTCTGGATATCCTGAATAAAACTGAAACAAAGTAAAAATAAATAAATATCAGTTCGGTTTGAAATGTTAAATATTAATCCCTACAAACACTGAATTTATGTTTGCAATGATACAAGAATTACTTAAATGACTGAGTTCTGCTTTTGATAAGCATTACCTCTTGAATGTCTCTATTCTGATGTGGTTTAGGGTTTTACAATAACTGAGAAGGTATAGATTTATAGTCTACTATATGAAAGAGATGTATTGTATTTTTGGAATGCATAGATCTTATAATCAGTTTTGCTTTTTATGGATGTTTTATGATATGCCGAAATTCTGTCAATGGGAAACATAAAGCACATTATTTGTCTCAGATTATAAGATATGCCGAATTTCTATAATTTATATACGTGGTTTAAAAGCTGTGCAATATATTATGTAATATCTGGGCATGTTTTCTGCATTTTTTGCCTTATATTTTTCCATATATATTTTGCTGTTTATTTTGCACATATTTTTGATTCTGTAATATTTTGCCATGTATTCATTTGGAAAATGTAGATTCTCAGTGTCATATATATTGCAATATATTTTCTGTGATTTCATTTGATATGATTCATTTATTGTGTAGATATTTTATATTCTAAAATATTATGCCATATGTATGTTTATGGACAGGTTCATAGGATTGGTTTGCAGAATTTGGGCGTCGAGGCATCAATGTTATAATTTCTATATTTGTGTATTATTGTCAGTTTTATGGTGATTTGTTTCTGCTTCATGTTTAGCCTTGCAAGTTTTAATATTGCACAGGTTCAGTTTTGTGCAATGTGATGTTTTTAGAGTTTGCAAGTTTTCTGCATGTGTATTAAGTTTTTGGATGTGTTTTTGCATGTGTGTTGCAAGTTTTTTGCATGTTTTTTGCATTTGTATTTGGTCATAGTTAATTTCAGTTTTATTCATAATTTGTGTATACCACATAAATTTCTCTCTGGGCAGGTTTTGTTCATTTATTATGTTTTCTGGGCATTTAATTAATGTTTTAGTTTAATTTTGGTCTTTGAAGTTTTTGTTTGTATGCAGATTCTATTATTTTTCTTATTGTTTAAAATTTAAAATGTTTTGTATTAATCATATACTACACAATTCTGCTGTTTTTTTTATTGCAAATTTTTCATTATTTTTTTGGAATTATATGCAATATTCAGATAATAGATCGGATTATAATTGTTTAGTTTTATAAAGATTTCCAATCGAAAAATTAGGTTAGAATATTAATTGCATTTTTTTAAGAAAGATTTACAATCTACCCAAATCAAAATGGAGCAAAGAAAATCATGTTAATGTTAAATAAGCCTAAAATGATGTATTTTAGTAAACTATCAAATGAAGCAAAAAATTGACACGTGTATAATGAATTTTTGCGATGACACGTGGCACCGAAAATTTCGGGTGCAATATGGGGGCGCGTGTTGCTCAATTGCGATTCTGCTTTAGTTATTATATAGTAGATTCCTGGAGATAATAGATCAAATCATCATATCAACAATAGAGGGAAACAACAGAAAATATGATTTACAAACAACAATGAAAAAATCAGTCACATTGGCAAACCAATGAATTTTAAATACAAAACCAACATTAAATAGATATATAAAAATCGAGTTGATCAGCTTCGCGGCGGAGTGGTCGAGAATGATGATTCGCACTGAAAGAAGAGTGAGGTGGAATTGATGTAGAAGGAGAGAGAAGATGAATTTTGGTTCTAGAACTCATAATTATCACATGGTATGCTCAATGTGTGAGCAGTAAGGCTTTCCTGAATACTCTTAAAAGATGAATGACCCTACTATTTTGGTCTTACTTGAGACTAAGATTAGCGGTACTCAAAAATTTCTTGCGCTGAACTGGAAAATTGGGGCCCCACTTAGCTCGACTTTATCTACTTTCGCTGATCATTTGTCGTCTTGGAATAAAGAGGTGTCTGGTAATTTCTTTGGTTGTCAGGATCGTCTTTGGATACGTATTGCTGGTATCCAACGTAGCTTTGGGAAGCGGAAAATTAAAAAAAGCAACTTGATATTGTTCTGGATCTAATTCATGTTTTCTGGGTACAATTAAAAGGCCCATTCGGATGCTGCTTTAATTTTTCATTCTTGTGTTGTGGTGAGGCGCAAACTAAACAAGATCGAGGCCTTGCAAAATGCTCAAGAGGAATGGTTCTGGGATCAGTCTGATATGAGGTCTATGGTCTCCTCTCATCCATAATGTTTTTACTCAGAGGAGAGTGCATTTTCGGGGTCGGATGATGTTCCTAGAGCTCGATTTCCGATTCACAAATTTTGATGTAAAAGATGCTATTGATAGTATCGGTGGACTGAAGGCTCCTGGCCCAGACCAATTTCATGCAACTTTCTATAAAGAAATGGGCCACGGTTGGTAGGGATGTTGTGTTTACGGCTTTGGATATTCTTGGAGGTGGTCGTGTTCCTACTAGGCTCAATGACACCCTCCTTGTTCTTATTCCTAAGATTTGGAATCTGGAATCTGGAATCAGTGAATCAACTTAGACCCATTAACGTCGCATTCAAGACATTGACAAAGATATTGGTGTCTCGATTGAAGCCTATTATGCGCAAAATTGGTGGGCCAACGTAATCGAGCTTTGTTTGTGGGAGACAAATCACGGGTAATATTGTGATTACGCAGGAGGTTATGCATTCCATGAGAGGGAAGTATGGTGAAGCGTCCATGACCATCAAAATAGACCCTCAAGAATCGTACAATAGAGTTCGTTCGTTGGTCCTTCATTCAAGATTCTCTTATGGAGGCATAGATTTTAAGCAATATGATTCCAGTAATTGTCGAGTGTATTTTGTCTTGTAATATGTGTGTGCTTGTGTATGGTTACCTTGGGGGACTACTTCAAGCCTAGCCATATAGTGCGTATAGGAGATTCACTCTCCCTGTATCTATTTATGATGTGTATGGAATGACTTGGGCACATCATTGAGGAGGTTGTCTGGAATGAGGTTTGGTCACCTATCCGCCTTTGTCGCTTTGGTCCCGAGATCTCCCATTTGTTCTTCGCGGATCACTTGATTTTGTTTGCAAAAGCTTCGTGTGACCAAATTCGCATTAGCAAATATTGTTTACAGAAGTTTTGTGATGCTTCAAGGGAGAAAATAAACTTTACAAGTCTCGAATTTGCTTCTCGAATAGAACTCTGTTGTAGTTCGGTGAGCAGATCAGTGTAATTAGTGAGATTCCTATGGCAAAAGATTTGGCTCGGTATCTAGGTATTCATATGACTAAGAAACACATCTCGAAAGGCCAATTCAGAGTGATATTGGAGTGTGTTAGTTCTAAGCTAGCAGGGTGGAAATCCAATTTGTTGTCCATGGCCGGGTGTGTGACTTTGGCTAATTCCGCAATTGCTACTATACCATATTACTCTATGCAAAGCACTAACCTTACTCAGTCTATTTCTGACGAAGTTGAGAAAAAAAATCAAATTTTTTGTATGGGGATAGACTAAGGAACATAGGAAAGTTCATTTACTGTAGTGGGAGGAGCTTAAACAACCTAAGAAGGTTGGTGGACTGGGTATGAAGGGTATGCGTCAGGCCAAATTGGGATTCATGGCTAAGCTTGGATGGGTTATGATAAAAGAGCCAGATGCCTCGTGGTCTCCGGTGGTTTGTGGTAAATATTGTAGTGGCCGGTGCGATCATGATATGTTAGTTGCGCAACCTGATTCATCTAATTTGTGGTAAGGGGTGGTCAAGGCCAAGTCCCATCTCTTAGGTAGCCTTCAGTGCTCGATTGAGAATGGGTTGCAAACTTTATTTTGGTCTCATCCATGGGTGTTGGAAAGGCCACTGGAGGATCTGACCATTGCTCCTGTTTCTGAAGCTGATTTATGCAAGACCGTAGCCGAGTATTGGGTGGGTGCTCATGGGACTGGAATTCTTTCACCCATCTTCTTCCTCTAGATATATTGTCCAAGATCGTGGAGCTTTGTGTGGTCGAAGTGGGGGTCGGGGATAATTTGTTCTGGAATGTTATGGCTTCAAGCAATGTTCTAAAAGATGCTAGGCGGGAGCTGTGCGGTGAGGGGGGGCCTAGTGTCTAGGCGGGGGTCTAGGCGGCCCTAGGCGAAGATTTTTAGAACACTAGCTTCATGTAATTTTTCTTTCAAGATGATGATGGCTATTGTGAGACGGGGTGATGGCGATGTCGAGGATCAGATATGGCATCATGTGTGGAAGATGGAGGCATCAGAACATGTCTGGAATTTTCTTTGGCTCGTGGCGCACGACTGCATCCTCTATAATGAAGTTCAAGTTTGTAGTCATCTCTGCAACAATTTGGCTTGTACGTCTTGTGGTGATCATGTTGAGTCCACTCTTCACTTACTTTGTGACTGCGAGGTAACCAAGGATGTATGGCGTGAATTTCTAACTAATGCTCGTATGGAGGTCTTCTTCTTTGGAGACCTTAAGGCTTGGTTGGCAGCTAATTTAGGACGAAACGAGTCTTGGCCTACTACGTTTGCCTATGGAGTATGGTGGATTTGGAAATGGCGTATCATTCGGATTTTCGGAGAGGATGATTCTATTCCTACGAATAAACATGAATTTGTGCTTATGAAAATATACTAATGTGAAGGAACGTCGGGTTGGGTTGAAGATTGATAGAAATAAGAAACTCCCTTGTTGGAGGATGTGATGTATTATGGTTTATATGCAAATAGTTAAATAACACGGATGCCTATCTAATTTATGTAAATTAGTTAGTGGTCCCGTAGCTAGCTATATATGTTTTATCTTTTTGTCATGATGTATATATAATAATATTTCCCTTTAGGTTTTGTGTGGATTTAAGTGACTAAACTTTTACCTAATGGAGTAGCAGCCGCAAGTGAAGGCTTTTAGTAGATTTGCTATTGCCTCTATATTTCGCTTAGTGATGAATCATCTGTTCTATTCCGCTAATTACATCTCTTCACATGGTATCAGAGAGACAACTCGGTTATGAGGTATTTTGATTTGTTCTTTCTCTGCTTCTTATACTAGGTAGGTTTACCTAGCTCCTATTCCTATCTTTGTGCGTAGTAGCTAGTTTTGAGTAGTTATGGCTGAAGATGCACTATCTGAGGTGAGGAACCATAGGAATGACTTGAATCTCCAAGGAAATTTTGGGGATCCACTTTTTTTGTCTAATTCTGACCATCCAGGGGCCCATCTGATATCAACCCTCTTTGATGGGTCAAATTTTCTTACTTGGAGCAAAGTTGTTGAAATGGCCTTAGGAGCCAAGAACAAACTAGGTTTTATAAATGGGAAATGTTTGAAACCAGTTGTTGAGACACCAGACTGTGTTAAGTGGATAAGAATTGATTACATGGTGAGATGTTGGCTGTTGAATTTAATGGTTAAGGATATTTCTGAGGGGTTTATGGATGTGACATCTGCTAGACAGCTTTGGGAAGAGATAACTGAGAGGTATGGACAATCTAATGCTCCTTTAATCTATCAATTGAGAAGGAAGTTAGGTAATGTTACCCAAGGAGAGCTCACAGTGGCAGAATATTATGTGAAGCTCAAGCAAATCTGGGATGAGTTGCAAGTGCTAGAAGGTTTACCTGAGTGTACATGTGGGAAAATATTGGAGTGCAGGTGTGGCATTTTGAAGAAGGTCCTTGAAAGTGATAAAAGGACTAAGCTGATGCAGTTTCTAATGGGAGTCACAGAGGTTTTTGAGAGTGTAGGAAATCACATTCTCTCAATAGATCCTCTTCCCATCGTCAACAAGGTTTACTACTTGGTTCAGCAAGTGGAAAGAAAGAAGGAAGCAACCAATGCTATGCACAACGTACAAGATTCAAGTGCCTTTGCTGCCAACAAGCAGATCAATTCCAACTCCCAACAACATCATAGCTCCCTTCAATCTAACTATTCTCAAGGCAGAAGAGATTCTAAGAGAGCCAAATATGACAGGAAATGCTCATATTGTCATCAAAAGGGTCACTTAGTTGACCAATGTTTCAAGATACATGGTTACCCGGACTAGTTCAAGGGTCTTAGGACTGGAGAAACTCAGAAAGGACCAATGTTTCAAGATACATGACCAACTCCTTAACTTTGCTTGTCGCAACGGCAGCCGCCTTCCCGATCTTGTTGCCCATGACCGCCCCGCCCCTTGGGACTATACTGCTGGAGGAACCAAAATACCTATTCAAAACAAGCCATTAAACAAATCACCAAAATAGTTAGCATACTATATTATTATAATGTATTCTACCAAAAAAACTATATTGCAATGTAATTGAAAAGGGAAAAAAAATTAAAGCTAGACATTTTATCGTCTGAGGATGAGTCCATGATTTGGTTATTTCTTTCTTCTCTTTTTATTTGCCTTTGTTGCTTACTTTGGATGCTAAGAATTGAGGAAAATGATCTCTATTTATACATATATCTTTTATCATACATCATTCATCTAATCATCCTTCATTTGTTTTGTTAACATAGTGACACATCCTACGGCTACGTTCATATTTTGATGATTTTGAATTACTTCCATATCTTTTTGTATGTTGAGTTTGGCTTGTTGGTGTCTTGGCTTCATTTGAACCACAAATTTGCTCATCCTTGATCTTTAACACATGTATGTGAGTTTTGATTATTGTTTTTCTTCTTCTTTTCTTTACATATATGCTTAATCTATGACAACTTACCTAGCTAGATGAAGATGATAAATGGAATTATTTTATTAGTACAAAAATGTATTGAGAAGCTACAAAATACAAGTGGTTTAGATTTTATAACCTTTATAATTAGTTATTAATCTTGGTGGACTTTACAAAGAAAATTTGAATTTACATGCAAACTCAGTTATATACAAAGTCGTAAATATAACGTAGATAAAACTAAAAGAATAAATTGGATTCAAAGCTTAAAAAAATTATGTAACATGATATACTTTGTAGACATTGCAAGTTGAATCTATCGCATTGAAAAATTAATGTCACGAACTTTATGAATATGGTTAAGTATTAGAACCATAGAAATTTATAAAATTCACTTGAAAGTATTTGATTCAAGATAACATAAATATTCAAAATGATGCTCCGAGGTCATCCCTTCTTATGTTTTTATTTAAACTTGCATCTAAGTACATTCTATTTGCATATTATTAATCAAAGAAAACAAAAAAGGGCACGTATCATATACAAACACTACTGCATAGTACATGCTTATTTGAGTGGCTTAATTTTGGCTCCTATAATGTTTAATGCAAGTGTGTTTTACGACATATATGACCCAATTTCTCATTGCCTAATTTTGTACTATAATTTATGTTTATTTAGTTAGCAAACTAATATTTGACGTAAATTTAGGATGCAAATTCCACCAATGATAAATCTGGAGGATTAAATGCTTTTCAAGTTTATTGTGAATTATGATCCCAAAGTTATATATGTTGTTGTTGTTGTATGTCGATCGAAATGGATGTTGTAATATATTTTTTTGTGTTCCAAGAATTCGATCATTTGATTGCATATTTTATAGACTATGTTCTTTTATTCACTTATGCACATGTAGTTGGAATTGAGTTTTTAGGCATGCTAAGTACAAACGGGCACATCGTATTAGTGTTACCGAGTATTTGAACTGAATGAGAACAGACATAATTGTGACCAATTTGCAACATCTATATTACATGATATATTATGCATATATGCATTTTATTATATGATATAAACACGTCCAAGCTAAGCTACTTTAAGCTAAACATTTAGCTAGAGTACTCGATCACCGTCATAATCATGATTCATCATAATAATCATTCTCTTATGATCCATTCCCTCTTTATATAAGTCTAAGATTCACCTTCTAACACAAAAATTAATATATAAAATTGATATGCATAGTAGGGACGAGGTTTATTTCCAATGAGACGTTTCAATTATATTCCTCCAAATCATAGAACACGTTAAAAAGGACTTGTATAGATTGTACACAAAGACTCGTGTTAACCATATATATGTTAGGATTCAAACGCAATAATGAGAGAAAAAACGAAACAAAGAACACAAGAATTATTGACCCAGTTTGCCACAAAGTGTGACTACATCTGGAGGCACTATCAAGCCATGGTTTTTTTTCTTACTATTTGTGATTACGATTAAAATAATCAAGTGGGTATTATACTAATGAGCGAAACCCTAATCAAGCCCAAAATACGTTTGTTACCCTTGTACGAATAGGCCCAAAATGAATAATTAACTACGAAATACCTATGAATTATGGCCTGATTAACCCATAAATAATGACTCATTTATCCAAAAATGAATAAGACGGGTTTTATTGCTTAATCAAATAGGAATCTTCGAAATTCGATTTAAATCGAAAAAATTATGAAGAATGATTTGCGTGATTATGTTCTTGGAGTTATGAGCAACCAAATTCCTATAAATACGAGCCAATTTGATGCATTTTCGGCACCCAAATCGTCCAAACCCACTAATCATCATTTTTTTTTGAAAGAGTTAAATTTTATAAGCGACCAAAAACGCCAACAAAAGAGGGGAATAGTTCAAGCGTTATACAGACAGGGGAGGAGATACAAAAGCTCCCACAAAAGGGATACAAATCAAAAGGAACCGAAAGGCAGCGAATTACATAATCTTAATCGTGCGAAGCCAAGCCATCGATGCGGAGTCAGAAAGGTTCCATTTGGTGAGGATGCCTCTGGTGACCAAGTTACTTATCAATTCACAGCAGTCAGAAGGAGTGGGCAGTTGACTGTTAGGCTTAAAAATCTTCTTGTTGCGCGTGGTCCAGATGGTATAGACAAAGGTGGAGAGGATCATAGAGTTAGTGTGCATTTGAAGCCCTTTCAATCTAGCATTGATGAGGTGATGAATTGCTTGATCCATGTTGATACCCGTGTTGTCCCATTGAAGCCAGTTCAAGACGTGCTTGAAGGTCTGCAGCGTGTAGAGGCAGCTATTCCACAGGTGAGAATTAGTTTCCTCGTGGGCATGACATAGAGGGCATGACATAGAACACATGAAGAGTCTGAAATAGGGATCCACAGCTTCATTCTGTCTTTGGTAGGGAGGCGGCCATGAAGAGCGAGCCAAAATATGAATGAGCACTTAGGAAAGTGCAGGCCTTTCCAGACAATTTTGTCCCAGGAGATAGGAGAGCCATGTGGTCTTATAGTATCATAAAGGCAAGCAGTACTGAACTTCCCAGCAGCAGTGAAAACAGTAGAGTACAAGCTTTGGTGTTGGGGAATAAGCATGAGAGAGTCACGAATTCTCATAAGAGATCTCCAGTGCCAGCTATCAGAGGGCTTAATAGTAATACTCCAGATGCTAGAATTAACATGATTGAGGTGAACATTAGCCCATCTTTGCCAGATATTTAAGTTTGCAGAATCCGTACCTAAGACGGGGTCCAGCTTGATGATAGATTTAGCCATGGATGCCTTGTTCCATGAGAGCAATTCTTTGAAGCCCAGGCCACCTTCATTCTTGGGCGCACATACAGAATTCCAGCTAACAAGACTACGTTTGGAATCAATGTTACCTGACCAGAGGAAAGAACGCATCATAAAGTTGACCTTATTCAGGATGGTGGAAGGGAATAACATGACTTTAGCCCAGAAGTTGTTGATGCCATAAAGAATCGCGCAGATCAACTCGATTCTGCCTGTATAAGAGAGGTGTCTGGCAGTCCACGACTTGACTTTAGCGGTCATTTTGCTGATGAGTGGAGCAAAGTCACAGTTTCTGGGCCTTTTGGAGCCAATGGGAACTCCAAGATAGATCATTAGCAAGTTGTCTTCAGTAAAGCCAGTATCTTGCAGGATGGAGTTTCTATGGGATTCATAGCTTCTACCAAAGTAGATTTTGGTCTTCTGCTGGTTAATGTTGAGGCCAAATAAGTTCCCAAATTGATCCAGAGCATGCTTAATAGAGGCAGTAGAAGCACTGTTTCCTTTGCAAAAAATAATCAAGTCATCCGCAAAGCTCAAGTGCGTGAGCTCGCTTGAGTGGCAACCCGGATGAAGACCAAAGCTGATGTTGGATGCAAGCCCTTTGAGCATGCGACTGAAATATTCTAGGGCAATAGCAAATAGATAGGGGGAGAGCGGATCGTGAAGCCCTCTTTTTGCCTGGAAAAAGCCCTCAAGGCTCCCATTAATATTGATAGAGAAGGTGGCAGTAGACAGACAGGATTTTATCCAACTAGTAAATTGAACAGGGAATCCCAAGTGGCTAAGCATTTGGAACAGAATTTCCCAATTGAGGGAATCAAAAGCTTTGTGAAAATCAACTTTAACCGCGCACCTGGAGGGGGTAGAACGCCAGCCATAGTGCTTGAGAATATCTCCACAGATAAGGAGGTTATGCTGGATAGATCTACCCGGAATGAAAGCGCCTTGACAGTCATTAATAATATGAGGAAGAATGCGCTTCAGCCTGCTGGCAAGGATTTTAGAGATAGCACGATACATGGTGGTGCAACAGGAAATAGGCCTGAAGTCTTTGGCATGGGTGGGATTGATCACTTTGGGAACAAGAGAGATAGCTGTGTCGTTACATCTCTGTACTTTTTTCAGCCTTTGTAATTAGCATTTTCCGGCGTCGTTACACGAGTTCCGCCGCCACTAACCATGCTTGGTGGAATATTGCAATCCCATGAGTCCATAGACACCATCCTTGCACCATTTGATTGTCATTTGAGCCACTTACGAACCGCTCGAACCTTGACCCCCGCAAAGCAAATCTTAGAAAAGTGCTCTTGAGCCATTGTTTGTGCCACTTTTTCGACGCCGTTAGCCATCCTCAGCCGTCTAAACCTATCTTAGGTGAAACCTTAAAGCTCCAAGAACCCAACGCTTCAGAAATTGAGACATTTGGACTCCTTTCGAGGCACCAACGAGACGTCCAAAGAAGGCTTGTCGAAGAGTGTCGTCCTAGAATTTCTCGGCTAAGCAAGTGGAGATCATTAGTGCTATTAACCATATAATCTTGATTCAAATTTTATAATGTGATATTCACTATGATGTTGTTGATATTCAACGTTGTTTTCAGGCCTAACTGTTGCACTGACGAAGAGACGTTTAAAACTTCCTGCTCGTCTAAAAAAGCACAAGTCATTGTGTAATAGCGATATTCATGTTTGTCATTCCTAATATTCATGTAATCAATATTGATGTGCATGTACATTTTTTCGTGTATACTTGGATCATATTCATAAATGAGAAGTAATCGTCGTTGATAACCCTCTTAAAAACATTGCTTATAATTATCTTGGTGGGAAAATCGTGTTGTATACCGGTATTCGATCTTAATACTCTTGAGTCTGATGCGGAGATAGCAGGGGCATGAGGTAACTAGATTTGATTATGTATATATTTTTGTTTGATTAATTCATATATCTATCTTCTTGCTTAATTAGGTTGGGCATGCTGTGGGTCGACATGGTGCTGAAAAGAGAGCTTGGGAAGCGTGCTTAGCTAGCCCTGGGCGACTACTCGTGCTGTGCGGAAAAGCATGCGGCAGCATTCCTCATACTTGTCTCTATCCAGAAAGTAAGTTTTCTTAATTAATTAGCCCCACTGTACACATATATGTATTATGTATATGCAGGTTGGAATTCGAAGCAGATTATATAGGATATCACCCCAGTATTGGGCTGATAGTGAGGAAGAAGAGAGCAAATATAGCAAGGTGTAGGTCTGAATCCGAATCCACACACCCATCTGGAGAGAAGAGAGTTCGGTTACTGGCCCAAACTCAAGAGGAAGCCATGGCCTTCTACAAGGAAAGCCTATCAAAAAGTGAAGGTTGGGCGTTGGGAGGGGAAGTCAGTACGTGGTTCTGCCGCTGAGGACTGATAATAGAGTAGTTGTTTGCCAAGCTTGTTCCACAAATTATAGAATTGCCTACAATCATGGAAGATTTGTGAAAAAATATGTACAAATTAGATAAATGGCTTAATTACTTGATTTTCTGGCTGAAATTTTAGGCATATGATTAAAATGTACTCTTATACTAAAAATAAAAACCATGCAACCAGATATAATCTGTAGAATTAAAAGTTGAGCTCAGAAATCTTAAGTTATGTTGTTCATCATCTTTCTGCAGACGCACGTTAAGGGACATACCTTCTGGCATCCCTCTTCTCCACAAAGTTCTAAGCTCGCCTCTCTTTTTTTCCCGAGCAGCAATAGAATCCCTGCATAACACAAATTAGGAATAGGAGTGAGGTTTATCCATAGAAAATGGGAGTTCCCACCTGATTCAAAACTCACCAAAATCATCACACCTAAAAAAAACCAATGTTTTCAAGCTAAATACCCAGAATTTGTCATAGAATAAGGCACAAGCAAGAAGAGCAGTTCCCACGTCATTCAAAAATCACCCAAAAAATTTAGAGAAGAAAGGTTATGGAGATGGTATAAATTGGACAATTTGGACTCTGGATCACTATGATTATCAATGCTATTCCTTGAAAGATAGAGGAAAAAATGGTACTATTATCACAATGATATAATAACATTTCTTATAAAACTACAAGTATCTATTAGGTGGTTGAAAATCCTTACAAGAACAGCTTGACCTATCCAGGCATATGAACTATGAAGTACTATGATAAATTGCCCAAACAGTTGCAAATGTGATGCATAAACAACAGAAGTGAGATAAGAAACTTCTCCCAGTACTTGTACTCAATACTCTAATGATGACTTTCCAATATGTTTGAGAAACCGATGATTGAAGAAGGTTAATTATTGCGCAGCCAGAGAAGAATCAAACCTCCGGCGAGCAACCGATCTTATAACCTCCATCATATCCCTCTCCTACAACGAGAGAGGGTTAATTATTCAAGAGCAAACTCACCACTTCTCCTCTTGCAACTTCTCCATGTGATATTACAAGGTCTTACGTAGTTATGGGAACTTGTCCTGATATATGTCAAGTGTTTTTTATCTCTTTTTTCCATTAGAAATTAGAGAAAGTTGTATGAGTTAATAACCACCGACGAAGGATGATGGTAGTATGACACGTTGACCAACATTAGAGGCATTCATGGTGCCATCGTTCACACTATCGACAATACCTTGATACAACTCACTTCGTATATTTTGTCTGATTTAGACGCAAGTAATCCAAACGAGTGTTTTCAATTTTTACATACATATCAACTATATATCGAAGAAATATTCTTCGATCTAGATTAAAGCAAAAAATTGTTCGGCCACATTTGAAGCTTATAATATTCTCTACAAGAAATCTCAATGCCTTCTTTTGGTGGCCTTGATGTGGATACTACAAAAAGACACATGACATCAATACTATCGTATGAATATATATGGACAAGCGTTATGGAGATAACTTAAGAACATGTTGCCTCTCGAAGTACAATATCCGATGCATCCTGAACCAAGCACGTTGATATTGGAAAAGTGATGTCGTCATTCATACGTGTAGTCTTTGTTTTTATTCTCTTCAGACCTCTATGTCACCTTGATTCTCCTTTTGGAAATAAAAGATGATATTGTAAAGGATCGTAGCATTCATAATAATGTAAAATTCTGTGCGGCTCATTTGATTTGCCATAGACTACAATGTGGGGACTATGTATTTGCTCAAAAGTTGTGTCTTCAATAAATATTGCAGAAACTTCGTTACTTGTTGGAACATTATGAACGCGCTGATCTAATACCGGATTATGAGAAATGGCAATTCTTGAATTTCTTGTTATTTCAACCTCTCTTAGGGAGCAAAAGAAAAATGCATAAGGATTATGATCCATCAATGTCATACGAGTTCAAATAATATTTGCACGTAAGTTCTCAAACATTTAAGTCCTTGTTTCCATTTCATAAGCACCATCGTAGAAATACATTTGGAGATAATTTAAATTGTTTTCAACAGGCAACAAATCAGAATTAATCTGCTGGCTAAGGCTTCATGGACTCACTTTTAAGAATGAATTAATCGGCTGGCTAAGGCTTCATGGACTCACTTTGGCCTTCCAATTGAAAATTTCCAAGATTGAGGCTGAAATTGGTCATAAGCATAATCTCTGTTGACATCACTTCCTCTTCTTTGCAATCAATCAGCGGATTGGTTAAACACTTCATCTACGTATTTTATCAACATATTTCAATGAACGTCATTTTGTACAGAGGAAACTTCCTCTGTCAAACGCTTCATGTATTTTATCAACATATTTCCCATGTTCAATTCTATCATCAATCTAGTTAGCACGTACTGCTTAATTATTAATCCGCAATAAAATATTTAGGATGTGATGGTAAATGCTTTAGTTTATGAGGGAATAGAATTTACAGCAAACTGAATTTTGTTCCAAAAAAGGGGGCACATGTAACCATGTGATTATCCCATCAGTCAAGGCCAAAATGTTCCACAAAATCCTGAAATTAGATGCCCAAAGACTAAATCACAATTCACAATTACGACAAGACATATGCATGTATAAATCAAATAGTTAGTTTTGATCAAGCTATCCACATAATATTTATAAGATTTTGCTCATGAATTAATAATTATTACTCTCATTTCGACAAAAAATAAAATGATATTATATTCAAGTTATATATATATATATATTTGATGAGGTAACGATTTGACCGGTATCAAGATCTGCTTGAAAATCAGCCTATTGTATCCTTACAGATGAGAACTAACAATTTTGAGTTATTTCTGATTTCTTCCAATGAATGTTGATGGCATAGATTTGCAATAAGGTCAACCATCACATTTACTTCTCGAAGATATGAGAGATCCTCACTGCCACAAAAAATTGTAACAGACATAGAATATTCGAGATTAAAATCTCAATATGTCATGGATAAGTCATATCTATTTCAAAACATTGATAATTGTGAGGTTGTCACTTTCAATCTCAATGTTTTCAAAGCCCACTACTTTAGCCTTAGTAAGAGCATTTCTCAATGTCAATGTTTCAGTTCTAAGGACAGTTGAAAAACCACATTTTTCACCGAATAGGATATTGGGTTCCCTTTTGCCGTTTCTGAAAATAAATCTGTAGCTTGATTCACAGTTTGATTTAGTTAATCATCAATATTTATTTTCACAAATTTATCCGGTGGTTTCTTCTACCTTAGATTCTTCTTTTTTCTCGCATTTGTGTTATTACTTTATTTTTTATTCATATTATTAGCGGTAGCTAAGCAGTCATGGTTCCAATAGCCAGTTTTTTTCAAGTTTAATATTAAATTGTGAGCATAGATGGGCAAGTCCTTAATGATTTCCACATTAATGTTGTTTGTAGAAAAAGTTTTTTGGTTCCTATAGAACCAATTGCTCCACCATGTAATAGTTAGTTCATTAAATTGTGTCTGTGTTATTTTACTTCGTATTTCATCAAGGATTTCTTTTGTCTTCTTATCTCCTATGGCCAACGGTTCTATGTACCTTCCAGTAATAGTAATAATTTTTCGTATTGTTTGCAAAGTATGATAACATTGAAACAAAAGATGGTTGTTATTTTCTAGTTTGTTGATTGCAAGAAATACAATCGGGAGAAATGTCAACCCCCTTTTCCATTAGTCTAGCCTTGTTCAAGAGTCCATTTTCAATTTCTACCAAAAAAAATAGAGTCCATTTTCAATAATTAATCATAAGAAATTCCTTACTTTCAAATAAATGTCTAATTTCCAGATCAATGATGAGTCATGTATATCGACTGCCTTGTATGATCAATTACATATATATGAATCAGTGCATCGCGGCCACGAGCCCCATGCAATCAAATGTTACATGTCAAATAGAAATTGACGTCTTATATATAAGGATGGGCATCCGGTCCGGTCCGGTCCGCGGTCCGGACCGTAAATATTTTAAAGTATGGACCGTGGATCGGACCGGACCGGACTGTTACGGTCCGGATCAGGAAGACCGGATTTCATAATTTTCGGCATTTAAATTGGTTGATTACGGTCCGGACCGTAAAAATTATGGACCGGACTGTAAAAATTACCCCAAAAATTATTTTAAACCTTTTTTGTTATTTTTACGGTCCGACCGGTCCGTAAGACCGAAAATGTAAAATTTCCGGACCGTGGACCGGACCGTAAATTTACGGTCCGGTCTTACAGTCCGGTCTACTTTTGCCGGACGAAGGCTAATATTAGTACTTCCGTTTTACCATAAGGATGGGCAAAAGTAGACCGAACCGTAAATTTACGGTCCGGTCCACGGTCCGGAAATTTTACATTTTCGGTCTTATGGACCGGTTAAGAAATGACGTTGTTAACCATCACTACTTGTGACGGTTAACAATCTACTTTTAAGGAGCGTCAAATTGAAGTACTAATTGGTTCGAGTAAAACGAGTTTTATGGTAAAACGAAAGTACTAATAAAGAGCGTCAGATGAGAGAAAATCAATGGTCAGATTTAGAGTTGAAATAGAGGTGTATGGGATGAATCACATGGAATCATTATTGTGGGATCAAATTTCCTAAAATTAAGGATGTGATTATTGATTTATTAAAATTAAAAAAGAAAGGATCTTATGAGAGATAATTATGTTATTTTATGAGAGAATTTCGCAGATATTTAATTTCGTTCTTATTGTTTATGTCATTGTTTATTGACGTCCAAGTTTGTATGAATATCTCTGTTTATTATTTGAATATTTTAATTTCTTAAGGATATGAATATCAACACTTAAAACATGAATATCAACACTTCGTAATATGAATATTACACTCAATTATATGAATATCACAATCAATTATATGACATATCACCCAATTGTATGACTATCACACTCAATAACATGAATATTACAACTTAAAACATGAATATCAATACTTGATAATATGAATATCACACTCAATTACATGACACGACATCCCATTACGTGAATATCACCACCTAATTCATGAATATCGATCACCACGCAGTTACATGAGTACCATCACCTATTTATACGAATATCATCACACAATATCTTAAATATCACCACCGCATATCGTGAATATCATCACCCAATATCGTGAATATCACTACCCAATATCTTGAATATCACCACCCAATCTACTTTTTTTTCAAAGCTTCAATTAGTGACGGTTAAGAAATGACGTTGTTACGCCGGACGAAGGCTCGCTTAGTGGCACAACATCAAATACCTAACAAGAGTCAAAACACAAACAATTATTAGCCTTTGAAGGCATCACAAGTAACATTCCATTATACATTACATTGCATAATTTTCAAAGCTTTGGGATCTTTCAGATTTAACATAAACTGCACAAAATCAACTTAAGTCACAAATTTCAATTTACCAAAGCATGAACAAATCAAACGACACTGAGCAAAAACAAAGCCATGCAAGAGCAAAAGATTAAACTCGCTTCTCTAGCAACTTGATAGATATATCTACAACCTTCATGGAACCTTTGTGGCCCTTATCTACAATTGGCACTCGTGAACTCGAACTCGAGCGAAGACTCCTGAGCTTATCTGAATCTGGATCACATCGTTTCAGGGTAAGCTTTCGGAGCATATGTTTCTTTGATCCGAAAGAAATCAATGGTGTAGATTCAATCGATTCCAATTCTTGTAGAAATAACAACGGAGAGAGAACTTGATATTCATAATACAGAAGAACAAGAAGCTTTTTTGAAGTTGGGAGAGAGATCGTACTTTTATGGAAATATAACTAATATTATTGAAGATATAATGAATCAAAAGATTGGAGAGAGAAAATTCCTATAATATCTCTACTAAATATTATCTAGTGAAATTCACCCTACAACCTCAAATACACCTTTTTTTAAAATAGATCCACACCCTTGAAAAAATCTGATCTAAAGGCTCATAATACTACTTCCGTTTTACTATAATAGAGTGTTTTACCAGAACCTAAATCTATATATATATATATATATATATATATATATATATATATATATGCTCTAGTAAAACAACTCCTTAGAGTGAAACGAGTGTACAAATATAGAGCGTTGGATTTGATTAAGATGGATGGCTGAGATTTAATCTAGAGAGGTACAAAAAAAAAATAGACTCACCCACACCCGATCTCGTCCATTTACGATTCTCCCGGGATTTGATTTCCATATCCAGACGCTTCAACTTCCATTTTCCCTCCTCTGCTCTATCGTGCTCTAATCTTTGAATTTGTGACCATTGCAAAGGCGCAAAAGCTTCAAGAAAATTAGCCGTTTCAACTCTTCAGAGTTCCCATAAATATCTCCAACGGCTTGATTCTCAACGGCTCCAAAATTGCTCAAGGGTTATTTAAGGTTTCCTGTTTGATTGAGCCGAACACTCTGTTCTCTCACGCCTTCTCTCAAATCTCATGTTCACCCGTCTCTCTCAAAACACAAAGCTCCTCAAATGGACAAGAAAAACATCAATCTTAACCTTGCTCAATTGGAGGTAATTAGGCCGATAAGATAGCAACATGCCAAGATGAAGGAACTGCAGAAAAGAAGGAAACTGAAGAGGAGGCCACTATGCTACCATAGGAACGTCTCTCCTAGTTCCCAGTGCTATAACATCACAGTGTGCTAGTAGTTCCCTAGGGTCCTACTCCCCTCTTCTATCCTTATTTTGTCTAATGTCAAGTTGGTTGTGCTCTTTTGTTTCTCTTTCCACTATGCATCTCTGGGCAATGTACTTGATTTTAATGATTAATGAACTCTTATGGTAATGTTTCTAATGCATCATTTGTCTTTGCCTTAAGTTTCTATTACGGTCATTGTCATGGGTTTAACGCAAATTGTTTATTTCACATTGATATTCTATACTTGATAAGTAACTTGATATTTTCGATGGTGTCAAAAGGGGGAAGAATGGATAGGAACCTTGAATTATTGGAACTACTGGACTTATAGGAAATCTGAACCCGTTCTATTTCTGAGGGGGAACCTGAATAACTTAGTTCATTTGCTTAGGGGGAATTTGCAACTATTGAATGTTCTATCATTATTTAATAAAGTTGTAAATCTCTTAGCTCAATTGTTCTCATGAATTCCATGTCCTTATTATGTTGCCAGGTTCCTTATATTTGTCATCATCAAAAAGGGGGAAATTGTTAGGAAACGGAACTCTGGAACCTCAGTTCCCCTGAGAGTTCTTTTCCTCAGTTTCTCTAGTTTTGAAGATGACAAATATTATGATACTAATGTTTTATCTCAAAGATGTGCTTTAAGGAACCACATGAATATACCGAAGGCAAGAAAGCCAAACAGGACAAGAGAACCAAAGGAACAAGACAAAGGAAGGAACCCAGAGGAACCCAGGTGTGCCCAGAAACGTAGCATGCGAGGTTGCGATTCTCGAGAAATCTGGGAACACCAAACCTCGGACAAAAGGAGGTGAAAGCGACTTGAGAGAAGCTTCCAAAAGCCTGCCACCATCCAAGAGCAAGACTCCAAGACACCTAGAACGCCGAACCTCGGACAGAGAAAGGTGAAAGCGACAGGACATGGAACATGTCGCTGTCCAGAAGTCAGTTCCCAAGCGCCCAAAGTGTTGAACCTCGGACAAAGGAAGTTGGAGAACGACTTGGCTGAAAAGGTTGACTAACCTAGAAGGATTCTGAGCTGCCTAGGTTGTTTGCACATGCCAAGAACAACGTGGACAAAGGAGAACCACTTATCCTAGGGCAAGCTCAATCTGTGGAACCAAGAGAAGAAGAAGTTGCGAAGAATCCACTATAAAAGGAAGACTAACTCAAGAGTTATCTTCAAGCATTCACAATAGAATCACACTCCATAGCAAACATCAAAGTGTGAAGCTTCAAACAAGATCATCAAAGCAAACCGAGATCAAGAGGAACCAGTCAAGGAATAGAAGAGCTGAGTGCTAAGTTCCTGTGACTGTAAGTGATAGTTCCTAGGTGCGAAGGTCTGTTTCTTAGATTGATTATTGATTGTGTTAAGTTATCTAGGATTGCCTAACTGTGTGTAAGGCAAAGAAACTGTGTGTTTGTTCCTAGGATAAGCTGTAACCAAAAGAGATAAGAAATCAAGAAGTAGACCTTGAAATCCTTTCGAAAGAAATGTGGTGGTTTTTATCCTGGATTGCTAGTTGGCAATCAAAGGTTTCCACTATAAGGAACTTGTCATTTGTTTGATTGTTTATTTCCGCTGCGAAGGGAACTTAGAATCGATATTCTGAGTTCCTTAAGTTATTATCTAACATTCACGATCCTACAAATAACAAACACATACATGTTCCCTGCATGACTTCTTATCCTCATGGGACCACAGAGATCCATATGGATCAGTTCCAGAGGACGAGAAGTGGTAACATCTGGTTTGCTTTTGAAAGAGGAACGTGTTTGCTTCCCTCTTACACAAGCTTCACAGACTCCATGGATCTCAGGTTTGACATTTAGAAGTCCTCTAACCAGTTCCTTCTTGTGAAGTTTGTGAATGAGTTGTAAATTTGCATGTCCAAGCCTTTTGTGCCACAGTTCCGTCTCTTCAGCTAGAGAGGCAAAGCACAGTTCCCTTGAGGGCTTGAAGGTTGTGTCCACAGTGTACACATCGTTGAATCTGACACCCTTCAATACGATTTCCTTGGTTTTTCTATTCCTCACGTAGCAATCTTTGGTTGTGAACACAGTCTCGTTGTCTCCTTGATCACAAAGCTGAGCTACACTTAGCAAATTAAAACCAAGTTGATGAACCAGACTAACCTCTTTTATTTTGATGTTTGAATTCAAGGTAGCTTATCCTGTTCCCACTATCTCTTTGCAGCATTTATCTCCAAGGGAAACGGTTCCCTTGGAGTGTTGTTGAAGTGAGGTAAGGTGATCTTTGTTTCCTGTCATATGGCATGAGCATGCGCTATCAATGAACCACCTGTTGTTCCCCCTCACTTCATCCTGCATAAAGAGAGTTAGTGTTTAGCGACCCAGGCAAGCTTGGCTTTACCTGGTCGTTTAGAAACAAAATAATACTCTAGGCTTAGCATTGCACATATCAGAGGATACATCATAGTCATTTAAATCAACATTGTTACTTCTACTGTTCCTATAATATCCCTCATTTTATAAGGATAGTTTGGAATTTTTCCAACTCCCGTATTACAAGTCGGATTAATTTCAGAGAAGTTCAGACATTCGGTAATATGTTTGATCTCTGTAATATTTTTTCCGAGTAATATAAAATACAGTTAACATGTGTTCAAGGTTAAATAGTCGTTCGTGTACGAATATATTTAACCCGGGGTTAAGAAGATTAACCCAAAGTCAAAACAGATAAAAGGGTGAAAAATGGCCTTGGCCGCACCCCACGGTCAAGTGGCCGCACCCGCGGCGAAGGCCAACAGCTGAGGCGGTCTTCGTCTTCGCGATAAGGCTTGGCTGCAACTCGTCGGAGTTGTCAGGCCTAGGCAGCCCAAGTGGCACCTAGCCTTGCCCCCTGGTCTCCTTGTTTGTCCCCTCTGAGGAGGCTCGTTTTTGGGCTATAAAAGGAGTTGAAATCAAAAGTCAAGCTTCATCTTCCTCCTCTCCTCTGTTTTCTCCATTGAAGCACCAAGCTTTGAGCTTTGTGGTGAAGGTGTTCGAATCCCTTTGAGTGTTGGAAAAGGTACTCCTAAGTGGTTTTAGAAGGTCTAAGGTGTTGGGAGATCGAAAGCAAACGAAGTGATTGGGTGAGTTTTCTCCATTAAAACATTGTCGCGAGCTCGCCACTGTAACACCACCGCACCCCGCGGTAAGAGCTCCACCGCACCCACGGCGAGCCTTGTCCGTGTGTGTGTTCTTGGGTGTGTGGTCTTGGGCGAGGTTTGACTCCCTCGATTCTTTTCGTATTCTTTTAGATTCATATACGTAGATATTGAATCTAACTTAGGGTTTCATTTTGGGTCGATCCGAAGGAATCTGTGATCTCAGATTTGTCCCTGTTTCGGACCCAGGAACTCGTCGTCTCTAAGTTTTGCTTAAGCTTTTGCGGATCTAAGGCAAGTGGCAGTTCGCTCTTGCTCATCATTCCATATTTCAATTAATTATCAATTGTTTAGTTGTTAATTAATTTGGGATGATTTACTGTTTGCGTTGGGAACAGTTTTGTTAAATGATATGATTGGAAATGAGATATTATAATAGGTTGTATATCTGTTAGAACAACGCTATTATATATATATATATGTGATTAATTACAGATATTATGATAGGTTGTATATCGTTAGAACAATGCTATTTTATCTGTTATTGGCCATGATGGCTTTGATGTGGATTATTACTGTGCTGAACTGTTTAGTTAGCACGAGTATTCGTAGGAACGCTAAGTCCAGATAAAGATTAGTCATTTCTTTATAACTTAATGTTCGTAGGAATGCTAAGTCCAGGTAAGGATTAGTCGTTTCTTTATAACTTAATATTCGTGGGAACGCTAATCTGGTTATGGATTAGTCGTTTCTTTATAACTTAATGGGTTAACCTATAACTTCCTACCACCCGCTAAGGTAGGAGGGGTTTAAGCGCCTTGCTAGCGCCTTTGGGTGGCGTAATGTTACGTCACCCTGTGTTTTAAACTTCCGTTGTTACTCGGATTAATTTAACGGCGGTAAATTAATTAAGCACCTCGCTAGTGTATCGGGGTGGACGTAAGGTCACCCAGTGTATTAAACTTCCGTTGTTACTCGGAATAATAATTAAAAGCCTTAACAGAAGGGTGTGTGTTGTAATAAGATAAGTGCCGTTGTTGCACATAATTAATAAGCTTTGGTAGTTGTATTAATTTGGGTGGACATAATTGTCACCCTAAGATTTAAAGCTTTGTAGCTGCTCTTAATAATATTAAAAGTCTTAACGTTGATGTGAGTGTGATTAAGTGGTTATAGTAACAGTTATTACATGGCATGATGTATGGGAATAAAGTTGATGTCGTGATTGAGGAACCAATTAATCTCTCTAGAAGTAATCTAGAGGATGAAGTGATTAAGGGTGAATGTGTGAAGTTAATGTTCTAAGGGATTAAGAGTTACCTTTCATAGGTGAGTTGTGTTATAAGCATTGAGGAGGATGAATCATTTCCAGAATGATGTCTTGAGGAATTAAGAGTAATATCTCATGTGATCCGTTTCGAGGAACATAGAGTGTGGTGATTATGTCTGGAGAAAGTTAAGGAATCTTGAAAGTTTAGGTTATAAAGTGAGTAAAGGAATAGGTTAAGTCATTACCGAAAGGATCTTAAGTTAGAATTTGGCATAAGGACCAATTCTGATGTTAATGAATAATGGAATTGTGGGAAGTATCTTTAAGGAAGTTGAGGTTGTAATGTTTCGAGGTTACTAAGAGTTGATAATGGGATTGTAAGGAATTAAGAGGTGAACTTTAAGATTTTGTATATAAGGAAATTGTGAGGGAGATGCGTGTTCTCCTATTTTAAGGTAGCCATGATTAAGTGGATAAGATAAGTGCGGTGATGCACATAATTAAGGATTTAGTCCCCTAGGGATTTAGTTCCCGACTCGACTTTAGGGATTTAGTTCCTGAGTCAATTCTGCCTTAGGGTTCCCGACGGTATATTTCTGGTGTAGAGATGATCTAAGAGCTTAACGTGTTTGGGTGCGTTGTGATTAAGTTAAGTGCGGTGTTACATAATTAATATACCCTTGGGCGAGTAGTGCAACTAGGCGATAGTGCAGCTAGGAAAACTCGTCTTATCTTTTAAATCGCTCGTATGCGATACTGTAATTTTGTGATTAATTAATGTTTCCCAACATTTGTCATGCTTCCGATAAGACTCAATTCGTTGGAGTCTTATTTGGGTTGATTGTTGTGAGACTCGGTCTCCAGAATCTTCTCTTGATCATGTCTTTTCATATATTCTAGTAGGAATATGGTGGTTGACTATCGTTATCGACTGTTATTCGAGAGACGATGAGTCTAACCTAATACGTCTACTTCGAATCACTCTGCTTTGTACCCTTGCGTAGTCTTTCATTAGACTAACCAACCGTAATTGTTCTCTGCATGGTTGGCTGGTGTCATCCGTTCGATTCGGCACATCAGATAAGTTGCCGTCCTGTGAAGGCTAGAACGACTATGAAGGCAAACGATATTTTTGATAAATTTATTCAGGTTAAGATCCTTGACGGGTGATCATTGCGATCAAGACCATTTTATTAGTTATTTAAAGTCTTCCACTGTGTTAAATATATCTTGTATTAAGTCTTCCGCTGTATTTCTGATGTATTTGGAATTATGTTGTAATTCCGAGACTTTGGTTTAAATGAAAATTATGATATTCTGTATCATAATTGTTGTTTGATGATTTATATCAACTGGAAAAGCCTTGGGTGACATCGGACAGTACCTCTAAGGTCACTGGCGGTAATACTTTCAAGAGGTTATTTGAGGGGTGTTATAGTTCCTTCACTGAGTGTGCTCTTCAGTGAACTTTTGTTTCTTAGCACAGTTTTTCACAACATGGCTGTTGTTCCCACAATGCCAACAGATCTTGTAGTAGTCTCCCATGGCATACTTACGATTTGGGACAGGCATCCTACGTTGCTTGGCTCTAACTGGGTCAGGTGTACTAGGCAAGTTTCCTTGGGATTGGATGAGATATATCTTATGGGCAGGTTGACCTTGGTACCATGATTGATCTTCACTCAACCCACACTCCAGAGTTTTCACACGCTCTTCTAGGTAAGAGTTCCTATCTCTAGTACTCTGAAGTTCCCTATCTTTCATCTATCTAATCTCATGTATGGTTAACTCATGTTCTTCACTCCCTTGTTTTTCTCCGTTGTACCCCAGACCATACTTGGGTGCAACAAAGCGAATTTCTTCTTCCTTAAGCTTTTGTTCAACTAGGATAGAGTGGATTTTATCAATCTGAGCTTTCATCTGGGATAGGTCCCTAACAGTGCTAAAGGAACTATGATCACTGTAAGTGGCATCACTTTCAACACAAGGACCAGCAGAGGAACTAGCAATTTTAGATAAAGATTCATTCAATTCATTGCATTTATCCTCAGCATTACTTAGGTCGTTTTCAATTTTGAGATTCTCATTATACATGCTCTTGATAAGAGAAATCAAAGACTTTTTATCAAAATTAACAAGAGATTCAAAGAAGGTTTCAGGATCTACCTCTTGTTCTTCACTTGGTGACTTCGGATTCATTGCACACATTCTGTTGTTCCCCCATGACTCTAGCTCGTCATCGTCAGAGTTGGCACAATCATCTCCCCAAACAGCGACGAAAGCCTTCTTTTTGTCGTTCCCAGAATTTTCACCATTGTTGTCTGAGTTGTTCCCTTTAGGGCACTTATTGGCATAGTGACCCTTTTCCTTGCAGTTGAAGCAGGTAACATCCTTGATGTCTCGTTTCTCACCATTGTTCCCTTCATTCCTGAATGATCGACCCTTGCGATAGAGAGTTCGCATGGCCTTGGTGAGGAGAGCAGTTTCTTGATCTATACCATCCAAGTTGTCATCTTTATTGTTTTCTATCATCTCGAAAGCCTTTTCAACCATCAAAGCAATGCCTTTGGGTTTAACATATTTGTCTTCTTCATCATACTTCTTAATTTTTCCAAATACTTCATGAATTGTGAGTTTGAGAGTATTGGGATTCTCCTTGAGGATAGCTTTAGTCCTCTTGTGCCTTGGAGGAAGTCCATCAATAATGATAAAGATTTTCTCCTTGGGAGGAATTTCCTTTTCATCAACATCATGAGCAGCAAGTCTTGTGGTGATTTCCTCAAATCTGGATTGATAAGAGGAAACAGTCTCACCATCAATCATGGCGAAGTTATAGAAGTCTTTCTTTGCTTGGAAACGATCAAGCTCTCTAAGATCATAACTTCCCATGTACATCTGTTCCAGGGCTGCCCACATATCCTTTGCAGTGGCACAAGAATGTAGCTTGGATGCATCTTCAATGCTGATTGCGTTGTTGATAAACATTCGAGCCTTAGAATTTTTTTTCATGATTCTGAAATCATCTGGGCTCCAAGGTTTGATTCCTTTGATCACGTCTTCAGCAACCTTTTCTTCACCAACTTCAGTGACTCTCCAGCATTGGTAGTCATTACTCTTCAACCAGTCTGTGAAGAGGTCCTTCCAGTGTGGAAACTTTCCACCGGTAGGCAGGAACGGTGGTTTGTTGTTCCCAAGCCCAACTTCATGAGTAGAAGCCATTGTTACCTGTGAATCTGAAAAGAACACACAATCTAGAGCTAACCTGCTCTGATACCAATTGTTGAATCGTAGTGTGTTAGACAGGGAACTATGTGATTGTTCCCTGGGCAGCGGAAATAAGTAAAGATTCAAAGTAATAACAAAGTTCACAAACGTGTACTTGTATTATTAGAGTTGTACAATCTCACAAGTCTTCTCTCCACCTATACCCTAGGCTAAAGACTTTGAGTGCAATCAACTCTAAACAACACAAGAACAAAACAAAAACTCAAAGCAAGAACTACCCATACATTGCCTTAGCTTTCCGATCTCAGTTCTCAAAAGCTCTGGATGACAATAGCTGAGATGTCTTTCCCCAAGACAGTTCTCATCTATATATAGGGTCTAACAAAAATCCTATTTCCAAATATCTAACAATAGTCATATATGGTAACCATGAACAACTACGTTTCCAAATAAACACTAAAGCTGATAAACATATAGTTTTCATGTATAAACTTTCCTAAGAATCAATATTTTCTCCTTCTTCTCCAAGTAAGACATGAAATCTTGTTTCCTTGTATAATTGAGTCCGTCTAGGAACAGCTGGCATCTCTGCGTTCTCGCGTTGTTCCTCAGACGCGGGGTTTCCATGAATAGAACTTTCCTTTAATAAACACCACACGCTTTCCAGATTTCCAATTTGTTTGCGTGGGAACTGTTTCTTGTTTTCACAACATTCCATTGTGCTCCTCTGTTTTCTCTTCTTCACTGGTCTCCATTGTTCCTTTATTATTTCATAAAACCTGAACCTCATAGGAACAACAAGAAATCATAAAACCTAATGTTGTTTATCATCATCAAAATCAAAGGGAACGTCAAGGTTCCAACACCCGTGAACTTTGACATATTATTTTTTACTCCAATTAAGATACGTGGATTTATTAGGGTTCAAGAAGACTCACATTCGACATATTTTCAGAAAAATAAACTGCATGACCGATAAAATAGTCAAAATTGATCATGCCATCTCTGTCGCTGAATTCACAAAAGGGCTATGACTCATCCATCAAGATATCTTAAAATAATGTAAGACCCGTGATCCGGATTACTTACCTTTATAAAAAAAAATGAACATCTATCTTATACATAGACATGGAAATTTGTACATATATAGTGTAGTTGGAACTTGGTTTATCAAGGCTAAGGAAACTTTACTATAAAATTTTCATAACCAATAAGCCAGCAAAAAAACAGAACAAGATCACAGACACGTCCTATTTTATTATAAATTTTCAAAACATAAGAGTTGTCTCTAACATGCATATGCATTAAACTAATTAATCAACTAGATTCCTCTACGTCTTCTAAATCCATTTCCATCTTCTTAACGTGATATATTATATATCATACACGTAAATACACCCAATTTAATTTTCTCAATCAAACTGAATTAATATCATGAAGTCCCAATATCTATGCCTCCCCCTCCTCAAAAACAACCCCAACGCCGCCACCTCCGCCACCAGCGCCGCCAGGAGGCAACCAAACGGCTCTCTCTTTGACCGGATTCGGGAGGCGGTGTTCCGGCTCATCATGCTTACCACGCTCTCTAAGGGCGGCGGCAGGCCCAGCTCCGCCACCGCCCCGGCCGCCATCAACCACCGGAACCACGGCGGCGTCCGGTCGTCTCCGGCGACGGTGAGTGGGAGACCGTCCTACTGCAGCTACTACAGGGCGCCGTACGACGATCCGCACCAAAGCGAGGCGCTAGCGGACTGTATCGAGTTCCTAAGGAAGTCGTCGGTGATAACGACGTCGTTTGAGGATGAAAGCGATGGTGCTTCTCCTAGTGATCAAGTTATCATGCCGGTAATCGTTATGTAAAATATTTGTATTCGATACTGTAAAATGTATGTTTGTTTAATTAGCTTTCCTTAATTTTCCTTTTATTCTCAGTTTTAATATCAGCCTAAATTCGGTATGTCAAGGTGCAAAATGATACTTGATAGATCTTGGTTGGAGTATTAAAAAGAGATCGAAGGGGATATAATTTTTGCGTATTTTGTTTGGATTTTATGGGAGGATTAATTGTGAGCATCAGCTGAATCAGAAGTACGTACGTAGACGGTGGATCTGGTACTTAAGTTATCACAAGATTCACAAGTAAACTCGTTCACTCCAAAATGTATGCATTCATTACAAACAAAAAAGTTTTACAGTTTCACGTAAAATACAGACCAGATCCAGATTTTCTGTGTTATATTTATATGTTTAGGTTTAAGATCAAATAATAAAAGTTATTTTAATAAAAAAATAGGAAGCAATGTGACTTATTGAATTATTGTGATTTAAGGGCTAAAATAAACTTTCTCAACCCCCAGTCTCTTATTTTTTTCATTTATAAATTGTATTTTCAAATCCATGTAATTCTCAAAAACGCATATATTTGTTAAATAATTATAGTTTAATTCCATATCTTAAGTTTTTCTAAATTTCAGTCAAAATAATTATAATTTTGACCCCATATTTTGTAATTTTTCTAAAATTTTCCCAAAATAAATACATTTTTTATCCCATTTTTTAAAATTTCTAAACTTTATCCAAAATAATTATAATTTTGACCCCATATTTTGTAATTTTTCTGAAATTTTCCCAAAATAAATACATTTTTTATCCCATGTTTTTTAAAATTTCTAAACTTTATCCAAAATAATTACAATTTTGACCTCATATACTCAATTACCCAATAAGTACACTTTTGAGCACATATTTTTGAATTTTACCCAAAATGATTACATTTATCAGCATAAATATTTGATTTTTTATTTTCGTCTAAAATAATTATGAATTAGGTTTAAAACATTCTTAATATGAACTTTCACGCTATCATTATATGAACCGTAGATGACAATATATGAACACAACAAATAGCATATGAACCTATAGTTTATGAACATTAGATAACTATATATGAATATGGGGGCTGATTAGGTGTGCACGCACGTTTCGTGAGAATAGGTGCATGGAGGTGTACAAGTCCGTGCAATATGATGCACAAAGGGGATGATGTGCATAATCATGTGTAATCAGGTGCATAATCATGTGCAATCAGGTGCACATATATTTTGATGTACAATTTTGCATTGCATCGGTGCACAATTGGTCCCTCACATTTACCAATCGGAACTCTGGTATTGACCACCGTTGACCGACATTGACTACCCTTGACCGATCAATGCACTAGATCTACACATAATTGTGCACCGCTTTGGATGTGCACCATGTTACGAATAATTGTACACCATAGTACTAGTAATTGTGCACAATGTTACAATTAAAAGTTCATAGAGATAATTGTGCATCACATTGCAAATAATTGTGCACTGAGATGGAATGTGCACTATATGACAAAATACTTGTACATTGAGTTTGTTGTGCATTATGTCATAAATAAATGTGCACCACGTTATAAATAATTGTGCACCACAGTTCATGTGTTTGTGCACTGAGATGGAATGTGCGCAATATTACAAAAAAGTGTGCATCATGTCATAAATAAATGTGCACCATGTTACAAATAATTTTGCACCACAGTTCATGTGTTTGTGCACTAACCTGCTATTGAATTTAAATAAATACAAGTGCACGATTCAATAAAATTTTGGTGCACTTTTCAATAGACTTTGGTGCACAAAATGGTACAACTTGGTGCACAAGAATTGTTTTTTGCCCTGTTAATATTATACGTGAATAATACGGATAAAATTCTACTGGGTCGTTTTTTTTTGCCGTTTTATTTGATTTGTTGAGATTCGTTCGCACTTTAAGTCACGTTTGCACCAGACACATTCTCTATGAATATGTACATGTTTTATATAAAGATCATAGACCAAGTAAATATAATTTCAAACATGAATGTGCTCAAAATTGTATATATGAACCTCATAGACTAAGGTCCATATTTCGTCTAAAAATTCATAATTAATATATGAAAGATTCACATTTATTAAACATGCATTTTAATATACTAAGCGTAAAAGATAAATGATTAATAATTATAAACTATTCTTGAGGTTTACGTTTAGTACAATAGAGGTTCATACTTAATATAATAAATGAATCTCTAGTATAAAGTTTGTTCGTAATTCTCTAGTTTATTTTGGTTTGTAAACTTCTAGTATAAACTTTATTAACATCTAGTATAAATATATGAACATCAAGTATATATATAAATATTTAGTATATATATATATATGTAAACTTAAGTATAACCACGTAGAGGGATTAAAAAATAAATTGTAGTCTAAAAAAAGTTGCAATATCTAAGAAAATGTCCTTCCTTCCCTCTAACGCTATCCATGCTTTTTCCTTGATTTAATAATCCAAAATGCTCCCTATATTTTATTAAAAATATTTTACACTTAAACTCCCTCTATATGTTTTGACTTTTGATGGCCGAATTGTAAACCAAGGTCGAACTTCATTGATCAAATTCCTCAAGTTTTTTTTTGGAAAAAGGTTACCTTATATTAATTGAAATGAGAGGGAACGAATTTACATGAATCAGACACTCAGTCTAAGAGCAAAATGCACAGAGGTGCAATAGTTTTGGCTACAAATTAAAATGACTGAAGAAATTAAATTCCCAATATAGATCGCCATGGGGAGGATGCAGAGCTATTCTCAGTCCAATTCACCTTGCATATCATTTCATACTCGAACACGTGTTATATACGATCCTTATGATTTTTTACCCCTTAAGGGGGTCAAATAACAAGTTTAAACTCTTAATTAAATAAATTAATTCATTGATCTCCTAAGTCTTTAAAAACCTATAAACCTTAAATTCTAAATCATAAACCCTAAAAAAAACACTTGTATCTCCTTTGGACCATATGTACAGTAATAGGGGGTTATATTTGTAATTTTTAAAAAAATAAGCCTAAATTTGCTATTTTTTCTCTTAAAAAATCATTCGTGCCCAATTTTCTCTGTTATATATGGAGATTGAGCTAGCTATTATGTGCACCCAAGTTTAGTTAGCCTACTTAGTATCAAATAGGCCCGATTAGCAATGAACTGGTCGATTTAAAAATAATTCGTTGACATAACTCAAACCGGAGACATCTGTCTAGAGGAGGAGTTAGTCGATCTTATCAACTCATCTTATCCCCGTGAGTGAGTTTACAAAACTCTTTCTAATCAGCATTTTAAATCTATTTAGTTCATTCTCAACATTCCCTTATCAAATTGAATGGTCTAGTAGATATTAATATTATACATAAAATTTTAGATTCATATATCCTTTTGTGAGTTGTATTTTCAAATGGTTTTTTGTAGTGTCCATGGGCACGCTCCATTTTTATCAATAATTTATTTAGTTATTAGTTTAATTTTTTTTACAAAGGATTTATACATTCTCTTTTAGGAAATATTTTAAAGATAATTTCTTATTTTAACTTGTTAGCATGCATGGACGGACCTAGTTAACCAGTGGGGTTATGTCCCCCCACTGGAATTTTAAAAAATAGAAATAAATTTTTAATTTTTTTTGTATTTTTTTTAAATATTGCTTATATATTATAGTTTTTTAAATAATAATCTTTTAATTAGGGATTTGTTATATATAACCCAAAAAGATACTAACACAAGTTTATACAAAATTTACACACAAGTCCTTCAATAAAATATACACCATGTCTTTTATATCTATTTTTATTAGTGACATAATTTTCTAAATTTAGGGTTTATGGATTTAAAAGTTTTGAAATTAATTATTTTATACAAATTTGTTGAAATTACGTAGAGAAAGTAGTTAATAATGATGAAATTTGTTTAAATTACGTAGAGAAAGTAGTTAATAATGATGAAATTTGTTTAAATTGTGTAACTTTTGGATCAATTTTGAGCAAAAATTCATTTGAGGTTCGACTATAGGGTTTATTGTTTGAGATTGGGGTTGGTTGTGTAAGGTAAACAGTAGACTTAGTGTAAAGAATATTTTTTTATCCACCGGCTAAAATATCTTATTTATAAGAAAAATAAAAGATTAATGGAACTTTTTATTTGCATTATCAAAACTAAGTGTGGTACAATTTTTCTCGTTCGAGTTGGGAGGGATAATAGGTTTCTTATTATCGCTATAGGGTTTTTGTATTTAGCTAAATGATATCAGATGAGCAAAATAATTTCACTTAAGAATATTTAGTGAGCATTCGTATTCTACTCTTCGAAATTTTAGCGCCACTAATCTATAATGTTGCATCCGTCCCTGTTAGCATATGCTCATGGTTACACACTAGAAAAAATAGTTTTCAAATTGTATCAATTTGTCGTGAGTGATTTATCAGTAGAGAGAGAGAGAGGAAACTATTCAGGCATGTTTCCCTTCCAATAACCAAACAATAATGATCAAGGGAAAGTATACAATATATGGCCGATGAATTCGGTGTATGTAACGGGCCCAAATATACTTATCTACTGATTAATATATTGGGCCTCAATTCGCCCCAATTTTAATAGCCCACGTTCAGATATATATGAGGCCCAAAAAGTCAAAAAACGTTGCTAACCTCAATTACGGAATAGGTACTTCAGTATATGTTTGATGATTTTCGACCAAAAAAATCATATTGTTTGATGAGAGAGGACGATACGTACATTATTGCTTTGTATACACAAAAAAAGTTGCTTAAATCATGTGTAAATTAAGCAGCCATATCCATGTAGACAGTCAGATATGGCAATTCGATTCGTCCAACCAACATACCAGTTGGCTAGTTGCTATCAATTTATTGTACTAGCATATATGCATTGCATTATTTGTATAGGTTGGTGAACACTCATATGCGCCTAATTTTAGGATGAAAACACACTAAACTATATGTTAGATCTATATGCGTCTATACATTTGGATGTATCACGTCTCTCAATCTGTCAGTCCACAAACTTTCACACATACACAATACAATAATGCACGATGAAAACTGATATATACACGTAGACGTATGTGTTAAGGGCATTCACAATGAAGAGTTTTAGAATTTCTCTCTCCCATAAATAAATAAAAGGAAATAAAAAAAAATCAAACTATTGTCATAAATTTTCAAACTTGAGTTTCTTTATTTCAAGAAAGAGTTTTAACTTCAAGAAATTGACATAAAACCTAGCTTGAAAACTTTATTCAGAAAAATGTAACAAATCTCCATAAATTTTATATTTACATTTTTTTAATTTTAAGAAGAAGAAATTCACCAAGTCCTCTACTATGGATGGTCTTAGAAATATGAAAGTAAGCAATTAAGGGCTCGTTCGGTAAGTAGTGAGTAAAACAGAATGGAAGTGGAAGAAAGTGGAAGTAGGAGTTGAAGTGGAAGTATGGGTTGAAGTTCGAAAATGGCATGTTAGGTAAGTAGTAAATACGAGAGTTGGAGTTAGGTATTTTTTGTGTGTAATTACCAAAAGGGTATTATCTATGGAATTTACCAGTCATGTGCCTCACTTGCAGCAGCACGTGACCAGTCTCGGCTTGCCTCATTCCTCTAGCTCCCTCCTGATTGCCTCCTTCCTCTAGCTCCCTCCCTCCCGATTAGTCGAGAGCTCACGATTTTCCAAAGCCAAATCCCAGGTATTATATGCATTCTCCTTTTCCAATCTCTCATTTTTCAATCTCTTCACCTAGCTAGAGGTCGTTTATTGTCTTCTTTCTTTTGAAAATATGCACCACATTTTTAGGGTTAGGGTTGAATCAATTGCATTTAATTGAAGCTTCGAACTTGTTATTTTAGGTATTTCCTTGTTTGATTTGAGTGAGTCTGTTATCGGAGCTTCGATGAACCTATTGGATTTGAGGGTTAACGGAAGCTTCGAAAATGGAATGTTTAATTTCTCTTTGGTGTTTGTTTGTGTGGAGAGACAATTTTCTTCCATGATATTTTTCATGAAGGTTGTTTAGATGAAGTTGGAATGTTTGGTTTCTCTTTGGATGAAGTCACTGGAACAACTCTTTGAGTATAATATTATTGCTATACTTCTGAATTGTTGAATTCATTAATTTTGTTATATGCTTAGATTAAGTAGACTTTAAGGTTCCATTGATGGTTGTAGAAGGAAACCATGAAATAGAATACCAAGTTTATAGTAATATCATGTTTGCAGCCTAGTTTTGAAGTTGTGTTTGTCTATTAGAGATTTGTGGTATTTGTTAATTCACAGAGAAGATAAAGGGAATTATGGTAGTCTATTATTGAATTCATTAAATAGAGGTTACAAGCTGTGTATGTTTGTTGAAGGACAGATTTCCATTTATTTTGTGTTTGGTTATTTGAATTCAGTAAGGAGCTCAAATCATTTTTGCTTGGTTTAATTTGAATCAGGTGGTAGTGTTGCCTCTGGTGGTATAACCCAATTTTTTGCTCCCTCAAGCAGAATCAAACTTCATTGTGAATAAAAGGTGTGATTCCTCAGCTTTTATCAACCAATTTTCACAATAATGTTGGTTTTTTATTTGAAATTCATATTGTGTTGAATATGGATTGAATTTGTGTATGCCTTGAATGTGTATTGAAATTGTGTATGACTTGAATGTGGATTGTAACCACAATTGATGTTCCTCATCTTTAGTGCATGATTTGATTTGTTGTTAAAAGTGCTTAATGTTGAATGTGGATTGGAAATTGGTATTGTATTAAAGTGTTTAATGTGGACTAAAAATTCAGATTCTTTATATAGTACCAAATTTTGCATTGCTTGATTAGTTGTTGTCTAATTATGTTAGGGTTTAGAGTGGCATGAATATTTGTGTTTATGTTGAACTACAATTCTGGTTTTGTGTTTAATTTGTCCCTTAAAGAACGTAGATGGAGGAGGAAAAAGGTAAGGAAAAAGCAAAGGAGAAGGCATTTGTTTGGACTGAAAATCTTGCATTGACATTGATGAGAGTATGCAAAGATTATCAAAGGAAACATGGTTACTATCAAACATTCACTTGGCCTGATGTTAATGAGGAATTTGAGAAGAGGACATGCATGAAGGTCTCAAAAAATTCTTTAAGGGACAAAATTGAGCATATGAAAAAACTCTGGAAGCCATGGTGCGACCTAAGGCGCAAGGTAACGGGTGTTGGGTGGGATTCGGTGACAGGATTAGTTACTGTTGATGATGAATGGTGGGAAAGACAGAAGAAGGTTTGTAAGCATAATAAATATTTGATATATATGAGTTTGCAGTAAATTAATAGTCCTTATATATCCTTTTGTTTGGCAGGAAAAGGATGACAAGTTCAGCCAATTCAGAAAGAAAGGAGTTAATCTGGAGTTGAGTGATTTGTGGGATGACGTGTTTGGCCAAATTGTTGCAATGGGAAAGCATGGCATGTCACCAAGTATGGATCCTAGTGTGCTTCTGTTTTCCCTACCTGGAGTTGATGATAGTGTTTATCTAGGTTCACAAGAGGATAGTCTTGACCATCAACTAGAGAAAGATGTTGAGGAGGAACAAGAAAGCTTTCGTTCGCTCGTTGCTAGGGTAAGTGTGGACCTTCCACTTAAGGAGTGCTTAGCACAAGTACATGAAGCAATTAATACTACTACTACAAAATCTGGTCCATCACATGTCAGGGAGAAGAGCACTAAGCTTGCAATTACACCTACTGAGTCCTTCAAAAAAATAAGGAGAAGGCAAAGTCCTGTTTCAACGACATTCAACAAACACATGGCTATTATGGGTGATGCTAGTCAGAAGATGCTTTCTTTTATGGAGGGTGATATTGGTAGTACCAGTGATGCAATTGAAGTGAAGAAATATGGATATTCATAATGCGTTGTTGTGTTAAACGCCTTGTAACTGATGGGCTTCTGAAAGAGAATTCCAAGTTGTATTGCTTTGCAGCCAGTCAACTTGCTCAAGAACCATGACATGAGGTCTTCATGTCCCTCCCGGAAGATAGTAACAAGATTGCAAGGCTATAGTACGAGTACGATATCGCGTACCAGTTATATCAACAGTAGATGGAGTTTGATGAGTTTGAGTGTCTGAGTACTATTGGGATTGTATTTTAGATTTTTATCTTCTATGAATATCACTACTGTTTGGTATTTGATGTGTTTCAATAAGGGGATTTATGTATGAACTTACTGCTTGGTGTTTGATGTATTTCAGACTTTATTAGTTCTTGGTGTTGTAGACTTTATTGTCTTTGTGTTTTCCTAGTGCAACGTTTCATTACCATTGTTATTATTATATATGTTGTTATGTAGTTACGTTATTAATATTTGTTATTAAAGATATCTTATATTTTAAGTTTATAATTTTTCAGTTTATGTCTGGATCGAGTATAATCCAAAGACATGGATCAGCCACTTGCCCCGAGACAAAAGATGTCTAGACGCGAGATACAAAAGAAGTGGCTTCCTAGGTGGCAGGTGGTGTTAGAGACGTGTGCCCGTCTCTCAGCTGCATACCATGTTAGGTTTATTCACAAGATTCCTTGTTATGATTCAGAGCTCACGGGGTACATGTAGATGTGCCAACTGATGTACTCTGCGTCGGATGTTAGATGTATCAATGCATTTCGGATGGAGAGGCATGTCCTCCAATATCTTTGCGATGAGCTAGAGACCAAGTACGCACTATTACCTTTACGTCGTATGTCCATTCTTGAGAAGGTCGGGATTTTCCTTTACACTATTTATGTGGGGTTGGCTAATAGAGATATATGTAAGCGGTTTCAGAGATCATGCGACACCATTAGTCGTGTGTTTCACCAAGTTCTAGATGCAATGGTTGGAAGGAAAAGGGGTTGTAACGACTTTGTATGTAACCTTTTGAAACCACGTGATGCAAATTTCACTAACATTCCAGCAAAAGTGATGAGTGAGCCCCGATATAGTCTTATTACTTACATTTCCATTTTATTCCCAAGTTGATATTGCATCGTAGGTAATATTGTTACTGAATTCATTTAGGGTGCTATTGGATGTATTGATGGGGTTCACATTAAATGTTGTGTACCGGAGGAAGAACAATTTCCTTACAGATGTCGTAAGGGGTATACTTTGTTCAATGTAATGGTGGTATATGACTTTGATATGTACTTGACATTTGTATCAGCCGGGTGGGAAGGAAGCGCCCACGACACTCGGGTGTTGGACCATGCTTTGAGCTATCTTCATATGAACTTTCTCCATCCTCCACCTGGTAAGCCATGATCACAACAAAAAAAAAACTTGACGTTTACTTAGGGTGGTGTTATCATGCATATTTTCCTTACATATATGCAGATTTTCCTTACATATATGTGTTATCATGCAGATTTTCCTTACATAATGACATATATGTATGATTGGGTTTGCATTTTATTAACGTCTCTTTCCTATATAAAATGTATCGCTTTTTATGTTTCATTGTTCGTAGGTAGATACTACTTAGTTGACAAGGGATATCGAGACAGAAAAGGTCATATGGTGCCCTACTCCAAGGTAAAATATTACCAATCTCAGTTCATGCGAGAGGCTCCGAAAAATATTCGAGAAGGATTTAACTGAGTCCATTCTTCTTTGAGGAAGAAAATCGAACGGTGCTTTGGTATTTTGAAAAAGAAATGGAAGATATTAAAAGGCATGCCGTCATATGATATTCCCACACAAATCGACATAATTTGTGTGTTTTGCGCTGCACAACTTCATCCTAGAACACAAGCTCAATGATTTTGACCCCAAGGATGATAAAGGCGAAGACAACGACCCTAAAGGCTACATGAGTGGCATCTGAGATGCCATTGCTAAACAGATTTGGATCACAAGAATATATATTTGGTTGGCCTGTAATTCGTACGATTACAAAGTCAAGTTTTTTGTAAACAAGTATAATCTTAAAACAATACTTAATTAATGAGGGGATACCTACGTCATTCTCCATTTTGTATGGCGGTTAGGGTCTTAGGTAGATTGATCATGGATGATTTAGGTGGCTAGCTTCTGATTTTGATGGGTAGATTTTGCACATGTCTAGAAGTCGTGTTGATGTTGTAAAAACTTGATGGGTGAGCATAATGTGTTCGTCATTGTCATAGTTGCCTAATTGTCTATTTACGTGTTGTCAACACTTGTTTTGATGCTAATGACAAAATGATTTGAAGTTCTGTGGTAAGATGATATGTGAACAAACGGGAGTTTAAGATTAACATTATAATCGACCTGAAAGATTAACATATTTAATAATATTCTCGGCCTTTCCACACACGTAACAATATTTGTTTTTAAAACATTTATTAACAATGAACTGAACTCCTAGAACTCAATGATTTTAATCAATGAAACATTAGTATTGTAACCACAATTTCAAGATGTGCATTCAACATTTCTAAAGATGGATTCAATGGTTTTAATGGATGATACGTTTAATTTGTTAATGTTGGTTTGTGACCTTTCCACACACATGCAACACAAGAAGGGAAAACGATATCATCATTCACTACAAAACAAATAAACAAACACTTCAACGAGATGATCATTCAGTACGAAACAAACAAAGAAGCACTTCAAAGATACAAGTACCATAAAACAAAGCGGAAAGAGAAGCATACCGACAATGACGATGACATACCAACAAGCACCACACATGGTCTTGTGGGAAACTAATCTAGTTGGATGACAAGGGGCTCAGACGTAGCCAAACTTGACCATTCCAGTGAAGGTGGAGCCTAATATCCTCACCACCGACAACGACATTGTCGTAGTTGAATTACGAGAAATTGATTTCATACCTACCAATCTCTGGTTGTCGTAGAACAGTTCCATATCACCATCCGTCTTGATCCTACAGGTCTGCGTGTTGGCCAATCTCGTAATGGTTTAGAGAGCAATAAGGAGATATGGGGCCCAACAACCCGTATGGGACATCTTCTTCAAGGAAACCGGAGTGGTCGTCACGCATTATTGTTTCATATTGGACATGGTAAAATCCTACCATTGGTAAGACTAATGTTATCCTTGCGGTGTGATACGAACCGATAAAGCCATGTTCTACTCCAATGACTTCAACTCGTTCCTCTAAAATGAAATTGTCTAGCCATTTTGGAAATCTAAAAATATACAATAGTAAGACATGTAGAGCAATAAAAGTATATTTTGTAGTGGAATAAAAACATACAAAAGTATATAAGACAATGTTATATATATTGACAAAACATACTTAAATGGCAATTCCATAACCACAACAATATATACTCTCGGTCAAGCTAGGCATTTATTCCATTTTGTAACTTGTCCTATGCATTGGTGAAGACAAGACATTTGCAAAAGGACAACAACCCTCTAGACTAGCTTCCATAGTGCAGCACAAAAGTGGAAGTGAAGACAAAACATTTGCTTACCAAAAGTTCACGTGAAACACAAAATAAGAGGCTGCACTTGGAAGTGAATAGACATGGTCAGTCTCGTGAAACAAAAAAGAAGAAGCATCTTCTTGGAAGTGGATAATGTTGGTTGTAGCAAAAAAGAAGAGGATGATGTTGGTGTTGGTGAGTTCTGTTACCAAAAGTTGGTGATGAGTTTTCAACTAGTAATCACATGAGGATGCAGCTAGCAAAAAAAGAAGAGGATACAGGCTGCAACTAGCAGAAAAAGAAGAGAATGATATTGGTGAGTTGTGTTATCAAGTCTTGTGTTTGTATTTTAGCTAGCAATTGAAAGCATATGTTCATGTGAATGCATAAATACCAATAAGTATAATACTTATGTAGGATATATTAGAATAATATAGTCTAATACTCATTTTGTTATTAAGATTTTGGTTAATTAAGATTGAAACACATAGTGCTCAGTTAACTAAGAGTGCTCAATTATGGTGCACGGACCATGCACTCAACAACACCTTAACTGAGAGTGCTCTGTTAAAGTGCACGGTCCGTGCGCATCACCTGCACCTTAATTGAGCGCTCTCAGTTAAGGTGCACGGGCCGTGCGCATCAACAACACCTTTTGAGCACTTTTGATTAGTTGAGTTCGTCCATGCACGAACCTTCTCGATGCACCTTCTCGATGTTAATGAACCAAGTTTCATGAATACGAGCATTTACCAACTTTGTTAGTTATACAATACGAAAGAAACATAGACGTTACACAATACGGCTAGTCCCATAACAAAGGATCTTTCATCCGAATCAAAAGTTACACAACATAAGCTAAACAACATAAAGATAAACGGGTGATCAACATAATCTAAACAACATAAGCTAAACAACATAATTTAAGATAGAGAACATAATCTGGATAGAGCACAAGAGGAGTCGAGCAAACAACCCCTTAGGTGTAGAAGAGTCGAGCCCAAAACTCCTTCATGGTGGGATTCATCATGTCTTATGAGTAGAAGAGCCGAGCACACAACTCCTTCATGGTGGGAGTCATCGGCTTAACACAAATCGTGCGGAATCTTTCCTCCACCTAAAAGAAATGCATTCACAGCTAAGAAATATTACCAAAAGCATTTGTTAAGATCACAACAATAATCTCCGATCTAGATTGAAATTACTCACCCTCAACTTATTGTCCCACCAATCCTCATCTCACATTATAGCACAAGTTACGCCGTCACACTCAACATCGCCAGACCGTTCAAGGGTCTTTCATAAATTCCATTTTTTTCTTCAAAGCTTCGAACTTGTTCCTCAACACTCTAACATTACCATCTCGCCCGTAGCACCCTTAAACTCATCCTTTATGATATTTCATGTGAAATCCCATAGGCCCCATATCATTCATTGTGTCATATGCACACCTCTATAAAAGCTTGATTGTCTTCATCATTCCATGGGAAAATAGTCCTCGTTGCTCCTATGTGCAAACAACAATGTTTATAAAAACTAAAAAAATGCACTTTAGTACATGTACAAGACATACAAAATATGCACTTGGTATCATGGATAAACACGTGATATTTTACTAAAAGCTAGAGGTAGAAATCTTACCTGATATTCTTCTACTAATATGCTTGTATGTTGTAAAGTAGAGATGTCTTGCTGCCTTACTTGTGAGTTTGATGGAATACAAATGGATGAAAGGCCTTATATAGAGAGATGAGGCTGAGAGCTTGTGACATTTTGTACATAGACTTGTTCTTTTTTTTTATGAATATCTTTTGTCATGTCAAATTCAGAATAAAGTATATGTAAAGATGCTTACTATTATATATACCAATATGATAAAACACCCTTATATCACAACAAACTACACATAATAAACACAAATTACAAGAACCGTCAAAGTCATTACAACCAACATACTTAAGGTCTCAGTCATTAGTATAATAGTCATCAAACCTACATAAACATTATAATACATAATACAGTCAAATACCAAAGCTTATGATACAGACTACCATACAATACATGCTCTTACAAAAGCTTTAAGGGAAATTCCTTGAGGTGTATAGTGTAGCAAAATGACCACCCAAATTGTTAACAAAGGTGATTCCCCGAACATTTCCCATAAACCTAGATCAATTACATAATGACATAGCGGATGATAACATACATAACAATCACGACAAGGAGAATAGTAACCACCCAAGCATAATATAACCTCATCCTTGAAGCATCAGAAAGCTCCATGTTTGCAGTGAGGAGGGTGTCACGGTGTAACGCTAGCTGAACGTTTGAAGTTGCTAGTGTAGATACATGATCAGCTAGTTCTTGGTTCGCATCATCAAGATGCGCCACATGGGCACGCTCTTCTTGTAGTTCACTGCTAAGTTGTTCATGTATGATTTTTTCTTGGTTAACATCCAATTGAAGCTCCGCCACATGTCCTCTAAGTGCTCTGGCAGCTTGTTGCATCAAGCGTGCACGCGGGGAGTTTTCAACTCCATTGATAAGGTCATCAAACCTTGACACATCATATTCCTATAAATATGATTTTGATACACTTATTGAAGAGAAATAACCTAACGCATAAGTTCGGGAAAGGAGACAACCCTAAACTAACATTTTACTACTACACATATAACTCAGAGATTAATGTTACTATCTTTTAATGTCAAAGCACATAAGCAACCTAAAAAAACCATCAACTACACATATAACTTTTTGTTTCTATAAATATAACAACAACCTCCCTCAAAGCATATGACATTGTATATAAAACACATGATAGGTGATTAGAAGCCTACTAAAAAGAATTATGATCAATCGGGCCACATGGTAAAGGGTTTACCCGTCACCATTGAAGGTCCTCGGATATGCTGTCATTGGAGCTATTGGAGTTGTAATCAGTCAATGTTTCAAGCACCTCTCATGGGAGCCCAACATACTCCTCTTCATAAACCACATTATCAACTCCATTGTGAGAAGCCATTGCTGCATAGAGGAGAAGTTGGATTGGTAATAAGAAGTTGCAAAGTAACCACAATACTTGAATGTTACTCCTATCAAAGTTTTGCACTTTTTTATTAGACGTTTAACTGAACAAGAATGCATCTTGTATGAAAATCAAAATTCTACTAGTGTGTGTCTTCAAGTGCATTTGAGAATTTTATATATAGCATCATCCAGTTATACCATAAATATCTCCCAAGTCCCAATGGATACTTCAATCTTGTTGCTCCTAAATTCTAGCATACATCAACTGAGAATTAGCACGCTTTTATTCATGTTGGTTTTGGTAAAGAAGAAGTGGCTAACAACTCTAGCATTACCGAGAATTATTTGTTCAATTTTATTGCTCCTCAAATCAACATATACAAAACACGAGCATTTCAACCAACCAGGTAAAAAATGGTAAGCTTTCAAGACCACCATTTGACATATTCCCACTTCAAAACAAGACAAACAAACACAAGCATTTCATCAAACACCTAAAGTACACAAACACTCATGAACATATGCAAAAAATAGGGATATTTCAAGACCTTAAACTAGGGTTTACAGTGGGTGAAAATTGGGGATTTTCAAGTGAACTTTCATACACTGATAAGGATTAACATATTGTAATAACAGTTCAATTTCATACTCGGATTATCAATTGCAAAGAATTGGGGTTTAGGGTTTGAATATGCGTCAAATTGGGGTTTGATTCCAGCAAAAGTGAATTTTTTTAGACAATTATTCACTTACCTTACTTGTTGCCCAATGATTCAACTTGCACTTCAAAAATCTGGAAGAGCAATTCCTCAAAAAATTAGCTTCGAAAAAATTGAGATAGGGATCGACGAGAGGAATGGAAGAGAGGCTTACCAGGGCATTGCAAGACTCGGAAAATTGAGCTTCTAAAGAATGGGATTTCAGGGGCAAACTTCAACTCTCGGCAGCAGCTAACCGGGGGAGGGGTACGCAAATGGCGGTGAGGGAGTGGAACATTTTCCTCCAGTGCCTTCAATTTCCTTCCACTCCATCCAAACTACGAGCCGAACACGCCACTAAGGCGGTGAGAGAGATGAAGTTCAAGATTTCACTCCGACACTGCCCCAAAAACGACATCCCAAACGGGCCCTAAAATATTAGTATTGGAAAGTATTAACATCTCATTCCCCTTTGTTTCCGGCTACTTCTGTAATCAGACAAGTCTCTCTCTTCCGGATTGTGTAGTATTTCTTTGATTTTGACACTACCATCATTACCGAACTTCCCTTTCAATTCCTTATCATGCATTTATTCCTCTCTTTTCCCTTTTTTCTATTTTTTTATATAAGTTGAGCCATTATTTTGTACACACTACTAAACACACATGGCTACGTATGTAAGCGAGATGGGTCTATATAAATCTGGTTTGCAGTCTCTTTCCCAATGAAAAAATATTCAAAAAATAAAAATAAAAAGCCCAAAGTTAATTCACTAGTCACAGTTTCTTTCTTTCTTGTCTCTCTTGATCATGCATCGAGTTAAAAGATTTGGATTAGTAAAAGGGCAAATATCCTCTAACCTTGTTTTTTTTATATAAGTAAAGATTAGACTGGTCTTTGATAAGATTATATGATAATAAAATCAACCTAAAACATACTTAAAAAATAATATTGAGTTTTCTATTATTTTGTAACTCGATCAGATATAGGAGATTATGAGGTGAAAAATTCAGAAATCCTAATCTATTAACACTAGTACGATTCATCTTTCGAATAGGATAACAATTATAGAGTAAATTATTTTATTTATCTAATTCATGAATTCCAGGATTCAAAAATGATTTGCGGTTTTGTTGTACAGTAATTAATAAGCTAGGTATAACTGTAGCACCTACATTCCCTCCGACCATGACTATCAGAATTTTCTGCGGGTGTTCATTTTTTCTTTTCTTATTGTTTACATCAAAAAAATTTATTTTATTTTTTTCCTTCGTTCTTATATGTGTACTGATTAATTTGCACGTGATCGAAGTTCAATTTGGGTCTATTAATCTGAGGGATGATACGTCAGAGTATCACCCCCAAATCTCTCTCTCTCAGACACATGTACTTGTACATATGATATTCTACATTTTATTCATTTACTTACCAGAAAAAAAGTGACCGTTTTTCTTTTCTTTTTAATTAACTGTTAAGGTCCTTAAGGATTCCGGGATAATTAATCATGCTTATTTTATTGGAAAAAAAACCCACCCATTATTTTCACTAGTTTGCATAAAAACTACTCCTTATAAAAAAAAATTGTACAAAATCATCCATTATTTATATTTTATCGTAAACAACAATCCTAGTTATTATTTTGTAAAATAATCATATTAAATATGCTAAATTTCCAAAATACACTTATCTTTCCTAACAATTGTTTTTCTTTTCGTGTACTTTCACCCGAACAAGATAGAACACCCCAAATTTAAAGATGTAATTGGTTCAAATCATAACCGATCCAAAATCTTTTCAAAACCTAGACAGAAAATCGGACAAAAATAATTCAATTTGTTCTAATTTCAATTTGGTCTAAACCAGTTCGGACTCGATTATGGACTGATATACTTAATTTTTCCTTTTGTTATTCTTAATGCTTTTGATGACGTAAACATAATAATATTAAGGGATAAATGCATAAAACCACCCCTTATTTGCACTTGTTTGTAACAAACCACCCTTTATAAAAAAGCTTTCATAAAACCACCATTTATTTATATTTTTTTGCAAACAACCACCTCAGCCTTTATTTTATCAAATAAATCATTTTAGCTAAAATTTCATTTTATAGTTTATACACTTAAAAATTATACACATACGATGTAAAATATATATATATTTAGAAGAAAATTATACACTTTAAAGCACATATATTTTTGCATAAATGTGCATAAATTTCTCTAGTTTAATTTTTTTTGTCTGAATTTGTATTTATTTTATGTCGTATGTGAATCGTTTGCATTTCGCACAGTGATCGTTATCACATGATCAACTCCAAAATTTTAATATATGATTATATTTTCTACTTAAAAGGTAAATATGACTTAAAAATTAGATTTTGATAATATTATTATTTTTACATCATCAAAATCAGTAAGAGCACAGATAAAAAAACACACGGTCCATAATTAAGACCAAAGTGGTTCGGACCAATTCGAAACTTGATTGAAGTAGATTATTTTGGTTCGGTCTAGATTTTGGAAGAATTTTGGGTCCATTACGGTTTGCACCGTGCTATCTATTGATTAGGGGTGTTTATCTTGTTCGTATGAGAGTACACAACAAACAATACAATAACAACAATCAACCCAGAATAATCTCACCGACGCAGGGTCTGGGAGTCCAGATGAACGCATCCATACTCCGAAACAATTCGAGAGGATGTTTCCCGAGAGACCCAAGAGAGGCAGTACACAACAAACAATAAAAAGTGTTGAGTTTATTATGATATTTTAGTATATGTAATATGATAATTAAAATATTAATGATATGGGTGGTTGTTTGCAACAAAATATGAATATAGGGTGGTTTTATACAATTTTTTTATAAAGGGTGGTTTGTTGCAAACAAGTGCAATTAAGGAGTGGTTTTATGCATTTACTTCTAATATTAATAAAATTCTAATTAAGTTATATTTATTTTTTTTGAAGAAAATATTAATATAATCAAAATTAGGGAATGGAACTCGTGAGAACGGTCACTCTCATGCGAAATACGAACATCACATCGGTACAAAATATATGCATATGCAAAAAGATTTACACTACAAAAACTCATGTGCATTTAGACAAAAATATATGCATGTTTTAACATATATAATTTTTCCCCTAAATGTGCATATATTTTACACATTATGTGCATGGTTTTTTTTAGTGCATGAACTAGAATTATAGCTAAATTATATTTTTAACAAAAATAAGGATTGGGTGGTTGTTTGTAAAAAATCATGAATAAGGGTGATTTTATGCAAACTTTTTTATAAGGGGTTGTTGTTGCAAACAAGTATAAATACTTTATTCCATTGATTACGAATGCACATTCATGTAGCATATTTTCCAAATCGGGTCCAACAAAAAATCGAGCCTAAAAAATGAAAACACTCTCATCAACCCTAACCCGCCTCCGTCGCCGCTCCCCGATCTCGCCTTTCACGCCTCTTTTGCAAATCTCCTTCTGCTTGTTCCAGATCCCTCATCTTCATATTAATAATTGCTACCTCAATCCCAAAGAAAATCTATTTTCCTGCAACCTCACAAAAATTCAAACGCACTCAAACACAGATCTTGTGTGAGGTTTACTTTGCGTGCTCGTCTCCAAAGTCTGATCTAAAACATGTCTACCAAAGCAATCGAGTTCTTGTCTTCTATGAGCTCCTATTTTATCCTGCTTTAACTGATTTATGCAAAAACGAAATCCTTCGACATGATTTCGGGCTTCTTTCGGTATGGAGATCCCTTCTATCATGGATTCGGAGACGAGGATGGCTGCGGGAGTGGCTTCTCTTCCTCCTCTCTACTCTAATGTCCCTGAATCAGAAGCTGACTATGGGTGAAAAGCGGTGTAGACGCTTATTGGTGGTTTGCTGGGGGTTTGTCGTCGCCTTGCTCGTTCTCCGGCGATCGCCTTCTCTGTACAATGGAGATATTTGATACATATCTCTGGGGGCTACTACCCGAAAATCCAGGTTTTACCGTTCTGGGCCCTCAACTCTTGAATCTGAAACTTACCTTGAATATATACATATATATGTTTGAACATATATTTTTGTTTGTGTTTCGATTGGAATTTGTGCTTGAATATGAATCTTTTGACACAATGTACACTCTGAAACCACAATTTGTTACGTTGTTGATGTATGTGTACCTTACCCAAGTTTTGAGTGTTGTTCCCTCTTCTCTGGATGTGTGGAATAATTATTATTTTTTGAAAAAGGTTAAATATATTAGAAATTAGGAGATCAAAAGCTTGAGTTTCTGTACAAGACAAGAGGAGCAACAAAAGGTTGTACAACAGACAGTAAAGCAAAAGTGGTGCTCAATCACCAGATATGCAATTGACGAAGCCAGAGCATGTCAAGGGTGTTATGGTTCCTCTTCCAGGCAAGCAAAAGCCTGGTGGTAGTCAATCGGTAGACCTGATCAGTGCACCAAGAGTCAGAAGGTGTGATGTCGTGGAAAATAGCCCGATTACGGCACATCCAGACCACATAGATAAAGGTGGAGAGTGCGAGATTCCTAGTAAGGTGCTGAAGTTTGGTTTGCTGCAACATAGGCAGAAGACAAAAGCAGTCCAAGGTGCAGCTGGGCGCGTTAGTCCAATTCAGCCAGCGGAGGAGACGAGTGTAAATGCCTTGAACAAAAGAGCAGTTGGTCCAGAGATGAGAATTTGTTTCAACTTCAGTTTGGCATAAGCTGCAGGTATCCTGATCAATATGCGACCATCGAGCAATGCGGTCTTTAGTTGGAAGCCGACCATGAAGCGCTAGCCAGGTAATGAACGAGCACCTCGGTTGGTGAATACCCTTCCAAATAATGTCACCCCATGGAACAAACGTGCCCACCTCTCGCAAGATATCATAAGCAGCAACACAAGAAAACTTACCAGAAGAGGAGATAAGCAAGTCCTGCAATTGGGAAGGGTCGTTGTGCAGAGCAAGAGCATCTCGAATGCGGAGCAGGCTTTTCACAGTCCAGCTATCAGACAAACGGGGCTGCACTGTCCAAATATTGGATATGGATAATAAGAATCAGACTCCTTCTTTCAGGACCACTATGAAACCTCAATCTACATATCTTGGCAACTATATGACTAAAGATGACCTCCACAAAAACACCAACATACTTGTCATGCTCCTCTTTCCAAAGTCAAAGGAAAAGAACCATACCCTCGTTTTATCATGGTGAACTATAACTGCTATCATGTAATCATTATACATAATCCTTACATTTTTGTGACTTGGTCTTGGTGTGGACACCTCTTTTGTGACATGGTGAGTGATCTTAACTCCACTCTTCTGTTTTATGTGACAATGATCTCGATCATACCTGACTCTCGGATTACCATGATGACAATGATAATGACTAATTGCCCTACTTGTGACTCTTTGTTTTTGTTTTCTTGGCCTTTTCACTCTGTTTTTGCTTATTTTGCTTTGAACTACTCTCTCTATCCTGCTCTATAAAACTCCATAGACAGCTTTCCGCATACTGCCTTGGATTTTGGTATTTTTATCAATATCATTTACCTCTTATGTAAGTGTGTTAAAACAAGGATTTCTGATCTTGACTCTGCCTATTTTTGGCTTTACTACACTTTGATCATTGCCCCTGTTTATTTTAAAACTTTTGAACTCTGACTGGACTGTTACCTCATTTCATTGCCCCAATTATTTTTGCTTCCTTATGGCATGTGAGCTCTTTTGTGATCCCCTTGATTTATTTTTTGCTTCCCTTCACTTTCGATTTTTGTTTTGGATGAAGGAAAACATAGGGATCAGACTCGAATTCTTGAACAAATGGCACACTAAAATGACATATGAGCTGAACAGACTACACTACCTCATTGAACCTAATTTGAACAAGAAAAATGTGAGATGGCAATCATGTGGCATGTATATGATTCAATCATTAGGATCACTTAGTGATGAGATAATGTTTCTTTGCTGCCAGAAGGAAATTCGTCCTCTCTATGAAAACTTCACTAAATTGAATACAAGTTGTCTTTGCTGCATGAATTTGCGCATTGACTCCTTGTGTACTATGACCCATAATACTTATCAAAGACAAATCTTTATTATGTTATTTCTTTATTTGACTTGCATTTACCTTTCTAAACCAATGATTTTCCATGTCACGAACAAATGGTTCCACAATGAACATTTGTCCTTTCTGGACCTGAACAATCACAAAATACTTGTACTTAATTTTAGTACCCCCATTGTATTTGAATAATGATAATGAAAAGCGGGTTTCTCTAGATGACCAAACCCACCAAATGATGTTGCCTACAAAACAATGTGTCCAGAGACAAGATAAAAGGACATTATATCAAGTACAAACGCTGATAGATGCTGAAATTATAATTTCAAACGTATTTCATCTACAAGACAAACCCCTTATCATAAATAGCAAGCAATACCCATATTGAACCCAATTCAATCTTTTTTATGAAGATTACAACCATGAATTGTAAGGGAATTGGGAGGAAAAATCTATGCATTGATATTGAGTCCTTTTGCAAGATTGAAAGAATTCAAGTTTTAGCTTTATTTGAAACACGAACAGACAAACAACCAACTGAAAGACTATGGAGAAAAGCTGGATTTGATCAATTTCTCTTTTCACCTGCAACTGGATTTGCGGGTGACCTTTGTGTAATGTGGAAAACATATCAACTCACTAATGAAATAATTGAAACTAACCTTATCAGTAACAAATTCATTACCCTGAGATACACCAATATGTGTACTAATAACAAATTAATTATTATTATTGCCTATGCCCCTCCAAATGAAGCCGCTAAGAACCATTTCTGGGAAGAATTGATCTTCTTCATGAAAAATTCTCCTAACCCTTGTATTTTGATGGGCGATCTGAATGAAATACAAGACTTTATAGAAAAGAGCGGGGGAGCACAAATAAATGCAAACAGATTCAACAGAATACTCTTTGTGAAAAATGAATGTGAACTTGTGGACATACCAACCCAAGGTAATATATACACATGGAGAAAAAACAAAACCGAAATTAATAACACACATGAAAAACTAGACAGAACTCTGGTTCATCATCATATTCTACAATGGTACCTAGAACTTATCACTAAGAATTATGCATTTATAATGTCAGACCACTGCCCTATATCTATTGAGTTAACAACTGACACCCCTTTCAAAATTCAACCCTTCAGATTTGAAAAAGTTTGGATGGCACAAAAAGATTTTAGGAATGCTGTTAGACAAGTCTGGCGGGTCAGATTTTGGAAATCTGTTCACACAATTATACAAGATAGAGGGGGATCTTACAACGATTCAAAAAAGTATCTGTATCTCTTCTAATAGAGCCTTAGCGGACAAACAAACCAGACTTATAGATAAAAAAGAACAACTTCTCAATTTTCAAGAGATTTTTTTGAACCAACGAGCAAAAATAAAACACATAAAATTCAATGATACTAATGCAGGTTATTTCCATAAAATCGCCACAGGTAAGAGAAATCAGAAAATAATAAAAGAAATCTGAACACAAGAAGGAGCAATATTATTGGGGAACAAAATATCATAAATGATATCCGAAATGATTTTATCAAAAGATTTAAGAGTGATCCTATTAATGATACAATGCTTAACAAACATCTTGACCTTATACATACTGAAATATCGCCAGAGGATAATAGTGAACTTACCAAACAAATTACGGCAGAATTCTACCAAATGTATTGCGATATTGTTGGACCATCGGTTATCTAGGCCGTTAAAACTTTTTTTCTCTCCGGAAAAATTCTTAAACAGATGAACCATACTTTTATCATGCTTATTGCGAAATGTGATAATCCAAACTCTATTAATCACTACCGACCCATCAGCTTATGTCCAACGATATATAAGATTATATCCAAAATTCTAATTGAACGACTAAAGAGAACTATGGAAAAATTAATTCACCCGCTTCAAGGGGCATTTGTTGCAAACATATCAATTCAGGATAATATCTTAATTGCTCATGAAATATTTCATTCCTTCAAATCTAGGAAGGGAAAGGAAGGATTTATTGCAATCAAATTAGATATGGAAACAACGTATGAACGCATTGAATGGAAATTCATCATTGAAATCCTTAAAAATTTTGGTTTTTACCCGATATTCATTAATTGGATCTCGAAATGTATGTCAAGTGTTTCCTTCTCGGTACTTGTCAATAATTGACCAACAGAAATATTTAAACCACAAAGAGGACTATGACAAGGTGACCCTCTGTCTCCTTTCTTTTTCATTTTAGGAGCTGAAATATTTGCACGACGACTGAACCAAGCATCAGAACGACAAAGAAAACCATTTAGATTCCAAATTACTCGTCTAGGTCCTAGAATCCCATTTCTAGCCTTCGCAAATGATATCATGATTGATGCGACCCTGCCCCCCCATGACGGCCAAAGAAGAAGAAGCCATGACCGTGAGCTCAGAAGGGCCAAGTACGAAGACCGCGATCTTCCTCCCATTACTCGCATCGAGCACAGAGACCGCGATCTTAGTCATACTCCTCGCATCTGGTACAGAGACCGCGATCTCAAGGTCTTCGCATTCAATGATGAATGCATTCTTTGAATGTCTTTGTAAATTTTAGAACATTATTATTTTCAGTGTTTTCCTTTTGGGTGTGTGTTCCACGCGTGTTGCGTGGGCCAACCCATTAAGTGAGACTCGGCCCATGCGAGTCCCGCTATAAAAGGCCAACTCAGCCTTCTGTAATAGGTTACGTCTAATTTGAATCAAAGCTTAAGTTGAGAGCCTATCGCCTCCTTCCTTTGATTGGACGTCAAACACATCTCTGTCTTCTCATCTCCTTCACTCCGCCGTCGAGGCTACGGCAATCGCTTGATTCTTCAAGCTAAGTCTTCCTTCGCATCTCCTTCACCCCGTTGCCGACGCTACGGCCCAAGACTTGTCTTTTCAAGTCATCTATCCCCTCCAACAATCGCTTCCGCCATCGCAATACCACCATCAACCATCGCGTTCACCAACTCACACAAAGCCCCAAACACCGTGTTCCACTCATTCAACCACAGATTCGACACGCACGACTCACCACCAAGATCTCGATCCGGCATTCACAAGCAGGAACGCATCAACTGGTATCATAGACTTTGATCTTGTAAGTCGCTTGTCAAGTAGTCATTTGTTCATGAAATTTTTTTCTTCCCCATCATACTTGCTTCCGCCCTTAACACACACAAAAAAAAGAAAAAAAGAGAGAGAGCCTTTGATCTTGCTTCCGCCATTGTCAAAATAAAAATTTTCTTCAAACACATGCTAGTCCTTTCGGTTTCTACAAGAGAATCTCTTGGCCGATAATTGCTTGATCCCATCGCGAAATTTGTGTGATTTGCTCGCGTGAAATCTTCTGAAATTAACTGCTTAATTGATTCCGTGAATTTTGCATTCCATAAATGCCATATCTTCTTGTTGATTGACCTCCATAAATCTGAATATTCTTCTCTCTCCTATCGCGTCAATCTCGCGATTTCTTTCTATATTAGTTACTTAGCCAATTTTATTTTGTTTCATTTAATTCTTATCCGATCTTCAATCAAAATTCAAAACAAGATCTCGGATTTGAATTTCAAATTCAAAAAAAAAAAAAAGAAGAAGAAGGAAAGCCAAAATAAGGCAACCTTCTTTCCCCCTCTCGGCTAGGCTCATCTTCTTCATCTCTCCACCGTCTAGGTTAACACCTTGAAGGTTGGTTCTTGTGTGTTTGTGTTGTTTACGTAAGAGGTTAAGACTTTATTCAATTGGTTTTGTTTGGATTTGTGCTTGCATATCACACTTGTTTTGCTTGCCTTAAGCCGCCCTCACGGCCAAAAGAACGCACCCTCCTACGTGAACACTTGTTACTTGCTCGTTGCTTGCTTGATATTTGGTTGTGTTGTCTTTTGTTCGTTTTTACTCGCGATGTCTGGTTACATTGTCTTAGGAAATGAGAACGCGCCAAACCCACCCTTAGTGCTACAACAAGACCAACACAATGAAGATCCCCCTTTGGAGTTCTCGGCTGAACAACGCGGGATCCAGGAGTTACGACGCCAAGTTACTCAACTCCACTCCATGCAGCGCGTCACACCCGTGATGACCGCGCCAACACAAATGATCCCAATGGATCTAGTGGGAGGACCGCGACAAACTGACACTGGTCCAAGCCAACAACGCGTGGATAAGGGCAAAGGGTTGATGCCTTCGACCTCCAACCGTGCCTACAACGGCTTCAATCAGTCATAGAGAGTCGCCAAGGATACATGTCGTACCGTGATCATTCCGCTCCGCGCGCAAATCCTAGCGCCTACGACAACGGCTCCGACTGCGATAATGATCATCAAGGTGAGTTGTCTGAACCATACGATTTTGATGACGGGTATGCATCTCGACGCACCCAGCACCGCGTTCAAGGCTCAATACCTCGCGAAGGCCGATTACGTGAAGCTGGGTTAGCCGTTGTGACGCCGCGAAGACCCAAACGTCGTCCCAGTGGGCACAAGCAACGCGATGAGGCCGATTTCGAGACGCCAACTACCCAGCCACGAGGCTACGATGTGCGTGACCACTTACGACATCAAAGTGCTAGGACGCCACGCTACGGGTCCGATGGCTACGCGTCACTCACACCCAGAGTCCAAGACGACTTCAACGATGAGGAAGTTGAAGACTCAGGTATGATAAATTCTGGCTATTCTTACCCCATCTTGGTGATCCTATTGAGTTGCAAGATTGGCCCGCAGACTGGGTTCTGCCACCGCGGCTCCAGTTCCAACCCCAACAACCATTCCAGGGCAACATGGAATAGGGCACACGCGGCCAGCGCCGCGAAGAAAGGACCGCGTTGAAAGACTCTTGTCAGCACTGTGTGCTTTTCGCGCGGCCAACCTGTCAACCTTTGCCCAACCTGACACCTCTGAGGCCGTTCGCCAACCTGTCGTGCACGACGAAGGAACATGAGCACCCAACCGCGGGCAACCGCGCTGAGCAAGTCCACGAGATTCGTCGCGCAACGCATTACGCGCCAATACACACCAGTGGCCATTGTTGCATCGTGTTCGAACCTGGGGTCCAACTGTGGCAACACTTGCGCGCGTTGCGATTTCACTCCAGGGACACCCATAAGTTGCACTCCCGCGGAGAAAGATCATTCCGCGTTGTACATTCAATTGAAGATACAACTTCCCCTCTAACATTCGATGATGGTGAAGCGGGGACGCTTCACAACCAAGTGGGGGAGGGTGATGCGACCCTGCCCCCCCATGACGGCCAAAGAAGAAGAAGTCATGACCGTGAGCTCAGAAGGGCCAAGTATGAAGACCGCGATCTTCCTCCCATTACTCGCATCGAGCACAGAGACCGCGATATTCGTCATACTTCTCGCATTTGGTACAGAGACCGCGATCTCAAGGTCCTCGCATTCAATGATGAACGCGTTCTTTGAATGTCTTTGTAAATTTTAGAATATTATTATTTTCAGTGTTTTCCTTTTGGGTGTGTGTTCCACGCGTGTCGCGTGGGCCATCCCATTAAGCGAGACTCGGCCCATGCGAGTCCCGCTATAAAAGGCCAACTCAGCCTTCTGTAATAGGTTACGTCTAATTTGAATCAAAGCTTAAGTTGAGAGCCTATCGCCTCCTTCCTTTGATTGGACGTCAAACACATCTCTGTCTTCTCATCTCCTTCACTCCTCCACCGACGCTACGACAATCGCTTGATTCTTCAAGCCAAGTCTTACTTCGCATCTCCTTCACCCCGTTGCCGACGCTACGGCCCAAGACTTGTCTTTTCAAGTCATATATCCCCTCCAACAATCGCTTCCGCCATCGCAATACCACCATCAACCATCGCGTTCACCAACTCACACAAGGCCCTAATTAAATCAAACATGGCAACAAAACCTAATTTCTTAATGCAAAGCTTCATGCTTCCTACAAACACTTATAATGAGGTAGATAGAATCAACTGATCTTTCTTCTGGAACAAAGATCCATCCTACAAACCTCTTATAGGATGGGACAAAATCTGTCGACCAACCAACCTTGGAGGACTTGGGATCCGCAAAACTAAAGATATGAACTATGCACTCCAATACAAACTGATATGGAAAATCCTAGCTGAACCTAACAACTTTTGGGTCAAGGTTGTATCTGAAAAATACCTCAAAGACCAAGATATTATTGATTACAAACATAGAGGGAATTGCTCTTGGCAATGGTCAAATATGATGACCAGTAGGAAAGACTTTCAAAAAGGACTAATATGGCAAGTCGAAGATGGAAAAACAATTAAATTTTGGACAGACAAATGGATCTTCAGTGAACCACTTTGTGATATTGTTAACCCGTCTCCAGAGGTTGACCTTAATTGTCGAGTGAGTGAATTTCTGGATACAAATAAGAAATTGAACAAAATGAAACTTGAACTAGTGTTACCTTAAAATATTGTTTCCCAAATCATTTCCATACCTATCCCAGTAAATCAAACTACTGATCGTATGTATTGGGAACCTAGCAAAAGTGGATGGTTTTCCACTAAGTTTGTAATGGAATTGATTACTAAAAATAAATAACTTTCTGCCTACGATTCATCTTGGATATGGAAAATTGACACTTGTCCCAAGGTTAAGAATTTTCTCTGGAAAATACTTACAAATGGACTACCGAGCAAAATAAGATTTCAACAAAAAGGAATTCCAATTCCTTCGGGGTGTATCTCATGTACTCATCATACTGAAGATACTAAGCATATCTTACTACACTGTACCCATACTTTACAAACAGTTGACGAGATAAATAGTTCAACATGGAGATTTATTAGCACGATCGATTCCACAAATAAACGAATTCATATCATTATGGAAGAAATCAAGAATAGACTCATTAGTAAGGAGTTTTCTGAACTTGCAACTACTTGTGGAGTATTTGGTATCAAAAAAACCAGAAAACCTTCTCTAATGACAACCAATCGACGGAAACAATTAAAGATCTAGTTAAATATACAAATATTTTGATTAATTGCTGGAATAGAACCAAAAAATGGAACCCTGATTGCACAGAAACCAATAATACTATAACTAAAAATAAAGGAGATAAGAAAAAACACAAAAAACTAAGATGGAAAAACCACCAGACAAGTTCGTTAAGATTAATCTGGACGGATCCACTAAATCAAATGGGGATTCATCATTCGGATTCATCTTTAGAAATGAAAAAGGTGAACCAATCATAATCCATGCGGAAAATGTGGTTTTTCTTTTGCACTGAAATCTGAGGCACTTGCCTTCCGAAATGCTATTTTAAAAGTTAACGAAATGAAAATTGAGAAAATCCAAATTGAATCTGATAATTTAACAATAGTAAATGTCCTCAATAAGATTTGGCACTGTCCATGGGAAATCGAGATTATCATCTCGAATATCCTATGTTTATTACTGTCTTTTACGATAGTGCAGATCAGTCATATTTTCCGTGAGATCAATTCAGTAGCTGATCACATTGCAAAACTTAGCCAATCTATCTCACTGGTTGAAATCCAGACCAATCCAAAACTCCATGTTCTAATCCGCAAGGATGTTATAGGCTGGTTTTCAAATAGACCTTGATACCAGTCTAATTTTTACCTTATCAAAATAAAATATAGCATATTTTCTTCCATTGATTACGAATGCACTTTTTTTAGAAAAATATAATTACGAATGCACTAGTACATACGTATTTAATCGGCAAACCAAAAGCAATAATATGATACGATTGTACGCAATGATGATTTAGATTGACCTTTCTTAGAAAGACAACCTAGTTCTTAATCATGTAAAAAAAAGTAATAATACGATGCATATTATCTCATATGGTACGTACTAGTACTAGTACTACTACCCCTAGAGATATTTACGGCGGTTCTTAAATGGTTTTGATTTCAACCCGTTTTCGGTCTTGAAAAAAAATCTAGAAAAAAGTCGAGCATAAAAAATTAAACAAAAACACAAGACGAATATAAACAACGCAAAGATTAACATCAATCATTTATTTTTTGTATTTTATTATACAATAATTTCTTAAACTAAAAAATATAATAAAATGCTTATGACTTAATGAAAAATAGTTAATAAAAAAAATGGAAAAATAAAGGGCTTAAACTTAATATTATGTTGGCTACGCTTTATTTATGATATATCTATAATGAAAAATATACTAGGCTTATAAAATGGGTATATAAAAATAGAGAGTTAAAACTGGCGATTTCGAACCGATTCTAAGTTCTAACCGCAGGTTTCACACTTCTATGAAATTATGAACCAAAATCGGAATCGGTTTTCTGATCCAGAATCGTTGGTTCAACGATTCTACACGGTACCATAAATATGTATCATGGAAAAGCAAGCCTTCATTATAATTAGGGTCATTTAGAACAACTCTTAATAAGAAAGTATATTTATATATCCGTTAATAGTACCTAGGCGGGGTGGATTAAGCTTACTAGATAGAAAATCAGAGCCCAATTAAAACCCTATAGAGAGAAGAGAAGGCCGGCTAGAGAAGAACAGAGGAGTAGGTGATAATGATGAGAAGCTAATTTGGACATCCCCATTCCATTCCCCCACCCCAACAAACAGTATACGTACTGCGCCAGGCCGCAGTTCAGTCTTTTCTCTTTTCTGCCGCGAGTGTTTTGAGGTAAAACAGTAAGCTGGCGCCACCGTTACACCAAAGGCAACAGTATACTCCGCTATAGTACGTATCTTCTATTTGAATTAAAAATTCATTCAATTTTCTATATACTTATACCCCTCTTTTAAAAATAATTGTCATTTTATTTTTTTACTTTTGTTAATAAATATTTTCCCTTTTAAAATTTTAGATGATAATTTATTGGTTAGTTATAAGATAGGTTATGGCTGCTACTATATGTACTATATTACTTGTCATTTCGCACTACAAAACTCTACGCAGAAACTTGGCATACATCAGATTTCTGCGTAGAAGACCAAATTTCTCTACGCAGGTATCTGGCGTTAGTTATAAGATAGGTTATGGCTGCTACTATATGCACTATATTATTTGTCATTTCTCACTACAAAACTCTACGCAGAAACCTGACGTACACCAGATTTCCGCGTAGAAAATCAAATTTCTCTACGCAGGTATTTGGCGTTAGTTATAAGATAGGTTATGGCTGCTACTATATGCACTATATTATTTGTCCTTTCGCACTACAAAACTCTACGCAGAAATCTGGGGTACACCAGATTTCTGCGTAGAAAACCAAATTTCTCTACGCAGGTATTTGGCGTTAGTTATAAGATAGGTTATGGCTGCTACTATATGCACTATATTATTTGTCCTTTCGCACTACAAAACTCTACGCAGAAACCTGGCGTACACCAGATTTCTGCGTAGAAGACCAAATTTCTCTTCGCAGGTATCTGGCGTACACCAGATACCTGCGTAGAGCTAGAATATAATTGTTGGAGATAAGGAGTTGGGTTTTTTTTTTTGAAATTTGCCTCCTACGCAAGGATCTGGCGTACGCCAGATCCTGGCGCAGAAAAAAAAAATATGGACGCAACCAAGTGAACAATATATTTTTTAAAATCTGCATTTGACTCTAGTAATAGACGTTATCAAGTAATCAAGGTTACATGGCAATAAATTCGTTTGTATCATGAGATTTCAATATACTTTTATTCATGTATATTTCTCCACCAATTTGTTTGATATTATCTGTTTGTTATTATTATTCTCGAAAATCACATATAACTATGGTTATATCTTATAGTTATATCCAATTTGGTTATATCCTATGGTTATATTTCATAGTTATATACTATGATTATATCTTATAGTTATATATTATGGCTATATCATATATTATATTTTATAGTTATATCCAATTTGGTTATATTTTATAGTTATATATTATGATTATATCATATATCTTATAGTTATATAACTATATGATATAACCAAATTGGATATAACTATAAGGATATAACCAAATTGGATAAGACTATAAGATATAATCATAGTATATAAGTTATATACTATGGTTGTATCATATAGTTATATACTATGATTATATCTTATAGTTATATACTATGATTATATCTTATAGTTATATCCAATTTGATTATATCTTATAGTTATACTATGGTTATATCTTATAGTTATATCTTCTACGCAATATTCTTATAGTTATATCCAATTTGGTTTTAATATACTTTTATTCATGTACGTTTCTCCATCAATTCGTTTAATATTAACTGTTTGTTATTATTATTCTCGAAAATCACATATAACTATGGTTATATCTTATAGTTGTATCCAATTTGGTTATATCTTATAGTTATATCCAATTTGATTATATCTTATGGTTATATCCTATAGTTATATACTATGGTTATATCTTATAGTTATATCCAATCTGGTTATATCATATCGTTATATCCTATAATTATATATTATGATTATATCTTTTAGTTATATCCAATTTGATTATATCTTTTGGTTATATCTTATAGTTATATATTATGGTTATATCCTTCAGTTATATCCATATTGGTTATATCTTTTGGTTATATACTATGGTTATATCCTATAGTTATATACTATGGTTATATCTTATAGTTATATCCAAGTTGGTTTCATCTTATGATTATATCCAATTTGGTTATATCATATCGTTATATCCTATAATTATATATTATGATTATATCTTATAGTTATATCCAATTTGGTTATATCTTATGGTTATATCCTATAGCTATATACTATGGTTATATTCTTTAGTTATATACTATGGTTATATCGTATAGCTATATACTATGGTTATATCTTATAGTTATATCCAATTTGGTTATATCTTATGGTTATATCCTATAGTTATATACTATGGTTATATCTTATAGTTATATCCAATTTGGTTATATCTTATAGTTATATCCAATTCGGTTATATCTTATGGTTATATCCTATAGTTCTATACTATTGTTATATCTTATAGTTATATCCAATTTGGTTATATCATATCGTTATATCCTATAATTATATATTATGATTATATCTTTTAGTTATATCCAATTTGGTTATATCTTTTGGTTATATCTTATAGTTACGGAAAGGCTAAATGCACGCGGTTTCGCGTCTAAATGGACGCGAAACCGTGCGCGTAGCTTAGCAGCACGGTTTTGTGCTGCTAAGCTACGCGCACAGGGGTAAAATGGGCATAAACCTGTGCGCGTAGCTTACGCGCACAGGGAAAAAAATGCCATTTATCCATGCGCGTAAGCTACGCGCACAAACAAAAAAAAATCGATTTTTTTTTCTTCCCATAATCATGTAGAGAATTTCAATACGAGTCCGTGCATATAAAATGCGTCCAAAACGGACATCGTTTGCCCCTCCAAAAGCCCAAAAAACGAAGCCTTCCTACCCATTTTTTTTACAATTTGGTGCCCGGCATATAACACATTATTGTAGTGAAATTTTTTGGTATTTTTTGCATTTTTCTACTATAATTTTGTATAAAACTTTAATATGAGTCCGTACATAGACCTGTCAAAAACCGACCCAACCCGAAAGGACCCGAACCCGACCCGAACGTCACTGGGTCAAGAAGGACCCGAACGCAAATTCGAGCTCGCGAGTCCCCTTTAATTTATATATTTTATTTCATTTATATTAAATATTTTAATATACTTTATTAAATAATAATATAATATTAATTATATTATTATAATTATTTTATTAAAGTTAAAAATCATAATAATAATCATAAGAAAAGGACATGTTCGACCTGCCGGGTCAACCCGAACCTGCCCGACCCGAAAATTTTACCAACCCGATATGACCCGAACCCGACCAACCCGACCCAGTTGACAGGTCTATCCGTACATATAAAATTCATCCAAAATAGATATCGTTTTCCCCTCCAAAAAGCCAAAAATCGAGAATAAAAACTTTATATAATATAGTATATACTATAGTATTTTATTATATTTCATATAGTTATACTTATGTACTATAGTATTTCATTAAATTTCGTATAGTTACACTTATATACTATAGTGTTTCATTATATTTCATATAGTTACACTTATGTACTATAGAGTTTCATTATATTTCATAAAGTTACACTTATATACTATAGTATTTTATTATATTTCATATAGTTACACTTATGTACTATAGTATTTCATTAAGTCTAGTATACTTAGACTTATATACTATAGTATTTCATTAAATTTCATATAGTTACACTTATGTACTATAGTATTTCATTAAATCTAGTATACTTAGACTTATATATTATAGTATTTCATATAGTTACACTTATGTACTATAGTATTTCATTAAGTCTAGTATACTTAGACTTATATACTATAGTATTTCATTATATTTCATATAGTTACACTTATGTACTATAGTATTTCATTAAGTCTAGTATACTTAGACTTATATACTATAGTATTTCATTATATTTCATATAGTTACACTTATGTACTATAGTATTTCATTAAGTCTAGTATACTTAGACTTATATACTATAGTATTTCATTATATTTCATATAGTTACACTTATGTACTATAGTATTTTATAAGTGTAACTATATGAAATATAATGAAATACTATAGTATATAAGTGTAACTATATGAAATATAATGAAATACTATAGTATATAAGTCTAAGTATACTAGACTTAATGAAATACTCTAGTACATAAGTGTAACTATATGAAATTTAATGAAATACTATAATATACAAGTGTAACTGTATGAAATATAATGAAATACTATAATATATAAGTCTAAGTATACTAGATTTAATGAAATACTATAGTACATAAGTGTAACTATATGAAACATAATGAAATACTATAGTATATAAGTGTAACTATACGAAATTTAATGAAATACTATAGTACATAAGTATAACTATATGAAATTTAATGAATTACAATAGTACATAAGTGTAACTATATGAAATATAATGAAATACTATAGTATATAAGTCTAATTATACTAGACTTAATAAAATACTATAGTACATAAGTGTAACTATATGAAATTTAATGAAATACTATAATATACAAGTGTAACTGTATGAAATATAATGAAATACTATAGTATATAAGTCTAAGTATACTAGATTTAATGAAATACTATATATAAGTGTAATTATATGAAATTTAATGAATTACAATAGTAAATAAGTGTAACTATATGAAATATAGTTAAATACTATAGTATATAAGTGTAATTATACGAAATTTAATGAAATACTATAGTACATAAGTGTAACTATATGAAATATAATGAAATACTATAGTATATAAGTATAACTATACGAAATTTAATGAAATATTATAGTACATAAGTATAACTATATGAATTTTATATGTATGGATAGACATGTTAAATGGGTCGGATTGGTCGGGTTCGGGTCATATCGGGTTGGTAAAATTTTCGGATCGGGCGGGTTCGGGTTGACCCGGCGGGTCGAACATGTCATTTTCTTATGATTATTATTATGATTTTTAACTTTAATAAAATAATTATAAAAATATAATTAATATTATATTATTATTTAATAAAGTATATTAAAATATTTAATATAAATGAAATAAAATATATAAATTAAAGGGGACCTGCGAGCTCGAATTTGCGTTCGGGTCCTTCGGGTTCGGGTCCTTCTTGACCCAGTGACGTTCGGGTCGGGTTCGGGTCCTTTCGGGTTGGGTCGATTTTTGACAGGTCTATGTACGAACTCATATTAAAGTTTTATACAAAATTATAGTAGAAAAATACAAAAAATACCAAAAAATTTCACTACAATAATGCGCTATATGCCGGGCACCAAATTGTAAAAAAAATGGGTAGGAAGGCTTCGTTTTTTGGGCTTTTGGAGGGACAAACGATGTCCGTTTTGGACGCATTTTATATGCACGGACTCGTATTGAAATTCTCTACATGATTATGGGAAGAAATAAAAATATTTTTTTTTTTTTGTGCACGTAGCTTACGCGCATGGATAAATGACATTTTTTTCCCTGTGCGCGTAAGCTACGTGCACAGATTTATGCCCGTTTTACCCCTGTGCGCGTAACTTAGCAGCACGAAACCGTGCTGCTAAGCTACGCGTACGGTTTCGCGTCCATTTAGACGCGAAACCGCGTGCATTTAGCCATTGCCTATAGTTATATATTATGGTTATATCCTTCAGTTATATCCAATTTGGTTATATCTTTTGGTTATATTTTATGGTTATATCCTATAGTTATATACTATGGTTATATCTTATAGTTATATCCAATTTGGTTATATCTTATGGTTATATCCAATTTGGTTATATCATATCGTTATATCCTATAATTATATATTATGATTATATCTTATAGTTATATCCAATTTGATTATATCTTATGGTTATATCCTATAGCTATATACTATGGTTATATTCTTTAGTTATATACTATGGTTATATCGTATAGCTATATACTATGGTTATATCTTATAGTTATATCCAATTTGGTTATATCTTATGGTTATATCCTATAGTTATATACTATGGTTATATCCTTTAGTTATATACTATGGTTATATCCTTTAGTTATATACAATGGTTATATCTTATAGTTATATATTATGGTTATATCGTATAGTTATATCCAATTTGGTTATATCTTATGGGTATATCTTATAGTTATATACTATGGTTATATCGTATAGTTATATCCAATTTGGTTTTATCATATTGTTATATCCTATAGTTAGATACTTTGGTTATATCCTATATTATATTCTATAATTATATACTATGGTTATATCATATAGTTATATACTATGATTATATCTTATAGTTATATATTATGGTTATATCATATATTATATTTTATAGTTATATCCAATTTGGTTATATTCTATAGTTATATATTATAGTTATATCATATATTATATCATATAGTTATAATGGTTATATTATATAGTTATATACTATGATTATATAATATAGTTATATCCAATTTGGTTATATCATATAGTTATATAACTATAAGATAGATGATATAACCATAGTATATAACTATAGAATATAACCAAATTGGATATAACTATAAGATATAATCATAGTATATAACTATATGATACAACCATAGTATATAACTTATATACTATGATTATATCTTATAGTTATATCCAATTTGGTTATATCATATAGCTATATAACTATAAGATATATGATATAACCATAGTATATAACCAAATTGGATATAATTATAAGGTATAATGATAGTATATAACTATATAATATAACCATAGTATATAACTATATGATATAATATAGGATAATATAGGATATAACCATAGTATATAACTATAAAATATAACCATAAGATATAACCATAGTTATATGTGATTTTCGAGAATAATAATAACAAACAGATAATATCAAACAAATTGATGGAGAAATATACATGAATAAAAGTATATTGAAATCTCATGATACAAACGAATTTATTGTCATGTAATCTTGATAACGTCTATTACTAGAGTCAAATGCAGATTTTAAAAAATATATTGTTCACTTGGTTGCGTCCAAAAAAAAAAATTATGCGCCAGGATCTGGCGTACGCCAGATCCTTGCGTAGGAGGCAAATTTCAAAAAAAAACCCCAACTCCCTATCTCCAACAATTATATTCTAGCTCTATGCAGGTATCTGGCATACTTGCGTAGAGAAATTTGGTCTTCTACGCAGAAACCTGGTGTACACCAGATTTCTGTGTAGAGTTTTGTAGTGCGAAAGGGCAAATAATGTAGTGCATATAGCGGAGGCATAGTTTTTGGAAGTTACACGTATTAATATAATTTATGTAATTTTTTTTTGTTAAAAAAAATTAAGTTATTAAATTATATTTAAAAAAAATTATAATATTTTACTTATTAACTATATTACTATATTAAAAGCTAAAATCAACTAATCTTTTATGAGAGTGAATATATACTTTCAAGTCCCCGGGAGCGTAGTCCAGCGGTTAAGCTGGGGGAGTAGATTCTGGGGTGCAAATCCCCCCGGGTTCGAAACGTGTCAGCTTTACTTTGAGGACGAAACTCTCGCGATTTTACTAAGGATCATGGCGTGAAGGACTAGCGGCCATGGCCCGGGATTAGTGGGTTCACTTCGGTGGCCCGACACCCGGCCCCGGCAAAAAAAAAAAGAAAAAAAAAAGAATATATACTTTCAAATTCCAATACATGCTAGCTACTCCGTAGTATATTCGGTGCTCCTAGCTATCCTATGAATTAATTGTGTTGCATCTTGGGAATTGGGGGAGGAGGAGAAGGAGAGGCACGTGCTCCTTTGTACTAGTGTTGATTTGACAATTGAGAATAATTACAGTCGTAGAAAAATCTTGCTTACTACAGTAGTGGAGTACTAATCTTTTCCCATTTTTTAATTTTTTCCTAAGATCTGCCCTACCCTCTACTTATCCCCTTGTTTTCTGATTATTCTCTCTGCCCTATACACTTTTTAACATGCAATAATGGAACTCTCATTTCAACAAGATCACAATCGCGTGCCTTTTAGCTAGGGTTTCATACAACTTCTCATCAAATCCCGACCCAATAATTATATATATGACCTAATTAAATGGAGGTTTGAGGTGTTTTTTGTTGCAAAAAGGAGGGTCTAGCTTATTGAGGTGGTTTTTTCATATTGTGGACTAATATTAAGATTTGCTTAAAATCAAGTTTATAGTATTTTTATGGATGATCGGCAATATAGAGTTTTGTGTTTGTCATATTTTTCAATAAGATCGAATGATTAAGGGCCTGTTTGATATTGATATCAGAATATCAGGTATGGAAATGAGTTGTGTTTGATATAATCCTGATATCGATATCAAACTGATATCTGTTGTTTGGTATGGGTTATAATATATCAGGATATGAGTATGTGTGATATCAGAGTGTTATTTTGATATCTCCCACATAATGAGTATATCAAAAATATCACTCATATCTATACCCATATCCGATACATTGATATCACTCATACCCATATCTTGATATCCATATCGTTACTCATATCCGATATCTCATATCTTTGATATCGATACCAAACGCACCCTAAGAGATGTGATCTTGTCAGGTACGTAGAGCTTATTTTTTTAAAGTCCAATTTTTTATTATAAAATTTCAATTGACAGTTTTAAGAATTTTTAAGAATTAAGGTGAGTACTATAATATGACATGTTTCGAAGCAATTAAACTAATAATCATAAAGAAACTGCTTTAAAACTAAAAACTGAAAACTTATATGATTATATCAAACGAATCCTTAGTGTTGGTTCTCACATTAATTTAGACTCTAAAATTGAGGTGTGTTCATCTTGTACGCTAGAAATTGGGTATATGTCATGATAGATTATTATTTTATTACCTAAGCTTAGGCCCTTAGGGTTTAGAATCCCCAATATTCACGAGTTAGAGGCATGATCAGTATAGTAGGTCTAGGAAATAATATATAGATGAAGAATCTGACCTGACAAACAAGATCTCTTTCACACCAAATGCGCTATTCAAATCGGTGGCAAACAGGGCTTTTGGTGATCAATAGTGTAATATATACTAGTTGCTTATAGCTGAAGCGGCCGCGCTACTTTGAATAGCAAAAAAAAATGTACTAGCTAAGTGGGCTAGATCGAAGAAGTAAGTGAAAAAAGGAAGAAAAAAAAGAAGAAGGTTAAACTGATCCATGATAATCAAGATGGATCCACATTTGAATATTACGGAGTTCAATCAAAACTCAGTTGATTAATTTGATAATTTATTTATCGTTAAAGTTACAATTTATTGGTTAAATTATTTTCTTAGAGTTGTCAAAACATAACTCGACTAGAGTTTAGCCTTTTTAACAAAACTCAATTTGAAAACCCTCTTCCAAACCGTCTCCTCCAACTTTCCATTTCTTCTTCCCACTGCTAAACTAGGTTTTCTACGCCGCCAGCAAAAACCCTAAAATCTCTTGGCTTCTCGCCGTTTCTCCTCTCTCTAGAGCTCTTCATGGGAATAACTTTTACCGCCATCACAACAACCCACACACATCCCATAGATTTGAGCACTTTGAAGGCTTCTTCTAGAGAGTGGAGGAAACACAATTTTTTGAGCCATATCAAATTTTTAATCTCCTTGCTTGATTTAGATCCTTTTTGATGTTGTCTGGACTGGATCCGAGCTCTAAAAGGGTGGGTGGAGCGCAAAAACATATCTATATTGTCAAACCTAATTCTCAAAGGCGCTGATAATCCTCCCTCTCACATGGTGTTTTTGCGGTGGCTGAAATCATTTTCAACCCACTATCTGCATAAATCTAGATCCCCTGAGAGCTAGTTTGGACGGTGTCCTCTCCTTTTATTTCCCTCTTATTATGAAAAATGGGTGGTTGTTGGTGTTGGTTCGCTTGTACGCCGGCGTTTTCCACCTCCCCCTTCGCGCATTCTGTCTAGTGTGGTGCTCATCCCTCCGCTTGAAATTCTCAAAGGCGTCAACGACGCCATCTCAGAAGCCTCCTTCGCTATGGTTGTGAACCCCGACTTCAATCAATGAGTCGAATTGGTTTCCTGGCCCTCAACCATGGTGATGGCCGAATTTCCAGGTGTTTTCTTATCCTTTATCACATCTATCTCTATTTTTTTTACTTTACAACAATTTATCTCCCTGGTTATAAATGCTGCATCCCAGTACCTGTGATCTACTTCACGTATATTATCCTTAAAATTATGCTAAAAAATACTTGCTCTCTTCTAATCTGTACATGTTTCTGTGTGGTGTTTCATATGGTATGCTTTTGTTGCGGTATGTTTCATCTGCTTTACCCAATAATGAAAAAAGAAAGAAATTTCTATAACAGTATTATCTGCACTGGATCTTCACAAGCTCAATCCATTATAGTTACACAAACTCGACCAAAACTTGCAACTTTTATGACTTGCATGAAAGCTTCACAAGTTTTTTTAATTCTACCAATAATAGCAATATCAACACTAGCTCTTCCTCTGGGTTGAGAACCAAACTGAATCAAACCTCCCTTCTACCCTCTGTTCTAACAAGATGGTAAACGGGAAAACTAAGCTAAATAAAAATACCATGTTCCTTATTGGTCAGAATCCTTTAATTTCGTATTTTAATCATATATGATGGTGATTCTTTATTTACAAACTCCATTTCCACACTTTCTTTCATAAATTTGTACTGATGTGTCTGTAGAAACAACCTATCGATCCATCACCAACCAATACTAGGGTAAATAACTTTGATCATCCTTTTATGGACTTGAACTCATCCCTTGCATCCAGTTATTTCATCCTTTTCTAGGGGAGCGAAGAAGGCTGACATATAACTTGTTCATTAAAAATCAAATAAAAAAAGGAATATTACCCGATGGATAAACCACTTCTCAACCAAACCATCCACTTTATCCAATTTGAGTGCCTGCTACGGGTGCACTGGTAGTGCTTTTATCCATTACAATTGTTTTTATTACTTATGGAACATTGCTCAATATACCTCCTTGTTGGCGCTTTAAATCATCTCATAACCCTTACTTAACTAGGTATATCAAAGCTTATGCTCTGCTTTATACAAAAACCTATGGCTTAACAAGCTCAGATTGGATAATGCCTTCGATACCTCTATATTTTAATTGGTACTTTCAAAGCATCAATAAACAAATAGTGTCATGGTGATCTAAATAAGTTACTCACATCAATAGAACACATAGAATCATCATCAGGATGGTGTTTCTTAGCATCATAAATGTTATACTCTACCCTTTCCTCATCAAATTCCATAGCAAGTGAACCACTACTTATATCAATTCTTGTGTTGGCAGTTTTAAGAAATGGCCTATCTAACGGAATAGGAGCTGCATACTTGTCATGGTCCATGTTCAACACAAAGAAATCAGCAGGAAAAATTAGCTTATCCACCTTCACAAGAACGTCCTCTATTATTCCTTTCGGATAAATATTGGAACAATCAGCTAATTGAATCACTACCCCAGTTTCATGCAATGGTCCAAGCCCCAAAGATTCATATAAAGAGTAAGGCAACACATTAATAGATGCACCTAAATCTAACATGGTTCTTTCAAACTTAGTGTCACCTATCATACAAGGAATGCTAAACATGCTAGGATCGCCACACTTCTTAGGTATTCGCCTTTGAAACACAACAGACACATGTTCACTCACCTTAACCTTTTTCTTGCTTTTCATTTTTTGATTCCTCTTAATTGTACACAATTCTTTAAGAAACTTTGCATAGCGAGGAACACTTTTAATCAATTTAAGCAAGTGAATGTTTACCTCACACTTACTGAAGGTTTTGAAAATCACCTTGTCATTCTCCAACCTCCTTGTGTCTTTCAACGCCTCAGGAAATGGCGAAACTGGCTTCTGGGAGTCGAGTGGAGGAAAATCCGGCCTGACATACGAATTTCCAACTTATGGGGCAAGGCCGCGATCGCGGTTCTCAGGCAGCGACCGCGACTTTGCCTGAATTTCTTCTGCTACAATGTTCATTGGTCGCGCCCACGGCTCCCTTTCCGCGCCCGCGACTTTTTTATTTGCAGCTAGTTTGTCTGTTTCAGCTAAGGGAACTATGTTGTCCACTCTGTCATCCAACTGCTTCCCACTCCTCAGCATAATTGCACTCACATTCTATCTCGGGTTCAACTCCGTTTGCGATGGCAGCTTACTCGCCTCCTTAGCTTCCAATTTGCTTACTACCAGAGAGATTTGCCCAACCTGATTCTCCAAATTCTGCATGCTAGACTTGGTCTCACGTTGAAATTGCACTAGATTGCTCTGCATGGTGGTCATGTTCTGCGCAAAGGCCTTGATCATGTCTTCTGTAGACATAAATGAACTCAAATTTTGCCCTTGAGGTCTAGGATCATATGGTGGTCTGAATTGTTGTTGTTGACCTCCAGGCTGCTGAAATTGTTGTTGCTGTTGGAATTGCTGGTTTTGTGGGTTCCCATATCTCAAATTGGGGCGATCTCTTTACCCATGATTGTAGGTGTTGGAGTATGGGTCATATCTCGGTCTAGGAGGTCTGAAACCTCCCACAATATTCACTTCAATTGCAGGCTCTTGCAGTTGTGGGCATGCATCAGTAGGGTGCATCGTGTCATAACAGATGCCACAAGACTTAACTTGATGCGGGTTTCCTTTCACCATAAAATGTTTCATCATCTCCTTCAACTCGTTCACGTCAGATTGCAGTAAAGATGATGGAAGAGAGTCGGCTGCTTTGGTTGTGTGAGAGCTTGCTCTCTTGCTGAATTGCCTTGAGCCTTCAGATAGCTATGAAAACATCTCAAAAGCTGCAGCAGGTGTTTTGTTCAGAATATTACCTCCACATGCTGCGTTCACCATTCTGCGCTCATCATCAAGAAGTCCTCCATACAGATATAGAATGAGACCCTGATCAGAATAACCATGGTATGAACATCTTGATATTGGCCGTTTGAATCTCTCATAGTACTCATACAAAGTCTCAGTAGCATGTTGTTCAATGTTGCTGATGTTCTTCTTCAGGCTATTGAGCTTTGTTGCAGGAAAGTACTTCTCCAGAAAATCTTTCTTTATCTTTGCCCCTATATCAATACTTCCCGGAGCTAGATAGTAAAACCAGTTATTGGCCGAATCCTTCAAAGAGAAAGGAAAGGCCCTCAACTTGATCTGATCTTCAATAACTCCTCTCGGCTTCATGATGGTGCAGACAACGTGGAACTCAGAAAGATGCATGTTGCGATCTTCATCATTCATCCCATGGAAGTGGGGTAGCAAATGAATTAACCCAGATTTCAGCTCAAAATTAACACCATCAGCCAATTCAGGAAACTGCACAGCAAGCGGTTGTTGCTCTAAATTCGGTAAAGTTAACTGCCTCAAAGTCTGTTGTTCAGCCATCTCGATTTGCTCATGAACTTCTCTGCGGTTCCTGAAAAGTGTATGCCGATCAAGATTTAAAATTGGAGGATTAGTAGCACGGGTGTGAACCATAAGACAAGTTCACAAAACAGTTGGTAACCAAACACACACAAACACGAAAAGATTAAAACTTTAGATTCCTCAACAACGACGCCAAATTTGACAGGGCTTTTGTCGTATGTACCTATCAAATAAACCTCAATAACCCAACTAATGTAGTCTGGCAAGTAAGGGTCGAACCCACAGAGAATCAAGCTAACTATCATGTTTGCAGAAATCATTTACCAATCATCAACAGTAACAAAAGGGGGGTTTGGTTTGATTTCTAAAGCTATGAAATTAACTAATAGAATTAACAACGATGTAAACAGATATTGACCAAAGAAGTCAGCCAGACAGATATCCACACTTCAGTTTGATTGGTTGATCATCGATTATCTCCAGTTCTTTAACCCAATGAATGTTCCAATTCCTTTTCTTAAGGTTATTAACAGGACAACCAGACCTTGATAATACTAACTATCAAACAATCAGAAAACTATCGAGATTTAATTCAATAGCATCAGTAAGTTCAGGAATTTTAGCAGATACATGCAACATAAAACAACTAGTTTTACTTAGCAAGCAAATCAATTCTCTTCTACAATAAACTATCACAACTAGTTCTAGAATATCGTAGTTGCTACTCTGAATCAGATATTTCAACTAGAAATAATCCAACTCTAGCATAAGAGTAATACTAATGGCCAATTAGCAAAACTCAAAGGGATTAGGTTTAAGAGAATCAATAACATTCAAAGAACTAGAACAAGAGTTATAATCTTACAACCAAATCAAATGAAGGCTTCAATCGTCTAACCAAGCAAAGGAACTTAGTTCTTCATAGTTTTGCAAAAACTCCAAAAATAATAGAAACGGTCATTCTTCAAAAACAACATAATGAAAACTAGGTTCAGCAAAGTATTTATATCCTAGGCTAAAGATAACATTTTCCATAAAAACGTAATTAAAACAATTAATAAAAATTGATAAAATAACTAAGGAAATCCGAAACAGCAACTCTGCTGATTTTTCTTCAATGGCCGTGATTGCTGCCTTGTTGGTCGCGATCGCGGCTTTGCTTGTCTTTGACTTCAACATTTTCTTCAATGGCCGCGATCCCTACCTTGTTGGCCGCAATCGCGACTTCTTCTTCTGGGCATCTCAGCGAGTTCTTCCTTGGCCGCGCCCGCGGCTTGTTTTTCTCAGCTTCTTGACGCTCCAAACTCACTTAAATCCACCTTTTCATGTACTAATTCTTCCCAACTCCTCAATCATAATTTAGCTCCTAAACTAGTACAAACATCCCTAATAATATACTAACAGTTCCTAGTTACGCACTACAAAGTAGAGTGTATCACCCTACTACCGACCTAACCGACCCATATTTGGACTAGATTTGCACCTCCGCCAAAACTTTTCTGACCCCATATTGTTGATCTAAATCTGACCTAAATAAAAAGTACGTTTTTTTCGCCTGGTAACCTTGAGGTATTGCTTAATTCGCGTGGCACCCCAAACTTTGTCATATTTCACGAGTAACCCCGAGGTTTATATTTTTTTCGCAAAATATCCAAAACGTTTATTCTAACTGACACCGTTAACTTTACTTAAGAAAGAAAAAAGAAAATCCTAGTTCTAAAACAAGTCTCTTTCCTCCCTTCGTTCTTTCCCTTCAACGAGCAAATTTGGCATCTCCGTCTCCACAGCCGCAGCCAATACCACCACCGATGTCCATCCATCTCCACTTTTGTCTCCTCTATCTTCTTCAATGCCACCACCGATGTCCATCCATCTCCACATTTGTCTCCTCTATCTTCTTCAAAACCCCACTCTTCACTTTCCCAATTAAAGCTTCCATTTTTTATTATCCACCTTCTTCTTCCTGTTCCCATGCTTTCTCTCCCTTTAAGTTCCCCATATGCATAGCCACCGTCTATGTCGTTATCTTTGTCTCTCGCTTATCCCCCTTCCTCTTCGTCCCAACCCTAGCCGAGGCGCCTGCCGTCGAGACTGTCTTAGAGGAGACTCAAAAAGACGTTCCTGTCAAGGGAGAAAAGGAAGAAGCCAAGGATGAAGCAGAAGATGAGAGAAATCTACAAGAGAAGTTCTTCTCACACCCTAATGACATCGAAGCTCTCAAATCTCCATTGTAGTTTAAGATAAGGAACCGTAATCTTCAAGAGCTGGTCAAAATTTCTTCCAAGCTAATCAAGCTTGAACCCGATGAGGTAGAATGACGACTCTTGAGGGATCATACTTACTTCTATATGGACAAATTTGTGTCGGGTAAAACGATATGCGAGGAAATTATTGGAAAGGATCCGAATCGAGTTGAAGCTTATCACGGGTTGGTGATGTCTGCTACATAGTTTGATGTTCATGATGGGAAAGAACTGGGCAAAGTAGAGTAGAGGATCCATAAGGCAATTGGGAGGCTTAGGGATAATAAGAAGGCAGATGATTGCTCAAATTCGGGTGATTCAAGGGGAGTATTTGATTGCATTGAATGTTTAACATGATTTGGTGAAACAAGGGGGTTAGGGATTTGAGAAGTACAAGAGGCTTGTGTCCAAAGAGGCCTTTTGCGTATTTTCTCATTAGGAGGAGAGGACAATGGAGGAAGGAGATGCCAGCATGCACTTCTACTTATTTTATTTTAATTTTCTTTTTTTTTTAAAGTGAAGTTAACGGTGTGAGTTAGAACAAACAATATTGGGTAATTCGCAAAAAAATATAAAATCTCGTGGTTACTTGGTGAAATATGACAAAGTTTGGGGTGTCACGCAAATTAAGCAATACCTTAGGGTTACCAGGTGAAAAAACCATAAAAAGTAAATGTGAAGCAGTGGCGGAGCCACATGGGGCTCAGTGGGGGCTACAACCCCCCCCCCCCCTAACCCCCCAACTTGATTTATAAAAAACACTTCCTCGTTTCCTGTTAAATGTCATTTGGGCCATTTGCACAAGAATTAAGAGTGCATTAAATAAATTGATTATCATATTGATAAAAGAGAAAAGGCCAAGACATTAATATAAAAAGAATAGGAAAGAGAAAATTATTATATTAAAGAAAAGTTTTAAGAGCTTGTAATATGATCAAAATACTCATTTCACACTTATCAATTGAAGAGAGATACTCATTCAAGTTCTGTTAGGACTCAGATTTCCTCCCTCTTTCGTCAGACTCATCCAGGAGTGCATCACATGTCCCTCGTTCTCTATCAACATCAATGGCTCACTTGTGGGATTCTTTCAAGGTGAGCATGGACTCCGATAAGGTAATCCCTTATTGATCAGCGCTACTTTATAGGGTTTAACTAGGAGTTGTTATCGGAGTTTTAGGTACCATTTGGATGTGTTTAGAGCGTTATTGTGGAGTATGGAGTTGAGGAGAAGAAGTATGATTATGGTGGTTTAGAGAAGCTGAAATGAAGATTATGAAGATGGAGGAGAAAGCCACTTGAGAAGACCAGAGAAGACGAAGAAAGAAGCAAAGAAAGAGCTACAGTGAGAAATCCACGGTCGCGGAAGCCATTGCCGCGGTCGTGGAACAACACGGAGCGAAGACCTTTACAGGAACTTTTCCGCGGTCGCGGAAATTCCTCCGCGGTCGCGGAAAACTGTATCAGACGCGCGTCGAGAATTTCTTCCGAAGATCTCCTTTTTACTCTTATTTCCTATTTCTTTTCTTTTATTTATTTTATTCTGTTTTATTTCTTTATGGAAAGATTTTATTACCTATCTTTAGTTTTAGGTTTTGCTAGTTTATAACCTAGTTTCCTAGCAGCCTTTTCATTATCGAATTTCTTATTGTTCAATTTTCCGTTAGAGTTTTTGTGTTTCAAGACTATGAAGAACTAAGCAACCTATGATTAGTCCGACGATTGAAGCCTTCATTTGATCTATGGTTGTGAGATTATAATTATATTCATATTCCTTTGATTATATCTTTTCTCTTGAGCTTATTCCTATTGATTCTTGCTGATTTGACTAGATTGATCACCTAGTTGATATTAGTAATTGTCTATTGCTAGGGTTTGGATATTTCGAGTTGAAATCCCTTATCTTGTGTAGCAAACATGATATTCTAGGACTAGTTGGACTAGTTTATTGTGAAGATAATTGATTATGTGTTAAATGCTGTGAGTTGTAGTGTTGTATGTATCCTGGTTAATTCCTATGATTCTTGCTGCTATTGTTCTAAATCTTGATAGTTTCTTGTGCGTTCGATAGTTAGGGTTACCAGGACTAGTTGGACTGATAACTATTTCAGAATAGGGACAGGAATATTCATATGAAGGAATAGAGATAATCTAGGATCAACCAATCAAATGAATGGTGGATATTTGTTTGGCTAAGTACTTTTTCCCAATTGATTACAACCTTTTCTTTACTTTACTTTGATTAATTGCAAACAAACCAACAAAACCCTCTTTGTTACTTTGGCATACATTTGTGCACTTAGAAAGATTACCTCCTCCCTGTGGGATTCGACCCTTGCTTGCCTACTATACTTTGTTAGGTTTTTAAGGATTATTTTGTTTAGGTGCTTGCGACAACGCCTATCAAATTGGCGCCGTTGCCGGGGAGGCAAGTTTTGATTTTTCTTTGTGTGTATTTGTGTGTCAACTTTTGTGTGGACCTATCTTATGGTCCACACCCGTGCTACTGACTCTCCGCTTCTAGCTTGTGATACAGAAATTGAGAGAACCCTCTCTAGGAACCGCAGGACAAACAAAGCTTTGTGTTTTGATAACCCGTGCTTTGAGATGGCTGACGAAGCACCGACGTTGAGGCAGTTGACTGCCCCGAATCTGCAACAGCAACCGCTGGCTGTGCAATTCCCTGAGCTGGCGGATGGCGTAAACTTTGAGATGAAATCTGGGCTGGTTCACTTATTACCCCACTTCAATGGGATGAGTGAATAAGACCCCAACAAACATCTATCTGAGTTCCATGCCGTCTGTACCAGCATGAAGCCAAGAGGCGTTACTGAGGACCAAATCAAGCTGAGGGCCTTTCCTTTCTCTCTGAAGGATGCGGCCAATGATTGGTTCTACTATTTGGCCCCAGGGAGCATCGATACACGGGCCAAAATGAAGAAAGCCTTCCTGGAGAAGTACTTCCCTACGACTAAGCTCAACAGTCTGAAGAGGAACATCAGCAACATTGAACAGCAGGCTGCTGAGACGTTGTATGAGTACTACGAAAGATTCAAGAGGTTGATCACTAGCTGCCCCTACCATGGGTATTTAGACCAAGACCTCATACTTTAATTGTACGGAGGCCTTCTTGACGACGAGCGTCGAATGATGAATGCAGCCTGTGGAGGAAATATTTTGAACAAGACGCCTGCTGCAGCCTTTGAGGTATTCTTTGATCTATCTGAGGGCTCAAGACAGTTCAGTAAGAGGGCGAGCGCCCAATCAGTCAAGGCTGCAGACTCTCAGCCAAATTCTTCACTACTTTCTGACATGGCTGAGATGAAGAAAATGATGAGGAGATACATGATGAGGGTGGCCAGCAGCAAGTCAAATCTTGTGGGATATGCTATGACACGATGCATCCTACTGATGCATGTCCCATGTTGCAGGAACCCACTGCTGAGGTGAACGCTATTGGAGGTTATGGCCCTTCAAGGCTAAGATATGACCCGTACTCCAACACGTACAATCCAGGGTGGAGAGATCACCCCAATTTGAGATACGGGAATCAGTAGAACCCTTCTCAAGGCCAAGAAAATCAAGAGTTTCAACAGAGACCACCACAGTTCTTACCGCGTCCACAACAATATCAGCAGCCTGGGGTCAACAACACCAATTTAGAGCTCCTTATGACCAAAGACCTCAAGGCCAAAGCTCAAGTTCATCTATGTCCAGTGATGACGTGATCAAATCTCTCACCCAGAGCGTATCGACGTTGGCAAGCACTATGACCCAACAAAATAAAGAGATGATCCAGCAGCATATGACTCTTGCTCAGGGTGTTACGACGTTGGCCAACACTATGGTCCAACAAAATCAAGAGATGCGGTCTAGCATTCAGAACTTGGAGAAGCAAGTGGGGCAAATCTCCATCGCATTGAGCAGACTGGAGGCCCGGGATTCGGGGAAGCTACCATCTCAAACGGTAGTAAACCCGAGGGAGAACGTGTGTGCCATGACGCTGAGAAGCGGAACACAAGTGGATGAAGTTCGTGGCCAACAGAAAGATTTCCGCGGAGAGGAAGGTCGCGATCGCGGAATTATTCCTGGAGACGAGACAAAAATCGACAATGTTCCGCGACCGCGGACAGATTTCCGCGATTGCGGAAAAGTCTCTGGGGAAGACGAAATACTCGATGAAGATCCGCGACCGCGGACAGAATTCCGCGATCGCGGAAAATCCCCTGGAGTCCCAGACGCTTTCGAAGCTGCCCACGATGATTACGTTCGGCCAAACTTCCCTTCACTCAGTTCGTTAAAGGCGCCCGCTCCCTTTCCTGAGGCTCTGAAGGACACGAGAAGGCTGGAGAATGACAAGGATTTATTCGAGACCTTCAGTAATTGCGAGGTAAATATTTCTTTGATCAAGCTTGTTAAAAGCATCCCTCGCTATGCCAAATTCTTGAAGGAGTTGTGCAAAATAAAGAGGAAGAAAGCGGTGAAGGAGAAAAAGAAGGTCAAAGTCAGTGAGAATGTATCCGCTATGCTGCAAAAGCGGTTGCCAAAGAAATGCAGTGATCCGGGCATATTCACTATTCCCTGCAAGATAGGTGGCACCATGTTTGCAAAAGCCATGCTAGATTTGGATGCCTCTATCTATGTTTTGCCTCTTTCACTTTATGAGTCTTTAGAGATCGGGCCACTAGAGAAGACGGGGATTGTGATCCAGCTGGCGGACAATTCTTATGTGTATCCCAAGGGGGTGGTGTAGGATGTTATAGTTGAAGTTGATAAATTACTTTTCCCTACGGACTTCTTTGTGATGGATACGGGGCAAGACAAAAATGCAGCCCCTGTGATGCTGGAAAGGCCGTTCATGAACACGGCGAGCTCAAAGATTGATGTGAGCAGCGGTTCGCTCACAATGGAGTTTGACGGGGTGAGGGTCGGTTTCAACATAGATGATGCAAAGAGACACCCTCCTGATATTGACCCCCAAGTGTTCGGTTGATGTGAGCAACCCAAGTTGAGTGGGAGAGCACCAAGTCGAGCCACGACAATAACTAAAGCGCTGCTCGGGAGGCAACCCGAGGTATGTATTTATTTTCATGTCTTTTCGTTTTCATGTTTTTATTGTTATTGTTTTGTTTTGTTTTGTTTTGTTTTTAGACTAACCTGCAGGTAGGAGACCCGAGCCAAATTGAAGACGGTGTTTTCGCACCAAAAACTTTTTCGCGACCGCGGAAAAACCACTGTAAGTCCCCTTATCTAAAAAAAATATTTTTTACCGAAGGCCAGTTGTCCGACATTCACTTTGAGACCGGTGTGCATCATGCTGCCAAGGAGGAGACATTCGCCCCACATTTTTATTTGGCACCGATGATGGCCCAACATTCGACAATTGACGAGGAGGAACACCAGAGCCCACAACACGATTACATCTGGGCTCCCTTTCTGTTTTCATTGAAGGTCGTGCAACCCCGATTCTTTGATGTACCACTACACCTTACAGTGGATTTATTTGGTTGCACGGTAGAGGTTGAGTGTGAAGACCTCCGCAACACCAACGACATGTGTTTTCAATGCTTTACCACCAGCAACAACTTCCAAGTTCAGGCTTCCTCGACGACGGTTGTGAGTACTTTTCTGCTCTTCCCTGTGCTTCATCTTTTTTTGTCTTTCATTACATTGATGACAATGCAATGTTTAAGCATGGGGGAGTGTTCTATACTTGCTAGTAGTCTGAGGAAGAAAAGAAAAAAAATAATGAAAAAGAAAAAGTCAAAATCTGGAGAAAAAGACAAAAATAAACCCTGGGATAAGTCGAAAACCCGAGAGGGCGGCTTAGGTAATAAGCAGGTGGCTTAGACCAGCATTAGGCTGGGGTAATAAGAGGTCAAGAGTGATGTGAGTATATGTGATCCCATCTATTGAAAAATGAAATGAGTGGCTTGGTGAAAACCCGAAAGGGCGCCTTGACAAAATGAGTGAAAAGAAGAAGAGTGATTATTAGGATTCCTCATTTTTCCTGGCGTGGTGACATAAGAAGAGGTGATATAAGGAGGATCCGGGTAGGTCACTTGGGAGGTATAAGAAGATAGATGGAGGCTAGGATTAGATTTTTTTATTCACTCTATGGTGTTCGGGATAACCTTGGGGGAAGTACTCTGCTTTCCTTTAAGCTTGTATGTTGTGTTGTGTTGTGTTGATATGTTGGTGCCTTGGAGTTACATGTTTAGGTGCAGTTCTTAGTGGAGAGAGTTTTGATGTGCTTCCTGAGACCTTGGGTATTTCATTTGAGGAGTAGGTTTCTATTAGCTTACTCGAGGACGAGCAAGGTTTAAGCATGGGGGAATTTTATCAGCGCTACTTTGTAGGATTTAACTAGGAGTTGTTACCGGTGTTTTAGGTACCATTTGGATGTGTTTAGAGCGTTATTATGGAGTATGGAGTTGAGGAGAAGAAGTATGATTATGGTGGTTTGGAGAAGCTTAAATGAAGATTATGAAGATGGAGGAGAAATCCACTTGAGAAGACGAAGAAAGAAGCGAAGAAAAAGCTATAACGAGAAATCTACGATCGCAGAAGCCATTGCCGCGGTCGCAGAACAACACGGAGCGAAGACCTTTATAAGAACTTTTCCGCGGTCGCGAAAAACTGCATCAGACGCGCGCCGAGAATTTCTTCCGAAGATCTGCTTTTTACTTTTATTTCTTATTTCTTTTCTTTTATTTATTTTATTCCGTTTTATTTCTTTATGGAAAGATTTTATTTCCTATCTTTAGTTTTAAGTTTTGCTAGTTTATAACCTAGTTTTCTAGCAGCCTTTTCATTATCGAATTTCTTATCGTTCAATTTTCCCTTAGAGTTTTTGTGTTTCAAGACTATGAAGAACTAAGCAACCTTTGCTTAGTCCGACGATTGAAGCCTTCATTTGATCTATGGTTGTGAGATTATAATTCTATTCCTATTCCTTTGATTATATATTTTCTCTTGAGCTTATTCCTATTGATTCTTGCTGATTTGACTGGATTGATCACCTAGTTGATATTAGTAATTGTCTATTGCTAGGGTTTGGATATTTCGAGTTGAAATCCCTTATCTTGTGTAGCAAACATGATATTCTAGGACTAGTTGGACTAGTTTATTGTGAAGATAATTGATTATGTGTTAAATGCTGTGAGTTGTAGTGTTGTATGTATCCTGGTTAATTCCTATGATTCTTGCTGCTATTGTTCTAAATCTTGATAGTTTCTTGTGCGTTCGATAGTTAGGGTTACCAGGACTAGTTGGACTAATAACTATTTCAGAATAGGGACAGGAATATTCATATGAAGGAATATAGATAATCTAGGATCAACCAATCAAATGAATGGTGGATATTTGTTTGGCTAAGTACTTTTTCCCAATTGATTACAGCCTTTTCTTTACTTTACTTTGATTAATTGCAAACAAACCAACAAAACCCCCTTTGTTACTTTGGCATACATTTGTGCACTTAGAAAGATTACCTCCTCCCTGTGGGATTCGACCCTTGCTTGTCTACTATACTTTGTTAGGTTCTTAAGGATTATTTTGTTTAGGTGCTTGCGACAACGCATATCACTTATCGACGTATCTCTTTGCTTTTGCCATGGACTTCCTCAACAAAAAGCTTGAATATATGGCTCTCTCTACTCAGTTCATATTCCATCCTAGTTGCGAGGCTACAAGGTTAGTTCACCTCGCATTCGCAGATAATATTTTCTTCTTTTCTAGAGGTGATCCTGTAGTCGTATATGTTTCTATTCTCCATACTATCGTCCATGAGTTCCTTAATAGCTCGGGGTTGGAATGTAATCACTCGAAATCTGTATTATTTGCTATTGGGATAAGTGCTAATACGTCGGATCATCTACTCTCAATCATTGGTCTCTCCAAAGGCTCTCTTCCAGTCACATATCTTGGGCTGCCCCTTTACTCCAGAAAACTCACAGCAGCTGAATACTCGCCCCTAACAGATAAAATCCATTCTCGTATTCAGTCTTGGGCTGCTAGATCGTTGTCTTACCCTGGCAGATTACAGTTAATCAAATTTGTCTTGTTTGGAGTGTGCAATTTTTGGGTTAAGGCCTTTATTCTCCCTAATAAATGTCTTAAGGAAATCCATAGCATACTCAGAAGTTACCTGTGGAGCGAGAAAGACGGTTCTCGTAGAAGCCTCGTAGCATGGAGTGATGTCACCAAGCCTCATGAAGAGAGTGGTTTGGGCATCAAGGAAATACTCTCATGGAATAGAGCCAGTATTGCACAACATATCCATGACATTGATAAGCAATCTCAGAATATCTAGGCCACTTGGATTAGGAAGACTCACCTCTCTAACCATGGCATTTGGGACATCTCTAAGAGAGATGGGGATAGCTGGATGTGGAAATCTCTTTTTTCCATCCGTGATCTGATTCTACACTCCAAGTGTCAAATAAGCTCTCTTGAACACCTTACCTGGAATTCTACAAGCAGAAAACAAGTTTCGCTCAATCTCTACAACTTGTGATGACCATCTAGCCCCATATGCCAATGGAAGACTTCTCTATAGGGCAGCTCAAAAACAGAGCCCCTATCACTGCTAGAGTCTTTGACATGAGGATCTCCGACACTCCTATTTGCCCTCTATGCTCTTCTGAGGTGGAAGACGCTGAACACGGATGGTTTACATGTCAATACTCCCGATATGTTCTTAGCATCATTATACACTGGGTTGACTTCCCCACTCATACATTCTCGCTTGATCTTTGGCTACAAAGTTTTGACAGTAGCACGTCCCGTAGTTCTGTCTTCTTCAAAGTTCGGAATGCAGCTTTCACAGGAGCTATTTACTATATCTGGCGTGCGAGGAATCTGAAACTGTTTGATAATGTTGTCGTCACAGTAGAGGAGTGTGCCAACCAAGCCATCTCATCTGTTTGTATTCACCTCAGGAAAAGGTTAAGAAAAAATATTTTTAGCGGTAGCCAACCCTGGCTACTTAAACTTAATTGGCATTTGTTAGTTGATCGTCTACTCACTTTTGTTTGATTTGCCTTTTGGGTTTATCTTTGAGTTTCATTTATGAATGGGTTCCACTGAGTGCACATAGCTCTCCCAGCTGGGTTTGTCCAGTCTCGAAAGTTTAGATTGGTTGGTATATTAGTTGATCTTCAGTTCTTTTAAAGCTTTTATAAATCACCACATCGGGGTTTTTAATTCCCCTTGTAAATATATTTTACCATTTCCAAAAAAAGAAATAGTTAAACTAGTGCATAGTTTCTAGAAATAACTTAATTGTACTTCAATGATAGTATCAAATGACAAATTATTTAGAACATCAACATTTGGCTCAAACGACAAATGATATGAAACAAATGGAGTATTTTTTTGGTTTTTTCAATTTTTTATTTTTCTGAAAAATTATTATGTATTTTTAATTTTTTTTGACAAGTGTATGTCTATTCTAAATTGTTTTTTGAAAGCTCATTGGTATTTTTTCCAAAAAAAATGATTTTACTTGAGAAAGAATTGTGACTATTTTTTTTATATATCTTCCTCTAAAGTTAACTTTGTTTTTACATGTTGTGTTGAAAGAGTTTTTTTGGCTATGAAATTTGTCAAAAGTTGAGTACGCAATTGACTTCGGGATGAGATTTGATGAATGATTGTATCATTTGTATGATTGTTTATATTGAAAAAAAGTAGTGAGATCTATTGAGATTGAATATATTATGGTAAAATTTCATAACATGACACGTCGAAAGATGTTATTATAATAAAAATCTTATTCGATTTTTAATGTTTTTTAAGTTAAATTGATTATAATAATTTTATTTTAGCCCTACCGGGCCAAAATCCTGCATCCACCCTTGATGTAAGGTATTAGTAAAATAATATGTAAAATATATATAATACATGAGATATAGATACTTTTAATATATTTAAATATCCTAAAATGTAACCTTATATATTATACTTCATAAAATTTTAAATCTATAATTTATAAGTTAATATAATATAAATAAAAAATATGATTTTGGTGTGTTAATTTCAATTATATCAATATTATTTTTATTCTCTGAATAATTTTAGTTTATTTTAATATATTTATATTTTTTAATTATTTACTAATATTTTAATATTGAATGAAAGATTTTAAAAAGTGACTTTGTTGGCTTAACCCGAATCGACAACTGACCTATAATGACCCAATTTGACTTGACTTATAACCTAATGTGATTACTCATATTCAACTCAGACCTCACCTGATTAATCCTAACCCGATTGACATGTCTAATCAGAATTGATTCTTATACTATTAAATTTGGATTGAGATTATAAATCAAAAGCATTGTGAGTCCGAATTAATTAGGAGGGAATGTAAGAAGGCATTTAATTGCAGTTTAACAGAAGATTTTTTATAATTCAGTGCTCAATACTCGTGCAGTACAAATGCTAGCTACTAGACTTGTCTTCTTTACAGATTAATGTATAATCGACACATTCCAGTTTCTATGTCCCCTATCAAACAACATCTTATTACTCTATTTGTTACGATTTAATTATCATTTTAGTAATTTACACATATATTAAGAAAATCTTATTTTTCATATTTAATTGTATTGAAAATTGGAGAACGCATTTTAAAATATATCAGAGAAGAAAAAGAGTAAAATGAATCAATATATATAAGGGACAAATATGATAAATTTAGTCGAAATTATTGAAATGGACAAATAAATTTAAACAAGATTTTGAATATGAAATGATAATTAAAAATTAACGGAAGGTGTAGTAAATAGACCAAAGAAAGTCACCTTAATAATAGTCAAGGTTCCCTAGCTAAATCTCTCTCGAGTAATTAACAGCTAACGGGCTTGACGAAAAAAAGTAAATAAAAGCTTATTATGTACTTTTAGACTGAGGTTTAAGTGTATATAGGGTGAATAGTAAACATAAATAGTGACCCTTGAAAGTTGAAACTATGAAAATAATAGGTAAGATTAAAAGGTACGAAGTGATAAAATCATAAATATGATGTATTTTTTGCATTGCATGCAGAAATATTATAAATTTATGTTTGAAGTCCTAAGGACTAATAGTGTATACTTCATACCAAATATGCACTATATAACATTTTAAAACATACACTTATATATATTTAATGCTCACAGTAGTAGTGCTTAGTATGTATATGTGCATGTTTATTAAAAGTTCACATTTTATAGATGTGCATGTTTAGCTAGGTTGCCAAAGTGTATGTTTATAAAAATGTATGTGTACATATTTAGCATGTATATGCATATATATATATATATTAAAAGTGCATGTTTATTAAAAGTGTGCATTTTAATCAAAAGGCATGTTTAATATGTTAAAGTGTATACTTAGTATGTAAATGTACATGTTTAACATGTGTATACTTAGCAAAAGTGTATGTATATTATAGTAAAGTTCATATTTAATTTTAGTACGATTTAATATATTAAGATTAATATGTGACATGTGAACAAAATATTCACACTATTAACATATCTTTTTTATATAAGGTAAGAATTCGAGTAACCGACAACAACGTCGGAAAGCTCGAGAGGCCGATAAATCGGCAACCAGAAAACCGGTTAGCAAAGAACAATAAAGAAAATAAAGGAAAATACAAGGGAGCCAAAAGAACTAGCGAGAGAGATGAGTCAAACACAATTACCAAACAATGCCACCAGAAGATGGGTCAAATAAAATGAATCATGAGCAAGTGCTGAATGAACCACTATGACGTTGTCCTCACCTAAATGAGGGATCTTCAAGAGTCTCGACCATCCTGACGTTGCCTACAATGGATCTTTAGGAGCTTCAAACACATCCACGACCACAACCGGAACAACTCGGACTCCATCTAGATCAACTCAACAAAAGCAAAGAAATACTAACACCCAAGTACTCAAGCGACTTTGGTTCCGACGTCGAAGAGGAATATCAGATTAGTCTTGAGAAAGCGGGGCTCGATGCGGAGCAGGGGCTCGGTGTGGAGCAGGGCTTGGTCGGAGCAAGGGCTCGGTGCGAAGCGGGGCCTGGTCGGAGCGGGGAACCAATCATTAAACAAGTGGCCGCAAAAAGAAGAATCAAAAGAAAAGAGAAACACGGCGGATGAACAACCAGAAAAGACCCTCTACGCCAATGTAAAAGCAAAGTCAAGATTTTTAATTCAAACCTTCATTTTTTTTTTAATCCTCCTCTTCTCTCTCCAATTACTTTGTACAGAAGATTTTTCTCCAACTAGCAACACCAATTAACCAAACACAAAACCCCTAAAACCCAAAAAACACCAAGAAAGAACGCATTGGTGCGTACTTGAGGGAGCGGGGGCTCGGAGTGGAGCGGGGCTCGGTGCAGAGCGGGGGCTCAGTGCGATGCATGTCTCGGTCGGAGCGGGGGCTCTGTGTGAAGCGGGTGGGAATGGTTCGTCAAAGGACCGCGAGTCTAGACACGAACCATGGCAGGGTCTGGGCTTGGTGCATTGGTTCTTTCGTCAAAGGGGAGGGGAAATGAGGGCGGCAGCGGGGGGTTAGGGTTGGTCATGGTTGGGAGAGTTTTTTTAGAGGCCCACTATTAACATATCTAATGTACTCTTTGTTTATTTCCTTTTTCATGTCAATTTGACTAAGTGTTCGTTTGGTTGAATAGGGAAAGTGTAATTCCTAGGAAATTATTTCATGGAAATTGATAAATTATGTTTGGTTAAAATCTAAATCATGGGAAATATGAGGGGAGAAAATCTTACCCACTCCTTCCTAAGTAATTGTACTTTCTATGTCTTTTGTAGGAATTAAAAACCTCATGAATTCAAATATTTGCATATTCAAAAATAAAAACTCAACCAAACACATATATTTGATATTACTTTTCAAGATATTTAAAATCATAAGAATTTACTTTCCAACCAAACGAGCACTAAATATCAAATTTTTGATCCCTTAATTTACCACATATACATTATATTTGAATATTTTCTTTATAAAAAAAAGTCCATACACGCTAAAATCCTTTTAATTTATTCACAAATTTCAACTCTTTGAACAAGTCGGCTTAAGTGATAAATGGCAAACAAAACATATGAAAATTCCTACCATCATATGGAAATGGGAATTACCTTTATCTGTAAACAGATAACGACAGTTGTAATTAATTGGCTCTTAAATTTTCACAATTTACCAGGCTTTAACTGAATTTATTAGAATATAAATTCTATCATCCGTTAAAATTGGATGAATATCAAAGTGTAATATATAAAATTGACGATTTATTTATTTTATTATCAATTATTTTTGAGATAAAATTCTATTAAATTTATGTATTGAATTTATATGTTAATAGAAATTATATGTGTTTATGGGTACACAACCCGAATATATCCGGCCACCTAATTTTATAAAATTGATGGTAAGACATGTTAAAAGCTTTTACAGGAACTTTTGCAATCAATTAAATTGCTGATTTTCGGTATGGTTATTTTTTTTAATATAAGACAAATATTAGAGTCCGTCAAAAAATATGGTTAATTTTTGTTCGCTTACAATCCCTTTCTTCTATCTTTATACAAAGGTTTTTCAGAAGATTATTTAGCCGGATGATTTAATTTAACCTTATATTACACGTAGCTTATTTTTTGTTGAAAGACAAAAACTAAAATAAAGTTAGTGATAATAATTTCGTTCTTGACCAACTATTTATATAAGTATATAATAATTTCGTTCTTGACCAAAATTTTATCGTGCATATAGAAGGTACGTTATAGGCTGAGACTATATACACGACAAACTTGTACGCCAAAATGTGGCGTACAAGTTTTTCGCCTGTACGCCAACATTTGACGTACAAATTTGAGTTGTTTTTGCCTATACGTCAGACTTTGACGTACAGACGTCGTGCGTATGTCAAAATTTCATCGTGTATATAACATGCACGTTATATATTTTGATCACAAGTTTGAAGATTCACAACCTGTTTCAACTGCAAGTCTTCCTATTCCTGGCCACTAGCCAGCTTATAATAGTATGTAGATTGTACTTCTAAACCTCTATGCTTACTGTATATTGTTGCATACCAACATTGATACTACAATTTACTAGACATCTTGTCACATAGTAGATAACATCAAATATATATAGTGTACCAATGTTTATATATATCAAGAGACAGGTGTAAATATTAACTGACAATTAATACTGAAATATAGCTATAAAGTTGTGTCTTCCCTCCTAAATTTGCCTTCCCAAAAACACTCAATTATATAGAGGAGGAAGGACTCATCTTAATTATTGGGACCCCAAAAGTGAAATGTAGTCTAAAAGGTATTATCCCTTCATCATCCTCTCTCTCTCTCTCAACCAAATAAGCCCTAAAGTTGTTCAAATATACAGTTACAACACACCTAAGATTAGAAATGGATCCGTATAAAAAGCTGGCTGCACCTACATAGTACACTGTAGCAGCATACAAAAAGCTAGATAGGATCATATCTTCATTAAAAGGTGAGAATCCTTATGAAACTCCATCTCACAAAACATCATTTTGCACCTTTCATTCATTCATTTCATAGAAAAAGGAAAAAATGAAGAGACTATAACTAGATAAAATGAACATAAAGAAAATTCCTTTATTTATATATGACTGAAAATCTCCCACTCTCTCTAGCTACACTGTGACAGAGAGGGGGCTAATAATGATTTCATTTGATGACTTTTGATCCAAGCAATTTCCCACAAAACTCTCACCTTTCTGTAGCTTCTGTTGTCTCCTTTCCCTTTTCTGATCACAAACTCCTTTTGATTTCTCTCTGTCAACTTCAATCCTTCTCTCCAGATTTCTCTGAATCTCCTCCGCCATGTGCATCACCTACACTTACACTACTACACACATCTCCTTCTTCTTCCTCTTCAACTCCAATTCTCCTCCTATTTAACCCAATCAAACCCCAACCCACTTTTCAAAACCCAAAACACAATAAAACCCACCTTTTACTTTCTTGTTTGCTTTGCTTGTTTTCTTCCCAATGGAACCCCAACAACAACACCAATTAGCAAGTGATCATCACCATCAGAACGGCGGCAGTAGTGGCAAAGCAGCAGCTCAAAGCAGCTACCTTTGCAGGCAGAGCAGCACAAGGTGGACTCCCACAACTGACCAGATCAAGATCCTCAAAGACCTCTACTACAAAGAGGGAGTTAGGTCTCCAAATGCTGACCAGATTCAGAAAATCTCAGCCCAGCTCAGGCAGTTTGGGAAGATTGAAGGCAAGAATGTGTTCTACTGGTTCCAGAATCACAAGGCAAGGGAGAGGCAGAAGAAGAGGTTCACCACCACCGCTGAACAACAACACCATTTGCAAAGGCCTTCTTCTAACATCATTTACCCTAATTTCACCCCTGCAGGTACATATTTTACTCATTTAATTAACAACTTTCTTGAAATTGATTCTGTTTTAATTATAATATGTATGGAAAATATATGCAGGGATTTCTTGTCCTTCTTCAGCAGCAGCTGGGATGGTTTCTGTTTGTGGATATGGGCACATGAGCATGGAAAGTAATTACGTTAAAGTAAGTACTACTAATTAAAAAATTAGTACAAAAAAGGACTGCATATAATCACTGAAAAACATGTTTATTTGTCTTGCAACTTTTGTGTAGGTATGTTGGTGGGGTTTTATAACAGCAATTAACTAACTGCAGCTATTAATTAATTAATTAATGATCCAGAAGTGGGTTTTCTTTGTGGCTACCTTTTTATAGTTAACTTAGAATCCAATTAATTAGAAGTGGGTTGTACTTATATGGCCAAATTGTTTCCTAGTAACTGAACAAAAGAAACATATATAAACTAAGTTTTCTACATGAGTTAAAAATAGAAGCTCATGTAAACCCTAGCAACTCCCTTTACAATTAGTAATTACAGTAGATATAATAGTTATGCAACACTGAATTAATTAGTGCCTGTACTTGTAAGATCTAACCCATATCTTGAACTGAAAAATCAATTCAGGAATGCGGAATTTCGGGGTGTGGAAATGGAGGGATGTATTCATATCCAAGCCAAAGCTTCCAATGGAGTAATGGAGTCATGAACCCTTACAATCCTCAGCCCTACACATTGATGGAAAGATCAGCTGATCATGAAGCCCAATTCTTAGACTATGATCAAGAGAAGTCCCCAGAGTTGGAGACTCTTCCTCTGTTCCCAATCCATGCTGAAGATTCCTCTGTTGGCAGCAGCTTCTTTGGTGATAATATGATGACAACTGAATCTGACAACAACAACAACAACAACAATTACAGTAGCTGCCACTGGCTCAATCAACAGACTTCACTTGAGCTTAGCCTCAATCTCAACTCCTATGGTGATCACCAATGGCCAAACTACTAGACTAGACCCATGTGTTCATGGGAATGTTGCATCAATAAGAAGAAAGGGGGAATTCAGTTGATTGAAAAGATAGTATCTTTTCAACACATTTTCCCTTGTAATGTGCTACTAATGTTTAATTAGGTTAACTACCTTTATATTATATAGTTAATGTTAGTTTGCTCCATGCCAAAAACTTATTTTGTCCATATTATTAATGCTTAATTAACTACCCATATAGTATATATTAGGTAATCATGCATCTGTTATGAAATTAAGCAATTCAGCACTGTTCCCCAGGTGGGTTTATGAGCTATGAGTTTTGGGGGGTGCAAAACAGTGTTATTCTGTTGCCAGAAGTACTGGTGTTGCAATTGAGTTTCAGAAAATGTCTTTTTCAAGCAATTAATGTTGGTGGGTGTGTAGTGAAGCAAACTGGGTTTTATTTGTTGATCGGAGGAAGTAGAGAGAAAGGGAGTCCACAACTGCCAACTCCTCATTCAATGGTTGCTGGGCTTGCTTTTACTTAGTTACAGTTACAGGTATCAATTCAAGAATGTTTCATCTATCACTTTTACCCCTTTTTACACTTCACCCTAGAGGCTAGAGAGTCATCTCCCCAAGAAAGATTCATGCACACATGACACAACACAAAACTTGATCACAATTTTTACCCTTGATAAAGGATGTGGACTACAAAAGGGCTAACATTTGAAATAATAGCTTAGTGTTGGAATATAGTATCCCATAGGACATAAATTGTCTAGTATATAAATTTAATGGATTACTCTTCCTATTGTCAATTGATTTTAGGATGGAATTCTACTGGACTTATGTACTGGGCCTATCTGCGCATATGCGCTCGTGTCCACACGACTCCTAGTCTATGGGCCCACGGACTTTCACACTTACCATCATAGAATAATCTAGGGTTAATTGACCAAAAAAAAAATCTATGGTTAATTGCGCTAAATCTTCTAACCCCCAGAATAGTTGTGGACTCTACCCTAAAGTAGAGATGTTCACGGTTTCATAAATAAATCATGAACTGGAACTAGACTTAATCTTTGCAATTAAAGTAGAGATTAGTTGCAGACTTGATCTTGGCCGGTTCCGGTTCGGTTTTGACCGGATTTCGGTTTCGGGAAAAAAATATAAATAAAGTCGAACATAAAAAATTTAGAAAAAAATAAGATAACATAAAAAATGTAAATATTAACATTAATCAATTAATATTTGCATTTTTATTATACAATAATTTTTTAAGATAAAAAATATAATAAAATGGATTTATCTTAATGAAAAATAGTTAATAAAAAGTTTATAAGAAAAAATTGAAAAAATAAAGGGCTTGAACTTAATTTTAAGTTGCCTACCTTTTATTTTGATATATCACAACTAAAAATAGGCTATATCCATAAAATGGGTATATAAAAAATAAAGGGTTCTACCGGTTCGAAACCGCCGGTTTCGGACGGTTTGGTTCCGATTTCGGGAGGTTTTGGCCGGTTCCGGAACCGTCTGTCCAATGGTGCAACCGAACCGTTGAACACCTTTACCCTAAAGCATCTGAATTTCACCAAATAATCAAATCTTTGGGTAAGTTATGAATAGTACCATGAACTATGTTTAGTAAGATTTTATATAATTTGTAAACATGTTTTATGTGTATGATGTTGTTAGAATATAACATTTTATATCATAAAGTTGAGAATAAAAGGCTTAGTATATAAGTTAGTGAGTTACTCCTCCTATTACCAATTGATTTTAGGATGATGTCATAATGAACTCATGTATTGGGTCTATATGCGCATATGCATTCACAGTCTATCGGTCTACGGACTTTCACATGATATCAGAGATGGTTCGATTATGAGTTCCTTTTTTGGGTTAATAGGGTTTGCCTATGAAAAGATCGAGAATGCTCACGCAGACTCGTTTATCCAAGTGTCAACTAGACACATTGTCCAGTCATTACACTTGTAAATACATATTAGAATATAACTTTCCACATTGAAAAAGTTGAAAATAAAAAACCTAATATATATTAGTGAATTACTTATTTTATTATAAATTAATTTTAGAACAAAACTTCACTAAACTTATAAACTAAACCTATCTACCCATATACACTAGTACATTCCGCCACAAGTCTATCCACCCACGAAATTCTTAATACACTATATATTTTAAGCGAGTAGTTTAAGTTGTCTTATTTGTCTTTCATTCTTTGTTCTCTCCGGTCTTTGATGTCTGAACCCACATCGTAAATTCCGCAAATAATTTGGTTGTCCTTTCATCTCATCATGACCACTGAGGCTACATGCAATCTTTTTATCCCCCAGGCCAACTTTAATTTAGAGATATAATTTGGCTGTCCCTTCAATATTATACGGAGTATTTTATGTGTCATATATATAGAATTTTATTAGGAGCTTCCATACAGCACATATACCCTAAATATGGGTAATCATTTAAAATATATTTTATAGAAAATAAATTAGAATGATGTTTAACTATTTGAAATACTAACAAAATGGACAATCTTCTCCATACAGTAAGTTAATGAAACTTTAAAATAATAGTACTAACAAAATGGACAATCTTCTCCAAGATTTATGATTACATTCTTTATTGGGTTTAATTAATTATTTTGATTTTGGAATGAATGGTATTTCATTCATTGGTAAAAAAAAGAAGCTTGTACACGAATTGTATGAAAGTGTAGGTATTAAGCTGGTTTCACACGTTCTTGAGCTCAAGCATTGGTCCCTAGCTCCATTTTGTTCTCATTCAATTTTTCACAAAGTAAGGACAAATCGCTTACTAAAGATTATTCAGTTATATATGAGTTTATTTATCATTTATGAGAGAACTCAATCCAAGATGTATACTATTTGATGCATATCAACATTACACTTTCTTATCAGGGCATTAATATTACAACTTATAGATGTATTTTGAGATCCGATTTGAGTCATTTATCACCATGTCTGCATCATATGGATCATGCCCATTTGATCGGCATACTTTATCAGATTTTCCACAACTGAATAACAACTTGCAACAAACTCATTACTCAACCTTAGACAGTTCCCATATAATTTTCCAAGCTACCATGTTCATTAAATTCATGAGATTTTAGTCGTCTTTCACTTTCATGTACCTCAAACCATACATAGCAATTCAAAGAACACTAGAAAGATGACTATATCATATCCTATATCTTCTATGTGAATGGACTAAACAACATTCTTTCAAAACCCTTCATTGCCATGAGTTAACCTTAGCTAATAATTATTGTACAACTTAGGGTTGGTCACGGTCGGTTAACTGATATTTCAGTTAATAGTTTTTCAATTGAGGAATCCGCATTGTCAGACCCATTAGTGATGTTAATTAGTAGAGTGTGGATCTGGTGAAAATGGATGTTTAGGTGCGAATGTGTGAATACGCAAATATAGGCAATAATTCATGCATATAAAGAAAAATGTAGGATTTTTTTTTGAATGTGCATGATTTCTCACTTACACATAGTCACACACATATAATAACAAATATAAGCACGTGCATGCATAAACTTGTACAAATTTTAAAAGTGTCTCTACATGCATGAACTTTCACCTACCAAAGTCATGCACATACAGACATAAATCTATATACATCCATAATTTGCACATTCGTACGTGAACCTTTTCCTAATTAGTAAGGGATTGAATCTTTGTTTTGTTTCTTTCGTCTATAGGAGGCACAAAAACCATTACAACGAGATATAAAGAATCAAACTCAATCATAGTCTCGGTGTCACGGGATGTCGAGCATGCTCGTGTGAGGATTGACTGTATACCCTGGTTTTACCGAGAACATTTTTTTGTAAATTCATCTTAACTCAATGAAAAATTACCATTTCCAAATAATAAAAAAATTACACGGGTGAAAAATAAGAGGGGGAAAATTTAGCAGTAGATCCGAAGAAGATCGTAGAAGCTTTATGCGAGTGGTAGTACGTAACGTGCCAAAAGCAGCAAAGAGGGTGTGGGCGTGACATGCATCTCACTGCAGATTTTGAGGCTTTTCTCATGAAACTCATCGTTTTGTATACCTTAATATTGGCTACACCATTTAATTGCTTTCCTGAATTCTGAGCCTTGAAAACTTGTCCCATTTTATTATAATAATATGGAACAATTTTGAAAATCGATCACGTAAGTTGTTGTATATATAGACGTAAGAATTAGTATGATTACATGGCAAAAGAGGGTGGTGGGGCTGAAAGATTTGTACTTGCACATCCGACCACTAAAATGGTACTCAGAAGCATGCAAGAGTTTTAATTATGTTCGTTTTGCAGCCCCATCTCGATCGGTGAATTCATGCGTTGCAGTTTATTCTACATTTAGACAACATTATTATTATTATTATTATTTTTACTGTCTTTTATTTAGTTTCAATTCATACAAATTTAATGCATGTCACCCCACGTACGTACTTCCACTGGAGATGTTTTAACCTTTTGAATTTACCAAAACACCCAAAAATTAAACGTACGTTATTGTCTTATTTGTTTCCGATAATTGATGTTGTACCCTTGAATTAATAGTAGAAAATAGTATATAGAGAATCTTCACATGATTTTAAGATGAATGTAACAAGGTCTTATGGCATGTTAAGCTGTAACGGTTGACGGAGTGGTAGTAAAAGGAAAGAACGGTTGAAACTAGCTTGGATCAATCAATTATAAGTTAATTGCTTGTGAGTGGGAGAGATTGCCCCTTAAATGGGTCACGCGTATAGTACCTGGTCTAGACGTATAACGACTCTGATCGATTGAACCGGACCTAAAAAGACTAGTTTAAATCAAAACGTTAATTTGAATAGTTTTTAAAAAATAGTGTTTTAAAAAGACCGAGGTCTGAATTACAAAAAGTTGGTAACTTGGTCCATCTCAAATCGTTTTCATACAAAATAAAACTAAGTAGCTAATATTTTAGAATTCTATTTTTGATAAACAGTCATACAAATATATCAAAGGATGTAGTGATATATTTATAATCAAGATAAAACTTATACTTTAGAAGTGTTTTATAAAATAACTAATTAATGTTTTTGAAATTTCATCTGCACCGGTTTTTAGACTAGACTAGGCCGAAAACAAATTTTGAAAATTTATGGATTGAAGCCCAGACCATAATTTTATCGAGGTCCGGTCCTTGCCGATTTTTGCTCACCCCTACATTTGTGATAGTTATAAGTTGGTGAGGGGTGTATGTAACGATTAAGGGTTCGTTTGGTTCCCGATGATAAAACATTAAATTGCATTATCATGAAAATCCAAATATAACATTAAACTTAAGGTATGAAGAAGAGTCTCTAACCTAGAGATGTGATAACCCTCTTTACCTTAAAAAATAAATAATGAAATTAGAGTTATGGAATGTAGTTGCTAAATCTTGAGTTGATGAACTTTTTTATCAAAAGAGAATTGCAGATTGGTTGGGTTGGGTCGGGTACCAACTTCCATTTGACTAGGCGTATCAAAGTCTTCATAGGCCCAATTCACCATTAAGTGTTACTCCTACTGGGCCCTTTAATATGATGGTCTAATGGTGTCTCGTGGTCTCAGACTCTCATCAGGCCCACCTACCCACTCCAACTCGGAGGATTTTGGGTCCATTGACCTTTTAAGAGTTTTCAATTAACAAAACTATCCCTATTAGTTTTTATGTATTTTTTTTACCCCTATTAGCTTATTTTATTTTATTTTTTTCTCCATCTTCTTTGTTTTTTTTTTCTCTCTAAAATATTAATTTTTGAGGTTTAGGATTTAGGGAGAGGGGGTTAATTTCCTAAGAGGTTAATTTCTTAATAAAAACGTCGTATATAGTCCATTTACCCAACTCATCCCTCTACTTGTCTTTTGTTTATTGATAATAATAAAAACTGTTAAGAAATATGGTACAAATTGATAATAAAAAAACTGTTAAGAAAGGAAAAGGCAGGAAGGACAAATTGATTTATATCTCCCAATCATGTTAAGCTACTCACACTAAACAAAAAACAAGAATGAAAAAAAAGGGAAAGAAAATGGAAGCTTTACAAAGTTTACATCTATATTGTCAGTTTGTCACGCAAGTTGAATGCTGAACAAAAACACATGCACAAAAAGTTGGAAACATACCAAAAATTGAGCACTAAAAACAGATTAAAATCTTCGTATACACATACATAATACAGCTTATGGAGACTAATCTGCACAGAACAAATTCTACCAATCTCGGTTGTATTTTTACAGTAACAGCTTTAACATCTGAGTTCCTTAAATACCAATTCACTTAATAAAGAAATGAATTTCACCTAATCTTAGGGGTGAATCGGAAATCCATAATCCTGAACACATACACAAGCAAAATGGAAATCTTCAGAATTGCAACCAACAGAAACTATAAGTTTTCAAATCCTAACCTGTCCAACTCTATCAATCAATGAAGGTACACATCTCTCTTTAATGTAAGGTAGAACATCCACTGGTAATAATTCATCATCAAAACAACCAGCATCTCATGACACAAGACAAATAACAGTTCAGGAAGATGCAGAAAGCAGGAACACGTCTTTTTAATGTAAGAGAAAACAAGCGGGAAGAGCTTGTAAAAGAAAAAAAAGAAATGAGTTACTTTACAACCAATTCTCACGAGGAAGGCAAAGGCGAAGATTGCAACTGTTCACATTAAAGGCCAGCTCCTGATTCAAACACCAGTACAACTTCACTCAATTTATCAACACCCAAAGGATCATATGATTACATGCAACCCTTACCAGTAAACAGAAGTAACTGCAGAACATCTTAAAATCAATCAAACTCACAAGAAAATGGAGGCCATCGGTTTTCCTTCTCGTACAACAGCGTCAAATGAATTCATGTGTTAATTATGACCCTGCACTTCAAATTCCAAGGTTCTGTTGTAGATTGTCGAGAAGAAGCGATAGCACAGCTGCACAGCTCATGTATAATAAGAATAATAGACGACCACTAACGGGTCAAAAAAATCAGCTTCCCCTGTTCGCTCTGGTCCTAAAACCTCTTGAGGGGCCATGTTGGTTATTGGATGGATATCGAGGCTCTTCAAATCTCCTTTGATCTGGTTTGAATCCTCTTTTATTCGTTTGCCTGGCTGCGTGCTGATGTGGGGACGGATTTTCAGTAGTTTCTGCCTCAAAGCGCAAAGGTTGCAGACCTTGCAAATCTGGTTCGTGCAAATACCCATTTGGTCGCTTGTTCTCATCCATTCTCCTAAAAGTTATTGATATCCTAGAAAGCAAACAGGCGAAAGAATAGGCTAATAAGCAATAAGAGAAACAGATTTCAAAGAGGCCACCATATTATAGTTTCGTGAGTACCTTTTAGAAGGTACTGCTGGAACGCAATGCTTCGCCACATCAGCCCCATTTCCGTTCAATACCAATACAGATCTGTAGTGCATAACAAAAGACAATCCAATTAGAGGCAACCAGAAATAATGTCTAATGACATAACAGCAACAATAATGTCTTACCCCACAGGCAATGGAATTGAATAGGCACCAGTGAAGTCTCCTGGTCCAACTATCTTAAGGTCTGTGCCAAACACAATTTCGCACTCACTGACAAAGGAGATTGTGCAGAACGGTCGGATGAAATCATGGTTATCTATGTGAGGAGGAATGCAGTCTCCCTCTTCGTAAATATTCACGATACAACTATCAGGTACACAAGATGGAGGGATAACATGCCATTTGACAAGCCTCCTGATGATAACCTTGAAGAGATGAGGTATGGGATCCACTAAATTATCTCGAAGAATACCCGGTGGATTACCATTCTTATCCTGCCACCATAAACACAAGATTAAAAAGCGCTGTCATTTGGGATAAGAAAAGCCATCAATGCTATTACAGCCTACATTGTATATAAGGAAAACAAGAAGAATTCATGAAGCTATAGCAAGACTAGTTCAGCATTACTCACAGATCAAAGGAACTTACAGTTGCATAATTGTAGCAGCAACCAAATTGAATGGTCTCACGTCCTTTGCCCCTCATCCATTTCTTCGGTGCAGTAAAAGTGCGTTCTGAAGCCCCAAAAAACAAAACAAAAGGACACGCAGGGTTTATTAACAATGTTTTTGACATTGGAGCAAAACAAATGTAGTATACAGAAAACAAAATAGCCATATACAGTCCTGGTTCAATGGTTATGGACTTATGGTCCTAAGAAACAAGTTCTATTCCAGTCTCAGTTTTTTGGCCTTCACTATACAAAGAAGTTGGGTATACAACTACAGCTTCCTGGCTCCTGTTTAAAAAAGAGAGATTACCAAAGAAAGAATATATCAAGGCATATCAGAAAAATATATTAGCGCTGTTAACTGGGAACTATGTAATAATAGTCCTACATTTGGCATTTAAATCACTATCCAAGGAAGGTAGCCTAGCCATACATCTAAACCTAGGGTCAGATTTTGGTTTCATTACTCTACTGCTTTTCAGCGGCATATAGAGTTAACACTTAATACCATCCAGGCGTTGCACTAGCACTCACCAGTATTACAACTAATGCTAGGTAGCTTAATTACTTTATTTGGTAAAACTTTCAAGATAGGATCTTTGAAACAACATAACTACGGACACTTCACCTCAAGGTTAAATAATAGAAGCAGATACCAATTGTGAAAACATTTCAAAATTATCAATTGATAGTATATTTGGTTGAGCAGATCAAAATACGAGTCAGTTATCATTATTCATTAAAATAAATTCAGCTGGTGCCTGGTAGTACTTTACCTTTCAACTCTCCTTTCTTTCCCTTCACCTGCAACTCACCAATAAATTCAACAATCCTCTTCTGCTCAACAGCACTGAAAACACCAGTATGCAGCTCAAGCCCCTTGAGAATGTTAACTATTTTCCCATTGATTCTCTCCAAACAAATGAAGTCCTTCTTTCTCTTCACATTCATAAATCTTAAATACTCTCTCTGATCTCTCGACAATTCCGTCTTCCTCCTCGGTACCAGGTCCTTCTGCTCACTTGACTGACTGCCATCCTCGGATTGCTTAACCACTCCACTTTCCTCCTCCCCTTCAAGTTCATCTTCTTGAGCCATATCCGCCCATGACTTTCTTCGAGTTGATGAGTCCGCTGCTAACCAATCAGCAGCTAATTCTCCCAAGGAAGAATCAGTAGGATCTGCACTTGCTGGATCTGAGCCTCCATCAGCTTCATCCTTCAAACTACCCACAGAATTGGTTTCTGCCTCATCTTTCCAACTACCCAAGGAATGCGCATCGCAATTGTCCTCTTTCGTGTTCAAAGAAGAATCATTCTCTTCAGTGTCCGAAGGTCCCTCGGCGCTATCAAATGCTAAATTCATCAAAACCACACAAAAAAGATAAATAATCAGAACGATACAAAGCTTAAAAAAGAGCAATCTTGCATGATTGAACAAAACCGAACCGAATTGAATTAATTTCTCCAATTATTCGAATTTCTAAACCGATATTCAATATCCCTTAAGAAAAACATGCGTTATCGACAAGAATCGCTGAAAAGGCAAATTTTGCTGTTTCTTTCGACATCGAGAGATTTAAACGGACATAAACCTAAAAACCCTAGCTTTCGAACCACGCGAGAAAGTAAGGCTACGGAAACACAACAAAATATGGGGAATCGATGGATGCAGTAGCGGGAGAAAGAGGTAACCTGAAGAGAGAGAATTGACACGATCGGTGAGGATCCTGGTGCAGCCTCGACATAAATCTCTCGAGAGGAAAGGGAGCCAAGTCCCGAGGAACTCCGAGGCGATTCGGAGCTCCGATTCGCTGTACTGGAGAAGAAACGGGTCGTCGGTCTTTGGCCGGAGATTGGTCGTCATATGGCCAAGTCAACCAACACCGGTTTGTTACAGTTGAAAGAGGGAGAACAGTGAAACGCGAGTTCAGCGAAAATCGAATGGAAAGCTTCGAAGTGGTAACAATGGAGGAATCTGGTTTACTTGTAAATTGTTGGATGAATAAATTTGGGAGTCCGCGGCAATTTGGAGAAGGGTGGGCATCAAAGAGAGGGAGTGGGTAGGAGTGGGAAGAGTTGGACTAGGGAGTTTTATAGGCTATATATATATATATACAGCAAGTAACAACCCAATTATGTAAGTAAGATGTCCAAAATTACCAATTTCCTATTTGAGTAATACAGGGATTTGTCATATTTAAAAATAATAAATAAATAAAAAACAGGAATTTGTCATATTAAAACAACAAACAGATAACTTGTCAAATCCAGGAATTTTATAAACCAAAAAGAAAAATGAAGAAACGCTCCCAAAGAAACCCTATCTTCCGCCGCACTTGACCACCTTTCCCAAAATCCAGATCTAACCTCACCATGATCCACACCAGCACACCCACCTCGAACCCACACCAGGTAATCCCTCGCGGGAGTGCCCAGATCTGCTCCTCACCTCGTCAGACCCGCGACCTACCGTCGAACCGAACCGAATCGCACGCATCCTCACCAAATCGGCCCTCGCTCAAACCCATCGGCTCGAGGCACTCCAGTTGCTTCCACCGCTCCATCCCGCACCTTCGTGCTGCCCAAGCCCCAAATCGCTCCGTCGGCGCCGCGACCCTCCGATAGTCCATCGCCCTCGATCCACTCCTCTGCACCACCAGCCGCAAAGACCATGTCGCCAGTGTCCTCCGCCTTTTTGGTCGTCGATGCCGGAAGTGAATTTGAAACCGATGCACTCTCGGGAAGATCTTCGACAGGGGTTTTGTAACACCCCCAAAACTTAACCCTTTTGGAAAGGTATTATCGCCAGTAATCCCAGTGTTCCTTACCGAGATCACCCAAGGCTTTACCAAATAAATACAATTTATGAAATGCAATTGATACACAAAGATCAAGCATTAAATTCCAAAACATAACATTGTTGAGGAAACAAGAGTTACGGGATTACAACCCAATCCCGAATAGGTCAAAACACAGAGTTCAAACAAAGTACAGCGGAAGACAAATAAAAGATTTTACAAACGGGGTTGTGATCGTGATGATCACCTGCCCAAGGATCTCAACCTGATTAAAAGCAATTATTAAAACATTCAAAAATAATCGTCGTCTTCATAGTCAATCTAGTCTCCTCAAATCTTCACTCTATCTGATGTGCCGAATCGAACGGATGACACCAGCCCACATGCGGAGAACAAAGTTCGTGGGTTAGTCTACTTGAATAGACTAGCAAGGATAAAAAGCAGAATGGTTCGAGTGATCGTAACCGTTTACTATCATTGTCCCTCGAATAATAACCGAAGGGACGATACATAACCCGGCACTTTCACGGAATAACAACAAGAGGTATGCATGAGAGAAGATTCTGGAAGACTTCATCTTCACAGAAATTGACTCGAAAAGAGACTCCAAGAGATTGAGTCTTTAAGGAAAAATGACAAATCTGGAATGATTACAGGATCATACAACAATGATTTAAAACTGACTGAGATGCTTCGGTTCACGACCAACCTCATCGCCTACAGCGAATCCAGATTGGAAAGAGAACATACTACATTCAAGTCAAGACGAGTTTTCCTAGTTGCACTGAACTTAGCTGCACTACTCGCCCAAGGTATATTAATCATGTGCACTCGGGCACTTATCTTATTTAATTCCAAAACGAGCATTACGTTATAAGCTTTTACATCTCCACACAAGAGATATCGGATCTCCTCACAAGAGATATCGGATCTCCTCACAAGAGATATCAGATCTCCTCACAAGAGATATCGAAGGGATGAACCCTGGAAGATTTGGCACTAGCGAAGTGCGCCTACCCTGTGAAAGGGTATGGTCATGACCAAAGAGAAAGTACTGGGGATGAACCACCAAGTACCAGTTATAAAGAAACAGCTAAACCCCCTCAAGGTACATAGCGTTCCTAGCCACTAGTGCTAACTAAACAGCACAGCACAACAACCGTTACTGGATAAATCCACATAAAGGCCCGAAAGGCGATCACAGATAATAGCGTTGTTCTAACAGATATACAACCTATTATATGATTTTCAAAACAGTTTAACAAAACTGTTTTCAGACAAACAGAATATTCATTCCAAATTAATTACTCAGATAAACTACTGATAATTAATGTAAATATGGAACGAATGAGCAAGAGCGAACCGCCACTTGCCTTAATCCGCAGAGTTTGAACGAAGTCTAACGACGGGATTCTGGGCTCGACACAGAGACGAATCTGCCAACTCTGGTACCTTCGGATCGACCCATACAGAAACCCTAAGTTAGATTCGACAAACAACAATACCGATCTACGAAAGAACGAAAGGAATCGAAGGAAACGAAACCCGAACGAAGGCTACGGAAGCCAACACCAACAACCCGGCCAACAACAACTCGCCGGCGGGCGCCACAACAATCACGACGGGCGCCGCCCAATTCACGGCGGGCGCCGTCTCAACCACGGCGGGCGCCGCTCAACCACGGCGGCTGGCCTACTTCATCACGGCGGTCGCCGTTCACCACGGCGGGCGCCGTCTCATGCCGGCGGTCGCCGCCTTCGAGCCGGCGGTCACCGTGATCCTCGCGGCGGTCGCCGTCGCGAACGAAAACAGAAATACGAGAGGAGAAAACTCACCCTCGACGATCGATTTGGCTCGTCTTTCACCTTGCTTGGTTTCTAGGCTTCTAAGGGCCTCCCAAGCTTCCCCTTGGCCACCGAGAACGACACTAAACGAGCTCCGACGATCCACTTAGAGCCTTCTCGAGAGAGAGCGTTTTCTTTGAGAGCGTTTTTGAGAGTCGAGAATCTGAGAGCGCTTCCGCGTCTTTCGCACCCTCTTCCACCCTCACCCAACACCTCTATTTATAGAAGAAATTAGGGTCCTTGCCTCTTGGACAATATCCAAACCCTTTTGCCCCTTGGACAATGGCTCTTGGACAAAAACCTTTGGATAAAGAATCTTGTACTATTGCCCATTAGATAACAACTCTTGGGCAATAAACTTGTACCAATCTTAATCCGCGTTAACGAAAGTCGTACACGAACGAGTATAAACTCCCAACACGCCTCAACTGTATAATTCTTCACTGAGAAAAATATTACAAATACAGAGCACATTACAGAATGTCTTAAGCTCTCAGAATTAAATCCGACGTACCAAACGGACGTTCGGGAAAAATCCATAATTCCCAAAATAGCCTTACAAAATTACGGGGTATCACATCACCTCCCCCTTAAAAGAATTTTCGACCCCGAAACTTGGTCGAAAAACAACTCGGGAAAGTGTATGAGCATCTCTGCCTCGGTTTCCCAAGTAGCTTCCTCAGTCCCAGACCTGGACCACATAACTCGTACCAACAGTACGATCTCGTTGCACAGTCGCTTTACACGACATTCGAGAATGCACACTGGCATCTCCTCTCAAGTACCATTTGCCTGAATCTCGACGTCCTTATAACTCCGCCTACGAGACTCATCTTGGCACGAATATCCTTAGCAATGATACGTGGAACACATTATACACTGGGTATGCCGATGGCGACAATGCCAAACGGTACATTAGAGATCTTACTCTATCCAGAATTTGAATGGTCCCATGTAGCGAGGGTTAAGCTTCCCACGCTTACCAAACCTGAAAACATCCTTGGGTGGCGATACTGTAACAAGTACCTTGACACCAACCTTGAACTCAGCACTTTAACATTTCTGATCTGCGTAAAACGTTTGTTGACTCTGAGCGGTCAACAACCTCTGTCTACTCAGAGCAATGTTCGAAGTTGTCCTTTCGACCAACTCTGGTCCAAGTAGAATCTTGTCGGCGTACTCAACCCAACAAATCTGAGATCTACATCTGTGCCCATACAAAGCTTCAAACGGAGCCATCTTGATTGTAGCATGCCAACTATTATCGTACGTGAGCTCAATCAGACTTAGGCTGTCTTCCCAGCTAGTCGGATGATCGAGTACGTATACTTCTTAGCATATCCTCCAGGGTCTAGATGGTCTTTTAGACTGACCATCTGTCTGAGGATGAAACGCTGCTGAATCTCAATTCAGTTCCCATGGCCTTGTGAAGTTCTTGCTATAAACTTGACATAAATCGGCCATCTCGATCCGATACAATGGTCTTAGGAATGCCATGTAACGGACAATCTCCTGGTGGAAACTTCTGCTGACCTCTGAGTTACCCAAGTAACCTCAGTTTCCAATGTAAACACTATTGCTGCTAGTTCTAGGTCATGTGTTGGTTAGTTTGCTTCATAGGTTTTCAATTGTCTAGATGCGTATGCAATATCCTTGCCTTTCTGCATCAAAGACACATCCCAACCCATTTCTCGAAGCATTAACTATAGACCATATAGCCATCATTCTTTCTGACAACGCCAAAACTGGTGCAAAAGTCAGACATTGTTTCAACTTCTTGAAAACTGGTCTTGCACTTGTCATCCCAGACAACTTCTGGTTGACCTTGTGGACAGACTGGTCATAGGTGGAGAGATCTTAGAAAAAATCCTTTCATGAACCGTCTATAATGTCCTGCAAGCTCTGGGAAACTGCGCACCTCGCTCACACCCTGAGGCCGCTTCCAAACAACTACTGATTCACTCTTCTAGGGAATAACCATAACCTCATTCTTATTGATCACATGGCCTAAGAAAGCCACTTCTAGATCCAACAATCACACTTAGCCCACTTTGCGTACAACCGACTTGGTCTAAGGACCGATAAAGCAATCCGCAGACGTTCCCTGTGAGCTTCCTTGCTCGGGAAAAATCAAAATGCCATTGATGAAGACCACTATGAACTTATTCAAGTACTGGTCTAAAACATCGATGCACTAGGTTCATGAAAACTCCTAGAGCATTCGTAAGCTCAGATGGCATGACTACAAACTCGTAGTAACCATCTCTTATCCGAAACGCAATCCTCGGAATATCATCCTCACGAATCCTGAGCTGATGATACCCAGATCTCATGTCGATCTTGGAGAAAACTTTTGCTCCATGTAGTTGATCCAACAGATCATCACTCCTTGGCAACAGATACTTGCTCTTGATCGTGACTTTATTCAACTCTCGAAAGTCAAAACAAAGTCGAAACGGTCCATCTTTTATTTTGACAAATAAACTAGGGCACTCCTACTTAAGGTGATGCACTCAGCTTTATATAACTTTTGTCAAGAAGATCCTTGAGTTGCTTCTTCAACTCTTTCATCTCAACAGGAGCCATCCGGTACGGTGCCTCAGAGATCGGCGTGGTACTCGGCTCGAGATCAATTGCAAACTCCACAACACGATTCGGGGTATCCAGGAATATCTTCTGGAAAGACACCCGGAAATCCTCTAACCACTGAAATATCAAAAACTGAAGTCGATCACTGCCTTGTGACGCTTCCGTCAATCCATACCGAGAATAATTATCGTATGGACCATGGTTATTTAGGTCAAATCGCTTTGAATTTCTTACCCTTGATGGTAATTGACAATCCGACAGACGATTGGTTCCCACTAAATGGTCACCATCTTGGAACAGCCCACTACATGGTTCACAGACGACTCACTAGTGGCTCCGAGTCCAGGCCCAGCCATTACCAGCGTCCTCTATTGTTATGAGCCGATGTCCATACATCTCAACCCATCATTGGTAGCTCCACCTAATTAATAGGCAGCCATCTCCTCAGAGGTTGTTGGTGAGTCTCGAACACGAGACCTTACCCCATCAACAAGCAACGAAACATAACTTGGTATAAACCAAAGGTTCGTATATAAGAAGAGTTATAACAAAAGGTTCACAACCTCGTTGCACACGCAACTTAACTACAACCATCCAAAATGAAAGTCTGGGTAGCACCCACATCAACAACACATTAACAAAAGTGTAATGCAGATACAAAGTACTCTAAGCATTAGGAGCATAGGGCCATCCGCCTCACGTATCACGTACAAGCGTTGACCTTGGCTTCCTGAAGCCATCGGGGCTTTCCCTTTGTTCTGCGCAGTCGTCTGCATTGAAGGGCTAGGAGCTTCCACCGGACTGAACTTGGGTCGGTTGTTCTGATTAACAGACCCTTGCCGTGACTCAGCTCCTTTCACATTCCTCCGCTGACAGAACGCCTGCATATGACCCTCCTTTCCGCAGTCAAAGCATGTCTTTTTGTCCTTCAGACATTCATTGCTCTTGTGCCCGTGCGTACCGCAGTTGTAGCACTGAATCAGATTATTGCCTTGGCCAGAATGTTGCGTAGACTCATCATGAGTCTTTTTCGTTCTTGCTCGGCCAGATTTGGCAAAATCTGATGGTGGCGCGGGACGTTTGAACCCACTTGCCTGAGGCTGGTACTGCACTTGCCTCTGGCTGTTACGCTTCTTGGTCGACTCCTCCAGAGTCACCTCCAGCTTGTAGGCTGTATCCACATACTGCTCTAGAATAGAGCATGTGTGGTGCACCATCATCGGCTTGATGTCTGGACTCATCCATTCGTGGAAATACCAGATCTTCTGTGCCTCATTGGATATCTCAGGTCCAACGTACTGCATTAGATGATTGAATTTGGTTGCAAGCTCGGTCACCTTCAATCCATCCATTTGCGGATACAGAAACTCCTTGTGTTTCTCCTCCCTCATAGCACGAGAGAAGAAACGATCAGTCATCTTGGTCTTAAACATAGACCAGGTCAATACAGGCTATCAGCTAAGCCGGTACTCTCCCACCATTCACTGGCTTCTTCCTTTAACTGAAGAGAGGCTATATGCACTCTCTCCGCTTCAGTGCACTCAACATTACAGAAAAGCCGCTCCATGTGGGAAAACCAATGAGCCACCTTGACTGGCTCTCCTTTCCCATCGAAGCTGTCAGGCCTCATGGAGTTTACAGCCTTCAGGGCTCGGCCATACTCCCCTCTATTCCTGATCACCCCTCCCTGCAGCACATGGTTCTCTTGTTCCTCAAACCTCGGAACTTCTCGAGATACTGGCACTCCTTGTGCCTGATGCACATTCGGGCGTAACGCGTCGGCAATCGCTTGCATGACGATTTCCCGAATTTCTGCAACAACTGCTTTATCAAATATCCTTGGAGCGTTGTCCCTAGCTGGGTCGTTGCCTCCAGGATTATTATGGAAGACAGACTCACGCTCTTCTGATGGGTCTGCAACATTCCTCGGATTTAGTCTGGGGTCATTGCTTGGCCCAGCACCAGTACGGATAGTATTCCTTGTGTTCATCATCTGTTTACCGATCAAATTCCAAGGATTTTATCACTTTAGTATCATTTTGATATAATTATTGTAATAAAATCAACTTAGAATAGATCAACTTGGTAATTTCTATTGATGGACTCAAACCGGGTTACTAGGTTCTACAACCTCAACTCACAACGAGCGAACTGGGAATCAAGCCTAGCTAGAGATGGTGAAACCACCTCGGCTTCTCTCGGATTCCTCTGAAGAGAACAGAATGCACCCATATCAAACGGGGCAACGGGAAAGGAATTAGTCTTTCTAGACATAGAAGCAAGCTTACTATATCAGACTGTACAGAAGACATGACTATGAACGGTGTTTTGAAATTCTTTTCACTTTGAAAATTCAGAGCCCTTTTGAAGCATTTTCAAAAACGGATAAATGATTTATAAAATCCCAAACCCGTTTTAAAACCTTTGGCTCTGATACCACAACTGTAACACCCCCAAAACTTAACCCTTTTGGAAAGGTATTACCGCCAGTGACCCCAGTGTTCCTTACCGAGATCACCCAAGGCTTTACCAAATAAATACAATTTATGAAATGCAATTGATACACAAAGATCAAGCATTAAATTCTAAAACATAACATTGTTGAGGAAACAAGAGTTACGGGATTACAACCCAATCCCGAATAGGTCAAAACACAGAGTTCAAACAAAGTACAGCGGAAGACAAATAAAAGATTTTACAAACGGGGTTGTGATCGTGATGATCACCTGCCCAAGGATCTCAATCTGATTAAAAGCAATTATTAAAACATCCAAAAACAACCGTCGTCTTCATAGTCAATCTAGTCTCCTCAAATCTTCACTCTATCTGATGTGCCGAATCGAACGGATGACACCAGCCCACATGCGGAGAACAAAGTTCGTGGGTTAGTCTACTTGAATAGACTAGCAAGGGTAAAAAGCAGAATGGTTCGAGTGATCGTAACCGTTTACTATCATTGTCCCTCGAATAATAACCGAATGGACGATACATAACCCGGTACTTTCACGGAATAACAACAAGAGGTATGCATGAGAGAAGATTCTGGAAGACTTCATCTTCACAGAAATCGACTCGAAAAGAGACTCCAAGAGATTGAGTCTTTAAGGAAAAATGACAAATCTGGAATGATTACAGGATCATACAACAATGATTTAAAACTGACTGAGATGCTTCGGTTCACGACCAACCTCATCGCCTACAGCGAATCCAGATTGGAAAGAGAACATACTACATTCAAGTCAAGACGAGTTTTCCTAGCTGCACTGAACTTAGCTGCACTACTCGCACAAGGTATATTAATCATGTGCACTCGGGCACTTATCTTATTTAATTCCAAAACGAGCATTACGTTATAAGCTTTTACATCTCCACACAAGAGATATCGGATCTCCTCACAAGAGATATCAGATCTCCTCACAAGAGATATCGAAGGGATGAACCCTGGAAGATTTGGCACTAGCAAAGTGCGCCTACCCTGTGAAAGGGTATGGTCATGACCAAAGAGAAAGTACTGGGGATGAACCACCAAGTACCAGTTATAAAGAAACAGCTAAACCCCCTCAAGGTACATAGCGTTCCTAGCCACTAGTGCTAACTAAACAGTACAACACAACAACCGTTACTGGATAAATCCACATAAAGGCCCAAAAGGCGATCACAGATAATAGCGTTGTTCTAACAGATATACAACCTATTATATGATTTTCAAAACAGTTTAACAAAACCGTTTCCACACAAACAGAATATGCATTCCAAATTAATTACTCAGATAAACTACTGATAATTAATGTAAATATGGAACGAATGAGCAAGAGCGAACCGCCACTTGCCTTAATCCGCAGAGTTTGAACGAAGTCTAACGACGGGATTCCGGGCTCGACACAGAGACGAATCTGCCAACTCCGATACCTTCGGATCGACCCATACAGAAACCCTAAGTTAGATTCGACAAACAACAATACCGATCTACGAAAGAACGAAAGGAATCGAAGGAAACGAAACCCGAACGAAGGCTACGGAAGCCAACACCAACAACCCGGCCAACAACAACTCGCCGGCGGGCGCCACAACAATCACGGCGGGCGCCGCCCAATTCACGGCGGGCGCCGTCTCAACCACGGCGGGCGCCGCTCAACCACGGCGGGCGCCGCTCAACCACGGCGGGTGCCGCTCAACCACGGAGGCTGGCCTCCTTCATCACGGCGGTCGCCGTTCACCACGGCGGGCGCCGTCTCATGCCGGCGGTCGCCGCCTTCGAGCCGGCGGTCGCCGTGATCCTCGCGGCGGTCGCCGTCGCGAACGAAAACAGAAATACGAGAGGAGAAAACTCACCCTCGACGATCGATTTGGCTCGTCTTTCGCCTTGATTGGTTTCTAGGCTTCTAAGGGCCTCCCAAGCTTCCCCTTGGCCACCGAGAACGACACTAAACGAGCTCCGACGATCCACTTAGAGCCTTCTCGAGAGAGAGCGTTTTCTTTGAGTGCGTTTTTGAGAGTCGAGAATCTGAGAGCGCTTCCGCGTCTTTCGCACCCTCTTCCACCCTCACCCAACACCTCTATTTATAGAAGAAATTAGGGTCCTTGCCTCTTGGACAATATCCAAACCCTTTTGCCCCTTGGACAATGGCTCTTGGACAAAAACCTTTGGATAAAGAATCTTGTACTATTGCCCATTAGATAACAACTCTTGGGCAATAAACTTGTACCAATCTTAATCCGCGTTAACGAAAGTCGTACACGAACGAGTATAAACTCCCAACACACCTCGACTGTATAATTCTTCACTGAGAAAAATATTACAAATACAGAGCACATTACAGAATGTCTTAAGCTCTCAGAATTAAATCCGACGTACCAAACGGACGTTCGGGAAAAATCCATAATTCCCAAAATAGCCTTACAAAATTACGGGGTATCACAGGTTTACAGGTGGCTTCTTCCCTTGTCTCTTCTTTGCTCTTCCTTGCATGATTTCTATTTTCTTGTCCTTCCTTTATATTTGGAACCCGATTGGCTGAATCTGAATATCCAAACCCTGATTACCTCTAACTTGTTCGATGCTCTTTCGATTTGGTGCCTTCTCTGTATGGTGGCTGGTGTCTAGCCTCTACTTTTCGGATTAGGAGGTTGTGTCTTTCTGAACTCTCACCTTGTGATACCCCGTATTTTTATAAGGTTATTTTGGGAATTTTGGAATTTTCCCGAGTACCCGTTTAGTACGTCGGATTTAATTCAGGTAGCTTGAGACATTCTGTAATGTGCTCTGTATCTGTAATATTTTTCTTAGTGAAATAATATACAGATAACATGCCTTGGATTTTAATTGTCGTTCGCGTACGATAATTGTTATCCCGACTTAATGTCATGTTCGTTCAAAGTTGAACGGGCGGGAAAAAGGTGTCACGGCGATCGCCGTAAAGTCGCGGCGACCTCCGTCGTGAGACCCAAGCATGGCGACCGCCGTAAAGTTATGGCGCCCGCCGTCCCAACGCTCGAGGAGGCAGCTGGTGTGTCATGCCGCGGCGACCGCCGTGAATTACGGCGCCCGCCGTAATGGCAGTCATCGTTGTCCGGCAGTCCTTGTCCGATGGTCGCCGGCGCGATTTCCGGCGAGCGCCGAACTAGCTGTAGGCCCATCTTCTTCGTGCTCCAGACGCTTTGGCTATAAAAGGGGGTGTTGGGGGAGAGATTTGAGCCATCCCAAACACCGAACCTCTGCCAAATTGCCTCTCGCCGGAGTTGTGCCTTCGCCGGAATTTCAGAAGCTTCGCCGGTGTTGTTTGGTGGTGTTTCCAGCAGCTCTTTTGAAGCCTTGTGGTTGCCTTTGGAGGTCAGAAACCAAGCAAGGCGGAAAGGGGTCGAAACGCGCATTGTTTTGGTGAGATTTCTCTCGCCTCTGTCGACCGTGTTCTTCACGGCGACCGCCGTGATGAATGCGGCGACCGCCGCCAAGAACGGCGACCGCCGCCAGTGCCCAGAATGCCTTCGTGGCTTTGGCTTGGTTGGTTGTCGTCGTGGCGTCTTTCCTTTCGTCGTTTTTAGATTCGTACTTTGGTTATATCGAATCTAACTTAGGGTTCCTTTTATGGGTCGACTCGAAGGTCGTTGTGCTATCAGAGCCATACCCGTGTCAAGCCCGGAATCCAATTGTCGTCGTTAGACTATTCTGCGGATTAAGGCAAGTGGTGGTTCGCTCTTGCTCGTTCGTTCCATATTTACATTAATTATCAGTAGTTTATCTGAGTAATTAATTTGGAATGAATACTCTGTTTGTCTGGAAACGGTTTTGATAAACTATTTTGAAAATCATATAATAGGTTGTATATCTGTTAGAACAACGCTATTATCTGTGATCGCCTTTCGGGCCTTTATGTGGATTTATCCTATAACTGTTATTGTGCTGTAACTGTTTAGTTAGCATTATTAGAGAGGAACGTTACTCGGACTCGGTCCAGTCGTTTCTTTATAATCTGGTATCGGGGTGGCTCGTCCCCATCTGGTACTATTCTAAGATCATGATCGGTCTCTTTCACAAGTGTGTAGAGGCAGGACACTTAGCTGGTGTCACAAACCTTTCGGTATACGTCACTCTCGACGAAACGTATACTAAGATGTGTTGTCCCACTGGTGGGGTACACATGTAAAAGTCTATAACGTGATGTGTGTTTTCGAAACATAAATCAGATAAGTGCTACTCTGACGCACATAATTAATAAACCTTGGGCGAGTAGTGCAGCTAAGTTATAGTGCAGCTAGGAACACTCGTCTCGACTTTGATCATAGTACGTTCTCTTTCCAATCTGGATTCGCTGTAGGCGATGAGGTTGGTCGTGAACCGAAGCATCTCAGTCAACTTTTAAATCATTATTGTATGATTCTGTAACATTCCAGATTTGTCATACTTCCTTAAAGACTCATTTCAGTTGGAGTCTTCTTTCGAGTCAATTTTTGTGAAGATTCAGTCTTCCAGAATCTTCTCTTGTGCATACCTCTTGTTTATTCCAGTAGGAGTATGGTGGTTGACAAGCGTACTCGATTATTATTCGAGGGACGATGAGTCTAACCTAATACAACTGCTTCGAACCATTCTGCTTTGTACCCTTGCTAGTCTATTCATTTAGACTAACCAACCAATATTTTCCTTGCATGGTTGGCTGGTGTCATCCGTTCGATTCGGCATATCAGATCGAAAGTAGTTAAGAAGACCAGAAGGACTATGGAGCGAACGGTGGTTTTTGAATGTTTTAATTATATCTTTAATCAGGTTGAGATCTTTTGGACAATAACTTTGATTGTAATGTACTTTCTAAGTCTTCCGCTGTGTTTGTTTTAAACTCTGTATTGACCTATTCGGGATTGGGCTGTAATCCCGTAACTCTTGTTTCCTTGACAAAGTTACGTTTTGGAATTTAATGCTTGATCATTGTGTATCAATTGCATTTCATAAATTGTGTTTAAATGGTAAAGCCTTGGGTGATCTCGGTAAGGAACACTGGGGTCACTGGCGGTAATACATTTCCAAAAGGGTTAAGTTTTGGGGGTGTTACACACCTTTTGAAACTTATCTTGATCATGTTTTTGTGAATGGATTTGTTTACACATTTTGCTATTGAATTCTTGAGATTATGTATACCTTTGACATCGATCTGATCCTTCAACTATTGTCTTATGATTGGTTGGTTTGCACATGACCACTACCAGGACCCTTATGTGGTGCACCCTGCTCATGAGAGGGTGATTCACTTCATCTTTTGATCAACCTGCATACTCTTGACAAAGTGACTCACATGAATCAAGCAAACAGTGATGGTAGTGAGTTCGGATACATTGTATGTGCTTGAGCAAATACTGACAATCTGATGTTCTTTCTGAAACCATCATGAACTTGATATACTTTCTTAAATGAAAAAATTAAAATTTGAAACCATCTATTTCAGATCCTTGCCCCACCATCTATGTTGAGGAGACCAAGAATGATGGTAAAACTTACAACTTTAAACAGTCTCAACCCTTAGTGGAGTTGTAAATTCAAAAATACTATGAAAACCTGACAATTGCTCCACTAAGGTTGAGAAAACCATATTTAGTGGAGTTGAAAACCTTTTGAAGTGGACACTTGAGGCTCATCTTCATTCCTTGAATACTATCCATGAAATGGATTCCAATCATTACGCTCACAAGCGATTAATTATTTGCTTTGCAACATTTAGCTCTCATTTTTAGAGGAGATTTAAAATGGGACAAGTCAACTATTAAGCAAGTCTTTAGTTGAAACACGAATAGACAAATGCCTCTGTACTTTGTGCAAAGACATACCTACCGACCATCGATTAGACATACCTACCGACCAACGAAATAATCAAAACAGATCCAGATTTATTATTCTGAGTTATACACACAAACAATAACCTCTTGCTTTTAAACTTTTGTGTTGATCCATTGATTCAAGCTTGAATGTCAATACATCTTTGCAATTGTGGAGCCAATCTATCGTGGAGATCGAGTTTTCCGGGCGTGGTTGTGGTTGAGTGCGAGGCTCTTGAAGATCCCCAAAGAGGGCAACATCAAGGTGGTCGAGACTCCTGAAGATCCCTCATTTAGGTGAGGGCAACGTCATGGTGGTCCATTCTGCACTGATCAGTCTGACCTGTGTTTTCCGGTGGCACTCTCATAGTGCTTTTCTCTTTCTTTCCCTAGGTTTCTTAGGCTTTTTTATTCATTTGGTGTATTTTTCTTGCTTGTTTCTGTTTGTTCTCTCATGTCGGTTTGTCCGGATGCCGATTTATCGGCCTATCGATTTACCCAACATTGTTATGTAGGGTAAATCGAATTCCTACCATATAAAAAAAAAACAGATAAAAAAACAAAGAAAAACAATGAAGATAGAAGATAAAAATACTTTATAATAACGGTTTTTCTAACTTATGTCCTAAGGTCATATGTTAATATTTTTATTTTAAGAATATATTTTCTAAAGAGAAATGCTTACACTCTTTTAAAAAAAATATTAAAATTTCTAAATAATATAATCTAACAAAATCTTCCATAAGAAGGTGCTTAACTTATATCCTAAGGCCATATGTTAGAAAAATCGTTATAATACGGTATAAAACCTCTTTATAAGTAAGAAAGATATTTATGTTAATCTTTAAATTATACTTAATTTATTAAAAAATTCATATCTTTATCTATAACCGTTAAGGATGTGGCCGAGCAAGGTATTTGTATTAGACAAATCTGTATTCTATTGTCAAAATCAAATGATACAAATGATTGAAGATTGTACTTTAAAGCAATTTTCAGAGGTTGGAGGTTAGAGTAGATACTAATAATCATCAATAATAATAATAAAAACTCACAGTTTCGAATCTTTTGTAAAACTAAATTTTAAAGAAAAACAACCTTGGCAGTATAAAATAAGCCAACCAACAATGGGTAATGATTTATAAATATTTATACAGAGTTTAGATTGTACGAGGATGAAAATCTATATCTATATATATTTAAAAGTTAATATTTTAGATCATTAAATGCTAATTTTTAAAAACAAAATCATTTTTATAAAATAAATAAGGCCCATTGTCCTATTTATTCATCAATATTTAAAAATCACCTTCAAAAAAAAATTCGTTTAGGATTTTGACCCCAATCCTTTACTTACACCTACATTCACGCTCTCTCTCCTCCCAAATTTCACCTTTCCAAATCTGGCCACCATTGTCCGATCCATTCCGTTTCCATCGGCCTCCATGCTTATCTCTTCCATGACAACCGTCGGCGCCTTTCTCCGTCGCACTCAACAAGGACTCCATATCCGCCTCTTCTGTTTTCGGCTTCCCCGATGACCTCCAAATCTTCCTCCTCCTCCTCCCTCTCTCTATTGATGGATTTTACTCCCAAAATGGCCCCGGAAGATCGAAGTAGGAGTGAATCCGACAAGAGGACAAGTTGTCAAGCTTCCTTCAACTCTTTCAATCAATTCTCCCCGGTGACCTCCAAATCTGTCACCGCCTTGCTTGCTCTTCACCGACGACGATCGATGTCGCCTCCTTCTCTCCCTTCCAGATCAGGCGATGTATGCAATCCTCAACCCTAGGACTGTTATTGCGGAGTTGAGGACCTTCTTCCCCGGAAATGTGACATCCATGAAACAAGTTTCCAACTTTCTGCAGAAGATGCATTACGAAGATCGTGGGGAATTGACGGTTACGCAATGGACTCTGAACTTTTTGCAACAAAATAGTTACCGGGTATTTCCTCTTAGAAAGTTGTCTACGAAAGAGACTGCTATCCTATTTTTTGCTCACCCGGACTCGCTCCACCTATTGAAGATGTTCCCGTACATGGTAATCATCGACGCCACATACAAGACAAAAAGGTACGTGATGGATTTGTGTTACATTTTCAACACAATTTAATAGTATTGATTTATATCATCGATTTGAATTATATCTTATATTCTATGACTTCTTACATTCATTTTTTTTCTTACATTCATCCACAGGTATAACATGCCATTGGTGGAGATTGTCGGTTTCACTTGCACGCACAAGACTGTCAACATTGCGTATGCATTTACACGGCAAGAAGAAGTTGTGCATTACAAGTTCATAATGGAGAAACTTTTGCGCTTGTTTAAAGATGCGGGTGTTATGCCGACTGCCATAATGACTGATCGAGAGAAGGCCCTCATTAATGCAATTCGGATAGTTTTCAAAGATGAAGTAAAACACCTTTTGTGTTGGATGCATATTAAGCACAACACAAAAGCATATGCTTCCCCAATATTGAAGGATAAAAAACAAGTGAAAAGGTTTTGCGGCCAATGTTGGGCACTTTGGTGTTCAACCACGGAGGAAAGCTACGAAGAGAGGCTTGCGAAATTGAGGACATCGTGGAAGAGTGGCCTCGTTCGATACATTGCGAAGACGTGGACTAATCCTCACAAGGAAAGCATAGTCAGAGCGTGGACTAATCATCATCTTCACTTCTTCACGAGGACTACAAACAGGTAACCCTTGTACAATGTTCAGTAGTTTCTAGGTTCAAGGCTCAATGTGGGACTAACACAATGCTTTTCATGTGTTTTGATAGGGTTGAGGGTATGCATCACGTGTTGAAGACAATTCTGAATTCTAGCGTTGGTGGTTTTAATAGAATGGTAGTGAGGATCCATCATGCGATCGAGGGTCAAATTGGGCAGGTGCGTGCGACCATGGAGATGTCATGGATCAAAACACCAACGATGTTTGATGGTGTGCCGCCAGAAATAAGAGTGTTGTTTTCAAGGCTATTCTTCAAAGTGTCGGATAGGTGCTTGGGAATGTTGTTTGATCTGTATAAGCAGATAGAGGAGGAGGATTTCCCTGAGGATTGTGATGATCATTGGATGAGAGATTACTTCGGCCTGCCGTGTGTCCACAGAATCGCAAATGCCATCATTAATAAGACGCCGATCATGCCGAGTGAGATACACCGCTTCTGGAAGCAATTGCAATGGGATAGGGTTTACACGGAAGAAGATCCCATTGAGGACACAACACAGATGTGTGTTCAAGAGTTGAGATGAAAGCTAATGGATGACATGTGGCGCGCTAAAACATTGAGCAAAGACCAAATAGACCAAATCACCGAGTTGTTTTAGGACACGCAGCACCCGCATGAAACTTCGCTGCAGGAGCCCACGAGAATCATTTCAAAAGGAAGGCCAAAGGGTTCGACAAAGTACGACACCAAGAGGGAGCCGAGCTTGTTTGAGCATCAGAGGGCTGAGTTAGATGAGATTGAGAAGAAGAAGGCCAGTGGAAGCCAAGGTAGAGGTCGGGGTCGTGGCAAGAAGGGACCAAGTGGAGCTTCGTCGGGCATTACGACCCAAGGCAGCCAATCCGAAGGGACATGATCGCAGCAACTCCCTGAACAACCCATGATTTATATGGGGGTGAACTTTGGGGTTAAGAATGTGGATTACTTTTGGTTTTCGTACATTAACGGGGCCAAAGATGTATGTCCAGACGGGTATTGTGGATATCGGACATTGGCTGTATTGTTGGGATCAGAAGAGACTGCATACCCTATGGTTCGAATGCAAGTGGCGGGCGAGTTGTTTGACAACAGAGATGTGTACATGCCCATCTTGCCCGTACTACACTCAGGGATCACTTACGAGGACCTTATATTCCGGGTCAACTATGTCATCAGTCCTTGTAGCGAGGAGTACTGGCTCGACATGCCGATAATTGGTTTAGTGTTTTCCACGCTATACCAAGTTGCTCTTGTCCTATTATCCTGGGATGGCCCGTGCTTGTGCTTATCAATGAGGGCCTCTGACGGAAGCCTCGGTCCTCCAACACAGATATTGACAATGGCCCTCATAGGGAACCGAAACCACTTCGTACCGGTATAGCTATTGTTTTTAAATAACACTAATGTTTGTGCTTACCCTAAAACACAAAGCTCGATCATATTTTGTGTTTTCTATGTAGGTGTCGCTGAAGGATGGTTTTCCACTACCTCCCCCTCCGTACGCTTGGCGTCGATTCAAACACCCAAGTGTTGATGGTTGGGACTCTCAATTTCAGTCGAGGATTCAACTATTTCGGGATTATCGCACTAGATATAACCGTCCTCCAGATCCTCCGGTGTAGTTTGAGATGTAGAATATATATCAGATGTAATTTATTTTAAGAGCAAATACCAACTTCACATTTGGGTTTGGTTTACTTATTTAATCTCAATTTGAAAACCCCGATAATATATATGTTTTCTTAACATACATAAAATCCAAAATAAACCCTATAAAAAGCTTTGCCCTAACCAAACAAGCCCTAACATAAGCCCTAACTGATGTTAGAGCACAGATGATTGGGCCGGCCCAAACGACAGGCCCAACATCTTGTGCGCTTCTAACTGGCATACGCCGTAGGCTAGCGCACAAGATGTTGGGCCTGTCGTTTGGGCCGGCCCAATCATCTGTGCTCTAACGTTGAGCGTACGCTCTATATACGCATACATATATAATATAGTATAGTATGTGTAACGTATATACTATAGTATATCATTATATTTTATGTAGTTATACTTATATACTATAGTATATAATTATATTTCATATAGTTATACTTATATACTATAGTATTTCATTATATTTCATATAGTTATACTTATATACTATAGTATTTCATTATATTTCATATAGTTACACTTATATACTATAGTATTTCATTATATTTCATATAGTTACACTTATATACTATAGTATTTCTGTAACACCCTCAAATCTTAACCCATTTGGAAAGGTATTACCGCTAGTAACCTCGGTTTTCCTCACCAAAGCCACCCAATGCTTTACCGTTTAAATACAATCCATGAAACACTTATGATACAAAATCATCATAATATTCGATTTAAAGCATGAGTCCCGGAATTACATCCCAATTTCAAATAGGACTAAATACAGAGTTAAACAAAATACAGCGGAAGTCTTTCTTAAAATATACAAAAAGGGGTTGTGATCGCCATGATCACTTGCCCAAGGTTCTCAACCTGATTAAAACATTAAAAACATCCAAAAACCACCGTCGTCTTCATAGTCATTCTAGTCTCCTCATATATGCGCTCTATTTGATGTGCCGAATCGAACGAATGACACCAACCAACCATGCAGAGAATAATTTTGGTTGGTTAGTCTAATGAAAGACCATGCAAGGGCACAAAGCAGAAGGTTCGAAGTAGTCGTATTAGGTTAGACTCATCGTCCCTCGAATAACAGTCGAGTACGATAGTCAATCACCATACTGCTACTGGAATACAGCAAAAGGCATGCACGAGAGAAGATTCTGGAAGACCGAGTCTTCCCAGAAATCAACTCGAAAGAAGACTCCAACGAAATGAGTCTTATAGGAAGATATGACAAAGTCTGGAACAACACAGAATCACATAATTACAGTATCGCATTCGAGCGCCTAAAAGTTAAGACGAGCTTTCCTAGCTGCACTAGCGCCTAGCTGCACTACTCGTCCAAGGTATATTAATTATGTGCGACAACGGCACTTATCTTATGATATTCTCAAACGCACAACACGTTATAAGCTTTTAGATATATGTTTCGTCATGAGGGACATATATCGAAGGGAATCCTTCCCAAGGTTTGTGACACTAGCTAAGTGCACCACCTCTATACTCGTGTATCAGAGGTTGGGTCATGACCATCCATGTGGTATTAGGTGGGGTCTAGCCACCTCTCTACCAAATTATAAAGAAACGACTGGATCCTAACGAATCCAACGTTCCTAACTACTAGTGCTAACTAAACAGTTCAAGCACAACAATAGTCCACAAACATCAACATAACCGCCCTCAAGGCTATCAACATAAATATATATTCATAATAGCGTTGTTCTAACCGATATACAACCTATTATAATATCATATTTTAGTTCTCCAAAACAATTAACAAAACTGTTCGCAGACGAACACAAAATTCATTCCAAATTAATTACTCAATTAAACAACTGATAATTAATGGAAACATGGAATGATGAGCAAGAGCGAACCGCCACTTGCCTTAAATCCGCAGAAGTTTAACGAAGCTAGGTACGACGACAACTGGTTTCCTGGCTCGAAGCAGGGACAAATCTGACAATACAGATTCCTTCGGATCGACCAATAAAGAAACCCTAAGTTAGATTCGACAACAACGAGTACGCACCTAAAGAATAACGGAAGAAATTGAAAGGAACAAAGCCCGATCGAAAGCCACAGAAGCCAAGGTCGGAACAAGCCAAGAGCTTCTGGCGGCGGTCGCCGCCTGCCTTACGGCGGGCGCCGCCTGTTCGTGGCGGCGGTCGCCGCCTGCCTTACGATGGGCGTTGCTACGAACACCGGGAAAAATTACAAGAGGCACGAAACTCACCGACGACGATCGTTTTGCCTCTCCTTTGCCTTGCTTTGGATTCTAAACTTTCAAGGGCCTCCAAAGCTTCACTTTGCAACTGGAATAACACCAAATGGAGCTCCGGCGATTGATTGTGAATTATCCGGCGAAACTTGAATTTCCGGCGAGATGATTGTGAGGGAGATTGAGCTTCGGATTTGTGCTCAATTCAGCTCCTAAATCCTCCTTTAAATAGCCAAAACTCCAGGGGGAAACCAAGGGCACGTGGAGGGCTAAGATCGGAGGTCACCCGATTCGCCGACCATCACGGAGCCAAGCCGGCGAGGCAGGGCTAGGCCTGCATCTAGGCGGCGGTCGCTGCCCATTTTGGCCTGCGGCGGTCGCTGCGTTTTGGCCTGCGGCGGTCGCTGCTTTTTGGCGCCACTTGCCAACTTGCCGGGAAGAGGATGACGATGTCAGAGCCTGTCAGGCGGCAGTCGCCGCCAAGCCCATTTTTCGTCCGTTTAAGCTTGGAACAACAAGGTCTTAATCCGGGATAATTAATAGTCATACACGAACGAGTATTAAGTCCCAAAATACGTCGACTGTATATTATTTCACTTAGAAAAATATTACAGAGATTAAGAACATTACAGAATGTCTTTCTGTCTTCGAAATTAAATCGACGTACACAACATACGTTCAGGTAAATTCCAAAATACCCTTACAAAAATACGGGGTATCACATCACCTCCCCCTTAAAAGAAGTTTCGACCCCGAAACTTAGGTCGTAATTAACTCGGGAAAACGTCTGAGCATATCTGCTTCAGTTTCCCATATTTCTCAAGTAACTTTATCAGTCCCTGACTTGGACCATAGAATTCGTACCAACGGTACGATCTTGTTGCGCAATTGCTTTTCACGACGCTCGAGAATGCGCACAAGCATCTCTTCATAGGTACCATTTGCCTGAATCTCGATATCCTCGTAGATCAGCACATGAGACTCGTCTGGTACGTATTTCCTTAGCAAGGATACGTGGAACACATTATGCACTGGGTGTGCCGATGGCGGCAATGCCAAGCGGTACGCTAGAGATCCCACTTTATCAAGAATCTCGAATGGTCCCACGTAGCGAGGGTTAAGCTTCCCACGCTTACCAAATCTGAACAAACCCTTGGATGGGGATACTTTGACAAATACTTTGTCACCAACCTCGAACTCGACAGTTCTACGCTTCCGATCCGCGTAAGACTTCTGTCGACTTTGGGCGGTCAATATTCTTTGTCTAATCAAAACAATGTCTGAAGCTGTTCTCTCGACCAATTCTGGTCCGAGCATAATCTTGTCGGCATTCTCATCCCAACAAATCGGAGATCTGCATCTGTGACCATACAAAGCTTCGAACGGAGTCATCTTGATAGTAGCATGCCAGCTATTATTGTATGTGAACTCAATCAGACTCAGGCTGTCTTTCCAGCTAATCGGACGATCGAGTACACATGCTCTTAGCATATCCTCTAGGGTCTGGATGGTCCTTTCAGACTGTCCATCTGTTTGAGGATGAAACGCAGTACTGAATCTCAATTCAGTTCCCATGGCCTTGTGAAGTTCTTGCCAAAATCTTGACATGAATCGGCCATCTCGATCCGATATAATGGTTTTGGGGATACCATGCAAACGGATAATCTCCTTGTGGTAAACTTCTGCTAACTTTTGGGTTTCCCATGTGGTCTTGATGGATATGAAATGAGCACTCTTCGTAAGTCGGTCCACAATTACCCATATAGCATCTTTCTGACTTCGAGTCTTTGGTAGCCCAGTGATGAAGTCCATGGCGATGTCCTCCCATTTCCATTCTGGAACGGGGAGAGGTAGCAACTCACCACCTGGTCTGCGGTGTTCGATCTTGACCTTCTGGCAAGTTAAGCATTTTGCCACGAAGTCTGCTACATCCCACTTCATGTTTGGCCACCAAAACTTCTTCCGAAGATCCTTATACATCTTGCTAGAGCCAGGATGTACAGAATAAGCTGAAGAATGAGATTCTCTCATTACTAACTGGCGAAGACCTTCTGTGTCAGGCACACAGATCCGGTCTTGAAACCAGAGTGATCCATCATCCTGAATCACAAAACTGGGAGCCTTCCCGTCCATTACTTCACTGCTCAACTTCACTAAGATTATGTCATCGACTTGCCTTTTTTTTATTTGATCTAGTAGCGTAGCCTGAATTTTCAACATAGTCAGGTACCCTCTACGTTGATCATACAAGACTTCAGCTTCGCATGACATTTGATTTAGTTTAGCCTGAGCAGTAAGTAGAGCAACTACTGCCTCGTGCATTGTCTTTCGGCTTAGTGCATCGGCTACCACGTTAGCCTTGCCCGGATGATACAGCAACTCGATGTCGTAGTCCTTAAGCAACTCTAGCCAGCGGCGTTGTCTCATATTCAACTCCTTTTGAGTAAATATATATTTGAGACTCTTGTGATCCGTGAAGACTTGGCATTTCACCCCATAGAGATAATGCCTCCAAATCTTCAGTGCAAAAACTACCGTTGCTAACTCAAGATCGTGTGTCGGATAGTTTTCTTCATAAGTCTTGAGTTGTCTGGATGCATAAGCAATCACCTTGTCTCTTTGCATCAATACACAACCCAAACCACTTTTTGAAGCATCACTATAGACCACATAATCGTCGTTCCCTTCTGGAAGTGTTAACACCGGTGCCGAGGTCAGACGTCGTTTCAATTCCTGAAAACTGGCCTCGCACTTGTCATTCCAGACAAATTTCTTGTGGACTTTGCGGAGCAGACCGGTCATAGGTAGAGCGATCTTCGAAAACCCCTCTACGAACTGTCTATAATATCCGGCAAGTCCAAGAAAACTGCGCACCTCCTTTACGTTCTGAGGCTGCTTCCAATTAGCCACAGCTTCAATTTTCTGGGGATCAACCATAACCCCATTCTCATTGATCACATGGCCTGGGAAAGCCACTTCTCTCATCCAGAAGTCACACTTAGACAATTTAGCATACAACTCATTTTGTCTAAGGACTGATAAGGCAATCCGCAGATGTTCCTCGTGAACCTCTTCATTCGGAGAATAGATCAGAATGTCGTCGATGAAGACCACCACGAACTTATCCAAGTACTGGTGAAAACATCGATTCATCAGATCCATGAAGATTGCTGGAGCATTCGTAAGTCCAAAAGGCATTACTACGAACTCGTAGTGACCATATCTGGTCCGGAACGCAGTTCTAGGAATGTCTTCCTTACGAATTCTCAGCTGATGATAACCCGATCTCAGGTCGATCTTGGAGAAAACTTTTGCTCCTTGTAATTGATCCAACAGATCATCAATCCTTGGCAAAGGATATTTATTCTTGATCGTGACTTTATTCAACTCGTGATAGTCGATACAAAGTCGAAACGATCCATCTTTCTTCTTGACAAATAAAATCGAAGCACCCCAAGGCGATGCGCTCGGCCTTACATAACCCTTGTCGAGAAGGTCCTCGAGTTGCTTCTTCAACTCTTCCATCTCTGCAGGAGCCATCCGGTACGGTGATTTAGAAATCGACGTTGTACCAGGCTCAAGATCAATAGAAAATTCCATACCACGATTTGGGGGTAATCCAAGAATTTCTTCCGGAAAGACATCCGAAAAATCCCTAACCACAGGAATATCAAGAACTGAAGGTTCATCTTTCGCGGGCGGATCCAGGTAGCAAAGGTACCCAACACAACATTGTCGTAGTAGCTTAAACGCATCCATCGCATTGATAAGTCTGTCGTTATCAGCGTCATTCCGACCCTTAAACTTGCACACGAACTGGCCCCCAAATGACACCATCACCGTCCTTGAACTAAAGTCGATCACCGCCCCATGACGCATCAGCCAATCCATACCGAGAATAATGTCGTATGGAGCCATGGCTATACAAATCAAATCTGCCTCGAATTTCTTACCCTGAATGGTAATCGGAAATTCAGACAACCGCTTCGTCCCAACCAGATGATCACCATTAGGAAGACTTACAACGAAAGACTCACAAGCTTCGTCGCACACTAATCCTAACTTACTAACATAACCATCTGAAATAAAGGAATGGGTAGCACCTGAATCAAACAGAATGCATACTGAAGTAGAATAAAGGTATAAAGTACCTTGTGCAATTGGAGCGTTAGGTCCATTCGCCTCACGCATCTCGTACAGGCGTTGACCGGGACCTTCAGAAGCAGTTGGGGCTTTCCCCTTATTCTGAGCAGTTGTTTGCATTGACGGACTAGGAGTCTCAGCTGGCTTGAACCTGGGCCGGTTATTCTGATTAACTGACCCATATTGTGACTCCATTCCCCTCTGCTTTCCCTGCTGACAGAATTTCTGCATATGGCCTCTATGACCACATTCAAAGCATAACTTCTTCTCCTTTGGGCACACAATGCTCTTGTGCCCCGCAACACCACAATTATAGCACTGGACTGGATTCTTGCTCTGGCCCGTCTGCTGCGTTGACCCTCCTTGAGTCGTGTCCGTCTTTGCTCGGCCAGACTTAACAAAGTTAGACGGTGGCGCAGGGCGCTTGAATCCACTCCCTTGATTCTGCATCGATCTTAGCCGATTGCGTCTTTTGGTTGACTCCTCCAGAGTCACCTCCAATTTGTAGGTTGTATTCACATACTGCTCCAGTATAGAGCATGTGTGGTGCACCATCATTGGCTTGATATCTGGGATCATCCACTCGTGGAAATACCAGATTTTCTGTGCCTCGCTGGATATCTCAGGTCCAGCGTACTGTAACAGGTGATTGAACTTGGTCGCAAGCTCGGTTACCTTCAATCCATCCGTTTTAGGATACAGAAACTCCTTGTGTTTCTCCTCCCTCATAGCACGAGAGAAGAAACGGTCTGTCATATTTGTCTTGAACATCTCCCAGTTCAAAACAGGACTTTCAGCTAAGCCGGTACTCTCCCACCACTCGCTAGCCTCTTCCTTCAACTGAAGAGAAGCTATATGTACTTTCTCAGCTTCAGTACAATCCATATTGCGGAACAGCCGCTCCATGTGGGAAAACTAATGGGTCACCCTGACCGGTTCTCCTTTTCCGTTATAGCTGTCAGGCCTCATGGAATTAGTGGTCTTCAGCGCACGACCATAATTGTCCCGAGTCCTGACTGCATTCTTTTGGAATACACGGTTCACTGGCTTCTCAAATTTGGGAACCGGTGGAGGTATTGGCACACCTTGTGCATGCGGCACACCTGGTCGCAGTATCTCAGTTACTGCCTGTATAATCATTCCTCGAAATGCTTCCATTGCAGCAGCATCTAATACTATTGGAGCGTTGGTCTGACCTTGACCATTGCCCCCAGGATGATTGTTGGAACCTGACTCCTGCTCGTCTTGTCCAACATTTCCTACAGTTGGTCTGGGGTCATTGTTTGTCCCAGCACCAGCTCGAATTGTGTTCCTCGTGTTCACCATCTGTTTACCGATCCAGTTCCAAGTATTTTATACATTAATATTATTCAATATACTTAATGTAGCAAAATCACTCACAGTAGATCAACTTGGTATTTTTATAGATGAACTTGAACTATTTTACAACTGCACATTAGCCGATCTCCCGAGCGTCAGGTCAAAATTGCTCGGAGATTGTAGTATTTCACAAAGTACATGCCGCAATACTAGAATATTTACACGGTACATGCTGAAATACTAAGAAAATGAAACTACTGCTATAGGCAACGTCGATCCTTATCACGGTGCTCCGAAATGTTTCTTATACGGTAGACTTCCCATGCAAGGCTTCTTCGGATGGGGTTCTCCATCGGATTCTGACGATGGACTACGCACCCTGCTTGGCCCTGGAACACATGATTCTGGTGTCCCTGGCCTTATCTCAGTCAAGGTGAAGTATGGATCATCCAAGTTTGGCTCTCCTAGCCCAGCCCTTCTTTGAGCATTGGCGATCATTTTATCCATCTGGTATTGCTGTTCAGAAGAGATCATCTCGCTTTGGCGAAGGATCTCTCGTAGTTTAGATTCCGTCCTCCTTCTCCTTTGAGTATGGATAGGCTGAGATTCTCTGCCACTTCTTCTAATACCATACTCGGTATAAAGTGTTTCCCAGTCAGCATCAGACATGAGTGCATACTCTGGCACTGGTGGCAACTCTTGCACAGGTGGTAACTCTGAACTGGGGTGAATAAATTGCATCCCTGGTTCCTGACTATCCACAAGCAAGTGTCTCAAGTCATCGGACTCCTGGTTCTGCCCGTTGAGGTCCATCTCGGTATCCTCCTCGGGGTCATCCTCGATGGGGTCCTCTTCCTCGTCGGGGTCATCCTCTATGGGGTCCTCTTCTTCATCTTCCTCATCGCTCTCTTCAGGAATCATTTCTATCTGGTAATCGTCATTGTAGTACCCTCTCGCGTACCTAGACGATTCATCTTCTTGCATTGCTTCCTCCCTTGGTGGCTCAACTGGTGCTGCCATAGGAACTACAATATTCCTTGATACCAGGACTACTGACTCAGGAAGCACATGCTTGATCTCCTCAGGTGGGCTGCTTGGTTCTCCAACCTCGAAGCACCCATGGGGTATTGGGAAGTCGAGCCTTCATGGAGATGGTGAATCCATCTCGGCATCTACCGAGTCCCTCTTATGAGAAAGACACGCACCCATATCCTACAGGATAACGAGAAAGGAATTAGTCTTTCTAGACATAGAAACAAGCTTACTACATCAGACTATAGATAGAAGACATGACTATGAACGGTGTTTTATTTTCAAATTCTTTTCATTTTGAAAATTCAGAGCCCTTTTGAAAATACTTTTCAATTGAAAACGAGTAATTGGTTTTCAAATACCCAACCCGTTCTAAAACTTAGGCTCTAATACCACAACTGTAACACCCCCAAATCTTAACCCATTTGGAAAGGTATTACCGCCAGTGACCTCGGTTTTCCTCACCAAAGCCACCCAAGGCTTTACCGTTTAAATACAATCCATGAAACACTTATGATACAAAATCATCATAATATTCGATTTAAAGCATGAGTCCCGGAATTACATCCCAATTCCGAATAGGACTAAATACAGAGTTAAACAAAATACAGCGGAAGTCTTTCTTAAAATATACAAAAAGGGGTTGTGATCGCCATGATCACCTACTCAAGGTTCTCAACCTGATTAAAACATTAAAAACATCCAAAAACCACCGTCGTCTTCATAGTCATTCTAGTCTCCTCATATCTGCGCTCTATCTGATGTGCCGAATCGAACGGATGACACCAGCCAACCATGCAGAGAACAATTTTGGTTGGTTAGTCTAATGAAAGACCATGCAAGGGCACAAAGCAGAAGGTTCGAAGTAGTCGTATTAGGTTAGACTCATCGTCCCTCAAATAACAGTCGAGTACGATAGTCAATCACCATACTGCTACTGGAATACAGCAAAAGGCATGCACGAGAGAAGATTCTGAAAGACCGAGTCTTCCCAGAAATCAACTCGAAAGAAGACTCCAACGAAATGAGTCTTATAGGAAGATATGACAAAGTCTGGAACAACACAGAATTACAGTATCGCATTCGAGCGACTAAAAGTTAAGACGAGCTTTCCTAGCTGCACTAGCGCCTAGCTGCACTACTCGCCCAAGGTATATTAAGTATGTGCGACAACGGCACTTATCTTATGATATTCTCAAACGCACAACACGTTATAAGCTTTTAGATATATGTTTCGTCATGAGGGACATATATCGAAGGGAATCCTTCCCAAGGTTTGTGACACTAGCTAAGTGCACCACCTCTATACTCGTGTATCAGAGGTTGGGTCATGACCATCCATGTGGTATTAGGTGGGGTCTAGCCACCTCTCTACCAAATTATAAAGAAACGACTGGATCCCAACGAATCCAACGTTCCTAACTACTAGTGCTAACTAAACAGTTCAAGCACAACAATAGTCCACAAACATCAACATAACCGCCCTCAAGGCTATCAACATAAATATATATTCATAATAGTGTTGTTATAACAGATATACAACCTATTATAATATCATATTTTAGTTCTCCAAAACTGTTCGCGAACACAGTATTCATTCCAAATTAATTACTCAATTAAACAACTGATAACTAATGGAAACATGGAATGATGAGCAAGAGCGAACCGCCACTTGCCTTAAATACGTAAAAGCTTTACGAAGCTAGGTACGACGACAACTGGTTTCCGGGCTCGAAGCAGGGACAGATCTGACAACACAGATTCCTTCGGATCGACCCATAAAGAAACCCTAAGTTAGATTCGACAACAACGAGTACGAACCTAAAGAATAACGGAAGAAATCGAAAGGAACGAAGCCCGATCGAAAGCCACAGAAGACAAGGCCGGAATAAGCCAAGAGCTTCTAGCGGCGGTCGCCGCTTGCCTTACGGCGGGCGCCGCCTGTTCGTGGCGGCGGTCGCCGCCTGCCTTATGGCGGACGCCGCTACGAACACCGGGAAAAATTACGAGAGGCACAAAACTCACCGACGACGATCGTTTTTCCTCTCCTTTGCCTTGCTTTGGATTCTAAGCTTTCAAGGGCCTCCAAAGCTTCACTTTGCAACTGGAATAACACCAAATGGAGCTCCGGCGATTGATTGTGAATTATCCGGCGAAACTTGAATTTCCGGCGAGATGATTGTGAGGGAGATTGAGCTTCGGATTTGTGCTCAATTCAGCTCCCAAATCCTCCTTTAAATAGCCAAAACTCCAGGGGACAACCAAGGGCACGTGGAGGGCTAAGATCGGAGTTCACCCGATTCGCCGACCATCACGGAGCCAAGCCGGCGAGGCAGGGCTAGGCCTGCATCTAGGCGGCGGTCGCTGCCCATTTTGGCCTGCGGCGGTCGCTGCTTTTTGGCGCCACTTGCCAACTTGCCGGGAAGAGGATGACGATGTTAGAGCCTGTCAGGCGGCGGTCGCCGCCAAGCCCATTTTTCGTCTGTTTAAGCTTGGAACAACAAGGTCTTAATCCAGGATAAATAATAGTCGTACACGAACGAGTATTAAGTCCCAAAATACGTCGACTGTATATTATTTCACTTAGAAAAATATTACAGAGATTAAGAACATTACAGAATGTCTTTCTGTCTCCGAAATTAAATCGACGTACACAACAGACGTTCAGGTAAATTCCAAAATACCCTTACAGAAATACGGGGTATCACAATTTCATTATATTTCATATAGTTACACTTATATACTATAGTATTTCATTATATTTCATATAATTACACTTATATACTATAGTATTTCATTATATTTCATATAGTTATACTTATATACTATAGTATTTCATTATATTTCATATAGTTATACTTATATACTATAGTATTTTATTATATTTCATATAGTTACACTTATATACTATAGTATTTTTAATTATATTTCATATAGTTACACTTATATACTATAGTATTTCATTATATTTCATATAGTTACACATATACTATAGTATTTCATTATATTTCATATAGTTACACTTATATACTATAGTATTTCATTATATTTCATATAGTTACACTTATATACTATAGTATTTCATTATATTTCATATAGTTACACTTATATACTATAGTATTTCATTATATTTCATATAGTTACACTTGTATACTATAGTATTTCATTATATTTCATATAGTTACACTTGTATACTATAGTATTTCATTATATTTCATATAGTTACACTTATATACTATAGTATTTCATTATATTTCATATAGTTATACTTGTATACTATAGTATTTCATTATATTTCATATAGTTATACTTATATACTATAGTATTTTATTATATTTCATATAGTTACACTTATATACTATAGTATTTCATTATATTTCATATAGTTATACTTATATACTATAGTATTTCATTATATTTCATATAGTTACACTTATATACTATAGTATTTCATTATATTTCATATAGTTATACTTATATTTCATATAGTTATACTTATATACTATAGTATTTCATTATATTTCATATAGTTATACTTTAATACTATAGTATTTCATTATATTTCATATAGTTATACTTTAATACTATAGTATTTCATTATATTTCATATAGTTATACTTATATTTCATATAGTTATACTTATATACTATAGTATTTCATTATATTTCATATAGTTATACTTATATACTATAGTATTTTATTATATTTCATATAGTTATACTTATATAATAACATGCAATTTAACCAAAACAACCAAAATATAAATACATGATCCAAAACACAACTGTCTAATCGGCATAATGTAAGTCATGTAATCTAGTCATCGTCGGGGACTCTATCGCTGCCCTCTCCTCTCTCGTGTTGTGAATCAGTAAATCTTTGGGAGGCACGCGGTAGGGGATCAGCCATGGGCGCCTCGTCACCTATCAAATCCTGAATCCATGAAATAATCGTAGCGGTAACATCTGGTGGAAGCCCGTCCCTCTCTTCCAAAAAATGCCGCATCCGACCGATGAGAATCTGGGTCCGCTGAATAAAGGACAAAGATTTCCATTACAACAAAACCGATTTTAAAACATAAAAAATGATAAGCGATAAATAAAATGTATCATACCATGAGAGTAGACACCGGTGGAGCTGGAGGGACGACAGGAGCCAAACTTGGACGATCTTGTCTAGGGGACCGTGCATCCACGTACGGATGTGACATCTGCTCCAGCCAATCGATGTACGCATCGTCAGTGTCCCAAGTGAAGGTGGTATGGATCATGTCCTGAAGCTCGATCGTCGGTCTAGGGTCGGCATCCCATGTGCACTGCTCGTCGTCGTATTTCAAAACGTACGACTTCAAGTCGACCCGCCTCTTCACCTCGCATGGCTCTGGTGGATACTCAGAAACCCCCTGCCTGTAACCGAACTGGCGAAGGACTCGGTCCGGCATGTACGGCTCTTGTATCTCGAGGCACTCAATAATGTCTCGTTACAAAGAAGGAGCGTACTGAGGGGTCGTAAAGTCTAACTGACCCCACGGTGTCCAGGCAACCTAAAATGTCAAAACGTATATTCATAATTTTAGTTTCCTAAATTCAAAACGTTTATTCATAATTTTAATTTCCTAAACGAAACGCAATAAAGTAGTAAAGTATTACCTCATCAAATCTCACGGCGTCTAAAATGCGGCGAATAGCAATCAGCCGCTCCGGATACCGTCCCTAAGGAGCCTTCCTCCCGTCTCTCTGAGCGGCCCTCGTATCCGCCATGACCTCCAGGTCAAGGACAGCGTGACCTCGGAAAGTAGGAAAGTACGCCCAAATCCAGGCCTACATATATATAAAACCCGTTAGCATATAATATCATATTATACAAAAATAAATTAAATAAATAATTACCCTCAGAAGAAGTGTGCAGCCTGCAATGCCCTTCGCCCTGGCCCTTGACGCCTCACCCAAATTTCGGTAGAGGACAGTCAATACGTCGACTCCCCAAGCATAACAACCGGTGCGGTCGTGGTCAACGACTAGCGCCTTGTACTTGTACTTGACGGTGTTCATCGGCTTGTCTGGGAAAATGGTACAGCTGAGGAGGAGCATCAAGTACATGGACGCTATGCGCCGGTCGTCCCTCTCTGGGCTGGACAGCTGCTCAGTCGACCTCAGCAAGAGGGACTCCATCGGGATACCGCCACCACCGAACCAATGGGCCACCAACTCCAGGTTCGCCCCAGTAATGGCACAAACGTGCTCTCTGACGACGGGGTCCGCCATATCATTGGTGACGCTCAACCCGTCGATGGGGATCTCCAGGATGCGCGCGACATCGTGGAGTGTGATAGTGATCTCGCCCCACGGGAAATGGAACGAGCTCGTCTCCGGATGCCAGCACTCGACGAACGCAGAAATAAGCACGTCGTCGATCCTCCTGAAGTCCACCTCCCTCATGGAGGTGATACGACTCCGTTGAGCAAAATCCCACCAGGTGTCCGGATCCGCTGTAATGTGGGCGTTCATCTGCCAATGCCATGGCTTCCTGGTGTACGTCCTCAGAACCTTCCTCATCTGAAAAAGAAATAACAAAATTAGTATTATACTTATAAATATAAATTTATATATAACGTTTTGATATTTTTATTTAAAACATCTTAAACTAAATCAAAGACGTACCGTATCATCCACGCGCGTAACGGGTGGTGGGGGATCTGGAAGTGCCAACGCCAATGTCATGTCCCATAGGACCCTGGCGACGTGGCTCGTATACGTAGCGAGGAGGTGAGGAACGAGGGGCCCTCCTGGCATCCAAGGCTCTGCGGGGCCCGCTTGCTGGGGAACCGGATCCGCCTGCTGGGGAGCCTCGTCCATCCCCAAGTCCGCTGCGGGTCCGAGAGACTCCTCAAATCCCTCATAATAGTCGCGGTGGAGGGACGCGTCAACTGCCTCCTCGTCCAGCTCCATGGACGAGGCCGATGAGGAAGACGAAGACAACGACGAGTCAGACCTGGCCGCGCCCTCCTGCACTCCCGTTACGACGTCCTGTGTTGCCTGTAGGACAGAAAGCAGATCCACCGAAGCGGCCCGACGAGCCGATGCTGTGACCGGATTCCTCCGCGCCAACTAATGGGACCCACGTCGGGGTCGTCTCACAGACAACATCGAGGCTTGTAAAGCCTTTTTATAACATATTAATCAAAATTTTAAATTCATAAACAACTACAACATTATAATATAAATTTCACAATTCAATACCTATATTATATGTCAATTTCAAATATAGACCTAATTTGTCATCTTCATTTGCTAATTTCAAATATAATTCTTTAAATTCAATCCCAATTTAATAAAAATACAAATTCCTTAATTTTTAAATTTTAATTTTAATATCTAAAATTTTCAAATTTAGTTTCATATCCTAAATTCAACGAAGAAGAGTAGACTCCTTTGTTTTTCTAAATTCAAGTTTAATTATTATAACTAAAATTCAAAAGTCAATACCTAAATTCAAATTCATTTTTTTATAACATAAATATAAATTTCAATATCTAATTTTTATAAAAAAATCTAGAATCAAATACAATATAAAAAAAAATCTAAATTCAACCTAATTTTTATCCAAGTCTTAGCATGGGGACGGTCCCAAAATGGAGACATATCTTAATACAGTAGCTCGGGTCTTTTAACACTTTTGATTATTTATTCTAAAATATTTAAAAACCCCATGCTAAGACTTGGATAAAAATACTATTATATTTATAAAAAAAAACTTTATTTATAAGAAAGCCATTATAAGTTGACCCATAATCATACCTTTATCGTCCCATTGATTAGCTTTGAGTGTGATCGCAAATTGTGTTAACTTATCCACATTAACACACAAGCAATATCTCCATTTTCTACCATAAAAGTTAAAACATATAAGCACTTACCAAAAGCGCACTTTATTCGGCAGTGTTAAAACACAGAACCCCACTCAGATCACAGGTCAGCAACTTCAAAGTAGTTCAACTTCACAATCACAGCAAGATCCAGTGCACAAACATGACAAACTTGTATAATACAAAACCAGTAGGCTAAAAACTGAAAAACAACTTCTAACTAACATATATACATATACAAACAACGAACTTCCATTAGAGTCCAAGCTCCTCGAGTTCATAGCTACTTCCTCAAACAGCCGCCGCCTTCTTGGTCTTCTTCACCGTCGACTTGATCGACTTCGGCTGCTTCGGCTTCGTCGCCGGAGCCGACTTCCTCATCCTCCTTCCTCCCGCCGCGGCCGCCTTGGCTTTCTCAGTCGCCTCCATCTGCATCTGGTTAACCGACTTTGACCGCGAGCTCCGGCGCCTCTTCGTGACGGTCTCCTCTGGCTTCACAGCGTTGGCTCTCGCGGATCTAGTAGTCGCCGCTTTCTCCTTCTTCCCAGCCTGAGAAAGCTTGTAGGAAGCCTTGATTTTGATGAGCTTTCCTCTGGCGGTTGAGTTCTTGAGTTGAAGGCTAAGAATCTTCCTGAAGTTTGCAGGGAGGAAGGAGCTGTGCTCGGCTTCGATGTACTTGGCGATCGCGTAGGGGCTCGATCCATTCTTCTCGTTCAGAGCTGTAATTGCGTCCTTAATCATCTGCGTGTTGATTCAGCAGCACAGTAGAAATTAGGTTTTGCAAAGAACAGAGCTCACAAAAATAACCAATCCAATAACATGTAATTTCCTCTAACAGACAATAGAAACTAGAATCTCTGGCGAAATTGAACTCGATCGGTGAGCGTTGAGCGAATTAGGTTATCGGTTGGTAAAATTGCAAGGAAAACAGAGAGCTAATAAATTTGTACTGATCATCAAACAGTACCTGAAAGTAAGGAGGGTGAGCGGCAACTTTGTGATGTTTAGGCTTCTTCTCCGTCTTCTTCTTTGGTTTCTTCTCTTTTACAGGCTTTTCCTTCTCCTCTGGCTTCACTTCGCGGCCTTCGCCGGCCTCCTCCGGCGCCGGCGGTGCTTCGCTTACAACCTGCTGAACGTCCGGGACCGCAACTTCAACTGAATCTGACATTGGAAACTGATTGTTCTCGAACTGCCTCAAATTTTCCTCCACGTTGCAAAGGAATTTATATAGTGGGAGAAATGGGGCTTGATATTTGTACGAGCGTTTTTTGATTGGTTGCTCAAATGACCAAAGGATAGCCAGGGTAAGAGACGAAGGATCTGGAGCTTACACGTGGCGGATGATCAAAGGGCTAATATTACAGTAGGCGGGATAAGGATAAACGGCTCTTATAATGCGGATGAGGAGTGTTTTTCTAGTGTTTCTGGAGTTGATCAGGCTGTGTTTTTGCTGGTAGTTTTGGCAACGAAATTTTGGTCGCTTTTGATGGTTTTGAATCAAGATAAAAATGCAAGGTTGATGAGGAGGAACTGCAGATCATAATGTTGGTGGAATTGGGGAGAAATATTTAGTGTAGGGCCTATAATTGTGTGTGGATGAGGTCAACAGTCAAATATGTTACAGTTCATCTGGTGAAGGTAAACCATTAGAGGTGGATTTTAACTTCTTTAGATGGTAAATATTATTTTTATAGAAATTTGGTACTTCTATGCTAATGGTAAAAGTGGTAGATATATGATTTTTCATGGTCTAAAAGACACACAAGAAGTCACATCATAATGAATTAAGCATCTAAAAACTCATCATATTTTTCAAGGTCGAATCACCATATCATCAATTTACCATCTTCAGAGTTTCAAGATCAAAACCATCACAATCCATCATACATGAATTACTTGGGAATCTAAAAACTCTTCAGAATTCTCAAAGTCAAATCAACATATCACTAGTGACTATTCCAACTTCAAGATCAAACATCCATCATATTGAATTAGGCATCATCTAAAAACTTCTCATACTTTTCAAAGTCAAATTAACATATCAGTATCAGTAATCTGCCATCTGCCCAGCTTCAAGATCAAAACCACATCCTCATCCTAGAGACTTGTTGAAGAAACATCATTTGATCCTTCCTACTGCCATGGTGTCTTTCGAGTCACAAAGTTCTCTCCCCTGCGTGGAGATTCGTGGTTGAATGCAAGCGAATAAGCATGTTCAAGGGGCAACATTGGTTTGAGAATGAGCAAGAGGATATATAAGCTTCAAAAAATCTTTGGCTAAGCAAATTGAGAATTTCAACTAGCCATAGTGACACACCTTAGAGACAAAATCATCAATTGGATCTAACCAATAGATTCAAAAGTAAGGGACTGAAGATTCAATGGAGGTCGATCATGACCTTCTACTAGGCTAAAATCTATGAGTCTCGTACACTGTGAACGAAGATTTGTTGTATTTGACTTCAAATTTATTTGAATTGCAAGTTCTAGCATGGAGGATGGTTAGCGCGCGGAATCAGATCACACAATTCAAATCAAACTCATTGAATATTGATGCAAATTTCATGTTACGGCGTATTAAATTCAACAAGATAACCACGATTTCATCAAATTGGGAGTCGAGATAAATCAAATTCAAGTGGAATTCGAACTGGAAGCACAAGATTACCATACGTTCGCGGTAATTGAAGGTGTATCAGTGCGCAGACCTAGGGAGAAACGGTGTCGTTTCCGATTGGGGAGGCGGCGTAGATTCAAACATCTCCGACGATCCAGCCTGGTAATATATCACATCCTTCCCTCCGATGGCCGAGACGTGAGATCGGACGGCTTCCAACAGCCGGAGCGCGCCAGTCGCCACCACATCAGCCGTGTACTCAGGAACTCGAAAGAGAAGGCGATGTGAGACTGTGCGGCGAGATTGTAGACCTCGTTGGCGCAGGGAGGAGGATCAATCCGTAGACCTTGTATCCCATACCGAGGAGGGATTCAGTGAGGTCCAAGCCTTCCTGGCCGGTTATGCCGGTGATCAAGGCGGTACTGGACAATCGTCTGGTTGATTGCTCCTCCGAATCGGCAGTTCGTTCTCCGTCTCCATTGTTGTGACCTTCAATCTAAGCGAGAGAAAGGCTTTCCTCCTTTTTGCTGAATTTCAGTTACGAGCGTAGACTACACGCATATGTTGATTGGCTTATTGATGCGGATGCATTGTACTCATTTCAGGTGCGTTGTAGGGGATCCAGTCTTCTTCTTTAGTACTATATATTAGGAGAGAGAACAAAAGTTAGGGTTTTACGTGGCATCGTTACAATTACACGTCTCTGGAGTGTGTATACTTCGAAAGATTTTGCTGTTGAGATTCTATGGTTTCGAGTTTTGTTCTTTCTGTTTCTTATTCTTCGTGTTGACATAGATGGAGTAAAATGAGAAAGAGATCGCCGGCAAGATCGGCGTCCGGACGTCGTTTGAACCGCTCTCAGGTATACTGCAGCCTTCACATTCTTGGCCTCTTACATTCCATTTCTTAGGGCAGTGTTATGGATTTTCAGCTGATGGTTACACACTTACACAGCTAATCAGCTATTGGCGTTCAATCTGAAAGAGTTTTGGTGTGATTAGGGTTTAGAAACTCTGTTCTTGTCTTTAATGGCTCAAGACCTCAAGTTGAACACTTCAGTTGTATTTGAACAAAATCTGAAAATTTTGAAGACTCTTGTTGAAGAAACATCATTTGAGAAGAACTGAACAACCTAATCTTTTGTCATTGTGCATTGATCATTGATGAACGACCTTTGCAAATTTTGTAGAACCGCTTAAACATTTGTTAATCTAGAGTTCAGGTTAGTGTTATTTGAGTTTGAATAAACGTAACATGACAACACTGTTGAAAATCTTTGATTTCCTAACATGATTAACAAGGTCAATTACATGAATATTAGGTTCTATGGCTTTTAAGGGTAATATTGATGGTGGCAAGACTTACCTATAAAATATTAATGATGGCAATGGCAAGATTTGTCTGAAGATCTATTGATACACCAACCAGTCTGAGTAATTAGCTAGTAATATTCTTCGGATGCGTGCCAGTAGTCAGCAAGCAAAACCGAATAGGAAAAATGGTAGCCTGCTAATAATAATAGGGTGAAGCCATGAATGATGTTTTTTTTTGCCAATTCACAGTTGGCCTGCTGCTTGCCCATTTTTTTATGCTTTACACTTAAAAATGTTGTATTTGATACCTTATTGTGGTAAAAAAAGCTGTGCTTTTGCTGCAAATCTTTTGACAAAGAATTTAAGGTTGTGACCAATTCAGATAGCTTGGCTTTTTTTTTCCTGCTTACAAGATTGTGGATGGATTTATGATTCATTATGAATCTAAAAGTAATCATTAAGAGATAAACAACTTAGATTGGATTATGTGACAGTGACCAATGATATAGTCATCAATTGACAGTGAAATATTCAAGATTGTGTCTCATTATCATACGTCATACCATTTGAGCAATAAAAGTTATGACAAGATGACTCTATTTGGCAACAGGCTAGTTTTTGTTCGTCTGTTAGGAAGCTTGAGCATGCTGGAATCAATGCTAAAGACATTCTTCTCTCCAAGGCATCACAGTCATCGCAGTCTAGTGTTTTGGAGTCTGGTGATTTGCATCCTCGATTTAAAGGCAATAGGATTTTTTATCCATTAAGAAAGAAACAAGCAAGCATCTCATGTATTAGATGGACATGCCCACCAAAAGTAAGCCGAATCAATGTGGAAAGTCTTGTATATTCATATGATATTAATGGAACTTCTCTCTGACATCAGCCATTTTTTTCTGTAAGAGAGTTGATTGCACATGTAAACTTGGCATTGTTGGTGTTAACTTAAGTATTCATCCTATTAATTTCTTTATGTTCAGTTCATTCTAAATGATGACTGGCATGTAGCAGCGGGTGATCAAAGTGAAGAGAGGACGACTCAGGAGCAAAGAGAATCTGGTTTAAATCTCATTTATCCTCATCCTTCTGCCACTCCCAGCAGGTATTGTGTTTTTTTTTTTTTTTTTTATCAAGGGTTCAATCCTGTGTTACAATTTGTCTAACGGTGAATTTTTTCAATCCTTATTGCTGGCTGAACTTTTGTGATTTTAACATTTAGTCCATCCATCTCATTGGATGTGGAAGAAGGCGGTCATGATGATGATCACAATATTCCAATCATCCCAATCACTCCTATTGAAGACGAGGAAGCAGATTCATTACATGAAATTAAAGGAAATGTGAACTTAGAAGTGTTTGACGGAGTCCAAACATCACATTTAGTGCAGCATTCTTCTCAACTCGATGCTTCTGTAGCTGCTCCAAAGCCAAATGGTGAGAAACATCCACTTGGAACATTAACTGGTATAGAAGCTGACGTTGGTGCTGCAGCCTCTGCTGCCTTCACTGCAATTATTAAAAGCAATGAGCAAGGAAGCTTGATTGATACTGATCTGCTTATAAAGATCCTCAATGATCCCAAAATGATTGAGCTTTTGAAGGTTGCATGGTCACCTGGCAATGAAAAGGTTGCATGGTCACCTTCTCTATCCAACCCAAAAGAAGAGAACTTGTATATGATGCAGCCTTATTTGGATAGACAATCAGTGTTGAACTTAAACAATCTCTTATCATCAGCTTCAGCAGATCGATCTCCATCAAAAATGCAGCTCACTTCAGGGATGTTGGCACCAGAAAACGCCACTCAATCAGTTCCACCACCCTGTTCAGTGCCTGATACGACGTTCTTACTGAAGCAAGTGTGTGGAAATCAAGACAAGCTCCTGAAACAAGCGCAGAAAGCATCAGAATTGAGCTCGTCAGCTGAAATGGTGGTTCCTATATCTGAGCAGCCACTACCACAAAAGCTAGAAAATCCGGCGGCCTCATCAGTTGCCATGCTGACCAGAGCGTCCATCATTCCATTGCAAGAAGATCCAAGGAGCCGTTTTACCGCTTCAAGACCACCACCACAGCCTAGTTTCTTTTCTACAGTAGCTGATCAAAGCAACGTACGGTTTGGCAGGGATCACAGCTATTACAAGAGCCTGGTCAGGCAACATGGGGTTGAAAGACAGGAAGCTGAGGAGCATAAACTTAATACGGCGCCAAAGGCTTCTTTTCCAAAGCCTTGCAGTTACTTCAACAGCCCCAGGGGTTGTCGTCTCGGCTTAAGCTGCCCTTATAGGCACGAGTTCTCGTCCAGTCAGACACGTGCTCACAGGGTCCCAGAGGCTGCTACTGCCAAGAGAGTCAAACTCACCAGAAAAGATCATCTTAGATTGTAAACAAACAAGTCAATAGCTGGCATTAGTCCACTTGTTCTTACCAGACTTTGCATTAAAACAGCAGCAACACAATACAATACAATACAATACAATAGGGAATTGCATGAGCAAAACCAAGTTAGGTGTTACAGGAAACTGTACATAAACTTTTCAGTCTTTGTGAGTAAAATCATGGACCATGTTCATTTTTGGGACCTAAAATTACTGCCGTGTCTTGAAGTGTATATGTAACGGTCTGGTTCGTTGTCCATGATTTTACTCATGTACGGATTATGGTCGATCCAGGACCGTAAATTTACGACTTGGACCATGATATGTTTTTATTATTACATATATAATTCATGACCACCGACCCTGAACCGTAAATTTATGATTCGAACCGTAAATTTATGGTCCACCGGACCGTGCATATCCAGTCGACCAGTCTGGTCTGGACCGGTTGAACCGCCTCAATTATATCACGAGTCCCATGACTCCCATCTCCCTTAATTTGCATGACTTCCCATTTCAGCCTGTAAAATGTCAATTTTTCTTCTTAAGACCAGAATCTCATGAAAGAGCATTTTAACAAATTTTGTCTCGCCAATGTTGGAATAGGTTCTTAATACGTTGATAAAAAAAAAAGGTTCTTAATACGCAGGTATAAATATTATAATATATATATTTTTAATTTTTGAAAAACATAAACACCAACAAATAGAAGGTAAAATATCTGAGAAAATGTCAAATTTAAAAAACGAAAATACATTCAAACATGGGGATACATTCAATTGGGTTTGAAATTTTCCAAGTCCACAAAAATGCAAACAACAGCAATAAATTCTTCCGGAGACAATAGTGTTGTTTCATGCTCCTGTGCATTTGAACTCCACCCTATAACTCAGAAGCCAGAATGGACGTAGGAAGTCTCATTCACGACTTGAAAACAGATGCTCCATGGGAATATCACTGGATGATTAACCAGTTCTCAGGATTATATGAACCCCACTGTCAGTATCAACAATATCACTTATCTCACCAACTCTGAGAGCAAATGTAGCTTCTTCAAATGGCTTCTGCATCTGACCGCGGCCAAATGACCCTGAAAGACAATAATTATGACAAATGAATAAAAAGAAAGTGTGAATGCATATGATAGACGAATCTATTGTTTGTTACACTAATATTGCAATTTGGAGTACTCAATATAATTTTCTCTAGTCTTTTACCACTAGTGTGATTTATATGCCAATGTCCCTGGATGCAGAATTAGATGCAGAAAATATCTAGAACAAGAATGCAAAATGTATCTTATTTTCCATCTGGTCTTGTTGATCTTCATATATTGGATGCTTTTGGATCTCAACTAGAAGAAAGTAACTTTCACATACCAGCATTCACAAACCAAATTGGCTTAAACCCAGCAAGGTTTCAGCTTTAAAAAATTATGTGACATGCTGTTCATACTACACAGACTTCCATTTCCAGCACCAACATAAAACAGCAATTCCTAAAAAATATGACATTTGCTAGAGTAAATTGCCATTTACAGCTGATTAATAAATTCTCATTGCCATATCAGATCACTAATCAAGAGTTTCCTCTCATATCCGTTTAAAATCTCTCAGCCACTTCAACCTCAAAAATTAACAATCAATAGGTTGCCGTTTACCCAATTACCTATACCAAATACTCCAGAGAAATAGAAGTCACTAGCCATGCAGGATCTCAAATTGGGAAGACAGTAGCTAATTTGAGTGTAGACAGACACAATCCAATGAGGATCTGCCACTTCCAATATAAACAAACTAAAGTACAACTTTATGTATCAGACTCCTCGCAAATGGAGAAGTAACATTCCAACGTTTAAATGAGACAATAATTTTCCAGAAATTTTTAACTCAGCTTATGAATACTCTAGGATAATTGGATAAATATCTCCTCGATTCCTCTCTTTTCCCTAGGTTTTTGAAGGCGTATATCAGGAAAGCGAGCAAAAGCACACATAAATCGACAACGGAGACAATAACATTCAAATCATAAAAGAAATATACTTAAAAGGAAAGACAGATTAGCTGACCAAGGTCGCCATCGCGGTCGGCGGAGCTGCAATCGGAGATTCGAGAAGCGAAGTCTTCGAACTTTGCTTCACCGGATACGATGTCGTTTCGAATGGCCCTGAGGAGGGAGATAGCAGTCTCCTTGGTGGTTCTGCTGATGATGCGGCCTTCCGGATCCTTCCAAGAAGCCTTCCTACGCGATCCCTGGTGCTTTATTAGTATGTGCGAAGCCCTAACTTTATCCCTGGAAGCCATTTTCGCCTTCTTCCTCTCCTTCGCCTTTCTCTTTAAAACCACACTGCAGTAGGTCTGAGTAACTTCCGAGACTTCTTCATCTCCAGATCGGAGAGTATGGGCCTTGTTGAGCTAGCTCATCATGGGCCGTTTTGGTCGGCCCAATTAGTTTCTTGTAAGATTTATAGTTTCTTCAATGTATTTAAATTTGTGACATAAAATTAAATTATGAACTGAGAAATTTTATTTAATTTGTTCCTATTTGATTTTTCTGTTTCCAATATTGCGTTCTTGTGGTTCTGATTTATGAATGTATATTCAGAAACGAAGTTTGATTACACTGAAGATTGTGATACATAATGATTTGCAATTCAATGACGATACAAGTAAAAAACCTTATGGAGTGTTTAACAAAATGAAAACAGTTTATGTGTCATGGCTTTCTTAGTAGGGACTGGATTGTCCGTTTTGTCCATGTGTATAGGGAGGCCAACCGTCTTGCTGATGGGTTGGCTAACCTTGCTTTCAATTTTCCTTTAGGTTTTCAATTGCTTGGGGATCCTCCGGATGAGATTTTGCCGATTATTGCGGATGATATTAGGGGAGTGGCTTTTCCCCGCAGGCTGCATGCTTATCCATTTTTCTTTTGAATAAACCGTAGAGGCTTCTGTCTCTTTTACCAAAAAAACAAAATGAAAACAGTTATTTCCGTTGTGTTCCGAAACATGAAAAATGATTGTTTTTAATTTAGGCGCAAAGTTTTGGCGCTTAAACAAGTCTACAAATGCCATCTTATTTTTATATGAATTTATAATAATCTTGAAACTATGTTCAGTTTGGTCATCATACAACTCTACTATGTTCAGCTTGGTCATCATACAACTCTAATATGTTCAGCTGTGATAGATCAAACATTAATATCAATAAGACTAGTTGTCAAAACAAATTAAGCTCATATTCAACTTCTGAAGTGGGGTAAATGCAGGGCTGAATCCCCTTTTAAAATTAATAAAAAATTGTCTACTGTCAGAACTTGCAGCTTAAACAATTTACAACAGCTTAGAAGTTGTGGTGGGCTGATAGAAGTGTTTTGTTACAGTGGGATCAGCTTCATCTGGTCTAAATTTCCCTCAAAAGAGGCCAACCTCTTTTCATTATATCGTTAATCTTGGCATCGATCTGCTTCTGCATCCTTGGTGGGCAGAGCTCTGCTGCATAGCTGTTAATTTTTGCTGCCAAGTTAGATCTCTGGAGCTCCTCGGCTGGCAGATTCCCAATCAAGTGGAGGAGAATAGGGTTTCTTTTGAGCTCAAATTTCTGGACACATAAGGATGCATAAACCTTAGTCAATACTAGTATAAAACAGCCATTGGCACATCACATGCTAGTACTAGACTACTACCTACTAAATAAAGTCATTTGAAGAAGTATCAAGTAAGGAAAGAACAATGGCGCTTCATGTAGATTATGTTTGCATTCACCACAGACTTTTTGGGATAACTAATTCCACATCTGCAATCTCAATTGCATTTGCAGATTACGAATTAAGATCTATGTCAATCAAACGTCTCATCTGAAGTGACTCAATTGCTGAATGTTGGTAACATGAAACATTTTGAGACTTAGAATTCATGATCATATCAAAGGTGAAGGTTACAATGATACCAAAACACATGCAATAATAATACCTGGTGATCAGACTCAGCAGGATAAAATGTTTCTAGTTGTTGAATTCGGGTGGTCACGGTGGTGTTCTTTGATTTTATCTGTTCCCTTTCTTTGCTGATAGTAGCCACTCTCAATTCACCTGTTCCATTGGTAAAGATGATTGACCTGTTCAACAAAAGTCATTAAAATAGCAACAATAAGATCTAGGTGTAGAGAAACACTAGTAATCAATTGCAATTCTTCATGATAATATTACCTGTACTGATTCCCTACGTCAGGGCCCTGACCAAAAACTTGTCTAGAATCATGGCTTGACCAGAAGACCTCTAAAAGCTGACGGAAAGTGATCACCCTTGGATCATATTCAATCTGTACAACACAAACTCATTGTTGAGCAGAAGAACACAGAGCAGACACCATAAGAGATACTCCGTAAATCAGCTAGTTGTCTTGTTATGATTTAACCTGGCTCTATGATCTAGCTGATTAGAAGGTTGCAATATGTCTACATTGGACCCAAACTGATATTGCAAGACCTATCATCCCCAAATCAAGTCACGCAATCGAGCAGCAGAACCTAATAGCAAAACACCAACATCTATGACCTAGCTGATTAGAGGATTAGAACTATGCATTACACTCTGAATCCTAAGGAACAGTCCTCAACAATCTCATCCCAATTCATGTAAACCAAAGGACAAATACAGATCAATAATTTGATCCCAAAATTCCACATATGCTCAAGTGCATCCAATCTGATCTTGCAAAGAACATATTAACGCTCGATCAAACCTCGATTTTTTGGCAGCAGAATTACAGCACCCTACCATTCCCACTCCGAATCCCCATTTCCCACAAAAGAAACGTCAACTTGAAATTACACAAAATTTTATCGAACTCTTCGACACCTATCAGCTAGATTGATGGATTCAAACATAAATCCTATAGCATGAGCAAAATCAAGCAGAAATTTCATAGAAACATTAGGAGCAAAGAAACCTGAACGCACTCAGCGTGATCGCCCAATCTCCGATAGTCAGGGTTCGTCCTAGTACCACCGGAGTAACCGACAGTGGTCCGTACGACGCCGTTTAGGCATCCGAACACAGCCTCCGATCTCCAGAAGCTTCCGAGGGCGAAGACGGCGGTTTTCAGGGGCTGGTTCGTCAACTGGCGTTCATTTGCCGGGAAATCCGAGATCTGATCCACAACCCTAATTCCCCGGGCAACATTAGAAGTTACAATGAGGAGGAAGAAGATGACTTGAATCAAGAAAGACGTCGCGTATCTCCGGCACCGACCATCCATGGCAGCCACCGACACTCGACAGACCTTCTCGCGAGGAGGGAAGGAGAGATGGAGAGAGAGGGCCGATCGCTAGTTTGTTTTTCACTCGTTTTGGATTATTGTTTTCCTCCAGTGACGATCAGATGGGCTGAACGACCCAATAGTCTACAGATAATTGGCCCAATATTTGGCCCACTTTTTTTCTATAACTTCTGTGAAAAACACGTTGCATATAGTTTTTTTATTTATTTATTTGCGTGTGGGGTTCAGGGGTGCCACCCGCGGGGCCTTCCCCCTAGTCTCCCCATTAGCCCTGAAAATAAGAGACCGGGGTATAATTACAACAGGTCTTCAACCTCTGTGGTGCCTCCAGTGACCACTTACCGGAGCTCGAACCGACGACATGTTGAAAAGCCTTCGGCTTTTACCAGGCTTTCTACCAACTAAGCCACGTTGAAGTGGTTGTTGCATATAGTTGATAACCAAGAGAAATGGGATTAGGGATGACAACCGAAAATTTCCTATTCTCCATTACAGAGGGTGAATTTAAACCGGAATAGGGGCGAGATACGGAAAGAATTTAATCCCGCGCATTGATGGGGAGCGAGGCGGGATACCGTTCTCGGTGGGGGACATGCGGTGTTCTCCATCAAATGCACTATTTTTAATTTGTTTAACCCTACAACTTATATTTCATATCCTATATTCCATAAACTTCATACCCTTTAATTAAACCATAAATCTCAAACACTCCAAACACAAAGACCTTATATATTTGTCATTAAAACAATATTTACGTTTTTCTTGTATAGTTAAACGGGAATGGGAATCCCCGACAGTAAATGAGACATCAGCAAAAACAGAGGTGGTTTTTTTTTTTTTTATCATTCAGGGATGAGACAGTGAACGAAATTGAGAAAATACTCTCGCCCTGTTATCATTCTTAACTGGAATCTGGACCAAAAATTCAATCCATGCCACAACAATCCCCACATCAACAAGAATATCTCACAAGGGCCAATCCCTTGTTTGTTTCTCACTCGTTTGTATTCATGTGTGTAAGAAAATATACTTCAAAAACATAAATTTAACCTCTTTTCTCATTTGAATATTTTGCTATGTATGTGTATGTGTGGAAGGTCTAATTAATTTTCTTAATCAACTTAATGAAATAGTTGTAAAGTTCGTAAACATCAACACGTCAATTTGGAAATTCCAAAAAAAACTTAACCCACTACATCGGATCCTTCTCTTTGAAGTTTGAACATTGAGTAGAGTGAATGAATTGTGTCATTTAATCAAAAGTGTAATTATCGAACATGGAATATGACTATTAATGGAGATTTACAATCCGAGTATTTTAGGGATCGTAGTGCTTTGCTAGAAGCCAACTACAATTAATGGACTTAATCGGATTAGATTCATGGCTATAATAATCGGGTCCTATGAGGTCACACACATAGAGTTATCAGGTTGGATCAAACCGGACCGAAAGTCCATGTGGGACATGGAGATTTCGGTCCATAGGCTTATATTGGGAGATTGGCTTTTATTATTAATGGATAAGAGTTACCATTAATAATTACTAGATAAGGAGATATCTTATTAGAAGATATATGGATACAATATACAGATATTATATCCATTACCAAATATAAGATATGATCTTATAAGTAATCGTTACCAAAAGGAAACTAACAACATTCTCCTCCTCCAAGAAAACTACACGACCGAACTCCAAAGAAGAGAAGCCAAGCTTGTCCTTCATTTGTCGTTCTAGCAGACGACACTAGAGGCGATCCGGATTCCAGACTCGTGTAGAACAATTAGAGAAGCCACACTTGGGGCTTTCAATCTCCGCTGAAATCTTGCAGGAACGTTTCAGACTCGCATCAAACGGTATGTAACTCTACCTATAATTGATTCCTATTGATTCATGCATGAGATCCTTGTTAGATGATAGAAAATAGTTTTCTGAAAATCCGCTTATACGCATCTAATCCCAATAGTGATATCAGAGCCTCTTGTATAAATTGATAGGATCAAAATATTAAAAGAGTTAATTTTGATGCATGTCTTGATTCAAATTAAGTGGTAAATTGATATATAGGTTAATTTGTATGATTAAAATTATGATTTTGATTGATTGGATTAGTAAAGTTGTAGAACTTTATGAACAAATATGCATGTAAAATTGTTCTACCCATACTTGATTCATATGATTTAATTATGCAAGAGATATGATTTTTTAGCATGTTTTAAATCATTAGATGAAGATTTTGATTTTCATAAGATGGATCAATTATCCAATTTTTTTTATGAAACTGTTTCATACAAGAAAAAAAAACAGTACGGACCGAACCAGATTGGATCCGGTTCGGTGCGCACCATGGCTCACTCGGCCGGGTCTGCACAGTGCAGACCGTGGTCTGCGCGTGGTCTGAGTTGGACTCGGATCGTTCTGCACAGTGGGTGCGCGGTTCGGTGGGAGCGGGTTGGTCCGGGCTGGGCTCGGGCGCGACTCGGTCCGGTTGGGTAATTTTGGATTTTAGGATATTTTCCTAAAAAATATAAGATAAGATCTTATTTGCCCAATTGGATAATATTTGACATTATCTACAATATAATTTCCTAAAAGTTGTTAGGATAGATTCCCACTTGATTAAGATAGGGATATTTGATATCTTACCTTGTTTATGCATATCTTATCCAATAATGCATTTTAATGATTAATTATGATTAATTCTATATATTGATTTTAAATTGAATTAAGAATTTGATATTGAATTATTTATCTCATGAGATGATTTATTTAATTTAATAATGTTTTATTTAAATTTATTTAAATTGTTTATTGTTATTAATTAGATTAATATTGTTGATGATATTTGATATTATTATTGCATGCATGATTTAAATATTATGATATTATTGTTTGCATGAGGTGACTAGTATGGCCCATTTTAGGATAGAAAATACGATATGCGTATCGTTATGTTTTCTTGTACACGATCTGCGTATCGTTATGTATTTTTGTAATTTAATTTTCAGTAATTAGATTATTTAGAAAATTAAATACAAGAAGAGAAGATCCTAAGAAGACCAATGATGGAGACACATGAAGGGTACCAAGGATGGAGATCCATGAAGTACAAGACTCTTGAAGATTAGATCTTTAATTTCGGTTTTTAGGGGTCATACTAGGATCACATTTAATTATTGTATTTTTGAATGCTTTATTTTTGTAAGCATTGCATGATTGTTTGTTTATGCTATTTTGTTCACTAGTAAATAGACAACCATTACATGCTTAAGTCCCTAAAAGAATATTGAGGTATTGTCTTTCCATGTCATAACCCATGAGGCTCTAGGAATTGGTTAGATAGGTTTCGCCAAAGCGAGGTGTCCTTCTTTGACCTTGGAATAGTGAGGGTGGATCTATATAAGGGATTCATACATCTTGATATGGTTATACTCAATAAGAGACCAAAAGGCAAAGTTTTGGATCTTGAGGCATAGAGATGAGTCTAACATGGGATGTGGACCATCAACCAAGAATTATAAGGAGTTATAATTAGTAAATGTTACTTACCTTGATCACATGAGACTTAGGGAAGTGCCAAAGTACGCTTAGGTCTTATCTGAGATAGGGTCTTGGAATCATTGTATTCACTAGGGACAAACTTAATTTGAATAAAATGTGCATCTGCTTAAATTTTAAAGCATGTTTAATTTTGAGCTTCTGCATGTCAAGCATAAACTTATTTACATGTTACTTCCTTTGTAGATATCATGTCTAGCAACGATAACTTGAAATTCACCCTATGCTCAATTGTTGAGAAGAACAAACTCAATGGAACAAATTTCCTTGATTGGGAACGGAACTTGAGAATTGTTCTTAGATTCGAAGGACGTTCTAGATAACCCTATCCCTACCTTGACTGTCGCTTCTTCTGTTGAGTAGAAGACGAAAGAAAAGGAGATCAGAGCTAACTGGGTGACTGTCACTTGTTTTATGCTCGCTGCTATGGAGCCTAGCCTTCAAAAGAGGTTTGAACGTCAGGATGCTCATACGATCATGACCAACCTGAAAGTGTTATTTCAGGAACATGTCAGGATTGAGAGGTATAAGACACACAGGGCCATATTAGAGCACAAACTTGAGAAGGGTAAACCAGTAAGTGCCCATGTATTTGACATGATTGGTCTTTTTGACCAAATGGTAGCACTGGGTTCCCCATATAGCCAAGAGTTAGCTACTGACATTATATTGCACTCCTTGCATGATGGATTCGCCCAATTCAGATTGAACTACCATATGCATGGAATTGGCAAAACTTTAAATGAACTCCAAGGCATGCTCAAAACAATTGAGCAAAATATCCATGTTGATAACAAGAAAGAAGTTCTTTTGGTCAACAGAGGGAAATGGTTCAAGAAGGGGCCTAAAGGGAAGCAACAAAACCAAGGGAAATGCAAGAAAGTTGCCCAACCCAAGGCAGCTGAGAAGCCAAAGATGGCTGCTGAGCATGACTGCTTCTACTGCAAGGCCAAGGGGCACTGGAAGAGAAATTGCCCCAAGTACCTGGAAGACAATAAGAATGGAACTGTGAGCTCCACTTTATGTATTTTTGTTATTGAAGTCTTAACAACCAAAGCTACTACTTGGGTATTAGATGCTGAATGTGGTTCTCACATTATTTCGAATGTATAGGGACTAAGAAGTAGGCGGCAATTGGAGAAGGGAGAGATAGACCTGCGCGTTGGAAATAGAGCAAGGGTTGCTGCACTTGCCGTAGGAGATTATAGTCTGTCTTTAACTTCTGGCTTAGTTTTAGAATTAAATAATTGTTATTTTATTCCTTCAATTACTAAGAACCTTATTTTGACTTCAGTTTTGGATATTGAGGGTTTTGAATTTGTCATTAAGAATGGATGCTTTTCTATTTTCAAGAATGATATTTTCTATGCCAATGCTTCTATGAGTAATGGACTTTATGTGTTAGACCTCAAGTCTGAAATTTATAACGTTAATACCAAGAGGCAAAAGACGAATGATTTGAGTGAAGCTTATCTATGGCACTGTCGCTTGGGCCACATAAGCTTGAATCGAATGAAGAAACTCCATAAAGATGGAATTCTCAAATCAATTGATTGTGAATCACTTGAGACATGTGAGTCATGCCTAATGGGCAAGATGACAAGGTCACCTTTCATTGGGACTAGTGAAAGGGCTACTGAGCTACTGGCCCTAATACATATTGATGTATGTGGACCAATGAGCACAGAAGCTAGAGGAGGCTATCGATAATTCATCACATTTACTGACGACATGAGTAGATATTGGTATATCTACTTAATGGCGCACAAATATGAATCCTTTGAAAAGTTCAAAGAGTTTCAAAATGAAGTAGAAACTCAGACTGCAAGAGGATAAAGGCACTTCGATCAGATCGCGGTGGTGAATATCTGAGTCAGGAGTTCGATCATCATCTGAGAAGTTGTGGGATCATAATTGACTCAACCAGGCACGCCACAACTGAATGGTGTGTCTAAAAGGAGGAACATGACCCTGTTGGACATGGTCCGTTCAATGATGAGTTTTGCTAACCTTCTAGTATCCTTCTAGGGATATGCCATCACAACCACTGCGTTCACACTAAATAGGACTCCGTCTAGGACTGTAGACAAGACACCATATGAGATATGGACTGAAAGAGTTCCAAGTTTGTTTTTACTGAAAATCTGGGGGTGTGAAGCTTATGTAAAGCGTTTACTATCAGATAAGCTTGCACCCAAATGGGATAAATGCTTATTTATAGGATATCCTAAGGAAACCAAGGGATACTACTTCTACAATCCCACAGAGCACAAAGTGTTTGTTACAAGGGATAGTGTCTTTTTGGAAGAAGAGTTTATTTCCAAGAAGCCAAGTGAGAGAAATGTTCATCTAGAAGTTCAAGATAAGCAACAAACCCAACAACAAGCCGACATGGACGATGTCGACGAGGAGATTCTAGTATCTGGAGGCATAGACTCCCAAAGGGAAGTCGTCCAGGTACCGGAACCAATACCTCAAGAACCAGATTCAAATGAGGACACGCAAATAGTTGTGGAAAATGCTCCAGTTGTTGAACCCACACGTAGATCAAACAGGCCAAGGACACAACCAAGACGATATGATGATTTCATCTTGACTGCAAGCCTTGATATTCTACTTTTAGAAAGCGGAGAGCCTGCCACCTATAAACAAGCAACGACGGGTCTAGACTTCAAGAAATGGCTTAAGGCCATGAAATATGAAATGGATTCTATGTCTGAGAATCAAGTCTAGGACTTGATAGATTTGCCAGATGGGGCAAAACCCATCGGATGCAAATGGGTTTTCAAACTCGAGACATACAAAGATGGAAATGTATATGTTTACAAGGCAAGGTTAGTTGCCAAGGGTTTTAAACAGATTCATGGTACTGACTATAACGAGACATTTTCACCGGTCGTAATGATCAGGTTCATTAGGATACTCCTAGCTATTGCCGCTTATTATGATTATGAGATTAGGCAAATGGATGTCAAGACCGCTTTTCTAAATAGATATTTAGAAGAGGATGTGTACATGACACAACCAGAGGGTTTTGAAGATCCAACAAACCCTAGGAAAGTATACAAGCTTAAGAAGTCCATTTATGGACTTAAGCAAGCATCCAAGAGTTGGAACATTCAATTTGATGAAGCTATCAAAGAGTTTGACTTCATCAGATGTGAATAAGAGCCTTGTGTTTACAAGAAGTTTAGTGGGAGAAAAGTGGTCTTCTTAGTCTTGTATGTAGATGACATACTGCTCATTGGAAATGACATTCCGATGCTAGAGTCCGTTAAGGGATGGCTGAAGAAATGTTTTTCAATGAAGGACTTAGGAGAAACAGAGTACATATTGGGTATCAAGATCTATAGAGATAGATCCAAGAGACTGCTTGGATTAAGTCAAGGAACTTATATAGATAAGGTTATTGATAGGTTCAAAATGCAGGAGATGCACACTGGTGTGCGGTCAAGAACATCCTGAAGTACTTGAGAAGGACCAAGGATGATTTCTTGGTATTTGGGGGTGATGACGAGTTAGTCGTTCGAGGACATCGTTGATAGATGAGACGTAAGGATGTGCAAAGTGCACACAGATGACAACATTGCAGATCCACTGACCAAGCCTATGCCTAGGCCCAAGCATGAGAGTCATACTAGGGCCTCAAGCACATTGGAGAATGGCTTTAAGATTGCATTGTCTTACATTATGAACTTTGTTTTATGAATGCCAGACACGTTTTATGCTTGATTATATGATACAACTTTCATTCTTATTTAATCATTGCTTGGAATTAAATAAAATGTCCAAATAATTTATAATTCACAAATGGGCTCATCATGTAATACCCCTCATGTTAGTAAGGGCATTTTGGTAATTGTCCCAATGCTCGTACTGTAGTCGGATCATTTTCAGAGAAGTTCGGATTATTTCTGTATCGTGTTTGATCTCTGTAATATTTTCCTGAGTGGAATAAAATACATTCGACGTATTTTCGGGTCTTAGAATACTCATTCGGGTACAAATATATTTAACTCGGAGTTTAGACCCATACCCATACCTTTTTCCCGGGCAAATAGACGCGGAAAGGCCTTTTCCACGATCGCGGCGAAGGTTCCGCAATCGCGGAAAAATGGGTTTCAGAAAAGCTGGCAAGTGGGTTTTTTAGAGAAGTTCGGATTTATTCCCTTCAATATCTCTCGCAATGAGATGATATTTAAAATCTTATAACATGAATGTACGTTTTGAAATTAAATAAGATAAGTGCCGTTATGCACACAATTAATGAACCTTGGGCGAGAAGTACAACGTGGAAACTCGTCTGGACTTCGATCAGAGTAAGTCCTTCTTCCAAATCTGAATTCGCATTACGCGGTGAGGTTGGTCGTGGACCCAAATGGTCGAGTCTTTTCAAATGCTTGTGTGAAATTATAATGTTCCCGAACAATTGTCATACTTTCTGATAAGACTCAATCTCTTGGAGTCTTCTCTTCATATGTTTCCATTAGACTCGATCTTTAGGAGTCTTCTCTTGATCATTCTACTTTGAATCATTCTGTAGAGGTATTGAGGTTTACTATCGTCATCGGCTTTTATTCGAGAAGCGATGGGTCTAACCTCATACGCCTACCTTAGAACCTTTCTGTTTTACCCTTGCATAATCTTTCATTAGACTAACCAACCGGGTTTTATTCCTTGCACAGTTGGCTGGTGTCATCCATCTCATATGGCACATCAGGTAAACTCCCATTCCGTGAAGGCTAGAAACGATGATGAAGGCAGATGGAGTTTTTAAGAGTTTTATCAAGGTTGAGATCCTAGGCGTGTGATCGCTCCGATCAAGACATTTGTGTTATTTATTTAAAAGACTTCTGCTGTATTGAAACATAATATGTATTTTGGTTGTATTCGGAATTGTGGATGTAATTCCGAGACTTTGATTTAATCGAATGTTATGATATTTCGTTTTAAATGTTGTTTTATGATTTGTATAAATTGGTTAAGCCTTGGGTGGCTTCGGATGTGGAATCTGAGGTCACTAGCGGTATTACTTTCAAGGTTATATATTTGGGGGTGTTACAGATTTGGTATCAGAGCCGATTTTTTTTAAAAAAAATGGGTTGGGTTTTAAAACGTTTTTTCTAGAAACAAATTTTTTATAAACCATTTACTCGTTTGGAACTGAGAATTTTTTTTATTTCTCGAAAATTTTGTATTTTCCAGGTAAAATCATACTTTACTAAAAACGTGTCGCTTGACAAACTCTTCCGTTCTAGTCGTGCCTTCTTTCCAGTCTGATATAGTAAGTTCGCTTCTATATTTAGAAAGACTAATCCTTTCTCGTCGTCCCGTAAATTATGGGCGCTTTCGTCTCTCGTTAGTGGAACCCAAAAGAAGCCGAGGTGACCCCGCCATCTCCAGTTAGGCTTGAGTTCCCGGTTCCCTCGCCGTGCTTTGAGGTCGGGGAGCCCAGTAGTCCACCCGAGGAGGTGAAGACCGTACTCGAGGAGTCGGTGGTGTTGGTGTCTGTTAGGGTCGAGGTTCCCGAGTTGGAGCCTGAAGCAGACCCAAGGGAAGACACAGAGGAAGAGGAGGAGTCGGCGTAGTACCTTGGAGGGTACTACGACGACGACTTCGAAATAGAGGAGGATCCCGAGGAGGATCCAGAAGAGGATCCCGAGGAGGATCCTGAAGAAGACCCATAGATGGAATTTATCCTTCCGAGTCCAGTGTTGCCATTTGAGCGGGAGTATTCGCCTTTATCTCCTGCCACTTGGGAGACATTTAGTGGTGAAGGTACCGCCAGGAGGAGGCCAGTGAGGAGTCCTGACTCGCGATCGGTGTTTCGCTAGAGTCAGATGGCTTCCTCTGAAGCACGTCGCCTGGTGGATGAAGCGGTTGAGCATACTCGCTTGATGGCAAGGCCGTGGGAGTCCATGGGTACACCAAGGGCGGTCACATACTGGAGGAACGACTGGAGGAATGGTCGAACGCCCTGTACGACATGGAAGAGAGGACGTACAAGGTTGAGGTCGGTCTCTCCCGAATGCTTGTGGACGTCCGCGAACTCCAGGAGTATATCCGCCAAGCACAATTGCTACTTGACCCTTTGTACGAGGTGAACAGGGCAAACTTCCAGCCAGGGTTTCTGGAGGAGTTTTGCCAATCATCAGGATCTGATGAGGTTGGACCAAGTGTTCCCGTGCCTAGAGAAAGGCCGAGGGCACCGAGGCCGAGGGATGAGCCGTGTGCTCCAAGGCCGAGTAGGTCAAGAAGTCCGTCGCCAGACTCCGATGGTGAACCCCGTGCGAAGAAGCAGTGCATGAGAGTTCTCGATTATTTGAAGTGTTTCAAGGCGCCATGATTTAGGCCAGTGCCGAGTTTGGCAGTTTCTTTTCTAGTATTTCAGTGTTCGTTTTGATAAGCATAATAGTCTCCGAGCAATTTTGTCTTGCCGCTCGGGAGATTCCTTTTGTAACCCTTTCAACTCAGTTTGAGTTCATCAATGAAAATTTACCAAGTTTGGTCTATTCTAAAGTTGGCTTTATACGTTGTACATATTGGAATGTTATTAATGTTATAAAGTACTTGGAATTTGATCGATAAACAGATGGTAAACACAAGGAATACCATTCGTGTTGGTGTTGGGTCAAGCAATGACCCCAGACCAAATGTGAGGAATGTCACAAACCCATTGGATGAGAATGAGTCAGTTTCTCACAACCATCCGAGGAGCAATGACCAAGTTCCGGCCAACGCTCCAGTAGTGTTTGACATTGCAGCAATAGAGGCTATTCGGGGGATTGTGATGCAAGCAGTCACCGATATTATGCGACCAATCGCGCCTCAGGCACAAGGAGTGCCAATTCCTCATGTGGTTCCTAGAGTCGAGGAGCCAACTGTCCATGTACCCCATGAGGAAGCTGTCAGGAACATGGGAAATTATGGCCAAGCACTAAAGACCATAAGCTCTATGAGGCCTGATAGCTATGATAGAAAGGGAGAGTCAGTCAGGGTGGCATATTGGTTCTCGCACATGGAATGACTGTTCTGAAATGTCGAGTGCACAGAGGCTGAGAAAGTGCACATTGCTTCCCTTCAGCTGAAGGAGGTGGCTAGCGAGTGGTGGGAAGGCACCGATCTAGCTGATCACCCTGGATTGAACTGGGGGATGTTCAAGGCAAAAATGATTGATCGATTCTTCTCCCGAGCTATGAGGGAAGAAAAGCACAAGGAGTTCCTCTATCCAAAGACGGATGGATTGAAAGTGACCGAGCTTGCGGCCAAGTTCAATCACCTGCTGCAGTATGATGGGCCGAAAGTGTCCAGTGAGGAATAGAAGATCTGGCATTTCCACGAGTGGATGAACCCAGATATTAAGCCGTTGATGGTGCACTACAGATGCTCTACTCTGGAGTAGTATGTGGACGTTGCGTACAAGTTGGAGGTGACTCTGGAGGAGTCAGCGAAGAAGCGCAATCGCCAGAGGCCAGCACAGAGCCAGCCTCAGACGAGTGGGTTCAAGCGACTCGCGCCACTGTCTAATTTTGCCAAATCTGGCCGAGCGAGAACGGAAATGACTCGTGGAGGGTCTACGCAACGTTCGGGTCAGGGCAAGAATCTGACCCAGTGCTACAACTGTGGTACACCCGGGCACAAGAGCAATGAGTGTCCGAAGGAAAGGAAGACGTGCTTTGGCTGCGGGAAGGTGGGGCACTTGCAGTCATTCTGTCCGCAAGGGAGGCAGAAAGGAGTTGAGTCACACCAAGGGTCCGTTAGTCAGAACAACCGACCCAGGTTCAGACCAGTGGAGGCTCCTAGTCCTTCGACGCAGACAACTGCGCAGAACAAGGGGAAAGCCCCAGCTGCTTCAGGAGGTCAAGGTCAGCGCCTCTACGAGATGCGTGAGGTTGATGGACCCAATGCTCCTGTATTGTTCGTCAAGAAGAAGGACGGATCGTTCCGACTCTGTATCGACTATCGAGAGTTGAATAAAGTCACGATCAAGAATAAGTATCCGTTGCCAAGGATTGATGATTTGTTAGATCAATTGCAAGGAGCAAAAGTCTTTTCCAAGATCGATCTGAGATCTGGTTACCATCAGCTCAGGATTCGTGAGGAAGATATCCCGAAGACTGCTTTCCGGACAAGATATGGTCACTACGAGTTCGTAGTCATGCCATTTGGACTTACCAACGCTCGTGCAGTATTCATGGATTTGATGCATCGATGTTTCCACCAATACCTGGACAAGTTCGTGGTGGTCTTCATCGACGATATTTTGATCTATTCCCCGAGCGAGGAAGCTCACGAGGAACATCTTCGGATCACCTTGTCAGTCCTTAGACAGAATGAGCTATACGCAAAGTTGTCTAAGTATGACTTCTGGATCAAAGAAGTGGCTTTCTTAGGCCATGTGATCAATAAGAAAGGGGTTATGGTTGATCCCCAGAAGATTGAAACGGTAGCCAACTGGAAGCGGCCTCAGAATGTGAAGGAGGTGCGCAGTTTCTTAGGACTTGCTGGATATTACAGACGGTTCATAGAGGGATTTTCCAAAATTGCTCTACCTATGACCGGTTTGCTCCGTAAAGTCCACAAGAAGTTTGTCTGGGATGACAAGTGCGAGACCAATTTTCAAAAGTTGAAACAGTGTCTGACCTTCGCACCAGTGTTAGCGCTACCGAAAGGGAATGATGGTTATGTGGTCTATAGTGATGCTTCGAAGCATGGGTTAGGGTGCATACTGATGCAGAAAGGAAAAATTATTGTGTACGCATCGCGACAATTGAAAACCTATGAGGCAAACTATCCGACGCATGATCTGGAGTTAGCAGCTGTAGTATTTGCGTTGAAGATTTGGAGGCATTATCTCTATGGTGTGAGATGCCAAGTCTTCACCGATCACAAGAGTCTCAAGTACTTGTTCACTCAGAAGGAGTTGAATATGAGACAACGTCGCTGGTTAGAGCTACTCAAAGACTACGACATCGAGTTGCTGTATCATTCGGGCAAAGCTAACATAGTAGCCGATGCATTGAGCCAGAAGACACCTCACGAGGCTGTAGTGGCTCTACTCACTGCTCAGACCAAGTTGAACCAAGGGTTGTGCGAGATAGAAGTCTTGTACGATCAACGTCGAGGATACCTGAGTATGCTTGAGATTCAGGCTACACTACTTGATCAAATCAGGAAGAAACAGGTTGACGATGTAGTCATGGTGAAGCTAAGCAGTGAAGTGATGGACGGGAAAGCTCCCGGTTTCGTGATTCAGGAAGATGGATCACTCTGGTTTCAGGACCTGACGTTGATGGTCTTCGCCAGTTGGTGATGAGGGAAGCCCATTCGTCAGCTTATTCTGTACATCCAAGCTCTAGCAAGATGTACAAGGACCTCAAGAAGAAATTCTGGTGGCCCAACATGAAGTGGGATGTAGCAGAATTTGTGGTGAAATGCTTGACTTGTCAGAAAGTCAAGATAGAACACCGTAGACCAGGTGGCGAACTGTTACCTCTTCCAGTGCCAGAATGGAAATTGGAGGATATCGCTATGGATTTCGTCATAGGGTTGCCAAAGACTCAGACTCAAAAGGATGCTATATGAGTAATCATTGACATGCTCACGAAGAGTGCTCACTTCGTGGCTATCAAGTCAACATGGGGAACCCAGAAGCTATCGGAAGTGTTCCTACATGAGATTGTCCGTTTGCATGGTACACCAAAGACCATTGTATCGGATCGTGATGGCCGATTCATGTCGAGATTCTGGAAGGAACTCCACAAGGCCATGGGAACCGAATTGAGGTTCAGTACTGCGTTTCATCCTTAGACGGATGGACAGTCTGAGAGGACCATCCAAACCTTGGAAGATATGCTGAGAGCTTGTATACTCGATCGTCCGACTAGTTGGGAGACCAGCCTGAGTCTGATTGAGTTCACATACAACAACAGTTGGCATGCTACCATTAATATGGCTCCATTCGAAGCTTTATACGGTCGAAGGTGCAGATCTCCGATTTGTTGGGATGAGAATGCCGACAAGATTCTGCTCGGATCGGAGCTAGTCGAAAGGACTGTCTCGGACATTGCGTTGATTAGACATAGGATGTTGACAGCTCAAAGTCGACAAAAGTCTTATGCGGATCTGAAGTGCAGGAATGTCGAATTTGAGGTTGGTGACAAAGTGTTTGTCAGGGTGTCACCATCCAAGGGAGTGTTCAGGTTCGGCAGGCGTGGGAAGCTTAACCCTCGCTACGTGGGACCGTTTGAGATCCTGGACAGAGTAGGGTCTCTAGCGTATCGTTTGGCATTGCCGCCATCAGCACATCCAGTGCATAACGTGTTCCACGTATCCTTGTTGAGGAAGTACGTGCCAGATGCGTCTCATGTGCTGAGCTATGAAGACATCGAGATTCAGGCAAATGGTACCTATGAGGAGATACCAGTGCGTATTCTCGAGCATTGTGAGAAGCAGTTGCGGAACAAGGTAGTACAATTGGTATGGATTCTGTGCTCCAAGTCAGGAGCTGAAGAAGTTACTTGGAAAACCTGGGAGACTGAGGAGGATATGCTTAGACGCTTTCCCGAGCTGTTTTCGGCCTAGTTTCGGGGTCGAAACCTTTTTAAGGGGGTTGTGATGTAACGCCTCATTTTTTTTGGTTATTCAGCCAAGTTTCGGGGTCAAAACTTATTTTAAGGGGGAAGTGATGTAATACCCCTCATTTTAGTAAGGGCATTTTGGTAATTGTCCCAACGCTCGTACTGTAGTCGGATCGTTTTCAGAGAAGTTCGGATTATTTCTGTATCGTGTTTGATCTCTGTAATATTTTTCTGAGTGGAATAAAATGCATTCGACGTATTTTCGGGTCTTAGAATACTCGTTCGGGTATGAATATATTTAACCCGGAGTTTAGACTCATACCCATACCTTTTTTCCCGGGCAAATAGACACGAAAAGGCATTTTCCGCGATCGCGGAAAAATGGGTTTCAGAAAAGCTAGCAAGTGGGTTTTGCCGCGATCGCGGTGCAGGTTCCGCGATCGCGGAAAACTCGAACACGCAACCTTCGCTTCGTCGTCAGAGCCTCGCCGGTTGTGCCACCGTCGATCTTTCGGCTGTCCATTGATTTGGGTGAGTGAGCTCCTCTCCTTGGGCTATAAAAGGAGGCAATTGGAGAGGGTTAAAGGGCACACATCTGAAATCCCTCTCAAATCTCTCTCTTTCTCTCTTGTTCTTGCTCGCCAGAGTTTTGGAGCTCTCGCCGAATTTCTTCGATCGTCGTCGGAGCTCTTGTTGGTGGTGGTTGTGCTCACAATGGGGTGCATTGGAGGTGCAAGGAGCCCAGAAGTCGGAGCCAACACGAATCGAACCCCGAGGAGTCATCACCGGTGAGATTTTCTCCCCTTCGAGTCGCCGGAGTTCATGTCCGCGATCGCGGACATGAACTACCGCAACCGCGGCCGTGACATAGGCGACCGCGTTGGCGGCCGCTGTCATTTGTGCTCGCGAAGACTCGTCCTCGACAACCACGACCGCGGCCGTGCCCACCGCGATCGCGGATTGCCTGGGCAATCACGATCGTGGCTTTGGGCTTGTCGGTCTCGGTCGGGGCCTTCGTTCCTTCGATTTGGTTCGTTCCTTATTCGATTCGTATCATTTTAAATGTCGAATCTAACCTAGGGTTTCATTGTGGGTCGTTTCTATAGGAATCTTTAATCCGAGTTCTGTTCCCGTTTCGGACCCAGAAACCCGTCTTCGTCAATCGTTCGTATAATCTAAGGCAAGTGGCGGTTCGCTCTTGCTTATCATTCCATATTTCTATTAATTATCAATTGTTTAATTGTTAATTAAATTAGAATGACTTATTGTTTTCGTTTGGGAACATAATTGATAAATGATATGATTAAAATACAAATATTATAATAGGTTGTATATATTGCTAGAAACAACGCTATTATATCTGTTATTGCATCGATGACATTGATGTGGACTATTGTGTGGTTTTGACTGTTTAGTTAGAACGAGTATTCGTAGGAACGCTATGTACCTTGCGAGGTCTAGTTGTTTCTTTATAACTGGTGCTAGGATGATTATTTCCCTAGTACTCTCTTTGGTCATGACCATACCCTTACTCAGGATTTGTGCACACAGCTAGTGCCGATTCTCGGGATTTATTCCCTTCAATATCTCTCACGATGAGATGATATTTAAAAGCTTATAACGTGAATGTACGTTTTGGAATTAAATAAGATAAGTGCCGCTATGCACATAATTAATGAACCTTGGGCGAGAAGTACAACGTGGAAACTCGTCTGGACTTCGATCAGAGTAAGTCCTCCTTCCAAATCTGAATTCGCATTACGCGGTGAGGTTGGTCATGGACCCAAATGGTCGAGTCTTTTCAAACGCTTGTGTGAAATTATAATGTTCCCGGACAGTTGTCATACTTTCCGATAAGACTCAATCTCTTGGAGTCTTCTCTTCATATATTTCCATTAGACTCAATCTTTAGGAGTCTTCTCTTGATCATTCCACTTTGAATCATTTTGTAGAGGTATTGAGGTTTACTATCGTCATCGGCTTTTATTCGAGAAGCGATGGGTCTAACCTAATACGCCTACCTTAGAACCTTTCTGTTTTACCCTTGCATAGTCTTTCATTAGACTAACCAACCAGGTTTTATTCCTTGCATGGTTGGCTGGTGTCATCCGTCTCATACGGCACATCAGGTAAACTCCCGTTCCGTGAAGGCTAGAAACGACGATGAAGGCAGATGGAGTTTTTAAGAGTTTTATCAAGGTTGAGATCCTAGGCGTGTGATCGCTCCGATCAAGACATTTGTGTTATTTATTTAAAAGACTTCCGCTGTATTGAAACATAATATGTATTTTGGTTGTATTCGGAATTGTGGATGTAATTCCGAGACTTTGATTTAATCGAATGATATGATATTTCGTTTTAAATATTGTTTTATGATTTGTATAAATTGGTTAAGCCTTGGGTGGCTTCGGATGTGGAATCTGAGGTCACTGGCGGTAATACTTTCAAGGTTATATATTTGAGGGTGTTACACATCATAAGTGTTTGGGTGAATGAAACCCCATTAAGTGAACTGAAGTTATGAATTATTCAAAGTCTGTAGTCTAAGTCATTAACTAGGACATAAATGACTTAATTAAAGACTATATTGTAAGTTGACTGATAGCGCCAAGTTGCATGCGCTATAGGGACATAGAGATGTCTAGTCAATTACATAGATGTGTAAGGATGATACATATAGGACTGACCCACCTTAAGACTCTCCAAAAGGGATTGAAGAGTTTTAAGTTAAACCATGATTGGTAGATTCCTCAGACATGAGTATGATATGGTTTCTCTTGATGATTGGTATGTCTTTGACGCTGTTAAACGCTGACTGTAACAGACAGTTATAAAGGCAGTGATTGAGATTGCCAAAAGTTGAGTGAGAGCTATAGTCATACAAGACTGGAGAGAAGTCCTCCTTCTTCATGTATACTGTGATACATGGACATGAATGATGTCTCGGCCACTTGAAGAGCGAGAACTGAAAAATGCATGGCCATGCTCGGATGGATTAACTGTAATCATCCGTTATTTGACAGTTCAAACTCAAGAGTTCAAGAAACACATTTGATAAGAGATATGGATGTCATCATATCATCAAATAAGACACTAAGAGACAAAGGGATTTAACATTACACACTTGTTTTAAGGACAAGTGAGAGATTGAAGGAATTGTATCATTTAATCAAAGGTGCAATTACCGAACATGGAATAGGACTATTAATGGAGATTTACAATCCGGGTATTTTAGGGATCGTAGTGCTTTGCTAGAAGCCAACTACAATTAATGGACTTAATCGGGTTAGGTCCATGGCTATAATAACCGGGTCCTATGAGGTCACACACATAGAGTTATCGGGTTGGATCAAATCGGACCGAAAGTGATGCGAACAACCCCTAAAGTGTCGTTTGCAATCGCAAGATCTTCGTTTCTTCAAGCTTGTAGTTGAAACTTCTCTTCCGTAGCCAAAGTGATGGCTTTCCTAGACCAAAGTGATGGCCTTTACTCGTCCAAAGAGATGAACGTGGAGATCAATGTGATGATCTCGAAATACCGAAGAAACGTGTTTGAATTGCTCGAAGCGACGAGCTACGGGATAGATCGATCCGTGGGATCGAAGGAAAGATGCAAGGGATTTTGGAAAGGAGATAAACTCAACTTAATTCTCAAAATCTGCATAAGATTACAAACTAGGGTTTTCTGGTTTTAAATAGCGACAAAAAATAATAATAAAATAATAATAAGTTTCCAAATAAAACGTCGAAACAGCTAACGCAGAATCCCGTTTCCGCGGTCGCGGAAAACTTTCTGAAAAAACTCTCGGAAAACTTCGTCAAAAGTCTCGCGCGACAGCAACTTTTCCGCGGTCGCGGCTATATCTTACGTGGTCGCGGAAAAACCCGATGTAAAGAACCATCGCCAGTAAAACTTCCGCGGACGCGGCCAAGTCTTCCACGGTCACGGCCATGTCTTCCGCGGTCGCGGCTATGTCCTCCGCGGTCGCGGAAACGCTCATGTTCTGCTACTCTGCGTCTGGCTCTCTTCGAACGCACTCCCATTGCTTCCTCTTCGTCCTTCGCCGTCATCGAGTGGGTCATGGAGCTATCAATCTCCCCTTCTTGGCAGTGAAGCGTCCCCGCTTCATCCTCGTCGTCAAAAGCATGAGGCGTATAAGGAGAAAGATCAACGACGGTGAAAGTAGGATGCGCACCATAGTCATCGGGTATAGGTAGCAATCCCTCGGGCAGCTCTTCGAGCATCGCATCCTCAAATTCCTGCAAAAGAGAAGTCATGGCAGGGGGTAACTCAACAAGATCTTTAACAATTAAAAGACACGCGGAAGGAACAAGGAAAAAGCAAGGACGACGTCCCTGAATGATTGGAGAGACATCCCGAGACCTAGCCAAAAGAAGCCGGTTTTCACAAGATCCTTGAATGCCGTGTTGAGCTGGCTTAGGGGGATGTTTTGTTGCTGATTTGTGTGGCTTCCCACGGCCAGCTGAGGGCAGTGGATGTCCCTTGGCTTGTTCAAGTGCCTTGACTCGGTTCCTTTCAACTTGATCTTGCATAATCTCCTGAGAGCTCATAGGAAGCAATGTCACCTTTCTTCCATTGTGCATGAAGACGTAGTTGTTGAGGAATCCATCATGAAGAGCTCTCTTGTCAAATTGTCAAGGCCGCCCTAAGAGAATATGAGTTGCATCCATGGGCACGATGTCACAAAGCACCGAATCCATGTAATGACCAATGCTGAAATTTATTGTGCATTGTTGCTTCACAACATTGGAATCATCACCCTCGGAGATCCATTGTAGACTATAGGGTTGTGGGTGCGGAGTTGTATCGAACTTGAAGTGTTTGATCACCCTTTCATTGATAATATTGCAACAACTTCCACCATCTATAATGACACTCAAAGAAGCACCTTGGACCACACACTTAGTATGAAACAAATTTTCACGTTGGTCAAGTAAGGTACCTTCTTTGGCGGTAAGAATGCGGCGTGTAACCAAGCTAAGAGGCACGTTGCCTTGCTCATCCAAAGAGCTGCAGATGTAACCGTCCAACTCCTCCTTCTCATCTTGGCCGTACGTGTCAAATACCAGCCCGGCGTCAGGGGTGTCCTCGTCAAAAGACTCGTATCTGGAGGTGTTCGAGAAGAGGACTCGCTTGTTGTTGGGGAAGTCCCGATGCATGTGACCACGCCCTTGGCACTTAAAACAGACCTTGTCCCTTGCCCTATCGTCGGAAGGAGGCGCTCAACGCTGCGGTGGCTCGTTGACGCGCGCCGGTGTGGTGCTCGGCCGAGTGGCCGGCGCCGACGTTGTAGTCGTGGGAGCGGACTGCGAAGAGGAGCGCACATGAGAATTAAACGAACCTGAATCAGGAGAGGGAGCATACCTTGTATTAGGGTGAGACCAAGACGCTCTCTTAGCCGCTTGAGCTTGCGACCATATCTCTTGTGCTGTATGTGCACACTTTTGGAGGTCTCGTATGTTAAGCACCCGAAGTTGGTTTCTAATAGGCTCATGTAGGCCACGAAGGAACATACTCTGAAAGTCATCGTCAGTGTGATGGATACCTGCTTTATGGGATAATTCTTCAAGTTCAGCATAAAAGTCAAGGGGAGAACGGTTACCTTGGGCCGCTAGCTGTATCTTGAGGCGCATTTCGGAAGTAAAGTCCTCGGGGACATACTTCTTTCACATGATACGCATAAGATGGCGCCAAGAAGTGAATGGGCGCTCTTGGCGGCGCTCAAGTTCAGCTCGGAAACGATGCCACCAAGCCTTGGCGGCGGCGTCGAAGTGCAAAGCGGCGGTTTCAACCCGTTCGTCTTCCGGGTAACGATAGTGATCCAAAATATACTCCGTGGACTACTGCCAATCAAGAAACTTAATGGGATCAAATTCACCAAAAAAGAGTAAAGTTTTACCTTAATGTCGGGGCGACGCGGTCCCTGGCGCCCAAGACTCGGCCGGCGCCGGTCCGGTGTGTCGGCGGTTGTTGCAGCGCGCGGGGCGCATCTCCGCTTGGTGTTCCATCTCATACGCCTCATCATCATCAAAGTTGTCCCAGGAGTAGTCCGAGGCACGGTAATCATCATCAAGCTCGGAGTCGGAATCGTCATTCTGCGTATGGTGTCAGCTTCTTTCCTGACGACGACGACGAGAGCGATCTGAGGAGTAATCCTCATCTCTAGGAGCAAACGTAGGATTATACTGAACGTTGGGGTCGACACGCTTAGGAGGGTAGCCGTCAATTTGAGAGCGAAGCCGATCATGCGGGGTAGACAAGGTGCCCTTGCCCTTGCGGTCCATTGCCCGACTGGTGGAGGCCGTGGGGTTCAATAATGGATCAGCCGTGGGCAACCTCAAGTCACTCATTGTCCGACAAAGGTGGGCAAGCTCGGCAGCCTGCGCGGCGAGTTGGCGGGCTTGATCGTCATTCGAAGCTTGAAGTGCGTCATTCGACGCATGAAGTTGGTCAATTTGCTCATATGCGGAGTCCATCTGTCCGAGGCTGCGGTGGCCCATAGAAGGAGAGTATATTGTCGTAGGAAACTCCATAGTACCTATACGAAGCATACGACACAAGAAGTAAGTTGCACCAAGCAAAAGAACAAGTACAAGCCAAGTCCTTGTCTCAAAAGTGAACCAATAAATTTTCCGCTGGGTGTACTAATTTTGGTTGCTCGTGAGGAGGGAGAGGCTTGAATGGAAGGCAACAAAGCAAGAACTAGCAAATCAAGTCCCAAACAACACACAAATGTCCAAGTGCAAGCAAATCAAATCAAGTTTCTCAGAATTAATCACAAGAGAGTTAAAAATTTTGCCCTTTTCAATGAGAGTTGCGTAGAGACATGAAAGAAGTGAAGATGAAGTATCACCGTATGGTGCGTTCTCGTGCCTTTACTTTTGTTTCTTTTTGTTTTTGAGGCTTCCGTCTTCCCAAACCTTTTTGTTTTGTTTGATGGAAGGTGAGAATGGTATGTTTGTTTTTGTTTATACAGTCACACATTTTTTCTTTTTTTTGATATGATTTTGAAACAAGCAAGAAAGAACTACATAAGCAAGTGTAGGAAAAGAAATAAGAGACGAAGCAACTATGAAGGAATAAGAACTAACAACTAGTCTAGCAATTAATCCAAAGATGAAGCAAGAAGTAATCAACAAGAAACAAGGAAATCAAGTATGCAAGTAAGGAAACAAGATATTACTAGAAGGAGAGATTTAAGGAAAATTGAAAAGTCAAAGGTTACTCTACTTGAGAATAACCAAAACCTAAAGGAAATTAGGGTTTGCAGGCTGTGAAGGAAAGGGTGGCGGACGGGGTGGTGGTGGCGGAACGATGGTGGTGGTGTAGTGGTGTTCACGGCGGTAAGGATTCCGATGAATGGTGGTGGGGGGGGGGGGAATCTGGGTTTCTAAGCGGAAAATTTTCAAGGAATCACAATACGAGAGAAGAAACAAACTTAGCTTGGATAGGCTCTGATGTCAGTTGATGCAAACAACCCCTGAAGTGTCGTTTGCAATCGCAGGATCTTCGTTTCTTCAAGCTTGTAGTTGAAACTTCTCTTCCATAGCCAAAGTGATGGCTTTCCTAGACCAAAGTGATGGCCTTTACTCGTCCAAAGAGATGAACGTGGAGATCAACGTGATGATCTCGAAATACCGAAGAAACGTGTTTGAATTGCTCAAAGCGACGAGCTACGGGATAGATCGATCTGTGGGATCGAAGGAAAGATGCAAGGGATTTTGGAAAGGAGATAAAGTCAACTTAATTCTCAAAATCTGCATAAGATTACAAACTAGGGTTTTCTGGTTTTAAATAGCGACAAAAAATAATAATAATAAAATAATAATAAGTTTCCAAATAAAACGCCGAAACAGCTAACGCAGAATCCCGTTTCCGCGGTCGCGGAAATACTTTCTGAAAAAAGTCTCGAAAAACTTCGTCAAAAGTCTTGCGCGACAGTAACTTTTCCGCGGTCGCGCTATATCTTCCGCGGTCGCGGAAAAACCCGTTGTAAAGAACCATCGCCAGTAAAACTTCTGCGGACGCGGCCAAGTCTTCCGCGGTCGCGGCCATGTCTTTCGCGGTCGCGGATATGTCCTCCGCGGTCGCGAAAACGCTCTTGTTCTGCTACTTTATGCCTGGCTCTCTTCGAACGCACTCCCATTGCTTCCTCTTCGTCCTTCGCCGTCATCGAGGGGGTCATGGAGCTATCAAAAAGCCCATGTGGGACATGAAGATTTCGGCCCATAGGCTTATATTGGGAGATTGACTTTTATTATTAATGGATAAGAGTTATCATTAATAATTACTAGATAAGGAGATATCTTATTAAAAGATATATGAATACAATATAAAGATATTATATCCATTACCAAAGATAAGATATGATCTTATAAGTAATTGTTACCAAAAGGAAACTAACAACATTCTCCTCCTCCAGATAAAACTGCACGGCCGAACTCCAAAGAAGAGAAGTCAAACTTGTCCTTCGTTCTTCGTTCTAGCAGACGACATCATAGGCGATCCAGATTCCAGACTTGTGTGGACCAATTAGAGAAGCCACACTTGGGGCTTTCGATCTCCGCTGAAATCCTACAGGAACGTTTCAGACTCGTATCAAACGATATGTAACTCTACCTCTAATTGATTCCTATTGATTCATGCATGAGATCTTTGTTAGATGCTAGAAAATAGTTTTCTGAAAATCCGCTTATACGCATCTAATCCCAACATATAGTGATTTTGGTAGCTCGCTCAACATGACAGAGATGACGCGATCATTTCCCTTGCATCATATAAATCCACTGTGTCAAGTTTCGCTATCTTTGGGCCTTGTTTGGTCAAAGTGATTGTAGAGATTTCATTAGTAATAAATAAATTTGTTTAAAAAGTAATTCTATGAATTTCGATAAATCAATGTAGTTATTTTACATTTCCTCACTATACATTTTTCAATAAAAAATACTTATATATAAAAAAAAAATCTCACCAAATACACTTTATTATAAAACTCTACTTTTTAACAAACAAGTGTCTATAAACACTCCACCAAACATGTCCTTAATTGATAGGTAATGACATTCGCGACTATAAAGTCACATCTAAGTGGAATTGGAAAATAAGAAGAAACCTTGTAGCACCAAACTTATTGAAAGTATTTGTTTTAAGGCATTTTAAAATTAAAAACTCAATGTCTAGCATACTAGCTTAGCTTATAGGCGATGAAATTTGTGACCATCGTGTTCGAATTCCCTCTCTGTAAATTTATAATGGTATAAGTCTCTTCAAAAAAGTAATAATTTGACTCAATACATACAATCATACATATCTCAAGAGATGTATTCCTTATGTTGAGATGGATTAGGAAAAGGCCCAAGTTTGGTTGGGCTTGACTATAGTGCATTACCGGCCCAAATATGTCTGGCTAGGTTGGGGCCCAATGAATTCCACCATGCTAAGAATCATCTCTAGAGTAGCTTCTCTGGTACTTTATATGTACACAGTACACTACACAATACGAATTGTAACGTTCAAGTATTTTCTATCGAGGGTTCGTTCGTTTCACAATAATTATATATTATAATATGGATGCGGTTCCGGTGAGAATCACTCCCTAAGAGAGAACTAAGAACCACTAAAAATCATCCACCTAACAGCTACTAACGCGCGCGCGCGTAAAGTGAAGGAAAGAAATTCAACGCGTGTTTGTACGGAAGACACCAGTAAAAACGTTCAGGGATACTTGAATGATAGTTCATGGTATTTTTCTCTCAACTGTTTTCGACATTTTACATCTATGTTCATGGAAATCAGTATAAACGTTCAAGGATACTTAAATTATTGTTCATGGCTTTTTTTCTCTCAACTATTTCCAGCCTTCTACATCCATGTTCAAGGACATCAGTACAAACGTTCAAGGATACTTAAATGATAGTTCATGAATTTTTTCTCTCAACTGTTTTCAGCCTTTTACATTCATGTTCAAGGACATCAATAAAAACGTTCAAGGATACTTAGTTGACAATTCATGAAAATTTTCTTTCAACTGTTTTCAACATTTTACATCCATGTTCAAGGACATCAGTACAAACGTTCATGGATACTTAAATTACTGTTCATGGATTTCTCTCAATTATTTTCAGCCTTTTACATCCATGTTCAAGGACATCAGTATAAAAGTTCAAGGATACTTAAATGATAGTTCATGGATTTTTTCTCTCAACTGTTTTCAGCCTTTTACATTCATGTTCAAGGACATCAATAAAAACGTTCAAGGATACTTAGTTGACAGTTCATGGATTTTTTCTTTCAACTGTTTTCAGCCTTTTACATCCATGTTCAAGGACATCAGTACAAACGTTCATGGATACTTAAATTACTGTTCATGGATTTCTCTCAATTGTTTTCAGCCTTTTACATCAATGTTCAAGGACATCTATACAAACGTTCAAGGATACTTAAATTGCCTTGAACGTCAATGTTCATCGCCATGAACGAACCTGAAAATTGCCTTGAACATTCATGTTATTTGGCTTAAACATTCCTGAAATATGCCTTGAACATTCCTGAAAATTGCCATGAACGGACTTGTAAACTGCCTTGAACAAATCTGTAAACTGTAATAAAATTCTTTGTTGATTGCCTTGAACATTCCTGAAAATTACCATGAAGGTCAATGTTCATCGCCATGAACGTCCATGTTCATGGTCATGGCTTGAAACATCAGTGTTCATGGTCCTGGATGCAAGTCTTCAAGGCGTTGTTCAATGACAGCGAACAAAAAAAGTGTCCAGCAAAAAAATAAGCCAAAATCACAAGTGTTCAAGGCTTGAAACATCAGTGTTCATGGTCCTGGATGCAAGTATTCAAGGCGTTGAACATAATTGTTCAATGCTAGCGAACAAAAAAAGTGCCCAGCAAAAAAACAAGCCAAAATCCGTATTATTCGCCAATAAAACGCGAATAATACGGTCGAAAAATTCGGTAAAAATTCGGCACGCCCGAATTATACGGCTTTTAATGAAAGTCTAATATGGGCCCTTGATTCGCCTCCGATCCAACGGCCCCCTTTTATTCTCCGTTCTCTCCTAATTTTCTATTCTCATTTGATGCTTTTCCATTATAATATATTCTTTTTAAAAAGCTGATTATTGGGAAATGGATAGATGATGTGATGGAGTGAGATAAGACAAGGGGGTTTGAAAAGACAATGGATAAAAAAGTAATTATTTATAGCTATATGTCGAACCGGTATTACTCACTTTAAGATATTATAATACCATATATGGAAGAGTTTCACATAAGAACAATATATTAGGAGAGAACTAATAAATTACATGGATCGTTGATCACAAATCAATCGGACGGCTGGGATAAAAGAGCTTCACGTGAATGAATGTAATAGATTCATGTATTTCAACGTTACAGAATGCGAGGGATTGCAAATCTGGAAGGCTAAAAACACGCTTCGCTGTGTAATTTCGATCTTCAACCGTCTCTTATTAATTGCCTCTCATTCCATTTCTTCTTCAATTCCTTGTCGCCAAATCACAAATTGAATTTCAGCGAGTGACACTCACGTACTCACATTTGAATTCTTCAAGCTAATTCCCATGGCGGAGCCTCTTGGATTCCCCCGTCGGAGCCGTAAACTCTTCTTCTCTCCGTCCACCGCCAATTCCGCCTTCGCCGTCTTTCTCCGCCGCTCAATCGTCGTCGTCCTCTTAATCGCCTTCCTCTTCTGCTCCATTTGCCTCCCCTTCTTTTCGACTTTTAGGGATTTCGTTTTCTCAACTGATTCTGTCACGATCGAGGTCAACATCTTCTCTTTCTTTGTAATTGTGTTTGTTTCAACTCTTTGAGACTATTTGATCTTCCATTAACCATTGCTTCGATTTTGAAGCTCAACAACCTGTTTTGTTTGATTAGTAATAGTTAATTACTAAAAAGCATTTGCTTAGGTCTACATACTTGATGCATTGCGTAGTATAATGCTCTTATTTTTTGGCTTATTTGGTTGGGGTTGCTATTGCTTGGGATCGGATGTTAGGGGAGAAGTGGTATGCGTTGGAATATTGATTTTGATTTTCATTGTTGTTACCGATTTTTCTTTTCAAATGTACAATTAGCTAGTTGAATAAACGTGAAAATTTAAGTTTTGGAGAGAGAGAGGAGTTCGTCGAATGGAGAAGATGAAGCAGATCTGTGAAAGGGAGTGAATCGGAGCGACGCCGGCGACGACAACAGGGGCAGAGAATCGGACGGATCTACGGCCATTTGAGAGAAAAAGTCCATGAACTGTCATTTAAGTATCCTTGAACGTTTGTACTGATGTCCTTGAACATGCATGTAAAAGGCTGAAAACATTTGAGAGAAAAAGTCCATGAATTGTCATTTAAGTATCCTTGAACGTTTGTACTGATGTCCTTGAATATGGATGTAAAAGGCTAGAAACAGTTGAGAGAAAAAGTCCATGAACGGTCATTTAAGTATCCTTCAACGTTTGTACTGATGTCCTTGAACATGGATGTAAAAGGCTGGAAACAGTTGAGAGAAAAAGTCCATGAACTGTCATTTAAGTATCCTTGAACGTTTGTACTTATGTCCTTGAACATGGATGTAAAAGGCTGGAAACATTTGAGAGAAAAAGTCCATGAACTGTATCCTTGAACGTTTGTACTGATGTCCTTGAACATGGATGTAAAAGGCTGGAAACAGTTGAGAGAAAAAGTCCATGAACGGTCATTTAAGTATCCTTGAACGTTTGTACTGATGTCCTTGAACATGGATGTAAAAGGCTGAAAACAGTTAAGAGAAAAAGTCCATGAACTGTCATTTAAGTATCATTGAACGTTTGTACTTATGTCCTTGAACATGGATGTAAAAAGCTGAAAACAGTTGAGAGAAAAAGTCCATGAACTTTTATTTAAGTATCCTTAAACTAATTGTTTACTGTCCATGAACAAACTTGAGCGCTATCTTTCTTTCATTTTCTTCCTTTTTTTAGGTTTACACGCACGCGTCTACCATTTGTTATAGCTAGTTTACGTGGATGGCTGTGATTTTTTCTTAGTTCTTTCTTAGGGAATGGTTCTCACAAGAACCGCACCCTACAATATATTATAATTAATAAACAACCTCTTGCCGAACGAACCCTAAAGTAATACTGAACCAATTTGTTAACAAAATCCGTTGTAGTCTAGGTGGTTAGGATACTCGGCTCTCACCCGAGAGACCCGGGTTCAAGTCCCGGCAACGGAATTCTTTTTTTTCATTTCATTTCTTTTCTTATTTTTTCCTTTTTCTGGTGGGTGTGCTTGCACAGATGCACAATAGTATATAGGAGTAATTTATTTCCCTAATACGTGAATCTCGGTGGTGATTAACTTTTCCAAAAGCCGATTAAAACTTCACTGATTGAGGCATCAAAGCGTGTCTTGAGTGACAACTAACTAATTTAATCTTCTACCCCTTAGTTTACAATTTGTATCCGGCATGAGGCAACCTTGAATCCTTTAAAATTTAAATTATATCCATTTTGTTGCATTGTTTGTGTTATTACATAATTATATGGCTACTTGGCTAGTGATACGATCTAATATAATAATTAAGATGGTAATGATATTTTGACTCGGATGTTTTACACGGAGTATAAGCATAATTAAGTTGCGTGCCAAATAACCCAATATTGTGTGTGGAGGTTAAGTTGAACCCTTTATTCTTGTTGCAATATGGCTCAAATTAGGGTCTCATAGGTGACACTTTGAGAGAAAATCACAACAAATTAAGAGGCTTTGAACTAGCCTAAGCCTTATAATGGAGTCAACTGTGAAGCATGTCAAGGTAGCTAATTTTTGGTTAATTAGCTATAATTTACACTTATATATTGATGCAGATCGAAGTCTATTACTCCAATAGGCATTCATTAGTGACTCGATAAATGTTAATTACTTTCTGAAAACTTAGATGTGTGTTTGTCTTGATTGATTAACAAAACTAATCACTAACCAACTCAAACTCGTATCGTCATGTTCTTCTTACATAAAACATGCCTATCTGTACCTCGAACTTCAATCAGAAGTTTGCAAGCACAAAGCACCCCATCTTAAAACCCTGTCCACAAATATATATTTTTTGAAGAAAAAAGTCACTCTACTTTGAAGAAAATCCCCCCTTATAATATTAAGGGTTAGTTATGCAAAACCACCCTAAATTTGTGCTTATTATTTAAAACCACCTCTAAAATATAATAATACACAAAAAATACCCTTAAATGTAGCAAAGTCACACTCAATCTCATTTTACATTAAAAGTAATTTGTACATTAAAGTAATATCCCAACCCATTTAAAAGACTTCTTTCTTAAGAATGATGGATCGCGATCAAACTAGATATGGAAAAAGCATACGACAAAATAAAATGGGTTTTCATTCTAAATGTCCTTAACAAATTTGGTTTCTCTCCAAAATTCATTGATTGGATCAAAGAATGTATTGAAACAGTCTCATTCTCAGTACTTGTTAATAATGGGCCAACCGACGTCTTTTATCCTAAGCGAGGGCTTCGTCAGGGAGACCCCCTATCACCCTTCCTTTTTATCCTTGGTGCTGAAGTACTTGCTAGAAAACTACAACACGAAGCAAACATCAATGCCAAACAATTAGGGTTTAAAATTAACCGAATGAGATCAAACATCCTTTTTTTAGCCTTCGTATATGACATCCTTATTTTCTCTAAAGCAAATCAAACATCCTGCCAGAAAGTCAAATCTATTATTGAAGATTACTGCTCCATATCAGGGCAATGTGTCAACTATCACAAATCTGCCTTTCAGACAATACCTAACACACCAAATAATATAAAAACTTTAATCTAGTCCATCCTCAACATCCCTAGCTCTGTATCCTTAGAAAAATACCTAGGATGTCCAATTATCAATGGAAAAGTTAACCAGAATACCTTCCAAGATACTGTTCAGGCTACCACTACACAGTTATCAAAATGGAAAGCTAGCTCTCTCTCCCTTGAAGGGAGAGCAACCCTCATTAAAGCAAATCTGTCTGCCAAATCAAATTACATTATGCAATGCTTTATGCTATCAGCAGCTTTACACAATACACTAGACAAAGTTAATAGGAAGTTCTTATGGAACAAAGAACAAACGTATAAACCTTAATCGGTTGGGATAAAATCTGCAAGAATAAATCAAATGGAGGAATTGGTATTAGGAAAACAGAAGATATGAATAAAGCTCTCCAAATGAAACCCATTTGAAAACTCTTTGTTGAACCAAACAACATCTGGGTTAAAATCATAAATGAAAAATATCTAAAGAACTCTAATATTCTCAACTACACAAAAAGAACTAACCATTCTTGACAATGGAGACAACTCCTTAAACTCCGTAATGAATTCAAATCTGGCCTACAATGGCTCATTAGGGATGGATGCTCTATCAACTCATGGGAGGACCCATGGATTCCTAATCTTAAACTCAAAGATTATATCCTCCCACATACCATCATCAACCCAGAGACCAAAGTTAGCAATTTTATCGCTAACAAAAAATGGAATTCTACTGAACTAAAAACGATTCTTCATGATGAGGTGCGCAGTTGATATTATTACCAATATCCACTTACCTCAAAATGATATTCCTGACCGACTCTATTGGGCTCCCAATAGGAATGGGTGGTTTTCTACTAAAACCGCCTTCGAACTCATCACCAAACAGACTAACCCCACAACTAACAAATTTTATTGGTTATGGAAATTGGATACATACCCGAAAGTCAAAATTTTCCTATGGAAATTATGCCATGACGGACTACCCACTAAAGCTAGACTAGCCCAAAAACATGTGGCGGATCCCCTCACGTGTGATTCTTGCAATAACCCGCATGAAGACTTAAACCACTTCCTATTCAAGTGCCCTAATACTCTTAAACAAATAAAAAACCAGAGTCCATACATTGAAAATCACATTAAAAGTTTAAATACTAATAACCAAAAACCAATTGAAATAATATGTGAACTACAGTCTTTACTGACTAAAAGTGAATGGGTTTGCCTTGCAACCACCTGGTGGGACGCCTGGATTAACAAAAACCAAATAATCTTCCAAACACCAAGCCCGGTTAAAATAAAAGATCTGACATTATACATCAAAACCCTTATTCTCAATTAGAATAAAACAAAAAAACTAGAAGCAGATGACTCTACACACCAAAAACCTAATCCAGCTCAACGACATAAAACCAAAAACATTAAGTGGGTAAACCTTGCTCAGGATTTTGTAAAGTAAACTTTGACGGCTCTAAACTACCAAATGGACAAATAGGGACATGATTTATTATCAGAAATGAGCATGATGAGATAATTCATATGTCCAACCAAAAGTATGGGTGCCAATTTATCCTCATGGCAGAGACCATGGCGTTAAAAAGCAGTATTCAAATAGCTATCTCACTAAACCTCAACAAAATTGAAATTGAAGGAGATAACTTATGCCTTATTAACTCTGTTTTAGGCATTTGGACTTGCCCGTGGAAAATTGAAATGGTCATCGCTGATCTTCTTATCGATCTCCGTTCTTTCCAGTAAGTCCTTTTAAGGCACGTTTTTCGGGAGGTGAACCGTACTGCTGACCACATTGCGAAACTCAACTTCTCACCCTCGAGATTTGCCTTACATTCCAACCAAGAACTTAGTGTTCTCATCCGCAAGGATGCTCTAGGCCGGACCTTGCACCGCTACTAGGTCCCGTCTAATTCTTTCCTCATAAAAAAAAAAAAGACTTCTTTGTTACTTTGACCCACCAAGTTTGTAACTTTAATTCTTTTATCTCGATATGCCTTAGAATCTCTTAATGTGTAATCTTTTATAGTATTAACCTCTCATGTATATATAGGCGTTAACTAACCTAACTTGGCCCATTACGTGCCACTCTAAGATAATTAACCTAACTAATTTTTATTTTCATAAATACAATTATCTCTATCTTGTATCAAAAATATGATTTTAATCTTAAGAATTGGTCAAATCTCTATCTTTTCTATTGCCTTGTGCCCTAAGAGATATTCGAAATCTTCTTTCAACAATTGACCAATCTTATCTTCAAGTTTCCAGCACCTCATCTTTGCGTATACATTTCGTTCATTGACGTTGTTCCCCTCTCTTCTTTCTCTACATCATACACACTTTATTATTTCGATCACTTCATTCAACTTGTTGACTCTCTGTTCTTATGCTTTTTTGTTTTGCTAATTTCTTGATTTCCATTGTTCCCTACTCAGTTAATCAGCCCAAAACTCATAGGAACAAATAAATCATAAAACCTAATGGTAAGTTTTTATTAAAATTATTTATTTAATAATATTCGCATATCAAATTTGTGATAAAATCAATTAGAACCATAAAATAAGAGCACTTGTAACGGGAGGTTTTTAAGAATAAAATAAATTAAGTTTTTTAGAAACAGTGGCCAAAAGCTAAAAAATTCTTCTGCATGTTTCTTACTAAAAAACCCTGACATCTTTTTTTCAAGCTTTCACCACCATCAATTAAGTCTAATACTCTAATCCAATGGCTTGCAATTATAGAATCTGGGTTGGATTTATTTTATTTTTTTAACAAATTTCTAGACCTAAATTAAAGTGAGTTTTTTAAATGAGATAAAGTAGAAAAATAAGTTAAAACCTAGATTAAAAAACTGGGTGTTGTGGATGCTCTAAAAGGGGTCAAAGTTGTAATATACAATATAGCTAATCAAGGGATGTCAATGGGAAGAAGATATCCCATAATGAGAATAGAGATTTTGAATGGGGATGGGACGAGACATGGGGAAATTTGATTCCCCACATGGGGATGGGATGAGGATGGGGATAGGTGTCCCTGCCCCGTTCCCTACCTCGAACCCGACCCCGTCGGGGAATCTCCGTTGGGGGAACTCGTGGGGATCCCTCTCAAGGGAGCCTTATGTGTAATTTATTTTTATATTTAAGTTAAATTTATTGGCATTGTGTTAAATCGTTTTTTCATTAAATTTGTAAGATTGGTCTACATTAATCATTATCACCAATCTTTCACTCGTGTTTATAAATTAGTAACATGTATATTCTCGTCTCCTTTAATGTCACTAGTTTTATTAATTGATCTCATTTTTTTTTCATTAAGCATAGTTAAAACTCAAATTATAAACGAGACAATAACATTTGTAAGAAGATAAATATGAAGTCCACTATAAACTACACGAGAAAATTAATGGGGAATAAACGAAAAAAAATCTCGTGGGGATCATAAGTGGTAAAAAATAAACGGGGAATCCCCGTCCATATTCCCCGACGGAGAATATGGACGGGGATGGGGAGCGATATGCTAAACGAGGATGGGGACGGACAGTGGCGGAGCCAGCTCCCACTGGGATTTATAATTTTTTTTAGTTTTTTTTAACCTTTTTCTTATAACTTTTTAAATGTCCTTGTGTTTTAAAAAAATGTTTTTTAGAAGCTTTATGTCTATTCTAATTTTCTTTAAGAGCTCACTAGTATTTTTCAAAATTATTAGTGAGTTTTAAAATAAATTGGCTTTAGTTGAGGAAGAATCGTGTATATTTTTGGATATATCTTCTTATAATGTTAACTTTGTTTTTTAAAAGTTGCAACAACTACTATCAAAAGAGTGTTTTCTACTATGAAACTTGTGAAGAGTTAATTACGCAATTGACATGTGGATGTGATTTAATGAATGATTGTGCGATTGCGTATATTGAGAAAAATGTAGTGGGGTGATATGTCAAAAAATATTATTGTAATAAAAAATCTTATATAAATTTTAATATAATAATTTTATTTTAATCCCAATTGAATTAAAATTCTACGACCGCCCTAGAGACGAGTAGGGTAATCCTCGCAACAAAGTGGCGAACTGCCTCATCTCGATCCCTAAGGGAATGAGTCAAAGGTCATAAACACATCTTTAAAATGGGTTTGAAGGAAAGTTATAACGAAAATGAGGTCGGGGTGTGACTTTGATAACAAAATGGTACTTAAAAGTGATTTTGTGTATTCCTTCAAACCCATTTAAAAGATGTGGGTTAAGAACATCTTAAGGACTGTTTTGGGTAAATACCCTAATACGGAGTACTCCGTATTAAATAGTGGTAGAATTGATGGTACTATTTGTTAGGGGCAGGGCACTCTTGGTGGGGCCCGAGGTCGAAGTTTTGAAAAAGAGCCATAAAAGAGGTGTGAGAAAGCGAAAGGAAAGGACACAAAACAACACGCTTTCCAGGAAGGAATGAAGGAAAAAGCTCAAACCGGGAAAAATTAAAAACACCAACTAAATTTTGGTCATAAATTTGCCTCTCTTTCTCGGGAGTCTCCCACCAAAACTTCTCAAAATTGAAATTTCCGCAATCGTCAGCGCAACACGTGACACGTGTCACTCCAATCCCCGCCCCCTTTCCAAAGCCAATCCCAACACGCATGTTGTTACACAAACCATATGATAAAGAACTACTAAAATTTGCACAAATATTAAATTATTTTTTATATATATTACTAGTAGAGTTAAAAGAAATGAAAAACACGCAAGTGATAATACCCCGGGTCCATGTGCCGACCACCTCTACTTGGACCAAAACCTCAATTCCAAATCTAGGGTTTTCAGGATTTGGGGGAGAAGTTGGGTTTGCAGATGGATCGATCTTTTTCCTTTTCCTTTTCCTTTTCAATTTCATGATTTCAGCTGTTTTGATGTGATCTGAGATAGTAAAATCCAGCTATGGGGAATGAACCGGAGCTTGATAGGGGATTTGGATCTCAGCACTCTAGCGTTGACGGTTTTGTCGTTAATGGCGTCTCTGCTGAATCTCTTCCGATTAGAGGTGCGGCGGAGGTTGGTGGGAGTAGGTATACGGAGGCGGAGGTGAACGGCGATGGTTGTGTTAATGTCAAGAGGAAGCGCGGCCGCCCGCCCAAGGGCGGAGGAGCTGCGAAGACGGTGGATGCTCCGGTGGTGAAGAGGATTAAGAAGGAGGAGGAGGATGTTTGCTTCATCTGCTTCGATGGTGGGAGTCTCGTGCTCTGTGACCGCCGGTGAGTCGATTTTATTTGACCTAATTCCGATTTTGATGAGTTGCTGGTCTCTGCTACCTTTATTACCCCGCCGTTCGTTCGAATTTGTGATTCTCTTCTGTGTGGTAGGGATTGCCCTAAGGCGTATCATTCTGCTTGTGTTAAACGAGATGAGTCCTTCTTTACACCGCGGTTGCGATGGAATTGTGGTACGTGACACCCTTCACTGCTGGATTTTATTTGGTTTTATCATGTATATAGCTTCTGCTTAGTTTTCATTTTCATGATCAAACGGAAACTTCAAATTCGAGAGATAGTAGGGTTATAGCTCATTGGTCTATTTGAAGTAATAGTTTTAATGCATAATTACCATTTGTGCACTCATTATCAAGTCTTGAACTAATGATTTAGGTTTGTCCATATACGATGTATATGTTTCAGATTTCTTTTCATAATTAATCAATCTCTTACTCTGACTGTTACGGGTTTCAGGTTGGCATTTATGTAACAGCTGCCAGAGAAATGCCCTCTTCATGTGCTATACATGTCCTTATTCATTGTGCAAGACGTGTGTTAAGCAAGCTGATATCTCATGTGTGAGGGGCAACAAAGGATTTTGTAGAACATGCATGACTACTATTTCATTGATCGAGAATATTAAGCAAGGAAACGACCAAGTGGTATGGTTAAATGTTTCCTTTCATGTATGTCTTAGTTGTTGATGTGTTTGTGATCCTTGTGCGTATTCACCTGGTTGATTTTTGAACTGCATCTTCTATGTTACAATGATTTTTTGTTATGTAGTTAGCCTCAATAACTTCTAGTTGTCTCAATAGGTTGCATCTTCTGGTTGATTTATGGAAGTTTCATATGTGGCAATTTTGTAACTGAGATGGATAAACTTTTCGGGAGTTGAATTCCCCTTAAAGCAGTGTGATAAGCCAGAAGGGAATGTCTTTCTTAATTACCCTTGTTCATGCCTTAAAAGAGTTATATAGTTGCTTTTTTTGTTAACAGAAATTATTTGATTCATGCTTTATATCACAGTTTTTAGGTTAAAGCGGCAGAAAATGGTTGTTCCATTTGGTCTTGCTCTCCTATTTCTTGCCACATACACGTTTTATATACCATGCCGTTCTTCATTCGTGCATTTTCCTCATTGATTTACTTTTCATAATTTGAGCAGGGTCAAGTAGATTTTGACGACACAACTAGCTGGGAGTATCTCTTCAAAGTATACTGGGTATATTTGAAACAGAAAGAATCTCTGACCTTAGATGAGCTCACTCGAGCTACAAACCCCTGGAAAGTCCATATGTTGAACCATGCAAATAACCATGTAGAGTTGAGTAGGACAACTGCTTCCTTCGAAACAAATAATAATCAGGTAGAGACAAATGTTTGCACAAGAAGGAAGACCAGGAAACAGCTGTCGATGCAGAATAACTCCTGTGAAAGAGTAGTTACTTATAAGCTACAGGAAAGTGACGTGGACTGGGCATCAAAAGAACTCTTGGAATTTGTTGCGTATGTTAAGAATGGCGACAAGTCAAAATTAACTCAGTTTGATGTCCAGGCATTGCTGCTGGAGTATATCAGGAAGAACAAACTCCGTGATCCTCGTCGGAAATGCCAAATAATCTGCGACAAGAGATTAGAAATTTTGTTTGGCAAAGCACGATTAGGTCATTTTGAAATGCTAAAGCTGCTCGAGTATCACTTCAAAGGTGGTCCTTGTGCAAGCAGTGTGGTTCGTGCTGCAGCTCTTGATTCTTCTGTGAGTGAGATGAAGCTCGAGGAATGCACTGAGGAATCAAATATCGTTGCAAGAGAGAGGAAGAGACAGACACGGAAGAAGGTTGATGATAGAGAGAGGCGCATTAAACTTGATAATTATGCTGCTATTGATGTCCACAATATGAGTTTGATTTATTTGAGGAGGAGTTTAATGGAGAACCTTCTGGCAGATTTTGAAAAGTTTCATGATAAAGTAGTTGGCTCTATTGTCCGTATTCGAATAGCAGATAATGATCTTAAGCAAGAAATGTACCGGTTGGTTCAGGTTGTTGGTATGTGGAAAGTTTAACTGTTCATGATTGTTTTTGTTGATAGCAAGGCACATATTTTGTGAAACTGAAGCTGTCAATGTGTTGTTCTTAGGTACTGGCAAAGCAGCTGAACCATATAAAATTGGAGATAAGACTGCACATGTCATCCTTAAAATATTGAATCTAGACAAGATAGAGGACGTCAGGATTGATGCAATTTCAAATCAAGATTTGTCCGAGGTAATTCAAACTTGATCAAGTTTGCTGTGTGCTTGTTCTGATTATATTTTTTTTGTACTGCCAAATTACATGTTCTCTTTTTAATCACCTTGTCTCTTTTGGGTATGGGGAATTCATGTCTTTGATTTATTCTCTATACTGATTGCATATACTAATTCATGAAATTTTAATTCTATACTGAAGAATTAAGTTAATTAACATGCTAACGTTGATTCGTTTGAATGAAACTCTTGCCCTTTCTCACACATTATATCTTGATGCAATGCTGGAGGTACAATCTGTTTGAAATACATGATCTTCCCTTGTTTTATTAATATGCTTATACTGCATATAAGCTATATGCTGTGCTTTATTGATGCTCTTTTACACAACTAGGATGAATGCATAAGACTATGCCAGAACATAAAATGTGGACTGGTGGAGAGGATGACAGTTGTAAGTTTTTAATCTTCCGTTCTTTTATTATAATACCAAGTGGCATCATTTGAGAAGTCTTCTTTTGCTTTACAGGGTGATATACGCAAGAAAGCAATTGCACTTCAAGAAGTGAGAATTCGAGATGTATGTGTAAGAGCATGGAAGTTTTCATTTGATCTTACATAAATATTTTACTCTTGTTAATGTCAACAATTGTTTGAACAGTTCTGAATATGAAAAGGGTGGCTTTAATAACTATCGCTGTTGTAGTTATCATTATATAGGAGTATTTGCTATTACTATACTTGACATCGTTTCCTTTACAGGTTCTTGAAACAGAGATTTTGAAGCTCAATCATCTCCGTGATCGAGCAAGTGAAATGGGACATCGAAAAGAATATCCTTTTTTAGTTTCTTATTTACTCAAGAATCGTTCTACTACTATATGCTTGATACAGAAGGTTCTAGCAAATTATTTGAGCAGTTTGATAATGGTTTGTTTAGCATTGAGGGTATGAGACCACTGTTTTTGAGCTCTACAATGAATGAACTGGTATTTTATTGAGGACAAAATATGAGGACCTTTCTGGAGCTCAGTAGGTGCTGAATCATGTGTTGTTTGATGGCGTAACCAATTGATTTTTAAATATTGTGATTAGACTATTTGTCTACTTGAGCACTTATCCCTGGGAAGTGGGAACCCTTAATAAGGGATATTTCACCAACATGTGGTGCTCTTGTTCTCCTGCCTTAGTGTTCTAAAAAGTCGGCTGCCCAGGCGGCCACCTGCTGTCCTGTTTTGGTGTTAGGCGGCTCTCCTAAGCGGAAACCATTCCTAGGCAGGTTCTAGGCGGGGCGGGCCTAGGCGGTTCTAGATGGGCTAGGTTTAGTCCTTCCTTAGGCGGGGTGTAGGCTGCCCTAGATGGCTCTAGGCGGGCTAGGTTTAGTTTTTTGTTTTCAGTAACTTCCAATTTTTCCCATTCTTTGCTTCAAATCTTCCAATACCGTCCCAATCTATCTAGGCCCCGCCCAGGTGCTAGGTCCCATTTTTTGTTTTCAGTAACTTCCAATTTTTAGAACACTTTGAGTTGCATTTTCTTTTACTAATAACTTAAGCTTATTATCCTTTTATGCATCCTTCACACCCCACCCCCCTGAAAAATTCACAAGTATGATTCAGTTATATATCTATTTTTTTAGGGCTGAGCCTGATAGTACTCATAGTTCTGGGATGTGTATTTCTCTATGAAGCTTTAGCTGTTAAATGTAATCTTTTTTTACTGTCAATACACTGAAAAATCGTTTTGTTTCTCTTCTTTACAGTAAAGGCTCAAGTATTATTCCCTAGTAGTGTTTTTTTTCCTTGACAATTTTTACGCTCAGAGAATATGTAGAGAAATTGGAACTTCTAAAGTCACCCGAGGAGTGCCTGCGCAGGATTCATGAAATACCAGAAGTGCATGCGGATCCAAGAATGGATCCAATGTACCGGTCTGATGAAGATTCTGAACAATCAGCTACTGAACAAGGTACCCTGGCTGAGAGCTGCTTGTTTTATTGTTTGACCTTGTCAGTTTAGTCATCGTACAATATGATATTTGTGAACCTAATTACACGGTGCTGGCTTTGCATGTGATGATTGTAGATGTAAGCATGACACCAATTCACTCCATTTCTAATTCAAGTGTGGAAGTAATTGCACGAAGTTCATCTTCCAACTGGGATTTAAAGAGAAATGTATCTGATAGATCACAAACAAAAGAAGATGATGCTGCTCGATCCCTTGAGAGCAGTCAGTCCACCCTTGAACTTGAAAAAGATGCAGCTAGGATCCTCGAAGAATTAAGAAATCAAGTTGATCCCTGCCGTATAACTACTAAGCATGAAGTTTTGAGATTGGTGAATCATCCCCGGGACGCTTCTGATGCTTCAGTTACTTCCTCCTCCCGGTCTGTGCTGTCTCGCAACAATACTGAATTTGAAAAGATATGGCATTACCAGGATCCATCAGGTAAAATTCAAGGACCTTTCTGCATGCTGCAGCTTCGCAAGTGGAATTCAGACGGTTACTTCCCAGCTGACCTTAGAATATGGAGGATAGATGAAAGCCAGGATAAATCTTTTCTCTTGACTGATGCATTGTCGAATCAATGCAACGAGGATCAGTTTCAGTCTGATTGTTTGGAGCCACACGAACCAAGATTTGTGTCTGGTAGTAGAAGTCCTGAACATGGTGGACATTTGAGCATTAACATAAATGCACCTTGGACGAACGATAAACCTCATGATGGTTGTAATTCAGACTTGATTGATGCAGTTAGGTGCTCTGATGATAAAAGACAACCTATAACTGAACCGGATAGCAGGCAGGAAGCTGATCTGGACAGTAGTTCACAAGTATCTCCACAGGAAAACCGTAAATCTTTTCTTGTAGCGAGTTCTCTTGGTGGAGAGGTTTCTAATGCATGTCCTGCGTCTAGTGTATTTCGAACAGTGGATCAAAATCATAAATCTTCTCTTGTGGCGAGCTCTCCCGGTGGAGAGGCTTCTAAGGATACAGTATTTCAAACAGTGGATCATAATTGCAAATCTTCTGTTGTGGTGAGCTCTCCTGCTGGAGAGGTTTCTAATGCATGTATTGCTTCTAGGGATACAGTAACTCAAACAGTGGATCAGAATCACAAGCCAGACTGTTCTGATCTGCCTAGTCTAACGCCTAATGGCGGCGATGAAAATTCTAAAAGTTTGGATGTTGAGCCTGGAGAGAAGATATCTGCTTCAAATGTTTCCAACCACATGTCAGCCTCTGACCTTGAAATGTCCTCTGCTAGACCTGAATTTCCTCATCCATTGAGTTCAACAATCAAGCCGGAGCCAGATCATGAGAATTTCAAAGTGCAAGAAGAAAACAAGATCATTGGAGACATGAGATGTGAAGCTGAGGAACATAACCTGCCAATCCGTTCTTTTGTTCTGGAACAAAATTTAGGGAACGATGGGAAGGCCACTACTGCTCATACTTACTGCTCTGATCTGCCTAATCAGACACCCAAATTGAACGAGGGTACAAAATCTCATTCAATAGAGTTCAAAGAGCCTGTTGCTTCTTATATGCATGGGCAAGATTCATTCACCAGTTGGCAGGCTCTTTCCAGCGGAATTGGGTATTCTGTGCCAGTCAGCTCAGCTAACCAGAACGGTGAAGGTGCTAAAGGCCTGGCAACCGATCTGAATCTCTCTTCAAGTGCCAACTGTCAAGATACAGGATTTAGTTGGAGTTCAGCTTCTCCTGTAGCTGGTGAGACTGGACAATGGGCTGGATATTCCATGCAGACCAAGTCTTGTGTGGTTGATTTGGATTCAGAAATGAAATTCAGTGATCATGCTACTACAACTACATCAAGCTGTCAGTTCACTCATTCTTTAACCACTCAACTTGATTGCAATGCATCTATTTGGCACGATGGACTTATTGAGCTGAGTACTTTGGGCGACGAGTCTGTTTCAGACCTTTTATCTGAGGTTGAGGCAATGGAATCTCTGCATGGTTTGCCATCCCCTGGTTCACGGATTGACTTTGGGGATTATTCAATAGGATCTCCCAGCAATGAATGCTTTAGCCCACTTGTGGGATTGAGCCTGCCACTCATGACTGGAAAACATGATACCTGGGGCTCCAACTGTGACATACAGTTTCGCCCACAACCTACAGTAACAGATCCGCAACTGTCATATTCTCTGAATCTCCATGAATGCCCTACAAATCCATATAATCCTCGCTCTCCAGCCAGAGAAGACTCGAGGGTGAAACAAGAGTTTGCTGCTGCTCAGCAGGATTTTCTCTCTCTGAACTGTACTCCTCTACCGTCTCTCGTGCCTGTTGCAAACCCGGTATCCTTTGGAGGCTTTCATCCCGGGCATGTGAAGTCATTCTCTCTTCCAATGAATTCGTTAGGTGTTGATTCTCACGGCCATCCACCCACATCACTGTCTCTTTCCTCCATGGATTCGTGCAGAGGACTGAAAATGGAGATCCAGGAGAAGCTCCATGACATCTCTAATAACTCTTTGAATCTCGGATTCGTTTCTCTACATCATAATCCTGGACCTTCATTCACACCCCTTGCAATGCCAGACACTTCAAGCCACATGGAAGTAGCTGCTATTCCAGCTCCAACTGCACATACAAGTCAACAGCAATCCGGTTTCCACGCTGACGTGGCACCTTCAAGCCCTGCAGAGGAAGGAGAAGTGGAGGTTGCAGCTAGGCTTTCTTTAGAACTGTCTGTGAATGTTCCTGCAGCCAATCATCATTCACCAAAGGACCAACTCAGACGTAAAATCTCTGGCTTTGGCGAGGAAGGAAAGACGAACAATGCTGCTGGCGTTCCTACCAGTGGGTTGTCCCCGAGAGGTGGAAAATCTAGCCGAGCAACTGGAAGCATCCACCGGAGCTCTGCTCATTCAGCAGCCAATCATGGGAACCGAGCTAGCCAACAACCGAGACAGCATGGTGGTGGTGGTGGTGGTGGCGGTGGAAGACATTACCATCAAAATATAGACCTGGGGCCGGGATTTCTCAAGCCAGCAAAACCATGGAGTCGGCAATCGTCTTTTAACAGTGGCGGTGGCGGTGGTGCTGGTGCTGGTGGAGGAGGGTTTAGTAGAGGACAGCGTGTTTGTAAATTTTATGAGAGTGGGCATTGCAAGAAGGGTGCATCATGTAACTACTTGCACCCTTAGTTTGTTGTAAGCTTGTATTCCACGGCATCATATTTGTAACCGGTGAAAGAATTTTTTTGGGTAGATTGTAATTGTTGTAACTTGTATCAGATCTGTTTCTTGTTCAATAAAGGAACAAGTAGAATCCTCGTGAGCTCGTTCACTTTAGGTACCTAAATTCATTCTTTGCAAATCGGAAAACTGAAGCAATGTGGGAGATAATTGGTTGATAAGAAAAGGGTTTCTATGCTCAAGGATTCTGCCATTGTAGTAGTAGATTTATCATCTCCACTCATAGACATTTACGCTGACCATGTTTGTTCTATCAATCTATTATATATAAAATGCAATTTTGAGATATAAACTGGAGAATAATTAATAAAATGGTTAATCGAGTATATGATACGAGTATGATGTGGAAGAGAGAATGAAAAAAAGTAGTGTTTTTAACGAATTTGAGTATCATGGATAAACATGTGTTTAGTGGGTTGAATTGCTCAAATTAATGGTAGGAGGGCTTGATCGAGCATGCAACAAACCAAGTACTTGTGGAACCATCAAATTTCTTCTTGTTCTATGTAGTTGAAAATCGTTATCGTCAACATTCTCGCAAGCACACAAGATCAAGCCAACATTCTCGCAAGCACACAAGATCAAGCCAATTGTGAAAGTCCGTGAGCCCATAAACTGGGGTCGTGCGGACACGAGTGCATAGGCGCAGATAGGTCCAGTACATAAGCCCAATGGGGTTCCATCCTAAAACCAATTGGCAATAGGAGGAGTAGCCCATCAAGCTTGTATACTAGGCAAATTATGTCCCAACTTCCGATGTGAGACGTTTATATTCCAACACGCCCCCCCGCAAATGCAACGGACGGACAATTGGTCAGACCCAGTTGACACTTGGATAAACGGGTGTGGGTGGGCATCTCAATCTCTTTATAGCCAAACCCAATCAACCCAAGAAAGGGGCCCAGGACCGAACCAGCTCTGATACCATGTGAAAGTCTATAGGCTCTGATACCATGTGAAAGTCTGTGGGCCAATAGACTGGGGGTCGTGCGGACACGAGCGCATAGGCGCAGATAGGCCCAGTACATAAGCCCACTGGGGTTCCATCCTAAAACCAATTGACAATAGGAGAAGTAGCCTATCAAGCTTATATATACTAGGCAAATTATGTCCCAACTTCCGATGTGAGACGTTTATATTCCAACACCAATCGAAACTTTGCAAACCAAAGGAACGAAAAACAGATCAAACACGCAAGAGTTGTTGACGCAGTTCGGAATAAAACCCTACTCTGCAGAGCCTCAGGAAGGGAGACTCACCCCAGATGCACTAAGAAGATCAAGAGTCTACAAGCATGTTACATGCACAAGAGTGACAAAAACCAAAAGCAGGAAACGAAAACTAAAACACATCGCAACAGAGAAGACAAGGAGAAAGCAAGAAGAAGATCGTAGGAGTCTAAGTCTTTGGCTTCCTCTCGAAGCCAAGGACTTCTCAAACACTCAAGAAGTTGCCGCTGGAGACCACACGCCACCGAGAAGATCAACGCGCCATCAGAACCTCTCCTCTCTCTCTCTTTTCTCTCCTCTTTTTATCTCTGTGAGCCGCAAGTGGAAAATTTCGAATGAAACCCTAGAAGCTGCAACATAAAGCTTATAAGGCTTCGCGTCAACCGCGTCCAAAGCGAGCAGCAAGATTTCCTCCAGGAGATGGTCCACACGAGAGCAAGAGCGAGTTAGGCCCAATCAGCTAAGCCATCCAACCGAGCCCATAAAGGAGCTGCGAGATTGCTTAGCTAAATTAAGCTAAATCGGCCCAATATTTCAAATACGTAGACCCGGTTCACTGCTAATAAATTTCTATACATTATAGGTGACATGATATACCAATACTATATAGAATAAATAAACTTGGATTATTTAGACATAATAGTAGTACTACACACAGGTGGAGACAGGTCACTGGACCCCCTTTCCAAATTCTCAACCCATATCCCACATTCCCACTAGTATATACGGAGTATAGTATAATATTATATTAATTTAGATAATTAAATAATTAAGATACTATTTTTCCTTACATGTTGAGATATATATCTAACTTTTATGTTTTGATCCTCTTGTTATATATATCTAAATATGTTTAACGAATTAATGCAATATATATTTATATATATATATATATATATATATATATATATATAAGATTTCACTAATCGATTCAGCACTAATTCATTGTAGTATATTAGAATTATATCATGAGTATTTCATGTTTTTTTCTAAATTGTTATACTTATCATATATCAGACTTTTCCACATAACTATTAGCTATGTGAGATAACAAAAAATATAATAATAAGGTGAGATTTTTTTTTTTTTTTATAAGGTAAAAATTAGACAGGAAACCACATAAGGAACAATTTCTCAGTCTATAGCATCCTTGCGGATGAGAACTATAAGTTTTAAATCATCTCTAAAGTCTTCCAAGGGACTTCGTTGCGCCAACTTCGTAATGTAGTCCGCAAGAGCGTTAGTTTATCGGAAGACGTGACAAATCTGCATTGAAGAAAACAGTTGTAATACACAAAGGATATCAGAAATTAAAATTTCAATATCCCAAGGACAGTACCAGATTTTGTTCAGAACGTTAACAATCGTAAGGTTATCGCATTCAATCTGGATGTTGTTAAAGCCCAATTCCTAAGCTTTAAACAAAGCATTTCTGAACGCAATGATTTCAGTTTTTAATGGGGTTGATAAATAGTAAGGTGAGACTTTGAAACTAAAATTACGTCGTTGTATGCAATCTTTTAAAAAGAAAAAACATAATGCAAGTTTATTTTGAAACTCCTTAAATCTACGACTATAGTATGCTCCTCTCCTCACCTTTCGACTGCTCGCAGAGCTTTTGTGACTCCCTTGATTCGTTTTTTTCTAGCTCCGTCACTGGTATTAAAGATCAAGTATTTAAAGTTAAAGGATATTCACATTGGAAGTTTTTTATGGACAATTTTATAAGTGAAATAATATTTTTTTGATTGGATCTAGAAGAGAAAGTTTATAATAAGAAACAGTATAAATTATAGCAAGGTAAATGAACCCCCACTTTTACATATATTTTTGAGATTTAATTTTGCACAATTTGTAAGAAGTCATAAAATTAAAAGAAAACTAAAATAAGTTTTTAATTGATGTGAAGAAAATAAAAAAATAAAAAATGAATTTATATAATTACCTAAATTAATGAAATTACCATCGTATAAAAGGTCGTATTAATTGAACCAATAAAAATTGTATTCCTACATGTAAGTATGTAACTGTATGCTCCTCCAACCACCACCATCATACGTTCGTACGTTGTTTGCGTAATAATTAACAAGCTACCTAGTAACAAGTGATCAACCATAAAATTTCTTCTGCTACTCTGCTACCTTAACTCAAATGCAACCATAAAATTTCTTCTTTATTCTACTTTGTACTGGCTCTTATTTAAAATTAAGAAACTTTTAAGCTTAGCTATAATATGTAATTTCAATTAATTATCACTATTAGCTACTCCGTATATAACAAATAATACTCCGTATCAGCTGTGTATAGTATCTGCTTTTAGGGTTTGCATTTATTACTAGCTAGACTGGACGTGTACTCCATATAATACATTAATGTATCATTTTTCTTTGGTCAAAACATTAATGTATCATTTATTAATATCTTACCTGCCACCCAGTTTTAGGGCCTCTCCTCTCATTATCTTCTCAAGACTTCATCTTTTACTGTGCATTTTCCCAGTATGTAATTCTGTAAATTAATCTGAGTTTTACTGTGCATTTAAAAAATAAATTGTTTTCATTGTTTTTGCAGGATGAATCTAAACCAAAATATAGTTTACCCAAAACCCCTTGCAGATTATGCAAGCGTGGTCGAAGATTTCGAACTTTTCAAGTTCACATTGGAGTCGTTTCATCAGACAATGGGCACTAGATTAAGGTACATGTAACTTTTTTACATTACAACTTGGTTTCTTTGTGCATAATACATTACATATATGTAAACTCTAATTAATCAACGATCGATCTCCTTTTATTTGGAACTTAATTAGGTTTCCCTCTGTTGGTGGTACTGTACTTGACCTTCATAAGCTCTTTGTGGAGGTCACCAATCATGGCGGCTCTTCCCAGGTGACACACAAATACTTATTTGAAACCCTTTTCGCAATCTACTCCATCCGTATGAAATTAGATTTCTTTTCTTTCCTATTCTTTTTTTGCTATTTAAATCACACTTTCAAAACTTTAACCTTAATTGTTAATGGACTGGATTAATTAAGTAAATATACTCAACGAAAATAGTAACTGTGTTGAGTTACTGAAAAAAAAAACAATTCTTTTATAAAACAAATCAAAGAACACAAGTTTTGCTGTGTAAAACGGTGTCCTGTATTAAGTATTTGGCAGAGTATATATGCTTGTAGTACAAATGGTTTGTCTGTTGGTTATGATGAATAACCAACTAACTGCCCTTCCTAATAACCAACTGATAACTACCCAATGGTCCATTCTGGGGTGTTGCATGAATTGCGACAGGATGTGTACAGAATAAGCAAGATCGGGCCTGGAAAAACATAAGTAGATTAACCGGCCAACAAGTCTGCGATAAAGCTCGGCAGGACGGGCACCCAACAAGCCGGTGTAATTCCCAATTTTAGCCACCGGTGCAAACGTCTCGGAGTAATCGATACCGACAATTTGATTGTTGCCTAGTATCTCAAGCCGTGCTTTAAATCTTTCGATCGTTCCATCTGCTTTATATTTGACTCGGTATACGCCTTTTTTCCATTAGGCAATGGAGACATAGTCCAAGTGTGATTGTGCTTTCATTTCAGATTTCATCGCTTCTTGCCATATATCTTGGATCTTTAACTGCCTCAGAGAAAGTTGCTGGTTCTTTAGTCTCGGAGATTGCCGCCATGTACCCGCGATGCTTAAGGGAAAGGCGTATTCAATGGGTAATGACTTCGTGGATTTGAGGCACATACCATTCGTGTGGTGTTAGTTATATAGTCACGAAGTCGAGTTGAGGGAAGGCGTATTCGGCATCCTCTCCCCTCTGTTCCGTAGGTTGATTTGATGCATCCTCGGTATCTGTTTCAGCAATGATACTGGCCGGTATGCCAGTTACTGGGTGGATTGGCGGCTGTTCTGGTGTTGCAGTGGTAGGCTGTTCTGTTACCACGGCAATAGGTGTGTCTCTTATATCAGTCATGGCCACAGGAGGATGTTGAGGCTCAAATGGTGCATCATCAATGTCAACCATGAGATTAATCAATTGTTTCTTTTATTCAGGAAAAAGAAAAGGGCTACAAGCCAATGTACTCTCAAGCTGTACGAAAATTATAGTCAAAGTCTGATGGGACTGGGATGGGGCCACTAGCGGCTTCATGTGTAATAAGTTTTATACAACACTTTAGTAGCAAACAAGAATAAATTAGTAGAGTTGAAAGCAAAAAAAAATTACCTTTGTATATATATATATATATATATATATATATATATCTACCCTTCTTCTAACTTCCTTGTCAAAGAGTAGCATAAGTTAAGCTCTAATTGTTGTTGTTTTTCGGTAAGGCTGAGTTCGACCGACTTGTTGCTGAAAATCAATCTCCAGAACTGATCTCTAGGACAAAGGAGACAGAGTTATGGATACAAGCATGCAATGGCCCTCGTAACGGTAGGATTTTTGCGCTAGGCGAAGAGGGGATTGCCCTTATTCGTAGTGGAATGATTGACAATCTCAATGACATTCCTTCATCAAGTACAATCCATACACAAGAACATGTGGAGCCTCTTAAGGATGAGATTAGGGAGATGCGGGATCAGATGAAGGCTGTCCAAGAACAAAATAAGTTAATGAAAGGTATGATGGAGCGCTTGTTGCAACTTCATGGAGGCGTCGGTACTTCTGCCACTCAAGACTCCACCCCAACTCCTTAGTATTCCTTTCCTACTTAATTCCTTGACTAAGTAGCATTTTGGATGTTTTCTAAGCCTAGCAAAAAGCAACTAACAATTTAGTAGGCATGTGAATGTTTAGTGCTATTGACTTTTGGCATTTTGGATAGTTTTTATGCCTGGTAACTTATGAAATATTGAACACAAGTGATGGTTGATATACCATGTGCATGGTTTAGAGAACTTGGTAATGCACATGGAATATCAAAATTTTGTAATATTTGTCATTTTAATGGTATTAGTAAATCTTTGATGGTAATATTGCATACGAATTTGATTCTAGTGAAACAGCCCTTTAGGATAAAACAGAAGTACAAATAAGGGCCTTTAGATTAGAACCAAATCAATGGCCCAGATCGAATCTAAAAATGTGTAAATTTGTATTGTGGAATGCACACACCTAATTAATTCTATTCACGTTATTTATGGGATCTCCTCTCTTCATATCCTCATATCTCTCTGACGTAGCCTAAGGTCGTTATGCCAAATCAAAGTAAACCTCAACTTCCAAACTAGTATAGTAAGCAAGCAAGGGTCGAAATCCCAAGAGAATCACAAGCGTCTATATTCCCATCACAAATTGAATACCAATCGAACAATAGTAACAAAGGTTTTTTTTTGAGGTTTTAATCAAGTAGAAAATAAAACAGAATAAATAGTATGCAATCAAATGTGAGAAAACACTTAGCCAGACAATTTCCACTTAAGTTTTGGTTGGTTGGTCCTAGATTACTTCCAATTCCTTCCTATGATTATTCCTGTCCCGATCTTATATAGATTAATAAGGAAACCATCCCTAAGAACCCTTACCAATGAATAACCCTAGCACCACTAGTGATTCAACCCAAAGGCAGCAATGAACATAAGAATTAACCAGGATACACATAACACCTCAACCAGAAGCATTCAACATGTAATCAAATCTCTACATAGATAAAATCCACCAAAGCAAATAAAACCTATGCTTGCCACTCCAGACCAGGACGTTAGCCCAACAGTTTCCTAGTCATAGCAATATGAGTAACACTCAATAAACCTAGATGGCCTGTCTAGACAAATCAATAATTATTCAACGATATTCTGCTTAAGATAAGAGATATAGATCAATAGGAATTAAGAAAGGGAACATAACCTCACAACCAATAATCAAAACTTAAGATTCCATTGCCAGACTAAGCAAAAGTGCTTAGCCTTCCATAGTCTTGAGAAAACAACGACGATGTAAAAACTAAAACCTGATATGAGAGTCTTTTTTTTTGAAAACCTAAAACTAAGAGAGTATATATAGGTGGGCTTAACAAATGACCTAGCCCAACTGAAAATAGAAAACGAAAATAATTAAAATGAAATAAAGAAATCAGGAAAGATAGATTGGGGAAATCCCGAAATAAGTCTGCCGTGATGACCCGCGATCGCGGGTAATGGACCGCGATCGCGGTTGCTTGTAGCTCCGCGCTCTTCGCATTCTTCCGCGCCTGCAGAAATATCTCGAATGACCCGAAGTCCCGCGATCGCGGCACCCTTGCCCGCGGTCGCGGTTAATGCTCGGCCTTTACTCCCTTGGCGTCTTCTTTTGGTGACTTCCTTCCTCAGTGTCTCCTATGATATCCAAAATAGCTCATACAACTCCAAAAACACCAGACTTTGCCCCCAAACGCCATGCACAAGAATGTGTCTAAATCTACCCGAATGGCACCAATAAAACCCTCTAATAATTCTTAGTTAAGCCCTACAAAGTAGTGCTTATCAAACTCCCCCATGCTTAGACCTTGCTCGTCCTCGAGTAAACTAATAAAGAGTCTACTCCTCCAATGAAACACCCAAGGCCTCAGGAAGCATCTCTCCAAACACAATGTACTAAGAGTCACCTAACCCATGCCAAGCTCCTGACACCAATCTCATTCACAACACATCCTCCATCAACAAGCTTAAGGGGCAAGCAGAGTAAGGATGGGCAAAACTAGACCGGACCGGACCGGAAATTTACGGTCCGGTCCAAGACCGGAAATTTTCTATTTTTTTTTCTATTTTTTTTAAAGGGAATGCGAACAATGGACAATGCTGAATGGAAATAACAATGCTGAAATCGAAACTAATTTACAAGATAGATAGCAAGTACTTTCTACTCCCCCATGCTTGAATCATGCATTGTCCTCAATGTATGAAAGACAAATAAAAATATGAGGGGAAGAAAGGAAGAACTCACTGAGCGTACGCCGGGGTGGTAGTCTTCGTCAATAACGCCAGGAAGGTACTCAAGGATGTAGGGATCCCCATAAACTTCATCACCACTTCAACAATCGAACTTCCCAAGAGATAGATCATGGAATGCCGGAACTCCGAACTCAGTATGCACAGGTGGTGACGCACAGGTGAAGACGTACCGCATGGAACAACAACAATGGATGGATCAAGGGTACACCGGTTGTTGCTCGCGAACATGATGAAGAAAGACCGCCTCAGAACCGCCATGAATGAACCACCGTGGAAATAACCGCCATAAAGGAGGGAACCGTCATGGAAGAATCGCCATGGAAGGAACACCATGGAGGAACCACGATTGCGGCAGTGAAGGCCGCGATCGCGGGTAACATACGATTTTTTATTTTTTTTCGATGAACAGTAACCCCGCGATCGCAGGTGAACAGTACCCGTGATCGCGGTTTTTTTTTGTTCTTTTTTTTTTTCAGACTAAACCCTAATTCGCGGCGCGCCATGGGGCCGCGATCGTGGGTTTTATGCCGCGATCGTGGTTTTTGCTCGACTTTCTCTGACCGCGATCACGGGTTTTATGCCGCGGTCGCGGATTCTTCTCGGCTTTTCTGCGTGGTTTAGTCGAACAAAAACATAGCAAAAATTTCGAAAACAAGGGAAAACTAAGCTTCTGAAAGAAAAACTAAGTTGAAAGTCTTACCTCGGGTTGCCTCCCGAGCAACGCCTTGGTTACTGTCGTGGCTCGACATGGCTCGAAGGGGGTACAGTCGTACCTGAAGAGGCACCCCCCTAAAAATATTTTTAGGGGTAATTTTTACGGTCCGGAACGGTCCATAATATTTACAATCCGGTCCGGTCCGGACCGTAACTTTTACGATCCGGACTGTAATCAAACCCTTTAAAAGCCAAAAAATTTAAAATCCGGTCTTACCGGTCTGGACCGTGGACCGGACCGTAAGGGACCGGACCGTAACGGTCCGGTCCGGTCCGCGGTCCATACTTTAAAAAGTTTACGGTCCGCCGGTCCGGACCGTAAATGTCCGGTCCAGTCCGGTCCGGTTCGGACCGGATGCCCATCCTTAAAGCAGAGTACTTCCCCCAAGCTTAGCCCGAACATCCAATAGTGTAAAGTGACCTCTAATCCTAGCCTCCATCTATGACTCCTTATGCCTCCCAGAGTGACCTACCCGACAATCCTTCTTTGTCTCCTCTTCTTATGTCGCCCCTCCAGGTAAAATGAGATCCTAAAATCACTCCTCTTCTTTTCACTCATTTTGCCTAGGAGCCCTTTCGGGTTTTCATCCTATCCACTCGTATTTTTTCATAGAGGTGCTCACATATGCTCACGTCACTCAGACACCTTTTTACCCCAGCTTAGCGCTGGTCCGGGCCACCTGCTTATTACCCAAGCCGCCCTTTCGGGTTTTCGACTTGTCCCAGGATTTCCATGTATGTCTTTTTTGCTTTTTTTTTTTTTGACTTTTTCTACTTTTTTTTAAGGGAATGCGAACAATGGACAATGCTGAATGGAAATAACAATGCTGAAATCGAAACTAATTTACAAGATAGATAGCAAGTACTTTCTACTCCCCCATGCTTGAATCATGCATTGTCCTCAATGTATGGAAGACAAATAAAAATATGAGGGGAAGAAAGGAAGAACTCACTGAGCGTACGCCGGGGTGGTAGTCTTCGTCAATAACGCCAGGAAGGTACTCAAGGATGTAGGGATCCCCATAAACTTCATCACCACTTCAACAGTCGAACTTCCCAAGAGATAGATCATGGAATGCTGGAACTCCGAACTCAGTATGCACAGGTGGTGACGCACAGGTGAAGACGTACTGCAGGGAACAACAACAATGGATGGATCAAGGGTACACCGGTTGTTGCTCGCGAACATGATGAAGAAAGACCGCCTCAGAACCGCCATGAATGAACCGCCGTGGAAATAACCGCCATAAAGGAGGGAACCGTCATGGAAGAATCGCCATGGAAGGAACACCGTGGAGGAACCACGATTGCGGCAGTGAAGGCCGCGATCGCGGGTAACATACGATTTTTTATTTTTTTCAATGAACAGTAACCCCGCGATCGCAGGTGAACAGTACCCGTGATCGCGGTTTTTTTTTGTTCTTTTTTTTTTCAGACTAAACCCTAATTCGCGGCGCGCCATGGGGCCGCGATCGTGGGTTTTATGCCGCGATCGTGGTTTTTGCTCGACTTTCTCTGACCGCGATCGCGGATTCTTCTCGGCTTTTCTGCGTGGTTTAGTCGAACAAAAACAGAGCAAAAATTTCGAAAACAAGGGAAAACTAAGCTTCTGAAAGAAAAACTAAGTTGAAAGTCTTACCTCGGGTTGCCTCCCGAGCAGCGCCTTGGTTACTGTCGTGGCTCGACATGGTGTTCTCTATTCATCCCGGGTTGCTTATAGCGACCACCCTTCTTGGTTCCAAATCTGGGGGGTGCCTCTTCAGGTACGACTGTACCCCCTTCCTTTTGCCTTTCATTGTGAGCGGATCACCCTTCGTATCCATGACCGCAGTTGTCATCTTCAAGAATTCTCTTCCCAGCATTACAGAGGTTGTACGCCTATCCTGCCCCGTGTCTAGTATGAGGTAATCCGACATCTGGCCTGCAACCTCACTCTTTTGCTTCACCTTCGGCTTCTTTCCTATCTTCCGCCTCGCCTTCACAAAATCTGCACAACGAGGGATGCTGTTGGCCAGTGTGACCAAATGAGCTTCTGGCTTGCTTCCATTGAGAGCCTTAGGGGGAGGTGTGATGGGAATCTGAGACTCCAGCAAGGGCCATTCATGTTGAGTGTAGTTTTGAGGCTCATAGTCCCTGCCCTCGTCCATCTCCTCTTCAATTTCAGGAGAACATACCGCATCAGGTAGCATACTGTTCTTGAAGCTTTTGATTTCCTCTTCGAGGTCCTTATCAACCTCATCATCAAATTCAGCACAATGCCCTATTTCACCTAGCATACCGTGGTTGCAACACTCCTTCCGCGGTCGCGGTTTCTCTTCTGCGGGGAGCTCTCCAAATTCTGCCTTCTCCTCAACATGCCGCTGGACAGCATTGCCCTTGGGTTGAGATTCTGCTATAGCAGGTATCCATTGCGTCAGCCGCTCCATTGATGCACCCAAGCTTAATATAGATTGCTGAGAGGATTGGTGCAGAGTATAATTTTGCTGGGAGAACTGAGAGAATCCCTCTTTCATTACTTGTGCGTTGTTTGCACCGTCTTGAATCACCGCTTGTGTTAATAATGCTTGAAGTGTCTGGGTGAGTGCCATCAGTGTGTTCTCACCATAGCTAGAGTTATCCAACAATGTCATGCTTTCTTGCGCCATAGCTAGAGTTCTCCAACAGAATTATCTACTCTGAATTGCACTTCGTCAATGAAAAGTTAGTAATGTTAGAGGGAACCGTAAGATAGGTTCCCTAGAAAGATCAATATTCAATTTATTCACAAGAAAACAGACAGTGATTCCCCGGCAACGGCGCCAAATTTGACGTGGCCTAAGGTCGTTATGCCAAATCAAAGTAAACCTCAACTTCCAAACTAGTATAGTAAGCAAGCAAGGGTCGAAATCCCAAGAGAATCACAAGCGTCTATATTCCCGTCATAAATTGAATACCAATCGAACAATAGTAACAAAGGTTTTTTTTTGAGGTTTTAATCAAGTAGAAAATAAAACAGAATAAATAGTATGCAATCAAATGTGAGAAAACACTTAGCCAGACAATTTCCACTTAAGTTTTGGTTGGTTGGTCCTAGATTACTTCCAATTCCTTCCTATGATTATTCCTGTCCCGATCTTGTGTAGATTAATAAGGAAACCATCCCTAAGAATCCTTACCAATGAATAACCCTAGCACCACTAGTGATTCAACCCAAATGCAGCAATGAACATAAGAATTAACCAGGACACACATAACACCTCAACCAGAAGCATTCAACATGTAATCAAATCTCTACATAGATAAAATCCACCAAAGCAAATAAAACCTATGCTTGCCACTCCAGACCAGGACGTTAGCCCAACAGTTTCCTAGTCATAGCAATATGAGTAACAATCAATAAACCTAGATGGCCTGTCTAGACAAATCAATAATTATTCAATGATATTCCTCTTAAGAGAAGAGATATAGATCAATAGGAATTAAGAAAGGGAACATAACCTCACAACCAATAATCAAAACTTAAGCTTCCATTGCCAGACTAAGCAAAAGTGCTTAGCCTTCCATAGTCTTGAGAAAACAACGATGATGTAAAAACTAAAACCTGATATGAGAGTCTTTTTTTTTTGAAAACCTAAAACTAAGAGAGTATATATAGGTGGGCTTAACAAATGACCTAGCCCAACTGAAAATAGAAAACGAAAATAATTAAAATGAAATAAAGAAATCAGGAAAGATAGATTGGAGAAATCCCGAAATAAGTCTGCCGTGATGACCCGCGATCGCGGGTAATGGACCGCGATCGCGGGTAATGGACCGCGATCGCGGGTAATGGACCGCGATCGCGGTTGCTTGTAGCTCCGCGCTCTTCGCATTCTTCCGCGCCTGCAGAAATATCTCGAATGCCCCGAAGTCCCGCGATCGCGGCACCCTTGCCCGCGGTTAATGCTCGGCCTTTACTCCCTTGACGTCTTCTTTTGGTGGCTTCCTTCCTCAGTGTCTCCTATGATATCCAAAATAGCTCATACAACTCCAAAAACACCAGACTTCGCCCCCAAACGCCATGCACAAGAATGTGTCTAAATCTATCCGAATGACACCAATAAAACCCTCTAATAACTCTTAGTTAAGCCCTACAAAGTAGTGCTTATCACTCTCTCCCAATTTCCATAACCGATCTTCTCTTCATCTCTCTGCCTTTTCATCTCCCTCTGACGGTGGAATGCGGGTTGAGTGTTGCGGTGGGCGAGTGGTGGCTCGCCGCTGAGTTCGGTGGTCGCGAGCAACAACAGGGGCGGAAGTCGGGGCGGCGGCAATGGCGTGAACGTTCATGTCCAATTGAACTCACCTCGTAGAAATTCCTCCCGAGTTTGCTATAATTACGGTACTTTTCCATTCAATTTGCGATCGATTGGTCAAGGAATCAATCGATCAATCGGCAGAAACTCCTAACGGTTATAAGAGGGAGAATCGATATCAAGGTGTATACTCTGCCGCATCTTTCAAGTTCCTATTCTTACTATAACACTGTATCGTACTCTTTAATTTGTCCATTAAACAAATTATGTTTTTTAGGTGCTTAACGTGCCTTTCCTACTTTGATGCTCTTTTTCATTTACTTGTAGGCTTTGAAATGGATGTTCTTTGTAAAGCTATTGGGTTCTTTTTGTTGAACAAAATCTTGCTTTGGCCTGTTGTTGCAGATAACAGGTGATGGGTTGTTGATACAGAATGGATCTGGTGGCCGCTATTAGAGGATCCCTAATTCAAAAAAATCCTTTTTTTTTTTTTTGGTTTTTTACTCTAATGTTAATGTTCATATTTCGTGTTATGATATTCATGTTAACAGTATTGTTATTCACAATGTTACAATTTATGTGTTTTGATATTTATGTTTCGTATATTGTATATTTGATATTCAGTTTCTCTAGGGTGTTATTCATTATAATAATATTAATATTCACGTGGATTCAGATTTTGCTTGATGATGGTGTTGTATGAGTTGTTGGTCAATATTCACGTTAATTACGTACTGTTCATTGGGTAGTGATCAATATTCATAATTTGATTGGTGATATTCATGTAATATTCACGATATTGGGGGTGATATTCGTGTAATATTCACGATATTACAATCAACCAGGTTATTCAAAATTGGATATGCGATATTCACCAAATACAAAGAAAAAGTTTTGAAGATCATGAATCTATTCCAAAAGATTGAAATTAACACACAAATATCAATACAGTTTGTATGAATACCGCCTAATTCCTATAACCGATAATCATCATGTGCGAATTAAACTCTGAATATCGATATTGTTTTAATGAATATCGACTACTGTTTTTATGAATATCGATTAAAAAAGTACGTGAATATCATAACATTTTGAATGAATATCGACTACTGTATTTACTATCAATCGGGTTGCAGGCTTGCAACATTTTAGGAAAAAGAAAATATTGTGTTGTCTCTCTCATCTAACAACCTCATTATTATCTTTTTCTAATTAAAAATTAAATAATTGCTTTATTAGAGTAGATTTGGTGGTTACACCCCTACCATATCCATTATAAGGCCTAATCATTCAACCATCCATCACCATCAATTCAACGCTCCAGATTAATACTTCCGTTTTACCATAACTCTCGTTTTACCGGAGCGTTCCTCTATTGCCTAAATAAGCTTGTTTGATACATTGATTAATACATATTTTTTATCTTATTATTATTGTTTTAATGATTGATAAGAAAGTATTTTAATATTACTTTCATATATACTTAGCCTCAAATTTAGCAATATGTCATTTGTGGCTAAATAATGTGGCTAAATAATATGTTATTTCTGACTAAAATTTCAATATTTAGCCATGAACTGGTATAGCCTAGATTATTGCCACACATTTTTTTAAAGCTAAACCGATAGGAATTTAACCACAAACTCGGTCTCTGGCTAAAATCCATAAAATTAGCCTTGAATAATTTTATGGCTATTGGAAACAAATTTACCAGCAAATATGTTTGTGGCTATATTTTATGGCTAATTAGCCACAAAAGGGTTTTTCATGGCTAATATTTGAGGCTAAGCTTAGCCACAAGTCTTTTAGCCATGAATTTGGTTTTATGGGTAGTTTCGATGGAAAATTTGAGGCTAACACGATTCACGGCTAATTGTCTGGTTGTTTTCTTGGTTAACCTTATGGCTATGGCCGCGTTTTCCAGTAGTGACTATCCACTATTTAATTTCTATAAAATTCATTTTCATACATAATAAATGACTTGATCGAGAGTGTGTGTTTATAAAGTAAGTAAATTATGTTGTTGGTACCTAAACTGTAAAACCTTTTATTATAAATAAACCTAGTTCTAGGTTTCAATGATATTTAATAGAGTAAGTACATAATGTCGTTATTGGTTGATACACTGTATTATTTTTTCTTATTAATTAGTTCTTTAACTTTAATACGTTCTAATTAAAAATGTTAATATTATATTTTTTCTTGTTAAAAGTGTTAATATTATATTTTTTCTTATCAGTCCTTAAACTTTAAGTTGTTCTAATTATGTTTTAAAACTATTAAAGTGTTTGCATACATGTCTTTTCTCCAAAAAATATTTTATTGTATACCTTGGATCATTGACGAGAATAATTGAAATCTAAAACTAATAGTAAAAGGTAGAACGGTACAATACAATAGAGTAGACAGAAGAATGAAAACAACTTAATGTTTTTATAACCTCTACATTTGTTATGTTTTTGAATTATTGCTTGTAAAATAAACAAATCGATTATGGTATATGCCAAATGACATTCATTTGTAGAGTCGTAATCTGTTATGTATATGAATGTCGTTTGGTATATAACAAGTTGTTTAAATGTGATATGGCTGAAACGTATACTCTCGGCAGCGATGGACTATCTTTTTGGGATTGTCTTTGTCATAATATGAGATTTCTCTTTTGGCTTTGACATCTTCTTCGAATCAGATTTGGCCATTGCCTTGGTTGGGCATCTTCAAAGGTTGTACATGGGTACCTTGTCAACTCCTTGTAGAAGTCGGCGTCTTTGTGGAGGCCTTGGCGTAATGCTTTGATGGAAGTCGGGACATCACAATTGAAGATTTCAAACTTTTCCCCATTGAATTGGTTCAAGTAGTCGTGTAGCGTTTCATTGTTCCCTAGTACAATCCGGTACAAGTCGCTAAAATGTTTTTCAAGACGTCGGCTGCTAATGAACTAAATGTTAAAGATGTCGATTAAGTCGACGAACGACCTAACAATTCCATTTGAAAAATTGATAAACCATGTTAAGGTGGGTCCTATCACAGTCGACCCAAACCCCTTATACATGATGGCTTCTCGCGTCGCCTTGTGGATTGAACATGTCATCATCTTTTTCTTGTATATAGACACGTGGTCATTGGGATCTCCTGAATCGTCGTAGCATGTTAATCCATATCATACATAATGAATGACTTGATCGAGAGAGAGTGTTTATAAAGTAAATTAATTATGTCGTTGGTACCTAAATTGTTTAACTTTATATTTCGTTATTGGCTGATAAACTGTATTATTTTTTTCTTATTAGTTATTTAACTTTAATATGTTCTAATAAAAGATGTTAATATCATATTTTTTCTCATTAAAAAAGTTAATATTAAATTTTTATCGGTCTTTAAACTAAATGTTGTTCTAATTAAGTTGTAAAACTATGAAAGTGTTTGCATACATGTCTTTTCTCCAAAAAATATTTAATTTTATACTTTCGATTATTGATGAGAATAATTGTGGGACAAGACCATGTTTAAACATATTTAGGTTATGTATATATTTAATTTAAACGTACAACTAAAAGCTTTGAGGTTTATTGATCGAAAGAATTTTGAAATTTGGATATAAAAAACTACTCGATCTCAATTCGTTTGATTGAGGGGTAAGCTAGCTAAAGAGAACGATTTAACTTAAATAAATATAATTAAGCAATTACAAAGTATTCATGGATGTTTTTGTGTGAGTACATGAGAGAGAAGAGATGAGAATTTCTACGAGTGTACATGTGATTGAGTAGGAATGAATAAATAGTCTTACAAGTAAAAGTTAGACTCATGTATATTATATATACTAAAGGAGAGACTTAAATCTTACATGTCGGTCTCACGTTCATTTCGTCTACGTGTCATCATTCATCCAACCATCATCCGTCATATCATCCAGTCATTTTAAAAAGTAAAAAACAAAATTACATATCTATAAGTAAATAATATCTAGATATTATTTAATTAAAAAAGTTAAAAAAACAATATTTTCCCAAAATTAACAACCTTAACTTTTTTTAAAATTCATCATATCTAAAGATTATTTAATATTTTAAAAAATAACAAAAAACAAAAATTTCCGAAACAACCATAACTTTTTTGAAATTCATCAATTAAGTTTTCTATACTTAAATAACTTTAACTAAAAAATCAAATAGTTTTCTTCCATACAATTATCAATTATAATCTGTAGTTGGTAGGCATAGGTATTATATATTAGTTGTTAAGATATTCTTTTGAAGTTTCAATCATAATCACTAAATTTAGGCTTTAGATATTAAGCGGTAAAATTTGATCATTAGTCAAGATATCGTAAATCAATAGATATTAAGCGGTAAATTAACATATAATAAAAAAAAAAAGTTTGGGAAATCGTTTTAGCCATATTTGGAACATATCTATCTTAAATGGCATATAATATAAGATAAAATTATTTTTATATTAATAATATAAACATATAATAGATACTATTAGTTAGTAGAAGTAGCTCTATTTAACATACTTATGAGCAGTAAAGTAAAATATTAACCACTTTTTATACCATATAATGTATTTAACTTTCTGAATTTAAAATTATATTATTAAAATATTTAATAAATCCAATCACGTGCTTGGCACGAGCACTATGCTAGTTTACAACTAAAACATATCATAGGAATATTGAGATATTCCTTTCCTTGTTGCCCAAGTTGTGGATATAGTTGTTGGAGGCGAATCCTTTGGATCTCACTAAGGAGTTAATGCTTGCTTGATTTCCGTCATTGGTTTAATGTTTCATGACTCTCTTAGGGTCCGTTTGGATTCCAAATAGAATGCATTATCTTATATTAAATTGATGATTTAATGTAATTTAATGCAAGATAATGTATTTTAATGCATTCTAGAACGGAATCCAAACATAACCTTATTTGTTTTTTGATTCTCTTTGTGGAATTAATGATTCAAATCATCTATATATATAGTTGAATGACATGCAATCTCATGACGTTTTTGCCAGATGTCGACTTGTTGGATTTTTCCGACCCCAACAATCTCCCCAAATTCATCTCAACCACAAGGCGATGGGTGAGATGAATTTCAAATCTCCTTAGAGACCGTTCCTTAACGATGTGAGTTATTTAAGTTGTCTTGCTATAAAGACAATTGACGATTGAAGTAATGTCTTCATTTGTCATCTTGTGTTTGTTTCATATGTAATGTAACATAATATACCACCACTTGTATAAAAGTTTTTGTTGGTGGGTTGTGTGTATGTTTTACCCATGATGCGTCAATTAAGTCATTAGCTCAGACGTGTGGACTAAAGTTGTCATCTTGAAAGCGTTAACTTGGAGTCGTGAGCCATGAGGCACTAAATCTATAAATACATATTGCGCAAGTTTATGTATTTGTATTGTGTATGACCGGTCTCGTATGTATGTCGACGTCGTGTGTAGGATTGTGATCCATTTTGTATGTAAATGTCATTTGTAGGGTCGTAACCCGTTATGTATGCGAATGTCCTTTGGCATATATCAGAATCAATTTGTTTATTTTGCAAGCAATAATTCAAAAACATAACAAATGTAGAAGATAGATGTAGAAAATAACAAGTTGTTTAAAAGTGATATGGTTGAAACCTATACTCTCGGCGGTGATGGACTATCTGTTTGGAGTCGTCTTCGTCATAGTATAAGATTTCTCTTTCGGCTTTGACGTCTTCTTTGAATTGGACCAAGGCCATCGCCTTGGCCTGGGCATCTTCAAAGGTTGTACATGGGTACCTTGTCAACTCCTTGTAGATGTCATTGTCTTTGTGGAGGCATTGGCGTAATGCTTTGATGGAAGTCAGGACGTCACAATTGAAAATTTCAAACTTTTCCCGATTGAATCGGTCTAAGTAGACAGTAGTCTCGTAGCATTTCGTTGTTCTCCTGTACAATCCGGTACAAGTCGCTAGACTGTCTTTCAAGTCATCGACTGCTAATGAACTGAATATTAAAGATGTCGATTAAGTGGGTGGGTCCTATCACAATCGACCCAAACCCCTTACACACGATGGCTTCTCGCGTCGCCTTACATATTGAACATGTCATCATCTTTTGCTTGTATATAGACATGTGGTCATTGAGATCTCTTGAATCATCGTAACACGGCATGTTCGGAACAATGAACTTTTTTGGCATCTCGATTGCAACAATGGCCTCTACAAATGGAGAATCCTCAAAGCTGTCATTGGCCTCTTTAACTATGGTCTATAGGACACTAGGGATTCTAGCGATCCTCTCGTCTAAAGATTTCAGTTGCTCCTAACTTTTTCGGTCGATGACATCTTCTAGGTCGGGTAGCAATACCAGGTCGGGTCGAGTCACCTCACCTGGTCGTCTCTGATGTGAATACGTTGTTGTCTTGGCTTTAAGATGTCAGATTGGATTAGCATTTTTAAAGAATCATTTTTGAAGAGTTAGTTGTGCTACCATGACTTCGACTTGGGCTTTTTGGGAAGCTATCTCGGCAATCTGATTTTTTTTAATCTTCATCTCGGTCCTTCAAGCCTCTAATTGTGCCTTTTGTTGATCTAGAGTTTTTGTCAAGGAGTTGATTCCTTTTGAGAGCTCGTCCATGTTGACTTGCCCATGTACTCCTGATATGGTGATGGATTGAATGTGTTTGGAATGAGGAATAGATGAATCATATGATTTAACTATCTGCCTCACAACGGGCACTAAATTGTTTTGGGCGAAAAAGATCAATCGATCTCAATCTGCTTAATTGAGGGTTAAGATAGATAAAGAGAACGATTTGACTTGAATAGATATAATCAAGCAATAACAAATATCCGTGGTTGTTTTTGTGTGAGTACATGAGAGAGATAAGAGGAGAATTTCTTGAGTGTACATGTGATCGAGTAGGAATGAATAGATAGCCTTACAAGTAAAAAATAAGACTTATTATAACGAAAAATTATTTAGCAATATTGAGATATTCCTTTCCTTGTTATCCAAGTTGTGGTTAAAGTTGTTGGAGGCGAATCCTTGGATCTCGCTAGGGAGTTAATGCTTGCTTATTTCCGCCACTAGTTTAATGTTTCATGATTCTCTCAATTGATTATTTGTTCTTTGATTCTCTTTGTGGCATTAATGATTCGGATCATTTAGATATCTAGTTGAAAGACATGCAATCTTGGAACGTTTTTGCCAGATGTTGACTTGACCTGTCGTCTTGCTGAATTTTTCCGACCCCAACACTTAACTAGAACAAATTAAAAGTATGGAGATCAATATCGAAGAATATTGTCAATTCGATATCAAGTTAGGTGACATTTTACTATGATATAGTATCCATGTACATACAATTCATCATAGACATAAAATTGTCATTGTTTCTTCAGACCGATAAGATGTGAGATAAAGAAGGGCCTTACTATTCGGCGCATAGGCAAAATTGCCTTTCAGCGCATAGGGTCGCCACGTTACGTGTGGAGTGGCTCCACACGTAACGTGGGGTATTTTTTTTTTTAATCCACACGTTACGTGTGGAGTGGCTCCACACGTAACGTGTGGTATTTTTTTTAAACATCACGTAAAAAAGTCTAAAACTTATATTTTTTTTATCAATGTTAAAATGTTAGGAAATTAGTCCTAACTGGATGGAGGATGCTGGTTTGAGAACGTGAGCTGATTTTTTTTGTCTCCATGAAGGTTCAAGCTAGCGTACTTTTTTATCTGACATTTGATCATTTCAAGGCTTAATACATCATTGCTTATACGCCCTGCTTATTGCTGTGCACATCTTAAGCATTCATTTTTTGTTCATGTATGTAGTATTGGGTAAGTCTGACACTGGTCAAGCTTGGAGTATTAAAAATTTGAGGTTATAGAAAGAAAACTTCTTAGTAAAATATATATATTTTTGTTTAGAATTGACTCTTAATTTTCCAGCTAAGATACTTCATATTACAATCATTGTTCATACCACTTTTTGTTTTTTTTGGTCCTGTGACACCCTAAATCCCATGCCCTAGAAAACCCTAGGGTAAGTAGGGTTTCAGATTTAAGGTTTTCAAAACCATATTATTTTCATACCCTATCATGCTTGTAGCACATAGGGAGTTCATACCACATTTTGTCTTTTTTGGGGTCCTGTGACACCCTAAATCCCATGCCATAGAAAACCCTAGGGTAAGTAGGGTTTCAGATTTAGGGTTTTTAAAACCATATTATTTTCATACCCTATCATGCTTGTAGCACATAGGGAGTTCATACCACTTTTTGTCTTTTTTGGGGTCTTGTGACACCCTAAATCCCATACCCTAGAAAATCCTAGGGTAAGTAGGGTTTCGGATTTAGGGTTTTTAAAACCATATTATTTTCATACCCTATCATGCTTGTAGCACATAGGGAGTTCATACCACTTTTTGTCTTTTTTGGGGTCCTGTGACACCCTAAATCCCATGCCCTAGAAAACCCTAGGGTAAGTAGGGTTTCGGATTTAGGGTGTCACAAGACCGCAAAACAAGACAAAAAGTGGTATGAACTCCATATGTGCTACAAGCGTGATAGGGTATGAAAATAATATGGTTTTGAAAACCCTAAATCTGAAACCCTACTTACCCTAGGGTTTTCTAGGGCATGGGATTTAGGGTGTCACAGGACCCCAAAAAAGACAAAATGTGGTATGAACTCCCTATGTGCTACAAGCATGATAGGGTATGAAAATAATATGGTTTTAAAAACCCTAAATCTGAAACCCTACTTACCCTAGGGTTTTCTATGGCATGGGATTTAGGGTGTCACAGGACCCCCAAAAAGACAAAATGTGGTATGAACTCCCTATGTGCTACAAGCATGATAGGGTATGAAAATAATATGGTTTTAAAAACCCTAAATCTGAAACCCTACTTACCCTAGGGTTTTCTAGGGCATGAGATTTAAGGTGTCACAGGACTCCAAAAAAGACAAAATGTGGTATGAGCAATGATTGTAATATGAAGTATCTTAGCTGGAAAATTAAGAGTCAATTCTAAACAAAAATATATATATTTTACTAAGAAGTTTTCTTTCTATAACCTCAAATTTTTAATACTCCAAGCTTGACCAGTGTCAGACTTACCCAATACTACATACATGAACAAAAAATGAATGCTTAAGATGTGCACAACAATAAGCAGGGCGTATAAGCAATGATGTATTAAGCCTTGAAATGATCAAATGTCAGATAAAAAAGTACGCTAGCTTGAACCTTCATGGAGACAAAAAAAATCAGCTCACGTTCTCAAACCAACATCCTCCATCCAGTTAGGACTAATTTTCTAACATTTTAACATTGATAAAAAAAATATAAGTTTTAGACATTTTTTTACGTGATGTTTTTTTTTTTAAATTTTTTTATTTTTTATTTTTATAAAAAAAATACCACACGTTACGTGTGGAGCCACTCCACACGTAACGTGTGGATTAAAAAAAAAAATAAAAATTTTACCCCACGTTACGTGTGGAGTGGCTCCACACGTAACGTGGCGACCCTATACGCTGAAAGACAATTTTGCCTATGCGCCGAATAGTAATCGTGATAAAGAATGTTCAAACTTGTTACTGTTTCGGGTTTTTGCATTTAAGCATTCTTTATTTTTAGGTTTTTATAGTTAACTACCCTTTATTTTTACCAAAAATCATCCCTTATCATAAATTATTTGCATTTAACTACACTTTATCTCCATTGTTAATTATCAAAAATAGTTTTTCATATATTACTTTTCATATGACTGCCTTTTCAACGTAACATTTGTTATAATATGTTTAGTAATAGATTATCACGTCCCTGAAATTTCGAATTGAATTGGGATTCAGAAGAAATGTTGATTTAAATCGAATCGGGTTTTTCATTTCATATCTTTTCAAATGAAGCTGTTTGGAAATGGAACTCAGGAACCTCAGTTTTCATGGAGTTCCTTTCCTCAATTTTTCTACTTTTGAAGATGACAAATACTTTGATACTAATGTTTTTGTAACACCCCCAAATTTCCTCCTTTGAAAGCATTACCGCCAGTGACCTCAGACGTTCTGTCCGATGCCACCCAAGGCTTTACCAGTTCAAATAAATCATAAAACAACAGTTATGATACAAATATCATAACTTTCATTAAAATCAAAGTCTCGGAATTACAACATAATTCCAAATACAACAAAATACATCAGAAATACATAATCAGAATCATTACAGCGGAAGTCTTTATATCAAAGCATTATTAACACAGCGGAAGACTTTTAAACAAGGCGATAAAATAACTTGTCAAAACACCGTTCATCTTCATAGTCGTTCTAGCCTTCACGGAACAGCAACATACCTGATGTGCCGAATCGAACGGATGACACCGGCCAACCATGCAAGAGAATAATTACGGTTGGTTAGTCTAATGAAAGACTACGCAAGGGTACAAAGTAGAGTAGTTCGAAGTAGTCATATTAGGTTAGACTCATCGTCTCTCGAATAAAAGTTGATCACGATAGTCAACCACCATACTTCTACTGAAAACATGAAAAGGCATGATCAAGAGAAGATTCTGGAGACCGAGTCTCACAGCAATCAATCCCAAAAGAAGACTCCAACGAAAGTAAGTCTTATAGAAATATGACAAATGTTGGGAAACATTAATTAATTCACAGAATCACAGAATCGCATACGAGCGATCTAAACTAAGACGAGTTTTTCCTAGCTGTACTATCGCCTAGCTGCACTACTCGCCAAGGTATATTAATTATGTGCGACAAAGACACTTATCTGATTTAATTCCAAAACCACCACAACACGTTATAAGCTTTTAGATATCCACAACACGATCAAGAACGACTGGACCTCACATAGAGCCCAACGTCTGTATCCACAACAAATCCACAGCCATTGATGTCAGGGTCTCCACTGCCCTTTCACCAATTGATTATCAAGAAACGACTGGACCTCACATAGAGCCCATCGTCCCTACGAATACTCGTGCTAACTAAACAGTTTAACACAACAATAAATCACATCAAAGCCATCACGGCCCATACCTACATAATATAACTATAATAGCGTCGATTCTAGCAGAATATACAACCTATTATAATATCAGATTTTAATCATATTAATTAACACAACTGTTCCCAACATAAACAAGAATCATCCCAAATTAATTAACAACTAAATAATTGATAATTAATGGAAGTATGGAATGATGAGCAAGAGTGAACCGCCACTTGCCTGGAGTAGATTCGACGATGAATCTGGACGAGACGACTACCGAAAATATCCTTTCTGAGGATATGGCATATGCTTTAGATAGCTCCAACAGATTACGAGTCCACACGCGATCCAGCATATGACATATTAACGCTCGAATAAATTCGGGTCAAATCTGGACTGAGGGCTAAATAGGCTTTCGGCCCAACAAGGAATTAATTAGCAAAGGAGGGGGGGACCCACACCTTCTTCTTCCTTGAACAACAACGAACAACTGCAACAACAACAACTAGCACTTCGGCCTTCAACAACAGTTCGCCGGGAAGCAACAACGACTCCGACCTCGCTCCGACTTCGCCCCCTCGTCGCCGGCGTGAGCAGCAGCCAGCAACAGTTCACCAGAGGTGCAGTAGCTCCACGCAGCAACAATGGGCAGCAGCGGCGCGTCTTCCTCGTTGTCCATCGAGCTGTCGCCGCTGGGATCTGGGCTCCTTGCCACCGGAGACGACAACAACAACAACACGCGACCAACAGCAGCAAAGCGGAGCACAGCAGAGGCCTCGCGGTTCGCCGGGGAAGAAGGAGGAGGCTCGCCGGATCCGAGTCGCCGGGGAGGAGCACAGAGATGGCCAAGAGGGAGAGAGAGAGATCGAGCAAGGGTGCCCATCAGCTCTCCATCGATCTCCTTATAACGCCCCAAGAGGAGCCCGACCAGCCCCGACCAGCTGTGAACAAAAGTCGTAGGCGGGTGCCACATCCCCGACACATTTGGGCAAGTTGCAGCTAAGGATAAGATTGCACAGGGATATGATAAGATTGGTATGGGTTTTAAACCCCGAAAATTATATCTTTGTATCCAAACAAATATTCTAAGTCCCGAAAATACATCGAATGTATTTTATACCACTCAGGGAATTATTACGGAGATCATGGATATTACGAAAAATCCGAACTCCACTGAAAGTGAAATAACTAATCGAACAAAGGATGAGAAAAATTACCCAAATACCCTTACTAAAAATTAAGGGATATTACATTACTACCCCCTTAAGAAAAGTTTCGACCTCGAAACTTGCATTAAACTAATGAGGAACCTGCCTCAACATCAACTTACTATCTGAACTTAATATCCTTAATCATAACCGGCGTTATGCCATCTCTTAACTTAAATCCTTTAAGATTCCTTAATTTCTCCAAGAATAATCATAACATCTCATTCCTACGTTCCTCGAAACAAATCACATACGATACTACTCTTATTTCCTCAAAGAGAGTGATATCATAAGACTTATAGATGACATACTCACAAGATGTCAATCCTTGACAATTCCCAAGAGTCATAACTATCATCCTCTGGAAATTCCACTTATCGAGTCCAATGACTCGTACTGTCTTAAATGACTTATTTTTAACTTAAAATCCTTATATTCCTCAAAGATACTCATAAATGAACACTTTAGGCATCAGACTCTTCTAGCCTTGCCTTACGAGGTCTTCTTCCGGGTTCTCATCGGAAGTTCCCTCCGGATCTTCCCTCGGATCTTCCCCCTCTCGAGGATCTTCCTCAGGGTTTTCCTCTGGATCTTCCTCCTTCTAAGGATCTTTCGCATGATCTTCCTCCTCTAGAGGATCTTCCTTCGGATCTTCCTTCTTCTGAGGATCTTCCTCGGGATCTCCCCTAGGATTTTCCTCTCCTTAAGGATCTTCCTTAGGATTTTCCTCGGGATTTTCCTTAGAGTTCCCTTGGAAATCGCTTCTATATCAGACTAAAGAAGAAGGCATGACTACGAACGGTTTAAAATTTTCATTCAAAAATTCAGAGCCTTCGAAAATATTTCAAACGAGTGAAAATATTTCAACGAGTGAAAATATTTCAAACCGGATCTGTAACATCACCAGGCCAAGCTACCCCAGCCACATCACACACCCAGCCACCCAACAGTGCCGGTACTGGTGCCGCCCGTGAGTTCACAAGAGCCGTTTGAAAACATTTTCAAACAAAATGAGTAAATGGTTCATGAAATCCCAAACCCGTTTTAAAAACTTTCGGCTCTGATTCCAACTCTGTAACAGAGCCTACGAAAACTTTTTAGCTCTGATACCAAATCTGTAACAGAGCCTACGAAAACTTTTTATCTCTGATACCAAATCTGTAACACCCTCAAATTTCCTCCTTTGAAAGCATTACCGCCAGTGACCTCAGACGTTCTGTCCGATGCCACCCAAGAATTTACCAGTTCAAATAAATCATAAAACAACAGTTATGATACAAATATCATAACTTTCATTAAAACCAAAGTCTCGGAATTACAACATAATTCCAAATACAACAAAATACATCAGAAATACATAATCAGAATCATTACAGCGGAAGTCTTTATATCAAAGCATTATTAACACAGCGGAAGACTTTTAAACAAGGCGACAAAATAACTTGTCAAAACACCGTTCATCTTCATAGTCGTTCTAGCCTTCACGGAACAGCAACATACCTGATGTGCCGAATCGAACGGATGACACCAGCCAACCATGCAAGGGAATAATTACGGTTGGTTAGTCTAATGAAAGACTACGCAAGGGTACAAAGCAGAGTGGTTCGAAGTAGTCATATTAGGTTAGACTCATCGTCTCTCGAATAAAAGTCGATCACGATAGTCAACCACCATACTTCTACTGAAAACATGAAAAGGCATGATCAAGAGAAGATTCTGGAGACCGAGTCTCACAACAATCAATCCCAAAAGAAGACTCCAACGAAAGTAAGTCTTATAGAAATATGACAAATGTTGGGAAACATTAATTAATTCATAGAATCACAGAATCGCATACGAGCGATCTAAACTAAGACGAGTTTTTCCTAGCTGTACTATCGCCTAGCTGCACTACTCGCCAAGGTATATTAATTATGTGCGACAAAGACACTTATCTGATTTAATTCCAAAACCACCACAACACGTTATAAGCTTTTAGATATCCACAACACGATCAAGAACGACTGGACCTCACATAGAGCCCAACGTCCGTATCCACAACAAATCCACATCCATTGATGTCAGGGTCTCCACTGCCCCTTCACCAATTGATTATCAAGAAACGACTGGACCTCACATAGAGCCCATCGTCCCTACGAATACTCGTGCTAACTAAACAGTTTAACACAACAATAAATCACATCAAAGCCATCACGGCCCACACCTACACAATATAACTATAATAGCGTCGATTCTAGTAGAATATACAACCTATTATAATATCAGATTTTAATCATATTAATTAACACAACTGTTCCCAACATAAACAAGAATCATCCCAAATTAATTAACAACTAAACAATTGATAATTAATGGAAGTATGGAATGATGAGCAAGAGCGAACCGCTACTTGCCTGGAGTAGATTCGGCGATGAATCTGGACGAGATGACTATCGAAAATATCCTTTCTAAGGATATGGCATATGCTTCAGATAGCTCCAACAGATTACGAGTCCACACGCGATCCAGCATATAACATATTAACGCTCTAATAAATTTGGGTCAAATCTGGACTGAGGGCTAAATGGGCTTTCGGCCCAACAAGGAATTAATTAGCAAAGGAGGGGGGGACCCACACCTTCTTCTTCCTTGAACAACAACGAACAGCTGCAACAACAACAACTAGCACTTCAGCCTTCAACAGCAGTTCGCCGGGAAGCAACAACGGCTCCGACCTCGCTCCGACTTCGCCCCCCTCGTCGCCGGCGTGAGCAGCAGCCAACAACAGTTCGCCGGAGGTGCAGTATCTCCACGCAACAACAATGGGCAGCAACGGCACGTCTTCCTCGTCGTCCACCGAGCTGTCGCCGCTGGGATCTGGGCTCCTTGCCACCGGAGACAACAACAACAACACGCGACCAGCAGCAGCAAAACGGAGCACAGCAGAGGCCTCGCGGTTCGCCGGGAAGAAGGAGGAGGCTCGCCGAATCCAAGTCGCCGGGGAGGAGCACAGAGATGGCCGAGAGGGAGAGAGAGATCGAGCAAGGGTGCCCATCAGCTCTCCATCGATCTCCTTATAACGCCCCAAGAGGAGCCCGACCAACCCCGACCAGCTGTGAACAGAAGTCGTAGGCGGGTGCCACATCCCCGACACATTTGGGCAAGTTGCAGCTAAGGATAAGATTGCACAGGGATAGGATAAGATTAGTATGGGTTTTAAACCCCGAAAATTATATCTTTGTATCCAAACAAATATTCTAAGTCCCGAAAATACATCGAATGTATTTTATACCACTCAGGGAATTATTACGGAGATCATGGATATTACGGAAAATCCGAACTCCACTGAAAGCGAAATAACTAATCGAACAAAGGATGAGAAAGATTACCCAAATACCCTTACTAAAAATTAAGGGATATTACAGTTTTATCTCAAAGATGTGCTTAAAGGAACCACATGACAATTATTGAAACCATGAAAGCCAAACAAGACAAAGAAGGATAACGAAGCAAGAAGCTTGCGCTGATAGGAACCGGAGTTCGCCAGCAAGGGAACTCAGTGGAAGTGAAGCGAGGAAGCGCTCACAAGGGAACACGTATAAAAGAAGTCTATTGAAGAAGTATAGGCTTGAGAAGAGTGGCGAATCCACAAGGGAGCTAGCGCATGGGAACCTCATCACTGCTGGTAGGAACCAGAGTAGGTGAGATGTGTAAGCAGAAATCCTGGAGCCACAGAGAGAAGAGGAAAGCAATTGTCCCATCATCGTTGGACTGACACAAACGGCTATTAACTACCCATGTTGTTTCCTAGCTCATTAAGGAAGTTGTCTTGCACACATAAACATCTATGACAACCTAGTTGACGGGATTTGTGGATCACCGTTAGATTGAGCTTCTAGTTCGGTCCGATGGGAACTGGAAGCGAACCAGTCTTTGAAGTATAAAAGGCGACTGTGCTTCATTGACAACTTCAAGCACAACTACAAGAATCACACTCCATAGCAAACATCAAAGTGTGAAGCTCTCAAACAAGATCATAAAAGCAAACTGAGATCAAGAGGAACCAGTCAAGGAACCTGAGAGCTGCGTGCTAGTTCCTGTGACTGTAAGTGGGTTAGTTCCTTGGTGCTAAGGATTGCTTCTTGGATTGATTATAATTTGTATTAAGTTATCTAGGATTGCCTAACTGTGTGTAAGACAAAGAAACTGTGTGTTTTTTCCTAGGATAAGTTGTAACCAAAGAGATAAGAAATCAAGAAGCAGACCTCGAAATTCTTTCGAAAGAAAGGTAGTGGTTTTTATCCTAGATTGCTAGTTGGCAATCGAAGGTTTCCACTATAAGGAACTTGTTCATTTATTTGATTGTTTATTTCCGCTGTGAAGGGAACTGTAATCTGTATTCTCAGTTCCCTTGTTATTAATCTAACAATCACGATCCTACAATTGGTATTAGAGCAGGAAAAGCTCTAGATCTTTGTTTAAGTTTACAGATTTCAAGATGACTAGTTCAAGCGAATTCAGTTTGGGAATTTCCATCAACAAACCTCACATTCGGAAGAAAGGAGAAAAGTGTTTAATGGTTAAGGAGGACTCAACGAAATTAGATGACTCTGAGGTATTCTCTTCTAACTTTACTAAATCTCTTCTTGAATGTGATAAGAAGCAATTGATTAAAATTATTAGGAAACTTGGAAAAGAGAACAGTTCCCTTCAGGAAAGACTAGATGAAACTGAAAAATTGCTTAACAAACATGAAGAAATTTCATGCTTAATTACTGAAAATTCTGGTTGGAACAAGAAACTTGATGAAACTGAAAAATTGCTTGCTAGTTCCTCTAGAAAGTGTGATTCATGTACTGTTCTTGAAAAGGAACTAGCACAACTTAAAGATTCTACAAGCATGTCTAATGTTTCCCATGTTTCATGTGATAATTGTACTGCTCTTGAAAATGAACTAGCACATCTTAAAGATGTAGCATGTCTAGCGTTTCCCATGTTTCATGTGATAATTGTATTGTGCTTGAAAAGGAACTTAAGCATGCTAAGAATTGTCAGAGTTCCCTTACTCCAGAAAATGATTTGCTTGTTGAGATCATAGATAAGCTTGATGTGTTGACTACTTCTATCAATGAAAAAACTGTCAATCAAACTATGTTTGTTAAGCAAAGATATGGTATTGGTTATCCGAGAAAGGAAGATTCCAAGGATTCATGCTCTGCTGAAAATGAGAAGCTAAGAAGGGAACTGGTTGAGAAAAATGAAACTCTCAATTTCGCTCTTCAAACTTCTCGTGATAAAAATCAGTTCCTGAAAGAGAAGGTAAAGGTTCTTGAGAAGAAGCCTAAAGGTAAACAAACCTGGTTTGATGGACAGAACACTCATAAAATGTACGTCAATCAAGCTCAAGGAACTAGAGGTAAGGGAATTGACTTTCAGCAGAGGAAATATGAAAAACCTTTTTGTCCCGGTAAAGAAAAATATGGTCATGTTGAGTATAATCGTGTTTGCTGGCATTGTGGTAAAAATGGTCATTATATTCATGATTGTATTCATAAGAAAAGGAAAATTGAAGAAAGTCATAGGAAAAGGAACTTGGAGTTGAGATTAGTGGTCATGTGTATACTCAACTAACTTGCAGGTGCAAAGGAACTCTCATTACCATAAACCCAGAAAAGCCAAGCGTATCTGGGTGCGTAAGTCTTAATTGTATTGCAGGTTGAAGTGAGATGCCTAGTTCCCTACAGAATGCAAATTGATGATTGGGACGCAGAATTGAAGATTTGATCTAGCTCATCTCACTTCAAAGGAATAACAAGGGAAATATGTCCTTTGTTAAAGAAATAGTTTTATGAAGAAGAAGAAAACAATGAAGGGAACTCCAAATGCTAATGAAAATGATGGAGGATCACATGGTGTTGACGTCAGTTCCCAATGATAATATCAATGGAACTACAAGTATCAGAAGTCAATGATTCAAGGGGAACTGACGTAAATAAGGAAATTCGTCACCTCAACTGCTTATAGTTCCCAAGTCCTATTGTTGGAATCATCTTGGTGGTAAAGGGGGAATGATCTCTGCAACCTGGAACTAATAGGATGAAAGGTACTCTGAACTGGTTGTCTCTTTAAGGGGGAATTAAGGAACCCGGTTTGATGTTAAGGGGAAATATGCAATTCTCTAATGATTATTCTACATCTAGTTATGTTCTGCTTTTCCTCATATATCATTCATGCCTATTTTAGATATGCCTGGTTCTACATGTTTGTCATCATCAAAAAGGGGGAAATTGGTAGGAAGTGAACTTTTGGGAACTCCAATTCCCTACCTGGTTCCCTTCCTCTGTTTTCCTAGTTTTGACGATGACAAACAGTTTGCTACTAATAGTTCTACATGTGTAGTTGAGCAGGAAACTCAGGTTCGTGGAAAGGAAGAATAGAACCTTAGAAGACATGGCTCGGACTATGCTCATCTCGAGTGGACTCTCTCAATCATTCTGCGCTGAGGCTATCAATACAGCCTGCTACATCATTAATCGAGCTATGCTTCACCCAATCACAACGAAGACACCCTATGAACTTCTAAGAGGAAGAGTTCCCAACATTTCACATCTTAGGGTGTTCGGATGCAAATGCTTTGTGCATAACAATGGGAAATACAATCTTGGGAAATTCGACCCAAAGAGTGATGAAGGGATCTTCATTGGATATGCCTCAAGCAGCAAGGCATACAAGGTCTTCAAAAAAAGAACTAAAAAGGTAGAAGAAAGTGTTCATGTTGTTTTTAATGAAAAATCACTTGGTAGAAATATGCAAAACACCACCACTCCCTTTGAAGATCCATTTCCCAAGCCTCCTCAAGAAGATCCAGATGAAGACATCACACCACCCAGTTCCTACCCTGCTGCACAAAATCCTCCACCAGTTCCCATGGATAATCAACAACAATTCATTTCTGGGAACCATGAGCATGAAGACAATACTTGTGGAGAAATAAATGATTCATCCTCTCATATGTTCTTAAATGGAGAAGGTGATCCCAACATAGAAGTTGAAGCTGAATGTTCAAATCAGATGCATCCACATCAAATGCTCTAGTTCCCAATAGAGAAAGAATAACCATCAAGCCTCCAGTCAGGTTCGATGATCTAACCTTTTATGCTTTCAATGCTTTCTTATCTATTGTGGAACCAAAGAATATAGGTGAAGCACTGAAGGATGTAGATTTTATCCAAGCCATGCAAGAAGAACTTCATCAGTTTGAAAGGAACAAAGTCTGGCATCTAGTTCCCTGCCCCAAGGATAAGTATATCATAGGAACTAGATGGGTCTTCAGAAACAAGCTCGATGATTCAGGAGCTATAATAAGGAACAAAGCAAGGCTTGTTGCTCAAGGATACAATCAACAAGAAGGAATCGACTATGATGAAACCTATGCTCCGGTGGCAAGGATTGAAGCAATAAGATTATTGATTGCCTTCGCATCACACAAAGGGTTCAAGCTATTCCAAATGGATGTAAAGACCGCCTTCCTCAATGGCATTCTTCAAGAGGAAGTCTATGTCAAGCAACCACCCAATTTCGAAGACAGTGATTATCCAGACCATGTCTATTTCCTAGACAAAGCATTGTATGGTCTCAAGCAAGCCCCTAGAGCTTGGTATGATCGTCTCGCCCAGTTCCTACTCTCCAATGGTTATAGGCGTGTAATCATTGACAAGACTCTCTTCATTCTAGAAGAAAAAGGTAACATCTTAGTGGTTCAAATCTATGTTGATGATATCATTTTTGGTTCCACTAACCTGTCCCTTGTAGAGAAGTTCAAAGACTTGATGAGCAGTGAATTTGAAATGAGTCTAATAGGGGAACTCACTTTCTTTCTCGGATTGCAAATAACTCAAAAGAAAGATGACATACAAATTCACCAACAAAAGTATGTCAGAGAACTGTTGAAAAAGTTCAAAATGGAGTCCTGCAAGCTCCTATCAACTCCTATCTCTACAATCGCTCATTTGGACAAAGATCACTCAAGTCCTCTTGTGGAAGAAAAGCTCTATAGAGGTATGATAGGTTCTCTCATGTATCTAACATCTAGTCGTCCAGACATTGTGTTTGCTGTTTGCTTGCGTGCTAGGTTTCAATCATGTCCAAGAGAAACACACTTAGCTGCTGTGAAAAGGATCTTTCGTTACCTCAAGGGAACTGACTCGCTCTGCATTTGGTACCCCAAAGAGTGTCCCTTTGAGCTGATGGGATTCACTGATGCTGATTATGCTGGAGACTTGGTGGATAAGAAGAGTACTTCTGGAATGGCACAGTTCCTAGGCCCTTGCCTTGTGTCATGGGGCTCAAAGAAACAAATTTCAGTCTCCCTCTCCACCACATAATCTGAATACATTGCAGCCGCCTCTTGCTGTTCCCAACTCTTATGGCTAAAGCAACAACTCGCGGATTTCGGTATGTCTTATGGTCCTCTCACTATTCTTTGTGATAATACCAGTGCTATAAACATTTCTAAGAATCCTGTGCATCATACTAGGACCAAGCATATAGATATAAGGCATCACTTCCTTAGAGATCATGTTGAGAAAAGAAACATCATTATAGAATTCTATAGGACTGAAGATCAGATTGCAGATATATTCACCAAAGCTTTGAACAGAGTTCCCTTCGAGAACCTTAGATTAGAACTGGGAATGATTCCTATAAACTAGCAGTTCCTTTAGTTTAAAGTTACTCTACAGTTCCCTTGATTGACTAGTTCAGATCCTTTTGCTTATTTGTGTCTTGGAATCATTGTGTCATCTCTTTTGCAATAGACCCTCCTATCCATAATGGTTACTCAAAAGACTTTGATAAATCTTTCTAGTTTTTCTCCTTGAATGTTCCTTTTTCATTGAAATTCAATCATTGTCCAAGTTTCCTTGTTGGCCCAAAAGTCACAATCTGATCATATTCTAACCCGATGATACAAGCCAAAATGATGATTGGGTACTATGATCCTCCCTTGCCTCATTGCATAATCTAGTTCCCTATGATCCATCTCTCAACCCTCTTTGGGAATTAGAATGCGATGTGATAAATGGCCCTCCCTGATTTCTTTTATGGGAACGTACTTTCATGTCTTGTGTCTTAAATCCCTACACTAGAAGTTCCCATATATCCCTCTAGCACAATGAAGAAATCGTCAGAAAGGAACTAGGAAAGGATTCCATCCTCATGGAAAAGATTCTGTCTGGGGAACAAGTTGATCTGCCTAAGCTGGTGTTAGTCCACATGCAATTTTGTCAGTCTAATGACTCTCATGCTTTGCCCTTTCCTCAAAAATAAAATAAAATTGGAGGCTGCAATTGGAGGAGCTCAGGCAGCTGGGTTGAAGGATACGTCTAAGACGGCTACAGGCCAAGGATGAGGGAACTGAGGAAAAGAATGATACTAAAGAAGAAGAGGAAACTACAGAGCGACAGGAATGACTTTCCTAGTTCCCAGTGCTGTAACAACACATTGTGCTAGTAGTTCCCTAGGATTCCACCTTCCTCTCCTATAGTCCTATCCTTTCTTTTGATTGTTTCAAGTTGATTGTGATCTTTGTTTGTCTTTCTTCTATGCATCTGTGAACAATGTGTTGGTTTTCATGATTAAATGAACATTTCCGGGAGTTTTTCTAATGCATTATTTGTCTTAGCCTAAGTTTCTATTATGGTGACTTTCATGGGTTTAAAGCAATTGTTTATTTCACATTGATATCCTACACTTGATAAGTTAATTGATCTTTTCGATGATGTCAAAAGGGGGAAGAATGTATATGAACCTTGAACTCTTGGAACTATAGGACTTATAGGAAATCTGAACCCGTTCTGTTTCTGAGGGGGAACTCGAATAACTTAGTTCCTTTGCTTAGGGGAAATTTGCAACTATTGAATGTTCTCTCATTATTTCATAAAGTTGTAAATCTCTTAGCTCAACTGTTCTCATGAACTTCATGTCCTTATTATGTTGTCAGGTTCCTTATATTTGTCATCATCAAAAAGGGGGAAATTGTTAGGAAATGGAACTCAGGAACCTCAGTTCCCATGGAGTTCCTTTCCTCAGTTTCTCTACTTTTGAAGATGACAAATACTTTGATACTAATGTTTTATCTCAAAGATGTGCTTAAAGGAACCACATGACAGTTATTGAAACCATGAAAGCCAAACAAGACAAAGAAGGATAGCGAAGCAAGAAGCTTGCACTGATAGGAACCGGAGTTCGCCAGCAAGGGAACTCAGTGGAAGTGAAGCGAGGAAGCGCTCACAAGGGAACACGTATAAAAGAAGTCTATTGAAGAAGTATAGGCTTGAGAAGAGTGGCGAATCCACAAGGGAGCTAGCGCATGGGAACCTCATCACTGCTGGTAGGAACCAGAGTAGGTGAGATGTGTCAGCAGAAATCCTGGAGCCGCAGAGAGAAGCGGAAAACAACTGTCCCATCATCGTTGGACTGACACAAACGGCTATTAACTACCCATGTTGTTTCCTAGCTCATTAAGGAAGTTGTCTTGCACACATAAACATCTATGACAACCTAGTTGACGGGATTTATGGATCACCGTTAGATTGAGCTTCTAGTTCGGTCCGATGGGAACTGGAAGCGAACCAGCCTTTGAAGTATAAAAGGCGACTGTGCTTCATTGACAACTTCAAGCACAACTACAAGAATCACACTCCATAGCAAACATCAAAGTATGAAGCTCTCAAACAAGATCATAAAAGCAAACTGAGATCAAGAGGAATCAGTCAAGGAACCTGAGAGCTGCGTGCTAGTTCCTGTGACTGTAAGTGGGTTAGTTCCTTGGTGCTAAGGATTGCTTCTTGGATTGAATATAATTTGTGTTAAGTTATCTAGGATTGCCTAACTGTGTGTAAGGCAAAGAAACTGTATGTTTGTTCCTAGGATAAGTTGTAACCAAAGAGATAAGAAATCAAGAAGTAGACCTTGAAATCCTTTCGAAAGAAAGGTAGTGGTTTTTATCCTAGATTGCTAGTTGGCAATCGAAGGTTTTCACTATAAGGAACTTGTTCATTTATTTGATTGTTTATTTCCGCTGCGAAAGGAACTGTAATCTGTATTCTCAGTTTCCTTGTTATTAATCTAACAATCACGATCCTACAGAAGCTCTATCCAATTTTCATACAAAATCTTATAATACTTCCCGATTCAAATTGAAATATCGTCGATTTAGCTGGAGCCAAATTTGGAGAAAAATAAGAATTTAAAATGATCGCAAGAAGAATTTTTTCCGATTCAAATTTAGTTTGTTTACTTTTTTCGACATGAATTAAAACGGTCAGTTTTCGATTATGTTCCTACTTTTTCGAAATTTTGTCCCGTTTTAAATAGATAACTTTCCAATTTGAACCAAAACTAACAAGTAAGTCTTCGCATAAATATTAGTTTATACAAAAATTGATAGTTGGTCATCAAAAAAATTTGGAACGAATAAACCGATTCCAATTTAAGGCGTCGTGTTTTCCAAAATTTGGTTCAGTTTAGTGCAAAATTAAAAACCCCTTAATTACAAATGTTAAATTAGTGAGATGGTTAATTAGTAAGTGATGTATATTAAGGTTGATTTTTGGTAAAATTAAAGATGAAGAGTGGTTAAATGCAAACAACTTAAAATAATGGGTGATTTTTGGCAAAACTGAAGCTAAAGAATGATTAAATACAAAATTTCTAAAATAAAGGGTGATTAATTTTAAAAACCTCTTAGGGTTCGTTTGGTTCTCAATCCTTGGAATCAGTAATGAGAATGGAAAAGCCTAATTCCCAGAATTGTATTTGGTAAGGATATTGTGGAAACGGGACGGGGTGCCCAACAAGCCCAGTGAGATTCCAACCTAAAACCAATTGACGATAGGTGGAGAGGACCACTGGGCTTATATACAAGGCAAATGTGTCCCAATCCTTCGATGTGAGATTCCAACACTCCCCCGCAAGTGTGACGGGCCTAACAGCCCGCAAAACACACTTGACCCGATAACCATGCTCTGATACCATGTGGAAACGGGGCGGGGTGCCCAACAAGCCCAATGGAATTCCAACCTAAAACCAATTGGCGATAGGTGGAGAGGACCACTCGGCTTATATACAAGGCAAGTGTGTCCCAATCCTTCGACGTGGGATTCCAACAGATATGACTGAGAATAGATTAAGGAATGGATGATTCCAAGCTTAATGAAGCATTCGATTCCACCAAAAACCAACTAGACATGTCAAAAACCGATCGACCCAAAATTTTCAAGGTAGAGACCCGACTCCAAAATCATTGGGTCAAGCAGGACCGAACACGATGAACCTGAACACGACGAACTGAAGCCCAAATTAACTCAAAAGTCTCGAACTCGGACCTCAACTCGACCTATCCGTTATTTCATATATATTATTCATTTTAATTAAATATTATAAGATATCTTATTAAATAGTCATATAATATGAAATGAATTATTAATTAATTTTTTTAATTTAAAAATAGTATAATAGTTATAAAAATGGACATGTTCAACCTATTTGGTCAATCTGAATCCGAACCATACCCGTTATGACCTGATCCGATCAACCCAAAAATTTTATCGATCAGAACCGTACCCTACCCATCTGACCCAACTAGATCTAAATAATTTCGTATTAATAAAGAATATATACAAAATAATACATTCCCATCATATAGCAAACAACCAAGTTACAGGATAAAAATGAGTCGTTTATGATTTCGTTTCAGACTCTGATTTCTGGATCATACCATTGTAAAGCCGTAGAGAAAGAGAGGTAAATAGGTAATTGTAAGATCGTACTTGTTAGTTATCGAGGGAACTGAGAGTCCAGTTCCTAAGCAGCGGAATAAGTAAAACAATAGCAGATTCAAGGCAAGTTCCTTAGAGTGAGAACCTTTGATAACCAACTAGTTATCCAGGATAAAACCCACTACCTCTCTTGCAAGAGGATTTCAAAGTCTACTTCTTGTATTAATACTTCGGTTACAATCAACTAGAATAGAACACACAGATTTAAGTCTTAGACACACTAAAGACTCTCTACCTAGTTCAACCTAACCAAGTAACAACAAGCAAGCAACTTACTTAGTTCTTCTTCAAAGAACTCGGCACAAATTCTTCACAGCACTCGGAAATCTTCAACTTCGTGAATGTGTAGAAGAATGAGAGAGTTTCAATTATTTTATTTATATGATTTAATCACTGGAGGAAGCAAATCTCCAATAACCGAATCACACAAATAAAATAATCAAAAGTAATCGTTAAAGATAACATTTGTTACCAAATATAATCTTTACCGATTTTACATATTTTGTTTCCATAAAGATAATCTTTTAAACTCCTAAAATATATGGAAACGGGATAAGATCACATAGTTCTCTCTCATAACTAAAGATCTACCCTAGCAGCTCGCCGCCGCCCTTCACAGATTTATCCAAGTGTTTCTGGCGTCTGCGAGCTTCAGTTCCTTCTGCCAGTCCCAAGTCTGGCGTCAGTGGTTCTGTCTTGTGCTTTCCAATTCCTTAGTTCCTTGTTTGTCACACTAATGGAAATATTAATAGCAAAGGTATTTGTCATTATCAAAACTAGGAAAACTGAGGAAGGGAACTAGGTAGGGAACTAGAGTTCCCAAAAGTTCACGTCCTAACAATTTCCCCCTTTTTGATGATGACAAACATGTAGAACTGGCATATCGAAATAAGCATGAAAATACGTGTGATGAAAAAACAGAACATGACTAGATGCAGAATAATCATTAGTGAATTGCATATTCCTCCTTAACACCAGATCTAGTTCCTTAGTTCCCCCTTAATGTAACCACTGGGTCAGAGTTCCTTTCAGCCTATCAGTTCGAGATTGCCAAGTTCATTCCCCCTTTGCACATCATCGAAAAGAATCGGTTAGATGAATAACAGAGAAAACTTAGAAATGAGCTAATGCTGAACTCTAGAGAAATGGCACTGTAATAACGATTTAAAGCACAGAATAAACAGAGCAAGGAGCACAAAATAAGTTCATTAAATATAAGAGGGACATGAACTACATAAGCATCATAATAAGAAAAATAAAAACACTCAGAGACACACAAAAGGGATCATAATATGGAAGTGGGATCCTGTTAGGAAACGGAACTCTGGAACTTAGGTTCCCCTGAGAGTTCCTTTCCTCAGTTTCTCTACTTTTGACGATGACAAATATTATGATACTAATGTTTTATCTCAAAGATGTGTTTTAAGGAACCACAGGAATATACCGAAGGCAAGAAAGCCAAACAGGACAAGGGAACCAAAGGAACAAGACAGATGAAGGAAACCAGAGGAACCCAGGTGTGCCCAGAAACCGAGAAATCTGGGGACACACAACCTCGGACAAAAGGTGTTAAAATCGACTTGTCCGAAGCTTCCAAAAGACTGCCAATACCCAGAGCAAAACAACAACATACCCATAAACGCTCAACCTTGGACAGAGAAGGTGAAAGCGACAGGATACAGAGACGTCGCTGTCTAGAAGACAGTTCCCAAACGGCCAGCTTGTTCAACCTCGGACGAAAGTATTTGGACAACGACATAGCAAGGCTCGTCTGAGGTAGTTGACCAACCAAGAGAGATTCTGAGCTACCTAGGCTGTTTGCACATGCCAAGAACAACGTGGATCAAGGAGAACCACTCATCCTAGGGCAAGCTCAATCTGTGGGAACCCAGAGAGGATCGAGCTGCGAAGAATCCTCTATAAAAGGAAGACTAACCCAAGGGTTATCTTCAAGCACTGAAACACGACTCACACTCATTAGCAAATATCTAGTGTGAACCTCCAAACAAGATCATCAAAGCAAATCGAGATCAAGAGGAACCAGTCAAGGAAGAAAAGCTGAGTGCTAAGTTCCTGTGACTGTAAGTGATAGTTCCTAGGTGCGAAAGTCTATTTCTTGGATTGATTATTGATTGTGTTAAGTTATCTAGGATTGTCTAACTGTGTGTAAGGCAAATGAACTATGTGTTCGTTCCTAGAATAAGCTGTAACCAAAAGAGATAAGAAATCAAGAAGTAGACTTTGAAATCCTTTCGAAAGAAAGGTAGTGGTTTTTATCCTGCATTGCTAGTTGGTAATCAAAGGTTTCCACTATAAGGAACTGGTCATTTGTTTGATTGTTTATTTCCGCTGCGAAAGGAACTGAAAATTGATATTCTGAGTTCCTTAAGTTTTTATCTAACAATCACGATCCTACAATTGGTATCAGAGCAGGAAAAGCTCTAGATCTTTGTTAAGTTTGCAGATCATGTCTCAACCAAGCAAGTTTGAGCTCGGAATCTCCACCAACAAGCCACATCTCCGAAAGAAAGGAGAAGAAACATGGTGGGAAAAGTGCATGGAAAGCCACATCAAGACCAACGACTACCAATGCTAGAGGATAGTCGAAAATGGAGATGGCTATGTCGATCTTACCATGAAGGAAGAAGATTGGAAACCAGAACACTGTGTCATCATAGAGAAGAATGCCAAGGCCAGGCAGTTCATCCTCAATGGATTGGACAAAGAAGACATGGACAAGGTCATAGGCATCAAGACAGCGAAGGAGATGTGGAAAGCTCTCAAGGAGATGCATGAAGGAAGTGAGGAACTAAAGCAAAGCAGAAAGTTTACTTTGGAAGGAGAATACCACACCTTCAAAATGATGGAAACTGAGACCATCTCAGAGTACTACTCCCGCTTCAACAGATTGATTGGAAAGTTGACAGCGACGGGAGTCGATCTGGATGAAGTTTCCAAGTCCCTAGTGGTCATCAATGGACTCAACTCCAAGTTCACCCTTCTCAAGGGAATCATGAAGAACACTCCAGGCATCCAATCCCTTCCCTTGACCCAAGTCATAGGGAAACTGGAGGTTGAAGAAGGAGAGCACACCAAGGCCAATGCCGACAAGAAACTGGAGAAAAGAATTGCCCTCAAGATCTCCAAAGCCTTCTCTAGGCTCGAGATGGAGGAAGAGAACTCAGACTTAGAAGAAGAGGAGGACGAACTTACGGCCCTCTTCACAAAGAACATCAAAAAATTCTTTGTGAAGAGAAGGTTCCAAAAGGGCAGTTCCTCCCACAATGGACCCAGAAGAGATCTCAAGGAAGTCTCCTGTTACGAGTGCAAGGAAAAGGGACACTACGCTAAGAATTGTCCCAACAAGGAAGACTCAAAGGAAGAAGAAAGACCTCAGAGAAAGAAGGCTCTCGTAGCCTCATGGGGAGAAGACTCAGATGAGGAACTGGATCTCAGTGGCTTCTCTGGAGGAAGATGTCTCATGGCAAAAGGAGACTCAAGCGACTCAGAAGACCTTGAGGTAACTTCTGACGATCTCTTAAAATCCCTAGTTGATTGTGATAAGAAACAACTTCTTAAGATCATAAAGAAACTAGGAAAGGAAACCAGTTCCCTTCAACAGAAACTAGATGATTGTGAAGATGAAATTGCTTGCTTGACTGTTGAAAATTCTGTTTGGAGTAAGAAACTTGATGAAACTGAGAAAGACTTAGCTGAAACTCACTCCAAACTCATTGATATTAGGAATGTGCATGCTAGTCACCTTAAAACTTGCAAATCTTGTGATGAAACTAGCATAGATTCTATCAAAGTTCCCTTGCATGCTAACCCACTTGGAAATGACATGCTTCAATCCATAATTGATAGGTTAGACATTCTCACTAATTCCATTAATGAAAAAACGATAAATCAAACTGTTTTTGTGAGACAATGCCATGGAATAAGATATGTCAATAATAAAGGGAACAATGATGCTGAAGAAGAAAAGGCTAGGCGAGAACTTGTTGAGATGAATGAGAATCTCAGTATTGCTCTTGCCACTTCTCGTGATAGGAATCAATTCCTATCAGAGAAGATCATGGTCCTTGAGAACAAGGCTGAGGTTGCCAAACATCTCAATGAAGGCTCTCAAAGTCCTAAGAAGGAACCAAAGGGAAAAGAAAAGTGGTTCCTGAAAACCAATGGTTCACCAATTCCTTTGCTCACAAAAGATATATTGACATGGCCCATAGCAAGGTTAGAAACAATGTTGATTTTAACAAAAGGAAAACTGAAAAACCTTTTAGGCCAGGAAAAGGAAAATATGGACATGTTGTTTACAATCGTTTGTGTACCTACTGTGGTAAGAATGGTCATTACAACACTGATTGTGCTAAGAAAATGAACTTTGAAAAGGAAAAAAGTACTCATTACCATGAAAGGAACCAGTTCCCTGGTTATTCACAGACTCGCAATGCTAATCCTCCTAGTAAAGCCAAGCTTCGCTGGGTTCAGAAATCTTAGTTCCCTTATGTGCAGAAAGAAGAGAGGCAACCTCAACTATGGTACATCGACAGTGGGTGCTCATGCCATATGACTGGAAGAAGAAATCAAATGACCTCTCTTCAACCTCTCCAAGGAGGGAACATATCCTTTGGAGACAAAAGCAAAGGTAAAATCTGTGGAATAGGAACTGTGAAACTCAACGATCACATTCAGGTAAACAAAGTTTACCTTATTGATAATCTTGGTTTTGACCTAATAAGTGTGTCACAGCTGTGTGATCAAGGAGACAATGAAGTTAGATTCAGATCAAACGAATGTTCAGTCCTTGACTCCTCGGGACAAATCATCCTAAAAGGGAAAAGATTCAACAATGTCTACATAATTGATCCATCCTTTGTTCCCAAGGAGAAACTTTGTCTCTCAACTGTGAATGACCAAGCTGATTTGTGGCATCAACGCCTCGGTCATGCTAGCACCAAGCTGATTCAAAAGCTACACTCAAAGGAGCTAGTCAGAGGGCTGCCAAAGCTAAGTGGCACATCTAAGGAACTGTGCTCTGACTGTGTAAAAGGGAAACATGCTCGTAGTTCCTTCAAGTCCAAAAACATGGTAAGCACCTCAAGGCCTCTTGAACTCATCCACATGGATCTGTGTGGACCCATGAGAGTTCAGAGCCTAGGAGGGAACATGTATATCTTTGTTCTTGTCGATGACTTCTCTCGCTTTACTTGGACCATCTTTATTAAATCTAAGAGTGAAGTTATTGACCGCTTTAAAGATCTGGTTCCCTTGTTAGAAAAATCTCTTGATTGTTCACTAAATGCTATTCGGTCTGACCATGGTACCGAATTCGAAAGTGGAGAATTTCTAACCTTTTGCAGTGAGCATGAAATTGATCACAACTTCTCTGCACCATACACTCCTCAACAAAATGGAGTAGTGGAAAGGAAGAACAGAACTTTGGAAGACATGGCTCGGAGTATGCTGATCTCAAGTGGACTCTCTCAATCATTTTGGGCTGAGGCGATCAACATAGCTTGCTACATCATCAATCGAGCCATGCTTCGCCCAATCATAGAAAAAACACCCTATGAGCTCCTAAGAGGAAGAGTTCCCAACATCTCACATCTGAGAGTGTTCGGATGCAAGTGCTTTGTGCACAACAATGGGAAGGACAATCTTGGCAAATTCGACCCAAGAAGTGATGAAGGAATCTTCATTGGATACGCCTCGGGTAGCAAGGCGTACAAAGTCTTCAACAAAAGGACTAAAAAGGTAGAAGAAAGTGTTCATGTTATTTTTAATGAAAAATCACTTGGAAAGATTGTGCAGAACACCACCAATTCCTTTGAAGACCCGTTTCCCAAGTCATATCAAGAAAATCCAGATGAAGATGTCACTTCACCCAGTTCCTGCACTGCTGCTCGGAACCCTCCAATGGCTCCTCCACCAGTTCCCATGAACAATGAACAACAATCCATTTCTGGGAATCATGAGCATGACGACAATATCTGTGGAGACCTCAATGACTCATCTTCCCACATGATCTTCAATCAAAAAGGGGAAATTGTTAGGAAACGGAACTCTGGAACTTAGGTTCCCCTGAGAGTTCCTTTCCTCAGTTTCTCTACTTTTGACGATGACAAATATTATGATACTAATGTTTTATCTCAAAGATGTGTTTTAAGGAACCACATGAATATACCGAAGGCAAGAAAGCCAAACAGGACAAGGGAACCAAAGGAACAAGACAGATGAAGAAAACCAGAGGAACCCAGGTGTGCCCAGAAACCGAGAAATCTGGGGACACACAACCTCGGACAAAAGGTGTTAAAATCGACTTGTCCGAAGCTTCCAAAAGACTGCCAATACCCAGAGCAAAACAACAACATACCCAGAAATGCTCAACCTTGGACATAGAAGGTGAAAGCGACAGGACACAGAGACGTCGCTATCCAGAAGACAGTTCCCAAACGGCCAACTTGTTCAACCTCGGACGAAAGTATTTGGACAACGACATAGCAAGGCTCGTCTGAGGTAGTTGACCAACCAAGAGAGATTCTGAGCTACCTAGGCTGTTTGCACATGCCAAGAACAACGTGGATCAAGGAGAACCACTCATCCTAGGGCAAGCTCAATCTGTGGGAACCCAGAGAGGATCGAGCTGCGAAGAATCCTCTATAAAAGGAAGACTAACCCAAGGGTTATCTTCAAGGACTGAAACACGACTCACACTCATTAGCAAATATCTAGTGTGAACCTCCAAACAAGATCATCAAAGCAAACCGAGATCAAGAGGAACCAGTCAAGGAAGAAGAGCTGAGTGCTAAGTTCCTGTGACTGTAAGTGATAGTTCCTAGGTGCGAAAGTCTGTTTCTTGGATTGATTATTGATTGTGTTAAGTTATCTAGGATTGTCTAACTGTGTGTAAGGCAAAGGAACTGTGTGTTCATTCCTAGGATAAGCTGTAACCAAAAGAGATAAGAAATCAAGAAGTAGACTTTGAAATCTTTTCGAAAGAAAGGTAGTGGTTTTTATCCTGGATTGCTAGTTGGCAATCAAAGGTTTCCACTATAAGGAACTGGTCATTTGTTTGATTGTGTATTTCTGCTGCGAAAGGAACTGAGAATTTATATTCTGAGTTCCTTAAGTTTTTATCTAACAATCACGATCCTACAGATCCTAAGGGAACTACAAGTTCCGTGTCAACTGAGTAGGGAACTAGATGCTGTCATTCACTGCTCTTGGCCCTGGGCCCTGTGGTCCTTGTCATCCTTGATCTTGCCATCAACCAGCTTCTCGATTTCTTTGACCAAGGTAGCGGTACACTTCCACAACTCCACCACCATCTCATTGGTGTAGTTACTGCCTTTTTCCACAACAACAGCCACCTTGTCGAAACCATTGATCAAAGCATGCTCAATGTGCGCCAAACTATTAAGCAGCACATGAGTGTCAGGAACCAGGTGCGGATCAGACTGACCAGGAAGCAGCTCTTCCTCAAGTTCCTCAGCCTCAGACAACTCGTCTGAGGCAAGCTGCTTTAGGGAACTGAAGAATGTGTCTTTGGAGGGGTAGCCGCCTGAGAGGAGGACTGTGCAACTTTCTGTTTTTGGAGAGCCTCTATGAAGGCAATTTCCTCTTCGGTGTAGTTGGGAATTTGGGGTTCCATGACTGTTGAGGTTTGGTTTGGGAGAGAGGAAGATTGGAGATTTCCTGGGAGAGAGGCAATTTTTTCTGGAGGAGAGCAGAGAGAATTGAAGATCGGGGCCGAATTAGGTCTGCCCCTGTTGCCTTATATAAATCCCAAGCAAAATCTATCCAAATCAAATCGTGGTCAGATCTTTTTCAAATAAGGGAACCAGATAATATCCCAACGGCCACAGGATCTTCGAGAATAGAGTATCCATGAATATCTTCATCAAGAGTTTCTCAGAGCAGTCACATCAAAATTTAACTTCAATTCGGCTGAGGGAGAGTTGGCCATCAGTGCATTTACTGATCTCGGGAAGCGGACACTGTCAGAGAGCAGAGTTCAAAAAATCTGGCCGTTGAGGTGGCTTGCCCAGTTCCTTTCCTCAGAGAATGACACGGAACTAGGGAAATATGGGTACATTTGATGTAGGGAACCAAGCAAACACTCAAAAAAAGTACGTACCCATATTAATAAAATTAGGAAGGCAATTTTGACATTACACAGATAATTCTTTGTGTGGACTAAACAAAGAATCATAAGGAATTATGCAATGTAATCAGGCTTAGGGACGACTTATAGTCAATCATCATTTCGGCTTGTAATATAGGATAGATGTGATCAAACTGACTATGTGAAGGCTAACCAAAGAGATGTAGACATGCACAAGATATATCATGAAAAGAAAATGCGATCATGCCATAATTTAGAACATGCTTTAGAATCAATGTTACAGGACATGCAAGGCCAGCACAAAGTCAAATATCATCAATATTTTCAGTGGAATCATGGAACAGATCAGATCTAGGCACATCAAGGGAGCTAGTAATGGCAACTGGAAGTACTAGTTGAGAGAAATCATTCCTAGAAGCAATCTTAAGGACTCGTAGGGTTCTCGATTTAGCACTTTGGTGAATATATCGGCAATTTGATCTTCCGTCCTACAATGTTCTAGGAGTATGTTCCCTTTTTCAACATGATCACACAAGAAATGATGCCTAATGTCAATATGCTTGGTTCTAGTATGATGCACAGGGTTCTTAGCTATGTTGATAGCACTCGTATTGTCACATAAGATTTTGAGGGGACCAAAAGACATACCAAAGTCCGCAAGTTGTTGTTTGAGCCAGAGGAGTTGGGAGCAACATGCAGCGGCTGCAATGTACTCGGCTTCAGTAGTGGAAAGAGCCACAGAGTTTTGTTTCTTAGAGCCCCAAGAGATCAAGCAGGGCCCAAGGAACTGGGCCATTCCAGAAGTGCTCTTGCGATCAACTAGGAACCCAACATAGTCTGCATCCATATATCCAAGAAGGTTGAAGTGGCAATCTTTGGGGTACCAAAGACAAAGGTCGTCAGTTCCCTTCAGATAGCGAAAAATGCGCTTCACTTCGGTTAAGTGAGATTCTCTTGGATCAGCTTGGAACCTGGCATATAGACAAACAACAAACACAATATCTGGCCTACTAACAGTTAGATACATCAAAGATCCTATCATACCACGGTAGAGTTTCTCCTCAACTCTTTGACCAGTATGATCAGCGGTGAGACGAGTTGCTGGGGAAATGGGAGTAGAGATAGACTTGCTAGAATCCATTTTGAACTTATTCAGGAGTTCCTTTAGATATTTCTGTTGATGGATTTGGATCCCATCGGCCTTCTGAGTGACTTGTAATCCCAGGAAGAATGTGAGTTCCCCAATCATACTCATTTTGAACTCGCTGCTCATTAGATTTTTGAACTTTTCTACAAGAGACAAGTTAGTGGAACCAAAAATAATATCATCGACATAGATTTGAACCACTAGAATTTCACCTTTAACTTCTAGGATGAATAGAGTCTTGTCAATCACACCACGGCGATAACCATTAGCAGTTAGAAACTGGGCAAGGCGATCATACCAAGCGCGGAGAGCTTGTTTCAAGCCGTAAAGGGCCTTGTCCAGGAAATACACGTGGTCAGGGTGATCATCATCCTCAAATCCTGGAGGTTGCTTGACGTAAACTTCCTCTTGCAGAATGCCATTTAAGAACGCAGTCTTCACGTCCATTTGAAAGAGCTTGAAGCCTTTGTGGGACGCATAAGCAATGAGCAATCGAATTGCTTCCAGTCTTGCTACAGGGGCGAATGTCTCATCGTAATCAATCCCTTCTTGTTGATTATAGCCTTGAGCAACCAATCGAGCTTTGTTCCTTTACACTGCACCTGAATCATCCAATTTGTTGCGAAAGACCCATCTAGTTCCTATTATATGACGATTAGGAGGACGATGAACTAGTCGCCATACTTTGTTCCTTTCGAACTGGTGAAGTTCCTCTTGCATAGCAATTATCCAATCGGCATCGTTCAGTGCTTTCGTGATGGTCTTGGGTTCTATAAGGGATAGAAAAGCATTGAAAGCACAGAAATTCATATCCTCATATCCATATCTGTTCGGGGGCTTAATTGTTCTTTTGGCTCTATTTGAGGCCAGTGCGTCGGTCCCCGGAGTTGCAGCTTCTATATGGACGGGAGCCGAGGAAGGGGCGATGGGTGGAGCAGAGTCAGTTCCTTGTGTAGTCGGGTTGACTTGAGGCGATGTGTCAGTGGGAACTGGGTCAAGCAAGGGAACTGGGTCAGAAACCACAGTGTCTGGTTGAGTGGGAGGAGTTGGGGAGCTTTCTGTGGACAACAACTCCTTGGGTTCAATCAAGGGAGTCAGGTTGGGTGGACCAGCAAGGGATGGATGTGAGTTAGGCTTGGAGGGTGCTTCATCATCGGAGTCTTCACTAGGCCGTTGAAAATGATCTTTTGAGGAAACTGAGGGATCCTGCACAGACTTTGAAGGCAATTTTTCATTGAAAACAATGTGAATACTTTCCTCTACCTTTTTAGTCCGTTTGTTGAAGACCTTGTATGCCTTACTGTTTGAGGCATATCCGATGAAGATTCCTTCATCGTTGCGTGGATCAAATTTTCCAAGATTGTCCTTGCCATTGTTGTGAACAAAGCATTTGCATCCAAAGACATGCAAATGAGCAATGTTAGGAACTCGGCCGCGAAGAAGCTCATAAGAGGTCTTGTCCAGCATGGGGCATAGCATAGCTCGATTGAGGATGTAGCAAGCAACATTAACAGCATCCGCCCAAAAGGATTGAGAAAGTCCACTGGAGATAAGCATGGTGCGAGCCATATCCTCCAAGGTTCTGTTCTTCCTCTCAACTACCCCATTCTGTTGTGGTGTGTAGGGAGCTGAGAAGTTGTGATCGATTCCACGTTCCCTGCAAAAGGTTAAAAAATCTCCATTCTCGAACTCAGTTCCATGATCGGAACGAATGGCTCGAACAGATACATTTAAGGATTTTTCAAGCAAGGGAACTAGCTCGCTAAACCTATCAAAGACTTCACTTTTAAATTTAATAAATAAGGTCCAAGTGAATCTTGAATAGTCATCAACAAGTATAAGAATATACCTGTTACCACCAATGCTTTGAACTCGCATAGGACCACAGAGATCCATGTGAATGAGTTCCAGAGGTTTAGAAGAGCTCACCATAGTTTTGGACTTGAAGGAACTACGAACCTGTTTTCCTTGAACACAGTCAGAACAAATTTCTGACTTCTCAGCGTTGATTTTGGGGAGACCACGAACAAGTTCCTTTTGATGCAGCTTGTGAATTAACTTGATGCTTGCGTGACCAAGTCGTTGATGCCAGAGGTTTGTTTGATCGTCAATGGAAGAGAGACACAACTTTTCTTTGGGAACGAACTTTGGGTCAATGATATAGACGTTATTAAACCTTTTTCCTTTCAGGATCACAGTTCTCTGTCTATCTTCCACGAAACATTCCTTTGAGGTAAAGCGAACCTCATTTCCCCCTTGATCACACAGCTGTGACACACTTATTAGATCAAAACCTAAAATTTCGACAAGGTTAACATTACTTACCTTAATGTGATCACTGAGATTCACACTTCCAGTTCCACAGATTGTTCCCTTTCTCTTATCGCCGAAGGAAATGGTTCCTCCTCGGTGTTGCTGAAGTGACAACATTTTCTTTCTGTTTTCGGTCATATGGCACGAGCATCCACTATCTATGTACCAGTTATCTTGTTGTCGCACTTCGTCCTGCACAAGGGAACTCAAACTTTTGGAACCCAGCTAAGCGTAGCTTTTCTGGGCGAATGAGGTTGAAATCTTGTCTGTGGGTTAGAAGCAGGAACAAAATAATAAGGATCATTCAAATCATTAATGGTATGTATCCTTTTCTTGTTATTTATTTTCTGGTTCCTTTTCCTAGTATTTTCTTTCACTTGTCTTTTCTTGTGAATGCATTCATGAATATAGTGGCCATTCTTACCACAATGCCAGCAAACACGATTATAGACAACATGACCACACTTACCATGACCAGGTCGAAATGGTCTTTCTTGCTTTCTTTGCTCAAAGTTAACTTTCTTACCCGTAGTTCCCTGAGCTTGGGCAACATACATCTTGTGAGCATTCTGACCGTTGAACCAGTTTTGGTTCTCCTTGGGCTTCTGTTCAAGAACTTTTACCTTCTCCTCTAAGAACCGGGCTTTGTCTCGAGAATTTTGTAATGCAGAGCTGAGAGACTCATTTTTCTCTACCAGTTCCCTTCTCAGCTTTTCATTCTCAGCGGAGCACGTTTCCACAGAATCGTTTTTACCAGGGTAACCAAGACCGTGACGTTGCTTAACAAAAACAGTTTGATTCACAGTTTTCTCATTTATAGAGTGAGTGAGATGATCAAGTTTGTTCATAATTTCATCAAGCATAGAGGATGTCTTATTTTCAGAGTCTGTTATGGGAACTGGGGGTTTATCAGCATGCATGAGTTCCTTTTTGACATTTTTGCAAGACTCACACTTTCTTAGAGGGTTAGCTAGTAATTTCTCAGTATCCTCAAGTTTCTTACTCTAGACAGAGTTTTCAGTAGTTAAGCAAGAGATTTCATCTTCATATTCTTCCAGTTTCTCTTGTAGGGAACTAGTTTTCTTTCCAAGTTTCTTAATTATCTTGACCAGTTATTTTTTGTCATATTCAAGAAGAGATTTAGTAAAGTCAGAAGAAGATACCTCAGAGTCGTCGGATTCTGTTGAATCTTCCTTGGCCATTAAACATCTGCCTCTAGTAGTTCCCTTTGTCTCTAGTTCCTCTTCGGAGTCTTCTGAATCATCTCCGAAGGTAGCAAAAAGAGCCTTTTTGTGTTGAGACTTGTCGTCGTCGTTGGAGTTCTTAGGATAGTTCCTTGCCAGATGTCCTCTTTCTTTGCATTGATAGCATTGATATTCAGAGAGGTCCTTCTTTTGGAAGCTTTTCTTGAACTTTCCTTTGACGAAATGCTTTCTGATATGCTTTGTGACCAGGGCGGTCATTTCATCTTCTTCATCTTCAAGGTCGGAGTTTTCTTCTTCCATTTCTAACCTGGAAAAAGCTTTTGAGATTTTTAAGGCAATTCCCTTCTCCATCTTTTTGGCAGAACTTGTTTTGAGTGCCTCTCTTTCTTCGACTTCAAGTTTCCCTATGATTTGAGTCAAGGGGAGACCTTGAATTCCAGGAGTAGTCTTCAGAACTCTTTTGATGAGGCTGAATTTGGAGTTGAGACCGTTGATGATGACAAGGGCTTTGGACCATTCATCAAGTTCCACATCGGCGTTGGTGAGTTTTGTGACAAGCCTTGTGAAGCGGGAATGGTACTGGGAGATGTTCTCAGTTTCAAGCATCTCGAAAGTGTGATATTCTCCTTCTAAAGCAAACTTTCTACTTTGCTTCAGTTCCTCACTTCCTTCATGCATCTCCTTCAGAGCGGTCCAGATCCCTTTAGCAGTTGAGATTCCTATCACCTTGTCCATATCTTCTCTAGTCAACCCATTGAGAATAAGTTGACGAGCTTTAGCATTTTTCTCCTTGATGGTGTAGTATTCGGGCTTCCATTGGTCTTTAGTTAAGTCCTTAGGAATGACTCCATCACCATTCTCTATCACGCGCCAGCACTGATAGTCCATGGTTTGGATGTAGTTGGTCATGCACTTCTCCCACCATTCTTCTTCTCCCTTCTTACGAATGTGGGGTTTGTTGATGGAGATTCCTAGGCTGAATTCGTTTGAACTAGACATCTTGAAATCTGTAAACTAACACAAATCTAGAGCGCCTGCTCTGATACCAATTGTAGGATCGTACTTGTTAGTTATCGAGGGAACTGGGAGTCCAGTTCCTAAGCAGCGGAATAAGTAAAACAATAGCAGATTCAAGGCAAGTTCCTTAGAGTGGAAACTTTGATAACCAACTAGTTATCCAGGATAAAACCCACTACCTCTCTTGCAAGAGGATTTCAAAGTCTACTTCTTGTATTAATACTTCGATTACAATCAACTAGAATAGAACACACAGATTTAAGTCTTAGACACACTAAAGACTCTCTACCTAGTTCAACCTAACCAAGTAACAACAAGAAAGCAACTTACTTAGTTCTTCTTCAAAGAACTCGGCACAGATTCTTCATAGCACTCAGAAATCTTCAACTTCGTGAATGTGTAGAAGAATGAGAGAGTTTCAATTATTTTATTTATATGATTTAATCACTGGAGGAAGCAAATCTCCAATAACCGAATCACACAAATAAAATAATCAAAAGTAATCGTTAAAGATAACATTTGTTACCAAATATAATCTTTACCGATTTTACATATTTTGTTTCCATAAAGATAATCTTTTAAACTCCTAAAATATATGGAAACGGGATAAGATCACATAGTTCTCTCTCATAACTAAAGATCTACCCTAGCAGCTCGCCGCCGCCCTTCACAGATTTATCCAAGTGTTTCTGGCGTCTGCGAGCTTCAGTTCCTTCCGTCAGTTCCCAGGTCTGGCGTCAGTGGTTCTGTCTTGTGCTTTCCAATTCCTTAGTTTCCTGTTTGTCACACTAATGAAAATATTAATAGCAAATGTGTTTATCATTATCAAAATTAGAAAAACTGAGAAAAGAAACTAGATAGGAAACTAGAGTTTCCAAAAGTTCACTTTCTAACAGTAATACATCAATGTCTATGTGACTACGTCACCAAACATTTTGATCTCACCGGCCAAAATTCTTGTATGTGCTCTCGAAGGCTCAAATTAAAATGGGTAGGTGGGCTTTGAACTTCCCATTTGTTAATTACCAAATTGTCTCCTCTTTTCATAAGTAGTTTGATTGTTTATTGATTTTTTTTTATGGGAGATTGTTTATTGCTTTCAATTCACTGCAATAAAATCCCAAATTGGATTAACAAATGGCTGCCTTTGGATTTGATGCTTAACCTTGGAAGACAAAGACAGTTAATCCCACTTTACAGAAATCATATTCTATAAGAAGCCCTTATCCCGCTTTTCACATTGGTTTGTCAAAAAGCAATCCATTGAAGTCCACGCTTCATATTAATATAGCACTAAGCACAACTTACTTCAAATCGAAATATAAAATGCATGACCAAACTTAACTTAAAATATAGGGGAGAAAATCGTTTTTGGTAGAAGATAAGTACAAGAGGGTTTTAAACCATGTTTAAAAGCATATCATCATCATCACTTTCAAGTTTCAATAACCCTCGTCCTTTCCTTTTTTTTTTCTATAATGACCGCCAAAAAATGATTATTGTGTGTGGGGACTGGGGGTTGAAAAGTGAAAATGACATCCACCTAAATTTTGTGACCTTGACTTCAACAAAATGTTTGTACCATCTAGAGGTTATATACTATACGGGTGCTCAAAATTATCTGTAATATGCCTGAAATATTACGAAAGTATTACGTAGGTTAAATGAGTAAATGCTAGAATACGTTTTGTTGAATCGTAGTGTGTTAGACATGGATCACACTGTTCCCTGAACAGCGAAAATAACAGAGATTTAGTAGTAGCAACAAGACAGTTCTTTAGAGAGAAAACTCTATCAACCAACTAGTTGAAAAGAGAAAACCTCTACCTCTAGGTGTTATCCTAAGAGGATTTCAAACACGTATACTTGTATTATTAATCAAGTTGTACAATCTCACAAGTCTTATCTCAACCTAATCACACACAGTTCCTAGGTTTCTAGACTTTGAGTGCAATCAACTAGTAACAACACAAGAGCATAAAGAAAACCCTAAGCAATCAAGTACATACCCGTACCTTGTCTTGGATCTCCGATCTCAACTTTGCAATAAGCTCATTGTAGTCTTCAATGTGATAGCTGAGATACCTTACCCTAAGGTATGCTCATCTATATATAGTGGTAGCAAAGATCTCTTACCAAATTACCAAATAGTTAGCAACCCCGCTATATAAGATAACGGTGAAAGATTTTCTTTCCAACTAAACAATTCAGCTCATAAACACATAGTTTCCATATAAAAACTTTCCTAAGACACGCTATTTAGCTCTTCTCTCTCCGAGTAGATATTCAAATATGGTTTCCATAAGTAGCTGTCTTCACTTGGGAACAACTGGCACTTCATGCGTTCTGCATTGTTCCTTAAATGCTGTTTCCATGTATAAAAGTTTTCTTATATGAAATATATGCGCGCTTCATTCTTCAATTTGCTTCCGCGTAACTGTTCCTTGTTTCCACAACGTTCCGTTGTACTCCTCTGCTTTCTCTTCTTCACATGATTTTCATTGTTCCCTAATTCTTTCATAAAACCTGAAACGCATAGGAACAACAAAAATCATAAAACCTAATAGTGTTTATCATCATCAAAACCAAAGGGAACGTCAAGGTTCCAACAATTTCCCCTTTTTTGGTGATGACAAACCCACTAAAAAATTGTTCGATCAAAACAGAGTAATAAACAAGTCAATATAACTCATCATGTATCTAAGATCAAATGTTAAGCAAAATTTTATATCAAATGAATAATTTCAGTTCATACCTTCAAGTTGCATCATCGTTCCCCTCAGCACTAGCATCGCTTAGTAAATCATAAAGAATTAGGAACAATAAGACTGTTACCTCTCTTTACTGAGTTCATCGCACAATTTTCCACACTTCCCCCTTTTGGCATCATCAAAGGATAAAAAATAACCAGTGGAACAATAAGAGCTAAGACAACAAATTACTAGCAAAAGATAAGTCTATTCATCTAGCAGGGAATTGATTACAAAATATCAAAAGCAACTTGGCAAACAACATAAACAGATCAAAGAGCAAACAACTTAACAAGATAACATAGAAAATCCAAAAGAAAAGGGATAGACGGGCTAGATAGAAAAAGGGTCCATTCAAGACTCAAAATCCTCCTTCTGGTCCTTGTCCTTGTTGAGGAAGTGTTCAAGAAGCAGAGACAAGATGTTCTTTGTCTCACGCAGCTCAGCCAACATCTGGCCTTGCACAGAGTTGTTCCTTGAAGTTCCTTCACTAGGTTCATGCTTAGTCACCTCGGACGGGGGCATAGTTCCCTTATCATCACCCTGATTCTTCCTTCTTCTTTTTTTAAACTCTTTTTGCAGCAAAGTAGTCGTTCCTCTCTGCAGTTCCATCACATCAACATTCAATGCAAGCTTCTCACTGAAGCAACTTTCACTTGCAAATCTCAACGTTCCTCAGATTGTTCCCAACACTGATGTTCATGTTCATTATTCCTGTCTCAGTTCCCCCTTAGGCAAAGCTCCATCAAGACGACTCCGAGATACTTGAGTGGATAGAAAGGCTAGTTTGGATACTTAAATTGGGTTCACACAAAATTGCAAAGATATATCCAAACAAAAATAGGGTAGGGAACAATGAAGATCCAGATAGTATACCCAGTAAAGATTGGTAAACAAAAAGAAGTTCATAGGGAACGTTTACCTGGATCAAGGCTTGGGATGGCCGTGCAACCGATTTTCCTTTTGGCTTGTAATGAGGGTGCATATAATCAAATTGGTCGCTTTGGGCTTGAAAGAAGATGTTATCATGGAAAATTGAAGCACATAAGATCAAGAATAGAAGTTGCAAGAGATTATGTCATTATGTAACACAAAGCACATAGCAAGAGTAAACACACAAACATTTTGCAAATAACATGCTGTATAGAAGATGTTTCCTAGGTTAAGATTGATCGTTCTAGCCAATCACTAAGGGAATAGTGGAAGTGGAGTTCCTCAGTTTAGAGAGATCATCCCAAGGAGCATTCTCAAATGCTCAAAGGGTTTTCTATCCAGTGCTTTGGTAAAGATATCTGCAACTTGATCTTATGTCCTACAATGATCCATTCTAATGAAATTTTTCTCAACATTGTCACGAAGAAAATGGTGACGAATATCAATATGCTTAGTACGTGAGTGATGAACAAATTTTTTGGAAATGTTGATAGCACTAATATTATCACACATAATGGGAACGGTGCTAAGAGACATACCAAAATCCTCCAATTGTTGTTTGAGCCACAATACCTGGGCACAACAAGAGGCAACAGCTACATACTCTGCTTCGGCGGTTGAAAGAGCAACATAAATTTGTTTCTTTGATGCCCAAGAGACAAGACATGGGCCAAGGAACTGTGCCGTCCCTGATGTGCTTTTGCGATCCACAAGGTGACCAACAAAGTCAGCATCAGTGAAACCCACAAGTTCAAATCCACTGTTCCTTGGATACCAAAGAAATAGATTGTCGTTCCCTTTCAAGTATCGCAAGATCCGTTTGACCTCAGTTAGGTGTGACTCCTTAGGATTTGCTTGAAATCTAGCACAAAGACACACATTAAACATAATATCTGGCCTATTTGCCGTTAGATAAAGTAATGACCCAATCATTCCTCTATACATTGTAGCATCCACATCTTTGCCATTCAAATCTGCATCAATTGTCTCCAAGGGACATAGTTCCCTTAAAGTGTCGTTGAAGTAAGGTGAGGTGATCTCTATTTCTCGTCATGAGCATGCGCTATCAATGAACCACCCGTTGTTCCCCCCTCACTTCATCCTGCATATGAAAAGTTAGTTTTTTGCGACCTAGGCAAGCTTGGCTTTACCTGGTCGCTTAGAGACAAAGTGATATTCTCTAGGCTTAGAATGGAACATATTAGGAGATGCATCATAATCATTCAAATCAACATTGGTACTTTGACTGTTCCTGCGTTGATTGTGCTCTTCAATGAACTTTTGTTTCTTAGCACAGTTTCTCACAACATGACTGTTGTTCCCACAGTGCCAGCAAATCTTATAATGATCCCCCAAGGTGTACTTACGGTTTGGGACGGGCATCCTACGTTGCTTGCTCTAACTGGGTCAGGTGTACTAGGCAACTTTCCATGGGATTGGATGAGATACATCTTATGGGCAGGTTGGCCTTTGTACCAAGATTGGTTTTCACTCAGCCCACTCTCCAGAGTCTTCACACGCTCTTCTAGGTAAGAGTTCCTATCCTTAGTACTCTGAAGTTCCCTATCTTTTAACTCTCTAAGCTCAGGTATGGTTAACTCATGTTCCTCACTCTCTTGTTTTTCACCTTTGTATCCCACACTATACTTGGACTCAACAAAGGTAATCTCTTCTTCCTTAAGCTTCTGCTTAACTAGAATAGAGTGAATTTTATCAATCTGAGCTTTCATTTGAGACAGTTCCCTAACAGTACTAAAGGAACTAGGTTCACTGTGAGTAGCATCACTTCTAACACAAGGAACAACAGAGGAACTAGCAATTCTAGATAAAGATTCATTCAATTCAATGCATTTATCCTCAACATTACTCAAATCATTTTGGGTTTTAAGATTCTCATTATACAAGCTTTTGATAAGAGAAATCGAGGACTTTTTTTATCAAAATTGACAAGAGATTCAAAGAAAGTTTCAGGATCTACCTCTTGTTCTTCACTTGATGACTTCAAAGTCATTGCACACATTCTGTTGTTCCCCCATGATTCTGGCTCGTCATCATCAGAGTTGGCACACTCATCACCCCAGACAGCAACGGAAGCTTTCTTCTTGTAGTTCCCAATATTGTCACCATTGGTGTTGTCTGAGTTGTTCCCTTTGGGGCACTTGTTAGCTTAGTGACCCTTGTCCTTGCAGTTATAGCATGTAACGTCTTTGAGATCTCGTTTCTCACCATTGTTCCCATCATTCTTGAATGATCTACCTTTGCGATAGAGGGATTGCATGGCCTTGGTGAGAAGGGCAGTTTATGGATCTATACCATCCAAATTTTCATCTTTGTTGTCTTCTATCATCTTGATAGCTTTTTCAACCATCAAGGCGATGCCTTTAGGTTTAACATACTTGTCTTCTTCATCATATTTTTTGATTTTTCCAAACACTTCATGAAGAGTGAGTTCAAGAGTTTTGGGATTTTCCTTGAGAATAGCTTTGGTCATCTTGTGCCTTGGAGGAAGTCCATCAATGATGATGAGAACTTTCTCCTTGGGAAGAATTTCTTTGTCATCGACGTCATGTGAAACAAGTCTAGCCATAATTTCCTCAAATCTAGATTGGTAAGAGGAAACAGACTCACCATCAACCATAGAGAAGTTATAGAAATCTTTCTTAGCTTGAAAGCGATCCATCTCTCTAAGATCGGAACTTCCCATGTACATATGTTCCAAGGCAGCCCACATGTCTTTGGCGGTTGCACAAGATTGTAGCTTTGAAGCATCTTCGGCACTAAGGGCGTTGTTGATGAACATGCGAGCCTTCGAGTTTTTCTCCATTTTTCTGAAATCATCTTGACTCCAAGGTTTTGTTCCTTTGATCACTGCTTCATCGACTTTCTCATCACCAACCTCAATAACTCTCCAACATTGGTAGTCGTTACTCTTCATCCAGTCAGTGAAGAGATCCTTCCAGTGTTGAAACTTTCCACCGATGGGTAGGAACGGTGGTTTGTTGTTCCCAATACCGACTTCATGAGTTGAAGACAATGTTACCTGTGAATCTGAAAAGAACACACAATCTAGAGCGAACCTGCTCTGATACCAATTGTTGAATCATAGTGTGTTAGACAGGGAACGATGAAACTGTTCCCTAGGCAGCGGAAATAACAGAGATTCAATAGTAACAACAAGACAGTTCCTTAGAGAGGAAACTCTATCAACCAACTAGTTGAAAAGAGAAAACCTCTACCTCTAGGTGTTACCCTAGGAGGATTTCAAACACGTGTACTTGTATTATTAATCAAGTTGTATAATCTCACAAGTCTTATCTCCACCTAATCACACACAGTTCCTAGGTTTCTAGACTTTGAATGCAATCAACTAGTAACCACACAAGAACATAAAGAAAACCCTAAGCAATCAAGTACATACCCGTACCTTGCCTTGGATCTCCGATCTCAACTTTGCAATAAGCTCCTTGTAGTCTTCAATGTGATTGCTGAGATACCTTACCCTAAGGTATGCTCATCTATATATAGTGGTAGCAAAGATCTCTTACCAAATTACCAAATAGTTAGCAATCCCGCTATATAAGGTAACGGTGAAAGATTTTCTTTCTAACTAAACAATTCAGCTCATAAACACATAGTTTCCATATAAAAACTTTCCTATTTAGCTCTTCTCTCTCCGAGTAGATCTTCAAATATGGTTTCCATAAGTAGCTATCTTCACCTGGGAACAGCTGGCACTTCCTGCGTTCTGCATTGTTCCTTAAATGCTGTTTTCATGTATAAAAGTTTCCTTATATAAAATATACGCGCACTTCATTCTTCAATTTGCTCCCGCGTAACTGTTTCTTGTTTCTACAACGTTCCGTTGCACTCCTCTGCTTTCTCTTCTTCACATGATTTCCATTGTTTCCTAATTCTTTCATAAAACCTGAAATGCATAGGAACAACAAAAATCATAAAACCTAGTGGTGTTTATCATCATCAAAACCAGAGGGAACGTCAAGGTCCAACATGTTTTAATATATATAGTAGAAGATGAATAATCATATAAAAGATGTATGTCCGTTACATTTAAAGACCGAGCAGAATACCATCAAAACACAAAATGGCATCACCTGTCACATATATCAACAGACAACATCAAGACTAAAACACTTATCAAACAGCAAGACTAAAACGGTTTTATCACAATTACAAATATATTCCCACCTAAAACATTTCCAATAAAACGGTTTTATCACAATTATCAAACAACAAGACTAAAAGTCTAAAACCATTACCCCATTATAACAAGCCCAAAATACACATCCTCAAATATTCGGGTCCAATTTTTTGTATAGTTGTTATTTGTTCAAAGAATAAAAACTTTACAAAAAATGGACCCAAATCACTCACCAACTACTCATACCGAATATAAACATATATTGGACTTCTTTTACAAAACAATACATTCACTATTACCAAATAGCAAGACTAATTGATGATCTATTTTCATATCAATTTTCATCCTTGTTTATCTATTGTGGTTTCGTTTTGTTCCGGTTATGGTTGTGGTCATGTCTGTGGCTCAATGAAGATCCCTCTTGTACGGGGCCAACGTCATGGTTGAGACTCTTGAAGATCCCTCCTAGAAGAGAGGGCAACGTCATGGTAGTCCGTTTAGCACTTCCGCAAGATTGCTCCTGTCTGACTCATTTTCCGGTGGCGCTTTCGTCTGATCGTGCTTTGCTCACCACTCGCTCTAGGTCGTTTTTGTTCTATAATTCCTTTGTTGTAATTTTCATGCTTGATTTATTGTTCTTATTCTCCGATTTTGACCAACGCCGATTTATCGGCCTCTTAATTTACCCGACGTTGTTATGTCGGATAATTCAAATTCTTTCCTCATAAAAAAAGAGACTGAGAATGAAATAAAATATTGATTGTTTGTTTTAGTGCATCTATATGTATATATTATTGTCATAATAAAATAAAATTCTTATGAAAAATTATAAATAAGTCACGTTATTATATATCTATAATTAAGTGTGAAGTTTGAGCCTTTTTATAAATTATTTTTTATTGATCAGATGAGAGCGAAAACGAAGAGTGAAATAATGATTGCACTAGTTGGATCGTTAGAGTTACGTCTGAGGGAACAAAGGCTTTGTTCCCATAGAAGGCACATCGGAACAATATAGCAGGAAAGATAACGAACGAACTCACGATATATAGTGGAAACCCTGATTGGCAAAACTAGCTTCTCAAGGAAAAACCACTACCTTCAAGCTTCCGCTTGAGAGGATTTTGAAGCGTCTACTTGTCTTATTGATTTCTTGTTCGATTACACTTGTATCCTGGACTTCAACCTCTAGACTTCCCACCTAGATTTGAAACCTCTTCTACAACGATGAATCAAACTCAACCCTCAAAGACTCACAAACACTTCACTCTTTTTTTTCTTTTCTTTTCGTTTGATGCCCCGAGTTCGTACTTAGAAATGAATCCCACACTCCTATAAATACAACTCGTCTAAACCCTAATCGTAACAAGATAAGATTTCTCCAAATAAGGTAACAAGAAGATATTATTTGATTGAAGAAATAATATCCCAAGCGTCTATATTAATTAAAGAAAAGATTCCTTAAATTAATATAACCGGATAAGATATAATCCCCTCTCTCCAATTATCTTATCTTAGGAAAGATTTCCTAAGATAAAACAATCGGGCTTCTCTCTCTCCATATCTTCTCGATCGGCTTTAATCCTTGCAGCCGAAGTCTTTCATCCTTTACCGCGTGTGCTTCTTGATTTGTTTCCATAATTCAGCACGCTGGATTTCTTCCTTCCATTCACAGCTTTGATCTTGTTCGTCACTGTTGTTCCTTGAGAGGTAACAAAGCACATGAATAGAGCTTTGTTCCCTCTGCGATCCTTTGCTGCAATGGTTCCCTGAGATAACTGTCTTTGTTCCTGAAACACTTAGTACCCAGATTAGTTGAATGTTTGTTACCATCAAAACCTAAGGAATTCAACAAATTCCCCCTTTTTGATGGTGACAAACACCCTTGACAATAAAGCATACACGTACGAGATAAAGACAGTTATGGAGAGAAAGTCTTCCCACTAAGGCAGTATTAGTTCCCCCTCAACTCAGCAACATATGAAACCATGTTCTGTTCTGTAGGATCGTGATTGTTAGATAAAAGCTTAAGGAACTCAGAATAACGATTCTTAGTTCCTTTCGCAGCGGAAGATAAACAATCAAACAAATGACAAGTTCCTTATAGTGGAAACCTTTGATTGCCACTAGCAATCCAGGATAAAAACCACTACCTTTCTTTCGAAAGGATTTCAAAGTCTACTTCTTGATTTCTTATCTCTTTTGATTACAGCTTATCCTAGGAACGAACACACAGTTCCTTTGCCTTACACACAGTTAGACAATCCTAGATAACTTAACACAATCAATAATCAATCCAAGAAATAGACTTTCACACCTAGGAACTATCACTTACAGTCACAGGAACTTAGCACTCAGCTCTTCTTCCTTGACTGGTTCCTCTTGATCTCGGTTTGCTTTGATGATCTTTGTTTTGAGGTTCACACTAGATATTTGCTAATGAGTGTGAGTTCTTGTTTTTGTGCATGAAGATAACCCTTGGGTTAGTCTTCCTTTTATAAAGGATTCTTCGCAGCTCGATCCTCTCTTGGTTTCCACGGATTGAGCTTGCCCTAGGATTAGTGGTTCTCCTTGATCCACGTTGTTCTTGGTATGTGCAAACAACCTAGGCAGCTCAGAATCTCTCTTGGTTGGTCAACTATCTCAGACGAGCCTTGTGGTGTCGTTGTCAAAACGCTTTCGTCCGAGGTTGAGTAAGCTGGCCGCTTGGGAACCGTCTGTTGGACAGCGACGTCTTCATGTGCTGTCGCTTTCATCGTCTCTGTCCGAGGTAGAGGTTCTCTAGGCATCTTGTTCTTTAGCTCTTGGACCTTGGCAGACTTTTGGAAGCTTCAGACAAGTCGTTTTTGACTCCTTTTGTCCGAGGTTGTGTGTCCCTAGATTTCTCGAGAATCGCAATGTCGCAAGCTCCATTTCTGGGCACACCTGGGTTCCTCTGGATTCCTTCAGCTGTCTTGTTCCTTTGGTTCCCTTGTTCTGTTTGGCTTTCCTGCCTTAGGTAATTTCCTGTGGTTCCTTAAAACACATCTTTGAGATAAAACATTAGTATCATAATATTTGTCATCTTCAAAAGTAGAGAAACTGAGGAACGGAACTCTCAGGGGAACCTAAGTTCCAGAGTTCCGTTTCCTAATAATTTCCCCCTTTTTGATGATGACAAATACAAGGAACCTGACAACATAATAGGACTTTGAATCTTATGAGACCATATTGAGATAACGGGATTTACAACATTACAGATTAGTGATAGAACATTCAATGGTTGCGAATTCCCCCTAAGCAAGTGAACAAGTTTATTTCAAATTCCCCCTTAGAAATAGAACTAGTTCAGAGTTCCTATTAATTCAGTAGTCTCCAAAGTTCAAGGTTCCTATCCTTTTCTTCCCCCTTTTGACATCATCGAAAAGATCAAGTACAAGTTAAGAACATGATATCCAAGTGAATATGCAATTGCATCAAGCCTAAAAAAAATCATAATGAGAACGTTAAGGCAAAGACAAATTGATCATTGGAACGATTCCAAATATAGTCATTAAAGCTTCATTGATCATTGTTCAAAACACTTATACCACAACATAACAACTGACAACCGACAACACAAACAGCAAATAGCAAGGAAGACAACAAAAGCAATCTCAAGAAAGACAACAAAAGGGATAGAAGAGGGAGTAGGATCCTAAGGAAAACTACTAGCACACTGTGGCGTTGCAGCACTGGGAACCTAGAACAAGCGTTCCTATGGCGTAGTAGCGGCCTCCTCTTCTGCATCCTTATCGTCGGTTCCTACATTTTGGCCCGCGGCCTGATGAGCACTGATTGCACCTTGCCAATCCTTCTGCAGAACTTCCACCAGACTCTCGACAGCAGAACTAATACGCCCCAAATCTCTTACTTGATCATGGATGGCGATCGTGTTGGCAGTCGAGCCTTCCAAGATAGCTTTTTCAATACGATCCAACGCAAGGAGGATCGCAGAGGAGTCTGAAGAGGGGGGTTGCTGAGGGTGGGAACTAGAACGGCCCTGGGAACTCGCCTTTTCCTTAGGCGGGATTTCTTCTGTTTCAGCAGGGTTGGGTTATTGTTCCTTAGATTTCAGCTTTCAAACTGTGTGCATGGTAAGACATTTGCTGTAGGCAGTCTCGGGTGAGTCTTCTGGGTACTGATTGAGGTTGGAGAGTAGCTTCTTGATGATGTGAGGGAAGGGTAAAGCATGGGAGTCATGGGATGCACAGAATTGCATGTGAGCCAGCACAATACGGGGAAGATCCAACTGAACACCGGAGAGCACCTTGCCCATGTAGACGGCGTCGGTGATGAGGACTTCGTTCCTGTGCTCTTGCCTGGGAACCAAGTTGCGAGTGATCCAGAAATGCAGTAGCCGGTTTGCGATGGAGAGATCCTTCGTCTCCAAAGATGAGGGGGATGCGCCATCATAAATTTTCTTCACTATTGCTCCTTTGGACTTGAACCCTTTTCCTTTAGGCCATCCCTTCTTCTGAGGCAGAATGCCAAACCCAGACCTTGGCTCGAGCCTTAGAGCAGACGCGATCAAGTTGGCAGACAAGGGATAGATGGTTCCCTTCCAGATAAGAATGGCGTCGTGACAGGGAGAGTTCTCCTTCTGGGGTACAAACTCCATAGATTGGTAAAACATCCGGACAACCTCGTCGGAAGCAGAGAAAGGCTCGCACAGTATCTCGTCCCACCCTTGGAACTGCAACAGAGAGTGGAACTCATCCAAAGCTTCTCCATAGAGTTTCTCAACCTCTTCTTCTAACTCCTGGGTCTAGAATTCTCTGCTGATAATGAGAGGTTTTAGGATCTTCCTTTTGGAGAAGGAAGAGGAGGCAGAGAGGGTGGTGGTTTTGGCCTTTTTTGTGGATTTGGTTTCATAGGGAACAATGGCTTGGGAGCTCCTCTTCCTCTGTTGCATTCTTGTGGCGACAGAGGGGCCTGGGTTGGAAGTTTTGGATTTGAGGCTGATCGGGGAAGGCTCGGGGCTAAGGATCTCTTGAAGGGATTTATCTGGAGAGGAATCATGCGACCCGCCTTCAGAAACTGATTTTGTGACTGATTCTGAAGCCAAAGTGATGGCTTGCTCGTCTTCTTTGGGCATAGTTGGTTCCTCTTCCACCTTTTCCTTATCCTTTGGTGGTTTCTCAAGCTTCTCTTCTGGTTTCTCTGCATGTTTCGCCACAGGGTTTTCTTTGGGGAGGGATTTTGGAGAAGTGGAGGCAGAAACAGGCTTGGAAGAGGAGGCTTTAGCCTTCTTTTCGTGAAATGCTTGAAGAAAAGCAACCTCCTTTTCATCCATAACAACGATTGGGTTAGGGTTGGCCATTTGAGAGGAGCTAAGAGGATTGCTGTGTGAAGAGAGAGAGAGGTAGAAGATCAGAGAGATGAAGAGCTTGTGTGATCAACTCGGAGCAACTGAGCACCTCTTTAAGGGCGTTGAAGATCTGGGATGGCCAAAAGTTGAGGTGACCGTTGAAGCAAATCCAGCCGTTGAGAAGATCAAGGCAAATCCGAAGCATTGAAGAAAGTTGCAGCTTTTCGGAACGGCCAACTTAAATTCAAAATTTGACCCTTCAGAGAAGAGGGAGGTCTGCCACTGATGAGACATGCCTTATCCCTGCCAATATGCCATAAATAGCGTCTGGGAGAGCCAAGCGAGCCGTTGGAGAGACGCTACGTTCTGGTTCCTTTCTGGCGACATTTTCAGCGAGCTAGAGGAATGTATGGGAACCTTTGGTGTTGGTTAAAACAAAGGAACCAAAAACAGTACGTTCCCATACTAGGAATCAGGGTAGGCTATTTATCGCATTGTACAATAATTCTCAGAGAGGGTTTAGAGATGGATCATAGAGAATTAAATTGAGCAATGAGGCAAGGGTAGGTCTTAGTACACAATCATCATTTCAGCTTGTAATGTTGGGTTTAGAAATGTGATCAGATTGTGACTTTTTGGGCCATCAAAGAAATTTGAACAATGAGGAGTTGAAGAATAATGAGGATCAAAAAGAAACGAACCAGAAAAATTTATCTAAGCCTTTATAAGAAACCATTATGACAAGAAGGGTTTGTAGCAAAAGATATAACACAAGGACATCAAGACTCAACAAGTAAAAGAAATCGTAAATTAGTCAATCAGGGGAACTGGAAAGAATTCTTGAACTAAGGACACTACTGATTAATAAGAATCATTCCTAGTTCCAATCTAAGGTTCTCGAAAGAAACTCGATTCAATGCCTTGGTGAATATATCTGTAACCTGATCTTCAGTTCTACAAAATTTTATAATGATGTTTCCCTTCTCAACATGATCCCTAAGAAAATGATGTCTAATGTCAATATGCTTGGTCCTAGTATAATGCACATGATTCTTAGAAATGTTTATGGCACTAGTGTTATCACAAAGAATAGTGAGAGGGCCATAAGCATACCAAAATCCGCGAGTTGTTGCTTTAGCCAGAGAAGTTGGGAACAACAAGAGGCAGCCGCAATGTACTCGGATTCTGTGGTGGAGAGAGAGACTGAAACTTATTTCTTTGATCCCCATGACACAAGGCAAGGGCCTAGGAACTGTGCCATTCTAGAAGTGCTCTTCCTATCCACCAAGTATCCGGCATAATCAGCATCAATGAAACCCATGAGCTCAAAGGGACATTCTTTGGGGTACCAAATGCAGAGATCGTCAGTTCCTTTGAGGTATCGAAGTATTCTCTTCACAGCGGTCAAGTGGGTTTCTCTTGGACAAGATTGGAACCTAGCACACAAGCCAACATCAAAGACAATGTCTGGTCGACTAGCGGTTAGGTACATGAGTGAGCCTATCATACCTCTATAGAGCTTCTCCTCCACTAGAGGACTCAAGTGGTCCTTATCCAGATGGGCAATGGTGGATATGGGAGTGGAGAGAGGCTTGCATGAATCCATTTTGAACTTCTTCAGTAGTTCCCTGACATACTTCTGTTGGTGGATTTGAATACCATCTTCCTTTTGAGTGATTTGTAATCCGAGGAAGAATGTGAGTTCCCCAATTAAACTCATTTCAAATTCACTGCTCATCAAGTCTTTGAACTTGTCTACAAGGGACAGGTTAGTGGAACAAAAAATGATATCATCAACATAGATTTGAACCACTAAGATGTTACCTTCTTCTTCTAGGATGAAGAGAGTCTTATCAATAACTCCACGCCTGTAGCCATTTGAGAGTAGGAACTGGGCAAGACGATCATACCAAGCTCTGGGAGCTTGCTTGAGGCCATAGAGTGCCTTGTCTAGAAAGTAGACATGATCTGGATGATCGTCGTCTTCGAAACCAGGAGGTTGCTTGACATAGACTTCTTCTTGAAGAATTACATTGAGGAAGGCTGTCTTTACATCCATTTGGAACAGCTTGAACCCTTTGTGAGATGCGAAGGCAATCAACAATCTTATCGCTTTGATCCTTGCCACTGGAGCATAGGTTTCATCATAGTCAATTCCTTCTTGTTGATTATATCCTTGAGCCACAAGTCTTGCTTGGTTCCTTATCACAGTTCCTGTATCATCTAGCTTGTTTCTGAAAACCCATCTGGTTCCTATGACGTGCTTATCCTTGGAGCGAGGAACCAGATGCCAGACTTTGTTCCTTTCAAATTGATGAAGCTCTTCTTGCATGACTTGGATCCAGTCCGCATCCTTCAGTGCCTCACCTATGTTATTTGGTTCCACAATAGACAAAAAGGCATTAAAGGCAAAGAAAGTTAGATGTTCGTACCTGACTGGAGGCTTGATGACTCTTCTTTCTCTGTTGGAAGCCAAAATATTTGATGTGGAGACATTCTGAGTTGAGCATTCAACTTCCTGGTTGGGGTCACCTTTTCCATTGAAAAACATGTGGGAAGAAGATGAATCATTGAGGTCTCCACAGATGTTGTCGTCATGCTCATGGTTCCCAGAAATGGATTGTTGTTCATTATTCATGGGAACTGGTGGAGGAGCCATTGGAGGGTTCCGAGCAACAGGACATGAACTGGGTGGAGTGACATCTTCATCTGGATCTTCTTGATATGACTTGGGAAACGGGTCTTCAAAGGAATTGGTGGTGTTCTGCACAATCTTTCCAAGTGATTTTTCATTAAAAATAACATGAACACTTTCTTCTACCTTTTTGGTCCTTTTGTTGAAGACTTTGTATGCCTTGCTCCCGGAGGCGTATCCAATGAAGATTCCTTCATCACTTCTTGGGTCGAATTTGCCAAGATTGTCCTTCCCATTGTTGTGCACAAAGCACTTACATCCGAACACCCTTAGATGAGAAATGTTGGGAACTCTTCCTCTTAGGAGTTCATAGGGTGTCTTCTCTGTGATAGGGCGAAGCATGGCTCTATTGATGATGTAGCATGCTGTGTTGATCGCCTCAGCCCAAAAGGATTGGGAGAGTCCACTTGAGATCAACATAGTTCGAGCCATGTCTTCCAAGGTCCTATTCTTTCTCTCCACTACTCCATTCTGTTGAGGAGTGTATGGTGCAGAGAAGTTGTGATCAATGCCATGCTCACTGCAAAAGGTTAGAAATTCTCCATTTTCGAATTCGGTACCATGGTCAGACCGAATAACATTAAGTGAACAATCAAGGGATTTTTCTAACAAGGGAACCAGGTCTTTAAAGCGATCAATGACTTCACTTTTAGATTTAATGAAAATGGTCCAAGTAAAGCGAGAGAAGTCATCGACAATAACAAAAATATACCTATTCCCTCCTAGGCTTTGAACTCTCATGGGTCCACAAAGATCCATGTGGATGAGCTCAAGAGGCCTTGAGGTGCTTACCATGTTTTTGGATTTGAAGGAACTACGAGCCTGTTTTCCTTTTACACAGTCAGAGCATGGTTCCTTAGATGTGCCACTCAGCTTTGGCAATCCTCTGACTAGTTCCTTTGAGTGTAGCTTTTGAATCAGCTTAGTGCTAGCATGACCGAGGCGTTGGTGCCACAACTCAGTTTGGTCATTCACGGTTGAGAGACACAGTTTCTCCTTGGGGACGAAGGATGGATCAACAATGTAAACATTGTTGAATCTCTTTCCTTTTAGGATGATTTGTCCCGAGGAGTCAAGAACTGAGCATTCGTTTGATCTAAATCTGACTTCATTGTCTCCTTGATCACACAGATGTGACACACTTATTAGATCAAAACCAAGACTATCAACAAGGTGAACTTTGTTTACCTGAATGTGATCGTTGAGTTTCATAGTTCCTATTCCACAGATTTTCCCTTTGCTTTTGTCTCCAAAGGATATGTTCCCTCCTTGGAGAGGTTGAAGAGAGGTCATTTGATTTCTTTTTCCGGTCATATGGCATGAGCAACCACTGTCAATGTACCATAGTTGGGGTTGCCTCTCTTCTTTCTGCACACAAGGGAACTAAGATTTCTGAACCCAGCGAAACTTGGCTTTACTGGGGGGATTAGCATTTCGAGTCTGTGAATAATCAGGGAGTTGGTTCCTTTCCTGGTGATAAGCACTTTTCTCCCTTTCAAAGTTCCTTTTCTTAGCACAATCAGTGTTGTAATGGCCATTCTTACCACAGTAGGTACATAAGCGGTTGTAGACAACATGACCATACTTTCCTTTCCCTGGCCTAAAAGGTTTTTCATTTATTTTGTTGAAATCAACATTGTTTTTAACCTTACTATTGGCCATGTCAACATACCTTTTGTGAGCAAAAGAATTGGTGAACCATTGATTTTCAGGAGTCATTTTTTCTTTTCCTTTTGGTTCCCTCTTAGGGCTTTGAGAACCTTCATTGAGATGTTTGGCAACCTCAGCCTTGTTCTCAAGCACCATGATCTTCTCTGATAGGAACTGATTCCTGTCACGAGAGGTGGCAAGAGCAATGCTGAGGTTCTCATTCATCTCAACAAGTTCTCGTCTGGCCTTTTCATTTTCAGCATCATTGTTATCCTTGTTGTTGACATATCCTATTCCATGACGTTGTCTCACAAAGACAGTTTGATTTATCGTTTTTTCATTAATGGAATCAGTGAGATTGTCTAACCTATCAATAATGGACTGAAGCATTTCATTTCCAACAGAGTTAGCATGCAAAGGAACTTTGACAGAATCTATGCCAGATTCATCGCAAGATTTGCAGATTTTAAGGTGACTAGCATGCATGTTCCTAATATCAATCAGCTTGGAGTGAGTTTCAGCTAGGTCTTTTTCAGATTCATTAAGTTTCTTACTCCAAACAGAATTTTCAACAGTTAAACATGTAATTTTATCTTCGCAGTCATCAAGTTTCTGTTGAAGGGAACTGGTTTCCTTCCCTAGTTTCTTTATGATCTTAAGAAGTTGTTTCTTATCACAATCAACTAGAGATTTTAAGAGATCATCAGAAGTTACCTCAAGGTCTTCTGAATCGCTTGAGTCTCCTTTTGCCATGAGACATCTTCCTCCAGCGAAGCCGCTCAGATCCAGTTCCTCATCTGAGTCTTCTCCCCATGAGGCTACGAGAGCCTTCTTTCTCTGAGGTTTTTCTTCTTCCTTGGAGTCTTCCTTGTTGGGACAGTTCTTAGCGTAGTGTCCCTTCTCTTTGCACTCGTAACAAGAGACTTCCTTTAGATCCCTTCTGGGTCCGTTGTAGGAGGAACTGCCCTTTTGGAACCTTCCCTTCACAAAGAATTTTTTGATATTCTTTGAGAAGAGGGCTGTTAGCTCGTCCTCCTCTTCTTCCAAGTCTGAGTTCTCTTGCTCCATTTCAAGCCTTGAGAAATCTTTGGAGATCTTTAGGGCGATTCCTTTCTCCAGTTTCTTATCGGCATTGGCTTTGGTGTGCTCTCCTTCTTCAACCTCCAGTTTCCCTATGACTTGGGTCAAGGGAAGAGATTGGATGCCTGGAGTGTTCTTCATAATTCCTTTGAGAAGGGTGAACTTGGAGTTGAGTCCATTGATGATCACTAAGGATTTGGAAACTTCATCAAGATCAACTCCCGCCGCCGTCAACTTTCCAATTAATCTGTTGAAGCGAGAGTAATATTCTGAGATGGTCTCAATTTCCATCATTTTGAAGGTGTGGTATTCTCCTTCCAAAGCAAACTTTCTGCTTTGCTTTAGTTCCTCACTTCCTTCATGCATCTCTTTGAGAGCTTTCCATATCTCTTTGGCTGTCTTGATGCCTATGACCTTGTCCATATCCTCTATGTCCAATCCATTGAGGATGAACTGTCTTGCCTTAGCATTCTTCTCCATGATGACATAATGTTCTGGTTTCCAATCTTCTTCATTCATGGTGAGGTCGACATAGCCATCTTCATTTTCGACTATCCTCCAGCATTGGTAGTCGTTGGTCTTGATGTGGCTTTCCATGCACTTTTCCCACCATGTTTCTTCTCCTTTCTTTCGGAGATGTGGCTTGTTGGTGGAGATTCCGAGCTCAAACTTGCTTGGTTGAGACATGATCTGCAAACTAATCAAAGATCTAGAGCTTTTCCTGCTCTGATACCAATTGTAGGATCGTGATTGTTAGATAAAAGCTTAAGGAACTCAGAATAACGATTCTTAGTTCCTTTTGCAGCGGAAGATAAACAATCAAACAAATGACAAGTTCCTTATAGTGGAAACCTTTGATTGCCACTAGCAATCCAGGATAAAAACCACTACCTTTCTTTCGAAAGGATTTCAAAGTCTACTTCTTGATTTCTTATCTCTTTTGGTTACAGCTTATCATAGGAACGAACACACAGTTCCTTTGCCTTACACACAGTTAGACAATCCTAGATAACTTAACACAATCAATAATCAATCCAAGAAACAGACTTTCGCACCTAGGAACTATCACTTACAGTCACAGGAACTTAGCACTCAACTCTTCTTCCTTGACTGGTTCCTCTTGATCTCGTTTTGCTTTGATGATCTTTGTTTTGAGGTTCACACTAGATATTTGCTAATGAGTGTGAGTTCTTGTTTTTGTGCATGAAGATAACCCTTGGGTTAGTCTTCCTTTTATAGAGGATTCTTCGCAGCTCGATCCTCTCTTGGTTCCCACGGATTGAGCTTGCCCTAGGATTAGTGGCTCTCCTTGATCCACGTTGTTCTTGGCATGTGCAAACAACCTAGGCAGCTCAGAATCTCTCTTGGTTGGTCAACTATCTCAGACGAGCCTTGTGGTGTCGTTGTCAAAACGCTTTCGTCCGAGGTTGAGTAAGCTGGCCGCTTGGGAACCGTCTGTTGGACATCGACGTCTTCATGTGCTGTCGCTTTCATCGTCTCTGTCCGAGGTAGAGGTTCTCTAGACATCTTGTTCTTTAGCTCTTGGACCTTGGCAGACTTTTGGAAGCTTCAGACAAGTCATTTTCGACACCTTTTGTCCAAGGTTGTGTGTCCCCAGATTTCTCGGGAATCGCAATGTCGCAAGCTCCATTTCTGGGCACACCTGGGTTCCTCTGGATTCCTTCAGTTGTCTTGTTCCTTTGGTTCCCTTGTTCTGTTTGGCTTTCCTGCCTTAGGTAATTTCCTGTGGTTCCTTAAAACACATCTTTGAGATAAAACATTAGTATCATAATATTTGTCATCTTCAAAAGTAGAGAAACTGAGGAACGGAACTCTCAGGGGAACCTAAGTTCCAGAGTTCCATTTCCTAACATGTTCCCCCTTAACCAAACCTACCTGTCATTTTCTCCCTTTTGGTATCATCAAAAACATAGGTAAGGAGATAGAGAGAAAACGACCACATCAAGATGAGCAACACCCCCTTTTGCATTAGATTGAAACACACAAACATAGACTGCATGTAAAGACAACTACAAAATAAGCAAAGATAACACATATGATCAACATGCCAGTCAATGGAAACACATGAGCCAGAGACAAGGAAAATCAAGCAGTAAGGGATAAATGTGCTAGGGAACAAAAGAGGGATTGGTTAGCCAGAGAACGACGAATCAAGTACCACTGGTGCCTGTAGAGGGATCCGGAGTATGAGTAGCCGTTAGAGCACGCACATCCTCCATAAGTCGCCTTTGTTGTTCTGCCAATCAACGATGTTGCGCGAGATAAACTCTTCACGACTCTTCGCAGATCTGTTCCCCTTCAGACCCAACCAGCACCTTTTTGCAACACAAACTGCTTCTTGTGTAGCTTACTAGCATCCAACCGCCGGTAGAAGAACGATTCATTTCTCCCCTCTTTGTGTTCCAGTTTTTTTTTTTTTTTTTTTTTTTTTTTTTGTTGAAACAGCACACGAGAGTAACATGACAACTTTGCAGAGAACGCCATAGATAGGAGGGGAGAAAACACAAGAATCCTTTTTCATATCTTTTCAAGTATTAAGGATAATGATCCCAATCTTCTTCTTTCCTTCTTTTACCAAAGATCACAACCAAGAAGATATTTTCCAAAAATAAATCTTGTAAAAGATTATGTCCAAATCCATCAAAGCCCACAAAATCTCAAGCGCAACAACCATCACACAACCACCACATCACCTTTTATGCACGAACACTTCTCAAGCAGTTGCAAGCCATCATTACACATCATACCTGTCAAATCCCAGCCACAGACCACAGAGGCGACAATTCGTATTCTCGACTTTCCGAAAAAGTAGAGGAGTGTGATGCGGGGGTAATGTTACCAGAGAGGGTACAAAGAACATCACACATAAATATATACGAGAATTTTTAATAATGTTTAATCATGAATGAGAGGCTCCCAGATGTGGATGATAAGAGAGGCTCATAGGAAGCATCAAGCATGATGGCTAGGGTAGGCTGTAGAGTCAACGATCATTTAGGCTTATAATGAGGGATCAATGCATCAAGTTGACTCTTTTAGGCCGAAAGAAAGCTGAATCATGTATTAACAAGATAGCATAGAGAATCATGCATGCAATTTTGCACATTAGTGAAGTATTAGCATGAGTCTAAGCAATGCGTTCAACAAATGATCAAGAGAATGAATGCAGATCAAGACATGATGATTAACCTTTCACACTTTACCATGTAATTTAGCCAATCATCGAGGGAACACAACAAATAGACATGTGGTTAGGGGAACAAACCAGACTTCATATGGAACTGAATGTAGAGTTCCCCAACAGGTGTCCTAATGAGAAAATTGGCGTTTGATTCTTTTGTTCCATGAATTTCCTTGTATGCCAATCTTTCTCCACACAGTGATGTCTTTTCTAGATGTACATGGTACCTGAGTATACAAACACGGAACACTTCAGTCATTAAGTCCTTATCCACATATCCATTTCTTTTACCTTTGTCACCAGGCCTTTGAGTCTCAAACATTCCTACAGGAGTGAGGTGAGACTCGCTTCGTTCCCTGTCAAGTAACTGACCTTTGTACGAATGAAATACCGGGAACTTTCCTCACTTTATTCTGCACAGAAAGAGTTAGTTCTTGCGAACCCAGACAAGCTTATGCTTTCTGGGCACAAGAGCAACATATCTAATCTTAGGAGGTTCAACATTCATTTGCTCTCTAGTAGTGCGAGCAATCTCCTCATTGTGTTGCTTCAGAAGGCACTCTTGTTTGTAGTGACTAGAATGCCCGCAATACCAACAGACACTATGGCACTTTAGGTCGACATACTTGCTCTTGCCAGACCAAATTGTTTTGTTAGCAATCCTAGAATGAAAATCAATGTTATTGGACTTACTGCTTTGGGATTGCTTCAACCAGATTTTATGAGCCTTCTGTCCATGGTACCAAGCCTTGCTCTCGTCGGTCGGTTCTGAGTTGTCTTTGCCTTTGTTCCCTTTAGAGGAACTCTCCCCCTTTTCTTGCACTGGCTCTTTTCCTTTGACTTTAGAGCCTTTTGACTTGGTTCCATCAACATGAAGCTTGGGTTGATAGCCAATACCAAAGCGAGGTACCTCCTTCTTTTCAGGCTTCTTTTCATTCGTGGCTGCAACAAAGACAATACCTTTTGTCTTGTCCTTCTGTTCCTCACTGAGTTTGGTTAGATCACTAGAAAGTTTTGCATTTCCTAGTTTTAGCATTAATGACTCAGCCTCAAGTGAGGAGACAGAGGACTCTAGAGAAATAATCTTCTCAGTGAGTTTAGGACACTCAGTGCACGGGCTTGGAGAAGAGGATGAACCTTTCTCAAGTTTGACCACTTTTTCTGCCCATCCTTTGTTTTCTTCGATCAAACTTGAGATCGATTCATCCATATCTTTAATCTGTTCACTGAAAAGATTATTCTCATGAACAAGCTTCTTAATGAAGGAAACTAAGCTTTCTTTTGACTTCCTTTTCAAGCTAGAGATGAGTTCAGATTCACTTACCTCAGTTCCCTGCATACCGCCTTTTGATTTGTCATGGTCTTCTATGGCCATCAAGCAGACATCTCTTGAATGAGAAGATTCTTCATCCTCTGAGTCAGTATCACCCCATGTTGCGACCATTGCTTGCTTCCCTTCACGAACCTGAGGGTGACCAGCCTTTTTCTTGAATCAGTTATTGGCAAAATGTCCCTTGTGTTGGCAATGGTAATAAACGACATCCTTCATGTCTTTGTTCCCTTCAGAGGAACTCTGTGTGCCCTTGTTTTGAGACCATATTTTCTTCATAGCTCTAGTGATGAGAGTCACATCTTCATCACCGTCCTCATCTTCGTCTTCAACTTGAGATAGGTCAAAGGCACGTTCAACCTTCAAGGCAATGCTTTGAGCCTTCTCTTCTTCCTTTTTGTTCATCTTGTGGTTGTATACAGATGCGTTGCTTTCAAGCTTGGCAACAACCTCTTCCATGGTGAGAGACTTGACGTCAGTTTGGGAGTACAGAGCGAGAGCAATTGCGTCCCACTGAGAGTTGAGGCCTTGCATAAAGTGATGAGTGAGCTTCCAGTCTGGCATCTCTTCATCAAGGAACTCCAATTGACCTACGATCCCCTGGAACCTGGAGTAGAACTCTTGAATGTGCTCATCCTCTCCTTGAGAAATTTGATCGTACTCCTTCATCAAGGAAATAATTCTGTTTTTCTTGACATCTTCATTTCCATGATGGAGACGTCTTAGAGCTTCCCAAATCTCCTTGGCGGTTTTGTAGCCGATGATTTTCTTGAGATCCGTGGGGAGAAGGGCCATGTGAAGGATCTTCTTGGCTCTGCAATTCTTCTCCAGCTTCTTCCAGTCTCCATCGGTGTAGTCGATCTTTGGCTTAGGCTTTGTAGCGTCCTTTTCATTTGGGATAGCCATGGGGCCAACCTCGATGATTCTCCATATTTGTCCATCGAGGGAACAAATATGGGATTCGATTTGCTCAACCCACCAGTCATATTCACCTCCCTTCAGGACTGGTGGCTTCTAGAATGAATCACCAATAGCGTTGCTTGACGACATCTTTCCTGCAAAGTCTAAAACGAAAACAATCTAGAGCACCAGGCTCTGATACCAATTGTTGGATCGTTAGAGTTACGTCTGAGGGAACAAAGTCTTTGTTCCCACAGAAGGCACAACGGAACAATATAGCAGGAAAGATAACGAACGAACTCACGATATATAGTGGAAACCCTGATTGGCAAAACTAGCTTCTCAAGGAAAAACCACTACCTTCAAGCTTCCGCTTGAGAGGATTTTGAAGCGTCTACTCTTATTGATTTCTTGTTCGATTACACTTGTATCCTGGACTTCAACCTCTAGACTTCCCACCTAGATTTGAAACCTCTTCTACAACGATGAATCGAACTCAACCCTCAAAGACTCACAAACACTTCACTCTCTTTTTCTTTTCTTTTCGTTTGATGCCCCGAGTTCGTACTTAGAAATGAATCCCACACTCCTATAAATACAACTCGTCTAAACTCTAATCGTAACAAGATAAGATTTCTCCAAATAAGGTAACAAGAAGATATGATTTGATTAAAGAAATAATATCCCAACCGTCTATATTAATTAAAGAAAAGATTCCTTAAATTAATATAACCGGATAAGATATAATCCCCTCTCTCCAATTATCTTATCTTAGGAAATATTTCCTAAGATAAAACAATCGGGCTTCTCTCTCTCTCTCTCTCCATATCTTCTCGATCGGCTTTAATCCTTGCAGCCGAAGTCTTTCATCCTTTACCGCGTGTGCTTCTTGATTTGTTTTCATAATTTAGCACGCTGGATTTCTTCCTTCCATTCACAGCTTTGATCTTGTTCGTCACTGTTGTTCCTTGAGAGGTAACAAAGCACATGAACAAAGCTTTGTTCCCTCTGCGATCCTTTGCTGCAATGGTTCCCTGAGATAACTGTCTTTGTTCCTGCAACACTTAGTACCCAAATTAGTTGAATGTTTGTTACCATCAAAACCTAAGGAATTCAACAGCACTATATATAATTCTTTTAATAAAATGAAAATTTGATTCTTATAAAGAGAAGTATATTGTGTGGGATACATTATGGTTTAATTGCTCTTTTTCCTCTGATTGGTCTATTGAATTTTAACATGGTATTAAAGCGGTTTGGGTTTGGGTTTGAGTATTCTTGGTAGATTGGGTTGGCCGACCTTAAGACATGATTGGGCTCATGTCGTCCTCAAGACACTGATTGAGTTTCCCGATCTTAAAACATGATGTCAAATGACAATTGGACTAAACAGTTGTCACTTGGGGGGTGTGGAAATTTATCCCACATCTAAAATTGAGAAAAAATCAAAACCCCTATATAAGCTCATGATTAATTACTTCATCCATTGCCAATTAATTTTAATTTTCAACCTCATAAACTTGTATGATATGTTTCAGGTTAAGTATAACTTTTCATGTTAAGTATAACTTTTGTGTTTTGTTTCAAGATAGATGTACGTTATAATTGTAGTTCTTTTTACATTTACATTTTAAATTTGTACTTGTAATTGCTATATATATTTTTGTTGGATTTAAAATAATAAATGTAATTCTTTTTTTTTTTACAAAAATAAAAGAAGATAAATGTGTGGAAAATATTAAAAAATGTATTGTAAGCCGAAGGGTGTGTCATACAACAAAGTTACGTACTTTTTTTTTTCTTAATACCAAAAAAAAAACGTACTTTTTCAGAAAGGGTAAAGTTTAATTACAATTTATTATTGGGTAAATTAATTGAAAAATAGAACATACTTTACTTGTGGATATTCACACAATTTAAAGATCTATTGTAAGTCGTTTGTTTTAAGATCTATTATATTTTTTCTTCTTCTAGTGTATACTCATCTACACACTCTAAAAGCTCTATTTTTAGCAATAATGTTTCTAGTCATTTATTTATTTTAAGCTAAGGGTTTACTCATTTTTTTTAGAAAATATTTTGAAAATAATTTTCTATTTTCACTTGATAGCATATGCTCATGGTCATACACTAGAAAAACAATTAAAAAAATTATATTTTATCTCGAATTGTTTAGGTTTTTTTATGATTTTTTTAACATAAGCATTCATGTTTAGAAAGATAATGAAAGATGCTCCGGATTTCGTTCTCTGTAGCTGTGGCGATTTCTTCCTCCTCACGTCAGTAACGACCAAGTAGGAACTCGTCGCTGATGGCTTCTCCGGCTTGTCCGGGAGAGGGCATGACTACCAGGCATGCAAGGAAGCATGGTAGAACTGGAATTCCTGTCGCGCAGAAGGATCCAAAAGTCCAAATTGGAGCGAAAACTTCGAATAAGACGAGTATGAAAGATGGCGAAGGGAAAGCTGTTCATCCGGCGATGAAAGCAACGACGATAACTAATCAAGCTCCGATTCCGGCTAAGGCGATGAACAATGTAGCTCCTCAGACCGAATCGGTAATGACGGTAACAAATTATGATTCTCTGCGAAGTAATTCTCCATTGATGTCTGTAATGGAAGGTCCTATAGCTAGATCGAAACATCTTGGCAACAAGCTTGAACTAATTGAAGTTCCAAATAGAGATATGTATGAATTCCAATTGAGCGATGTGAGATCGGAGATGAATAAATGGCAGAATACACTGATTGGGGGTGTTCTTGGTCAGAATGTCTCAATTGAGGTTATGAATGAGTTTATCAAGCAGAATTGGGGGGATGAACTTCCAGAAATTGACCTGAAAGCGAATGGCTAATGGATTTTCCGTTTTAAGAACCAGGAGCAGATGAATTGGGTAATGGAACAGGGACCGTGGCTCATTATGGACTCGAAACCCCTGGCACTGAAGGTGTGGAAGTCTGGGACTCCTATGGCGTGGTCTTGCTTTGATAAGGTTCCGGCATGGGTCCAGTTGAGGAACATTGATCCGATTTTCTGCTTTGAAAGGATGTTGAGTATTATTGGTAGTATGATTGGGACTCCAATCTGTATGGATCATTTCACAGCTACTAGGAATCATATTTCCTATGCTAGGCTTTTGATCCTAGTTAGTGTCCAGGAAACTATGAAACCAGAAGTTAAGCTCATTGGTCCTGATGGAACTGTGTATACAATTCGCATTTGGTATGAATGGCTGCCTTGGACATGCTTTAGTTGTGGTGTTTTTGGACATTCCACAGAGATTTGTGAAGCCAACTGATGTGACTATGGATCCCATCAATGGCTCGGTTCGTGCATAAGACGAGAAGGCTGAAGTTGAAGTTGCTTTAAGTGTTTCTAGTTATTTATTTAATTTAGAAATCAATTAAATTAGCTAAGTTAGTGGGTAAAGTAGTGCTAGATTAATAGCATTTTCTTTATTAATTAAATTAGCTAAGTTAGTGGGTTAGTTAGTGGGTAGAGTTAGTGCTAGAATATTAGCATTTTCTAGCATTTTCTTTAATTCACTTTTGTAGCCTATTTAAGGCATGTTTCCCATCATTTGTAAGGTAAGCTTGAATTGAGAGAAAACAGATTTGTTTAAATTCCAAGCTTCGTGTGAATGATGGCTTCTTGGCGTGTCATATCCTAGAATGCTTAAATTCTTGTTTTGGTGTGTCATATCCAAGATGCCCTTTGGTGCGTCATATACAAAGAAGATTGTTTGATCTTGGTGCGTTACATCCATGGTCAATCAATATCTTCTCATATTTCTTGGTGAGTTGTATCCGATGATTGTGAGTTGCCTATCCCAAACTCTTCAAGATCATACTTGAAGAGTTATATCCCAAACTCGTCTAGAACCGTCTAGAAGAGTTATATATTTCTCTTTCCAAAAAGAAACAAAAAACATATCAACTCTGAGCATTTTGTCGGAACCTTGCTAAACAAAGTCTCGTCGCCCTTCACCTTGTACTGATTTGGATCCTGGCATGTGTTTGAGCACAACATCTGGTATCAGAGCCATTCAAGGCGAAGGGACCCTCGTCGGTGCGTCGAAGCAAGAGCCAAGTCATTGAAACAAGAGAAGGCCAGCCAAGATTTCCATCCCGGATCTTTCAACAGCATCTCAGTAAAACAGGCATATCTTTTTATTCCTCACCCAGAAAATTCTCAAAGTTTGAGGGAATAAACTAGACTTCAAGATCTAACTCTGGGCTTTGGAATCACTCAATTCCGATTCCGGACGAGAGAGAACGATCCAGTTGAAGACAGACCTGTTTTCTGGAAACTGATGGCCGAGCTGAAGAAGGAACTTCGAAGCCTTTCCTTGCACAAAACAATGAAGATTCGAGGTCGAATCCTCTCAAAGGAGGAGAGGATGATGTGAATATGGATCCCATCAATGGCTCGGTTCGTGCATAAGACGAGAAGGCTGAAGTTGAAGTTGCTTTAAGTGTTTCTAGTTATTTATTTAATTTAGAAATCAATTAAATTAGCTAAGTTAGTGGGTAAAGTAGTGCTAGATTAATAGCATTTTCTTTATTAATTAAATTAGCTAAGTTAGTGGGTTAGTTAGTGGGTAGAGTTAGTGCTAGAATATTAGCATTTTCTAGCATTTTCTTTAATTCACTTTTGTAGCCTATTTAAGGCATGTTTCCCATCATTTGTAAGGTAAGCTTGAATTGAGAGAAAACAGATTTGTTTAAATTCCAAGCTTCGTGTGAATGATGGCTTCTTGGCGTGTCATATCCTAGAATGCTTAAATTCTTGTTTTGGTGTGTCATATCCAAGATGCCCTTTGGTGCGTCATATCCAAAGAAGATTGTTTGATCTTGGTGCGTTACATCCATGGTCAATCAATATCTTCTCATATTTCTTGGTGAGTTGTATCCGATGATTGTGAGTTGCCTATCCCAAACTCTTCAAGATCATACTTGAAGAGTTATATCCCAAACTCGTCTAGAACCGTCTAGAAGAGTTATATATTTCTCTTTCCAAAAAGAAACAAAAAACATATCAACTCTGAGTATTTTGTTGGGACCTTGCTAAACAAAGTCTCGTCGCCCTTCACCTTGTACTGATTTGGATCCTGGCATGTGTTTGAGCACAACATCTGGTATCAGAGCCATTCAAGGCGAAGGGACCCTCGTCGGTGCGTCGAAGCAAGAGCCAAGTCATTGAAACAAGAGAAGGCCAGCCAAGATTTCCATCCCGGATCTTTCAACAGCATCTCAGTAAAACAGGCATATCTTTTTATTCCTCACCCAGAAAATTCTCAAAGTTTGAGGGAATAAACTAGACTTCAAGATCTAACTCTGGGCTTTGGAATCACTCAATTCCGATTCCTGACGAGAGAGAACGATCCAGTTGAAGACAGACCTGTTTTCTGGAAACTGATGGCCGAGCTGAAGAAGGAACTTCGAAGCCTTTCCTTGCACAAAACAATGAAGATTCGAGGTCGAATCCTCTCAAAGGAGGAGAGGATGATGTGAATATGGATCCCATCAATGGCTCGGTTCGTGCATAAGACGAGAAGGCTGAAGTTGAATTTGCTTTAAGTGTTTCTAGTTATTTATTTAATTTAGAAATCAATTAAATTAGCTAAGTTAGTGGGTAAAGTAGTGCTAGATTAATACCATTTTCTTTATTAATTAAATTAGCTAAGTTAGTGGGTTAGTTAGTGGGTAGAGTTAGTGCTAGAATATTAGCATTTTCTAGTATTTTCTTTAATTCACTTTTGTAGCCTATTTAAGGCATGTTTCCCATCATTTGTAAGGTAAGCTTGAATTGAGAGAAAATAGATTTGTTTAAATTCCAAGCTTCGTGTGAATGATGGCTTCTTGGTGTGTCATATCCTAGAATGCTTAAATTCTTGTTTTGGTGTGTCATATCCAAGACGCCCTTTGGTGCGTCATATCCAAAGAAGATTGTTTGATCTTGGTGCGTTACATCCATGGTCAATCAACATCTTCTCATATTTCTTGGTGAGTTGTATCCGAGGATTGTGAGTTGCCTATCCCAAACTCTTCAAGATCATACTTGAAGAGTTATATCCCAAACTCGTCTAGAACCGTCTAGAAGAGTTATATCTTTCTCTTTCCAAAAAGAAACAAAAAACATATCAACTCTGAGCATTTTGTCGGGACCTTGCTAAACAAAGTCTCGTCGCCCTTCACCTTGTACTGATTTGGATCCTGGCATGTGTTTGAGCACAACATCTGGTATCAGAGCCATTCAAGGCGAAGGGACCCTCGTCGGTGCGTCGAAGCAAGAGCCAAGTCATTGAAACAAGAGAAGGCCAGCCAAGATTTCCATCCCGGATCTTTCAACAGCATCTCAGTAAAACAGGAATATCTTTTTATTCCTCACCCAGAAAATTCTCAAAGTTTGAGGGAATAAACTAGACTTCAAGATCTAACTCTGGGCTTTGGAATCACTCAATTCCGATTCCGGACGAGAGAGAACGATCCAGTTGAAGACAGACCTGTTTTCTGGAAACTGATGGCCGAGCTGAAGAAGGAACTTCGAAGCCTTTCCTTGCACAAAACAATGAAGATTCGAGGTCGAATCCTCTCAAAGGAGGAGAGGAAGATGTGAATATGGATCCCATCAATGGCTCGGTTCGTGCATAAGACGAGAAGGCTGAAGTTGAATTTGCTTTAAGTGTTTCTAGTTATTTATTTAATTTAGAAATCAATTAAATTAGCTAAGTTAGTGGGTAAAGTAGTGCTAGATTAATACCATTTTCTTTATTAATTAAATTAGCTAAGTTAGTGGGTTAGTTAGTGGGTAGAGTTAGTGCTAGAATATTAGCATTTTCTAGTATTTTCTTTAATTCACTTTTGTAGCCTATTTAAGGCATGTTTCCCATCATTTGTAAGGTAAGCTTGAATTGAGAGAAAATAGATTTGTTTAAATTCCAAGCTTCGTGTGAATGATGGCTTCTTGGTGTGTCATATCCTAGAATGCTTAAATTCTTGTTTTGGTGTGTCATATCCAAGACGCCCTTTGGTGCGTCATATCCAAAGAAGATTGTTTGATCTTGGTGCGTTACATCCATGGTCAATCAATATCTTCTCATATTTCTTGGTGAGTTGTATCCGAGGATTGTGAGTTGCCTATCCCAAACTCTTCAAGATCATACTTGAAGAGTTATATCCCAAACTCGTTTAGAACCGTCTAGAAGAGTTATATCTTTCTCTTTCCAAAAAGAAACAAAAAACATATCAACTCTGAGCATTTTATCGGGACCTTGCTAAACAAAGTCTCGTCGCCCTTCACCTTGTACTGATTTGGATCCTGGCATGTGCTTGAGCACAACACCAACAAGAAGAAACTAAACCAGCTGAATAAGGAGAATAATAAGGGGATTAGTGACAAGAAGTATGTTTGGGTAGCTAAACAGAATTTGAAAGATAAGGGGTCTGACAAAGATAAGTCTAGTTTGCCAGTTGAGAAGACTCATAGTACTGATAACAATCCTTCAGAGGTGGTTATCCTGGATGATTCAATAGGCCAGATTGCAGTGTTACATACTGGACAATCAAGCAATTCTAGACCTTCTCCTTGTTTTAAGGAGAAGTCTTGCTCCTCGAAGGGTGACCCCTCATCTAATCATATGAGTTGTATCTCCTCAAAGGACAACCAATTGACTAAGGATTAATCCCCTCAAAGGAGTTCTAGCAGCTCCCCTCATCATGAGAATGATTGAGATTACTATTGGAAGCTGGAACACTAGGGGATGCTGCACTCCCCCTAGGCCTCACTTAGTGAGGGATTTTGTGCACAAGAATAAACTTAACCTTGTGGGCTTGCTTGAAACTAAGATTCCCATTGAGAAAGAAGATTTGGTTTCGAAGAAGTTAATGCAACATTGGCAATATATCACTAATAGTTCTCAGTCTTACAGAGGAAGGATTTGGGTCACTTGGGATCCTGTGGTGCTCAGTGTTGTTCCTCTTGCAATCTCCCCTCAGATGATACATTGTAAGGTGCACAGTAGAGATAATCAGACTTGCTTCTATGCTACTTTTGTATATGCTTTCAATGCTAAGATTGAAAGGAGATCTCTGTGGAATGAGTTACTTAATCTGGCTAATGGTATCACTGAGCCTTGGACTGTCTTGGGAGATTTCAACTGTTTGCTTCAGTCTGCAGAAAAGATCTCTTTCAGAAATACCATTTTTCATAGCTCAGATGAACTGGTGTAGGTCCTTGAACAAACTCAGCTAAGTGATCATATTTTCTCGGGGGCTCATTATACCTGGAGTAATCAACAAGAGGGTAGGGACAGAATTGCTTGCAAACTTGATCGTGTGCTTATTAATCAGAGTTGGGACAATAGTTTTCCTATTTCTAGAGTGTTTTTTGGAGATCCTAATATCTCTGATCACTCCCCGGCTATTCTATATGTCAATCCTAATACTGGCTTCAAGAGAATTCCCTTTAAATTTCGCAATTTCTGGACTGAAGAACCTGATTATACAGAATTGATCTCTAGTAACTGGCATGGCACTTTGAATGGGAATGCACAGTTTGTTTTGGCCTCAAAACTGGAGAAAATTAAAGCAGTGTTGAAAAGATGACAGAAAGGCAGATTCAGACAGTTGGAAATGATGGTGGAGGAATGTATTGATAGATTGAAGATGTCAAATGAAGAGCTTCAAAATGATTTTTCCTGTGTAGCCAAACAACATGATGTTGAGAATGCTAAGGGGGAACTTAATATGAGAATGAGCCAATTGCAAAGTTTTGTTGTTCAGAGAGCTAAGGTGGATTGGATTAAGCTTGGTGAAGATACATCTCCGATTTTCTATAATGGGATCAAAGTCAGGAAAGCTAAGTGCAGCATTTTTGCTTTAAAAGATGCAAATGGCCAAGTTGTTGATTCTGATTCTGCAATTGAAGCAAAAATTTTGCAGTTTTACATCAATCTTTTTGGGACAGAAGGTATGAGTACAACTGCTATTTTTGATGACTATGGAGGAACCAAGATAGACAATGCTCACCATTTATCTATTTGCTCCTTGCCAAGTGGGGAAGAGATAAAAAATGCAACCTTTGATATAGGTAATTTGAAGTCCCCAGGGCCTGATGGATTTGGTAGTTTTTTCTTCAAGCACAGTTGGGAGATAGTGGGGCAGGATGTAATTGCTGTTGTTCAAGATTTCTTTAGAAGAGGCAGAATTCTGAGAGAGTCCAATGCAACCTTTGTGAGCCTCATCCCTAAGGTTGATAACCCTTTCCTTGTCAAGGATTTTAGGCCAATTTCTTGTTGCAACACTTTGCTTAAGATCATTTCAAAAGTACTTGTGAGCAGAATAAGGCCACTCCTTGATGAAATTGTGTCCATCAATCAAGGAGCATTTGTCCCTGGCCGATCTTTAGCTCATAATATTGTTGTGGCTCAAGAGATTGTTAGAGGTTATGATAGTAAAAATATCTCCCCAAGATGTCTTCTTCAAATTGATCTCCAAAAAGCCTATGATTGTGTTAGTTGGGACTACCTTCATAAAGCCCTTACTTTCCTAAATTTTCCTGAACAACTTGTTGGATGGATAATGGAATGTGTGTCTACACCCTCTTATTCTATCATGATCAATGGAGAGGCTAAAGGGTTCTTTAAAGGAAGAAGAGGGCTAAGACAAGGTGATCCTCTCTCCCCTTTTCTCTTTGTCCTTGTTATGGAAATGTTTGCTAGGAAGCTGAATAAAGCTAGTCAGAAGAAAGGTTTTGGCTTTCACCCTAAATGCAAGCAGCTTCAGTTGTTGAGCATTGCTTTTGTTGATTATCTAATGATATTTTGCAAGCCTACCCTCTTCTCTTTAAAGGTCATTAAGGATTGCCTTATAGAGTTTGCTCAGGAATCCGGATTGGTTGCTAATAACTCAAAGTCCAAGGTGTTTTTTGGAGGTCTAAGTACTGCTAGAAGAGAGGAATGTGCTAATTTCCTAGGCTTTGCTCAGGGGATCTTCCCAGTTAAATACCTTGGAATCCCTCTTCATTCTAATAAACTCAAAGTAGATGAGTATGGTCCATTGTATGATAGACTGAAGCAAGTTATACACTGCAGAAGTGCAAGGAAAATTTCTTACTCTGGCAGAGCACAAGTTATCAGAGCTGTATTGGAGGGTGTTCTTTCTTTCTGGATGCAGGTTATTCCCATCCCCAAGAAAGTGATAAGAAGGATAGAAAGCCTTTGCAGATCATACCTTTGGTCTGGTGATCTTGGTAGTGGCAGGAACTTGGTTGCTTGGAGCAAAGTTTGTCAGGAATTTGGAAATGGAGGGTTGGATTTTAAGGAGCTCCTCTCTTGGAACAAAACTTTACTCTTTAGACTTATTTTTTATCTGCATTGGGAGAAGCACAACCTGTGGACTCTATGGGCTAAACAAAACATCATCAAGAGGAGTGATATATGGCATGTTGAGTTGAATTCGTCTTGTTCTTGGCTGTGGAAAAACTTATTGAAGATCAGAGATAGTATCCAACTTCAACAACACTCTATGTCATCGCCTCTAATAGTAAGAAGTGATGGGAAACTGAACACAACTGGTCTTTATTCTTTATTGAGACCTAGAGAGCAGAATCTTCCCTGGTGTGGAGTGATTTGGCAGGGCATTCAAGCCAGAAAATGGAGCTTTATTTGTTGGTTAGCTACTCTTCATAGACTGCCTACTGCTGCTAAACTACATAGATGGGGTATTATTGACAATCCGAGCTGCTCTCTTTGTATGGGAGGGGATGAGGATGCAAATCACATCTGGTTTGATTGTCCTGTTGTGAATAATATTGCAAACAAAGTTCTGGATTGGCAGGGCATTCGAACAAGGAAAAATAGCCTTGCTGCTTGGTGGGATTGGTTTTCTGCCTACGACAAGAAGAAGAACAATATATATCTCTCAAAACTGCTCACTGTCATGGCAATTGTTTATTTTACCTGGCAGTTAAGAAATGCAGTAATCTTCAAAGGTGCTACTGTGAATGAAGATGAAGAAGTAAAGAAGATTATTCAAGCTTGTAAGTTCAGAATCTTACTTAAAATTCCCACGAATGGTAGAAGAGGGGGTGCTATGAGAAGAAGGTTAAGAATCTGATTTCTGACTGTCTGGGGTTGGTTTATGGATATCTGTTAGTTCTGTTTGCTCTCCCAGTTTTTTTTTTCGCCAGGGGATAAAGGTAGCATCAAGTGGCAAGCTTTGAAGACTGGTTTTTCTCTTCCTCTGCTGGCTTGGTTATCACATGTATTGTTGCTTTGTCTGATCTTGTTTCTGTCTTTCTTGTATTTGGTTTGGCTATTCTGTTGCTTTTGATACTGGTGTTTTGTTCTGTTTTTATGTCTTAGTTTTGTGTGGTGTTGTAATTTGGTGTTTTCTTGCTTGTTTTGGATTGTTATTGTATTTGGTTGTTTGATTTGTGTTCGTATTGGTGTTTGTATAAAGGACGTTGGACCTTTTCCCCAATCATTAATAAAATCTTATCATTTGGCTAAAAAAATTTCATGTTTAGAAAGATTCTACAAATTATTAATTAAGATTTTATTAAATTTTTGTGTGTCGGGTTTATTATTTTGATTTGGTGGCTTATAGTTTCTGATTTCGTATTGAAAACCCGTTTTTATCATATAGTGACGTACAAGGTAAAAAGTAGTGGGAAAATGATTTCTTACATCAAAACCACCTCTTACATAGTCCACGGAGCGACCTGTTGAAAATTACGAAAATCAATAATTAAATGTCATGGTCTTGTTAGGAAAAAGCCACCACCCTTATGGGAACCGTTAGTGTTCCCTTACTTGTTTTAATCATTTTACTATGTTCAGACTTTAAGTTGAAATACGTCTAAGTTTGAATTGCAAAATTCCATTATCGATGTCAAACTCTATATTATTTTAATTTCTTAATTACATGTATGTGACTATATCCTCCAAGTGGCTCCATTTGATTCGGTCTGGTCGATGTTCAATGCAATATTGCTTTTCCTATAGATAAACTCACCCAAAGATTTTGATTTCTATATTCTTGATGATTGATGATAAAAACTCTCCAAACAACAACACAATCCAACAAAAGATTGATGGTCGTGCGTTGAGACTCTCGTTTTTTTTTATATAATTTTTCTCTCAATCAGATCTAAATTGAGTCCATGATCTAGGTGATCAGACAAGAAGAAGAAAGATGAACCCTCTTCAAAACTTTTATCTCTAAAATTATTTCATAAAAATAACAAAGCAACGGCAATTAGAACAAAGGGAAATAAACTAAGCAAGGCTAGGGCTTGTATAGATCTCTAGGGCGTGAGATGGGGTGTGTGATGTAACCCAGCCCTCTATGTCAGTTGCAGAGGAGGAAGACGCATGCGACTTCCACCTACGGGTCCGATCACCCGTTCCAGAGCGAAGAGTGTCCAAGCAGCGACACAATCCTTGGTGACCAGACTTGTAGCCAGTCACGGCCAGATCACTACAACGCCCGAGCTTCTGTGTCTCGTCAGCTTAGCCGTGACTGACTCCTCTACAGTTACATCCAGTCCGACCGAGACATTACTTGTTTAGTACATTATATGAACATTATTTCTATTTTTAGTAGCTGTTATTTCTGGGTGGTTTCCATTTATGTTAAATGGACCGCCAGATTTAGTAACTAGAGAGTCTGACCCATTAGGTCAACTCTCTAGTATAAATATTAACTTTTGTCTTCATTTCCCATTACGTCGAAATAGAGCTTTGTTTTCCAGTCGAGTAATCTCCTGAAACCCGAGCCCTGACGTCAACAATTAACGCGTTTCTAGTCGAACTATCCTGGCGCGTTAATTCGGTTACCCAACTATCCGAAACCACACCAAAACACAAACCCTAATCCCTAGGGCTGCCGTCGATCACCACCACCATAACCGCACTTCCGTCGCCGCTCGCTCCCCTTCGACCGTCGCGTCTCCACCACTTCCGCCGCCGCTCGCTGCCTCCAGTCCGCTGCATCCGAACCCCCTCAGTCCACCAACACCATATTCAACCCTTCCGACGAGTTGCAACGCCCCAATACGCATTCAAGCGATCCTTGACAACGTTTTGTGGTCTTTCCATCGGACAAGGTCACATCAACTGGCATCAGAGCCTACGAATCGCGTAAGTCGTTCCAACTCTTCGTTCAATCACTCATTCGTTTCCGTAAATCAATTCCTGCATCAATAAAAAAAACCTAGATCTTGTTCTAGGAACCAATTTTTTTTTCTTCTTGCAATCTGAATCTGAAAAAACAATAAAAACCCTAGGTTTGGTGGTTGAGAAATTCGGCCATCATCAAAACCGAACCAACAAATTTATTTATGCACAGATCCGAACCTTTTCACACAGATTTTCAACAGTTTCTGGTGTTTTGCTTGGTTGTGATTGTGTTTCTTGTATATCTGCTTGCATATAGGTTAGATAGTTCGCTTGCAACTGTGTTTGCCTTGTTTGCGCCACAAATCTGCATCTTCACAATCCCCGTCTTTTCCCACTTGAATCACTGCATTTAAAAAAAAAATTGTTGCTGCGTTTCTGTGCATTTTGCTGAACTCTGTTGTGTTTCTGTGCATTTTGCTAAACAGTGCAGCATTTCTGTGCATTTTGCTGAACTGTGCTGCATTTCTGTGCATTTGCTGAACTGTTTCTATGCATTTCTGTGTACCGCAGCAGTTGTTCGCATATTATATATAAAAAAAATCAGCAGCGGTTCGCTGCATACAAAAAAAATTAAAAAAAATTCGAGACCACAAAAGCCAAAATAAGGCAAGTGCGTCTCTCCACAACACGAAGGGAGAACCCGGTCTTGAATCCGGCACCTTCACATTACCGTCATCGCCAGTGATTCATTTACCGTCTTCTCTACCTTTCACTGTCTAGGTTGCATATCTTGGTTAACTGTGTTGTGCTTGCTTCTGTGCTTATATCCTTGCATATCTACTTTCGACATTTTCTTTGCTGAGCATTGCCTTGATTTTGTTGATTGTTGTGTGAGTTTCTTTAGCCTGCTCGTAACCGCCCACACGGCCAGCCAGATTAGTTTACCGAGTGATTGCTTGTTGAGTTCAGTTCTGCTTACCTATTTGTTGCTTCTCTGTTACTGTTGTTGTTCACCTTGATCCTGTGGTTTGCCATTTCTGGCTGTCAGGTACCATGTCAGAAGGTGATACCACCCGCGAGATAGAAACAGAGACTGCTGAACAAAAGATGATCCGAGAGTTGCTTGCTGACAAAAAAGCAAGAGAAGCGCAGATAGCCGAACTCCAGCGTCAGAATGCAGAGTACTCTCGCCAGCAACCGGTTTCGATCGCTACGGTCGCTTCTGATCAGGGTCAGCTACATGCAGATGATTTGAGCGCCCTAGCCCTGGAAAAGGCGAAGGGTAAAGTTGTGATGCTCCCCTCCACATCGGATCTAGGCCAGCTGAAACACATGGCATCGCAGAGAGAAAGCATTGTAGATCCACAGCGTCGTCGACAACGACGGTCTGTGCAGGTAGTGATCCGGGAAGAACACCATGACGCTGCAGAGGCCGATGATGAGAGTTCCCAAGAGGAACATGAGGACGATCAGGTTTATTCCAGTGGTCGACATAGGCAAGGCCGATCACCGACATTACAGCCTACTATAGGTCGCCCCCACCTCCAGCCGTCTGGTTCTCGTCTGCAGCAGCACCAGCGTCAACAACGGCCATCCACTTCTGTGCCGTTTGATATTGATGCTTACTAGGATCATCAGAGTGTCCGCACTCCTTTTTATTCTGATGAGGAGGATCAGTTTGGTGAGTACGACCTTGAGGAGGATGAGGGTCAGTTTGGATATGTTGACGGTTTTCATCCGCCTCTCCAGGATCCCCCTAAGCTTCAGCACCAGCGTACCAGCTATGTGTCGCCTCCTTTGCTGCCTCAGAATCAAGAGGCCTATTGGCACACTGTCCAGCCCGGACGCCACCAGCATGCTCACCAGCCTCAGCGCCCAGCTGCCGGATGACAGCGTTCGCGACAACCTGCCCGCTTTCCACCACAGTATGGCGCTCGTCATGTCGAGCACTTGGCGGACCCTACAACTCGGTTTCCGGACCGCCAGGCACATCCACCAGTACAATGCCGAGACGTGAAGGTAAAAATTAAATACTTGTATGGTTTATATGACCCTTCTGTCTTTCTTGAGTGGGTGCAGAACACAAAGCACGTCCTGCACCATTTGACTGTCCCAGAGCATGAGAAAGTAGATCTCGTGACTCTCCATTTTGAGGGAGCTGCACAGACGTGGTGGCAACATATTACGCAGCAACATTACCGGATGAGTTGGGCACCCATTACTGAGTGGCATTAGCTCGTGTACATCATGACTCGGAAGTATGTCCCTTCCACTTACAAGGAGCAGATGTGGACTGAGATCGCTCGTGCGCGATAGGGCACAGAATCGCCTCAGGAGTTCTTCGCTCGCCTTGAGGACATGTACTTCAAGGCTGGCGTTAGTGTTGCTCCGGACACCTTGCGCACGAGGTTCATTACTGGGCTTAACCAGCCTATCCAGGATCAAGTTGACGTCCTGCCCATTCGGGACCTCAACAATGTCGTGCACACTGCGCAGAAGTTCTACCTCCAGCAACAGCGCCAGAGGCAGAGACCCTGGCAGTCCACGACATCTTCCCAGTTTGGTTCTAGACCCTTTCCTTCGGTTTCAGGCACTGACTCTACTCCTACCTCTAGTGTGCCTAGACAAGACCGGATAAGCACATGTACTACGTCTGCTACAGCGACGCCGAAAGCGGACCCGTCTGCTTCTGTTCGCCGCCCGCAGCCGCCACCTACAGAGACCGCTAGCTCTGACCGAGCCCATGATGTGGAATGTTTCTGGTGTGGAGGATGAGGACATTACCAGATGAATTATCCCAATGCCAAGAAGGTCCTCTTCTCCACCCAATCTGCGGGTTATGAGAGTTACGACGACGACGATGATGACGACGTCGAGACAACTTCTGCAGCTGTCTATACAGCCGATGTTGATGGCTGTGTGGTCGGTACCTCCGATCACCATGAGGACCAGGCATACCACTTTGCCCTGGTTACTAGACGCGTGCTGAGCGTCAAGGAGGGAGACCTAGCTGAGCAGAGGGAGAATTTGTTTCATGATCGATGCAGACTTCAGAATGCATCGCTGAGCATGATCATTGATAGGGGCTCTTGCTGCAACATCATCAACGAGAAGGTTGTCCGACACTTCAACCTTCCAACGACTCCACACCCCACTCCCTATGGTCTACAGTGGATTTCAGATGGCTCAGGTAACAAAGTATCGCGACAGTGTCTTATTTCCTTTTCTATTGGTCCTTATAGCGATACTATGCTTTGTGATGTTACCGCCATAGACGCTACCCATCTGCTTCAGGGACGTCCATGGTTGTATGACCGTCGCGTGCTTCACGACGGGTATTTGAACACTTACATGTTCAATTACCACGGGAGGCGCGTGACTCTCTTACCCATGAGCCCGCAGGAAATTTTACAGGACCAGGCCGAGCACCAACGCCAGAAGGCACTGGAGGCCGCCGGAAGTCCGCCGACAACGACATCCACCGCGGAGACCTCCAGACGACAACTCGGCCAAGCCCCCGACCGAGTTGTGGCACCAGAGGAGAACTCGGCCACCAACTCGACCGAGTTGTGGCCCGAGTCAGGGCACCAGACAACAACTCGGCCAGCAACTCGGCCGAGTTCTGGACCGCGTCAGGACGGCAGAGCACCACTCAGCCAGCAACTCGACCGAGTTGTGGACCGAGTCAGCGGCACAGAACACAACTCGGCCCCTCACTCGGCCGAGTCAGCGTTTTCCGCTTCCCTTCCTGCGTCTTCGCCTTCTGCAGCTTATATGGAAGAACTTCTGCGCCGTCCGGTAAGCGTTCTCCACCTGGTATTACTTTTCGCTCACCCTCTACAGGTTCCGGTGGTTTACCTTCTCCAGCAGCTGCTACTGCATCTACCCTGTGGGGTACTTGTGAACCCAGGGTTCTTCTGGCCTGTCACAGGGACCTCACACCAGCACTTCAAGGCAAGTCTGCTTGTTTCCTTCTTATTCCTCGCATTTGTGCCACTACTACGGTAGAACCCGCACTCCCGCATGCTATTTTGTCTATTTTGCAGGACTTTGAGGACATTATGCCTGACGAGCTGCCGCCAAGTCTACCACCCGTGCGTGGTATTGAGCACCAGATATACTTTATTCCCGACGCTTCTCTGCCGAACCGCGCTGCCTACCAAGCTTCTCCTGAGGAAACGAAGGAGCTCCAGCGACAGGTCCAAGAGCTTTTGGACAAGGGTGCAGTGCGGGAAAGCTTGAGTCCCTGCGCCGTTCCTGTGATTCTAGTGCCGAAGAAGGATGGGACTTGGCGGATGTGTGTGGATTGTCGCGCCATCAACCAGATCACCATTAAGTATAGACATCCCATTCTGCGCCTCGATGACATGTTGGACGAGCTGCATGGTGCCACCTTGTTTTCCAAGATTGATCTTCGGAGTGGCTATCACCAGATTCGTATGAAGGAGGGCGATGAATGGAAGACAACTTTCAAGACCAAGTACAGTCTCTACGAGTGGCTAGTCATGCCATTTGGATTGACCAATGCTCCATCGACGTTCATGAGACTCATGAACCATGTGTTACGGTCTTTCTTGGGGAAGTTTGTCGTTGTCTACTTTGATGATATACTTGTCTTTTCTAGTAGTTTATCTGCGCATATTGACCATCTTAGACAGGTGTTAGACTGCTTGAGGAAGGAGAGCTTGTAGGTCAACAAAGGTAAATGCATTTTATGCTCTGAATCTACAAACTTTATTGGATATATTGTTTCTAGGGATGGCTTACGTGTGGATGACGAGAAGATACACGCCATCAAGGAGTGGCCTACTCCGACTACCCCCACCCAGGTTCGCTCGTTCTTAGGGCTGGCCGACTTTTACAGGAGGTTCGTCCGCGACTTTAGCACTATTGCCGCCCCTTTGCACGAGCTGACCAAGAAGGCGACGTCCATCACCTGGCTTCCGCGACATGATGCTGCATTTGTCACCCTGAAGGAAGCCCTCTGCCGCACACCTTTGCTACAGTTGCCTGACTTCACTCATCGGTTCGAGGTGGAGTGTGACGCTTCCGACTTCGGCATCGGAGGAGTCCTGCTGCAGGAGAGGCGTCCGATCGCCTACTTTTCGGAGAAGCTTTCAGGTGCTCAGCTGAACTACCTGACGTATGACAAGGAGTTGTACGCGCTGATCCGGGTTCTGGAGACTTGGCAGCACTATCTCTGGCCAAGTGAGTTTGTGATATACTCGAACCATGCTGCCCTGGCCTATCTAAAGAGCGAGACGACCCTCAACCGCAGGCATGCGAGGTGGGTCGAGTTCATGGAGACCTTTCCGTACCTGATCATACACAAGAAAGGTAAGGAGAATGTGGTTGCCGACGCCCTTTCTCGCAGGTACATGCTCATCACTCATCTCTAGTCTCGTTTATTGGGTTTTGCATTGCTCAAGGATTTGTATGCTGATGATGTTTTCTTTAAGGGCATCTTTGAGCAATGTAAAATCAGCAGAGAGCATGACACATATTTCCTGGATGACGGGTATCTGTAGAAGGCTGAGAAACTCTGTATTCCTACGTCTTCTGTCAGGCACTTGTTGCTCCATGAAGCACATGACAGTCGTGGCCATTTTGGGGTGTCCAAGACCCTTGTAGCACTTCAGGAACACTTTTTCTGGCAAAAAATGGCACAATGTGTTACCAGGTATTGCAAGAGTTGTGTGACATGCCACAAGGCTAAGGCACGCTCGAGTCGACATGGTCTCTACACGCCCCTCCCCATTCCTGCAGCCCCGTGGGAAGATCTTTTCATGGATTTTATCATAGGGTTGCCTATGTCTCGGCGTGGTAGAGATTGCATTTTTGTGGTCGTCGACAGGTTCTCTAAGATGGCACACTTTATTGCCTGCAAGAACACCAACAATGCTACGAACATCGCTGGATTGTTTTTTGAGCATGTGGTGCGCTTGCATGGTGTCCCTAAAACTATTGTTAGTGATAGGGATACCAACTTTGTGGGCCATTTCTGGAGAACATTGTGGGGTAAGCTAGGCACCAAGCTTCTATTTTCTACTAGCTATCACCCACAAACGGATGGTCAGACGGAGGTGACCAACCGTACCTTGGGAGCCCTCATTCGGACGGTTCTCAAGGCTAACCCACACAGGTGGGAGGACTTACTTCCTACAGTTGAGTTTTCCTACAACAGGTCCATACACTCTGTGATGAAGCTGACTCCTTTTGAGGTCGTCTATGGAAGGAACCCGCTGACGCCGCTGGACATGACGCCTTACCCGCTGCAGGACCAGGAAAACATTGCTGTTGGCAAGTTGGCTGAGCACATTCAGGAGCTGCATAGGAGGACACGCACACAGCTGGAGCAGCGTGTGCTACAGTACTCAGCCTAGAAGAACAAGGGTAGGCGATGCTTGATCTTCGCCCCGGGCGACTTGGTTTGGCTTCACTTGCGGAAGGAGCGATTCCCTTTCGTCCGCAAGTCTAAGCTCAACCAACAGGGTGATGGTCCCTTCAGAGTGGTAAAGGCCATTGTCGACAACGCCTACTAGCTCGAGCTCCTGGACAAGTATGGGGTGCATCCGACGTTCAACGTCGCTGACTTGGCACCATATGTTGAGCCTGAGTATGATGAGGGTGAAGCGGGGACGCTTCACACTCAAGTGGGGGAGGGTGATGTAACCCAGCCCTCTATGTCAGCTGCAGAGGAGGAAGACGCCATACGACCTCCACCTACGGGTCCGATCACCCGTTCCAGAGCGAAGAGTGTCCAAGCAGCGACACAATCCTTGGTGACCAGACTTGTAGCCAGTCACGGCCAGATCACTACATCGCCCGAGCTTCTGTGTCTCATCAGCTTAGCCGTGACCGACTCCTCTACAGTTACATCCAGTCCGACCGAGACATTACTTGTTTAGTACGTTATATGTACATTATTTCTATTTTTAGTAGCTGCTATTTCTGGGTGGTTTCCATTTATGTTAAATGGGCCGCCAGATTTAGTAACTAGAGAGTCTGGCCCATTAGGTCAACTCTCTAGTATAAATATTAACTTTTGTCTTCATTTCCCATTATGTCGAAATAGAGCTTTGTTTTCCAGTCGAGTAATCTTCTGAAACCCGGGCCCTGACGTCAACAATTAAAGCGTTTCTAGTCGAACTATCCTGGCGCGTTAATTCGGTTACCCAACTATCCGAAACCACACCAAAACACAAACCCTAATCTCTAGGGCTGCCGCCGATCACCACCACCATAACCACACTTTCACCGCCGCTCGTTCCCCTTCGACCGCCGCGTCTCCACCACTTTCGCCGCCGCTCGCTGCCTCCAGTCCGCTGCATCCGAACCCCCTCAGTCCGCCAACACCATATTCAACCCTTCCGATGAGTTGCAACGCCCCAATACGCATTCAAGCGATCCTTGACAACGTTTTGTGGTCTTTCCATCGGACAAGGTCACATCAGTGTGTATGTGACATGTCACACAATCCTACATGGCTAAAATTATATCATAAATCCTAAAATATTAAAAGGGTGTAGATCTGGTGGGAAAGGGAACTAGGGTGAGAAATGAGAATGAATATGGGCCATTTGATCAAAGTAAACTAAAGACCCGAATTAAAAAAGTCAAAAATAATTCGGCACGACCGGATTTTATTTGAAAAAAACGTGTATTTTGGGGGAAACTACGGGCATGTGCATTTGCATGCGTTTTTTTAATTTGCTAGCACATACAACACAAAAATCATGCACATAGAGACTTATTTTCATACACATACATGCAAAATCTGTGCATTTTTTTACTCATCCACATAAAGTCAAATGAAACACAAACTAGTGCACATTTCAAGAAGTGCATAAGTTTTTGCATGTATGTGCATGAGTTTCCACTAAACAACGTCAAGCAAATATTCATGCACATACAAGCACAAACTCGTGCACATTCTAAAAAGTGCATTAGTTTTTGCTTGTATGTGCATGAGTTTCCACTTACACAAAGGCACACATACAGTCAAAATCTATGCACATAATGCACAAACTTGTGCACATTCCAAGAAGTGCATACGTTTTTGCCTGTAAATGCATGAGTTTCCACTTCAACAAAGTCACACATACAATCAAAACATACGCAAATACATGCACAAACTTTTGCACATTCTGGAAAGTGCATACATTTTTGTCTGTATGTGCATGAATTATTACTTACACAAAGTCATATACATTTTTATTTCTAGAAAATATGTAAGTGAAAACTCATGCACACCGAGTTCAAATTACATGCACATATAAGTAGAAAGACATGCACTTTAAAAAGATTGCACATACACTTCAAACTCATGTATATTTTAACCCAGAATAACGATGCACACAAGTAGAATTTAGATGCACATACAGGTCCAAATCCATACACACACAACCCAAAACCTATCCACATCCTATATCTTGCGCGTGCGCGTCCTTTAATTTGTTTTTTTAAAAAAATGACATTGCCGTTTTTATTCTTATTTCTCACTCTAATAATCTTTGTCACTTGATTCTTTTTCGTATTAAAAAAGTAACATAAAATGTAAAGGACGTTTCCGCATAGGTGAACCGCTCGATGAGTGGACCGTGATGCAGCAGCGTCATGGTATAGGCTAGTGCTGCCATAATGCAAGAACTTTGGAGTGCTATGAGGCGCACTGCACAAGTGCCAATTCTTTTTGGTGAAATGTAAATTTGCACAAGTGCCAATTCTTGTGGCTACAAGGTGGGCTGAGTGTGGGGGCATCAAGGATGACCTTGTCTGAATAATTGCATGACTTGTAAAACTTCGAATCATGATGTTTGGTTTCTATCAATCTTATAATTATCTATTAAATTAGAACATAATTACGTCACATGTCACTTTTTCATTAAAACGATCACATGACACTCCCTTATTAAAAACCGTCACATGTCATTTTCTGTTTTTTTTTTTCAAATTTTCAAAAAAAATCTAATTATAAATAAAAGGTTATTATCCTAAACCTATCACTCATTTATTCCTAATTTAAATACAAATCAAACACAAAAATTACAAGTTAATCACAAAGATTATAAATCCAAAAATTTCTAATTATATATAAATCCAAAATTTCCTAATCTACTATATATCTACTAAAATAGAACCTAATTACGCCACATGACACTCCCTCATTAAAACCGCCACATAGCACTCCCTTATTAAAACCGTCACATAGCACCCCCTCATTAAAACCACCATATGTCATTTTCTATTTTTTTCATTTTTAAACATAAATCTAATAATAAATCAAAGATTATTATCCTAAACCTATCACTCATTTTCCCTAATTTAAATACAAATCAAGAACAAAGATTACAAGTTAATCACAAAGATTACAAATCCAAAATTTCTTAATTATATGCAAAAACAAATTTTCTAATTATATACAAATCTAAAATTTTCTAATCTAATATATATCTACTAAACTAGAACCTAATTAAGCCACATGACACTCCCTCATTAAAACCGTCACATGTCATTTTCTATTTTTTCTTTTAAATAAATCCAATTATAAATCAAAGATTAATATCCTAAACCTATCACTAATTTTTTCCTAATTCAAATACAAATCAAGCACAAAGATTACAAGTTAATCACAAAGATTACAAATCCAAACTTTTCAAATTATATACAAATCCAAAATATTTTAATTATATACAAATACAAAATTTTCTAATCTACTAAACTATAACCTAATTTCGCCACATGACACTCCCTCATTAAAACTGTCACATAGCACTCCCTCATTATAATCGCCACATGTTATTTTTTAATTTTTTTAATTTTTAAAATAAATCTAATTATACATCAAAGATTATTATCCTAAACATATCACTCATTTTTTCCTAATTTAAATACAAATCAAGCACAAAGATTACAAGTTAATCACAAAGATTAACAAATCCAAAATTTCCTAATTATATACAAATCCAAAATTTCCTAATTAAAATCCAAAATTTCATAATCTACTATATATCTACTAAACTAGAACCTAATTACGCCACATGACACTCTCTCATTAAAACCGCCACATGACACTCCCTAATTAACACCGCCACATGTCATTTTCTGCTTTTTTTGTAATTTTTTTTTTAAAAAAAATCTATTTAGAAATCAAAGATTATTATCCTAAACCTATCACTCATTTTTTCTAATTTAATTACAAATCAAGCACAAAGATTATGAGTTAATCACAAAGATTAAAGATCCAAAATTTCCTAATTATATACAAATCCAAAATATCCTAGTTATATATAAATACAACATTTCCTAATCTACTATTTATCTACTAAACTAGAACCTAATTTCGCCACATGACACTCCCTCTTTAGAACTGTCACATGACACTCCCTCATTAAAACCGTCACATGTCATTTTCTGTTTATTTCAATTTTTTAAAATAAATCTAATTATAAATCAAAGATTATTATCCTAAACCTATCACACATTTTTCCTAATTTAAATACAAAACAATAAAAAAGATTACAAGTTAATCACAAAGATTACAAATCCAAAATTTCCTAATTATATACAAATCCAATTTTTTTTAATTATATGGATGATTGAGATATGAAGGAAACTGATTTTTATCAATATTATCTAGATCTATTTTTAATATATAGATTGATTTTAATAATTATTAATATTTTTGATTCAATATATATGACGTAAAAACCCGTGTCTGGCACGATAATTACACTAGTATCTATAAATTTGCATTATTAATTTAGATTCTTTATCACCAAAATGTAGGTCATAAATTATGCAATATGTATTTGTTTCACTAGTAATAAAAAATAAATGGGTGCATTACTACAATATCGTCTCAATTTAGTAGGTAATTTTATATAAATTAGTATATTTAACGGGCTATTTTATGCAAACTAATTTTAGTGCTAATTTTTTGCATAGTGGAGCATTTCTAGTATTTTTAGGGCTCAACTATTCGGCGCATAGGCATTTTTGCCTTTTGGCGCATAGGGCCGCGCGTAACGTGAGAATAGACTTCACACGTTACGCGTCGATACTGACCCATTCAAGACCCACACGTAACGCGTGAATTGGCTCCACACGTTACGTGTGACATTGTATCACACGTAACGTGTGGGAATCTGGCTATAAAAGCCAGATTCGGCTCCTCCTCTTCATTCAGCATCAGCACTCAGCCTCCTTGCCCCTCCCGCTGCGCCTCCTTGCCCCTCCCGTGTAACGTCTCCTTGCCCCTCCCGCGTAACGCCTCCTCGCCCCTCCCGCGTAAGGTTAGTTCCTAGAAATAATTATTTGATTTTGTTTTTAATAAATTTAAATCCACACATAGTATTTGGTTAGGTAGATCTAGGTTTGGATGATAGATCTACGATTTGGAGATGATTTGGATGGTAGATCTAGGTTTTGTAGAAGTTTTTGTGATGTTTAGGGTTTTGGTTAGGTAGATCTAGGTTTGTAGACATTTTGTGTGGAAAAATGAAAGTGGAAGTGATGATATTGTTAGATTGGTAAAAATTGTGGATTTGTTGTTGAATTTTGGGTATATTTGAAAATAAAAATAAAAAATCAGACTGTCTCGCCGGAGAAGACGACCGGAATATCGCCGGAAAGTCGCCAGCGGCTTCCCGGTGAAATTGGAATGTGCACATTCACACGTAACGTGTGAATGTGCACCACGCGTTACGTGTGAGAGCAAGTCACACGTAACGTGTGAATTTCCATTTTTTTAGATTTCTGGAACGTTGATTTTCTATTTTTTGATTTTTGTTGATTAAAATTCGGACTGTCTCGCCGGAGAAGACGATCGGAATATCGCCGGCAAGTCGCCGGCGACTTGCCGGTGAAATTGGAATAAGCACATTCACACGTAACATGTGAATGTGCACCACGCGTTACGTGTGAGAGCAAGTCACACGTAACGCGTGAATTTCCTTTTTTTTTTGATATCTGTAACGCTGATTTTCTGTTTTTTGATTTTTGTTGATTAAAATTCGGACTGTCTCGCCGGAGAAGACGACCGGAATATCGCCGAAAAGTCGCCGGTGGCCTGCCGGTGAAATTGGAATAAGCACATTCACACGTAACGTGTGAATGTGCACTACGCATTACGTGTGAGAACAAGTCACACGTAACGTGTGAATTTGCATTTTTTTTGATATCTGGAACGTTGATTTTCTGTTTGTTGATTTTTGTTGATTAAAATGTGTTGATATGTAAACGCAGATGGAACCTGGGGAAAGAACTGAACGCAGGATACGTCGCAACCTTGTACGCCAACAGTCGTATGTGACTGGCGAAGAGGTCAAAAGGTCGGAAAGGAGGCAACGGAGGGATGTGTGCTACCGGGATGATGAGACCGGCGCATACCAGATTGGAGCAGGTAGCAGTACTGGGGCTGGTTTAGGGTTTCAAACTGGAGTCGGTAGCAGTAGTGGGGCTGCTGGCGATACTGGCATGATAGGAGTGCATAGCCTAATGGCAGTGCCGTCGTTTATTGGGGGTAGAGCAGGCTCTGAGCCTCCGAGGGACCCAGACTATGAAGGAAGTCCGCTGCATTGTTATTCTGATACAATAGATCAGAATAACTATTACGGGCGAAATTTTAGTCTGCCGGTACTACCGCCGCATGTGAGCCCTCATCATAGCCCGAGAGATTATTATCAGGGAGATGAGGAGCAGGACAACCCGTGGGAGAACCCGGCGGTGTACCCGAACGCTGCCTATCATCAGCCTATGGTAAGTACATTTAGTATAACATGCATTTGTTTACAATTCATTATTGCATCTGATCTATTTAATAAATGTAGGATCATGCATGTACATGGGGGACTCAGGACCAGGGGACTCAGGCCCAGTCCAGCAATGCCTGGATTCCAAGAGAAGACGCCCCAAACACGGCGGGCGAGGAGCCGGGCGAGGAGCCTCAGGAAGCCTCTTCTTCGCGGGGAAAACCACCCCGGTCAAAGAAGAATATCAGATACGACCCTGAACTGGTGGTGAGCGTTCCTGGAGGTCCGGAGAGACCTGAACTCCTAAAGAGTTTTGTAAACCACGTGGCGTACCTCCTTTACCAGCGCGTTGTAAGTTGCACGTAACACAATTTTTTTAATTATTAATCTTGTTTTAAATAAGTCTGTATGATTGCTTAATTATGTTCATATACAGTCGGTGCAACCCTTGAGGTTCCAGCAGCGAGGCAAGCAGTTACGCTCATGGCGTCTCACAACGGAAGACGCGTGGGGTAGCATGGCGTTGGCGTCCGGGCTATGTCATCTATCGGACATCATGCATGAGCATGTGGATGAGACGCTGATTGGTGCCTTCGTCGAGCGTTGGCAACCGGAAACCAACTCATTCCACATGCCATGGGGAGAGATGACTATAACTCTCCATGATGTGTGGATGATCCTTGGGCTTAACATACAAGGGCAAGACATGGGTCCCCCAAAGAAATGGCACGAGCAGCTGAGCCGCAATGATTTGAAGAAGGCGTTGATGGAGCAGACGCATGAGTTTTTTGAGCTGGAGGATGGTGCTATCGTCGCCGGTAACTTGCACGCGGGAGATTTTAAGACTCATTGCGAGGAGTTGGCGTCGAAGAAGCTGGCGGCTGGGTTCTTGCTGTACTTGGTGGGGTCTGCCCTCTTTCCTGACAAGTCTCAGCATCGCTTGCCCGTTTATTACACTCCGTTCGTGACTGATCTCACAAAAGTCACGAACTATGCATGGGGTACCGGTGTTCTTGCACACGTGTACCGCAGCTTGGGCGAGTGCACAAGAAAAGAGGCACGGGTCATGTCCACATGTTTCACTCTGATCCAGGTATTAAATGGCTTGAATAAAAATATCTAAATTTTTGTTATAGATATATTATATGTTTGTTATGTAGGGAATTGACATATGTGTAATTATTTTGTAGTCATGGATATATCAGTACTTTCCCATGTTTAGACCTGCACAGAGTGTTTACTGGGACCCACAACAGCCGATCCCATACGCCAGAAAATGGGACATGTCACATGAACCCAACCGGACCAGGAATTATAGGGAGGAGCTGGATGGGATGCATGCTGATAGTGTAAGTGCATATACGGTCCTTATCTATTATGTTAAAATATATATGCATTATAAGTTGTTTGAAATTCAATTGTGTTTAGGTTGAGTGGATGCCATACGGCTCCATTGACTTCAATAATGAGATGTTTGCTTCATCGCGATTTCATGGAGTCATATCCTGTCTGTGGGTCACCGAGCCTTATATGCCGGATCGAGTAGCTCGGCAGTTTGGGCGTGTACAACAATGTCCAAGACCACCGATTGTTCCCATTAAGGCATGGAGGGGCGTGAAGATTAGCAGTTACACGGTGGAGTACGATAGATCCTTACATGCATGGAATGCCCGCAATGAACATTCCATTAGCCTGCAAGCCATGGGTCCTCCAGTTCGTCAACACCACCAGTGTACCGATGATTACATGCAGTGGTATCTCCAACATACACATCCATTCATCATCCCTCAAGAGGATCGTTACACTCAGCAGCAGGTAAGTAATCATGTAATTATATCCTGTTTATTTTTGACTTCGTGTATGTTTATTAATCGTATCCACTTATCTTCTGTGCAGTGCCTTGATAGTTGCTATTCACGTATGGATCCATATCGCGATCATCACCATGGAGATGACCGATGTGAAGACGTAGCCGAGGCGTTACGGCAATCATTGGAGCAAATGTATCCCTTCCTTTCGAACCATTGAACTTGGCTGCTTCGTCATTTGGCCAGCCCAATCTACATGAAAATCAATGCATCATACATATGTTTTAACACAAGATAGTATAAACAGATGTTTTAACACAAGATAGTATAAACAGATGTTTTAACACAAGACTGTATAAACGTACCGCAATAAAATGTTGCTCGTTCTCGACATGGCAAATGCATACCGTCTTCAAATTCTCCCCAATCGATGCTTCGTTTGTCTTCCCCCTCATAGGCAGGTATGTCATCCCCACGCCACGACCGACGGTAATGAACACACATGTGAATGCCGTTGCCACCAAACATCCCATATCCGGGAGCTCCAACCACGTCTCCGGTGGGGCCGACCTGTTCGGCGAAGGAAACCAATCAAGCTTCGCCTCCATTGCCTCAAGTGTCATCGTAGACACCCAAAGTGGCGCGAGTAGTTCATACTCTTTTCTCAACGTAGCGATCATGGTACGTCGAACAAATTCCCACTTATCTTGCCCTAAGCCCAGACCATGCGCAATGGCTCTGTACCCGCAGTTTCCATCACCCACTATCTCATACCATCCTCCAAAGTGTGGTCTCATACACTTGGGGAACTGTGAAAGATATCGCCACGGGTTCTTGATCAATGACGTGGCACCACACGGTAAGGGTAGGCCCATCTTCGGTGGTCTTCCTTTTTGCTTTTTCGGAGGTGTTCAGTCCATCTGTTGGTCAGTGTGCTCCCATGATGAGGGTTGTCTTTTGGTGGCAAAGTTCAGAGCTCCTTGAGGCCGACCCTTATGCCTAACTTTGGCTGGCTCTTCCAGAGTAGTCTGCTCTGGATGTGCTATACTTCCAAGTGTACAGACTGCTCTTTGTTGAATCTCCACTGGCAATGTGGGGAAGACGCTTCGGGCAAATTCGTCAAGCAAAGATCTATTCACGTTGCGTGTGCATAATTCTTCCTCTTCTGATGTCTTCACTTATGACAAGGTCAGTTGCCTCCAGAACGGATGCAACGAGCTAGGTTCAATTGGGGTCTCGCTCCGAACATTTTGCGCCATGTCATGAACGCAAGGTAAGCCATCTCTGACCCTCATCTGGCATCTGCATATAGTGCTCCACACTGGAGCTTCTCCTTTCCTGTATTCCTCAATCAAACGAGCTAGTGCAACCGCAAACACCTTGAAGTGCAGCTTACGAAAAAGATGTGCATCTGTTAGCAGCGTATATCTCTTCCCAATGCTCTCATTCAATGCCCCCCGAATCTCAGTAATATGATTGCGCAACCGTGTATCATATTGATCGAACACAGTGCAAAGGTTGCCATCGTTGCTTGTGAAGAAGCTTTTCAGACTGGAATGGGCCCCTTCAACCCTGTATTACAATCAAGAATTCGAAAATTTGTTTGATTGTTGTAAAGGTCTAACTAAGTTCAAATAACTAGCTAAATTTAGATAAACCATTGATGCACATACCTGTTAGTGGTGGTAGTACCGAGCGTGAACACTGTATCTGTCCATACAGAGACGATTCTTTCCTTGTAGGGGTCAAGCCAGTTTTTTTGTAGGTACTGAACACATTTTGGAGCTTTCTTCCAATCACACTTCAGCTTCCAGAGTGATCTTTCGTACCCTTGTATGGTCGTTTCCTTAAAGAGCTTCATGCAGTCGTTGGAAAACGTTGTGCCCCTAAACTTGCCCATGGCCTTCTTCCCGAAGTCTTCAATATTCTTTCTCACATGCCGCCTACATAGGAGGAATTTTGCTTCTGGAAACTGCTTCTCTAATGCGTTCATCAACGCCTTCTCCCGATCAGTGACCGCACATGTGGGTGCTCGTTGCACCTTGGCAAACATCTTAGCAAGTTGCTCTATGGCCCATTTGTAACTGTCTTCGTCCTCCTTCTCCAGAAACGCCCCGACAATATTGTAGTTTTTCCAAACTGATGTGATGCCGACAATTTCAAGGAAGGGCAAATTGTAGCTGCACACATAATCGTATATAAAATACAATGGCGTCCTAACCTTGACATGAACAAATGAAGAGTATAATTCATATGTTTGTTACTAACCAGTTAGTTGCATATGTAGAGTCCAGCAGCACAATGTACGGAAATGCCTTCAGCAACCGCAACTGATCCTGGCTTGCAAAGAAGATATCCGTTATCTTGTTGGTCTCCTTGTTGAATCTATACTCTATGAAGTATCCCTTCTCATTGCACTCATACAAGAACTGTTGTACAACTGTTCTTCCTTCCATGCCCTTCTTTCTTATCTCGTGCATGATGTTGTATACTTGCTTCATCTTGGTCAAATTTCCAGGGGACGACTGGATTGTAGTATGAATCTTCTGAGGCTTGCAATGATTGACCGTCATCACCCTTATAATCTCCTTCTCTTCAGCAGTTGGTCGCCCAGCTAATGCACTACCATACAAATTGTCTCCTATGACATGGTTGTGAGTTCCATGTTGTACAGTGATCCTCCACAATCCCTTCGGCCTTTCTTTCAGCCTCAACATGAAGGGACACCCACATTTCTTCGCCTTGTGATGTCTCTCACTTGGTCAGCTCCTTTAGGGACGTTTTGTCCATGCCTATCACACGGTAACCAAGTCCCCCCGAGGGTCGAAGGGGTGGAAGCTTTATTCCTCCACTTTTTGATGCAGAATTGCTGATTCATAGCAATCTCCCGCGCCCACAAAAAGGCTTCTTCTCTAGACTGCCAGATTTGATCAGATGTGAAGAACCTTGAATAATCGGCCGAGACGTACACATCCTCCTCCGGTAGTACACTGAACTGAGGCTGTGTGTGTAGGGATGGAAAGCACAGTTGTGGGGTAGCATGAGATGAAGATGCTTCTGGAGGAAACGGTATCCCAACATCAAATGATGGTATATCAATAACTGGTTGAGGCGTGTTCCAATCCTGCAGTTTTTCCGGCGTTTCCCAAACCGGAAATGTCTTCTGAGGCGTGCTCCAATCCTGCAGTTTTTCAGGCGTTTCCCAAACCGGAAATGTCTTCTGTGGAGTGCTCCAGTCATTGAGGGAGATATTGTTTAACCCCTCGTATAAATGATAGTTCGTCTACATACATGAAATCATGTCATCAATTAGTGCACTGATTATAAAAAAGCACGTTTACTGTCAAACCGTGCCATATTACAGAATGAAACCTGGTTTCGGGTGGTGATTACACACGTAACGTGTGAAGAGTGTCCACACGTTACGTGTGAAACACACCCACACGTAACGTGTTGAACATCTTCACACGTTATGTGTGAACATTCTTCACACGTAACGTGTGAAACTGTTCTTCAATATAACAGCAAATTCGTAGCCCTAAACCCTAAACAACGCTCAATCTTTGTTTCTAATACCCTAAACAATAAAATGAGATCTTTAATATTAAACAATAAGTATCAAAAATAGCTTTCCTAAATCCTAAACAACAAATATAATGGGCCATCAAAAATAACTTCTCTAAACCCTAACCATGAAGCTAAGAACTTTAAACATTTTCAAATCAAGAAATAAAAAAGACAACTTTAGGGTTACTTATAGAAATTACCTCGTTCCAAAGTGGAATATCTTCCCCATTGTTGCTCCAATACTCGTTATTGTTCGGATTGTTCATTTTTTGTACAAAAAATGTGAGTGAAAATCAAGATTTTGGGAGTGTTTAGGATGAGGGTTTAGGTTCGAAATGGATTCGAAATGGGTTGTTAGCGGACAAAGAAGATGTGTCATTATTACAGTTAGGTGGGGACAAGACGGTTAATTCAATGCGTTTTGCAACAGACTGAACCACACGTTACGTGTCAAACCGTTCCACACGTTACGCGCAAAGTATATTAGAACGTTACGTGTGAAACACAATAACACGTAACGTGTGATTACTAGGGTTTAGGGTTTAGGCGTATGTCGGGTAGGGTAGGATAGGATGGATAGGGGTAGGGTTTAGGTTTTTTGTGGTATAGGGTTATGGCATTTCGGTAGAGTTTAAAATAATGAGTTTTAAGTTTAGGGTTTAGGGTTAGGGTTAGGGTTAGGGTTTAGGTCTTAGGGTTAGTGTTATGATTAAGGTTTGAGTTTAGAGTTTATCTTTAATTATTAAGGGTGAATTTGGGTATGCGAGTTACATTGTTTATGAGAGTGGTTGACGTTTAGGGTTTAGGGTTATTAGGGTAAGAGTGGTTGAGGTCCTTAATGCTAGTGGTTGAGGTTTTTAATGCTAGTGGTTGAGGTCTTTAATTCTTGTGGTTGTGGTCTTTAATTACTACAGCTGTATATATCATTTCACTATATAAGAGGCATTAGGGTTGTTTGTTCACTATAACACTTCCAACACAAGCGAGATTGAAGATTCATTTGTGGGTAAGCTTCTTCTTCCAGTTTCTTTCGATTTAGTAACCCTAATTGACCTTTTCATATTAATGGATTTGTAGGAAACCAAGCACTACATCAAATAATGACATCTTCATCCGAATCATCATCAAACCTAAATAGGCACCATCAACAAATAAGTGCTCCACAATGCGAGTGTAATTTGAAAACCATTGTCCGTACTTGGGATTTGCAGTGGAACTACGGAAGGAGGTATTGGGGATGCCCAAGACTAGGGTGTTTATACAGGAATTGGATTGATCCTGTGTACGAGGAGATGGCACACGCGGTTATTCGACAACAATGGCGGGAAAAACAAGATCTTATTAAGGTGAATCAAGATGTTGTTAAGCAAGAACTTTTACAAGATATGGATAAGATGCGTAGGTATAACCTCAATCTATATAATGATGTACATCATATAATGCCTTGATGTCATATCTTTTGTGTAATGTTGTTTACGTACTATCAACCTTTGTAGGGAGCAAGCAATTTTATCAAAGCAGAGCACTGTCACACGTAACGTGTGGGTACAAACCACACGTAACGTGTGAAATTGTCCCACACGTAACGTGTGGAGCACTGTCACACGTAACGTGTGGGTTGTACCCTCACGTTACGTGCGAGCCTATGCGCCAAACGGCAAAATGCCTATGCGCCGAAAAGTAATCGTGTATTTTTATGGTTTTTTAAGAAGCTTAGTGATTCGATACATTGAATATGCTTGATGTATCGAGAGTTTGAAAAATCGATAACCGGACATACAGACACAAGAAAACATCAAAATAAAACAAATGAAGTATAAAAGCGAGAACAAATAAATAAAATGAAATCTATAAATAATTTAGTATTAAATTGAGTAAATCTCCACAGAACGCAATATGGTAAGAAAAAATATGATCATGATTAGTCATTAGATTGATTTTTAGCCAACTTTTAGATCAACTTAAATTTTCACATGGACAAAAGGGTCCAAGCAATAATACTAAGAAAATTCATTCGATCTATCTTTTTATTCTATTTTTATAAGCTAAAAATTAGACTAGTATCAAGATTTACATGAAAATCAGTCGATAATGTAGATGAGAACTTGAAGTTATGAGTTTGACAAGATATCTTATAGTGAATTTGAGTGGCTAAGATTTTCAATAAAGTCAACCACAGAAGATATGATTAATCTGGATTGTCGTAAGAGATTGTAACAAAAATAAGATATCAAAGATGATAATCTCAATCTTCCACAGACAGTGCTGGAATCCTTTAAGACCATTAGCAATTGTTAAGTTGTCACTTTCTATTTGAATCTTTTTAAGCTTCATTTCTTTTGCCTTTAAAAGGGCATTTCAGATTGCCAAGACCTCTTTTTTTTATTGCAAATGGTTTTTCACATTGATCAACGTCGATTATTAGTATTGGTTTTGTTTTTTCATTTCTAAATATAAATCTAAATGGTGAATATCCAATAGATTTGATAGGTTCATCCAAATTAACTTTTATAAACGTAACTTGTGATTTTTTCCATCTCAAGTTTTTGTTTTGTTTTTTCTCGTTTGTGTTCCTCTTAATTATGTTATTATTTGTGAAGGTGTAGTCAGAATTCTAAACTTTTTTTTTCTTCAATTGTAGATTAGATTATGCTTGTATTTGGTCAAATCTTTGATAATCTTTGATTTTGAGTTCTCATGGGAGAATGTAATCTAGTTCCTATGGTACCATATACTTCACCATGTCATCGCTGATTCGAGGAATTTTATGTGTGTTAAATTTATTCTAATTTCTACCATAATATCTTTTATTCTTCTATTTGTGGCGCCTGCGAATGTAGTCACTCATTTTTCTATTTACTGTTTTGATTGTCTATAATGTATGATCTCATTTCAATAGAACATGAGTCGTGTCTTCAATTTGAGAATTGTAAGAGATACATCCCAGTGGAATCACAATTCCTTTTTCATCTAATTTAGTCTTGGCTGGTAGCCCAATTTTTTTAGTTTCCAAAGGAAGTTCTTGATTTTAGGACAAGTGTAAATTTTTTAAATCTAAGAGGGATCATATGCAATATAACGTGAATTCCTTGTAATTAGTTCGATTGCATATTTTGTTGAGAACCATCCAATCTTGCTGGTTTCCCAATATATTCGGTATGTGATTAAATGATTAGGTATAGGAATGACGATAATCATAGATACTATATCAGGTGGTAGTGTTTGGTTAAGTTTAGTTCTATTCCATCTCTTATTGCCATCCAAAAATTCTTCAACAAGAGTATTAGAACTATTTCGTGGTGCAATAGTCACAATATCAAATGGTGGTTTTTTGAGAACTCATCTATTTGTCCAAAATTTTATTGTTTTCCATCCCCCACTTGCCATCAAACCTTTATGAAAGTCTTGTCGGATATCCATCATTTTCGACCATTTGCATGGACAATTCCTTTTTTTTGTCATAATTTATAATATTTTGTTCCTCTGGGTATTTTTCCAAGATTATTTTGACTCATAGGTTGTTTGGTTCTGCAATAATTTTCCAAGATTATTTTTACCTAGGCCGTTCAGAACGGTGGGTTGCAATATTTTTTCCATCCTATTAGAGGCTCGAAGAAATTGTCTTTGTTCCAGAAGAAAGATTTGTTAATTATATCTAGTTCATTACGTGTTCTTGTTGGTAACACAAAGCTTTGCATCAGAAAGTTTGGCCTAGCAGTCATGTTAGACTTTATCAATATTGTTCTACTTGTTTGAGAAAGAGAGTTAGCTTTCCACTTGGTTAATTGTGTCCTTGACTTTGTTAGAACTTCTTCAAAGGTATTGTAGTTCACCTTTACATTGATAATTGGTCTTCTGAGATATTTTTCAAGGGATGCCATGTTTGTTATAGTGAGGATTACTTAGATCTGTTATTTCTACATGTTTGATACTTTCTTTGTAACTTGGGAAGCTTATTTTTGGAAATTAACCTTTTGTCTAGTAATATCATAGTATTCACCAATGAGCTCTTTCACTTTTGAAAATATCATGATTTCATATGTAAGAAATAAATTCTTGTTTCATTATGGGTAATTTGAAAACCTAAAGGTTTCCAATGTTGTTATAACACATGTTGTAATCTCCTAGCAAGGATATCTACTTCTAAAATGAACTAAAATGAGGACAATGGGTCGCTTTGATGTAGTACTCTTTCTAGCCTGCAAATTTCTATTGCTTAGTTGTTTACCAAAATAGAGAATGACATTGTTAAAATGCATTCTTATATCCAGTTTACAAAATGTAGTACATAAACCAAACTTTTGAAGGATTTCTAGAATGAATTTCCATTCAACCCGATCTTAAGTTTTTTCTAATTCAATTTAATCGCAATATATCCTAAATACATTTTCTTGATTTAATTGAGGATGTTGACTTTGTACTAATCGTAAAAAAAATGAATTTCTAGAAGGGGCATTTACGTCAAAAAATGAAAAACTCGGGGTCAAAACGTTAATACTCGAGAATTTCGGATGCTGGAATATAAAAAAATTATTCAAAATAGTAAAGTTAATGATGGAGGGCTTCCTAGAAGTAGTAACTCTATCTCTAATATGTTTTCAAAAAAAAATATCGATCTTTGATCGGGTAAGATCATTTGGAGTCCGAAGAAGTGATTTGATAACCTAGACTCTTGGTGTGTGGTGTGGACGAGATAAAAATACTTTGAACATCTTCAAGACTTATCCAAATAAGCCTTAGTTTGACTATAGAGGAAATAAATCAAAGTGGTGAGTTTTGGATCAAAATTTAGTGTTTTGATCAATGATGGGCCAATACGATTTAAGTTTAGAAATTTCTTTTGAATTCTCGCGGAGATTGCGGTGTTCCAGGCAACTACGTAAAAAATGCAGAACTTTTTCCACAAAGCTCAATTTTTGACGATTCAAGATGTGTTGGAAACTAGATTCGGAGATCTATAACTCTCTAGTTTGCACCAAGACTTAACACCAATAAGAGGTGGGTCGAAATTATGCGCTAATATGAGTCATTAAACATTTCTATCCCACATTGTTCACGTTTTAATAAAACCATATCCCACACCGGACAAAGAGGAAAATAAGGGTTAGGGAAACCACTATAAACAAAGGTCTATAAACTCTCTATCATTCATCCGAAGTTCATATTTTCTAAGACATTTTGCTAAAGGCAGACGCAGTCCTCTTGACGGGTCAACAACAATAAAACTCTTCAAATTTTGAAATTCTTTTCTACGGCGGACCTAATCTTTTTAACGGGCCTAGAAAAGAGAAATTGTAGGAGTTCTGCGAGTTTTCCATCAATCTTTAGCGTTATGTCTCCTAGGATAGGAGACGAAACTCAATTGTCCTTTTCATAGTCATGTCAGACGAAACTCAATTGTCCTATTAATTATTGGTCAAACGATGAACTGAAATGACAAGTTCTTTTAGTTATTTCAATTCTTAGATCGTAGTTCAATCTAGGGTTATGTTGATCTTATAACACGAAACCTTGTTTAGTTTCTTAAGGGTGGATGTAGTGTTGGTGTTGCCTCGACGCTCAACAACCAAGCATTGCGCGCTTGATGGTCAACATTCATCACTATGGTGGTCGTCTGTGACATGAGTGTGGTGTGCTAAAAACGAATCCATGGTTGTCAATGTGTGCGTGGTGTATCTATATGTTCTTCGTAAATAAGACAAATGGTGGTTCGTTCTTGTCATTTCAGTTCATCGTTTGACCAATAATTAATGATATCTTTATAACTCAGTATTAGACATAATAAGTCCCTAATACTTTTAAGGTAATGACCATATCTTCTTATTCACTCGTTAAGGATAAGTGGTGTTTAAAGACTTTGCTAGTTGAACTGGGTTGGACATAACGTCGCCATGTGTTGCTCTCGTTTTATTCGAGATTTTACTAAAAGCTTTAAGATAATGTGCTATGTGTTGAAATTAAATTAGATAAGTGATGTGAGCATACAATTAATGATGTGGAGCGAGAAGTACAATTAACTTCAAACCGCTCTTCATCAAGTCTTAGTAGGTCATCTTTCCAATATAAATTCGCATAATGCGATGAGGTTGGTCAGGCCCAATTATTTAATAATGTTTATATATAATTATGTGTTGGTTTAAATCATATCTTCTTCCCATATTACCCTCATTCATTTCAGATATTCTCTTGGGGCATATCTCGTTTTTTCATCCTTCGTTTCAATGAAAGTATTGTAATTATCTATCGTTTATCGACCTTTATTCGAGAACGATGGTAGTAAGTAGATATGACCACACAAAGCATCACATAAATACCCTTGATTAGTCTTTCATTAGACTAAGTAACCCTTATTTTTCTTGCATGATTGACCGGTGTCATCCATCTCATACGACACATCGGTCTATTTGTCTCCGATTATCTTTAAGTAATGAATTGGAGAAGAAGGCTTACAGTTGAAGTTTGGTTTCAAAGTATATTTATAAATTATTTGATTATAGAAATTAATCTTCTTCATTGATGTAATAGGTGAAAGTATTAGATAACCTAGTCATGTAATTATGATCTAATATAAGTCTCCCTCTGTAATTTTATATCGTCTTGTAAAACTTATATCTACTCAAATTACAAGGATAATATTAATAAAGATTGACTATTCATTTCAAAAATATTCATCTATTATCTACTTTATCCTTACACGTAAATTGTTCGAGTTTATCCTTGGGTGACTTTTGACATTAAAGTCCGAGGTCACTGGCTTTTGGCACAACCAAGAGTCGATGATGTTATAGTCTTGGATTGCTCGGTTTGCAACAAATGCACCCTAGAGTGTGTGAGATCAGTTTATTTTTTATTTTTATGAAGTCTTTCTCTTAGAATCTTGGATATGATCTTGTAGATAGTTAATCATAGACTAATTGGTCGGTGATGGTTTGTTGAATTTGGGTTGTCGCATTTAGGTTTAAGAGTAATGAATGTATGGTTAATTTGTTAAAGAATATTTCTAGAAAGAAAAAACTTTTAACTTCTTGAGTTACGATGGGGGCTATAATATCCCAATATTTTTGATAAAATTCAGTCGTCATTCCATCCGGAACCGACGATTTGTCTTGTCCAATTGCAAATGTAGCATTTCTAATTTCGTAATTGGTTACATACTTTATTTGTTTCAAATTGTCTTGTTGTGATATTTTTGTCTGTATTAGGTCAAGATACTTTCTTAAGATGTTGTCATTTATTGGGGCACTTTTATTTATCTTTTTGATAAAATCAGTTCTGTTGGAACGATGACGTTCCCTCTAGTTTTGATGATGATAAACTCAAATGCTTTTGATGGTTTTTAGTGTGACTATGAGTTTCAGGAAATGATTGAGTCAAAGGAACGATGAAAACCAATGAAGAGTCAAAACAGAGAAGCAAAGGAACAGAGAAGCCAACAATGACAAAACAACACGCTGGAACAGAAGAAAAGAAGGGACGCGTGATGTTGAACAAAACAAGGGAACAACGCAAGGAACGGAGGACGCGCGCTGAAACCCTAGAGGCTGCCGAATATCTGTTTATGGAAACAGATTATAAAGTTGCAACTTGGGCCTCAAGGAAGATCTCGGTAGAGAGATATTGTGGTTAGAATGATTTTAGAAAAGATTGTATGAGATTTTATTATCTTATTTTCCTTAAGTAAAACTAGGGTAAAATATGAGAATTTCCTAGACTATATATTAGAAAGCTGCGAACTTCATTTGAGACGACCGAACACGGAACAGAGAGCATCCTCAGTGAGAAGAGCATTCGAAAGAAGAGAAGAGCAATACGAAGGAAGAAGAAGAACACTTACAAGGGACGAGACTTTGGTGAGTTGAGTACTTGTTAGGGTTTTGTTTGTCTTAGGTGTTATTAGGAACGTTACATTGAGAAGTCTAGATATCTAGGAGTAAACTAGATTGAGATAAGACTTGCTTGTTTGTAATTCCGAGATTAATAACACAAGTAGACATTCAAAATCCTACTAGGGAAACCTAGAGGTAGAGGTTTTTCTTAGTCAACTAGTTGGTTGATTAAGCTTTCCTCTCTAAGGAACCGAGCTCGTTACTTCATAATTCTGTTGTTATTTTCCGCTGCCCAAGGAACGAACTTACCGTTCCTTGATCTAACACACTCGATTCAACAAGTTTGAATGTATTCATGATATTTGCTCTCTAATTATAGGGCTTCACTCCTGTGTTTTAATTTTGTTAATTATTTTCTTATTTCTCTTTCCCATTGTTATTTTGTGAAAATAACTCGCATTTGTATCATGAAATTTGATATGCTCTGTCTTAGCTTGTTGGTTCCTGAATATTTTTTTAAAAGTTAAGTCATTGTTCTTTTTTGGTGATGGGTCCTGTTTGCTTTTCTGCTAAGGTTTTGTTTGCATGGTTGCAGACTTACAAATGATCATATCAATTGTAGTCAGTTCCTTCTCAATCTTGTGTAATTGTGTGAACATATTTCCGAAGGTATTCTTGTTCCACTCCTTTGTATGTCATTTGAGAAGTTGTGTTTTCTTGACAATGTCATACACTCTTGATCCATGGTATCATGTTCTCCATATGCTTGCTTAGCCACATTTCACAAATCTTTTTGTGTCATCCATACTTTCTCAAAGTTAAACTGTTGGTTTCGAATGGTGTAGTTGCGTTTACTTCAACATAAATCGGTCAATGATCCGAGTTCTTAAGGGCATAAATTCTTGTTGTTAGGTTCGGGTACCATTGCAGAATTTTGTTTTGAACCAATGTTCTATCCAATTTTTCATACATACTGTTTTATTTTCCCCAGGTGAAGTCATTATCCTGGGTAGGAATATCAAGTAGTTCACACTCATTTTTCAAATATAGTAGTCTGTTATATTTGTTTATGTGGGGTTGAGTTCCATCACTTTTTTCCGACGGATCTTGAGTTTCATTTAAATCTCTTATTAAGATACATGAGAGAGGGATATTTTTGTTGAACAAGATCATTTCATCCCAAAAGGAGTTCTTTGCTAATTTATATATGAGAGTATGAGAAAGAATTAAATTGAGTTTATTGTTTGTAGATATGTTTGTGTATCTTAAGCTAATGAATCTAGAGTTTCCGTTGTCCAGTTCAACTAGTTCATTTGTCTATTGATATGTTTTCCACATAACTTAAAGGTCACCCGAGAAACCTAATGCTGGAAAAAAATGGTCAAATCCCACTTTTTCAAGTTCTTTCATTAGGTTGTTTATTTGTTTGTGTTTCAAATAATGCTAACAATTGTATTCTCTTAATTCAACAAAAAATATTCAATATCAGTCCTTAAGTTATTCCTCCCAATTCCCCTACAATTCCATGTTGTTATCTTCATTTTAACAAATTGGGGGAGTTGGCCGTTTAGTCATAATTAGGCCGTTTGTTCTTACATAGTCTACAAATGCCAGAAATTCACCATGCAAGTGGTACGTTCCTTGTACGTTCGTCTTTTCCCCCTGTTTAATCGTATCCTCATTGTAGGTTGAACTAATAATATGGTATTTATTGTGAGTATACCTTTGGAAATTAAATGTGTATTATGACATGGGTGTAGAATCGAGTGTGTTAGTACAAGGAACGGTAGAACTGTTCCTTGGGCAACGGAATATAGTAACAGAAAACAGAGTAACAATAGCGACGTTCCTTAGAGAGGAAAACTCAATCAACCAACTAGTTGACTGAGAAAACCCTCTACCCCTAGGTTTCCCTAGTAGGATTTCAATTGTCTACTTATGTTATTGATCCTGGAATTACAATCAAGCAAGTCGTATCTCAACCTAGTTCACTCAGATATCTAGACTTCTTATTGTAACGTTCCCAACAACACCTAAGACACCCAAAACCCTTTCAAGTACTCGACTTACCAAAGCTTCGTACTTACAAGTGTTTTTTCTCTTCTTCTGTTTCTTCACCGAATGCTCAAGCTTTGTAGAAATGTTGTAGTCGCTTGTCAAATGAAGTTGTCGACTTCCTTTCTTATAGTCTAGAATATCCTATTGATTTATCCTAGTTTTACTTAAGGAAAATCAAATAAAAATAATCCTATACAATCTTTTCTAACAGCAAGATCTTCAACAAATTTTATCCTTGCGGCCCAAGTTGTTTCACCAAGATCTCTTTCCAAATATAAGAGATTCGACAAATCGCAAGGGCAACAACGCGCGCGTCACATCGTTCCTTGGCATTGTTCCCTTCCTTTTCCTCTTCACAATCGCGCGTCTCAATTCTCTGTTTGTTCTAGCGCGTTGTTCCATTGTTGACTTTTATGTTCCTTACATTATATGTTTTGATTCGCCATATGGTTTTTATCGTTTCTTTCATTCACTTCGTTCCTGAAACTCATAGTCACACTAAAAACCATCAAGTATACTTGAGTTTATCATCATCAAAACTAGAGGGAACATCATCGTTCCATCATCGTTCTAACAGTTTCCCCCTTTTTGGTGATGACAAACTCCTTCAAAATGTGCATATTTAAAACAGTTAAGTTTAAAATAATCAAGTAAGAAGTCAATCACATATAGTCAATCATATTCAATGTTCAAAGTATTGACAAAGTCCCCCCTCAGAAGGTTCATAGAAAGATTTACCTCAAGTAACGTCAAACTTCTTCCTTAGCACTAGCATATGTCATCAACCCTTCATTGGGTTGTCACGTTTTCCACACTTCCCCCTTTTGGCATCATCAAAAGATCACAAAAAGAGCATAAAGCACCAACCAGTTTGCAAGTCATGATCAAAATATGTCATTCATTAAGCAGAGAGAAGTACAAAGCTAAGGAACTTAGACACACAAAGTCAAAAGACAATGAGAAACTACGCAAAAGACATAAAAACATTAAAAAGCAAGAACATAGGGTCAGACGGGCTAGATAGTAGCGGGGAACACTCAAGTCTCAGGGTCTTCCTCAACTTCATCATTTTTGCTCAAGAAATGATCCAAGAGCAACTTCATCGTGATGTTCATATGTGTAAGCTCAACCAGAATCTGATGCTAAATCGAATTACCCCTTGATGATCCTTCGCCAATAGCTTTCTTAGTAGTCACAATGCCCGTTCCCTTCGAATAATCTATTAATTTCATCTTCTCCACAACAGAGGAATCCAACTCACTACCCAGGGAAACTTCATTCTCTTCGCGGTAAGACTCATCACGAAGAAGCAGCATCTTTACCAACCCCGAATACGCCAAAGAGTGAGACTTTGCCTTGCACCGTTCCATATGGCACAAAATCACACGAGGAAGATCAATCTTCTCCTTCCTCAGAAAACGATCAAGCAGAAACAAATCACACAGAGTGATGGTGTTGCGCTTTTCTTGTCATGGTGCTACATTGATGTGATCCGAGCCCACCTGGGTCCGCCTTCCCATGGTCTGCCTCGATCGGCGGTCTGACCCAGCGGCCCAGCCCACGGTCTGCCTCAATCGGCGGTCTGACCGCTGGCGCCCTGATCACAGAGCAGGGCTGCAGCCCCTGCACCCCAGCCTGGAGGGAGGCTTGCGCCTGTTAATCCCCCAGGATGTTGGAGGGGGGAATCGAACCCCCGACCCTTTGATATGAGGGCAGTGGAATACCCATCATATCACCAATTGGGCTGCAGCTCAATTGGTGATATGATGGGTATTCCACTGCCCTCATATCAAAGGGTCGGGGGTTCGATTCCCCCCTCCAACATCCTGGGGGATTAACAGGCGCAAGCCTCCCTCTAGGTTGGGGTGCAGGGGCTGCAGCCCTGCTCTGTGATCAGGGTGCCAGCGGTCAGACCGCCGATTGAGGCAGACCGTGGGCTGGGCCGCTGGGTCAGACCGCCGATCGAGGCATACCATGGGAAGGCGGACCCAGGTGGGCTCGGATCACATCATAAAAGTGCACTTTTATGATGTGATCCGAGCCCACCTGGGTCCGCCTTCCCATGGTCTGCCTCGATCGGCGGTCTGACCCAGCGGCCCAGCCCACGGTCTGCCTCAATCGGCGGTCTGACCGCTGGCGCCCTGATCACAGAGCAGGGCTGCAGCCCCTGCACCCCAACCTAGAGGGAGGCTTGCGCCTGTTAATCCCCCAGGATGTTGGAGGGGGGAATCGAACCCCCGACCCTTTGATATGAGGGCAGTGGAATACCCATCATATCACCAATTGGGCTGCAGCTCAATTGGTGATATGATGGGTGGGCCGTGGGCTGGGCCGCTGGGTCAGACCGCCGATCGAGGCAGACCATGGGAAGGCGGACCCAGGTGGGCTCGGATCACATCATACATCCCTGGAAATAATGTGGAATGCCACCCGCTGAGCCAAAGTCAGCCTCTCAGTGTGCAGTTCCCCAATGGTTGAACCAAACAACCGTTCCATGCACGCCAGCTTCTCCTCATTCACCTCACTAGCCGAAACCTCAAAGAATCCACCTAAAGGAACAGAGAGTAGAGCAAAGATTACCTTGGGCGTGAAAGAGATATCTTCCCCACTGATCTTGGGAGATCCACACATTGCATCATCTTTGGAGAGATGGTAGTAGTGGTAGAACTCTCGCATCTGAACTTTATTCACATTCGCCCTGTTGGCACATAGTCGCTCCCAGCCTTGGAACCTCAGAAGTTCAAGAACCTCCTCCACTTTATGCTCAGCAAAGAAACTTTCACGAATGAGGAGAGGTGGGAGGATTTTCTTACCATCAGTAAAATCATGAGCATATGTAGAGACGGAGATTTCAAATTTTGCCTTCCCTTTAGTTTTTGCCTTTTTCTTCTTAGTCTGCGCAATGGAACGAAGCCGTTCCTTGAGAGATTTGGGGGAAGTTTCATCACCACCCGACTTTGATAGAGTCGATTGCGCAGTTGGAGCTTTGCGATGCTCCAAGAACTGAACTTCCTCTTCCTCTTGAGTAGTAGCAGCTAGATCGGCCAACTTGCGCTTGCGACTTTGAGGCGGCGCCAAAGATGCAGCCTTGACCCCCAATTGTTCCTCAATAGACTTCATAGATTGTTCTTCCTCCTCAATTCTGTCCTTAGAGGGGGAAGAAACTTCTTCTTCGTCGTGAGATTGATGATGAGCTTGTTCCTCCATAAAAACCATCGCAAGCACAGGATTGGGGTCTTGGGCTTTTAACGGTGACAGAGCGGGGGGAGTTGGAGTCGATGTCGAAGCGGAGAGATTGGCGGCATGTTGGACAGAGGTCTAAGCGATTTCAAGGACAGACGCCGGCACACCAAATTGAGTAGGAGTGGCGCGGGCTGCCTTGGCATGTTGAAGTTGAAGGATGTAGGCATCCATCTCAGCGTCGGACATTTTGTCAGTGGAGAAAATTTTGCTTGGGGAATCCATGAGTATTGGTAAAGGATTAGGGAAACGACAGAAAGCAAAGAGATTTTTGGAAAAATTGTGAGCGAGAGAGAGATAGGCGGTGAAGGGTCTTGGATGGAGAGGCAAGTATATATAGGAAAGGTAAGATCTTGTGAAGATAAAAGCTTTCCAAAGAAATCCAAATTGACTTACCAAAAATCCATCATGACGATTGTTTCTCTCTCCTCTGTTAACGGCCACTTTTTATCTTCGTTTACTGTGTCAAAGTTCATGCAACAAAGCTGTCAACTCTCTCAACTAGCAGTTCCAACGTTCACATGCAACTCAATAAATGCCAGCCACTGATTCAAAATCAACGTTCCACTCACATTGTCCCCCCTTAATCTGAGCAACGGTCTTCGTTCCCCCTGAGACCGAGAGTGTTTGCGAGGCTTGTCTGCATATTTCATCATTGGGTTCACACAAAATACAGTATATCCAAACAAATGGTAGGGAGAAATACAACTCAGATAATTGTTCCCATTAAAAGTTTAACAAAGGGGGATCATAGGGAACGTTTACCTGAATCAAGGCTAAGGTAGGTTGTACAACCGATTATCATGTGGGCTTATAATGAGGGATCAATTCATCAAATTGGTCATTTTGGGTTTCAAGTAAGATATTAGCATGCAATCAAGTAATTCAACACAAATCAAAAGACAAAGATGTAAGACCCTAAGACTAAGCAATTCTAAGATATGAAAATCATGAAATATCAAGATCAAGAAAGGCATAAAAGTAAGATACTTCATGAGTTATGTAATCAAGTTAGCCAAGCATTGAGGGAATAGTGGATATGGAATTCCTCAATTCAGAGAGATCATGCCAAGGAGCAACCGAAGATGCTCGAATGGGCCTTTGTCTAGTGCTTTGGTGAAGATGTCGGCTACTTGATTTTCAGTCCTGTAATGTTCCATTCTAATAAAGCCCATGTCAACATTATCACGAAGAAAATGATGATGAATGTCAATGTGCTTAGTACGTGAATGATGAACTGGATTTTTCGATATGTTAATAGCACTAGTATTATCAAACTTGATAGGAACAGTGCCAAGAGACATACCAAAATCCTCCAGTTGTTGCTTTAGCCACAATACATGAGCACAACAACTTACTGCGGCAACATACTCGGCTTCTGCAGTGGAAAGGTCAACAGAGTTTTGCTTCTTGGATTCCCATGAGAAAAGACAAGGACCAAGGAGTTGTGCCCTTCCAGAGGTGCTTTTGCGATCAACTACGTGTCCAGCAGGTCAGCGTCAGTGAATCCAACAAGGTTGAAATCACAGTTCTTGGGATACCATAGACAAAGATGGTCCATTCATTTGAGGTATCGAAAGATTCACTTTACTTCCTTTAGGTGTGAGTCCTTAGGATTGGCCTGAAATCTAGCACATAGACAAACACTAAAAAGAATATATGGCCTACTTGTTGTGAGATAGAGGAGAGAACCAATCATTCCTCTATACATGGTGGGATCAACATCTGTTCCATTCAAATCTGCATCCAAACGAGTGTTAGGAAAAATAGGAGTTACAATGGGTTTTGCGGAATCCATACCATATTTCCTTAACAACTCCTTGATGTATTTTTGTTGATGAATCTTCGTTCCTTCCTTTGTTTGTGTAACTTGTAATCCGAGGAAAAAGGACAGTTCCCCAATCATACTCATCTCAAACTCACTACTCATAAGATTTTTGAACTTTCCTACAAGAGCAGGTTAGTGGAACCAAAAATAATATCATCAACATAAACTTGAACCACCAGAATCTTTCTTTCTTGTTCCCGAAGGAACAGAGTCTTGTCAATTGTTACTCGATGATATCAATTGGAGAGAAGGAACTGTGCAAGTCTATCATACCAAGCACGAGGAGCTTGTTTAAGACCATACAGTGCCTTATCCAAGGCATACACATGAGAGGGAAAGTTGACATCTTCAAAACCTGGGGGTTGCTTCACTGATACTTCCTCTTGGAGATATTCATTCAAGAATGCAGTCTTTACATCCATTTGGAATAGTGTGAATCTGATGCGCTCTTACCCACCATGACGGCCACCGAGGAAGATGAAGCTATGAGCATTCGCTCAGAAGGGCCAATAACAAGATCGCGCGCCAAAGCCATCGTCAACGCGACACAATCCGTGGTTGTCCGCGTCGTCGCCAACCAAGGAACTCAAGAGACCACGTTCTCTCACAAGCGCCTTCAACCAAGCCTAGAGAACGCGTTCTCTGTCATTCTCCTCTCGAACATCCTTTGAACGCGATCTTTTGAATTGATTGTAATATTCTGAACATTAATTATTTTAGTTATTTGTTTTGGGGCATGTGTTCCATGCGTGTCGCGTGGGCTGGCCCATTAAGCGAGACTCGGCCCATCCGAGTCCCGCTATGTACTATAAAAGGTCATCTCGACCTTCTTTACTAGGTTATGTCATAATTTAATCTAGGCTTTTGTCGAGAGCCATTTGCCTCCATCCTTAGATCTGACGTCAAACACCTCTCTTACTTCTCATCCCCATTCCTCCGTTGTCGACGCTACGGCCTCCACTCGATCTTCTCGAGTCTATCTCCCTCTACTGTCGACGCTACGGCCTTCTCTAGTCGTTTATTTTTATTTTGTTTCATTTAATTCTTATCCGATCTTCAATCAAAAATCAAAGACTAAGATCTCGGATGTGAATTTCAAATTCAAAAAAAAGAGTCAAAGTCGCATTTCAAAAAAAAAAAAAAAACGCGACATTCAAAAAGAAAAGGAAAGCCAAAATAAGGCAACCTTCTTCCCTCAATGGCTAGGCTCATCTTCTTCATCTATCCACCGTCTAGTGTCACACTTGAGGTGTGTCTTGTGTGTACGCGTTGTTTACGCAAGAGGTTAGGACTTCTTTCTTTGGTTTTGTTTGCTTTTGTCCTTGCATATCACACTTGCTTTGCTTGCCTTTAGCCTCCCTCACGGCCAAAAGAACGCGCCCTCCTACGTGAACAACTGTTAGTTGTTGAGTGCTTACTTGTTCTTTGGTTTTGTATTGTCTTTTGTTCGTTTTTACTCGCGATGTCTGGTCATATTGTGATAGGTAGCCTCACGGCACCCACCGGTAGGAGTGTCCAAGGAGATGGCGACAACCACCCACCACAGCAGAACATCGCGCAGCATGAAGTGATCCCACTCGCCAATCCTCCCCAACAAGACCCCATTCTGGAGCTCTCAGAGGAACAACGCGAGATCCAAGAGCTTAGGCACCAAGTTGCCCAGTTCCAGGCCATGCAACGCGCTGCGCAGGCCCAACCCATACCAACGTTGATGGTCCCTATGGACACTCTGACCACGCCGCGTCACACTGAAGCCGACCCAAGCCAACAGCACGTGGACAAGGGAAAAAGAGTGATGCCATCTACCTCCAACTTGCAACCTCACCTTCAAAGGATCCAATCAGTGATCGAGAGCCGCCAAGGCTATGTGTCGCATCGCGAACGCTATGCACTGCCGGCAACACCAGTCGGCTACGACAACGACTCCGACCGCGACGATGACTCCCATGGTGAGTAATCTAAACCCTTTGACTTCAATGACATGTATGAAGCCAGAGAAACAAGACGCCGCCGCGAGGCTACATCAACACCTCTTGCAGGCCGCGCCAGACGGGATGAACGCGACTCAGGTTTGCCGCGTAGACCTAATCGCGTCGCAAACAGTGAGCCGCATCAACGTCGCCATGGTCCCACACCAGTGCCTTTTGACGTCAACGATCACCTTGGCCATCAAAGTGCGCGTACTCCGCATTATGGCTCCGATGGCTATGGATCGACGACACCGATTGTCCATGATGATTTCCACGAGTTCGATGACGAGGAGATGGAGGATGTAGGACTCATCAATCCAGGTTCCTTCCATCCTCCCCTTGGTGATCCCATTGAACTCCAAGATAGGCCATCGTATTGGATTCCACCTCCACTCCAACCAGTAGGACCACCGCCTCGCGTTCCAGGCGAGAACAGACGTGACTCTCATGGCCACCACCACGGAGACATGCCGCATGACTTTCGTCGCCAACACGATGTCCCTGTTCCCAGAAGAAGACAAGGACGCGCTGACTACAACGCGCCTCCTAGGGACTTTGTCACTGACGATATCCCGGTTTGCCAAGCTTGCCGTCATCAACATTGCGCTCAAGATGCTGCCCACTGCGCTTATGCGCCACACCATGCTCCACATACACCACGGCTTAGCTGCCATGAGGTAAAAGTCAAAATTGAGCATTTCTTTGGCGAATACGATCCCGCTGTGTTTCTTGAGTGGTTGCAGGCTACAGATTATACTTTGCGATATTGCAAAGTCACCCCAGAAGAGCATGTTGATGCGGCAACGCTACATTTCAGAGGTGCTGCATGTGTTTGGTACCACAGGTTCGTGAACCATCGCGAACGTCGACACCTTTTTCCCATCACGGATTGGCACCAGCTCGTGTATGTCATGACACAAAAGTACGTGCCAACGGACTACAGAAATCAAATGCGAATGGAGATCGCCATGGCGCATCAAGGCTCCAAAACACCTCTGGAGTTCTTCTCTCAATTGGAGGACATGTACTACAAAGCCAACATCAGTGCCGCCCCGTCCACACTGCGAACGGAATTTCTCAGTGGCTTGAATGTCTCCATCCGTGACCAACTCGAGATATTTCCAATCAAGGATCTGAATACCTTGACTCACACCGTGATGCAACTCCACAACCAACAAACGCGTCGTCGGCAATCCTCTTGGCAAACTCCGGGTCAAAGAAGTTATGATTCTAACTCTGGTCGATTCTCTTCTACTAATGTGCGCGGTCCACCAACAGGACCCATCGCGTCAAATCAAAGCAGACAGGGGAAAATCGCGACTATACCCACCAACGCTCCTCGTACGACGCCAACAAAGGGCCCATCAACCACTCCAGAGCGCGCGCGTGACTTGGAGTATTTCAAGTGTGGAGGAAGAGGGCACTACATGAGAGATTGCCCAAACAACAAAAAAGTCCTATTCTTAAGCATCGCTCCAGGATATGAGTCTTATGAGGATGATACACCCCTTGAAACCATCGAGGAAGGATTTGAAGATGACGAGGAGGCTTACACCTGTGAAGCCGCCGAGCTACATGAAGGCACACCATTGAGCCTTGTCACGCGACGTCTCCTCACTGTCAAGGAAGCAACCCTTGTCGACCAACGCGAGAATCTATTTCACACGCGTTGCTTGGTCAAGACCGCAACCTTGAGTGTCATCATCGATGGAGGCAGCTGTTGCAATATCATCAATGAAAAGGTGGTCAACCATTTCAACCTGCCAACTACTCCTCACCCACAACCCTATGGGCTACAATGGATTTCATCGAGTTCTGGTAACACTGTAACTCGACAATGCCTTATTTCTTTCTCAATTGGTCAATATACAGACTCAGTGCTTTGTGATGTCATTGCAATGGACGCCACACATCTTTTGTTGGGGCGCCCATGGCAACTCGACAGACGCATCCTTCACGATGGCTATTTAAACACACTTATGTGTTTACTTACCACGGGAAACGCGTCACGCTCTTACCTATGTCTCCCCATGAGATTTTACAGGACCAGGTTGAGCGTGATCGACAAAAGGCTATGGAAGCAGCAAAGACCCAGAGTACAAGTAGCACGCGTTCTTCCACTGGACACAAAGTCGTTACCACCGATAACGCATCCACTGATCGAACGCGTTCAAATGAAGGGCCAAAGACCACTTCAAAAAGCACCAAGTTGAAATGCACTTGTGAGCACAGACTGCTTCTGGCGCGGCCAAGCGACCTCACTGCCCCCTTGAGTGGCAAGGCACCATGTTTCCTTTTAGTGCCCACGCGTTGCAACCCAGAGAGCCCCATCACGGAAGCTTTGCCGAGCACGATCTCTGAGCTGCTCGATGAGTTCAAGGACTTATTCCCAGAGGAGCTTCCCCAAGGCCTTCCACCTTTACGAGGCATCGAGCACCAAATTGATTTGATTCCTGGTGCCTCCCTACCAAATCGCGCTGCCTATCGTGCTGGACCAGATGAAACAAAGGAGCTCCAGCGCCAAGTGCAAGAACTTCTGGAATGCGGTTACGTAAGGGAATCCCTAAGCCCTTGCGCGGTCCCCGTGATCCTAGTGCCAAAAAAAGATGGCTCATGGCGAATGTGTGTCGACTGCCGCGCCATCAATCAGATCACTGTCAAGTACAGACATCCAATATCGCGCCTCGACGACATGCTCGATGAGTTGCATGGCGCGACCCACTTCACCAAGATTGACTTGAAGAGCGGTTATCACCAGATTCGCATGAAAGAGGGTGATGAATGGAAGACCGCATTCAAGACCAAATATGGGCTTTATGAATGACTAGTCATGTCGTTTGGGCTCACCAACACGCCAAGCACGTTCATGAGGCTCATGAACCATGTGTTGAGGGAATTTTTGGGGAAATTTGTTGTGGTGTACTTTGATGATATTCTGGTGTACTCGCGTAGTCTAGAAAATCATGTAAAGCACCTTAGACTTGTGATAGAGTGCTTGAGACGCGAAAACTTGTATGCCAACCTTGGCAAGTGTCGTTTTGCATCCGACACTACGAACTTTCTGGGCTACGTGGTCTCAAAATATGGACTCCGCGTAGATGAAGACAAAGTGAAGGCCATTCGAGATTGGCCCACACCCACAACACCAACAATGGTTAGAAGCTTCCTCGGCTTGGCAGGCTTCTACAAGAGATTTGTTCGCAACTTCAGCTCCATCGCCGCGTGATCAGCACTACTTGTAGTGCTTATCTAGGAGTTGTTACCAGTGTTTATGGTGTTATTTGTAGGGATTTAGAGCACAACTGTGGAGTATGTAGTTGGAGAGATGAAGTGTGGATATGGTGGTTTGGAGAAGCTAATTGAAGACATTCAGAAGACGAGGAGAAACCACCTGATGAGACCAAGGAAATAGAAGGGAGAATCCACACAAAGAAGGAGAAGAAGGTCTGCCGCGACCAAGGGCGAAGACACGAAGAGGCCGCGGCGAAAGGCGAAGCGTTGAGCGAAGAGTGCCATTTCCGCGGGCGCGGATTTCTGGCCGCAACCGCGGAAAATTTTAGACCTGTGCAAAAGCTGAGAGCAAAGACTTAATTTCCGCGACCGCAGATTTCTGGCCGCGGCCGCGGAAAAACGCGGACGCGATCCGTAAGAGAATTTCCGAACTTTGTTTATTTTTACCTTTTTTGTTTTTCTTTATTTTATTACGAACATTATACTTTAGTTTCCTTTTAGAAGACTTTCGTTATCTTTTCCCTTTAGTTTCAGGGTTAGGTTATTTAACCTAGTTTTTCCATTCATTGTTCATCATGACATTCAACATCGTTGTTTCCATTCAGTTTTCCCGTTGAAGTTTATTTTGTTTCCAAGAACTATGAGGAGCTAAGCACCCTTTTGCTTAGTCCGACAATTGAAGCTTTTCATATGATTTGATTGTGAGGTTACTTCTCTATTTCTTATTCCTTTGGATTATATATTTTCTCTTGAGCATATTCTTATTGATTGTTATTGATTTGACTAGCTTGATCACCTAGTTGATATTAGTAATTGTCTATTGCTAGGGTTTGGATATTTCGAGTTGAGATTCCTTATCTAGAGTAGCAATCATGATATTCTAGGACTAGTTGGACTAGATTATTATGAAAAAGAATTCATTATGTGCTAAATGCTGCAAAACATCGGTGTTGTATGTATCCTGGTTTGATCCTATGCTCTATGCTGCTGTTTTTCTAAATCTTGATAGTTTCTCGTGCGTTCAATAGTAAGGGTTGCTTGGACTAGTTGGACTAGTGACTATTTAAGAATAGGGACAGGAATAATCAAAGGAAAGGAATAGAGATAACCTAGGATCGATCATTCATATGAAAAGTGGATATTTGTTTGGCTAAGTGTTTCCCTTTAATTAAATACAAACTCTTTGTTTTGTTTGCTTTGTTTACTTGTTTAACAATCAACAACCAAAACCCCCCTTGTTACTTTGCATGCTAATCAACATAAAGAGAAAACAACTCCTCCCTGTGGGATCGACCCTTGCTTACCCAGACTACTAGTTTAGGTTTGTTAGGATTTATTTTGACTAGGTAACACAACTAAAACCTGCCTGTCAAATTGGCGCCGTTACCGGGGAGACAAGTTTTGATTCTTCTTTGTGTGTGTTTGTGTGTTTGTTACTATTGTGTGGACCTATCTTATGGTCCACACCCATGCTACTAATTCCCAAATTTTAGCTTTGGATTCAAAAATTGAGAGGACTATCTCCCAGAGCCGCAGAGTAAATCGATCTTTGATATTTGACAACCCCACTTTTGAGATGGCAGACGACCAACAAACGCTGAGGCAGCTGACTGCCCCTAATTTGCAACAGCAACCGCTGGCTATGCGGTTTCCTGAGCTTGCTGACGGAGTCAACTTCGAGCTCAAGTCTGGGTTGATCCACTTACCCACTCACTTCCATGGGATGAGTGGTGAAGACCCGAACAAGCACCTGTCGGAGTTCCATGCAGTCTGCACGAGCATGAAGCCGAAGGGAGTTACTGAAGACCAAATCAAGCTGAGGGCATTTTCTTTCTCCTTGAAGGATGCGGCCAATGACTGGTTCTACTACCTGACTCCAGGGAGCATAGACACGTGGGCCAAGATGAAGAAGGCCTTCCTGGAGAAGTACTTCCCAGCGACGAAGCTGAACAGCCTGAAGAGGAGTATTAGCAACATCGAACAGCAGGCTGCTGAGTCGCTCTACGAGTACTACGAGCGCTTCAAGAAGCTAATTTCTAGTTTCCCCTATCATGGCTACTCCGACCAGGACCTCATACTTTATTTGTACGGAGGTTTACTTGATGACGAGCGTCGGATTGTGAACGCTACCTGTGGAGGAAACATCCTGAATAAGACTCCAGACCAGGCCTATGAGGTTTTCTTTGAGCTATCTGAGGGCTCAAGACAGTTCAGCAAGAGGGCGGGCGCCCAATCCGTGAGAGCTGTAGAGTCTCAGCCCAATTCCACTCTTCTTGCTGAGATGGAAGAGATGATGAGGCGGTGCATGATGAAGGGTGGCCAGCAGCAGGTCAAATCATGTGGGATATGCCAAGATACGATGCATCCAACTGATGCATGTCCCACGCTGCAGGAGCCCACTGCTGAAGTGAACGCAATTGGCGGATATGGCCCTCAAAGGCCAAGATATGACCCGTACTCCAGCACCTACAATCCAGGGTGGAGAGATCACCCCAATTTGAGGTACGGGAACCAGCAGAACAATCATCATGGCCAGAAGAACCAAGATTACCAACAGAGGCCGCCACAGTTTCTTCCCCGCCCACAACAGTACCAACAGCCTAGGGGTCAACAACCATTTAGAGCTCCTTATGACCAGAGACCCCAAGGCCAGAGTTCCAGCGCCCCCGCATCCAGTGAGGATAAGATCAATGCCCTTGTCCAGGGCATGACAACCATGACTAGCAATGTGAATGCACTTGTAAACATTGTGGCCCAAAATCAGCAAGAGACGAAGTCCAGTATTTAGAACCTGGAGAAACAAATGGGGCAGATCTCTTTAGCTGTGAGCAGGTTGGAAGCACGGGAATCGGGGAAGCTAGCATCTCAAACGGTAGTCAACCCAAAGGAGAATGTATGTGCCATGACGCTAAGGAGTGGGGCTGAGGTGGAAGCCAGTCGAGCCAGAGAAAGAGAAATCCGTGACAGCGGAGAAGAGGGCCGCGACTGCGGCAGGAAATCCGCGACCGCGGAAAAGGGCCGAAGACAGCGAGCAGGTCGATAATATTCCGCGACCACGGCAGCCAATCCGTGACCGCGGAAATGCTTCAGAATCACCCCTTCGCTCCGATGCTCCTTATAACGACTATGTGCGCCCCTATTTCCCTCCGCTCGGATCCGAAAAGCCTCCCGCACCTTTCCCTGAAACTCTGGCGGAAACAAGGAGGCCAGCTAATGATAAGGAGTTGTTCGAAACGTTTAGCAACTGCGAGGTAAACATTCTGTTACTTAAGTTGATTAATAGTATTCCTCGCTATGCTAAATTTTTGAAGGAGCTCTGCACGCTTAAGAGGAAGAGGGCTGTGAAGGAGAAGAAGAAGGTGGTAGTCAGTGAGAATGTGTCCGCTATGCTGCAAAAGCGGATACCTAAGAAGGCAAGCGATCCAGGAATGTTCACTATTCCCTGCAAGATTGGGGATACCTTGTTCGACAAGGCTTTACTTGATTTGGGTGCCTCCATAAATGTGCTGCCTCTCTCACATTACGAGTCCTTGGAGCTGGGGCCATTAGAGAAGACGGGGATTGTCATTCAGCTGGCGGATAACTCCTACGTCTACCCCAAAGGAGTGGTGCAGGACGTGCTAGTCGAGGTGGACAAGTTGGTGTTCCCTGCAGACTTCTTTGTGATGGACACGGGGCAAGACAAGGACGCAACGTCAGTAATACTAGGAAGGCCGTTTATGAACACGGAGGGGATAAAGATCGACGTGAGCAGCGGTTCGCTCACTATGGAATTCGACGGGGAGAAGGTCAGATTCAACATTGATGATTCCAAGAGACACCCTCCAGATGGGAACCCCGAGTGCTCATTGGAGGTGAGCGAACCAAGTTGAGGAGGTCGAGTAGTATGTCGAGCCACGACAATAACTAAGGCGTTGTCCGGGAGGCAACCCGGGGTATGTACTTCTTTTCATTCCTTGTTGTTATTTGCATTTGTTTTAGTGTGTTTTTGCTTTTGCTTTTGTTTTTGTTTTTGTTCAAACTAACCTGCAAGGAGGAGGCCCGAACCATAAAGAAGAAGGTGTTACCACACCAATGTAAGTCTTTCTATTTCCCTGCACTCAAAAAAAAAAAAAAAACGAAAAAGGCGAAGAAAAAAAAAATCAAAAAAAAAAAGTTCTACCGAAGGCCAGTTGTCCAGAGTTACTCATGGAGAGAAGGTGCACATCATGTTGCCAAGGAGGAGACATTAGCCCCAGACATTAATTGGCAACGATGATGGCCCTACATTCGACAGCTGAGGAAGAGGAACACTAGAGCCCCACCACGATTATATCTGGGCTCCACCATGTGTTTGTAGAAGGCTGTGCAACCCCGACTTCTTTGCTATTCCACTACACCCTACAGTGGACTCATTTTGGTTGCACGGTAAGAATTGATTTTGAAGACCCGCCGCAACACTAGAGACATGAGTTTTCTTTGATTTACCGCCAGCAACAACTTCCAAGTCCAAGCCAACTCAGTGACGGTTGTGAGTACTTTTATGCCCTTCCCTGTGCTTCATTCTTTTTTTTTTGTCTTTCGTCACATTGAGGACAATGCAATGTCTAAGCATGGGGGAGTGGTCTATACTTGTGAGTCGCTGAGGAGAAAAAAAAAATATAGAAAGAGAAAAAGCCAAAAATTTGAAAAAAGGCAAAAGAAAAATCCTGGGATAAGTCGAAAATCCGAAAGGGCGGCTTAGGTAATAAGCAGGTGGCTTGGACCAACATTAGGCTGGGGTAATAATTGGTCAAGAGTGATGTGAGTTTATGTGAGCCCATCTATTGAAAAATGAAATGAGTGGCTTGGTGAAAACCCGAAAGGGCGCCTTGGCAAAATGAGTGAAAAGAAGAAAAGTGATTTTTAGGAATCGTCATTTTACCTGGCGAGGTGACATAAGAAGAGGTGATATAAGGAGGATTTGGGTAGGTCACTCTGGAGTTATAAGAAGATAGATGGAGATTAGGATTAGATTTTTATTCACTCTATGCTGTTCGGGATAAGCTTGGGGGAAGTACTTTGCTTTCCTTTTAGCTTGGTTGTATGTGGTGTTGTTTTGGTGTTGTGTATGTATGGTGTGTTGTGTTGTGTCGTGCATATTGTGTTGGTGCCTTGGAGTTTCATGTTAGGTGCAATTCTTAGTGGAGATGATTTGTCTATGCTTCCTGAGACCCTGGGGATTTGATTGGAGGAGTAGGTTTATGTTAGCTTACTCGAGGACGAGCAAGGTTTAAGCATGGGGGAGTTTGATCAGCACTACTTTGTAGTGCTTATCTAGGAGTTGTTACCGGTATTTAGGGTGCCATTTGTAGGGATTTAGAGTACAATTATGGAGTATGTAGTTGGAGAGATGAAGTATGGATATGGTGGTTTGGAGAACCTAATTGAAGACATTCAGAAGACGAGGAGAAACCACCTGATGAGACCAAGGAAATAGAAGGGAGAATCCACACAAAGAAGGAGAAGAAGGTCTGCCGCGACCAACCGCGACCAAGGGCGAAGACACAAAGAGGCCGCGGCGAAAGGCGAAGCGCTGAGCGAAGAGTGCCATTTCCGCGGGCGCGGATTTCTGGCCGCGACAACGGAAAATTACAGACCTGTGCAAAAGCCGAGAGCAAAGACTTAATTTCCGTGACCGCGGATTTTTGGCCGCGGCCTCGGAAAAACACGGAGGCGATCCGGAAGAGAATTTCCAAACTTTGTTTATTTTTACCTATTTTTGTTTTTCTTTATTTTATTTCGAACATTATACTTTAGTTTCCTTTTAGAAGACTTTCGTTATCTTTTCCCTTTAGTTTCAGGGTTAGGTTATTTAACCTAGTTTTTCCATTCATTGTTCATCATGACATTCAGCATCGTTGTTTCCATTCAGTTTTCCCGTTGAAGTTTATTTTGTTTCCAAGAACTATGAGGAGCTAAGCACCCTTTTGCTTAGTCCGACAATTGAAGCTTTTCGTATGATTTGATTGTGAGATTTCTTCTCTATTTCTTATTCCTTTGGATTGTATCTTTTCTCTTGAGCATATTCTTATTGATTGTTATTGATTTGACTAGCTTGATCACCTAGTTGATATTAGTAATTGTCTATTGCTAGAGTTTGGATATTTCGAGTTGAGATTCCTTATCTAGAGTAGCAAACATGATATTCTAAGACTAGTTGGACTAGATTATTATGAAAGAGAATTGATTATGTGCTAAATGCTGCGAAACATCGGTGTTGTATGTATCCTGGTTTGATCCTATGCTTTATGCTGTTGTTGTTCTAAATCTTGATAGTTTCTCGTGCGTTCAATAGTAAGGGTTGCTATGACTAGTTGGACTAGTGACTATTTAAGAATAGGGACAAGAATAATCAAAGGAAAGGAATATAGATAATCTAGGATCGATCATTCATATGAAAAGTGGATATTTGTTTGGGTAAGTGTTTCCCTTTAATTGAATACAAACTCTTTGCTTTGTTTTCTTTGTTTACTTGTTCAACAATCAACAACCAAAACCCCCCTTGTTACTTTTGATGCTAATCAACATAAAGAGAAAACAACTTCTCCCTGTGGGATCGACCCTTGCTTACCCAGACTACTAGTTTAGGTTTGTTAGGATTTATTTTGACCAGGTAACATGACCAGGTAACATGACTCCATGAGCTCACAAAGAAAGGGGCCGCAGTGAATTGGAAGGAAACCCACAATCACGCGTTCAACGCGTTGAAAGAGGCCTTGTGCAACGCACCACTGCTACAACTTCCAGACTTCACCAAGCACTTTGAAGTGGAATGTGACGAGTCCAGTGTCGGGATTGGTGGGGTCCTCCACCAAGAGAAGAAGCTGACGGTGGCTAAAAGTGCGCAGTGCAAGTATCGTTGCTTAGCCTAGTCAAAATAAAATATCCTAATACACCCACTAAACAGAAGTATAGAAGACAAGTAAGGGTCGAACCCACAGGGAAGATCTGATGCAGTATGCAAGTGTGAATGACAAGTAACACGAACGGGGGTTTAGTTATCAAGAGAACACAAAGCAAGCAAAGCAAACAAGTTTGGTTTAGTTGAGGAAATATAATGAGGGAAAGTAGTCCTACTAGAGCGAGATCCACAGTACAGAGATATAATTTGATCACAGAAATCTATTTAACCCAAGTTCTTTTACTATCCTTATAGTTGTTCCCACCCTGATCTTAAGTACTATTGATTCTCACAGTTGTCAATAGACTTATTACTATGCCAATGATAAAATACCACTGATTCTCACAATTGTCAGTATACTTTACCACCAACACAGCAATAGCAATGCACACAAGGATATAGGATACATGCAAATAGAAGGACATACTAATACTCGCATGCAACTGATTCTCACTCACAATTGTACGCTCGGAACCCCTATACGCACAATTGTGTTTGCCACTAGATATGCACTCGGAACCCCTATATGCAATCCTAACAATTGATAAAAAGCATTCAACCTAGTTGATCAGGCTAAGAAGAACAACAAGAAATCAATATTCAATATAACCAAGAGAATCAAACCAACACTTATAAGGATAAGAACAAGGGATAGAAATCTCACAAACACATCAACTGTACTGCTTCAGACGTCTAGTAGAACAAGGGAAAGTTAGTTCTCCATCAAAGGGGATGAAAAACTCTAATGTGAAAAGTAACATGCGTAATGTAAAAGTTGTCTCTGTGTTCGTGTCTATGTTAACCTAGAAAGAGGACTTAAATAGTCTTAGGAAACTAGGTTAAACTAATGCAAACAATAAAGGAAACAGAATAATAATAAAATAAAATCTAAACGAAATAAAAGAAAAGTAACAGTCTTTTGGCGCGAGGCATTAAACACGGCCACCGCGGGGCGGTGAGATCCACCGCGGGGCTTCAGGCTCTCCACCGCTGGGCGGTGGCTTCCTCTGGCGCGGGGCTACAACCTTCTCTGGGAGTCACCGCCGGGCCGCGGTCACTCCTTCAGCTTCTTCTCTTCTACTGCTCTTCAATCATACCAAGTGTTTGGTAGTCTTCTCCAAGTATGCTCCAGCAGCTCCATCTCCATCTAAGCTGTAAATCCTGGGATATCTTCACTTCTCTCCATAACTTCCAGATCACAGACTTAGCACCAAAACTCATCCAAAACTCCTCCAAATCATGCTAATAGTTGCTAGTAAAGGTGTATGAAATAACACCTATCAGAAGCCCATCGCGTTCTTCATCGAGAAGCTCACTGGGGCAACTTTGAATTACCCCACCTACGACAAGGAGCTCTACGCTCTTGTTCGCGTACTCAAGACATGGCAACATTATCTCTGGCCACGCGAGTTCGTGATCCACTCCGACCACGCGGCCATCAGCTATCTGAAGAGTCAAGCCCACCTAAGCCGCCGCCATGCTCGTTGGGTAGAATTTATGGAGACGTTTCCTTACGTCGTTGTGCATAAAAAAGGTAAGGAGAATGTGGTCGCCGACGCCCTTTCTCGCAGGTATGTTCTCCTTACTCATCTTCAATCTAAACTTTTTGGCTTCGCTTTGATTAAATATTTATATCTGATTGATCCATTCTTTAAGCCAATTGTAGAACACTGCCTTAGGGACCGCGAGTTTGAGACATATTTTTTTCATGAGGGGTACCTTTACAAAGTCGGGCGCTTGTGCATTCCTAGCTCACCCTTTAGGAAACTTCTCATCCAAGAAGCCCATGAAGGACGCGGTCATTTTGGGGTAACCAAGACTCTAGCTGTTCTTCGCGAGCATTTCTTTTGGCCGCGCATGACCACTCAGGTGACGCGATATTGCACAAGTTGTGTCACGTGTCAACGCGCAAAGTCTACTTCCCATCCTTATGGTCTCTACACGCCATTGCCCATCCCATTAGGCCCTTGGGAAGATTTGTCTATGGACTTCATCACAGGTTTGCCTCTCTCTCGTAAAGGTAAAGATTCAATCTTTGTGGTTGTGGACAGGTTTTCGAAAATGGCCCATTTTATCGCGTGTAAGACCACACACACTGCTAGTGAAATCGCCGCGTTGTTCTTTGACAACGTGGTCCGTTTACATGGGATACCTAGGTCTATCGTGAGTGATCGCGATACAAAATTCATAGGCCTTTTCTGGAGAACACTTTGGGGGAAGTTGGGTACCAAACTTTTGTTTTCCACTAGCTATCACCCTCAAACAGATGGTCAAACTGAGGTGACCAATCGAACCCTAGGAGCCCTCCTTAGGACCATGTTGAAATCCAACCCCAAGCGTTGGGAAGACTTACTTGCAATTGTTGAGTTTTCTTACAACAGGTTCAGGCACTCCGCGACCAAGCTCACCCCGTTCGAGGTGGTCTATGGACGAAACTCGATGACTCCCCTAGACATGCTGCTGCGGCCTCTGAAGAACAATGAGCACCCTAGCGTGGCCAACCACGCCGCGATGATCAAGGACCTGCATCAAAGAATACGGGAGCAGCTGGAACGCCGCGCTGATCAGTATGCTACACAACACAACCGTGGGAGCCGACGCGTTATATTTTCCCCAGGGGTCTTGGTGTGGGTGCATCTTCGCAAAGGCCATTTTTCAGCTAAGCACAAATTAAAGCTGGCCCAACGCGGTGATGGCCCATTCCGTGTGGTGAAGGCCATTGGCGACAACGCATACGAGATCGAGCTCCCACCAGAATACGGTGTCCACGCGACCTTCAACGTCGCCGACCTTGAACCATACGTGGAGCCAGAATTCGATGATGGTGAAGCGGGGACGCTTCATAGCCAAGTGGGGGAAGGTGATGCGCTCCTGCCCACCATGACGACCACCGAGGAAGAGGAAGCTATGAGCATTCGCTCAGAAGGGCCAATAACAAGATCGCGCGCCAAAGCCATCGTCAATGCGACACAATCCATGGTTGTCTGCGTCGTCGCCATCCAAGGAACTCAAGAGACCACGTTCTCTCTCAAGCGCCTTCAACCAAGCCTAGAGAACGCATTCTCTATCGACATTCTCCTCTCGAACATCCTTTGAACGCGATCTTTTGAATTGATTGCAATATTCTGAACATTAATTATTTTAGTTATTTGTTTTGGGGCATGTGTTCCACGCGTGTCGCGTGGGCTGGCCCATTAAGCGAGACTCGGCCCATCCGAGTCCCGCTATGTACTATAAAAGGTCATCTCGACCTTCTTTACTAGGTTACGTCATAATTTAATCTAAGCTTTTGTCGAGAGCCATTTGCCTCCATTCTTAGATCTGACGTCAAACACCTCTCTTACTTCTCATGCCCATTCCTCCGCTGCCGACGCTATGACCTCCACTCGATCTTCTCGAGTCTATCTCCCTCCGCTGCCGACGCTACGCCCTTCGCTCATCTCTCGAGCACCCATCAACACCGTGATATTCCACTCACACGACACGTTCCACTCATCCTATCACTGGAGTGACTCACGTGACTTCCCACCAAGGTCATCGATCCGGCATTCACAAGCAGGAACGCATCAGAATCCCTTGTGCGCAGCATAAGTAATGAGAAGACGAATAGCTTCAATGCGAGCCACCAGAGCATAGGTCTCATCATAGTCTATCCCCTCTTGTTGATTGTATCATTGAGCAACCAACCTTGCCTTGTTCCTTGTGACAACACCTGAGACATCCAACTTGTTCCTAAACACCCAGCGAGTGCCAATGTCATGCTTGTTGTGAGGCAGAGGAACGAGACGCCAAACTTTATTCCTCTCAAACTGATGTAACTCTTCTTGCATAGCTACGATCCAGTCAAGTTCCTTCAGTGGTTTCTTGATTGTCTTGGGTTCTACAAGAGAAATAAAGGCATGGAAGGCACATAACATATTAAGTTTGGAACGCAAACCTCTTTCACCAAAGGGAGTGATGAGGTTATCAATGGGGTGAGCCTTTTGGATTCGAACACTCTTTGACACGAGAAGGGATGAATCATCATGTTGTCTCTCGGAGTCGTCCGTCGAAGATGAATGCAATGAGGCATCTTCAAGGGTTTGTCCTTCAGCATTACTCAGGGAATCATCAACGTTATCACCACCAGATGTTCCGGAGGGAATAGTGGTAACATCTTCAGTGTTGTTAGTAGATGTGAAAGGAGCATCTGTAGCTGGTGAAGAACTGCTTGGGTCATCATTGGAGGAATCATCGGGACTGAAGGAGTCTTGAGGAGAAGAAGGATCACTACCAACATTAGGACCATCGTTCCCTCGACTTGGACTATGTCGAGATGAAGGGCCATTTCCTTCATCATCAGACTCCTCTCTTTGCATTCTTGGGTAGCTTTCAGCAGGGAACGTTGTCTCTAACTCACCACTGGCACCTTTAGAGTTTTCATCAAAGACAACGTGGTTGCTTTCCTCAATTTTGCGTGAATTCTTGTTGTAAACTCTGTAAGCCTTGCTTGCCTTTGCATATCCCAAAAATATTCATTAATCACTTCGTGGGTCAAACTTCCCTAAGTTATCCTTCCCATTGTTGTGAATGTAACACCTACATCCAAAACCACGCAAGTGTGAAATATTGGGCTTGCGATCCCTTATTAGTTCATAAGCAGTTTTATTCAACAAGGGACGTAGCATGGCACGATTGAGGATATAGCATGCGGTGTTGATAGCTTCTGCCCAGAAAATCCTTGGAAGATTGCTTGCAATGAGGAGAGTTCTAGCCATGTCTTCTAGAGTCCTGTTCTTTCGTTCCACAACTCCATTCTGCTGCGGTGTCCTAGGCGCGGAGAAATCATGCGAAATTCCATGTTCCTCACAGAAATTGAAAAACATTGAATTCTCAAACTCCGTTCCATGGTCAGACCTTTATGGCCTTCACCTTGTTTCCCAAACTGGTTTCCACCTTCTTCATGAACATCTCAAAAGCGGAGAAGACTTCATCCTTTGAGGAAAGAAAAATTGTCCAAGTGAATCTAGAATATTCATTGACAATTACGAAAACATACTTGTTCCCACCATGACTTTTTATCCTCATGGGGCCATAGAGATCCATATGGATCACTTCTAGAGGCTGAGAAGTTGTAACATCAGACTTCAGTTTGAATGAGGAACGAGTATGTTTCCCTTTTACACATGCATCACACACACACACCATGGAACTCTGATCTAACATTTGGAAGTCCTCGAACATGTTCCCTTGCATGAAGTTTGTGGATCAGTCGAAGATTAGCATGTCCAAGCCTTTTATGCCACAATTCCGTCTCATCAGTTATAGATGCAAAGCATAGAACCTCCTTTGGCTTGAAATTCTTGTCCACAATGTACACATCTTTGAATCTGATTCCTCTAAGAATAATGTTCTTGGTTTCACGATCTTTAACATAACATTCTTGTGAAGTGAAGACCGTCTTGTTGTTCCCTTGGTCGCAAAACTGTGTGATAGGCGTTTAGTCGTGTATACCTAACAAATAACCTTAAAAACCTAACTAATGTAGTTGGTAAGTAAGGATCGATCCCACATAGAGCTAAGTTATTCTTCATGTATGCAGAATTTGTGTACCAATAGTAACAAAGGGTTTTTTTGATTGGTTTGTTCTAAACTATGAAATTAACTAACAGAATTAATGATGATGTAAACAGATATTGATGAAAGTACTCATCCATACAGATATCCACACTTCAGTTTGATTGATTGATCATTGATTATCTCTAGTTCTTTAGACTAGTGAATGTTCCTATTCCTTTTCTTAAGTTATTAACAAGACAACCAGACCCTGATAATACTAACTATCAAACAACCAGGAAACTATCCAGATTCAATTCCACAGCAGCAGTAAGTTCAGGAATTCAGCAGATACATGCACATAAAACAACCAGTTTTACTTAGCATGCAATCAATTCTCTTCTACAATAAACTATTCCAACCAGTTCTAGAATATCGTAGTTGCTACTCTGAATTAGGTATTTCAACTAGAAACAGTCTAACTCTAGCATAAAAATATTACTAATGACACTAGTTGATCAGGCTAGTATAATCAGTAAAACTCAAAGGGATTAAGCACAAGAGAATTAATAACATTCAAAGGAATAGAACAAGAGTTATAATCTCACAACCAAAACAAACGAAGGCTTCAATCGTTTGACTAAACAAAGGAAACTTAGTTCTTCATGGTCTTGTAAAAACTCTAAAAACTCTCTACTGCCGTTCTGAAAAGTATGATAGAATGAATGATAATCATAACTAGGTCTACCCTAATGCTAAATATCTGATAGGTGATATATTGTATAGCGCATCTAGTGGTTATTAGCATGATTTAGATGAGTTTTAGGTGTGTTCTGGTGTTAACTTTGTGATCCGGATGAGAAGCCAAGAAGTGGAGAAAGCATAGGATTTACAGAGTTCTGAAGCACATGGAAGAGAAGAGTTGAGGAGCGGTGCGAAGGATGCAAGGAGAAGCTGCGAGAGAAGACATAGGAGTTCTGGAGCCTTGCCGCACCCGTGCCGAAGTCTACCGCACCCTGCGACAGATCATGCAGAAAGGAGAACAAGTTCTAGAGTGCCACCGCACCCCGCGGTGACACTGACCGCACCCGCGGCGAGAAAGTCAGAGAAGAGGAGCCGGACACTGGAAGACCACCGCACCCACGGTGGGTGTCACCGCACCCGCGGTGGCACGCGCGCTGAAGACTTTTTCCGAGTTTTTATTTCCCGTTTTGTTTTATTTCCGAAACTTTATTAAGGTACTTTCTAAGACTTTTTGGAGGTTACCTTTTGTTTTGCCACCAAACCCTAGTTTTATCTCACAAACCTTATGGAGAACTAAACCTCCATTGTTGTACTTGACGTTTTGAAGCCTTCAATTGATTGGTTGTGAGTTTTCTACTCTTGTTCGTTTTCCTATCTAGTTGTATTAATTCTCTTGTCCTTGAATGTTTATTGAATCTTATTGGTTTATCTAGACTGATCACCTAGGTTTATTGATATTATCCATATAGCTAGGACTTGTGATTCCGGGTTCGGGTTGCATATCTAGTAGCAAACACGATTTACATAAGCGGGTTGCGAGTGTTCATCGTGAGAGAGAGTAAATTGCATGCTTATAGTAACGGGTTGTTTCTATTGCATATATCTTGTTGAATCCTTGGTTGAATGCTATTGCTTTATTGAGTCTTGAAGGTTTTCGAATTTGATTTGGTAATAAGTACTATTAGGGCTGGTAGAACTAATAGTTACCTAAGATCAGGATAAGGACAACTATAGGAAAGATAAGAACTTGAGACTAATAGAATTCAGTGATCAACCATATCTCTTGTTGTGTGGATCTTTGTCAGGTGTGACGCTTTTCCCAATCATATTCACAACCTTTGCCTGCGAATCTGTTTACTTGTCTACTTGTTATTTGGTTACGAAAATCATACAAACCCCCCTAGTTCCTAGTTGGTGACTTGAAAGACACAAGAATTGATAACCTGATTTCCTTGGGTTCGACCATGACTTGCTTGCTATACTATTTAGTAGGTACTTTAGGATTTCTTTGATTAGGCATACGACTTTAGCCTTGTCAAATTTGGCGTCGTTGTCGGGGAATCAAAATTTCTGTTTTTGTGGTTTTGTTTGTTACCGACTTTGGTGTGAATCTATCTTATGGTCCACATCCGTGCTACTGATAATCCACTTGTTGATTTAGATCCAGAGATCGATAGGACGTTCCACAGGAACCGCAGAGAACACACCACCCCACAAGCTGCAATGGGTGACCAAACGCTTCGGCAATTGACTGTGCCGAATCTGACTATGCAACCACTAGCTGTGACAATCCCCGCCATAGGAGATGGCGTGAATTTTGAACTGAAGCCGGGGCTGATTCATTTGCTCCCGTCATTCCATGGACTGAGTGGAGAGGACCCAATCAAGCATTTGGGTAAATTCCACACTGTGTGCATGAGCATGAAACCGGCGAATATCACTGAGGAGAAAATCAAGATGAGAGCCTTCGGGTTCACTCTCAAGGATGCAGCTGATGATTGGTACTACCATCTTCCCACCGGAAGCATAGACACTTGGGCCAAGCTTCATAAGGCCTTTCTTGAGAAGTATTTTCCTACCAAGAAGGAGAATAGCTTGAAGAAGGCTATAAGCAATATTGAACAAGAGGATGATGGGACCCTTTATGACTATTATGAACGGTTCAAGAGGCTTTGCTCAAGTTGTCCATTCCATGGGTACACTACTCAAGATCTAGTGCTTCATCTCTACAATGGTTTGCTGGATAATGAGAGACGAATTGTCGACGCTGCTTGTGGAGACAACATTCTCAACACAACACCAGCGACAGCCATGGAAAAGATTCAGGAGATGGCAGAGGGGACAAGAAATTTCGGTAGAACTTCTACCAAGAGAGGAGTCAATGTCGTGAACTCCAATCACTCTGAGCTAGTGAGCGAGATTGCTGAATTGAAGGACATGGTGAGGAGATTAACGCTGCAAGGAACTCCTCAACAACTCAAAGCATGTGGGATTTGTGTTGATCAATTCCACCCCACCGACGCCTGTCCTCAATTACAAGATGATTCGAATGCTGAGGTGAACGCTGTAGGGGGTTATGGACCTCAAAGACCTCGGCATGATCCATACTCCAACACTTATAATCCGGGATGGAGAGATCACCCAAATTTCAGATGGAGGGATCAACCGAATCAACAACAACAACCTCAGCCCATACCCCCATTTGTTCAAAGGCCACAAGGTCCACAACATGATGCGTCTCCTTCAACTGAAGATATGCTCAAGGCTTTGACTAAACATTTCAGCACTCACGTCCAAGCTACGACGTCGAGTATCAAGAACCTAGAGACACAGATGGGACAGATGGCTGAGGCGATCACAAGGATTGATGCACGGACTTCGGGGAATCTACCATCTCAAACGGTAGTAAACCCGAGGGAAAACGTGAGCGCTGTAACCCTACGAAGTGGAAAGCAATTGCCCATCGCTCCTAATGCTGAGAAGGACGAGTCAGGAAAAGAGGAAGTTCTGGAGGAGCACCGCACCCAACGGCAAGACGACCGCACCCGTGGTGAGAATGAAGAGGAGGATCAGAATGTTCTGTTGAGTCCACCACACCCGACGGTGGGAGGCACCGCACCCCGCGGTGACGGTACTGTTTCTCGAGAATTTTCTGGGGATGCACCGCACCCCGCGGTGGATGTTGACCGCACTCGCGGAGGATCTCCTGGACCTGTTAAAGAACCTTACGTGGACACCTATGTGTGTCCGTACTTCCCTCCTCTCGGTTCTGAGAAGCCACCCGCCCCATTCCCAGAGGCGCTTAAGGAGAGGAGAATTATCAACGACAAGGACCTCTTCGAGACGTTTAGCAAGTGCGAGGTAAACATCCCTTTACTCAAACTTGTTAAACGTATTCCCAAATATGCTCGTTTCATGAAGGAACTTTGCACAATCAAGAGGAAACAGAAGCAGAAGCAAAAGAAGCAAGTCCAGGTGAGCGAGCAAGTATCTGCTGTGTTTCAAAGGCGCCTTCCCAAGAAGTGCAGTGATCCAGTTATGTTTTCTATCCCCTGCGTCATTGGTGAGACAAAGATTGATAAAGCTATGTTAGATCTTGGTGCAGCTGTTAATGTCTTACCATTGTCATTTTATGAGTCTCTTGGTCTGCCACCATTACAGGACACTAGGCTAGTTATTCAATTAGCTGATGGAACCAATGTCTACCCGAAAGGGGTTGTTGAAGATGTCCTTGTTATGGTAGATAAGCTGATTTTTCCCACTGATTTTTATGTGCTCGATATGGGTGGGGGTACAGGTGCACATATGTTGTTAGGTAGACCATTCATGAAAACTGCAAACACCACAATTGATGTCAGAAGTGGGAAATTAACTATGGAATTTGATGGGGATGGAGTTGAATATAACATATATGATATGAAACATGTCATTAACACCTCTTTAAACTTTGTTGATGTAATGAGTCCTAACCCTTTGGATGAATTGCAACCTATAATAGAGGATCCCATAGTTGACTTGTCTGTCGATATTCCTGTATATTCTAATCTACAGGAAGTCACGACTTTATTGGATGAGAAGGGTGATTCTCCCACTTCTCTTTTGGGCAGTTGCCCCACTTTACTGACTCCACAGGGCAAGAAGCCTTTTCCTTTTGTTGTGCAGAATGAACAGTCGGAGGTTAAACGCCCCCCTGATCGATCTAAGTATGGGGGGAAGACGACTAAGAAGGTCAAGGTGGAGGAGCCGCTGAAGAAGAGGAATGGTCTAAGGTTCAAACCTTTCCATGATTGGTTCAGAAAGGAGGTGCTGAATGAGAGGGTTCCTAAGGAACCTGATGCTGTGGATTGAGATTGTCTAAGTCCCATGTCGAGCCAACGACATTAACTAAGGCGCTGCTCGGGAGGCAACCCGAGTTCTTTCTTTCTCTTATCTTTGTGGTTTCATAGCTAGGTAGTTTGTTTTTGTTTTTTTGTTTCGTTTCGCCTATGCACTAACACGCAGGTACGAAAGAAAATGTTCAATGGAGGGTTCTGGAGAGCTCACCGCACCCCGCGGTGAGTAGCCCACCGCACCCGCGGTGGGCACCCCTTTACTTTCTGCTTTTCTAAAAAAAACAAAAAAACAAAAAAGAGTTCTACCGTAAGCCAGCTGTCCAGAGTTCCCCATGGAAAAGGTGCGCATCATGTTGTCAAGGAGGAGACATTCGCCCCACACATTATTTCGCAACGATGATGGTCCTACAGTCGACAGTTGAAGAGGAGGAACACCAGGGCCCATACCACGAACACATCCGGGCCCATTTTTTGTGTTCATTGAAGGCCGTGCAGCCCCGAATTCTTTGATATACCACTATTCACCAAAGTGGTTTCCTTTTGGTTGCACGGTAGGAGAAGATTATTGATTAAGAAGATCCCGCACAACACCAAAGACCTGAGCGTTCATTGTTTTCCCGCCAGCAACAACGTACGTCTCCAAGCCAACTCAGCGGCGTCTGTGAGTTATTTTTTGCTCTTCCCTGTGCTTCTATTCTTTTGTCTTCCATTACATTGAGGACAATGCAATGTTTAAGTATGGGGGAGGGTTCTATACTTGCTATGTCGTTGAGAAGAAGAAAAAAAATGAAAAGAGCCAAAAATTTGAAAAAAGGCTAAAATAGAAATCATGGGATAGGTCGAAAACCCGAAAGGGCGGCCTAGGCAATAAGCAGGTGTCTTGGACCAGCATTAGGCTAGGGTAATATGAGGTCAAGAGTGACGTGAGTTTGTGTGAGCACATCTATTGAAAAATGAAATGAGTGGCTTGGTGAAAACCCGAAAGGGCGCCTTGGCAAAATGAGTGAAAAGAAGAAGAATGATTTTTAGGAATCCTCATTTTGTCTGGTGTGGTGACATAAGAAGAGGAGTTATAAGGAGGATTCGGGTAGGTCACTCTGGGAGGTATAAGAAGATAGATGGGAGACTAGGATTAGAACTTATTCACTCTATGGTGTTCGGGATAAGCTTGGGGGAAGTACTATGCTTTCCTTCTAAGCTTGGTTGTGTGTGGTGATTTGGTGTTGTGTTTTTGGTTGTCTTGGAGCTTATTGTTGATGTGTTGTAACTACTAGTGTCATATTTTCTTGTGCTTCCTGAAGCCTTGGGGTTGAATTTGGAGGAGTAGGTTGACTTTAGCTTACTCGAGGACGAGTAAGATCTAAGTATGGGGGAATTTGATAGGTGATATATTGTATAGCGCGTCTAGTGGTTATTAGCATGATTTAGATGAGTTTTAGGTGTGTTCTGGTGTTAACTCTGTCATCCGGATGAGAAGCCAAGAAGTGGGGAAAGCATAGGATTTACAGAGTTCTAAAGCACATGGAAGAGAAGAGTTGAGGAGCGGTGCGAAGGGTGCAAGGAGAAGCTGCGAGAGAAGACATAGGAGTTCTGGAGCCTTGCCGCACCCGCGCCGAAGTCTACCGCACCCCACGGCAGATCATGCAGAAAGGAGAACAAGTTCTGGAGTGCCACCGCACCCCGCGGTGACACTGACCGCACCCGCGGCGAGAAAGTCAGAGAAGAGGAGCCGGACACTGGAAGACCACCGCACCCCGCGGTGGGTGTCACCTCACCCGCGGTGGGTGTCACCGCACCCGCGGTGGCACGCGCGCTGAAGACTTTTTCCGAGTTTTTATTTCCCGTTTTGTTTTATTTCCGAAACTTTATTTCCAAGTTTGTTATTTCCTTTTCTTTATTTCTGAATTAATTGCCTTAGTATTTAAGGTACTTTCTAAGACTTTTTGGAGGTTACCTTTTGTTTTGCCACCAAACCCTAGTTTTATCTCACAAACCATATGGAGAACTAAACCTCCATTGTTGCACTTGACGTTTTGAAGCCTTCAATTGATTGGTTGTGAGTTTTCTACTCTTGTTCGTTTTCCTATCTAGTTGTATTAATTCTCTTGCGCTTGAATGTTTATTGAATCTTATTGGTTTATCTAGACTGATCACCTAGGTTTATTGATATTATTCATATAGCTAGGACTTGTGATTCCGGGTTCGGGTTGCATATCTAGTAGCAAACACGATTTACATAAGCGGGTTGCGAGTGTTCATCGTGAGAGAGAATTAATTGCATGCTTATAGTAACGGGTTGTTTCTATTGCATGTATCTTGTTGAATCTTTGGTTGAATGCTATTGCTTTATTGAGTCTTGAAGGTTTTCAGATTTGATTTGGTAATAAGTACTATTAGGGCTGGTAGAACTAATAGTTACCTAAGATCGGGATAAGGACAACTATAGGAAAGATAAGAACTTGAGACTAATAGAATTCAATGATCAACCATATCTCTTGTTGTGTGGATCTTTGTCAGGGGTGACGCTTTTCCCAATCATATTCACAACCTTTGCCTGCGAATCTGTTTACTTGTTATTTGGTTATGAAAATTATACAAACCCCCCCTAGTTCCTAGTTGGTGACTTGAAAGACACAAGAATTGATAACCTGATTCCCTTGGGTTCGACCCTGACTTGCTTACTATACTCTTTAGTAGGTACTTTAGGATTTCTTTGATTAGGCATACGACTTTAGCCCTGTCAATATCCCAATAATAAAAACTTAGAAAAGAAGTCTAAACGTAATAATAATAATAATAATAATTAAGGTAATAAGATAATAAAACGCTGAATCTTCAATCCGCGTCAGCTGGCCCGAAACCGCGACCAGACCCGCGACCTCAGCCAAGACCCGCGATTGTGGTTTATACTTCAGCGCACCAGCTCCCTGACCCGGGATCACGGCTCATACCCCCGCAGTCGCGGTTCAGTCTCTGTTGCTTCGGTCTTCACTTGATCTTCAGAGGCTCCAATCTTCTGTAATTTTTTGGTTTTCTTCACTTCTCTTGGCCTCTCCCTAATCACAGAATAGTCCCTAAAACTACCCTAATCATCTCCCATAATGTGCTAACAAGTCCTAGTTATGCTATACAAAATAAAGCGTATCAAATTCCCCCATGCTTAGACCTTGCTCGTCCTCGAGTAAGCTAATGAAAACATACTCCTATACCATGAAATCCAAAGGTCTACAGACAACATACAAGAATCTGAACCCAGCGACTATAACACACCATCATCAACAATCCAACACCTGGCTCTAAAAAGGAAGCAGAGTACTTCCCCCAAGCTAAATCCGAACACCATAGAGTGAATGTGAACATCTAATCCTAGCTCCAATCTATCCCTTATTTCTCCAGAGTGACATACCCGAAACCTCCTTATAACTCCACCACTTATGTCGCCACGCCAAAATGAATCAATCCTAATAACCACTCCTCTTTTTTTCACTCATTTTGCCTAGGCGCCCTTTTGGGTTTTCACATAGCCACTCATTTCATTTTGCACAGATGGGCTCACTAATCCTCACATCACTCTTCAGCCTCTTATTACCCCAGCCTAGTGCTGGTCTGGGCCCCTGAATTTTGCTTGAACCGCCCTTTTGGATTTTCAGCTCAGCCATGTTTTTTTTTTATACACAGACAACAAGTACAAATCCCTCCCCCATGCTTAAATATTGCATTGTCCTCAATGTAATGAAAGACAAAAATGAAGCTTTGGGGGGAAAGAAAGATACCCACTAGCGATGCCGAGGTGGTTTGTGTCTCAGATGTCGTGACAGGCGTGGCGGTGGAAAATCATGGAAACAAGAGTCTTTGGTGCCATGGCGAGAGGCAAAGAAATTAAGCCCATCGGTTGTCGGTCCCCTATATGCCTCCCACCTGTGTGAAGCAGAGGCGTCCCAATGCTTGATGTAAAAGCACTGCACCAGCGACTGATCTCGGAGCATCCGTATGTCCTCATCAAGCCCAGCTATCCACTCCCCATACTGTCTACCTGGGTCTGCAGGACCACTCGAAGTGCCTGCCTCACTGTGTCAGCAGTCTCATACTGTCTCTCCAGCTTGAACATATATCAGTCGGTGCCTCTGGAATCTCCTCCTCATCAGCTGTATCATGTCGTTCCATAATCAGTTTCCAAATAAAAATCTCGAGCTACATCTCCTCCTCATCATATACAGCATCCTCATCCTTAGTAACCAAATAAAACAGCCACAAAACCAAAAGAAAAAATGGCGGCAGCGATCGCGGCATCAACCTAAAATTTGTATGTGCGGAACGCAGGGCCGCGATCGCGGTTTTCACCCGCGCCCGTGGTTTTTTTTTGGGTTTTTTTTTAGGCCACGGTCGCGGCTTTGCCTGCGAGAGCCTCTTTCCTGCATGTTAGTCTAAAAACGCAACAAGGAAAAATTAATAACATAAGAAAAAGAAAAAAATGAAAAGAAAACAAACTTAATACCTCGAGTTGCCTCCCGAGAAGCGCTTGGTTAATGTCGTGGCTCGACATAGTGCCTTGCAGATCAACTTGGGTTACTCACATCAATAGAACACATAGAATTATCATCCGGGAGGTGTTTCTTAGCATCATAATGGTATACTCTACCATTTCCCCATCAAATTCCATAGTTAGTGAACCACTACTCACATCAATTTTTGTGTTGGCCGTCTTAAAAAACAACCTACCTAACATAACAGGGCTTGCATGCTTGGCGTGTCCCATATCCATCACAAAGAAATCAACAGGAAAAATCAAATTGTCAACCTTCACAAGGACGTCCTCTACTACTCCTTTCGGATACACATTAGACAAATCAGCTAATTGAATCACCGTCCCAGTTGCATGCAATGGTCCAAGCCCCAAAGATTCATATAAAGAGTAAGGCAACACATTAATAGATGCACCTAAATCTAGCATGGCTCGTTCAAACTTGATGTCATCTATCGTACAAGGGATACTAAACATGCCAGGGTCATCACACTTCTTAGATATTCGCCTTTGCCACACAGCAGACACATTTTCACTCACCTTAACCTTTTTCTTGCTTTTGGCTTTTTGATTCCTCTTAATTGTACACAATTCTTTAAGAAATTTTGCATAGCGAGGATCACTTTTAATCAATTAAAGCAAAGGGATGTTTACCTCATACTTACTGAAGGTCTCGAAGATCTCTTTGTCATTCGCTAGCCTTCTTGCATCTTTCAACGCCTCAGGGAATGGCGAAATTGGCTTCTGTGAGCCAAGGGGAGGAAGATTTGGACGAACATAACCATCTTGACAATCTATAGCCAAACCGCGGTCGTGGTTTTGGACCTGCGATCGCGGTTCCTCTTGGTTGCTTTCTGTAACTTTCCCGCGGTCGCTGCTTCTTTCTGCTGTAGGCCGCGATTCTTCTTCTGAGGTAAAACCGCGATCGCGGTTTTCCACCCGCGATCGCGGGTCTGCTTTCTGACTTACTTCTGCAGAATCGTCTCCCTGCGTATCTCTTCTGTAAACAAACTGCGGTCGCGGTTTTGGACCCGCGGTCGCGGTTCCTCTCGACTGATTTCTGCAAGAATTTTGTTGTTTGCAGCTTCCGTCTCTTCATATAATTCGTCTCTTTCAGCTAAGGGAGCGACATTCAACTGCCTACCGCTTCTCAGCGTCACCGTACTCACATTCTATCTCGGGTTCACTATCGTCTGAGATGGTAATTTACCCGAGTCTTTAGCCTCTAGTTTGCTTACTGCCAGAGAGATCTGACCAACCTGGTTCTCTAAGCTTTGAATGTTTGACCTGGTCTCTTGTTGAAATTGCGCAAAATTGCTTTGCATTGTAGTCACATTCTGAGTCATGGTGGTCATGTTCTGTGCAAGGGCCTTTATCATGTCTTCTGTAGACATAGATGAACTCGAACTCTGCCTCTGAGGTCTAGGATCATACGGTGGTCTTAATGGTTGTTGGTGTTGACCTCCAGGCTGCTGAAATTGATGCCGTCGCTGATTGAACTGCTGGTTCTGCTGGTTTCCATATCTCAGATTGGGGTGATCTCTCCACCCAGGATTGTAGGTGTCGGAGTATGGGTCATATTTTGGCCTCTGCGGACCAAAACCTCCTACAACGTTCACTTCAGTTATAGGTTCTTGCAGTGTCGGACACGCATCAGTAGGATACAGCGTGTCATAACAGATGCCACAGGCCTTGACTTGATGTGGGTTTCCTTTCACCATGAAACGCTTCATCATCTCCTTCAACTCGTTCACATCAGATTGCAGTGAAAATGATGGATGAGAATCTGCGGCCTTTGCTGCGTGGGAGCTCGCTCTCTTACTAAACTGCCTTGAGCCTTCAGATAGCTCAAAAAACATCTCAAATGCTACAGTTGCAGTTTTATTCAGAATGTTACCGCCACAGGTTGCGTTCACCATTCTGCACTCATCATCAAGAAGCCCGCCATACAGATATAGAACGAGATGTTGGTCAGAATAACCATGGTATGGACAGCTTGATATTAACCTCTTGAATCTCTCATAGTACTCATACAAAGTCTCAGTAGCATGTTGTTCAATGTTGATGATATTCTTTTTCAGGCTATTGAGCTTTGTTGCAGGAAAGTACTTCTCCAGAAAGGCTTTCTTCAACTTTGCCCATGTATCAATGCTTCCTGGAGCTAGATAGTAGAACCAGTCATGGGCCGAATCTTTCAAAGAGAAAGGAAAGGTCCTCAGCTTGATTTGGTCCTCTGTCACGTCCCTTGGTTTCATGCTGATGCAGACAACGTGAAACTCACATAAGTGCTTATTGGGTTCTTCGCCATTCATCCCATGGAAGTGGGGTAGCAAGTGAATCAATCCAGACTTCAACTCAAAATTGACACCATCAACCAACTCAGGAAATTGCACAGCAAACGATTGCTGCTGCAGATTCGATGCAGTTAACTGCCTCAAAGTCTGTTGTTCAGCCATCTCGAGTTGCTCACGAACAGTTCTACGGTTCTTGAAAAGTGTTCGCTCAATTTTTGTATCAAGATCTAAGATTGGAGAATTAGTAGCACGGGTGTGGACCATAAGACAGGTCCACACAACAGTTGATAAACAATCACACACAAACACGAAAAGAATAAAGCATAGACTCCCCGACAACGACACCAAATTTGATAGACAGTTTAGTCGTGTATACCTAACAAATAACCTTAAAAACCTAACTAATGTAGTTGGTAAGTAAGGATCGATCCCATAGAGAGCCAAGTTATTCTTCCTGTATGCAGAAATTGTATATCAACAGTAACAAAGGGTTTTTTTGATTGGTTTGTTCTAAACTATGAAATTAACTAACAGAATTAATGATGATGTAAACAAATATTGATGAAAGTACTCAACCAGACAGATATCCACACTTTAGTTTGATTGATTGATCCTTGATTATCTCTAATTCTTTAGACTAGTGAATGTTCCTATTCTTTTTCTTAAGTTATTAACAGGACAACCAGACCCTGATAATACTAACTATCAAACAACCAGGAAAATATCCAGATTTAATTCAACAACAACAGTAAGTTCAAGAATTCAGCAGATACATGCACATAAAACAACCAGTTTTACTTAGCATGCAATCAATTCTCTTCTACAATAAACTATTCCAACTAGTTCTAGAATATCGTAGTTGCTACTCTGAATTAGGTATTTCAACCAGAAACAGTTTAACTCTAGCATAAGAATATTACTAATGACCACTAGTTGATCAGACTAGTATAATCAATAAAACTCAAAGGGATTAAGCACAAGAGAATTAATAACATTCAAAGGAATAGAACAAGAGTTATAATCTCACAACCAAAACAAACGAAGGCTTCAATCGTCTGACTAAGCAAATGAAACTTAGTTCTTCACGGTCTTGCAAAAACTCTAAAAACTCTCTACTGTCGTTCTGAAAAGTATTATAGAATTAATATTATTATTATTATTAAAAAAAATAAAATAATAATAATAATAATAATTAAGGTAATAAGATAATAAAACGTTGAATCTTCAATCCGCGTCAGCTGGCCTGAAACCACGACCAGACCCGCGACCTCAGCCAAGACCCGCGATCGCGGTTTATACTTTAGCGCACCAGCTCCCTGACCCGCGATTGCGGCTCATACACCCGCGGTCGCGGTTCAGTCTATGTTGCTTCGGTCTTCACTTGATCTTCAGAGGCTCCAATCTTCTGTAATTTCTTGGTTTTCTTCACTTCTCTTGGCCTCTCCCTAATCACATAATAGTCCCTAAAACTACCCTAATTATCTCCCATAATGTGCTAACAAGTCCTAGTTACGCTATACAAAGTAAAGCGTATCCAATTCTTAGCATTTACATTAATGATAGAAATGAGGTATGAGGTTTGCCCATATTTAGCATAAATAAGGAGTAGTTCTCAAACAAGTGGATTGTTCAACTGTCAAATATTTCAACACAATAAAGCGCATATAAATAAAGATATTGTCATCAAAGAAATGATGTAAAATAAAGGTTATAAAGGATACAAGATGAGGTAGAATTAGTGATCCGTCTTCCTTTTTTCCATGATCAATATCGTAAGTGTAAAGATTACACACAGTTACAACGATTTCGGATTCGATATCTAGATTCGAGCTCTAGTATTTTTTTATCTTGTAAAACTTTTATAAAAATCATTCGTTATGATGATTTGGGTATGCCTTTTGATTTATAAGGATACTCTCTGTTTGCCTGTATAAAAATAAATAAATATCCGAAGCGTAAAGAGGATGCACCAACCTGATCCTTGTGGTCCTTCATCCCCCTCTTAGAGAAGAAAGAGAATAGTGAAATAATTGCAAGCATGCAATATTCATAGAACTTGAGGTCCAGCAAAGTCCCAATGCCACCGAAATCTGACGACAACCATACTTGAAGGATAAGGTTTTCCGGTTTGGGTTGCTCAGAGCACAAGAATCAGTCCATCTATTTTGTATACAAGAGAACATATATCAAGACATATTTTTTAATCCTTTATGTATAAATAGTTCTAAAATATTTAAATTACAGAGTTTGAATCATATGCGGAGCACTCTTCCCGTGCGGACGTGCGGAGCATGCACTTTATGGCCTTATTTGTGCACTTTAACGTCTTATTTGTACACTTTTTCAAAAAAAAAAAAAAAACTTTTTCAAATTTTTTTCCAAACATTTTTCAATTTTTTTACAAAAGTGCATAAATAAGGCCCTAAAGTGCACAAATAAGGCCTTATAGTGCATGTCCGCACGTCCGCACGGGAAGAGTGCTCCGCACCGGAACCGCACTCTTGATAAAGTATAAATTATTAATATATATATCTTTTAAAAAATATAACAAAGCAGATGATTTTAGTATAAAAACAAAATTAAAATTAGTCCAAACAGGATAAACCGACTTCGGACAACACCAAGTTTTTTCTGTACGGTTTTGTCCACTATTTTAAGAAATTTGGTTTTTTGGTTTTGCTATGGTTCTGGACCAATCTAAACGATGTCTAGATTTCATTCACTTTTCTGTAGTATTGGTGAATGCTCTTCGCTTTTCTTCCCTCATATCCATTTTGTCAACCTACCTAATAGATTTGTTTTGTATACGATGAATTCCAAAAAAAACGTATCAAACATGAGATGAAATTATTTTTATGGAAAACCTATATGCACACAAAATAGTGTTTAAATGCACACTATTTCGTACACTTAAGTTAGCACTACAAGCTGATACGCTTAACTTAACAGTCTAAGTGCAAAATCGGGAAAAAAGGAAAAAAATCCAGTCCAAGCTGTGCGCTTAACTTAAACGCATAGGGAAAAAAACATATTGCTAATGTAAACGCAATTTTTTTTTTACTTCAACTATATGATATAACCAAATTGGATATAACTATAAGGATATAACCAAATTGGTTATATCTTATGGTTATATTCTATAGTTATATACTATGGTTATATCATATATTATATTTTGGAGTGCGGTTCCGGTGCGGAGCACTCTTCCCGTGCGGACATGCACTATAGGGCTTTATTTGTGCACTTTTGCAAAAAAATTGAAAAATGCTTGGAAAAAAATTTGAAAAAGAATTTTTTTTTTTTTTCTGAAAAAGTGCACAAATAAGACGTTAAAGTGCACAAATAAGGCCCTAAAGTGCATGCTCCGTACGTCCGCACGGGAAGAGTGCTCCGCATATGATCCAAACTCTTATTATTTATAGTTATATACTATTGTTATATCCTATAGTTATATTCTATAGTTATACACTATGGTTATATCCAATTTGGTTATATCATATCGTTATATCCTATAGTTGTATACTATGATTATATCCCATATTATATTCTATAGTTATACACTATGGTTATATCATATAGTATATATATTATGGTTATATCATATAGTTATATACTATGGTTATAACCATAGTATATAACTATAAAATATAATATATGATATAACTAAATTGGATATAACTATAAGGATATATATAACTAAATTGGATATAACTATAAGATATAATCATAGTATATAACTATATGATATAACCATAGTATATAACTATATGATATAATATAGGATATAATCATAGTATACAACTATAGAATATAACTATATGATATAACCATAGTATATAATTATAGAATATAATATATGATATAACCATAGTATATAACTATAGAATATAACCAAAAGATATAACCAAATTGGATATAACCATAGTATATAACGATGATATAATCAAATTGGATATAACTATAAGATATCATCATAGTATATAACTATATGATATAACCATAGTATATAGCTATAGAATATAATATAGGATATAACTATAGTATATAACAACATAATATAACCATAAGATATAATCATAGTATATAATTATAGGATATAACGATATGATATAACAAAATTGGATATAACTATAAGATATAATCATAGTATATAACTATCTGATATAACCATAGTATATAACTATAGATCATAATATAGGATATAACCATAGTATATAACTATAGGATATAACGATTATAACTATAAAATTATAACCATAGTATATAACTATAAAATTATACTATGGTTATATCATATAGTTATATACTATGATTATATTTTATAGTTATATCCAATTTGGTTATATCTTATGGTTGTATTATATAGTTATATACTATGTTTATATCATATCTTATATTCTATAGTTATATACTATGGTAGTATGGTTATATCCAATTTGGTTATATCATATCGTTATATATTATGGTTATATCCTATATTACATTTTATAGTTATATACTATGGTTATATCATATAGTTATATACTATGATTATATCTTATAGTTATATCCAATTTGGTTATATCATATAGTTACATAACTATAGATATATGATATAACCATAGTATATAACTATAAAATATAAACAAATTGGATATAACTATAAGATATAACCATAGTATATACTATGGTTATATCTTATAGTTATATCAAATATGGTTATATCTTATGGTTATATTCTATAGTTATATACTATGGTTATATCTTATAGTTATATGTTATGGTTATATCTTATAGTTATATCCAATTTGGTTATATCATATTGTTATATCCTATAATTATATACTACAATTATATTCTATAGTTATATACTTTGGTTATATCCTATATTATATTCTATAATTATATACTATGGTTATATCCAATTTGGTTATATCATATCGTTATATCCTATAGTTTTGTACTATGTTTATATCCTATATTATATTCGGTAGTTATATACTATGGTTATATCATATAGTTATATACTATGATTATATCTTATAGTTATATCCAATTTGGTTATATATATCCTTATAGTTATATCCAATTTGGTTATATCATATATCATATTTTATAGTTATATACTATGGTTATAACCATAGTATATAAGTATAAGATATAACAATATGATATAACCAAATTGGATATAACCATAGTATATAACTATAGAATATAACTATAGGATATAACAATAGTATATAACTATAAAATTCAATATATGATATAACCATAGTATATAACTATAGAATATAACCATAAGATATAACCAATTTGGTTATATCATATAGTTGTACTGCTAATGTTAAAGCAATTTTTTTATACGTTTAAGTTAAGCGCACAACTTGGGCTGGGCTTTTTTCCTTTTTCTCGATTTTGCCCCTTGTACTGCTAAGTTAAGCGCACCGGCATGTACTGCTTACTTAAGCGCACGAAATAGTGTGCATTTAGGCACTATTTCGTGTGCATATAGGCAGGCCCTATTTTTATTCAGACTAAATTGTGATCAACAAAATGATAATTTGAGGTGTGTTAATTTACTTAGCGGTTGTGTATAATAAGTCGTTTAAATTTCTAAATGCATATGATGAGCTTCATTAATTTTGCTATAATTTCTCTAATTAAACAAATCCCTCAAAGTTTTCATATTTATAAGTTAATTTTGCATATTAATTTTAAATAATTTTTATTTTCAAATGTTAATAATAAAAAATTGTAGTATTTTAGTAAACTAATTTCTTAAAAAAATTATTTACTCGAAATGATTATAGTAGTAAAAATTAATGAGAAAATAAAAAGTAATGCTTCGTAGCTCATAGAATGAATATCATTATTTTATTATATACTCCACCTTTAAAAAAGTCATAGTTTTGATGGTTATAGTATATGAAAATGAGAAGAAACTAAATGATTAATATATTAACTATCTTATTTTTATTTTACGGACTAAATAATAATTATCTTCATTCATTTTCTAACTATTTTTTTATAAATAATCAATTATTTTTAGAAAAGTACTTGGTATTTAGAAGATGATGTTGAAATTAAAACTGATTGGAAAATAAAAGAGAAATCACATTTTAGACTGAATATTTTTATGTTATTTATATAAAAATTGGATGATATATTATATTATGTAATTTAAAATATGATAATCATTTTATTTATTAATTGAACTAGAAAGGTTAAAATGAGGTGAGATATAAATAAAAATCAAGAATTGATGTGCATTAAATTCATGATGCATGAAGTCCAAAAATTGGAAAAACAAAACAAATTTAATGAGATTTGAACTTGAGACCTCTAAGCTAATGCTGATTTGGTGATTACTTTTGATATGTTTAAGATATATTTATGATGATGTGCATAGTTAATGAGTGCATTAAATTGGTCAATGTATTCAACTTTATATTTGTCGTAATAAATAATAGATAGATAGATACTCTCTATGTTAAGAAATACATGTTGTTTTAGTTTTTAATTTTTATTAAGAAATACTTGTCATTTTAAAGTTTTAGATAATGATTTATTGGTGAGTTATGAGGTAGATTATTGGAAGTTGCACTATTGATATAATCTATGCAAATTCTTTTTATTCATTGGTTATAAATGAGGTGAGTAATAATTAAATTATAAATTTGAGAAAAAGTTTGTAAGATTTTAGCTTAATGATTGTATTTCTTAATAGTTGTGTCGAAAGATCAAACGACATATATTTCTTAACGGAGGGAGTAATATTTTGGTTGAATTTAGTACCTCCATTATCCTCGATTGGTTGAGGGGAATGGAAGCTAAAGAACAATAATGAAAATAAGGTGTCTGACGCCTTGTTGGAAAATAAGAAATAAGGGTGGAAGAGAAGCTCAAATGTATTAATTGTGGATGATTCTCTATGGATCTGAATGTCTTGAATGTTTATGAATGTCTTTTACATGTATCTTACCCCTTTATATATTAGAGGGATGTCCATCTATACAAGATTACGTTTCATATATAGGAAACTAATATCTTTAAGGAAATAATATCTTCTAGGAGATTATACCTACAAGGAAATTATATCTTCTGAGATATAAATTGTTGTGAAGCAAATTATCTTCTTCAAAATCTCCCAAATTGGTGATTAGTGTCTTATAAATCAATGTTTCTGATGCTGCCATGTATCATCATTCTGGTCTATAACTTGTCAATCTACTATATATATATATATATATAAAATCAAAATCTCATTTTGCCACATGCCACGTTCACATTTCGTTTGTCATGTGCACGTTACCTCACCCTCTCTCTTGTCGTATGTCTTTTTCTAAGCATTTTACCCTTTTAAAATCTCAAATTATATACAAAGATTTGATCTCATAATTATATACTAAGATTTGATCTCACAATTTGTAAAAGTCAAACAATTCCAAATTAAGAAGATTTGATCCCGAAATTATCTACAAAGATTTGATCCCTCAATTTCTACAAGCCAAACAATTCCTAATTAAGATAGAAATAAATAATCAATGAAACAATTCCTAATTAAGATAGAAATAAATCACACAATTTCTAATTTATACTAAATATCGTACCTTGATTAGGAAAATCTTGAATAAGAAGAATAACTAATGGAAAAAACATTGGTTGGTGATCTTATGAAGATTACGATCGTGACTTCTTAAAAATGAGTGAATCGTATTTTTAAATTGTTTTCCTAAAATAGATTATGAAGGTATCAAATCAATCAAACATTTGTTTTTGTGATTCAACTTTCTTCCATAAATACTTTGAAGATATAATTTCACAATTTCAAACCTCAAAATATATACCAATTATTTGATTATTTCCTAATATATTATACACATTGGTTGGTGATCTTATAAAGATCAAGATCATTGCTTCTTAAAATGGAGTGAATCATTTTTAAATTGTTCTCTTAACATTGAAGGGATCAAATCAATAAGACAATTGATTTTCTAAAACCACGACTCCACAACTCCCGACGCATCTTTCTTCTACCAGTGGGCATGAATAGAGACAACATGATGGCCAGGGCAAAGCAGGCGAAGGAAGCGAACCACTTGGTCGGCGACGGAAGTGAGCCACTCAGTAGGCGACGTAGGCGAACCACTTGGTCTGCACGATTTCATGTGTGTTTACTCTGAATCTGGTGCCAAAAAGTACGCTTTTTTGAGAATTTGGGTGCGATTAGGGCGATTTAGGGTATGATTTATCTAATTTACATCATTATTTGCTCTTCTTATGCTCAATTTTGGGACGAAATATGAGTTAGGGTTGATTTTAGGGTTTGAATTATGGGAAGATTTTTAGTTAATTAGGGGTTGATGTTTAACTAGGGTTTGTTTTATACTCAATATCAAATTGAGTGCTTATCGTTTTTTAGCTTCAACAGGATTCGAAAGTTTGTCAAATTTATTTATTAATTGGGCGAGTCTATTGTTTCTACAATTTTTTTTTGCAATTTATATTTGTTTTTTTTAATAAAAAACTAACGTAAGATAAAAAAATTTAACACTTGGACACGGTCCCAACTAAAAAGCACAAGGGTATTAACATGAAACATTTTAAATATAGAACACCAACAAGAATAACCCTAACCACGAGGATACCAAACGGAATTTCCCTAAAAAATATATTTCCTTTTCTAACTTTGTTTTCGAGTAGATTTCTTTCCAATTTAATCCAAAAAATATTATTCTTTTAGATTCTATCTTTCTTCTTCTTCTTCGTCTCTTTTTTTAATCAATTTCCAATTTATATTGCTACTCATTACATATAAATATTTATATTAATTAACAATATATAAATTTTTTTATCTAAATAATAATTCGTTAAACAAATTCCGTGATAAACAAATTTCAATACTCCTGAATTTCGATTGAAATTTTACGTGTTTGAACGATGTTAAGACTTGCTATTTGAAAATGGTTTGCAATATTTCACTTCATCGAGTTTATCCTTGGAGATAAGTTTGAATTATTATAAGGTTAGGATACGTTACCTTTCATATAGGTAAGCTGGAGTTGGTAATCATTTGTGAAGATTGTAGTCTCGTCCTCTGCTAAGATAAATGTTAAATATTTCAGGGGTTAATTTAACAATATCGATATTTAAATGATTTAATCGAGTTAATTTGAGAAGGCATTCTCGTTGATAAATTGGAGATATTTTGGAGCTAGTGATTTTGAATAAGTTATGCATATTATACTTAAAGTTTGAGTTTTGGCAATTAACATAGGCATTGGACATATCTATACATAGTTGCTATTTAACGCCCACCCTATATTTCTTTACGGCGTCCATCCTACACCCATGACTCATTAACGGAGGAAACCATTCCGTCCGTGACTCATTTACGGAGGAAATCATTTCATCTGTGACTCATTTACGGAGGAAATCATTCCGTCCGTGACTCATTCACGGGTGAAACACAAAACTCAACTGTCGCAATAAATGTTACTTGTCCCCACCTAACAGAATTAAATTACCCCTTCATATATTACGGCAATCACTCTTCCACCTTCAAAAAAAATTCTTCCACCCTCAAACAAAAATTCTTATATTATGGAACATCATGATCATTTATATGGCACCATGAGTGAAGGAAATGATTTATTCATGTTCAATCACAACGAGGTTAGTTCATTTTGTTTTTACTTCAAACTAGTTTTTTGATGTGGTAGTAGTCATAATTTTTTTTACTTCAAAGCTTGAAAGTTTTGATTTTTACTTGTTAAAAGTCCAAACTTTAACTAGGTTAAAGATAGTTGTTGTAAATAGATTGTTTTTTTGATGTTGTTCTAGTCATTAATGTGTGTTTTAGGGTAGTTATAGTCAAATTTGTAGTGTTTCTAAGTTGCAAGAAAAAAAACAGTGTGGCGGTAGAAAAAACCAGTCAAAGGAATCCAGTGCCATTTTTACTGTGAGGAAAAACCAGTCAAAGGAATCTCCGTCACGGAGGGAGCTGCTTATTCCGCCACGGGAGGAGATAGTCCATTTGTGACGGAGGAAAGCATCCCTTCCGTGACAGAGGAAGATGGTCCATCCGTGACAGATGTATTTGTGCATATTTACAGAATGTTTATATTTTACTGTAAATCATTTTTTTTAACAAGAAAGTAATGAACTTTATATTGGTCTTAACGACCTAAGGATTAATGACGGGTTTAAATCAACATCACAAAATGGGACGTCTTCTTCGTACACGCTCGGCCATGGATTTGTACCATCAGAAACATTTCCGAATTTCATGCTTCACGATGGATTTGGCCATGACTTTGTATCCTCAGAATCAATTCCTCAGTTTGTTCCCATACAGCCGTAGTTTGGGGTACCCTTAGAGGATGTAAACCAAGTTTCAGCTGATTATTTTGACTTGTTTACTACAGATACTGTGTTCTGCACCAGGGATGAGGCAATTAAGTGGGTTAAAGAGTCTCGGTTTCAAAATACATGTGCATCAAGATTATCCGAGATAGAAAATCAGATGATCGTCATCTCGGGAAGACTATGTTGTTGTGTGAAAGAGAAGGAATATACACCCCATCTAAAAGAGGAGAAAACAGAGTCTGAAAAAACACACATACAAAGAAATGTGGGTGTCCCTTCAAATTGATGTGTCGTGAACATCCTAGAGGCTCATGGAAGATCGATGTTGTACACGGAACTCACAACCATGAGATTGGGTCTAGTTTATATGGGCATGCATTAGCTGGCAGGCTCACAGATGAGCAGAAGAGATTGGTACAGTCAATGACAAAGCACATTGTATGCCAACCCAGATTACAACTGCACTGAACGCGTTCGCAGGGAACTGCACTAGAAAGAAGCAAGTGTACAATGAGCGGTACAACGTACGAAGGGCCGGGATGGAAGGAAGAACAGTTGTCCAGCAATTCTTCCTCAAATGTAATGATTACAACTACTTTATGGAGCATAGGGCGGACCGTAAAACCAATAAGATTACATACATTTTTTTTGCCAGCCCGAATTCCATATCACTCCTCAAGGCATTTCCATATGTATTATTGTTGGACTCCACCTACAGTACAAACAGGTAACCACCGCGCACATCCCTTTGATCAATCAGTTTCTTTTGCGTTTGCACGAGTACAAGAATGATGTCAAAGTCAAACGCGGTCGCAAGTCAATTCAGAATTTGTCAGATGACTAGTTGATTGAACCGACTGCTTGTGTAAGGATATTATGTACTTTTGGCTGCTTGATAAGACAGTTGTACTTTTTGGCCGCTAGTCTAATTTGATCATACTACTAATCATCTAAAATGATTAATCGAACATACTACCACACGCACTAAACGATTAATCGAACATACTACCATACACACTAAACAAACTAAAACATCCCACAAAGAGTGTAACACCCTCGACTTACGTCGGTAGTGCCACACGCCAGTGACCTCAGACGTTATTGTCCGATGTTACCCTAGGCTTTAATCAAAACAATTAATCTTAAATAACCATAATAACTAACGAAAGGTTTAAACAGCGGAAGACATTTTTCAATGGAACTCAACCATTTTTATTAAAAGATTTCTCAAGAACAATTTACAGCAGAGTGAAATTACAGCGGAAGACTTTAACTTACACAGCGAAAGACTTTAAGAATAAACCTATTACATGACTAGGTTATAAAAATACATATTAAAGTAATACTTAACGACCATGAAATACCGACACTTAAATCTGCAATTGCAAGCCTCTTCTTCAATTGGTTACTTCGAGTCTTCGGGGACCAACCACTGATGTGCCGTATAGGACGGATGACACCAGCCAACCATGCAAGGAATAAAATCCGATTGGTTAGTCTAATGAAATACTATGCAAGGGTGAAAACAGAATGGTTCTAGTGATCGTAACCGTTTACTATCATTGTCCCTCGAATAACAACCGAAGGAACGATACATAACCTGAAACTTTCACGGAATGATTTAAAGTTTAGACATGCACTGAAAAGAAGACTCTAAAGGAATTGAGTCTTATGGGAAAGTATGACAAATGTTTAGGAACGTTTATAGTTTTCACACAAGCGTTTTAAAACGACTTGATCATTTGGGTCAACGACCAACCTCACCGCACAATGCGAATCCAGATTGGAAAGAAGACTTACTCTAACCGAAGTCCGGGCGGTTTCCACGTTGTACTCCTCGCCCGAGGGTATATTAATTATGTGCATAACCGCACTTATCTTATTTAATTACAAAACACAAATTCATGTTAAGGCTTTTAATGTGATCTCGAGTGACTACGAAAGTTTAACACAGGGTGACATTACGCCCACCTAAATGGCACTAGCAAGGTGCTTAACACTTCATATCCTTACAGGTGGATAAGAAGCAATGGGTCATGACCTGAAGAGAATTATAAAGAAACGACTACTCCTCATAAGGAGTTAGCGTTCCTACGAATACTCGTGCTAATCTAGCATTAAAGTTTACATTTAAATCCACAACAAAATCCATTACAGTAATAGCAGGTATAATAGCGTTGTCTCTAGCAATATATACAACCTATTATAATATCATATCTTTTATAAAATCTGTTCCCAAATGAAAACAACTGTTTACTCCAATTTAATTAACAATCAGAAATAATTGATAATCAACGGAACATGGAATGATAAGCAAGAGCGAACCGCCACTTGCCTTAATTAGACGAATTGACGATGTCGGGTTCCGGGATCTAGAAACTCGAATCTGAGTACGGATTCCTACGACGACGATGGGATATAAGACGGAACCCTAAGTTAGATACAATACGAAGATACGACATGGAAGAACAAAAACCGAGAGGAACAAGTGAAACGAAGGGAATGACACTAATCCGCGGTCGCATATTTCATATCCGTGGTCGCAGATTTCATATCCGCGGTCGCGGAATCTGGGTCGATCCGCGGTCGCGGAATCCATCTCCGCGATCACGGTTCCCCCTTCCGACGACAGCTTTGAAGCTTACCCACGACGAAGACGGGAACTTCTTGACTCAGACGAGGCTCACTACGACGACCACCACTTCCAAGCTTCCAAGGGCTCCCGGAGATGCACCGACGAACATAGGAACTCCGGCGAAAGGCTGCAAATTCCGGCGACACTTGAGAACTCCGACGAACTAGAAAACGAGAGGGAGAGATCTTGAGGTTGTGGATGAAGGATCTGAGGCCCCAACCTCCTTTTTATAGGCCAATTGGAAGCTCAACTCCCGGCCACCCGAAGCGATTGGCATCCCCCGGCATTAAGGCGGCAAACGGAATGACGAGCTTCTGGAAGAAGACGATGAACAGGTTTCCGCGATCGCGGAAATTCTTCCGCGGTCGCGGAAATGCCACACGCGCGTCCGCAACCCCTGGGAAAGGTTTTACACGTGGATTCATCCCCTCAGATGAATACTTGTGTCCTAAACAATTATTCTAAGCCTCAATAATACATTGAATGTATATTATAGTGCTCCAAGGATTAATATAGAGATTATACGAGTTACAAAAATTCTGAATACGCCCAAACGCGTCCCGAATAATTAACGAGGGTTGGGAAATTACCCAAATACCCTTACTAAAAATGAGGGGTATTACATCACTACCCCCTTAAAAGAAGTTTCGACCCCGAAACTTGGCCGATAACAGCTCAGAGAAGCGACCTTATACTAAGTTACCCAACCGTATAAGTGTAACCATGCCTAACCCATTTCACACTTTGTAAAATTGGTTCGGGCATTTCTAAGTTAAAATTTATAAGTTGATTCAATCTATAGTTAACGTAAGGTTAACCATAACTTAGACCCTTCATAGCTTAAGGGAATTCTATACTTGCTTTCACCAAACATACAATTCTACCATACTACCCCTATGGTAACATGAGGATTATAACATTACTACCCCCTTAAAATAGTTTCGACCCCGAAACTAGCATCGCTAAACTTAGAGGGACCGGTCTCACCATAATCTTACTACCTGAACTTAATATTCTTAATCATTTCGTCCCTGCCCTTGCTCCTAGGAAAACGATCTGTTTCCTCAACCATACCATTACCTCGCATGTCTTATCTCCATATGCTACACCTGTAATACTCGTGACTATATACTCGCATGTCTTATCTCCATATGCTACTCCTGTTTCCTTAAAGTATCATTCTGATAAATAATTCATTACCAACCAAATCAGTCACTTCTCTCATAATCCTTTAATAGATTTATACGAGTAACGTTTGTTACCCTACTCCTTAGGCGCACATAGACAATTCTCCCTACTAAATCCTTTAGTTTATCGGAATCATCAACATAACCTATCCTTAAACTGTAACCTTTACATTTAAGTGGGCCTCCTCCCAATACACTAGCTTCACAACTTAATTTTCCCCAAAAAGAGTTGTACCATAAGCCTTATAGATGACACACTCACATAAAATCCAAATATCAAACCTTGTAAATTCCCAAGTATCATAACTCTTGGTTCTAAAGTCTTACTCAAGATTGTAATAGAGAAAACGAGTTCCCTATGAACTATCCCTCTTATACATTTATTCTCTTCTCAACAATCTATTCACAATAATGCCTACATCATGACCTTCCAACTAGGCATTCTGAACTTCGTAATAGTCCACCCCTATATACTTTTACCAGGACAAATGTTCAGGGTACACATTGAGAGATAACTCTTAACCTCATAAAGCATTAAGCACACACATTTGTTTCCTTTACACTAAGGAATTTTGGTAAAACTCAACCTACGAGAATGCTCGACAACTCAACTAAGGAAGCAATTAATGTCATACCGATGTGACATTACTCCAAGAATAAAGAGAGATTCTTAAGAATGGATCTAGGAATTCAGTAATAGAGTCGACCCTGGGGTTAACCATGTAGGGAATGAACATCTAGGCTATATACGTTACCCCTCCTTTATGATTCCTGACAGCCCTTATCCACACGTGACATATACTATTTGGGCACTCACGGGGTTTCGTATGAATGAGTTGCAAAAATAACGAATTTAGTAATTTCCGAAACAAGGAAACACTTCTTTATTATTCGAAACATTACATTAAAGCAACTGATAGAAAGTCGCACAGACAGATTATGAAACTATGGAGACTATCGACATAAGTCGTCGCTCCTTACTATTAAGAAAAGGCTTAACAAAAATACAACTACTCGATCAGGGTTCCTTCCCGTCGGTTTGACGCAACACGAAGAGTCGTTGCCCCTGACCCGAAGACTCCATAGGCGCCTTGCCTTTATTATGAGCCATAGATTGCTCAGGATCGGATACCTCTGGCTTTGGGTTCTGCCCATTGCCAACATTTGAGGCTTGGTAAGATTGCGTTGGTCCTTGACCCTTCTTTCTACAGTATGTTTTCATGTGGCCTTTCCTCCCACAATAGTAATATACCCTCTTCTCCTTTTGGAAGTTAAAACTTTTATGCCCAACTTCACCACAGTTGTGGCATTGAATCACCCTGCTACTCCAACCGGAGCCTCTGGCGAAGTCCGACTGAGTCGTCTCGGTCTTAGCACGACCAGACTTCTCAAATTTGGTGGGCGATGCCGGTCGCTTGAATGTACCAACCTGGCGATCCTGTTGCCCACCCTTTCCTTTAGCCTGCTTCTCCCGCTTTTGGGCGGATTCTTCCAGTGTAACCTCTATCTTGTAGGCCGCATCCACATATTGCTCTAATGTAGAACAACCGTGGCGCACCATTAGAGGTTTGATTTCTGGATTCATCCATCCATGGAAGTACCAGATCTTTTGCTCTTCACTCGACACTTCTGGTCCAGCATACTGCAACAGATGATTGAACTTAGATGCAAGCTCAGTCACCTTTAACCCATCGGTCTTAGGGTAAAGAAATTCCTTATGCTTTTTCTCCCTCATAGCACGGGAAAAGAACCGGTCAGTTATCTTAGTTTTGAACATACCCCAGTTCAATCCGAGATGATCAGCTAGACCAGTGCCCTTCCACCATTCGCTAGCCACATCCTTAAGTTGAAGGGAGGCGATGTGCACTTTCTCAGTCTCAGTGCAATCCACGTTCCTGAACAACTGTTCCATATGCGAGAACCAATACGCCACTCTGACTGGTTCTCCAGTACCGTCATAACTGTCAGGCCTCATTGAGCTCATGGCCTTCAAGGCTCGACCGTAATCCCCTCTGTTCCTGACGACATCAACCTGAGGTACTAGATCCACTGGCTCCTCAAATTCAGGAATAACCTGAGGAACTGGACCACCCTGTGCTTGCGGTGCAATTGACCGAATTACATCGGTGACCGTCTGCATAATAAACCCACGAATGGCCTCTTTGGTTGCGGCATCCAACACTACCGGAGGATTAGCCTGAACTTGGCCAATGCATGCGGGGTTATTGTGAGAGACAAACTCGCTCTCCTCCCCTTGATTAGAGACGCTCCTCAGATTCAGCCTTGGGTTGTTACTCGGTCCCGCACCAGCACGGACTGTGTTCCTTGTGTTCACCATCTGTTGATGAACCATAACGTTAGTTTAGAACTTTTCCAACTTGAATATGACACTTAGTCAAATACGTTATGATACGAATTGTAAGGGTCCAAACTAATAACTTTATATCAGTCTGACTGACCCTCCACTTTTAACCGCAGAAACGATCTTCTTCTCTTAACTTGAGAATGGATCGACTAAGAGAAATGTCAACCTTTAAATGACATTAAGCCTAAGAAGAGACACTATCCCTAAGAATGGATCTAAGGAATAAGTAACAACTCGAAGCTTGCAGAAGTTTGAAAAACCACTTATTATTAAACCTTATACTTTCAAACTTTATACTTTATACCTTTAAACCTCATATAAAAATAATTACTTATAGTGTTAGTTTCTCAAACTAGTGGTACGATTATCACAAAACTTTTACTAAGACCAAAATCATACTTTTAAAGTTACTATCATAAACTTATTTTAATTGCGTATAACACGCCTTTTTATAAACCAACGATAAATAACTGTTGACGTTCAATAGTTAAATCATCAGTTTAAATTAAATTCCAAGAAATAATTAATATTTTTTATTTTATTTTATAAATTTAACATTGAAACTCTCGAATTTCCTTTTTTTAATAGAAAATAGGTTGAAAATAGTTTCGAAATTATTTTTCGAAAATTCTCAAACCTAACAGTAGGCCAAGAATTTTAAAACCATTGCTCTGATACCATAACTGTAACACCCCCGACTTACGTCGATAGTGCCACACGCGAGTGACCTCAGACGTTATTGTCCGATGTCACCCTAGGCTTTAATCGGAATAATTAATCTTAAATAACCATAATAACTAACGAAAGGTTTAAACAGCGGAAGACATTTTTCAATGGAACTCAACCATTTTTATTAAAAGATTTCTCAAGAACAATTTACAACATAGTGAAATTACAGCGGAAGACTTTAACTTACACAGCGGAAGACTTTAAGAATAAACCTATTACATGACTAGGTTATAAAAATACATATTAAAGTAATACTTAACGACCATGAAATACCGACACTTAAATCTGCAACTGCAAGCCTCTTCTTTAATTGGTTACTTCGAGTCTTCGGGGACCAACCACTGATGTGCCGTATAGGACGGATGACACCAGCCAACCATGCAAGGAATAAAACCCGGTTGGTTAGTCTAATGAAAGACTATGCACGGGTGAAAACAGAATGGTTCTAGTGATCGTAACCGTTTACTATCATTGTCCCTCGAATAACAACCGAAGGAACGATACATAACCCGAAACTTTCACGGAATGATTTAAAGTTTAGACATGCACTGAAAAGAAGACTCTAAAGGAATTGAGTCTTATGGGAAAGTATGACAAATGTTTAGGAACGTTTATAGTTTTCACACAAGCGTTTTAAAAACGACTTGATCATTTGGGTCAATGACCAACCTCACCGCACAATGTTATCCTGATTGGAAAGAAGACTTACTCTAACCGAAGTCCGGGCGGTTTCCATGTTGTACTCCTCACCCGAGGGTATATTAATTATGTGCATAACCGCACTTATCTTATTTAATTACAAAACACAAATTCATGTTAAGGCTTTTAATGTGATCTCGAGTGACTACGAAAGTTTAACACAGGGTGACATTACGCCCACCCAAATGGCACTAGCAAGGTGCTTAACACTTCATATCCTTACAGGTGGATAAGAAGCAATGGGTCATGACCTGAAGAGAATTATAAAGAAATGACTACTCCTCATAAGGAGTTAGCGTTCTGATCAGTGCTATTTTGTAGCACATTTCTAGGGATTATTACCAGGTTTGAGGCGCCATTTGGTGGGATTTTATGCACAATTGGAGATTATAGAGTTGGAGTAGAGAAGTGTGGTTTTGGTGGTCTGGAGGAGCCTATTGGAGACATCCAGAGGAAGAGAAGTTGGCCGCCTGAGGAGACAAGCAAGATCCATGAAGAAAACCACTTGAGACGCGGAGAAGTGAAGAGCCGCGACCAAACCGCGGGGAGCAGAAGGCCGCGACCAAGATTTCCGAAAGAGATGGGCGATAGCAAAGTGGCCGCGCCCACGGCCGAATTATCGGAAATTAATTATGCACTTCGAGAGCAAACCATGACCGCGGCCATCAGCGGGAGTCAGCCCGACGCGCTCCGAACTTCTGTTTTCTTTTTCTGTTTTTCCTTTTTCGTTGTTTTATTTAATTCCGAATATTAGTATTTTTCCTCTTTAGGGATGAGGTTTGTGATATTGGGCTTGAGGTTAACCTTATTTAACCTAACTCTCACAACCTCCATTCACCACCCCGGATTATCGTATGTTCAGTATTAAGAGTTTTTCCCTTTCAACAATTATGTCTTTCAGTACTATGAGTAGCTAAGCACCCATTGCTTAGCCCGACAATTGAAGCTTTTTCTATGATTTGATTGTGAGGTTAATTCCCTATTCCTTTTTTCTTTGGATTTATATCTTTCTTCTTGAGCTTCATTCCATTGAGTTATATTGATTTCTCTAGATTAGCTACCTAGTGTTATTGATATTATTCATACTGCAGGATTAGGTTCTTGAATAGTATTGGTTGGATCTAACACATCAGTTGTGGTAATTATCATTATTAATATTAGTTTCCCTAGCCTGATAACCTAGTTGAGATTAATATTATCTATAGTGTTAATTATTACTTTCTGGTCAACTTGTTGAGATTAATATTATTCATCCCTAATTCAGAAGTATCATCCATGATTATCTAGGACTGGTAGGACTAGATTGTTATGAAAGAAGAATTGATTGCATGTTAATTATTGCGAGTTGTGATTATTGACATGTATCCTGGTTGATCCTATGCTCTATGCTGTTATTGTTCGGTTGTTCAATAGTAAGTGTTGCTAGAACTGGTAGGGCTAGTAACTATATAAGATTAGGGACAAGAATAACTAAAGGAAAGGAATAGAGATGACCTAGGACCAATCTATCATAGAAAAAGTGGATCTTGCTTGGCTAGGTGTTTTCCCCATATTTGATTACATCCTTTGATTTGTTTATTTGCCTTGATTGCTTGTTACGAAACCAATCCAAAACCCCCCTTTGTTACTTGCATGCTAAGAAACACATATATTGATTACTTCCTCCCTGTGGGATTCGACCCTTGCTTGCCTCTACTACTTGTTTAGGTTTGTTAGGTTTTATTTTGACCGGGTTAAGGACGACTGAAAACCCGTCTGTCAAATTGGCGCCTGATAACAGGTTTTCGTCATGTAAAACTGCTATGCAAAATATCGAAACAAACCCTAAACCATAGTCCTAGGTAAGTAAAGGTCGAACCCACAGGGAGGCGAATTCTGTCTATGTATGCAATTCGTATGTCAAACTAAAGTAACCAAAGGGGGGTTTTGTGAGTTTAAGTAATCTAAGCATGCAAAGGTAAAACAACTAAAGATGATGAATTCAGTAATGGGGAAAAACACTTAGTCAAACAACATCCACTATCCGTATGACAAGTTGATCATAGATACTCATTCAAAATCACATGCAATGGAAATTCCAATTCCTTTTCAGATATAACTAATAGCACAATCAGATACTATTAGTACTAACTAATTAAACAACCCTGAAACTATCAAGATTCAGTTTAACAGCAGCCTTACGGATAGGAATATACTTGGATACAATTCTAGCATAAAACAACCAGCTTTTATCCTAGAATGTAAATCAATTCTCTTCTGCATAAGACTAGCACAACCAGATACTAGTACGATGCAGTTGCTACTCTGAAATATATATGCTCAACCAGTAACAATCTAGATCTAGCAATAGATCAATAACGACAAACCCTAGTTGCGTCCAAATAGAGATTATCAATATCAATCATAAGCAACTTAAGCAAGAGAAAGATAAAAACCATGCAATAGGTAAGGAACGAGAATCTCACAACTTAATCAAAACGAAAGTTTCAGCGTCTGACTAAGCCAAGGGGGCTTAGTTCTTCATAGCAAATACGTAAAAACTAATTAGGGTTCGAGAGAGAATCCAAGATTATGATAATATGCCTCTCTTTTCCCTGAAATACTAAAGGAAATAAAGCTAAGTTAACCTAAAATGAAATAATAAAAAGTAATAAAATAATGCAAATAAGAAAATCCGGCTCGACGGTCTTCTGACACGGGCGGCGGTCGCTGCATCCTTCACGGCGGGCGCCGTAATTGCGGCGGGCGCCGTCTTTCCACGGCGGGCGCCGTAATTAAGTCGTAGCTAGCTTCTCTGGGCATGAATTGGCGGCGGTCGCCGCAAGTCGCACGGCGGTCGACGTGAACTCGATTCTTCCTCCTTTGTCTCTTCAGCTCCCGAAAGCGTGTCTTCATCACCTCCTCACCAATACTTCATAACTCCTTGGTGTCTACTACTGGTGGCTTCCTCCTCAGTGTCTCATATGATCTCCAAAATAGCTCAAACACCTCCAAATACACCAACTTCGCCTCCAAACGCCATACACATAAATGTGTCTAAATCTACCCGAATGGCACCAATAAAACCTCTAATGACTCTTACTTAAGCCCTACAAAGTAGTGCTTATCAAACCACCCCATGCTTAGACCTTTGCTCGTCCTCGAGTAAACTAATAAAGAGTCTACTCCTCCAATGTAGCATCCAAGGTCTCAGGAAGCATATCCTCCAACTAAGAGTCACCTAACCCATGCCAAGCTCCTAGCACCAATCTCATTCACAACACATCCACAACTCAACAAGCTTAAGGGGCAAGCAGAGTACTTCCCCAAAGCTAACCCGGACATCCAAAAGTGTGAGTAACCTCTAATCATAGCCTCCATCTATTGCTCCTTATGTCTCCCAGAGTGACCTACCCGACAATCCTTCTTTGTCTCCTCTTCTTATGACGCCTCGCCAAGAATAATGAGAAATCCTAAAATCACTCTTCTTCTTTTTCACTCGTTTTGCTAAGGCGCCCTTTTCGGGTTTTCACCAAGCCACTCATTTCATTTTCCAATAGATGTACTCACATAAGCTCACGTCACTGTTGACCTCATATTACCCCAGCCTAGTGCTGGTCCAAGCCACCTTATTATTACCTAGGCCACCCTTTCGGGTTTTCGACCTATCCCAGGATTTTTACGATAGCCTTTTTTTCAAATTTTTGGCTTTTTCTCTTTTTCATTTTCCTTCTCAGCAGCGTAGCAAGTATAAAACCCCACCCCATGCTTAAACATTGCATTGTCCTCAATGTAATGAAAGACAAAAGAATAAAGCACAGGTAAAAGCAAAAAATAACTCACAACGTTGCCGAGTTGGCTTGGACACTTCCTTGTCGCTGGTGGTGTACTCATGAAAGTTCATGTCCTGGATGTCGAGCGTGCGTCTTCATTACTCCATAATCGTCTGCTACCGTGCAACCATAAGGTGACCACTTGGTGAGTAGTGGACAATCAAGGGAACGAGGTTGCATGGCCTTTAAAAAAATGGGCCCAGATGTAATCGTGGTTGGGCCCTGGTATATCTCTTCTCCAGCTGTCGACTGCAGGGCCACCATCGTTGCCAAATGAATGTAGGGTGAATGTATTCCTCCGTTAGCAACATGATGCGCACCTCTCGTGAGAAATCTGGACAGCCCGGTAAAACTTTTTTTTTTTTTGATTTTTTTTTGATTTTTTCTCCCCTTTTAATATCTTTTCGGGGTATTTTTTTTTCTTTTTTTTTTACGAAAGAAAAACGAACCTGAAAAATGGCGGCGATCGCCGTAATTAAACGGCGGTCGCTGTCATTTGCCGCAAGCGAAGTGTCGGAGGAGGTGAAAACGGCGTGCGCCGTAAGGTCGGCGGCGGGCGCCGTGAACTCCTTCTTCACTTTGAAACGCTTCCTGCAGGTTAGTTCGACACAGAAAGGAAAAACTAAAAGGAAAAACAAAAGAAAAAGACCAAGGGAAGGAAAATAAACTACCTAACATCGGGTTGCCTCCCGATCAACGCCTTAGTTAATGTCGTGGCTCGACATACCACTCGAACACCCTCAATCCATATCATCAGGCTCTTTAGGAACCTTCTCAATCCATACCTCCTTCCTGAACCAATCATGGAAAGGTTTGAACCTTAGACCATGCTTCTTCTTCAGCGGCTTCTCCATCTTGACCTTCTTAGTCGCGTCTACCCCATGCTTAGATCGACCAGGGGGGTGTTTAGCCTTGACTTCAGGGACCTGCACCAAAGATGGAACGAGCCTCACGCTCGGAGTTAGCAGTAAAGGCGATTTGCCTGGTAGCTCTGGAGGAAGCTTACAGTAAGCGTTCGACTCATTGACACCTTCCTGCAACTCAGTAGATAGAGTAAAATCCAAGCTAGAATCAACAATGATAGATTGTATGTCATCTAGGTGCTCATCATCAGAAGCATCGTGCACCACAGGCTCAAGTACATCAATTGCACACAAGGAATGACCATCAGAGGGGAATTTCATGGCTTCATAGATGTTATAATTAATGGTTTGACCATCAAATTCCATAGTCAAGGAACCAGTACTCACGTTGATTTTAGTGTTGACAGTTTTCAAGAAGGGTCTCCCTAACAGAATAGGGGCTACATGCATATCATGTTCCATATCAAGCACATAGAAGTCAGCAGGAAAAGTAAGATCACCAACCCTAACCAAAACATCCTCCACTATCCCTATAGGACGCACACTAGATCTATCAGCTAGCTGAATGGAAATTTTGGTCGCATGTATGGGTCCTAATCTTAAGGATTCACAAAGAGATGAAGGTAAAACATTAATGGAAGCACCCAAATCTAACATAGCTTTATTGAACTTGGTACCTCCAATGGTGACGGGGATGGTAAACATACCTGGGTCGCCACACTTCTTGGGTAAGCACTTCTGAAAAATAGCAGAGACATGCTCGTTTACCTTCACCTTCACCTTCTTCTTGCTGTTCCTATCCCGATTCCTCTTTGTGGTGCACATCTGCTTCAAGAACTTCGCATAACGAGGGACAAACTTGATCAAATTTAGGAGATGCATGTTGACCTCAACGTTTCTGAACATCTCAAACATGTCCTTGTCTTGCGCAAGTGGCTTGGTACGCTTCAATGCAGATGAGAACGGTGCAACGGGCTTCCACTCAGGAAAAATAGGAGGTACGTACTCCTTCTCAGCCTCAACTTCGACTACAGAGGGGCGGCGGGCGCCGCAATTTGTATGGCGGTCGCCGCAATTTTCTTCAGAAAAGTCGAGGGCTACATCATTATTACGGCGGGCGCCGTAAGTTTCGCAACGGGCGCCGTGAACATCATCAAAAACTTCGGAACTTGGATCACCGTCACAGCGGGCGCCGCAATTAGTACGGCGGTCGCCGCAATTTCCATCAGAGAAGTCGAGAGCAGATTCGTCTCCACGGCGGGCGCCGTGGTCTTCACGGCGGTCGCCGTCGCTGCTCTTCTCCAAATCCTCGTTTTCTTCCTCGTTGACCTCAGAATCATCCTCTTCGAGCCTCTTCCCGCTCCTCAGAGTCATAGCACTGACATTCCTAATGTTCGGGTTCACTTCCGTTTGAGATGGAAGTTTACCAGAAATCTTCGCGTCAAGCTTGCTCACCACCTGAGAGATCTGGCCAAATTGCCTTTCCAAGTTCTGAATGCTAGCTTGTGTACTTTCCTGGAACTGTATGTGGCTCTTGGTCAACTTGGCAACATTCTCATTAAGGTTCACGTTGCTCTGCATCAGCATCTTCATCATATCCTCCACAGACGATGAAGGATTCGAACTCTGCCCTTGCGATCTTGGCACAAATGGTGGCCTAGGTTGTTGAGGATGACCCTGTTGTTGCACTTGGCCTTGATTCTGTTCTGGGTCTCTCCATCTGAAGTTGGGATGATCCCTCCAACCTGGATTGTATGTATTGGAGTAAGGATCATGCTTGGGCCTCTGCTGATATCCTCCTACTGCATTCACTTCCTCTTGTAGAGTGGGGCACGAGTCAGTAGGGTGCAAGTCATCATGACAAATCTCACAGGCCTTAGCCTGCTGAGGCGTACCTTTCAGCTTCAGACGCCTCACCTCCTCTCTCAGCACATCAAAATCAGATTGATCAATCCTTGATTGAGAACTAGCAACTACCAAACTTTGGGAACCTCTCCCACTGTACTGTCTAGAGTCATCAGCCAAAGTGGCAAATATCTCTAGAGCTTCTTCGTAAGTCCTCTTCAGAATATTCCCACCACATGAAGAATTCACCATTCGACGATCATCTTCACGGAGTCCCCCATGTAAATAGAGAATTAGATCATGTTTTTCGTAACCATGGTAGGGACAACTCTTCACCAGTTTCTTGAAGCGTTCATAATAGTCATAGAGAGACTCATTAGACAGCTGCTCCACATTGCAGATCTTCTTCTTGAGTTGATTGGACTTGATAGCTGGAAAGTATTTGTCGAGAAACACCTTCTTCAAATTTACCCAAGTAGTGATGCTTCCTGGCGGTAAAGAATGATACCAGTCCTTCGTTGAGTCCTTCAGAGAAAAGGAAAAGACTCTCAACCTCATCTGATCTTCAGTAATCTCAGATGGCCTCATACTGGTGCAGACCTCAAGGAACTCATCCAAATGCTGAATAGGGTCCTCAAGCGGAGTTCCACTGAATTTTGGGAGTAAATGGACTACTCATGTCTTGAGCTCAAATTTAACCCCTTTACCCAAAGCAGGGAATTGCACAACACGAGTAGGTTGCTCCAAGTTAGGAGCTGTCAAAGACTCAAGTGTAACACGAGCTGCCATCCTGCGAGCTTGAAGAACAGTTCTTTCGATTTCTGGATCAAAAGCTAGAGGTAGATTATTAGTAACACAGGTGTGAACCATAAGATAGGTTCACACCAAGATTGGCACACAAATCACACACACAAAAAGATTATTGCCTCCCCGGCAACGACGCCAATTTGATAACAGGTTTTCGTCGTGTAAAACTGCTATGCAAAATATCGAAACAAACCCTAAACCGTAGTCCTAGGTAAGTAAAGGTCGAACCCACAGGGAGGCGAATTCTGTCTATGTATGCAATTCGTATGTCAAACTAAAGTAACCAAAGAGAGGTTTTGTGAGTTTAAGTAATCTAAGCATGCCAAGGTAAAACAACTAAAGATGATGAATTCAGTAATGGGGAAAAGAACTTAGTCAAACAACATCCACTATCCGTATGACAAGTTGATCATATATACTCATTCAAAATCACATGCAATGGAAATTCCAATTCCTTTTCAGATATAACTAATAGCACAACCAGATACTATTAGTACTAACTAATTAAACAACCCTGAAACTATCAAGATTCAGTTTAACAGCAGCCTTACGGATAGGAATATACTTGGATACAATTCTAGCATAAAACAACCAGCTTTTATCCTAGAATGTAAATCAATTCTCTTCTGCATAAGACTAGCACAACCAGATACTAGTACGATGCAGCTGCTACTCTGAAATAGATATGCTCAACCAGTAACAATCTAGATCTAGCAATAGATCAATAACGACAAACCCTAGTTGCGTCCAAATAGAGATTATCAATATCAATCATAAGCAACTTAAGCAAGAGAAAGATAAAAACCATGCAATAGGTAAGGAACGAGAATCTCACAACTTAATCAAAACGAAAGTTTCAGCGTCTGACTAAGCCAAGGGGGCTTAGTTCTTCATAGCAAATACGTAAAAACTAATTAGGGTTCGAGAGAGAATCCAAGATTATGATAATATGCCTCTCTTTTTCCTGAAATACTAAAGGAAATAAAGCTAAGTTAACCTAAAATGAAATAATAAAAAGTAATAAAATAATGCAAATAAGAAAATCCGGCTCGGCGGTCTTCTGACACGGGCGACGGTCGCTGCATCCTTCACGGCGGGCGCCGTCTTTCCACTGCGGGCGCCGTAATTAAGTCGTAGCTAGCTTCTCTGGGTAGGAATTGGCGGCGGTCACCGCAAGTCGCACGACGGTCGCCGTGAACTCGATTCTTCCCCCTTTGTCTCTTCAGCTCCCGAAAGCATGTCTTCAGCACCTCCTCGCCAATACTTCATAACTCCTTGGCGTCTACTACTGGTGGCTTCCTCCTCAGTGTCTCATATGATCTCCAAAATAGCTCAAATACCTCCAAATACACCAACTTCGCCTCCAAATGCCATACACATGAATGTGTCTAAATCTACCCGAATGGCACCAATAAAACCTCTAATGACTCTTACTTAAGCCCTACAAAGTAGTGCTTATCAGCGCCGTTGCCAAGTAAAATAGGGATTCCCAGAAATCGCTCTTTCTGTTCCTCCAATCAAATCCCCACAACCCAGGTTGCTTGCCTCTACTACTTGTTTAGGTTTGTTAGGTTTTATTTTGACCGGGTTAAGGAGGACTGAAAGCCCATCTGTCAAATTGGCGCCGTTGCCGGGGAGGCAAGATTTGATCTTTATGTGTGTTTGTTTGTGTGCGTGTTACTTTGGTGTAGACCTATCTTACGGTCCACACCAGTGCTACTGATTTATGTCTTCTTTTTTTGATTTCGATTCAGATACGGAATTCTGGGGAGAGCCATGCGAAAACCCCCCAATTCGAGTGCAGAAAGACCCAGTCAGACCCTGCAGAATCTGTCACGAAATGCTGCACACCACTGATGATTGTCCAAGACTTTCCGAATTCGCAGCGGCAGTAAACTCGCAAAGACTGGGACACGAGCCGTATCCGAACACCTACACCTCAGGGTGGAGGGAGCACCATAACCCAGGTCTGAATGGAAATCAACCAGAGTACGGGCAACCATTTGCACATGGATTCCAAGGATAAAACGCAAGTTTGCCCGTACCCGGTGCTGATGTACTCAACACTCTGATTCAGAGCATGGCAACCATGGCCCAGAGCATGTCCTCAATGCATACAATGAATACAACGATGGCTAAGAGTGTCTCTTCGTTGGGGGAAAGAGTGGAAACAGTAGTCCAACAACAATTTCTAGTCCAACAGCAACAGCACGAGGCGATTTCTAGTTTTCAAAGCCAGCTGAACCAACTCAGTCAAGTGTTGATTGAGTCGAAATCCGAACAACTGCCAATTCCTGCGGTAGAGAACCCACGAGAGACTGTCTATGCTATGACGCTGAGGTGTAGGGATGAGATTGAGGCTGAAAGAGTCAAGGAGAAGGAGGTCCAGGAGACCAAGGGAGAGCACCACGAAGAAAAGGTGGTCGAGAGTGAGAATGGCGAGGGCGAACAGGAACCGCGACCGCGGCCCGAAGGCCGCGACCGCGGCTTAATCGCAGAATTAAATCTCCCAGAAGTCGAGAGCAAACCGCGGCCGCGGCCTGAAAACCACGACCGCGGCCCAGCAGCGGGGGAAATCTTCGAAGATTTGACGTCGCCACGACCGCGGCCTCCCAACCGTGATCGCGGTTCTTCCCCAGAAGCGGTTGTTCCTCCCGAAAATGCCCCCGACCCTCTCGAGGATGCCTATGATGAGTATGGGCATCTAAAATCCTTCCCACTTGTCTCGCCGCACCCTGTTATGCCCTTCCCTGAGGCTCTGAAGGACACCCAAAAGGTGGAGAACGACAAAGGCTTATTTGACACCTTCAGTAGCTGCAAGGCAACCATCCCTTTGTTCCAATTAGCAAACATCGCCCCGTGCTACATAGAATTTTTAAGGGTGCTGGGCAACATAAAAAAGAAACCAAAGGGGAAGCACAAGAAGGAGGCCTTGATTCAGGTGGCAAATTCTTACATGCTGGATACGGGGCATGATATACATGCAACCCCTGAGATGCTGGATAGGCCATTTCTGAAGATGGCAAGTGAGTTCATGGATATGCACAACGGTCCACCCACCACGAAGTACAAGAGACTGGGGGCAATGCTCAACATGGAGCACACAAAGAGACATCCCCCTGATATAGATCTCAGGAGTTCAAGTGCTAGGACCAACCCGAGTTGAGGAGTTTTGAGTAGTATGTCATGCCATGACAATAACTAAGGCACTGTTCGGGAGGCAACCCGAGGTATGAAATTCTTTCCTTACTTTTCTTTTCTTTGTTTTTTCATTTGTTTTGGTGTGTTTTGTTTTTGCTTTGTTTCTGTTTCCGACTAACCTGCAGGGAAGAGACCTATGCCTATTGAAGAAGGTGTTTCCACACCAATGTAAGTCTTCTTTCCCTGCACTAAGTCACTCCCCGGAAAAACCTTAAATGGGGAGCAAAAAAAAAAAAAATCCGAAAAAAATAAATAAAATAAAATAAAATATTTTTTTTACCGAAGGCCAGCTGTCCAGAGTTTCTCATGGAGATGGTGCGCATCATGTTGCCAAGGAGGATACATTGCCCTACACTTGATTTGGCAACGATGATGACCCTACAATTGGCAGCTGAGGAGGACCACCACCAGAGGCCCACACCACGATCATATCTGGGCCTATTTTTGTGGTCATTGAAGGCCGTGCAACCCCGCCATACATGCTATACCACTACTCACCAAGTGGTTCCCTATTGGTTGCACGGTAATGAAGACGCTGGAATTGATGAAGACACCCGCCCAACACTGGAGACCTGGGCATATATGGAGTACACCGCCAGCGACAACGGAAGTGTCCAAGCCAACTCGGCGACATTTGTGAGCTTATTTCCTCTCTTCCCTGTGCTTTATTCTTTTGTCTTTCATTACATTGAGGACAATGCAATGTTTAAGCATGGGGGAGGGTTTTATACTTTATGTCGCTGAGGAGATGAATAAAAAGAAAAAAGCCAAAAATTTGAACAAAGGCATGCATTGAAATCCTGGGATAGGTCGAAAACCTGAAAGGGCGGCCTAGGTAATAAACAGGTGGCTTGGACCAGCATTAGGCTAGGGTAATAATTGGTCAATAGTGATGTGAGTATACTGTGAGCCCATCTATTGAAAAATGAAATGAGTGGCTTGGTGAAAACCCGAAAGGGCGCCTTGGCAAAATGAGTGAAAAGAAGAAGAGTGATTTTTAGGATTCCTCATTTTTCCTGGCGCGGTGGCATAAGAAGAGGAGTTATAAGGAGGTTTCGGGTAGGTCACTCTGGAGGGATAAGAAGATAGATGGGAGATAGGATTAGAATTTTTTCCACTCTATGGTGTTTGGGATAAGCTTGGGGGAAGTACTCTGCTTTCCTTTTAGCTTGGCTGTGTGGGGTGTTGATTTGATGTTGTAGTTATTGTGCTGAGCTTATTTTGTATGGTTGCCTGGAGTTTATTGTTTGGTGTAACTCTTGGGGTTGAGTTTTCTATGCTTCCTGAAGCCTTGGGGATTTGATTGGAGGAGTAGGTTCACTTTAGCTTACTCGAGGACGAGCAAGGTTTAAGCATGGGGGATTTGATCAGTGCTATTTTGTAGCACATTTCTAGGGATTATTACCAGGTTTGAGGCGCCATTTGGTGGGATTTTATGCACAATTGAAGATTATGGAGTTGGAGTAGAGAAGTGTGGTTTTGGTGGTCTGGAGGAGCCTATTGGAGACATCTAGAGGAAGAGAAGTTGGCCTCCTGAGGAGACAAGCAAGATCCATGAAGAAAACCACTTGAGACGCGGAGAAGTGAAGAGCCGCGACCAAACCGCGGGGAGCAGAAGGCCGCGGCCAAGATTTCCGAAGGAGATGGGCGATAGCGAAGAGGCCGCGACCGCGGCCGAATTATCGGAATTTAATTATGCACTTCGAGAGCAAACCGTGACCGCGGCCAAAAGGCCGCGACCGCGGCCATCAGCGGGAGTCAGCCCGACGCCCTCCGAACTTCTGTTTTCTTTTTCTGTTTTTCCTTTTTCGTTGTTTTATTTAATTCCGAATATTAGTATTTTTCCTTTTTAGGGATGAGGTTTGTGATCTTGGGCTTGAGGTTAACCTTATTTAACCTAACTCTCACAACCTCCATTCACCACCCCGGATTATCGTATGTTCAGTATTCAGAGTTTTTCCCTTTCAACAATTATGTCTTTCAGTACTATGAGTAGCTAAGCACCCATTGCTTAGCCCGACAATTGAAGCTTTTTCTATGATTTGATTGTGAGGTTAATTCCCTATTCTTTTTTTCTTTGGATTTATATCTTTCTTCTTGAGCTTCATTCCATTGAGTTATATTGATTTCTCTAGATTAGCTACCTAGTGTTATTGATATTATTCTTACTGCAGGATTAGGTTCTTGAATAGTATTGGTTGGATCTAACTCATCAGTTGTGGTAATTATCATTATTAATATTAGTTTCCCTAGCCTGACAACCTAGTTGAGATTAATATTATCTATAGTGTTAATTATTACTTTCTGATCAACTTGTTGAGATCAATATTATTCATCCCTAATTCAGAAGTAGCATCCATGATTATCTAGGACTGGTAGGACTAGATTGTTATGAAAGAAGAATTGATTGCATGTTAATTATTGCGGGTTGTGATTATTGACATGTATCTTGGTTGATCCTATGCTCTATGCTGTTATTGTTCGGTTGTTCAATAGTAAGTGTTGCTAGAACTGGTAGGGCTAGTAATTATATAAGATTAGGGACACGAATAACTAAAGGAAAGGAATAGAGATGACCTAGGACCAATCTATCATAGAAAAAGTGGATCTTGCTTGGCTAGGTGTTTTCCCCATATTTGATTACCTCCTTTGATTTGTTTATTTGCCTTGATTGCTTGTTACAAAACCAATCCAAAACCCCCTTTGTTACTTGCATGCTAAGAAACACATAGATTGATTACTTCCTCCCTGTGGGATTTGACCCTTGCTTGCCTCTACTACTTGTTTAGGTTTGTTAGGTTTTATTTTGACCGGGTTAAGGACGACTGAAAACCCGTCTGTCACGTTCCTACGAATACTCGTGCTAATCTAGCATTAAAGTTTACATTTAAATCCATAACAAAATCCATTACAGTAATAACAGGTACAATAATGTTGTCTCTAGTAATATCTACAACCTATTATAATATCATTTTTTTATCATATCTTGTATAAAATCTGTTCTCAAATGAAAACAACAGTTCACTCCAATTTAATTAACAATAAGAAATAATTGATAATCAACGGAACATGGAATGATAAGCAAGAGCGAATCGCCACTTGCCTTAATTAGACGAATTGACGATGTCGGGTTCCGGGATCTGGAAACTCGAATCTGATTACGGATTCCTAGGACGACGACGGGATATAAGACGGAACCCTAAGTTAGATACGATACGAAGATACGACATGGAAGAACAAAAACCGAGACGAACAAGTGAAACGAAGGGAATGACACTAATCCGCGGTCGCGGAATCTGGGTCGATCCGCGGTCGCGGAATCCATCTCCGCGATCGCGGTTCCCCCTTCCGACGACAGCTTCAAAGCTTACCGACGACGAAGACGGGAACTTCTTGACTCGGGCGAGGCTCACTAAGATGACCACCACCTCCAAGCTTCCAAGGGCTCCCGGCGACGCACCGACGAACACATGAACTCCGGTGAAGGCTGCAAATTCCGGCGACACTTGAGAACTCCGGCGAACTAGAAAACGAGAGGGAGAGATCTTGAGGTTGTGGATGAAGGATCTGAGGCCCCAGCCTCCTTTTTATAGGTCAATCGGAAGCTCAACTCCCGACCACCCGAAGCGATTGGCATCCCCCGACATTAAGGCGGCAAACGGAATGACGAGCTTCTGGAAGAAGACGATGAACAGATTTCCGCAATCGAGGAAATTCTTCCGCGGTCGCAAAAATGCCACACGCGCGTCCGCAACCCTTGGGAAAGGTTTTACACGTGGATTCATCCCCTCAGATGAATACTTGTGTCCTAAACAATTATTCTAATCCTCAATAATACATCGAATGTGTATTATAATGCTCCAAGGATTAATATAGAGATTATACGAGTTACAGAAATTCCGAATACGCCCAAATGCGTCCCGAATAATTAACGAGGGTTGGGTAATTACCCAAATACCCTTACTAAAAATGAGGGGTATTACAAAGAGTGTATCAAAAAAGCTACCACATACACTAAAGGTCTAAACAAGCTGAAACATCCCACAAAGAGTGTATCAAACAAACTACCACACACACAAATTGATGTGACCTTGCCCGACGGAAGACCACAAGTTGTTGTCTAAGGATCCGATGAACGCGTAGTGGGGCGTAGCAACTCTTCGGAAAGGAAGGGAGATGGCGGTGGGCTGTAGGAAGGGTCGGAACACCGGCGGCTATAAGGTGGAGGTGCGGCAGCCGTGAAGGTGTAAGGCGCGGCGGAATGGAGATGTGAGGGGCGGTAAGAACTAGGGTTAGTTCTTGTTGCAAGGTTGCGGATAGTAACTGGATAATTAGGTAACCGAATTTACGCACCAGGATAATTCAACTAGAAACGCGTTATTTGTTGACGTCGGGGCCCGGGGTTTAAGGAGTTTACTCAACTTGAAACTTAGGATTAATTTGACGTAATCCAAATAATTACAAGCGTTCCTATTTATACTAGAGAGTTGACCTAATGGGCCAGAGTTGACCTAATGGGCCAAACTCTCGAGTTACTAAATCTGGCGGCCCATTTAACACAAATGGAATCCACTCTAGAACTAGCAGCTACTAAAAATAGAAATACTATAAACAGAAAGTACTAAAGAAGTAATGTCTAGAAATAGTAAGTCTCCTAAATCGAGCTCGGACTGGATGTAGCTATAGAGGAGTCTCAAGGCAGATGTCTCATGGCGTCTACCTCCTCTCTAGCTGACATGGCGGGCAGGGTCACATCACCCTTCCCCACTTGGTTGTGAAGCGTCCCCACTTCACCTTCATTAGGCTCAGGCTCCAGCTGATATGCGTTGTCCCCCGTGCGGAAAACCAATCGACACCTGTCCTCGGTCGGCTGAGGGCGCTGCTCAAGTTGAGTGCTCCTCCGTCCTTGCAGCTCCTGAGGATGCCTGTCCACCCGCAAGTCCTGCAAAAAAGACAAAAAACTCGGTGAGAGGGCAGGCTTTGACATAATAGTGGGACAAGGAATAGAACTATCAAGGACACAAGGAAACTTGCCTGGAGGAGGTACGCAAAGTAGCGATCTGCGCTCACAGGTGCCACGCAGAGGCGAAGCAGGAGTCACATTGCCGCCTGGACCGGGAGCTCGCTTTCCTGTCATGTTCGATGTAGACCTCGCAGGAGTAGGCAAACTGGTGGTGGAGGAGCTGCTCGTCGGGTCTAGCGCGTCAGGTGGCTTTCGTCCCGAGGCCTCTATCGCCTTCTAGCGCTGTCGGTCAGCCATATCCTGCAAAATCTCATGCGGAGTCATAGGTGAGAGTGTCATGCGCTTCCCGTGGTAAGTGAACATGTAAGTGGTCAAATACCCATTGTGAAGCACGCGACGATCATATTGCCACAGACGTCCCAAAAGCAAATGGGTAGCATCCATGGCGGTAACATCACAAAGCATAGTGTCGCTATATGGACCAATGGAAAAAGAAATAAGACACTGTTGCGATACTTTGTTACCTGATCCGTCCGAGATCCATTGAAGGCCATATGGAGCGGGGTGCGGTGTAGTCGGAAGGTTGAAATGTTGCACAACCTTTGATAAGCACTACTTTGTAGGGCTTAAGTAAGAGTCATTAGAGGTTTTATTGGTGCCATTCGGGTAGATTTAGACACATTCATGTGCATGGCGTGTGGGGGCGAAGTTTGGTAATTAATTAAAAGCCACGTGATTGCCGGGATCGAATTGGATGAAATTAGGCCCGTGAAGCGGAAAGAGAACAGCGGGAGGTGACGTCATGGTGACATGGGCGAGCATGATTTGCTGGAATGAAGAATTGGAGACGGATGACATCACCGTGTTGATGCTGTAGATGGAGTGGGCCGAGAAGAAGGCCCAATTGGAGAAGAAGCCCATGAAGAATTGCGCCTCGCGTTGAAGCCGAAGATTTGAAGCTGGAGAATTGAATTCAAGCGGATGATGCAGCATGACGTCAGCGAGAAGATTTGCTGGTGAAGAGTCGTGAAGTCGTGGTAGGCCGTGGGTGATTGGGCCGTGTTGAGCTGCTGCAATTGGAGAGTGATGGGCCGTGTCTGCTCGCGAGAATTGGAGGACGAGAGCTCCAGCTGCGTGGACGATTTGCTGTTTGAATTGGATGGGCCGAGCGAGAGAATTACGGGATTAATTTCCTTGCTTTTGTTTGTTTATTATTTTATTATTATTTTATTAATTCATTTTAGGTTAATTTAGATTTTATTTCCTTTAGTATTTAAGGGTTGAGAAAAGGCTTGTTTGCCTATCTTGAATCTTCGTTTATCGCTCGTAACCCTAATTTCTTATTCTACGTATTCTCTTGCTATGAAGAACTAAGCCTCTCTTGCTTAGTCAGACATTGAAGCTTTTCGTGTGATTCAGTTGTGAGATTCTTATTCCTAATCTATTGCATGGTTTTTATCTCTTCTCTTGTTTGATTTCTTAAGATTGATATTGATAATTTCTAGTCTGATCAACTAGGGTTTGTCGTTATTTATCTATTGCTAGGTTTAGATTGTTACTGGTTGAGCATATCTATTCCATAGTAGCAACTGCATCGTGTTAGTAACTGGTTGTGTTAATCTTATGCAGAAGAGAATTGATTTACATTCTAGGGTAAAAATTGGTTGTTTTATTCTAGGGTTATATCTAACTATATTCCTATCCGTAAGGCTGCTGTTAAACTGAATCTTGATAGTTTCAGGGTTGTTTAATTAGTTAGTTCTAATAGTATCTGGTTGTGCTATTAGTTACATCTGAAAAGGAATTGGAATTACCATTGCATGCGATTTTGAGTAGTATCTATGATCAACTTGTCATTCGAATAGTGGATATTGTTTGACTGAGTGTTTTCCCATTACTGATTTCATCAACTATTACCTTGTTTACCCTTTTGCATGCTAGGATTACTAAAACTCACAAAACCCCCCTTTTGGTTACTTTGGATTAATACATAATTTGCATACTAAGATAGAATCCGCCTCCCTGTGGATTCGACCTTTACTTACCTAGGACTACGGTTTAGGGTTTGTTTGGATATTTTGCATAGCAGTTTTTAGAACGACAAAAACCTGTTATCAACCTTCTCATTAATAATGTTGCAGCACGACCCCCCATCAATGATCACACTCAGCGATGCATCCTGAAGTCTGCATCGAGCATGAAACAAGTTCTCCCGTTGCTCAGGAAGGTCTCTCTCCTTGACGCTCAGCACACGTCTGGAGAGCAAGACAAGGCGATATGCTTGGTCATCATGGTGGTCGGCGGTGCCAACCAAACAGCCATCAACATCGGCTATAAAGACGCCTGCAGGGTCAGCCTCGACGTCGTCGGCATCGCCGTCATCATAGCTCTCATAGCCTACAGAGACGGAGGAGAAGAGGACCTTCTTTGCATTAGGGAAATCTCTCTGGTAATGCCCTCTTTCCCCACACTTATAGCACTCCAGATCCCGAGCTCGGTCAGAACGAGCGGTCTCTGAAGTTGGCGGCTGCGACCGGCGAGCAAGAGCAGGCGGGGCTGATTGTTGCTGGGTCAAGCCAGACGTAGTACCTGTGCTGCTGCGGTCCTGTCTAGGCACACTAGAAGAAGAAATAGAGTTAGTTCCATAACCCGAATGGAAGGGTCTAGGACCATTCCTGGAGGATTGCGAGGACTGCCATGGTTGCTGCTTCTGACGCAGATGCTGAAGATAGAACTTATGGGCAGTGTGTATGACATTGTTGAGGTCCTTGATCGGCAACACGTCGACCTGATCACTAAAAGGCTGGTTAAACCCAGTAATGAACCTCGTTCTCAAGGTTCCCAGAGCAACACTGACGCCAGCCTTGAAGTACATGTCTTTTAGGCAAGCGAAGAACTCCTGTGGCGAATCAGAACCTTGTCTAGCACGTGCTATCTCCGACCGCATCTGCTGCTTGTAGGTCGAAGGCACATACTTTCTAGTCATAATATGCACAAGCTGATGCCATTCATTAATGGGTGGCCAACCCATCTGGTAATGTTGCTGCTCAAGACGATTCCACCATGTCTGAGCAGCTCCCTCAAAATGTAAGGTAACGAGCTCGACCTTCTCATGCTCCTAGATGATTAAGTGTTGCAGTACATGCTTCGTGTTCCGCAACCACTCAAGGAAAATAGCAGGGTCATATAAACCAAAGAAGGGTTTGATATTTACCTTAATGTCTCTGCGGTGTACAGGTGTTTGGGCCCGACGGTCAGGAAATGGTGCTGTAGGGTCCTCATGGTGCTCGAAGTGATGAGCTGCATGCTGGGGATGAGCTGCATACTGACCGTATTGCGGTCCGACATACGACGGTGGGTCGCGAGCAGGTTGTCGCTGACGCTGATTGCCGGCGGCGAGGCCCCGGTGCTGGTGAGCCGATTGTCGGTTGCCGTACTAGACATCGTTCCAATACGCTGCCTGATTCTGATGTAGGCGAGGAGGTGGAACATAGCTGGTAGGGTATTGCTGTAAATCAGGGGGATCCTGTAATGGTGGGTGAAAACCATGAGCATACCCAAACTGACCCTCATCCTCCTCTTGGTCGTACTCATCAAACTGATCCTCCTCATCAGAATAGATAGCAGTGCAGACACTCTGAAGATCCTGAAATGCATCAACATCAAACGGCACAACACTAGATTGTCGGTGATGATGCTAACGCGGAGGCTGCTAACGATGCGAACCAGACGGCTGACGGGGTGGTCGACCTGTAGGAGGCTGGCGGGCTTGCCTATGTCGACCACTAGAATGAACCTGATCGTCCTCATGTTCCTCATGGGAACTTTCATCATCTGCCTCTGCAACGTCAGGGTCCTCCTCCCGGATCACGACCTGCGTAGACCATCGTTGTCGACGACACTGTGGGACGACAGTGCTTTCTTTCTGTGACTCCAAGTGTTTCAGCTAGCCTGGAGTCGATGTGGAGGGAAGCATCAGGGCTTTACCCTTTGCCGTTTCCAAGGCTAGGGCGCTCAACTCCTCTGCCTGTAACTGACCCTGATCAGAAGCTACTGTAGCGATTAAAGACGGTTACGGTCGAGATAAGAACTCTGCATTTTGACGCATGAGCTCGGCTATCTGTGTATCTCTGACTTTGTTGGCAGCAAGCATCTCTCGTAGCATCTTCTGTTCAGCAGTCTCAGAGCCTGTATCACGGGTTGTATCACCTTCTGACATGGTACCTGACAACAAGAAATAGCAAACCACGAGAACAAAGCAAACAACAACAGCAAAAGAGAAATAACTAACATGTAAGCTGAACCGAACTCAACAAGCAATCACTCAGGATACTAATCTGGCTTGCCATGTGGGCGGTTACGAGCTGGCTAAAACAAGTCACATAACAATCAACAAAATCAAGGCAATGCTCAGCAAGGAAAATGTCGAAAGTAGATATGCAAGGATATAAGCACAGAAGAAAGTACAACACAGTCAACCAAGATATGCAACCCAGACAGTGAAAGAGATAGAAGACGGTAAATGAATCACTTGCGAAGTCGGTAAATTGAAGGTGACGGATTCAAGACCGGGATCTCCCTTCTCATACTGCAAAGAGACGCACTTGCCTTATTTTGGCTTGTGTGGTCTCGAATTTTTTATTTTTATTTTTATTTTTATATTCTGCGAACAGCTACAGTTGATGTAACACAGAAACGAACAACAACAGCAAGCAGCGAAACAACGCAACAACACAGCAGCGCAACAACACAACAACGCAGCAGCGCAACAACAGAAAGTTCAACAAACACGCACAGCAGAACAAGAATTTATAGCAGCCACAGTTCAGAAATGCAGTGATTCAAGTGGGAAAAGAAGGAGATTGCGAAGATGTAGATTGTTGGCGCAAACAAGGCAAACACAATTGCAAGCAAACTATCTAAGCCTATATGCAAGCGGATCTACAATAAACACAATCAACAACCAAGCAAAAACACCAGAAATTGCTGAAAAATTGCGTGAATGGTGCGGCTGTGCAGAAAACCGCGGTCACGGTTTTTGAACCGCGGTCGCGGAGGCTAGGGTTTCGGCGGCAAACAGTTCATATTTCGGCCTTTTAAGGAGTCAAACGATGTCCGTTTTGGGCGAATTTTATATTCCCGGACTCGTCTCGAGATGCTCTACAGGAATATGGAAGAAAATTGTGGAAATAAAAAAAAACTTGAACGAAATCTGGGCAGAAGGCTCGTCGTTTTTTTTTGATGCAGGAATTGATTTACGGAAGCGAAAGAGTGATTGAAAGAAGAGTTGGAATGACTTACACGATTCGTAGGCTCTGATGCCAGTTGATGTGACCTTGCCCGACGGAAGACAACAAGTTGTTGTCTAAGGATCCGATGAACGCGTAGTGGGGCGTAGCAACTCTTCGGAAAGGAAAGGAGGTGGCGGTGGCCTGTAGGAAGGGTCGGAACACTGGCGACTGTAAGGTGGAGGTGCGGCGGCCGTGAAGGTGTGAGGCATGGCGGAATGGAGGTGTGAGGGGCGGCAAGAACTAGGGTTAGTTCTTGTTGCAAGATTGCGGATAGTAACTGGATAATTAGGTAACCGAATTAATGCGCCAGGATAATTCAACTAGAAACACGTTAATTGTTGACGTCGGGGCTCGGGGTTTAAGGAGTTTACTCAACTTGAAACTTAGGCTTAATTTGACGTAATCAAAATAATTACAAGCGTTCCTATTTATACTAGAGAGTTGACCTAATGGGCCAAACTCTCTAGTTACTAAATCTGGCGGCCCATTTAACACAAATGGAATCCACTCCAGAACTAGCAGCTACTAAAAATAGAAATACTGTAAACAAAAAGTACTAAAAAAGTAATGTCTAGAAATAGTAAGTCTCCTAAATCGAGCTCGGACTGGATGTAGTTGTAGAGGAGTCTCAAGGCGGATGTCTCATGGCGTCTACCTCCTCTCTAGGTGACATGGCGGGCAGGTTCACATCACTAATCATCATCAGAATCATCATCTGGAACATGATGACTGTCAGAACCGGCCTCAAAAGTTGATGGATGTATATCGCCTCTCAGCTTACGTAAAGATCTCCTAATGGCTTCACGAATATCAACGGGGCATGTATCTACGTCTGCAAAAGGGGAGGTCAACTCCATGACCCGTCCAATGCTCTACACATATATGAAATAATAAATATAGCTACGAAGTTTATTTCATATTTGAGACATAAGTGTGAAAGACATATTATCACCTGAGAACGTGGATCCCTTCGCTCATGATATGTGGACTCGACGGTAGAATCGGGAGGGGGCGAGACATACATGTGTGTGAGAGGCTCGTACCACACCATGTAATCTGCGCTGCACTCAAACCCATGTATGGTTGGAGGGCCCATCAGCTCGAGGCTAATGGAGTGCAAGTTCCTGCAATCCCAAATCCAAGTACCCGTGTTGTACTCAACTACATAACTCTTCAGCTCGGTGGGTCTGATAACTCTTAGTGGCTCTATAACTTTTCCTGTTATCCCCTGAACACGGATAAACTGTCTCGCGACACGATCTGGCATGTATTGCTCGGATTTGGACAAGAATGATATAACACCATGGAATCTGGAAGGGGCTAGGGTTGAACTGAAATCAAGCTCTCCATAGGGTTGGGTGTACCACTCCATCGCACAACATATGGCACATTACCATCCGACAAATGATTCTGTGCAGGACGAAATGAGGGAAAATATTGATAGATCCATGCGTGTACATACATATATGTATAGTCACAAGTACTTAAATAATTCAAAGTATGAAATGATAAGCAAAATAAAAATACAATAAAATTGTTACCTGTAATAGGGTGGTACATGTAGACATAATTCGACAGCCAAAACGTGAACACTCTCCTAGTGCTCGGTACAAATGTGCAAGAGCAGCCGATCCCCATGAACTAGTCTGAATAGTCGCGAGATCCTGTACGGGGCCCAAATATGCCACATGAATCCAGTGTTGTGACTTGTTAGGAAAGAGCGTGGAACCAATGAGGTATAACATATAACCTGAAGCGACGACCTCAAGATAGTCCTGCATATCTGGGCTCAGGCAATGTTACGTAGCGCCTCGTGCTGGAATCCTCGACTCTCAGCCTCTAAGGTAGACATCATTTCTGGTGTCATCCTAAAGAACTCCATTGCCCGTGCACCTTGTAGGCGTCTCAAACTTTTCATGTCCATCACCCTTTCAAAAATCGGTTGTATAACTGCGTCTCCATTTATGCTGATACCCAGGATAAGACACACATCATGGAGAGTAACCGTCATCTCTCCCCATGGCATGTGGAAAGTGTTGGTCTCTGGCTGCCATTTCTCAATAAACGCAAAAACGGATAAATCCGATGTGGGCTTTCTCACAATCCATCACAAACTTTTTATGTCCAAAGTCCAGCTTCCTCATAGACTTCATAAACTGTTTATCCTTACCAACAACCATTTCATGAGTGTGGCGATCTTCAAACGCTGTTACTTTATAGCCCTGGTTGCCCGCAAAAGTGAGGGTGAGTTTCGCCTTACAACCAACTCTGTTTGAAGGACGTCGGCGCATGCGCTTTGTGTTGTTCTGGCCAGTTTTAAAACCCTATCTGGTGCAATGCAAGTACTTCAGTGCAACCACATCTCCTGCCATACGTGATCCGCCGAGCCTCACCAACAACTGGTTTCAGAGAATCAACACAGATTGGAATGTGGTACACCGATCCACCTTGAGATAATCGCGTAACGGATAAATCCGATGACATCTCAGTGTCCAAATCACTTGGATATGAACTAGTAGAACTCTGATCCAAGGATACACTACCACTAGCACCAACAGACCCACTTCCAGGCACTGCAAACATACAGGACATACAGCAAATGAGGTTCAATTGTATAAGGTATAGGTTCAAAACAATCGAGCACAATCAAATAGATATAACACAGAAACACAATACACAACACAGAGCAAACAAAATATAAATCGAGTTCACACGAGCAATCAATGGAAAAACATCAGAAAAGACGACTGTAAACACGAAGAAAAACACAATTGAATATTATGATTGACAAAACCTAACTATGAAAACGTGAAAATGAATCTGCCAAAGAACACAATAGAAATGCCACAAGGAATCAATTGAATATTATGATTCTATAGATTGTCCAAATGCGAGACGAATCCATGTTGAATAAACTGTATAGGAAGTCTAAAACCCTAGAAACCGTACAACTACAAAAGCGAGATTAACTTACCAGAATCCATGGATACACCTATGCGAATCAATCCGAAAGCCTGAATAGATTAAACAATGCGAGATCGAGCAACAAAACAACTGCGAGGAGCGCGACGAATAACTGATTCAATGGCGATTGAGGAACAGCTTAGTCGCCAAGAGAGACGAGAGCAAATCGAAGGAGACAGGAAACAGAACAAATGAAAGGGAAAAGTACGAAAATGCCCCTCCGTGTAGGGTTTTGATGTTAAATGATGGAAGATTCACAGCCGATGGATGGAGACACGTGGACGACTAGAATTAATGCCCAATGCTTACTATAGCCCTTGTGCTCATTTGATCCTCTCTCTATATATATTATCGAACTATATAAATTATATATATGGTAATATTTGGATCCAAACTAAAAAATATAAACCCTAAACACCAAACTAAAAACCTAAACCCTAAACCCCAAAATCCACAACCCTAAACCCTGAAACCAAACACACAAACCCTAAATACTATGTATAAAACATAATACCAAACACTATATATTAAGTATAAAACTTAATCCTTAATATAAACCCTAATATATATTTAAACCCTAAACCCTAAACACAACCCCTAAATACTAAGTGTAAAACCTAATAGTAAACCCTATTATTAAGTATAAAACTTAGTATAAACCCTAAGCACTAAACCCTAAACCCTAACCCCTAAACCCTAATCACTAAACCCTAAGCTTTAACCCCTAAACCATACACCCTAATCCATCAACCCTAAAACACAACCACTAAATACTTAGTATAAAACCTAATATTAAACCCTATATATTAAGTATAAAACTTAATATTAGACCTAACCCTAAACACTAAAACACAAACCTAATATATAAATTTAAACCCTAAACCCTACTCCCTGAACCCTAAACCGTAAACACAACCCCTAAATACTAAGTATAAAACCTAATATTAAACCCTATATATTAAGTATAAAACTTATTATAAAGCCTAAACCCTAACTACTAAACCCTAAACCCTAATCACTAAACCCTAAGCTTTAAGCCCTAAACCATACACCCTAATTCATCAACCCTAAAACACAACTCCTAAATACTTAGTATAAAACCTAATATTAAACCCTATATAAAGTATAAAACTTAATATTAGACCTAACCCTAAACACTAAAATAGAAACCTAATATATAAATTTAAACCATAAACCCTATTCTCTCAACCCTAAACCGTAAACACAACCCCTAAATACTAAGTATAAAACCTAATATTAAACCCTATATATTAAGTATAAAACTTATTATAAACCCTAAAGCCTAAACCCTAAACACTAAACCCTAATCACTAAACCCTAAGCTTTAAGCCCTCAGCCCTACACCATACACCCTAATCCATCAACCCTAAAACACAACCCCTAAATACTTAGTATAAAACCTAATATTAAACCCTATATATTAAGTATAAAACTTAATATTAGACCTAACCCTAAACACTGAAATAGAAATCTAATATATAAATTTAAACCCTAAGCCCTAACTGATACGAACAACCCCTGAAGTGTTGTCTGCAACGCAGGATCTGGACTCCTCTAGCTTGAATCGATTCTTCTCCTCCGTAGCCAAAGTGATGGCTTTCCTAGGACTAAAGAGATAGTCCTTAAATTCGCCAAAGAGGGGACGTGAAGATCAAAGAGATGACCTTGAATACCGAAGAGACGGTATAGAACTTGCTCGAAGTGACGAGCTACGGGATAGGTTGATCCGTGGGATCGAAGGGTTGACGTTAGAGCTCAAGGGAAGGAGCGTACTCAACTTTACTGCTTAAACTCAACGTAAAGAATACAAACTAGGGTTCCAAGTCTTAAATAGTCTAAACGGAAATAACATAAAATAATAATAATAAAATATTCATTAAAACGACGGGTCTTGAAAACGCTGACGTGGAACGAACTCGGAGAAAACGGCGGTCTCCGTAATTAAACGGTGGCCGCTGCCCAAAAGCCGTAGCCAAACTCCATGACGGAAACCAAACGGCGGGCGCCGGGCACCTTACGGCGGGCGCCGTGACCATCGCGGCGGGCACCGTAAACCCGGCGGCGGTCGCCGCCCTTCAATCTTCTCCGTGAGCTCGGCGTCTTCGTCTTTTGGTCAGGTTGGGTTGGACGAGGCCTCGCCTAAGCCTTCATAGGTCACGAGGAGAACCCATTTAGGACTAGATGAAGTCGTGTCACTTGCGTATGCCCGCGAGACTAAAGACTGTGTGGCTCGTTCCATTGCTCTGGCGCGGGCTCTTGTCATCGGACCATCCGAGCGCACCTTCATTGCGTCCTCTTTGTCCTGCGCCATCATCAAGGGGGTCATGGAGCTATCAATCTCCCCTTCTTGGCTGCGAAGCATCCTCGCTTCGTCCTCGTCGTCAAAAGCAGGAGGAATGTAAGGAGCAAGGTCAGCGACGTTGAATGTCGGGTGTGCGCCGTAGTCATCGGGTAACTCCAGGCGATAGGCATTGGCCCCAAGGCGTTGCAGCACCCGGAAAGGACCATCACCTCTCGCGTCCAGTTTGTGGCATCGCTTCAATGGAAAGCGTTCCTTGCGCAAATGCAACCACACCAAGTCGCCGGCCTCATAAGCAACTGGGCGGCGGTGTTTGTTGCGTTGTGTAGTTACTTGCTCGGACCTCCGCTCCAGCTGCTGTCTCGTCCGTTCATGGAGTGCCTTGACCTGGTCCGCTCGCTCCACGCCCTTCATGCTCTCCTTTTCCTTCATTGGCCGTGGTATGAGATCCAAGGGGGTGAGCGGATTGAGGCCGTAGACCACCTGGAAGGGAGTCTGTTGCATCGCCGAGTGCATGGACCTGTTATATGCAAATTCAACAAAAGGCAAGCATTCTTCCCACTTACGGAGGTTAGACTTTAACATAGTACGCAATAAAGCACCCAAAGTCCTATTAGTAACTTCCGTTTGCCCATCGGTCTAGGGGTGATAGCTAGTAGAGAACAATAATTTAGTTCCCAGTTTGGCCCACAAAGATTTTTAGAAATAACTCACAAATTTAGCATCACGATCAGACACTATACTCCTAGGGATACCATGCAGCTTAACAACATGCTCAAAAAATAAAGAAGAAATCTCAGAAGCATTGTGAGTAGTCTTGCATGCAATGAAGTGAGCCATCTTAGAGAACCTATCAACTACCACAAATATCGAGTCCCTCCTCTTCTTAGACATGGGCAACCCAGTGATAAAATCCATACTAATATCTTCCCATGGAACATTCGGAATAGGCAAAAGGGTATACAAACCTTGGGGACCCGATCTAGACTTAGCATGCACACAAGTAACACAAGCCTTGCAAAAACGTGTAACATGATGCAACATTTTAGGCCAATAGAAATGTTCCTTTAATACAGCCAAGGTTTTAGGGATACCAAAATGACCTCTACCCTCATGAGCTTCCTGAATTAGCAACCGACGTATAGAAGTCTTTGGGATACAAAGTTTCCCGGCCTTAAATAGGTAGCCATTATCAATATAGAATCCATTAGACTCTCCAATTTCCATGCATGTTTTAAAAATGTCAGCAAAGTCATCATCATGCATATACACATCCTTAATCAAGGAGAAGCCTAAGATAGAAGCATCAAGATGGGTGAGTAACACATACCTGCGAGAGAGGGCGTCAGCAACCACATTCTCCTTTCCTTTCTTGTACTTGACCACATAGGGAAAGGTCTCCATGAATTCTACCCATCGGGCATGGCGGCGGTTGAGGTTGTATTGACCCTTCAAATACTTCAACGCCTCATGGTCGGAGTGAATGACGAACTCCTTGGTCCATAAATAATGTTGCCAAGTCTTCAACACCCGAATAAGAGCATAGAGCTCTTTGTCATAAGTTGGGTAGTTGAGCTGGGCGCCTGTGAGCTTCTCGCTAAAGTACGCGATGGGGCGCCTATCTTGTAGCAAGACCCCTCCAATGCCATGATGAGAAGCGTCACACTCCACCTCAAAGGTCTTGCAGAAGTCCGATAATTGCAGCAAAGGAGCGTTGCACAAACGGTCCTTCAAAGTGATGAAGGCGATCTCATGGGCGGTCGTCCACTCAATAGACGCGGCTTTCTTTGTAAGCTCATGAAGCGGGGCTGCAATGGTGGAGAAGTCACACACAAAGCGGCGGTAGAAGCCTGCCAAGCCCAGGAATGACCGCACCATGGTTGGTGTAGTGGGCCGTGGCCATTCTTTTATGGCACGAACCTTCTCTTGGTCAACCTGTAGTCCATCCTTGCACACAACAAAACCAAGAAAAATAGTGGAATCCGAACAAAAAGAACATTTACTCAGGTTAGCATAAAGTTTCTCTTTTCTAAGACACTCTAAGACCTTCCTAAGATGCTCAACATGCTCATCCAAAGACCTGCTATAAACAAGGATATCATCGAAATAGACAACCACAAATTTTCCTAAGTAAGCCCGTAAAACATGGTTCATCAACCTCATAAAAGTGCTAGGGGCATTGGTCAAACCAAAAGGCATAACCAACCACTCATAAAGGCCATACTTAGTCTTAAATGCAGTTTTCCACTCATCACCCTCATGCATCCTAATTTGATGATACCCACTCTTAAGATCAATTTTCGAAAATAAAGTAGCACCATGCAATTCATCAAGCATATCATCAAGTCTAGGAATAGGGTGTCGATACTTCACTGTAATTTGGTTGATCGCTTGACAATCAACACACATGCGCCAACTACCATCCTTCTTGGGCACAAGAATGACCGGGACGGCGCATGGGCTTAAGCTCTCTCGGACGTGGCCCTTATCCAACAACTCTTGGACTTGGCGTTGCAATTCCTTTGTTTCCTCTGGGCTCGCGCGGTATGCAGCGCGGTTAGGAAGAGAGGCGCCAGGGACAAAGTCGATTTGATGCTCAATACCACGAATAGGTGGCAATCCTTCGGGCAGCTCCTCGGGCATCACATCCTCAAATTCCTGCAAAAAAGGGAACACTGCAGGGGGTACATCAACAAGATCTTTAACATTTAATAGACACGCGAAAGGAACAAGTAAAAAGCAAGGAAGTCTTCCCTGAATGACTGGGGAGACATCCCAAGACCTAGCCAAAAGAAGTCGGTTCTCACACGAGCCTTGGATGCCAGCCTTTGGTGCCGATTTCTGGGGTATGTCATGGCCAGCGGCTTTATCCTTGGCTTGTTCAAGGGCCTTAACGCGGTTCCTTTCCACGTGATCCTGCATAATCTCTTGAGGGCTCATAGGAAGCAATGTCACCTTCCTTCCATTGTGCATGAAGACGTAGTTGTTGAGAAACCCATCATGAAGGGCTCGCTTGTCGAATTGCCAAGGACGCCCTAAGAGAAGATGGGTGGCATCTATGGGGACTACGTCACAAAGCACATAATCCTTGTAATGGCCAATGCTGAAATTGATAGTGCATTGCCGCTTCACAACATTGGAGTCATCACCCTTGGAGATCCATTGTAGGCTATAAGGTTGGGGGTGTGGAGTTGTGTCGAACTTGAAGTGCTTGATCACCTTTTCATTGATGATATTGCAACAACTTCCACCATCTATGATGACACTCAAAGAAGCACCCTGGACCGCACATTTAGTATGAAATAAATTTTCACGTTGGTCAAGTAAGGTACCTTCTTTGGCAGTGAGGACACGGCGAGTAACCAGGCTAAGGGGCACGTTGCCTTGGTCATCCATGGGGCTGCAAATATACCCATCCAACTTCTCCGCTTCCTCGTCCTGGTCATACGAGTCGAACACTAGTGGGCCGTCCGGGGTGTCATCGTCAAAAGACTCGTATCCGGAAAGGTGTGAGAAGAGGACGCGCTTGTTGTTGGGGCAGTCCCGTTGTAGGTGGCCATGCCCTTGGCACTTATAACAGACCTTGTCACACGCCCGTTCATCGGAAGGAGGTGCACGCCGCTGCAGTGGCTCGTTGACTCGCGCCGGGGTGTTGCTCGGCCGAGTGACCGGCGCCGGCGGTGTAGTCGCGGGAGCGGACTGCGAAGAGGAGCGCACATGAGAAGGAAATGAACCAGACGGGGTGGAGGGAACATACCTGGAATTGGTGCGGGACCAAGACGCTCGCTTAGCCGCTTGAGCTTGTGACCGTATCTCTTGTGCCGTATGAGCGCACTTTTGGAGGTCTCGAATATTGGTTGTGAATGGGCTCATGCAGGCCACGAAGGAACATACTCTGAAAGTCCTCGTCAGTGTGATGGATACCTACCTTATGGGATAACTCTTCAAGTTCAGCATAAAAGTCAAGGGGAGAACGAGTACCTTGAGAGGCGAGTTGTATCGTAAGGCGCATTTCGGAAGTAAAGTCCTCGGGGACATACTTCTTCCTCATGATCCGCATAAGATGGCGCCACAAAATGATTGGACGCTCACGGTGATATGCACGGTCGGAGAAAAAGCGGTGCCACCAAGCCTTGGCGGCGCCATCGAAATGTAATGCGGCGGTAGCAACCCGTTCCTCTTCCGGGTATTGGTAGTGGTTCAAAACATACTCCATAGACTGCTGCCAATCAAGAAATTTAAGGGGATCAAATTCACCAGAAAAGTTAGGAAGTTTTACCTTAATGTCGGGGCGACGTGGTCCATGGCGCCCGGGGCTCGGGCGACGCCGTTCCCGCGAGTGTCGGCGGTAGCCGCGATGCGTGGGGCGCAACTTCTCATGGCGTTCCATCTCATATGCCTCCTCATCATCAAATCCTTCCTGGGAGTGGTCTGAGCGACGGTCATCAACATCATCATCATCACGCCCGGACTCGGAGTCGTCATACCGCGCGTGTTGTCGACCTCGAACCCGGCGGTCCTTGGTGTTGACATACGGTAGGGGATCCTTGGAAACGCGAACACTACGACGGGAGCGATCCGACGTGTAATCCTCATCTCTCGGGGCAAAGGTGGGGTTGTACCGGGCGCGGGAGTCGCCACGCTTGGGCGGGTAGCCTTTAATTTGCGAACGAAGACGATCCTGTGGCATGGACAAGACATCCTTCCCCTTGCGATCCAGAGGTTGGTTGGCTGGGGCCGTAGGGTTCAGCAGAGGATCGTTCGTGGGCAACTTCACGTTACTCATGGCCCGACGAAGGTACGCAAGTTCAGCAGCTTGCTCAGCAATAACGCGGTTTTTCTCTTCATTTGCGGACTGAAGTGTGTCGTTTGACGCATGAAGTTGGTTGATTTATTCATAGGCGGAGTCCATGTGTCCGGGGCTACGGTGGCCCGTGGAGGGAGAGACGCTCGAAGTAGGGACATCCATAGTACCTATACGAAGCATACAACACAAGAAGTAAGCTGCACCAAGCAAAAGAGCAAGTCCAAGCCAAGTCCTTGTCTCAAAAGTGACCCAAGAAATTTTCCGCGGGGCATACTAATTTGGGTTGCTCGTGAGGAGGGAGAGGCTTGAACGTAAGGCCGAAAGCAAGAACTAGCAAGTCCAGTCCCAAACAACACACAAATTTCCAAGTGCAAGCAAATCAAATCAAGTTTCTCAGAATTAATCACAAGAGAGTTGAAAATTTGTATATGCCCTTTTTAATGAGAGTTGCATAGAGACATTAAAGATGAGAAGATGGAGTATGACCGTATGGTGCGTTCTCTGCCTACTCTTTGTTTTTTTTGTTTTTTTTTTGTTTTGGAGGCTTCCGTCTTCCCAAACCTTTCTGTTTTTGTTTGATGGAAGGTGAGAATAGTATGTTTGTTTTGTTTATACGGTCACACCTTGTTTTTGTTTTTGTGCTGATATGATGGCGAATCAAGCAAGAAAGAACCACACAAGCAAGTGTAGGAAAAGCAAGAAGAGACAAGTAACTAGGAGGGATGAAAATCAAACAACTAATCTAGCAATTAATCCAAAGATGAAGCAAAATTTGATCAACAAGAAGCAAGGAAATCAAATATGTAAATATGGAAACAAGAATTGCTAGAGGGTAGATTGTAGGATTGGGGAACAAGTAACCAACACTAAGGGGATGAGGGTTATATGTGAAGGAGAGGGAGGCGGCGGTGGATGGTGGTGGTGGTGGCGGACGGTGGCGGCGATCGGAGGTGGTGGCGAGCGGTGGTGGTGGGTGGTGGCTAGAAAAAAATTTCTAGGGTTTGCTAGCGGATTTTTTTTTCAAGAATCACAAAAGAGAGAAGAACAAACTTAGCTTGGAAAAGGCTCTGATGCCAGTTGATACGAACAACCCCTGAAGTATTGTCTTTAACGCAGGATCTTGACTCCTCAAGCTTGAATCGATTCTTCTCCTCCGTAGCCAAAGTGATGGCTTTCCTAGGACTAAAGAGATAGTCCTTAAATTCGCCAAAGAGGGGACGTGAAGATCAAAGAGATGACCTTGAATACCGAAGAGACGGTGTAGAACTTGCTCGAAGCGACGAGCTACGGGATAGGTTGATCCATGGGATCGAAGGGTTGACGTTAGAGCTCAAGGGAAGGAGCGTACTCAACTTTACTACTTAAACTCAACGTAAAGAATACAAACTAGGGTTCCAAGTCTTAAATAGTCTAAACGGAAATAACATAAAATAATAATAAAATATTCATTAAAATGACGGGTCTTGAAAACGCTGACGCATAACGAACTCGGAGAAAACGGCGGTCGCCGTAATTAAACGGCGGCCGCTGCCCAAAAGCCGTAGCCAAACTCCATGCCGGGTACCAAACGGCGGGCGCCGGGCACCTTACGACGGGCGCCGTGACCACCGCGGCGGGCGCCGTAAACCCGGCGGCGGTCGCCGCCCTTCAGTCTTCTCCACGAGCTCGGCGTCTTCGTCTTTTGGTCGGGTTGGGTTGGACTAGGCCTCGCCTAAGCCTTCCTAGGTCATGAGGAGAACCCATTTAGGACTAGATGAAGTCGTGTCACTTGCGTATGCCCGCGAGACTAAAGACTGTGTGGCTCATTCCATTGCTCTGGCACGAGCTCTTGTCATCGGACCATCCGAGCGCACTTTCATTGCGTCCTCTTCGTCCTGCGCCGTCATCAAGGGGGTCATGGAGCTATCACTAACCCCTAACCCTTAAACCCAAAATTATCTAAAAAAGTGTACATTTATAATATTAATTAATGATACTAAATTATCATAATCAAATTTTATTTACTGAATCTGTGTTATAATAAGAAAGCATTTTCATAACTCATTGTTAATAATTAAAGTGTTAAACAAATCAGAACTGATTGTTAATAATCAAATTAAAGCTATGATTCATCAAAACCCTAACATAATGAAAGGATGAACATGTCAAAGAAATAAAAATTGACTAAACCCTAACATAAATAAAGTGTTCATTTATCAGAACTGATTATGTAACAATAGTATATTTAATAATAGATGTCACTAACCTTTGCAAATATTTTCTTATTTATGAATACAGGTGAGCACTCCAGGTGTCCCTGATAAGAACAGTGAAGTTGAAATTGAGAGTGTCAAGTTCAATCTTTTCATATTCTGAAAGGTATAAATCTTCATATATTGTACTACACTTTAGACATTTATTTCAGATTCTTAACTCCTATTCATACTAATATCTGGTTCTTTTGCATGCATTCATTTCAACATATAAGCTCCCATCTAGATGCATCTGAACTGGGAATCAGATAGCAAGTATTCATGATTAACTTAAGGATGAAAAATCTGTAAAGGTATGTGTATCGGATTTTAGAAAATTATAGGTTACTTTATATTGTAATAATTATTGACGTGACCGTATTTTATTAAAAATTATAGGTTCACATATACAACACCATGATATCAAGTTATTCCCTCAGGAATTCAGATTTCCATGTTATACATATACAATCAGGTCATCCTTCTCTCTTTGAAAAATTATTATTGGGTTTTAAACAATTGTATAAATTCGTTTATGATCTAACTTATTTAATCTTGTTACAGTAAGGCAAGATGGATATTGGGATTGACACACACAAAATTGGCTTTTGTTATTTCAATTTATGAAAAGGTCTAAAGGTATGACTACTATAATATTATTTTCATATATGGATATGTTCATTAAAGTTTAGTACTTACTAACGCTTAAAACTTGTTCCATTACAGGTTGCAACATATAATCTGTAATATACATCTGCTAAACTGATTCAATCTATACAACGAGGTCATGGTTTCATCAATTGATTGTTTCTAGTTAACTGATTTACTTGTTTATGGTGTACTTAACTAATTTGTTTATGCTATAGGAATCATGTGGGAGCTCGGATTGAACTCAAAAATAAATTGGATTATAAATATATACAAAAGAAGACCTAAAGGTATATCTTCTATACTAACTTTTAGTGTTGTAAGAAATTTAGCTGGAAATAGTATATTAAGTAGTTTAGATGTAAACTAAATCCTTTGATTTATAAGTAAATGATTCAGTTCTAAACTAAATCATATATAATGACTGTAAACAATGCATAGAAGTTGTAAATCATTCATTGATTAAAATATTCATGTTCAGAATAATTCCACAACTCATGTTCACAAATCATAATAACCTAAAGCATATTACGGAAGGTCGAAGTTATTTAGATCTACATAAACACAATAGATATTTTATAATCCAATACATAAACATAAAAAATACCTTTGAGCAGTTTTCTGCGATTCTAGTTCACAAAACTCCACAATACCTCCGACTATTTGTTAACAAATTTATGAAGTCAATTTATTTTGTCATTTGACTTTAGAAAACACCAACATTGCATTGAATATCTAAAACACACCGAAATAGTCGGAGGTAAACTCACTCAACAAATATATGAAATAGCAGAGTACTTGAATTGTCTAATAGAGAAAAAATGTTTATGAAACCATCATCTCATTTAGTCAAACTTCTCCTTCTTCACTTTCTTAAGTGTAACGCTCTTCTTGGAAGTTGAGTTATCACCACGACACGATATAGAAAGATCTTCAAATTTTGCACTCTCCTCTTCATCAGATTTACAATGTTCCTCTTCATCAATGTTTATAAACTCACGCTTTTGCGGCGTTAGTATTTCATTTGAAGAAACCTTTGACATCACATCATTCTCTAGGTTGCATGATTCCATGTTATTCTATTCACAAAGTAAATTGCACAAATATATAAGTAATAATAATTTATAAAGTGATTTTTTTTTTCAAAATACTGGAATGCATACCTCAGATTCTATAGTAGATTGCTCAAACTTTTCAATTAAACTAGAATCATCGGTCATATTTGTCACTGGATATACTGAAGGAGAAGGAAGTCTACTAATGTTGTATTGTGAGATTAGAACCCCAAACAACATTTTTTTGTTTAACAAAACATTTAAATCATTTGGGATGGTAGTAATGTCCTGATCCTGAAAAAAGAGAGAATGAAAACATGAATAATTAAATCAGAAAGTTTGTGGTAAAAAAACTAATTTAAATGATATATACATAATGTAAAAAAATAAATTACCTTTTTTGTCGACTCAATTATATTTGTAACAGATTTCTTCAAATATTGGCTAACTTTCCTATCAAATATAGTAAATTGAGCAGTTCATGTTCCATCAATGACATTTACTTGCACACAGAATCTGCACAAATATTAATATTTACTCACCTCATTCAATTTTCAAATCATTTCACTTCGGTAATTACAATTACCTTGGGATAGCAAAGTTCACCAATGTATCACATTTCTTGCACCAAAACTGGCCTTCTTGTGGTTGTACTTTGCTTTTACATCTTTTGCAAGAATTGTAGTACCAGCCAAACGAATCTTCTATATGATCAATGGTTGCAAGTGTAACAGCTTGGAGAACCTTTATAAGTTTAAAAACAAATTGAATAGTAACATACTAACATGAAAAAAAAACCATATCCAATTTGTAAATTAAAAACTAACCGTTTTATGATCTTGAAGATGTTCGTAAAGACCGTCCAATGTTTTTCTAGAATTCACATCTAAAAATATATGCACGATTGTATGACGGCTCACTTGATAGTTGTACAAAACTATGCCCACTTTTTGAAACCTCATTTTTTGATATGCTATAAATTAAGACAAATTAGGAAGAAGACTACTCGAAATTTATATAAACTGCAATAATACTAACATTTTAAGAATATACCTTTGTTTGAAATCATGAATGTCTATAATGCTCTCATCGTCAAAATAAATCCTTGTGCCATAATAACCATTTGAGATATTTGGTGCATTATTCCATTTCCTAAGCTTGGCAAACTGAACTATCACAACCACCATCTTCTGAGTTGAAGTGTCAATAAATGGATGACATATTTCAGCGTAGTCATCCCATAGGGTACAATTGATTACATTATCCCTAAAATAATTAGACAATATTAAACAGTACAATTATACATAAGTTTTAATAAATAGTAAATTAAGTCTACATAATTACATAAAACTTGCAGTAAAAAGGTAAATATTTAATACCTGGCATCCATTAATTGAATATTAATCCTTTTACCATCTTTCCCGTTGCGATTAGTAAAAGAGACAATTTTATCTCATATTCCAATCGATTGACCAATAAAATCTACACAAACAAATACAATATTTGAAACAAATTTAATATACATAGGCAAACAATAATAATAGTTAACATAATTTTATATGAAAAACAAAAAAAATTACTAACCATAAAGATATCCTTGATCCAATGACTCGTCAATGACTTTTTCAAATTCAGTAAATTTGAATCCATGAATTGGAATACAAATGGACGAACATGGCTTAATTGTAGTGTTGCGATAGAATATGACCTTATACTTATGATTAGTGAATTTAAAAGGTATATCATAAAGGGCAATACCAAAATTTGACATAAAATATGCACCTCCTTCCTTTAAATTTGATAAGTTAACCATAAAGCCTTCTTTAATCACTGCATGGATTTTATCTCCCTGAAACAAAATATTAAACAATTGAAATCAATACATTTAATTTGACAGGAAATATTATTTAATACATTTTGCAAATACTCATAACCAAATGTTGCATAAAAAAATAATGCAATACCTTTTCATCCATTAATATTAATTCAGCGGTACTGTATTGGGTAGGGTCCTCTTTCTTTGGAACTTTAAATAATCGAATTACTCGAATCTTAAGCTCATAATTTTCTCGGACACCTGTAATGTCGTTTATTTCTTGTATAGCTTTTGACATAACTACAAAACAGATTGTTAAATTTACAAAACTATACAAAATATATAAGCATTCTCATATCAATGAGAGAGCATTAGTAGGTGCAGAGTATGCTCGGATAGGTTGTTAGAATGACCGATCGACTCTTCTAATACCCTCTCCGAGCATATTCTGCACCGACTTGTTCAACCTAATCGTTTTGTGGGAATACGTATGTAAAGTGCTTGTAACATAAAAAATCATATCTCAAATAGGGGTATTTAGATATTGGATTGGACTTGGCGACAAGTATGAATTACCCTATATAGCAATTAATGATATTTAGGGTGTGTTTGGATTACGTATTATAATGTAAAAAATTGTGATTATAATGCCAAAAACGACATTATAATGCCAGTTTTTGGCATTATAATGCGTAATCCAAACACAACCTAATCTTTTGCTATAGGTTTGAAGATATAATCTGCAAAATGCATCTCTTATTCTGTATTGAAGCCATATATTCAGGTGATGATTCTATCAATTCATATCATATTCATTATATTTTAATTGATTATAACCATATAATAATTAGGTCTTCATTTATTGTTGTTGTAGGAATGCGTATGGGAAATCAGACTGGAGTCTCAAACAACTCATGGGGTTCCAAGATCTAAAAATGAAAACCTCAAGGTACGGATACTATACTAACATTGAGATGAACATGACAAATAGATATTCAATGTTGCATAGAGTACAGTGAATGAAAGGATGAAAATTAGATATTCGATGTTGCGTATAGGTTTTGAATTAATTACCTTGTAACTGAGTTCTGGATTTCTGAATAAAGCTGAAACAATAAAAATAAATCAATATCAGTTCTGTTTGAAATATTAATTCTGAATCCCTACAAAACAGACACTAAAGTTATGTTTGAAATGATATAAGCATTACAAATGATATAAGCATTACCTCTTAAATGTATGTATTCTGTTGTAGTTTATGTACTGAAATAACTGAGAAGGTCTAGATTTATAGAAGAATATGTGAAAGAGATGTAGTCTTGTATTACAAGTTTCGGTAGAACAAATCATGTTTATTTTTAAAATTTTGGAATGCACAAATTTCTCAATATCATATCTTCGTAGTAATCTTTTTAATTTTGTACATAAACTATTTTGTATGGATGATAATGATTCTATATTATATTTTGACTTTTTTGTTCAGATCTTGTAATCAGTTTTGCTTTATACGGATATGTTATGATTTGCAGAATTTCTGACATGGGGAAACAGAGAAAGCACACTTTTTTGTTTCAGTATTTATGCAATTTTGTAATTTATATACAAGTTTTAAAAGTTTTGTGCAATATTTTCTGTAATGCTTATGTAACTTTTGTATGCTTCATATTTAGGTTCATGTGTGTGTATGCGGTTTTGTAATATCTGTGCAGGTTTTGTGCATTGTTTTGTCATACTTGTGGTTGGTTTTGTGTTTAAGTTTTGTGCAAGCTTTGTCATAAAGATTTTTTCGGTATGTTGTAGGGTATTTTGAATGCAAAATTTATTGTATAATAGGTTTGATACATCATTTACAGCAAAATATTTTTTGTTTGTTTGATTCTCAATTATTGGATTTTATTCAATTAAAACGTAGCTCAAAATTTTATTTGCTTCTTTTTTTTGGAAAGATTAAGCATAACAAAAAAAAAACGTACAAAGATAATCTCTGTAAAATTAGGTCAGAATCATAGAGTTTAAAAAAAATAACAACATTAACTGGACGGGTGACACGTGTACAAATTAACTCCACGGTGACACGTGGCAGCGACAAACGCGAGATTAATCTCGGGGCGCGTGCTGCTCAGCCGTCATTCTTCTTTAGTTATTCGATTTTTCTAGTGTGTGCCCATGTGCACATGCTAACAAGCTAAATTAGAAAACTATATTCAAAATATTTCCTAAAGGAGAATGGATAAACCCTTAGCAAACAAAAGTTAAACTAATGGCTAAAAAAAATATTGCTAAAATTGGAATTTTATTGCTAAAAAGAAAGTTATTATAGTGTATCCATGAGTACACACTAGAAAAAACCTTAGTTATTATATAGTAGATTGATTGATGTTAAGTTTGTAACTGATTGTTGTGGGAATTTATGGATAGTTGGGGGTTAGGGCTTGTTTAAATTGGAGTTGGAATTCTGCGTTTTGGGCCCTAAGCCTGCAGATTTGGAAATTTGGAGTTTCAGGTAAGATTTCTATATTGATTAATTATGGGGAAAATCACGTGTGTTATATATTGTTAGTTTAATCACCTATTCGAATTTTATGTAATTTGGATGACTATGGAATAAGTTATTGTTATTACAAGTTGTTGGATATATTGAGGCTTCTGGATTGTACGGTTTGATTAGAAAATTCATTATAGTTTGAGTTTGGATCCGAATTGAATGTATGATACGTTGATGGACTCTCTTAAAAATTATTAACTGTCAACTATATATGTGGCGTGATGTAAAAATTACGTTGTTTTAGCGTAAGGAACATGTTTAATATCGGCGGGTATTCTATATACACAAATATTCAGAGTAATTAACAAATTATTGAGCAATTTAAATAGTGGGCACCATTTTTGTAAATCAAGCAATATGATTTGAGAGAAGACATGAAAATGAGAGATGAAGGTGGCAGAAATTCACCAAGTGAGTTGTGACGAATGTAACCACATGATTACGACTTATTCATTGTATTTATATCACTTGATTGTCAACAAGGTGGAGCATCAAATCACTATTGTACAACACCATAATTACAAGAAGAAAAAGGCCTAAATGTGCAACAAAAATATGCCTTAATTTTATCCAAGATTTACTTATATATTTAAAATTTATGCATATACGTGATAACAAAAAATATTACTCCACTATTTTGTTGCAACTTGCATGGTGTACATATTTTGTAATGCATACATACGTCATACGTGTATGTTTTAAATGTGTGATCTTCTTTATTAGGTTGATCGAGCCGTCACGCAGTCCATTTTAATTTGTGTCAAATTACACAATGGGGTGTGGGCCTATGTGGGTAAATGTGAATACATATGTGTGCAAATGCGCGTATGTGCCTAACGTATAAATCTAGGTGGAGTTTCATTCTAAAGTTAATTGGCAATATAAAAAATAATCCACTAAACTTATATACTAGACAAGTTATATCACAACATCAGATATGAGATGAGTATTCTAGCACTCCCCCTAAAATATAACGGGCTTACCTGGTCCATGACACTTGAACCCAGGACTAAAACAGACTCTGATACCATGTCAAATTAGACAGTGTGTCGACTTACGCGGGCAAATGTGGGTACATATGTGCGCAAATGCACGCATGAGTCTAGCATATAAGTCTAATGGAATTTCATTCTAAAACCAATTAAAAATAGAAGGAGTAATACACTAAGCTTATATAATAGGCAAGTTATCCCACCTTCAAATGTTGCATGAATATTCTAACACAAATAAATACTTTATGTTGAGAAATGAATTATGATTGACGTAAACTTGGACATGAAGAAAATGAAATTTCAAATCCAATTATTTATATTTTAAGCTAGTTGAAATAAATATCTACAAGAAAAGAAGTTAGTTGAAGTAAAGATATCACACAAAAACACTCGATCTATACATGGATATGCACATTGAATTTGGATTGATGGACCCTCAGTTGGTTCATCTCACAATAAAAATGTTGGAAAATCAATATTCTACTAGATAAGGAGAATACATTAAGACCTCGTTTATTTTAAATTGTGGAAACGGTAACGGAAAGAAAACGAATCTAGTCCAATTTAGTGTCATTATTCATTGATCAAAATGATGAAATCGTTTTCTTTCCCCCTTCACTTGGCACTATGATGGAGGTATTTGTATCCCCAATACAAGGATGGGTTGTAAAATGATGAAATTGTTGAAAAAGAAGGTTCCCTCAAGGAACCTTAAGTGTTTTGATGATGATAAACACCATGCATTTGATGGTTTGTTCTTAAGTATTGTTTCAGGGAACAACAGAAAGCATGCGAGCTATCTGGAGAAGTTCCAGGGAACAATGGTTGTGACCAATGGATCTGTCATCCTAGGGAACAATGGGAACAAGAGCATCAGAACTCAAGAAGAAGAGAAGGAATGGAGATTCCAGGGAACAAGAAAAATAGAGCAAAGAAGCTGTCAACGTTCCCAGCGAAGAGGTAAATCGCGAGATATTGCGTCTACGGTTTTAAATGTTTGCTTGGAGCACAAGGAGACGTTTATACAAGGAAAGTGGAGATTATATCTTGCAGATAATGGGTCGGAATTATCATGGAGAGATAAGATCTATTTATGGAAACAAGATAATGTCAAGTTGGAAGATATTGTTTGTGGTATTTTAGGAAATAGTTTGATGGAAAGATATAATGTTATTTATGGGATAATATATCAGATTAGACCATAAATAAATTATATTTTCATCATCCTTTGGAGGCCTATAAATACAAGGCATTATCAACCTAGTTTGACATGTTTCCAAGAGAGAAAGAGGAGCATCCAAGAGAGAGACGGCATTAGGAGCTTTGAAGGTTTCTAAGTAGTCATTGGAGAGCAAGAACACAGCTTGGAGTTCAAGAGGCGAGTTTCAAGACTGTTGGCTCAAGGGAACGACAGAGCCGTTCCTATGTCAAGGAGAGTTGCGATCTTTAGGAGCTTCATAGGCGAAGTTTCTGAGGTGAAGGAGGTAACTTTTACGTAGTTTCAAGTTTGATGTGAGTTGGTAATACGTGCTAAGGGTTGTTAAGCTTAGAGAGTATTCTAGTAGAGAAATCTAGTTTACATTGGATCTTTTCTTGACTTGTGTAGCTCGTGTTTATCAATAAAAGAAGTATACTTTGAAATCCAGCTAGGGTAACACCTAGAGGTAGAGGTTTTTCCTTGTCAACAAGTTGGTTGATTTGTTTTTCCTCTCTACGTGATTGTGTTGTTATTTGTGATATTCCGTTGTGCAAAGGTACTGTTCCCTATATAGGAACAATGCTTTACTTTGTTACTAACACTTGGTTTCGATCCAACAATTGGTATCAGAGCAAGGTTGCTCTAGATTTGTGTTAGTTTTCAGGAAAAGATGAGTACCCACGATGGGAACAGTCAATGATACTCAATGACGCGTCCTCCTCTCTTCGAAGGAGAGAAATTCGATTGGTGGAAGAAAAAGATGGAGATCTTCATCAAATGTGAGGACTTGGACCTTTGGGACATCGTGGTTGACGAACCAGTTGTTCCTTCTGTGAAGAACGATAAAGGTGAGACTGTTCCCAAATCAAAGGGTGACTGGGATGACGAGGACAAGAAGGTGATCTCTAAGAACCACAAGGCTGTGAAACTGTTTATCCATGCATTATGTGATAGTGAGTATAGCAGGGTTTCGGCTTGCACAAGTGCTAAGCAAATATGGGACATGTTGTGTGCGACTCATGACGGTTCCATTGAGGTTAAGAAAAACAAGATAGATCTTCTTGTCAAACAATATGAGTTGTTTAAGATGGAAAAGGATGAATCCATAAAAGAGATGTTTGCTCGTTTCAATGTTATTGTTAATGAGCTAACTTATTTGGGAAAGGTGTACACCACTGAAGATCAAGTTCGAAAGGTGATGCGAAGTCTACCCAAGAAGTGGATTCCTAAGGTAACGACGATTGAAGAAGCCAAGGATCTGAGTTCCTTACCTTTGGAACACCTCATAGGATCTCTCACATCTCATGAAGACAAGCTGAAATCTTATGAAGATGAAAGTCCCCAGAAGGGAACGATGGCCTTGAAAGTTTCCAAAGCGTTGAAGCAAGTAAAGGCGGGCAAGAAGGACAAGGACCCGGAAGTGGCACTCATCATGAATGCTATGAGGGGCCTCCTCAACAAGAAAGACAAGGATCGCAAGGATCAAGGCAAGTCTTTCAAGAAGAATCCTAACATTGTTTGCTACAATTGTCAAGGAAAAGGGCACATTGCTAGGGACTGTCCCCAGAAGAAGGAGTCGGAGGATGATGATGACTCTTCCAGGAAGGAAAAGGGCAAGGGAAAGGAGAAAGCCTTTGTTGCCACATGGGGAAGTGATTCCGAATCTGAACCGGAGTCATGGGCAAGTACCAAGTTGTGTTTGGTGGCTAAGGAACAGTGTGCTTCTGAATTCGAGGATGAGGTAAGCAACTCTGATATTTACAATGAATTAAAGGGTTGTAGCAAGCGTTCCCTGATAGTCTTTATTGAGAAAGTTTATAGGGAAAAGGGTTGAGTGAACAACTTGATGCTCCTAGTTGTTCCTTATCTTGTGATGAGTGTACTATTCTTAAATCTAATGCTGAAAATCTGAGTTTTAAGAATAAGGAACTGCATGCTAAGGTGAAGAGTCTTGAGAAAGAAAAGTTACAACTTTTAGAAGACTTGGAGAATGCTAGTTCTAAGGAGGGAACTGTTCCATCTGACCAAACTGAGTTGGAAAAGATGAAACTTAGGGTTGATGAGCTTGTTGCTACTAACCTTAAGAATGAGAAAAAGTTGTATGAGCTGCAGTTTGTTAAGGAACAACCAGGTGTCGAGGCTGAAGACAAGGAGGAACTGTTCCTTCTACAAAGGAAGTTACAGAGTGTCAACGACCGGAACAAGAATTTGGAGGCTAAGGTAAGTCTTCTTGAAAACAATGGTTATACTAACCAATCTTGGTATGCAGGAACGAAAGCGCACAAGATTTGGCTTAAGCAAGCCACTGTGAACAGTACCGCTGGTTTAGGCTACGTTGCTCCTAAGGCAAAATCAAGTGAACAAGGTGCAAGTCGGCACCAACCAAGGCCTGAGAGGAAGACACCACACAAGGAAATGTGGCTTCAAGGAAGAAAGGCTTCTCCACAGCAGAAGCCTAAGCAAAGCTATGGGAGATGGGAACAACGTGGGCACTATGCTTTCAGGAACGATCGCAAATTTCCTACATAAAGGAACAATGCCCAGCGAGTGCAACAACCCAGGAGAGGTAAGTTTTCTAATCCTTATGTGCATTCTCGCTATGTGGATTATGGAACTGTTGAGTCTTTTAGTACTAGGACTAACCCAAGGGAACCCAACTTTGTTTGGGTGCCCAAGAACAAGACTTAGCTTGTTTTTCAGGTAGGTGTGAGGGAACAGCCTAGGAACAGGCGTTTCATGGAGATTAATCCCTCACAACCTATAGGAACAGTGAGTTGGGAACTCACTTGTGATTTGGTAGGAAGTGCTGAAGCTTAAGGGGAACGATTCCCAATTCAGAGGACACGAGACAACCAGTTCAGGGGGAACGATGCCTAGGAACGGTGAGGTCAAAGCGATTGGGAACTGTCCCATGGAACCAAGGAATGAGATAAGTATCTTTGTCACAAGCATGTATGTTTACTTCATGTTTATGTTGATCCCTTGGAATGTATCTAGGAATGAAGTTCTTAGACTGACTAGTTTGGACTACTTTCATAAGTACCCCGATGATTGGCTAGAGAAGATGAGTTAACTAAGAAGGAACTGTTACCTCATGTTGTCATGTGTTATGTGATTTCGTTTTGATGTTTTATCCTCTGAGTTATTATTCATTCTTGTGTGTGTGAATGTATGATAGCATGATTCATGATTTAACGTCAACATGGGTGTTAGAAAACATTCTTCTTTCGGCCCAAAGAAATCAACTTGATCTTTGAACCCTCATCATAAGCCGACATGATAGTTGATTTCAAAGACCCACCCTAGCTGAGTCCAATGATGTTTGCCTCTATGAGCCCTTCTTTGTTGAGTCCACAACTGAGGTAAAACATTGGATGGTACAAAAGGCCTACCGAATTTTGATTTGGACTTCTTTGTTGAATTTTCTTAACCTTGAAAATATATAGTCCAAATGTACCTTTATATCTGTTGGATATACCATGAGGTTGTTTCGGTTGAGGATCTTGAAGATTCCAAGAGCTTGGGTGAAAGTTCAATTCAAAGGGAACACTACCCATTGAACATTGAAGATTGGCTGAAGTTGCAGAAGAGGGACCGTTCCCTCAGCAAAAAGAAAAGAAATCAGAATGTTACTTGATGAAAAGAAGAAAAAAAGAAGAGGGACCGTTCCCTCAGCAAAAAGAAATCAGAATGTTACCTGATGAAAATAAGAAAAAAAGAAGAAGAAAATTCCTTCAAAAAAAAGGGAAAAGAAAAAATATCAGAATGAAGAAAAGTTCCAAAAGGAAGAGTGTGAAGATGTGTACAAAGATGTTTCGAAAGGGAACAATGCGACAAAAGAAGCCATGAAAGGAAGTTTTGCTTGAAGATAGAACAGTCTAAGTGTGGAAAGTAAAGGTCTTCAACTAGGGAACTTCGTGGCATGTCTAACACATCCCTTCTCAAAAGAACTGAGCAGTTAATATCCTTATCTCTTGATTCTTTTGTAACGTTTTCTGATATGTGTGATGAAGTTGCTTCTTGATGATTGTGATTATATGTTTTATTACTCATTGCATGTGTAGTAACTTATGTGGAGAACTCTTGATGAAATTTATGTTTCTTGTGATAATTTGATGTTCCGTTCTTTTAAGGTTTTCAAGGTCTTTTTGATGATGTCAAAAGGGGGAAAATGTGGAAGCAATTCAGATTAGGAGGTTGAAGAGTTCGTTACTGGATATATTTCTTAGGGGGAACTTATCCATGATTGTTGATTGTGCATGTGCATATCTCTTGTTTTGATATCGCTTTATTGTGCATTTTTGAAGATGGGTTTGTCATCATCAAAAAGGGGGAAATTGTTGAAAGAAGGTTCCCTCAGGGAACCTTAGGTGTTTTGTTGATGATAAACACCATGCATTTGATGGTTTGTTCTTAAGTATTGTTTCAGGGAATAACAGAAAGCATGCGAGCTATCTGGAGAAGTTCCAGGGAACAATGGTTGTGACCAATGGATCTGTCATCCTAGGGAACAGTGGGAACAAGAGCATCAGAGCTCAAGAAGAAGAGAAGGAATGGAGATTCCAGGGAACAAGGAAAACAGAGCAGAGAAGCTGTCAACGTTCCCAGCGAAGAGGCAAATCGTGAGATATTACGTCTAGGGTTTTAAATGTTTGCTTGGAGCACAAGGAGACGTTTATACAAGGAAAGTGGAGATTATATCTTGCAGATAATGGGTCGGAATTATCATGGAGAGATAAGATCTATTTATGGAAACAAGATAATGTCAAGTTGGAAGATATTGTTTGTGGTATTTTAGGAAATAGTTTGATGGAAAGATATAATGTTATTTATGGGATAATATATCAGATTAGACCATAAATAAATTATATTTTGTCATTCTTTGGAGGCCTATAAATACAAGGCATTATCAACCTAGTTTGACATGCTTCTAAGAGAGAAAGAGGAGCATCCAAGAGAGAGACGGTATTAGGAGCTTTGAAGGTTTCTAAGTAGTCATTGGAGAGCAAGAACACAGCTTGGAGTTCAAGAGGCGAGTTTCAAGGCTGTTGGCTCAAGGGAACGACAGAGCCGTTCCTACGTCAAGGAGAGTTGTGATCTTTAGGAGCTTTATAGGCGAAGTTTCTGAGGTGAAGGAGATAATTTTTACGTAGTTTCAAGTTTGTTGTGAGTTGGTAATACGTGCTAAGGGTTGTTAAGCTTAGAGAGTATTCTAGTAGGGAAATCTAGTTTACGTTGGATCTTTGCTTGACTTCTGTAGCTCGTGTTTATCAATAAAAGAAGTATACTTTGAAATCCAGCTAGGGTAACACCTAGAGGTAGAGGTTTTTCCTTGTCAACAAGTTGGTTGATTTGTTTTTCCTCTCTACGTGATTGTGTTGTTATTTGTGATATTCCGCTATGCAAAGGTATCGTTCCCTATATAGGAACAGTGCTTTACTTTGTTACTAACACTTGGTTTCGATCCAATAGAAATCATTTCCTTTCTCCATTCTCTTGACATACAAATTTTAGAGCCCCAAGCCAAGATAAAAAATTTGATCAATGCATCATGATGTCAAAGTGGACTAGATTCGTTTCCTTTCCGTTACCGTTTCCATAAGTTCAAACCAAATGAGCCCTAATTAAGAAACAATATAGCTGGCAATCACTCGTGTTTATGAGAAATTCATAATAGGGTGAATTTAATTTGCTAAATATCCATTAAGAAAGGTGATATTCGGCTCATTTGCCTCATTGAAGATTTTTTAGGTAATTGTACCCCCAACGCGCTAAGTTTGATTACAGTTTTGTGTTGATGACAACTTTGTGTTGATGACAATTTTGCGTTGATGACAATTTTTGTTGTTGATGATAATTTTTATTGTTGATGATAATTTCACGTTTTGATGACACTTCCTGGTCTTGATGACATTTCTCGTTTTTGATACACTTCTCATTTAGTGATGACAATTTCTTCTTCTTCTTTTATGACACTTCTCGTGTAGTGAGGACACTTTCTCATTTTAACGAAACTTCTCGTTTCCATTACAATTCTCATTTTGAAGATAATTTTTGTAATTAAGTAGATGGCAAATATAGTAAAGAAGATATAACTTACCACATTGTATTTTATCCATATGTAGCTAAAATATAGTAAAGAACTAATACAGAAACATGTTCACTGCAACACCTTTAAATCTCTATGGAGAACATAATTTAAGTGGAGGTTCAAATACTCAACCGCCATCAACAATTGAGTGAACCACTTGCAAAGTTTCTGGATTTTCTTTCATTCAATTAAACATAAAACAATCATATACATCAGAAAATCAAGTGATCTAAGTGCTCTTGTCCTCACAGAAACTAAATGCAATCAAGAACCAAATCAGAATATAGTCAAAAAACTTAGTTTTTAAGAATTAGTAAATGTCCCATCTATAGATACAAGGGGTGGCCTGTCGGTCCTTTGGAATCACAATAACAAAACTAGGCAATTACAATCAGAGAAAGCCCAAAAAAATTCGATCATCTATAAGAGGAATCATCACTAGTGGAAAAAAGGCTTGTTACCACGGTTATTTTGCAAATGTTACCACGGTTAATGAACCGTGGTAAACTTGGCCGTGGTAAACATGTTTACCACGGTTGCATATTTACCACGGTTGTTGAACCATGGTAAATGGGACAACCGTGGTAAAAATGTAACAGTTTAATAGTTGAATCAACCGTAGTAAAATTGTCCCGTGGTAAAAATGTAATAGTTTAATAGGTACAACCGTGGTAAAATTGATCGTGGTAAATAATTTTTGAACCGTGGTAAAATTATATAACCGCAGTAAAATTGAATCATAGTACATTTTATCGAATCGTGGTAAATCGTTACAACCCCATAAACTGAGGTAAATGTGCACATATTTTGATACCTAATTTAAAATATTTATTATATCACACACAATTGTCATTTAATAAAATGGATCGATCAAATAATGTCAAAATATCATACATTAATGTATTGTCATAACTTTGAAAGGCTGAAGTCTGACAAGCAAAATTTGGAGCCACACTTTTACACTTGAAATTATGGGGCGCACTTGTTGTTACCTCATAGGCTTCAGAATCTCAACTCAAAGTCTTCCCTACTAATCTGCTCCACTTTAGAAGAACAAAGAGGCATTGAAAAGGAAACGTCATGCAAGAAAAGAAGAGAGATTTCAAAAATCAGCACAGAGATATCAACAAAATTGCACAAATCTTGACAATACACATGGATGCTAGTGTTGATTCTTAGAAAGTGAAGGTTCAGTTCTACATTGGATTAGTGACAATAATCAGTTTGGAATTGCTGGATATGCAAACTAATTACTTTCTCCTCGATAGACATAGTCATGCAGTAAAGCAAACTTAATCATTTACCATTCACTTAGTATGCCATCCACCATGTTCATACTACACTGAATTTCACAAAAGAACATGCAAAATTGATGCAGAAACATGTATCACATATCTGATAAAAAGTTCCAAACCATGTATCACATGAATCCTATGGCCATCGAATGTCAATTTCTATCTTTAAATTGGAAAAAACAAAGACAGTTTATAGCTGTAATGACACTTGAATACTTATCTAGTGTCCTAGACTTAACTTTAACCAAGTATTCTAGAGCAAAGTAATTGCACTAGAACTTAGATAATAGTTTTCTGTAGGATCTTGTAAGATTCAAAGTTTTACGCAACAAACTTATAACATAATGAACAGTAAATAATACTTTCTTGAGCTAGCAACCTTCCATAAGAAGCATTATCAAACACAAAAGATGAGATTCAACTTGTATAACATTTTAGTCTCAAAATGATTGCTTGTAGAGTATAAACACTTTGTTTATAAGGAAAATAAACTATATCTTAAAGCTGGATAAAGATTAAGAGAAGAGTTGAACACACAGAACAAGAAGATGGCCAAACTCACGTGTTCTTTCAACAATGACCTTCAACCTCTTGTTGACTGAGATATATATGCGCTGTAGCTACGTTTGCTCTTCCCAACACCACCAACAGCAGTAAACATTGCCACGAATTATGTCGTACAAACTGGTTTAAGATGTTCCCAGAAGAAAATGTGATTAATATAACTTCTACAAATAGAGTGTGACTCTAGTAATGGAAGTAGGAACCAACGATGACATAAACACCCAATACGAAAAATACAAATAAGGGTGTGTTTGGATTCCCAAAAATAATGCATTAAAATTGCATTATACTGGGAGTCCATGCACAGCCTAAAACTAAGGCAGGCTCAGTAACATCAACCACATTAGATAAATAGAGACAAATGACAGAATTCAGGTCATAATCTAGGGATGTGTTGGGTAAACATGCTAATAATGTTATAAGGTTACTAATAAGGTGATGATGTACTGATATGGATGCCTTACAAGGTAAATTGCACAATGCCACTCAAACCTTATATTAATTCAGCTTGAAAAGTTTCTATAAATCACATACATCAAACAAAGAATAAACACAAAACAATGAAAAGTGAAATAAATAATTTTGATTGATTTAACAGTGCCAACACACAGCAACTAACCCAGCTAATTCACATCACATTATACTCCATTAATTAGGTAATTCTGGAGATATGAGCAAGTTCCATGCGTTCATCCATGATTAAGATGGCAATGTGCATTGGCAGCAACTTCTCAAGAGTAATTTTATCAACATCTGACTTAACCACGATCTCAACACACTGTATGTGCAATCATTCACTAAACACTCTTGCACAGGTTTGCAACAGATAGAAAGGTCAGAAGATCATCTGGTATGATCTTCCTAGGAATACCAAGTAGCCGTCTCTACAAGTACAAACAAACATTTACAATAAACGTTTACAATTATCTAAGAGCAAAAAGTACATGGATATTCAGTACACTTACAAAACTTAAAGGACGAACGATCATCGCTATGAACTATATTTGTCTACTGAACAGAACTCATCAGTATGAACTATATTTGTCTACTGAAGAGAACTCGTCAGTGTTGCGAAGCTCATCGGGTTTTGCAGGGCACGGCTTCCGCATAACATAGAATTCGACCAGAGCCATGGGTAGTCTTTCAAAGGACGGACGATCAAGCAAATTATAAGCAATATTGCAATGTATGAGATGTAATCCTAATTGTGTTTATGTCTTCCGTTATTATATGTAAGGCAATTAGGCAACGTTGAACTTGAGAAATTGAGACATATTGAGTTACTCAAGGATTGGGATAAATTGAGTTACGAACTAGATTCCTGAATGTCAAAATAGTCTCAACTTTTACTATTGAAATTGACTCTTAATTGTAAATTTATGTTGGCAGAACATGAAACAAATCTCACATTATACACAAACTGATCCCATAAAAAGAACTAATGAATAGATCAAGAACAACAAATCTAACAAAATTGCAGGCCACCAGATCGAACAAAATTTAGCATTGACAACAAACCGATTGAATAAAATTAAAGGTCATCAGATCGAACAAAATTGAAGGTCACCAGATCGAACAAAATATAAGCTTCACAACAAACTGAACAAAATTGATAGTTTCAGTACATCTAATTACAAGAGAGTACTCACCAAATCGAAGAATTCCCACGGCCACCACCAGGAGTTGACGGAGCGGTTGCCACCACCCGGAATTGCAGGTTGGGACTCACCGCCACCAGGAACCGCCGGAACGCAGAAAACGAGACAGAGTATTGGGCGGCGTCGGAGGAGAATTGGAGTAATTAGGGTGCGCTGTCGCGGCTACTAGGAATTGCAGGTTGTCGGGATTAGGGCTGGCGTCACCACCAGGAATTGTAGGTCGGCGTCGTCGTTGAAGAATCAAAGGGAGGGAGTCGAGTTTGGTCAGAGATTGGAAGAAGAGGTCGATTTGAGTTCTTGGCTGAGAGACTAACAAGAGGAAGGAGAGAGGCGCAGTGGTATAAACAGAGAGGCGCAGTGGTATAAGGAAAAGCAGGGTTCTGCTTTTAATATTTTCCTAAAATTCCTTTAATTTTACCACGGTTGTTTAAAGAACCGTGGTAATAGTGTCAAACATTCTCATTTACCACGAAAAAATACGGAACCGTGGTAAAATTAATTGTAAAATTACCACGGTTGTGTAAACAACCGGGGTAATAATGCCATACATTCTCATTTACCATGAAAAAATATGAAACCGTGGTAAAATTAATTGTAAAATTACCACGGTTGTTTAAAGAACAGGGGTAATAATGCCATACATTCTCATTTACCACGAAAAAATACAAAATCGTGGTAAAAGTGATTGTAAAATTATCACGGTTGTTTAAAGAACCGGGGTAATAATGCCATACATTCTCATTTACCACGAAAAAATACAGAACCGTGGTAAAATTAATTGTAAAATTACCACGGTTGTGTAAAGAACCGGGGTAATAATGCCATACATTCTCATTTACCACGAAAAAATACGGAACCGTGGTAAAATAAACCATAGCCAATGCCCCTTTTTGTACTAGTGCATGAAACCAATCCTTATATTTGCATCTTTGTATATGTTTAGTCAACAAAAGAAAATAAAAATGATTTATGGCGACAATTAGAACATTAAATTGTGTCATATGGCTTACCTGTAATATTAGTAGGCGATTTAAATGAACTAGAAAACGATACTGAAAAACTTGACGATACTGAAAAACTTACGACTAATAAATACTAGGACATGTGGATTCCCATTTACATGGAGACATATAACAAATGGCATTAATAACTTATATTAAAAACTTGATAAGGTAATTATACACCTATATATTTTTAAGACATATCACCCGATCTAATCATAAAATACCACCCATTTACGACATCTGATCATTGTTTGATCACCTTTAGTCTTGGGGCAATAACTAAAAGAAATAACCCACCATTCAGATTTTAAAATGCATGGATAGAGTTTGAAGATTATGACAAATTGCTAAGAAAATATGAAAGTGCAAGTTGCACATATCTTATCAGTATAAACTCCAAAAAAAGTTAAGATTGCTGAAAAAGTATTCCAAACATAGGCTAAGGATTCCTTCAATAAAAACTATTGACAACTCCAAATGTTAGAAGAAAAATTACAAGCAGCTCAGAATCAACTTGCACTAACCTCGAATTGTGATAGAACCATTGACCTACTTCAAAGGCTCATAAAGAGGCACAATTGCATATGAAAATTTCAACACATGTACTGGAAGCAAAGGCGAAAGTAACTCATTGTATGCTTGTGGACCGTAACACTAAATATTATCAAACAATTGCTAAGATTAAATCTATTAAGAAAATTATTATTAAATTTTAAAATAAAGATGGTCTAATGATCTATGACTTAAAGCAAATAAAGGATGAAATCTCCAAACAATTGATCTCAAGATACTTATCCAACCGGTCGTTAAACATCATATCAACTTTACCAGTAATACAAAAGGAAATAAATAATGAAGATAATGACATCAAGTTAAGAATACCAACACAATAAGAAATAAGAAAAGCGGTTTATGAACTCCATAACGACAAAACATTGGGACCCGATGGATTTCCTATAGGTTTTTTCAAACATTACTGGGATACCATTGGAAGTACAATCATTAATGCTACTACAGAAATTTTCCATTCCAGTCGAATGTTGAAAGAAACCAATCATGAATATATTGCACTTATACCAAAAGTAGAAGCTCCACTAAATATCAATCATTATAGACTAATTAGTCTATGTAACACCACGTATAAAGTTATCACGAAAATTTTAGCAAATAAACTAAAACCTATGCTCCCAAGATTCATCCAACCTCTACAAGGGGCCTTTGTTGAAGGACGACTTATTTAGGATAATATACTAATGGCACATGAAATCTTTCACTCTTTTCATAAGAAGAAAATTGGAAATTAGGTTGGATGGCACTAAATTAGATATGGAAAAATCATATGATAAAAGACGATATATGGGACTTCATTGAGCATATACTCATTTCTTTTGGTTTCCATAGCAAGTTTGTTAGCCTGGTATGGCTTGCATTACAACATCGTCGTACTCCGTACTTGTTAATAATAAAACGGGTAATATCCAAACTCCCTCATATTGAATTAGACAAGGAATCCAATGGCTCCATATGTATTCGTTCTTGCAATGGAACATTTGCCAAGATCTCTTGCTAACGAATCCGAAAGACCGAATCCAAGAGTAGGTATCAAACTAGTGTGAAACGGTACTCCAATCCCATTTCTAAATTTTCCTAATGATACCCTTATTTTAGATGACGCATTAGTAAAATCCACAATTTACATCAAAACTTTCCTTGAAGTTTTCTCAACTAATATTGGACTAATGATTAATTTTCATAAAAGATTAGTGCAATTCTCTGTTAATATAAGGCCCCAAGCCTCATCTCATCTAGCCGGTATTCTACAAGTACCAATAACAAAAAATCTGGAAAAAGTATTTAAGGATACCAATTACCAGAGGGGTGTCAATAATGCTATCTTTCAAGATTCTATTAACTCTCTAAAAAACAATTATTGAAATGGAAAGCCAACTCACTTTCTTCAAGCAGGGAGAGCGGTTCTAATTCAGGCAAACCTCATATCAAAATTAAATTTTCTAATGTAAAGTTTTTTACTTCCTAAAGGTGTCTTGGACCAGATTGATAATGTAAACAAATCTTTCTTCTGGAACAAAATGGATTAGTTGGGATCAAATATGTACCCGTGAATATGAAGGAGGATTAGGATATAGGACCGCTGAAATAAGCATTAGATCCCTTCAAATGAAATTATTATGGAAGCTCCTTACTCAACCTGACAATGCTTGGGTTAGATTAATAAAGAAGAAATACATCAAGGATGATTGTCTTTTCAACCTCCAAAAGAAAAAATATTCTTGGCAATTCTCTAGGCTCCTTAGTTTAAGAAATGAACTTAGAAAGGATCTGTGATGACAAGTAGAAAATGGTAATAAAATAGATTTCTGGAATGACAAATGGACTGAAGACAAATCCTTAAATGAAGCTTTAGGTACAAAATTATTAGGAAAAACAGTCTCAGACTTCCCAACCACAGACAAAGAATGGAATATAGAAATGTTAAAACGAAGGGCTACCACATCATTTCGTGCAACAAATTTTACATCTACCTATTCCCATGCATAATTTTGAAGATAGATTGGTATGTTAATCCTCGTTTATTGGAAAATACTCGTTAAGCTCGGCAACTCAATCACTAAGTAAGGGTAGACAAGGAACGCAACATCATAATCTAGAGTGGATTTGGAAGCTCAAGTGCTCAACATACTGTCGAAGGTGAAACATTTTATTTGGAAAGCATGTTCTAATTCTTGACCAACAACAGAGCGATTAAATTGACACTATAATAGAGTATATGCTGAGTGCATCCTATGTAGAGAAGAAAATGAAAACACAAATCACATATTCTTTCATTGAAAATATACGAAAGTAGTACTTAAATGAACTGGATGGCAGCTAGATGAATGATTAACACTGGCAATGCTGAAAAATAATTTCAAGGAAAACTTAATCTAAATAGAGCGTCGATGTCTAATTTTGAACTTGCATGTTTTACGTGGTGGCATATCTAGAATCAAAGAAACTCGGTGATATTTCGTAATCTTTCAATTGACAAGCCCATGAGTGTTGAGATTTGCACTGCCTTTAGATTTCTTTGAATGGAAGAGGAAGAACACAAACAACAAATAAGTAAAAGAGGAAGAAGGAAATTGCATGGAAAAAACATGCAACGACGCCAATTTGATAACAGCAATTTGTCGTGCTAATTACTGCTATGCAAGTAATCCAAACAAACATTAAACCGTAGTCCTAAGTAAGTAAGGGTCGAGTCCACAGGGAGACAGATTCTATCTTTATGTATAATTTCTATGTCAAACTTAAAGTAACCAGAGGGGTTTTTTGTATGTTTTAGAATCACTAAGCATGCAAAAGCAAACAAACGAAAGATGATGAATTCAGTAATTGGGGAAATAGCTCAGCCAAACAAACATCCACTATTTGTATGATAAGTTGATCATAGATAATCATTCAATATCTCATGCAATGGAAATTCCTATTCCTTTTCTAAAGTAACTACAAGCACAACCAGATACTTATAGCACTAACTAATTAAACAACCATGAAACCATCAAGATTCAGTTTAACAGCAACATTAAGGATAGGCATATAGATAGGATACAATCTAGCATAAAACAACCAGCTTTTATACTAGAATGTAAATCAGTTCTCTTCTACATAAGACTAGCACAACCAGTTACTAGTACGATGCAGTTGCTAATATGATGAAGATATGCTCAACTAGTAACAATCTAGATCTAGCAATCAATCAATAGAGACAAACCCTAGTTGCGCATGCTAGAGATTATCAATATTAATCATAAACAATTCAAGCAAGAGAATAGATAAAATCCATGCGATAGATAAGGAACGAAAATCTCACAACTTTATCAAAACGAAAGCTTCAGCGTCTGACTAAGCCAGGGAGGCTTAGTTCTTCATAGCAAAAATACGTAGAAAGGAAAAGATGGAAGTAGGGTTAGAGAGGAAACAAGCCTTCCCTCTACCCTTAAATACTAAAGATAATAAGATCTCTAAAGATAAATTAAAACGAAATATAAAAAATACTTAATAATAATAAAATAACGAAATAAAAGCCCGGGTCACTTCTGACGGCGGCGGTCGCCGTAATCCTGGCGGCGGTCGCCGCTGAGATTTCTTCGGTTCAGCTCCTGCGACACTTCCGTAAAAATGCCATAACTTTTGATTCTCAACTCGGATTGTGCTCATATTTTGAGGACTTGTAGTAGACTTCAAGATCTAACACCTCGAATTGGAATCACTCCATTTGGACATCTGAGTAGAGAGAACGAACCAATTGAATTCAGAACTTTGTTCTTCTACTCTCGTGTGGACTCTCTCCTTGGTTCTTCTTCGTCTCCTCAGTGGTCAACTCTTCTTCCTCTGACTATCTTCAATTTGCTTCTCCAGACCACCAAATCCACACTTCTTGGGTAACTCCATAATCCACAGTTGTGCACTAAATCCATCCAAATGGCACCTCAAACCTGGTAACAACCCCTAGAAATGCACTACAAAATAGTGCCGATCAAATCTCCCATGCTTAAACCTTGCTCGTCCTCGAGTAAGCTAAAGTAAACCTACTCCTCCAATCAATCTCCAAGGTCTCAGGAAGCATAGAAAAATCAATCCCTCTACGAATCACACCTAACAATAAACTTCAGGCACCAATACAATAATCACAGCACAACATAACACAACGCCAATCAACACCACACACAATCAAGCTAAAAGGAAAGCAGAGTACTTCCCCCAAGCTTATCCCAAACACCATAGAGTGAATCAAATCTAATCCTATCTCCCATCTAACTTCTTATCGCTCCAGAGTGCCCTACCCGAATCCTCCTTATATCACCTCTTCTTATGTCGCCACGCCAGCAAAAATGATGATTCCTATAAATCACTCTTCTTCTTTTCACTCATTTTGCCAAACGCCCTTTCGGGTTTTCACCAAGCCACTCATTTCATTTTTTACTAGATGGGCTCACAATATACTCACATCACTCTTGACCAATTATTACCCCAACTTAATGCTGGTCCAAGCAACCTGCTTATTACCTAGGCCGCCTTTCTAGGTTTTCGACCTATCTCAGGATTTCAATTTTAGCCTCTTTTTTTTTTTAGCCTCTTTTTCATTTTTTTTCTTTTCCTCAACGACGCAACAAGTATAGAATCTTCCCCCATGCTTAAACATTGCATTGTCCTCAATGTAATGAAAGACAAAAAGAATAAAGCACAGGGAAGACAAAGAATGGACTCACACACGTCGCCAAGCTGCTTGGACACTGAAGGTGTCGCTGGCGGTCTTCACAATATATGCCCAGGTCTCTAGTGTTGGACGGGTGTCTTCATCTCAACTCTACCGTGCAACCATAGGGAACCACGTAAGGTGTGGTGGTCATTAAGGAAATCACGGCTGCACGGCCTTCAACTCCATCAACTCCTACCATGCAACCAAAAGGAACCACTCTAGTGAATAGTGGTATAACAAGTATGGCGGGGTTGTATGGCCTTCAACGAACACAAAAATGGGGCTCAGATGTAATCGTAGTGTGGGCCCTAGTGTTCCTCCTCCTCAGCTACCAATTGTAGGGCCATCATTGTTGTCAATTAAAAGTGTAGGTCTAATGTCTCCTCCTTGACAACATGATGCGCACCATCTCTCCATGAGAAACTCGGACAGCTGGCCTCCGGTGGAACTTTTTTTTTGTTTTTTTTTTGCTCCCCATTTTATAACACCCCTCAATTTATAAGAATATTTTGGAATTTTTCTAACTCCTGAATTACTAGACGGATTAATTTCTGAAGAGTTTTGCACTTTCTGTAAGAGGTTTGAACTCTGTAAATTTTTCCGAGTATTATAAAACACAGTTGAAGTGTATTTGGGATTAATTTGACGTTTATGTACGAATATATTTAACCCGGAGTTAAGAAATTTAAACCAAGCCGAGTCCGGATAAGGATTAACGATTCACCGCGATCTGCCGCGCTCGCGGTATGGAATCGGCCTTAAAACCGCGACTCACCGCGATTGACCGCGATTCACCGCGACCGGCCGCGCTCGCGGTAACACCTTTTGCTGAGCAGTGTCGTCTTCCTCGAAGGCGGTTACTGTAGCTCTGTTCCTCTGATTTTCTGGGCAGGCAAGTGGCTTTCCAACTGGCTTGGCTTGTGTCCCCTTGTCCCTTGCGTGTTTCCCTTGGTGTGGCTCAGATTTTCAGTATAAAAGGGGGTCGAACCAATCTGAGAGTTGCCTTCGTCTTCCTCCTTGAGCTCTCTCTTTTCTCTGGTTTTACCCACTGAAATTCGCCATTTTCGTGCCTTTCGAGCTCGATTCGAGTGATCCCAAGGATTGGTGAAGCTTGCCCAAGTGTTAGGGAAGGCTTGCAGGTGTTTTGTGATCGATTTGGATGCAAAACAAGGCCTCCACGAATCGGGTAAATTCCCCTCCCCGCCATGGAAGCTGTCGAAGCTTTGCCACTGTTGATGAACCGCGACTGGCCGCGACTTGCCGCGATCGCGGTGAGGGCGTCCGAGTTGTGTGTCTTGTGGTTTGGCTTTGGGCTTGGCTCGATTCCTTTGATTTATTTTCCTATTATTTTGGATTCATATATATAAGTGTATGGAATCTAACTTAGGGTCTCGTTTTGGATCGTTCCAATGGGATTTTATCCAGGTTTCGTTCCAGATTCAGGATTCAGGACTCGTTCTTGAGAAGTTGTCTTAGTATTCGTCTATTCTAAGGCAAGTGGCGGTTCGCTCTTGCTCATCATTCCATACTTTCATTAATTATCAATTGTTTTGTTGTTAATTAATTTGGGATGATTCTGAATTATGTTGGAAACTGTTTTGATAACGTTATGTGTTTAAAATCTGATATTATAATAGGTTGTATATTCTGCTAGAATCGACGCTAGTATATTGTAGATTTGTGCAGGTGAAGGCCGTAAGGGACTTTGATGTGATTATATTTGTGTGTGTTTAGATTATTAAATCTAGGGTGTTTGCCAGGTGGGCATAGATACAGATAGTTTGTGCAGGTTGGGCCGTGATGGCTCTGTGTGATTTGGTTGTGTGTTTAACTGTGTAGTTAGCACGAGTATTCGTAGGGACGATGGATGGAGGTCCAGTCGTTTCTTTATAATAATTGGTGAGTCATGACTAACTTCTATACTCGAGTGGAGTGTAGAAGTGGTGCACTCTGCAGGTGTCACAAACCCCGGTTCGATATGTGTCCCGCGAGTGGCGAGACATATATATTAAAAGCTCATAACGGTGTGTGGTCATTTAATTCAGATAAGTGCATGAGAGCACCTAATTAATGAACTTTGGCGAGTAGTACAGCTAGGAAAAACTCGTCTTAGTTGTAAGTCGCTCTTATGCGATATTGTGATAATGTGTGTGTGTTTGTTTAAGTTTCCCAACATTTGTCATGTTTCCTATAAGGCTCATTTCATTTGGAGTCTTATTTTGGGATTGATTGCTGTGAGACTCGGTCTCCAGAATCTTCTCTTGTGCATACCTTTTGATATTCTAGTAGGAGTATGATGGTTGACTAGCGTACTCGGTTATTATTCGAGGGACGATGAGTCTAACCTAATACGACTGCTTCGAACCACTCTACTTTGTACCCTTGCGTAGTCTTTCATTAGACTGACCAACCGTTATATTCCTTGCATGGTTGGCTGGTGTCATCCGTCCGATTCGGCACATCAGGTGTGTTGAAGATCCGAGAAGGCTAGAACGACTATGAAGATGAACGGTGTTTTCGACAAGTTGTTTTGTCGCCTTGTTTAAAAGATTTCCGCTGTGCTATTTTGTATTTTGTTAAAGACTTTCGCTGTTGTATTTCTGATTATTGGGTCGTTTTTGGAATCGTGTAATTCCGCGACCATGTGGTTTAATAAAAGTTATAATTTTAGTATTGTAACTATGTTTAAGACAGTTATGTCGTTGGAAAAGCCTGGGGTGACTTCGGGGTTTACGTCCGGGGTCATCGGCAGTAACGCTTTCAAATGGGGTTAAATTTGGGGGTGTTACACGTTTAAGGTTTTTTCTGGAAGTTATTTTTTTTTTACCTGAGAAATGGCGGCGGTCGCCGTAAGGAGGGCAGCGGTCGCCCCATTAAACGGCGGTCGCCGTAAGGAGGGCAGCGGTCGCCGCCATTAAACGGCGGTCGCCGTAATTAAACGGCGATCGCTGCCATTTGCCGTAGCGAAGCATTCAAAAGTGGGATTGGCGGCGGTCGCCGCCTCTCCTTCTTCGCTTTTTTTTCACACTTCCTGCAGGTTAGTTCGACACAGAACTACAAAAACTACAAAAGTAAAAAAAATCAAAAGAAAATAAACTAAGGGAAGGAAAAGAAAGTACCTAACATCGGGTTGCCTTCCGAGAAGCGCCTTGTTTACTGTCGTGGCTCGACATCCTACTCAATCCTCCTCAACTCGGGTTTGTCCTAGCACTTGAACTCCTGAGATCTATATCAGGGAGATGTCTCTTTGTATACTCCCTGTAGAGCTTTTCCCTCATGCTTGTGTACTTCGTGATGGTTGGACCGCTGTTCATATCTATGAATGCACTTGACATCTTCAGAAATGGCCTACCCAACATCTCAGGGCCTGCATGTTTGTTCTGCCCTACATCCAGCATGTAAAAATTCGCCACCTGAATCAAGTCCTCCTTCTTGTGCTTCCCCTTTGGTTTCTTCTTGATATTGCCCAGCGCCCTTAAAAATTCTGTGCAGCGAGGGATACTGTTTGTCAATGTGACCAAAGGAACGGTTTCTGCACAGTTACGGAAGGCCTCATAGATTTCATTGTTGTTCTTCAACCTTCGAGTATCTTGTAATGCCTCAGGAAAGGGTGCAACGGGGTATAGCGCAATGAGCGGGGAGGAGTTTAGACGCACATACTCATCATAGGCTGCCTCGAGAGGGTCGGGGGCTGCTGGGGCATTTTCGAGAGGAACGAGCGTCGCAAGATCGTTTTCGCGATCGTGGCTCTCCTCCTCTTGGTCGCTGAATTCCTCCAGTCCCAAAAAATACTCTTCTTCAGAAAGCACAACGCGGTCCAAAATATCGTCTGGAATACCCATCTCCTCAGTGGGTGAACCGAGGTCGAGGTATACCTCTCGCGGTCTTGGGTTCTCTTCTGCAGATATCTCGCTGTATTCTGCACCCGTCTCACAAATTTGTTCTTCCCTTTCAGCTAAGGGGGCGACATGCAGTTGCTCAGTACTTTGTAGGGTCATCGAGAAGACATTCTCTTCCTAGTGTACCACTGGGTGAGATAGTGGTTCTGCCGACGTCATGGCCTCAATTCTGCTCATTGCTTGCACCAACTGCTCCGTCTGCCTCTCAGTGTTCTGGATATAGGACTTCATTTGTTGTTCAAGTTGGATCGTGCTCTGATTGAGAGATCGAAACATGTCCTCCAATGACATGGAGGGACTTGGATTGTGCCCCATCTGATTCTCCAAGGTCCGGAATAAATCCACAGTAGACTGTGAGACATAGTAATCTGGATTGGACACTGGTGGGCTATGCTCGTAGGCTGGGTAGTAATGCGGTAAAGTACCCTGCTGATAGAACGATTGTGGTCCCGGGTAAAACTCCTGGTAATCATGACCATAAGGGGGATAATGTTGGTGCCCATAACTCGAATTGGGGTGATCTCTCCACACTGGAGTGTATGCGTATGAGTATGGGTCATATTGCGGCTCCTGATGGAAGTGGGGAAATCTATCCATCTCTGTAACAAAATCAAAAAGGAAAAACAAAAATCAATAGCACGGGTGTGGACCGTAAGATAGGTCAACACAATAGTTGACACACAAATCGCACACAAAATAGATTATTGCCTCCCCGGCAACGGCACCAATTTGATAACAGCAATTTGTCGTGCTAATTACTGCTATGCAAGTAATCCAAACAAACCTTAAACCGTAGTCCTAAGTAAGTAAGGGTCGAGTCCACAGGGAGACAGATTCTATCTTTATGTATAATATCTATGTCAAACTTAAAGTAACCAGAGGGGTTTTTTGTATGTTTTAGAATCACTAAGCATGCAAAAGCAAACAAACGAAAGATGATGAATTCAGTAATTGGGGAAATAGCTCAGCCAAACAAACATCCACTATTCGTATGATAAGTTGATCATAGATAATCATTCAATATCTCATGTAATGGAAATTCCTATTCCTTTTCTAAAGTAACTACAAGCACAACCAGATACTTACAACACTAACTAATTAAACAACCATGAAACCATCAAGATTCAGTTTAACAACAACATTAATGATAGGAATATAGATAGGATATAATCTAGCATAAAACAACCAGCTTTTATACTAGAATGTAAATCAGTTCTCTTCTACATAAGACTAGCACAACCAGTTACTAGTACGATGCAGTTGCTAATACGATGAAGATATGCTCAAACAGTAACAATCTAGATCTAGCAATCAATCAATAGAGACAAACCCTAGTTGCGTAGGCTAGAGATTATCAATATTAATCATAAACAATTCAAGCAAGAGAATAGATAAAATCCATGCGATAGATAAGGAACGAAAATCTCACAACTTTATCAAAACGAAAGCTTCAGCGTCTGACTAAGCCAGGGAGGCTTAGTTCTTCATAGCAAAAATACGTAGAAAGGAAAAGATGGAAGTAGGGTTAGAGAGGAAACACGCCTTCCCTCTACCCTTAAATACTAAAGATAATAAGATCTCTAAAGATAAATTAAAACGAAATAATAAAAATACTTAATAATAATAAAATAACGAAATAAAAGCTCGGGTCACTTCTGACGGCGGCGGCGGTCGCCGTAATCCTGGCGGCGGTCGCCGCTGAGATTTCTCCGGTTCAGCTCCTGCGACACTTCCGTAAAAACGCCATAACTTTTGATTATCAACTCGGATTGCGCTCATATTTTGAGGACTTGTAGTAGACTTCACTATCCAACTCCTCGAATTGGAATCACTCCATTTGGACATCTGAGTAGAGAGAACGAACCAATTGAATTCAGCACATTGTTCTTCTACTCTCGTGTGGACTCTCTCCTTGGTTCTTCTTCGTCTCCTCAGTGGTCAACTCTTCTTCCTCTGGATATCTTCAATTTGCTTCTCCAGACCACCAAATCCACACTTCTTGGGTAACTCCATAATCCACAATTGTGCACTAAATCCATCCAAATGGCACCTCAAACCTGGTAACAACCCCTAGAAACGCACTACAAAATAGTGTCGATCAGATATATCAAACCAAATTTTGATGCCTCGAGGGTAGGTAACGGAGAGACACATTGTTGAATTCCTTAGGTTTTGATAGTAACAAACATTCAGCTAATCTGGTGACTAAGTGTTTCAGGAACAAAGAGAGTTGTCACAGGGAACCATTGCAGCAAAGGATCGTAGAGGGAACAAAGCTATGTCCATATGCTTTGTTACCTCTCAAGGAACATCAATGCCGAACAAGACGAAGCTGCGAATGGAGTGAAGGGTTTCTGTAGGATCGTGATTGTTAGATAATAACTTAAGGAACTCAGAATATCGATTCTAAGTTCCCTTCGCAGCGGAAATAAACAATCAAACAAATGACAAGTTCCTTATAGTGGAAACCTTTGATTTCCAACTAGCAATCCAGGATAAAAACCACTACATTTCTTTCGAAAGGATTTCAAGGTCTACTTCTTGATTTCTTATCTCTTTTGGTTACAGCTTATCCTAGGAACAAACACACAGTTTCTTTGCTTTACACACAGTTAGGCAATCCTAGATAACTTAACACAATCACTAATAAATCCAAGAAACATACCTTCGCATCTAGGAACTATCACTTACAGTCACAGGAACTTAGCACTCAGCTCTTCTATTCCTTGACTGGTTCCTCTTGATCTCGGTTTGCTTTGATGATCTTGTTTGAAGGTTCACACTGGATATTTGCTAATGTGTGTGAGTCGTATTTTAGTGCTTGAAGATAACCCTTGAGTTAGTCTTCCTTTTATAGAGGATTCTTCGCAGCTTAAACTTCTCTTGGTTCCCACAGATCGAGCTTGCCCTAGGATGTGTGGTTCTCCTTGGTCCACGTTGTCTTTGACATATGCAAATAACCTAGGCAGCTCAGAATCCTTCTAGGTTAGTCAACTACTTCATCCAAGTCGTTCTCCAGCTTCCTTCTTCCGAGGTTCAACAATCTGGGCACTTGGGAACTGTCTTCTGGATAGTGACATCTCTATGAGCTATCGCTTTCAGTGCCTTTGTCCGAGGTTCATTGTTCTAGGCATCTTGGAGTCTTGCTCTTGGATGGTGGCAGGCTTTTGGAAGCTTCTCTCCAGTCGCTTTCACCTCCTTTTGTCCGAGGTTTGGTGTTTCCAGATTTCTCGGGAAACGCAAAGTCACATGTTGCATTTCTGGGCACACCTGGGTTCCTTTGGCTTGCCTGCTTGGTTTCTTTATCTTGTTTGACTTCCATAGTTTCAGTAACTATCATGTGGTTCCTCTAAACACATCTTTGAGATAAAACATTAGTATCAAAGTATTTGTCATCTTTAAAAGTAGAGAAACTGAGGAAAGGAACTCTCATAGGAACTGAGGTTCCTGAGTTCCGTTTCCTAACAGTTTCCAGCGTGAAGATCATGGAAACAATCTTGGAAGATCACGCGGTCAAGGAAAAGGATTTCGGCTAGAAGGATCTCGCCGAAGAGAAGATTTGGAGAGAGAATCCGAATGTGTTATCTTAGGAAATCTTTCCTAAGATAATATATTTGGAGAGAGAAGGATTCTATCTTTATCCGTTTATGTTATCTTAGGAAAATTCTTCCTTAGATAATATCGGCTGATAAGATAATATCCTTCAAATCATTTAAATATTTTCTTGTTACCAAGTTTAGAAAAGATTTCTATCTTGTTACGATTAGGGTTTAGTCGAGTTGTATTTATAGATGTTGTAACACCCCCAAATATTCCCTTGGAAAGGTATTATCGCCAGTGACCTCAGACGTTCTGTCCGATGTCACCCAAGGCTTTACCAGTTTATATAAATCATAAAAGCAACAATTATGATACCAAAATCATAACTTTTATTTAAACCATGGTCTCGGAATTACAAAATAATTCCAAATACATCAGAAGTACAGCGGAAGACTTCATAATACAGAGTAGTCTTAATACAAGACCTTTTTAACACAACGGAAGTCTTTAAAATAACAACAGGGTCTTGATCGTAATGATCACCCGCCAAGGATCTTAACCTGAATAAACTTGTCAAAAACACCGTTTGCCTTCATAGTCGTTCTAGCTTTCTCGAATCCGCACTTATCTGATATGCCGAATCGAACGGATGACACCAGCCAACCATGCAGAGAACAATTTCGGTTGGTTAGTCTAATGAAAGACTATGCAATGGCACAAAGCAGATGGTTCGAGTAGTTGTATTAGGTTAGACTCATCGCTTCTCGAATAATAGCCGATGACGATAGTCAACCTTCATACTTCTACTGGAATATATCAACAGGTATGAACAAGAGAAGATTCTGAAGACCGAGTCTTACAACAATCAGTCCCAAAAGAAGACTCCAACGAATTGAGTCTTATCGGAAATATGACAAATGTTGGGAACCATTAATAATATCATACAAGCGTTCAAAAACGACTTGATGTTTCGGCTCACGACCAACCTCACCGCCCAAGGCGAATCCAGATTGGAAAGAGAACTTTACTCTGATCAAAGTCAAGACGAGCTTTCCTAGCTGTACTATTCCCTAGCTGCACTACTCGCCCAAAGGGTATGTTAATCATGTGCACTAAAGCACTTATCTCATTTAAATTCCAAAACGCGCATCCACGTTATAAGCTTTTAGATTCTCTCATCCCTCAGGATCTCGAGAAGGAAAATGTCGGAACTAAATCCCTCGAGAACTAAATCCCTAAGGAGGAGTTGACTCGGGAACTAAATCCCTAAAGTCGAGTCGGGAACTAAATCCTCAGGAACTAAATCCTTAGAAATGGAGTTGGGAACTAAATCCTCGGGAACTAAATCCATAGAAGTGGCACCAGAGAAGAATGGTAGGAACTAAATCCTATCCATCTTATTATAAAGAAACGACTAGCACTCGCACTGAGATGCACAGTAGCGTTCCTACGACTACTCGTGCTAACTAAACAGTTCAACACAGTAATAATTCACATCAAAGCCCTCATGGCCAACATCATAAATATATATCTATAATAGCGTTGTTCTAGCAGATATACAACCTATTATAATATCATATTTAAATCACATATATATATATAATAGCGTTATTCTAGCAGATATACAACCTATTATAATATCATAATCTTTCCATCATTTATTATTTAACAAAACTGTTCCCAACAAAACAGTAAACAAAAATAGTAATCATTCCAAATTAATTAACAACTAAACAATTGATAATTAATTGAAATATGGAATGATGAGCAAGAGCGAACCGCCACTTGTCTTAGATTTGACGAAGCTCTAACAAGCTTAGCAACAAGAGGTTTCCGGGTCTGAAACTGGGACATATCTTGGATATTAAATCCTTCTGGAACTACCCATAACAAGACCCTAAGTTAGATCCAATATCTACATATATGAATCTAAAAGAGTACAAAAGGAATCGAAGAAACCAAGCCTCGCTCGAAGCCAAACACCCAAGAACACACACACGAACCCAGCCCGCCGCGGGTACGGTCGGCTCTCATAGCGGGGTACGGTGGGGCGCAGTGGCGCCTTGCCGTGGGTGCGATGAGAAGACAGAAGCGAGGATTTCGACACATTTTCGATGGAGAACTCACCCAAATCGATTCGTTCGACTTTGATTTGTTCTTGGTTTGATCTCCAACCTTCTTAAACCTTTGAATAACTCTTAGAAGCACCTTTCTAGTACTCAAAAGGGATTTGATCTCTCTCACAAACAAAGCTCAAAGCTTTGGACAACAATGGAGTTTTCTTGGAGGAATATGAAGTTGCAGCTGGAGTTGTGAGCTTCCTCTCCGCCTCCTCTCTCATTTATAGTCCCACAAGGTTGCTCAGGAGCTAGACACGTATGCCATGAGGTGTCCCAACTAGATGGAAAGACGTGAGGAGCAAGCATCGGCCAAGGGATAGAGCTGCAGAAACTCTATCGCGATGACGACAACGCTGACGACGACCGCGAGGTGCGGCAGGGTGCGGTGTGGGTGCGGTGGCCGACTCGTGACCGCCACTGGCATTGGCCTTTGCCGCGGGTGCGGCAGGGTGCGGTCAAGGCCAATTTTGCCCCCTTTTCACCTGTTTTGTCCTTTCTTGCTAAGAGGTTAAATATTCTTAACCCCGGGTTAAATATATTCGTACACGAATAACTTTTTAACCCAAAAAGACATTAACTCTATTTTATATTACTCAGAAAAATATTACAGAGGTCGCACATTGCATAGAATGTCCGTACTTCTCTGAATTTAATCTGACTTGTAATACGTGTGTTGGAAAATTTCCAAAATACCCTTACTAAAATTAAGGGATATTACAGATGTGTGGATTCATTTCTATGTAAGCATCGACGACAAAGAACGAAGAGCATTAAACTGAGAAAAGAAAAAGGAGAGTGAAGCTGTGTGTGGGTCTTAGAGGGTTGAGTTCGTATTCATCGTTGTATGAGTGATCTTCGAATCTAGCTGGGTAGTCTAGGGTTTGGAGTCCATGCTACAAGTGTAATCGAACAAGAAATCAATAAGACGAGTAGACGCTTCAAAATCCTCTCAAGCGAGAAGCTTGAAGGTAGTGGTTTTTCTTTGATTAGCTAGTTGGCTAATTAGGGTTTCCACTATACATCGTGAGTTCGTTTCTTATCTTTCTTGCTATATTATTCCGCTGCACCTTTTGTGGGAACAAAGCCTTTGTTCCCTCGGACGTAACTCTAACGATCCAACAATTGGTATCAGAGCCTGGTGCTCTAGATTGTGTTCGTTACAGACTTTGCAGGAAAGATGTCGTCAAGCAATGCTATTGGAGATTCATTCTGGAAGCCTCCGACTCTGAAGGCCGGAGAATATGACTGGTGGGTGGAACGAATCGAGTACCATAATTTTTCCCTCCATGGACATATATGGCGAGTCATTGAAGTTGACCCTATAACCATTCCGAATGATAAAGATGCTACGGAGCCAAAGGCGAAAGTTGACTACACTGATGATGACTGGAAGAAGCTGGAAAAGAATAGCAGAGCCAAGAAGATCCTTCATATGGCCTTGCTCCCCTCGGATCTCAAGAAAATGAAGATGCTAAGATTGCCAAGGAGATCTGGGATGCTCTAAAACGCCTTCATCATGGAAATGAAGATGCTAAGAAAAACATGATTCTTTTCTTGATGAAAGAGTACGATCAGATCTCTCAGGGGAAGGATGAACATATTCAGGAATTCTACTCCAGATTCCAAGGGATAGTAGGCCAGCTTGATTTCCTTGATGAAGAAATGCCAGACTGGAAGCTCACTCATCATTTTATTCAAGGCCTCAACTCTCAATGGGACGCAATTGCTCTCACTCTCTACTCCTAGACGGATGTCAAGACTCTCACTATGGAAGAGGTGGTTGCCAAGCTGGAAAGCAACGCCTCTGTCTACAATCACAAGATGAACAAGAAAGGAAATGAGAAGGCTAAAAGCATTGCCTTAAAGGTGGAACGTGCCTTTGACTTATCTCAAGTCGAAGATGAAGATGAGGATGGTGATGAAGATGTTGCTCTCATCACTAGAGCCATGAAGAAGATATGGTCTCGAAACAAGGACACGCTGGGTTCCTCTGAAGGGAACATAGACATGAAGGATGTCGTTTGCTACCACTGTCAAAACAAGGGACATCTTGCCAGAAACTGCTTCAAGAAAAAGGCAGGTCTTCCTCCGGCTCATGAAGGAAAGAAGGCAATGGTCGCAACTTGGGGTGACTCGGACTCAGATGACGAAGAATCGTCACACTCAAGGGACGTCTGCTTAATGGCCGTAGAAGACACGAATGAACCAAAAGGCGGGCTGCACAAGGATGAGGTAACTGAATCTGATCTCATCTCAAGTTTGAAAAGTAAGTCAAAAGAAAGCTTAATCTCCTTCATTAAGAAACTTGTTCATGAGAATAGTCTTTTCAGTGAGCAAATTGAAGAAAAGGATGAATCGATCTCATGTTTGATCGAAGAAAATAAAGGTTGGGCAGAAAAAGTGCTCAAACTTGAGAAAGTCTCATCCTCTTCTCCAAGTCCTTGCATTGAGTGTCCTAAACTCACTGAGAAGATCGTGTCTCTGGAATCCTCTGTCTCCTCACTTGAGTCCGAGTCATTAATGTTAAAACTAGATAATGCAAAACTGTCTAGTGATCTATCTAAACTCAGTGAGGAACAGAAGGACAAGCCAAAATGTATTGTTTTTGTTGCAGCCAAGAATGAAAAGAAAACTGAAAAGAAGGAAGTACCTCGCTTTGGAATTGGCTTTCAACCTAAGCTTCCTGTTGATGGCACCAAGTCCAAAAGTTCTAAAGTCGAAGGAAAACAACCAGTACAAGAAAAGGGGGACAGTTCCTCGAGAGGAAACAATAGTAAAGACTGTTCAAATTCGACTGACGGGAACAAGGCTTGGTACCATGGACAGAAGGCTCACTCCATTTGGTTGAAGCAATCTCAAAGAGGTAAGTCCAATAATATTGATTTTCATTCTAGGATTGCTAACAAAATAATTTGGCCTGGACAGAGCAAGTATGTTGATCTAAAATGTCAAAGGGTCTGTTGGTATTATGGGCACTCCGGTCACTACAAACAGGAGTGCCTCCTGAAGCAACACAATGAGGATGTTGCTCACACTACTAGGGAGAAATTGAATGTTGAACCTCCAAAAATCAAATATGTTTCTCCCACACTCAGAAAGCCTAAGCTTGTCTGGGTTCGCAAGAACTAACTCTTCCCGTGCAGGCTGAAGTGAGGAAAGTTCTCGGTATTTCGATTGTACGTATTAGTTACCTGACAGGGAACAAAGAAAGTCTCACCTCACTTCTAAAGGCTTCTTGGGACTCAACAACCTGGTGAATCAAGGTAAGGGAAATTTTTTGTGATTATGAGCACTAGTTGTCTGATTGTTTCCTGATCAACACTCAGGTACCACACATATCGAGATAAGACATCACTCCTTGTGTGATTGTGAGGAGAAAGGGTTAACATCCATGGATCTCTGCGGAACCAAGGCTTAAATCGCTAACTTTCTCATCAAGGCACTAATTGGGGAACCCTTTGTTCAGTTCCGTACGAAACCTGGTTTGTGCCCTCTAATATATGTCTATCTGTTATGTTCCCTCGATGATTGGCTAAATTACATGGTAAAGTGTGAAAGTTAAACATCGTGTCTTGATCTGTATTTCTTTCTCCTGGCTATCAAATAAATAACTGGCTTAGATCTGTGCTTTTGCTTCACTTATGTGTTGAATTTCTTGCATGATCATCTTTGCTATCACAATAACACATGAATCAGCTTTCTTTTGGCCCAAAAGAGTCAACTTGATGCATTGTTCCCTCATTATAAGCCCACATGATTGTTGACTCTACAGCTTACCCTAGCCTTCATGCTTGATGCTTCCTATGAGCCCCTCTAATCATCCACATCTGGGAGCCTCTCATGCATGATTAAAAGTTATAAAAAAATGTCATATGTTTTTTCGTGTGCTGTTCTTTGTACCCTCTCTGGTAACTATCCCCAAGCACCACACACTACTACTTTCTTTTGGTTTGGCGGGAAAATGAATCGTCTATATGGGACTTGCTGATGTGAGTTGATTGATGTGACAGAGAGTTATGTTTTGTGCCTGCCGTTGGGAAGTGTTGAGATTTAGGGTTGCTTTGATGGCTATGAGACTGAATGGGCCTTGCGTTAGGGTTCGGTTGAAATTGGACGAGATTCTGAAAAGTTTATTTTGGGAAGTTGAAGATTGTGATGATTATCCTTTGGAAACTGAGAAGATATGAATTTATCTATGGCAACTGAAAAGATCTCGTGGTGAATATAAATATCGGCTCTCCAGGTATTCCCCTCTCACTATTCACCTTCATCCTCTTCGATTGCCTATACACTCTCCTGTCTTCCCAAATCTCTTACCTCCCAAAAATGGCCTCTCACTCCAACCTCCTCACCGCCGTCGCCGAGGATCTTCAAATCCTCCTCAACAAACTCTTGACGATGGGAACTGACCCAGCCCTACTAGCCGCCATCACTCAGTCTCTACCCTCCTCCTCAAACACACCATCATCTCCTCCGGAAGCCACCAAAGTCACTCCTCCACCATCACCAACACCAGACAAACTCATCATGGTCCCTTACACAGCCCCAACTTCTCCAACTCCTGAACCCGCTGCTCAAAACCCTAACCCTAAACCATCATCGGTCGCCCCAACCGCTATCTCCTCAAATGAAAGAGAGGAGGAAAGAGAGGAGGTCAAATCCTCTCCTACCCAGATCGAAGAGGAGACAAAGGATTTTCTTGGAGAAGCCGTCACGCCATCAGCGACAGAGGAACACACTGCTCTCACGCAGAAAATCCAAGGGGTGGTTCGCAGCCTTGCAAGGGAACTGACAGAGGAGGCTGAGGAGAAATTGCCCTTAAAGGTCCCACAACCCTCTGGTAGGGTTAAGATGGACTATACCGCCAAGAGAAGGACCCGCGCTCAGAAGAAGGCTGTTAAGGCGATCACTCTCAGTTCTGATGAAGAGTCAGAACCCCTCCCTGGGCACCAAGCCAAAAGGGCCAAGGCCTCTATAGCTCCGGTTCAAAAAAGCCAAAGGCGTCAGGTTGCCAAGACCAAGGCAAAAGGGGTGTCTGATGAAACCAAGGATGTCAGCCACAAGTCGGTGGTCAAGGAGCTGCTGGTTGATCCTGAGTTCCTCAAGGAAAATGCTCTGGAGGAGGTCTCTGAGGTGTTGCAAGTCCAGAAGTGGGGTCATCTGTTTGTGTAGGAGGAGGGAGTTGATGAGGTTTTGTTGAGAGAGTTCTATTCTACGTTTGTTATGGAGGTCAGACCCCATGCTGTTCTGGGGAGTTACAAGATTGGTGGAACCGTCCACATGTTCTCTAGCATCGAGTTGGGGGTTGCTCTGGAGGTTCCTCACGAAGGCTATGAGGGGTATCCAAAAGGCCGTTGGCCCAAGGACTTTCCCTACTCTGAGGCAATATGGGCGATGGCCGATTTACAGAATCCTCAGGGCTCTAGAGACTTAGACACTTCAGAGATGTCTGCAATTAACAAGGTGTTCTTTCACTACCTCATCTACAATATTACCCCAAGGGGACAGAAGCGCAACAAGTTGCTTATTCTGGATGTAGTCCTTCTCTCCTTGTTGTTGAAGAGGAGCCAATATGTCTCCTACGGATAATGATGCATCACATGGCGCATGCCAGGAACACTGACCAACACGCTCTTCCATTCCCAAGAGTTATCAACAAAATTCTGGAGTACCACAAAGTATACAACTCTTCGGCGGAATCGAGCGTCTTTTTCCCGTCCCTCTGGATATCATCAATATGCACAAGATGCAGTTCACTCTTCAAGAAGGCCAAGGGTGGGTAAAAGTGGGAAGTGTGCCTGTCATTTCTGAAGTACATGAGGAGTCTGAGGATGCTGGTTCTGAGGGGGAACTGAAGGAAAATTCTATTCTGGGGAAGGAATTGAGGAGCCTATGTCGGGCAGTAACCAACCTGGCTGAACAGCAACGGCTTCTCACCGCGGACATGCGCGCTCTGATATCTCTTCACTCACCGGCTCCATTGGCTAGTCCTAGTGATGCTTAAATCGCTTTCCCGCCTTCCAAACCCCTCTTTCGTTCCCTAGCTCATATATCCCCACTATCTTGAATTTCTTTGTTTCTGACTTGTGTTTGCCCTGAGTGGCATGTTGATCTTGTCTAGATATTTTGCATGTTTTGATGTTTGTGATTGCACTTGGTTTAAGTTTGTTTGGCTTTATTTAATGAACAAGGGGTTGTTTTGCTTATCTTGATGTGTTCATTTTTCTCTATCTCTTTACTTATGTTTTTGATGATGCCAAAATGGGGAAAATGACAGGTAACTTAGTTGAGGGGGAACTAACATGGTTTCATATGTTGCTTGACTGAGGGGGAACTATTATGCCTAAGTGTGGAAAACTTTCTCTTCAAAACTGTCTTTATCTCATGTATATGTTTTATTGTCAAGGATGTTTGTCACCATCAAAAATGGAGAATTTGTTGAATTCCTTAGGTTTTGATAGTAACAAACATTCAGCTAATCTGGTGACTAAGTGTTTCAGGAACAAAGACAGATGTCCAGGGAACCATTGCAGCAAAGGATCGCAGAGGGAACAAAGCTCTGTCCATATGCTTTGTTACCTCTCAAGGAACATCAATGACGAACAAGACGAATCTGCGAATGGAGTGAAGGGTTTCTAGCGTGAAGATCATGGAAACAATCTTGGAAGATCACGCGGTTAAGGAAAAGGATTTCGGCTGGAAGGATCTCGTCGAAGAGAAGATTTGGAGAGAGAATCCGAATGTGTTATCTTAGGAAATCTTTTCTAAGATAATATATTTGGAGAGAGAAGGATTCTATCTTTATCCGTTTATGTTATCTTAGGAAAATTCTTCCTTAGATAATATCGGCTGATAAGATAATATTCTTCAAATCATTTAAATATTTTCTTGTTACCAAGTTTAGAAAAGATTTCTATCTTGTTATGATTAGGGTTTAGTCGAGTTGTATTTATAGATGTGTGGATTCATTTCTATGAAGCATCGACGATGAAGAACGAAGAGCATTAAACTGAGAAAAGAAAAAGGAGAGTGAAGTTGTGTGTGAGTCTTAGAGGGTTGAGTTTGTATTCATCGTTGTAGGAGTGATCTTCGAATCTAGCTGGGTAGTCTAGGGTTTGTAGTCCATGCTACAAGTGTAATCGAACAAGAAATCAATAAGAAGAGTAGACGCTTCAAAATCCTCTCAAGCGAGAAGCTTGAAGGTAGTGGGTTTCCACTATACATCGTGAGTTCGTTTCTTATCTTTCTTGCTATATTATTCCGCTGCACCTTCTGTGGGAACAAAGTCTTTGTTCCCTCAGACGTAACTCTAACGATCCAACACACATATAGCTTTCTTACTTAGGGACACGAATAGTGGTATTATTTTTATGGATAAGCAACACATTCAGCCAACATCGATTTTAATTACATGTAGAGGCCACTGCGTTGTGGTTCAAAGTGTTTCATCCATATCGACTAGGAACAAAGAAGCTAACGATTGAAGGAGACAACCTGACAGTCATCAATGCTTTAAAAGGGAAATGGGATACACTGTGGAAAATTGAGATAATCATTAAAGACACACGGAAATTCTTAGCTCGTTTTGAGGAAATCAAAATCCAACATTGCTATAGAGAAGCTAATCAAGGGGTAATTTATCTATCCACACAAGCCTTGTGATATAGAAATGCTTAGGGCCTATGGTCAAAGAACCACTACAGGGAACCTTCACCCTATGTTGAAGGATTTTCTTAAAACCGTCTATATGGATGATTTAGGTTGGACCTTTCTTCGAAAGGTAGCTGGGTTTTTAACTATGTACAGAACAAATTACACATATGACAAAAACAATACAATAGATCACAAATATTATAAATTGTTTAGATCACAAATATTAACTCCCCCAACAACACGCCCTTGTTATTTTTTATTTTTTTTCACTTTTCTCTTAATTACGTAGATCACAAATATTATAATTTTATTTAGATAAAATTTGGGATGAATGAGATGTTATCATATATGAACATCAACACACAACATATGCACCTCTTGTTTATAAACCTTAGAAAATTAATATACGAACATGTGCATGTTACATATGAACCTTGACGTAATCATATATGAACATCAACACACAGAGACCAAGTAAAAATAATTTTAAATATACGAACATGTGCATGTTACCTATTAACATTATAGAACTAATATATGAACGTGCATGTTGCATATGACCTCAAAGACAAAGTAAAAAAATCAAACATAAACATGTGCATGTTACATATGAACTTTATAGAACTAATATATGAACATGTGTATGCTACATATGAACCTCATAGACCAAGTAAAAATAAATAAACGTAAAGGGTGGTGTGTTGATAACTATACAATATGCTTAAGGTTCACATTTAACACAATAAAAGTCTATACTTGATATACTCAATTATTCTCTAGTATAAAGTGTGTTTGTACATCTCTTGTTTACTTTAGTTTGTAAACTTCTAGTACACACTATATGAACATCTAGTATTAATATATGAACCTTATAGTATAAATAAATGAACATCTAGTGTATATATGTGGGTCTAAAGATAACATCTTAGAATGATCAGGAAAACAAATTATGGACCGGAAAAAAAGTTTGCGATATTTACGAAAATGTCACTATGCCACTTAATCTTACCCCTCCTTCCCCTTGATCGATCCAATGACTCACAACTTCTTACTTCTTACTTTAAGTAGCAAATGTATGAAAAGTAAAAACCCCCACTTATTAAACTACGTTTTTACTTTTTTAATAAATTACAACTAATAACATATTCTTAATTTTAAGAACAAATTTGCAAAATAACTAATAAATGCTAAAAAGACAAATATTTATTGTTAAAATAAAAAAAAAAAAAAGTATTTTAGTACGTGGAGAGTAAACCCGTCAACTGGGTTGGGCGGGTCGGGTCCGGGTCGGGTCATGTCGGGTTCGAGTCGATCGAATTGATAAAAAAATTCGGGTGGGCCGGGTCGGGTTCGAGTTGACCCGGCAAGTCAAATATGCCATTTTTTATGATTATTATTATGGTTTTTAACTTTAATAAAATAATTATAATAATATAGTTAATATTATATAATTATTTAATAAAGTATATTAAATTATTTAATATAAATAAAATAAAATATACAAAATAATGGGGCCCGCGATCTCAGATTTGCGCTCGGTCGGGTTTGGGTTCGGATCCTTCGAGTTCGGGTCCTTCTTGACCCAATGATGTTTGGATCGGGTCTCAACCAAGAAAATTCAGGTCAAATCAGGTCATGTTTTCGGGTTGGGTCGGTTTTTGACAGGTCTAGTGGAGAACACAATTTGAGTAACAACAACGTTAAGATATAAGTAAACACAATCACGTAGACGTACATGTATATGACTCTCCAACTAGCGGCAGATAAGGTCCGTTTTAATACGTATATGTGATCTTACATGTCCATGTTAGGATCTAAGGGTTTGTTTGGTTGACATAATTATAATGACATTTTGATATATAATTAGCTATTTGGAATATTGGTGTTTAGTGTCAAAAATTCTTTATTCAAATAATGACATTTTTTGCCAATTTTCTCTTTTCCAATCTCTATTTTATCCAATTACCTATACAAATTCCAATAACCCATAAATACTTTTAACAAAAAATTCGTTATAAATAAAAATGTTGTTATAATATGTAGAATCAAACAAACCCTAAATAGCGCAATCAGTTTTCTCACTCGTAATCAAAAATTAAAAAATAGGAAAGTACAATCGAAAAAAAAAGATAGTGCAATTAAGTCACTACCTTAGTATTATTTACGAGTTTATAGAGATTATCATTCACTGTTTTTATTATGATACAAATGCCTCCTACAATAAGCCAAAATAAATTTTGATAAAAAAAAACCAAAACAAAGATTTTTCTATTCTTTTTTGAGAAAACGATATCTTTAGAAACTGATTCAAATTATTACTACTCCGTATTATTTGGGCCTTATTTGGTATGTTAAGTGGTATCGATAACTATGAAAGAAATGGTTGAAATTAACTTATATCGAAACGCTAATGAATGTAGCATTGAAAAAATATCATTTGAAACACTACTAAATATTAAAAAACACCTCTACTGCAAACTATCAAACTATCTTTATTTTTTTCAAAATGCTAAATAATGTCTCAAACGCCATGTTTTTGACTTTACAAACACTCTTTTAGTAGCTAGACAGAATATGCGCATGTTCCTATATGATGGGATATACGCGACAGAGTGGAGTCAACTTTTTGTTTTGATAAGGTAAAAATTCAAAGTTGCAAACAAACAAGTAATGCAACTTTGAGAGGCCGAAAATAACGGTTGTCAGATAGACCGACAAACAACAAACAAACACAAACCAACAACAAAAGAAAAAGAAAAAAACAACAACAATAAGAGAAACACACTTGTAGAAGAAAGTTAAAGAACCCAGAGGTGAGGTGAGTAAAACATAAACGAATGTTGCGCCGCCGGAAGGATGACCTAACCCGGAACTACAATTCGATTCACTGCCTAGGAAATCTCCCTTATCCGAAGAATGCATCCATTGAAAGTCATGACCAAAGGGTTCCACACAATCAAAATCTGCAGCGGAAAAATGCACGCCAAGAGATGACTAGAATGGAAAGGGAGAAGCTGACACACTCCATTGCACAACCCACTAGAGCGGCCACCAAGCTTCTCCCTCAAGCTCCTCGCCTAGATTTGGGGTTTCGATCTTGTAGGAGGTATGACAGAAATCACAAGAATCCGGTTGCCACTTGCTCAAAAACTAAATCTGAAAACAAGAGATGTCCATAGATCTAATTGTACTTCTTGGGGTTGATGGAGGTAGTATAGTGGGTTTGATTTGTGACAACATGGAAGAGAGGTTTATTGTAGGTGTTGGAGTCTTTATGGCCTATTGTTGAGCTTTCACTACGGAGCAAAGAGCTTGGCGAGGACTCAATGCGGACTGCGGAGCGAGAGCTCGGTGCGGAGCGGGGCCACAAGTCAAGCGAATCTGTGCTCGATGCTCTAATCTTCGGGTGGAGATGGTTCACCTCTTCATGATTGATTTGGGGGATTTGGACTCGGTTCAGAGAAGGTGGCAATAGTGCGGAGCGAGAGGATATGGGCTCGGTGTACTGGTCATGGTTCGAGGAGGGATCAATGGCTAAGGGGTAATGGGAGGGTGGCGGCTGGATCTACATGCTAGGGTTTGCCATGGAGCATTTTTTAGGCTTCAGGTTTCTTTTCTTTTATTCAATGTCAATCCTTGAATCGCAGAGGAGAAGGAAAACGACAAAGAGAGATCTCCACCAGGCTTTCCTCCTCCAGTTCCCGGCGGTAAATCGACGTTGAGTGATGAGGCTAAAGTCGTTATGCCTATCAAAGAATCCCTAAAAACCTAACTAAGTATAGCAGACAAGTAAGGGTCGATCCCATAGGGAGGTAAGCAATCTTCCTATATGCAAAGGTTGTATGTCAATAGTAACAAAAGGGGAGATTTTTGGTTTGTATCAAGTAACAATGTAAATCAATGCGAAAGATGTAATCAATGGGTGAGAAGTAACTTATCCAGACAAATATTCACACTTCAGTTTGATTGGTTGATCCTAGATTATCTCCAATTCCTACCAATGAATATTCCTATTCCGATCTTATGTATATAGACAGGTCAACCAGCCCTGAAAATACTTACCATTAAACAATCAAGAAACCATCAAGATTCAATCTAACGGCAGCAGTAAGCATAGGAATTAAGCAGGATACATGCAATACTTAACAACTAGTCAGTACTCGACATGTAATCAATTCTCTTTACAATAAACATTCACAACCAGTTCCTATAAGTTGCGGTTGCTACACAAGATAAGGGATTTCAACCAGAAATATCCAAACCCTAGTAATAGACAATCACTAATATCAACTAGATGATCAGGCTAGTCAAATCAGCAAGAATCAATGGGATGGAGCACAAAGAGAATCAATATAATCAAAGGAAAGGAAATAGAGTTATAATCTCACAACCAAATACAAACGAAGGCTTCAATCGTCGGACTAAGCAATGGTTGCTTAGTTCTTCATAGTCTTCAAAGCATAAAACTCTAAGGGAAAATAATGAACGATAACGATGATAATGAAAAGGCTGCTCTCTAAGAGAGGTAAAATAACCTAGCAAAACCTAATCTCTCTAAAAAGATAATAATAATAATCTCCTAAAATATAATAACCGGAATAAAATAAAATAAAATAAAATAAATAAGGTAAACAAAAGATCTCGGACGAATCGTCGACGCGCTCCGCGCCAGAAAGGATATCCGCGACCGCGGCCCAGATTCCACGCCCGCGGAAATGCTCTTCGCTGCACTTTTGCTTCTATCGTCCATCCGCGCCCGCAGCCAAGCTTCCGCGCCCGCGGAAATGCTTCTGCTGCGGATTCTACTTCTCGCTTGCGGTCTTCTCTTGTGGCTTCGCCTTCATCTCCAATGTCTTCACAATATGCACTAAAATCCACCATATCACTACTTCTTCTCTACAATTCCATTCTCCTCAAATATCTTCTAAATCCACACAAAATAATACCTAATATCCAGTAACAACTCGTAGTTACGCACTACAAAGTAAAGCATATCAAATTCCCCCATGCTTAGACCTTGCTCGTCCTCGAGTAAGCTAATAGAAACCTACTCCTCCAATGAAATACCCAAGGTCTCAGGAAGCACAACAAAACTATCTCCACTAAGAACTGCACCTAATCATGAATCTCCATAATACCAACAAATCAACACAACACACAAGCTTAAAGGAAAGCAGAGCACTTCCCCCAAGCCTAACCTGAACACCATAGAGTGAATAAAAATATCTAATCCTAGCTCCAGTCTATCTTCTTATAACTCCTAAAGTGACCTACCCGGATCCTCCTTATATCTCCAACACTTATGTCACCACGCTAGGAAAAATGAGGAATCCTAATAATCACTCTTCTTCTTTTCACTCATTTTGCCTAGGCGCCCTTTCGGGTTTTCACCTGACGACTCATTTCATTTTTCTATAGATGGGCTCACAAATTCCTCACATCACTCTACAACCTCTTATTACCCCATCCTAATGCTGGTCCTGGACACCTTCTTATTGCCTAAGCCGCCCTTTCGGGTTTTTAGCTTAGCCCTGGATTTTTTTTTTCTTTTCTTTCTCAGACGACTAGCAAGTATAGATCACTCCCCCATGCTTAAATATTGCATTGTCCTCAATGTAATGAAAGACTAAAAGATGAAGCACTGGGGAAGGTAGAAAAGTACTCACGACCGTCGCCGAGGTGGCCTGGACTTGGACGTTGGTGCTGGCGGTATATCATTGAAAACCCAAGTCTCTGGTGTTCCGGCGGTCCTACTCAAGCAAACTCCACGTGCAACCAAAAAGATCCATTGTAAGGGAAGTGGCACATCAAAGAAACGAGATTGCACGTGCCTTCTATGAACACGGATTTGGAGCCCTAGTGTAATCGTGTAGCGGGCTCTATCGCTCCATATCAATCGTCGTATCTGCAGTTGGCTCTGGAGCTCCTCCTCATCAGCTGTCTAATGTCGGGCCATCATCGGTGCCAAACAAAAATGTCGGGCTAATGTCTCCTCCTTGGCAACATGATGTGCGCCGTCTCTCATAGTAAAAATCGAACAGCTGGGCCGCGATCGCGGTTTTAAGGCCGCGGTCGCGGTGTCTTCATTTTTTTTTCATTTTTTTTTTGAAGCAGATGAGGAGACTTACAGTGGTCAAACCGCGGTCGCGGTTTTTGGGCCGTGATCGCGGTTTCACATCTATTGTGAGGCCAACACCATCTTCCAGTCTCCTACCTGCACGTTAGTCTAAACATGAAACAACAAAAATCAAAACTTGAAAAGAAAAGACATGAAAGGAATTACATACCTCGAGTTACCTCCCGAGCAGCGCCTTGGTTAGTGTCGTGGCTCGACATGGTGCCCTTCGGATCAACTTGGGTTATCCACACCAACCGAACACTTGGGATCACAATCAGGAGGGTGTCTCTTTGCATCATCAATGTTGTATTCGACCCTCAACCCATCAAACTCCATGGTGAGTGAACCACAACTCACATCGATCTTTGTGTTCGCCGTTTTCCTAAACGGCCTCCCAACATCACAGGGGCTGCGTGCTTGACTTGTCTAGTATCCATCACAAAGAAATCAGCAGGGAAAATCAACTTATCGACCTCTACCAGAACATCCTGCATGACTCCTTTGGGATACACAGTAGACATATCCGCCAATTGAATCACCATCCCTGTCTTATGCAATGGTCCAAGCTCCAAAGATTCATACAACGAGAGGGGCAACACATTAATAGATGCACCCAAATCCAGCATGGCTTTATCGAACGTGGTGTCACCTATCGTGCATGGAATACTGAACATGCCTGGGTCATTGCACTTCTTGGGCATCCGCTTTTGCAGCATAGCGGAGACATTCTCATTCACCTGGACCTTCTTTATCGTTTTCTCTGTTTTCTTCCTCTTAATTTTGCACAATTCCTTCAAAAATTTCACATAGCGAGGAATGCTCTTAATCAGTGTGATCAATGGAATGTTTACCTCGCAATTACTGAAGGTCTCGAAGATCTCCTTGTCGTTTGTCGGCCTTCTAGTGTCCTTCAATGCTTCGGGAAATGGTACAGGTGGCTTCAGCGAGTTGAGCGGAGGAAAGTATGGACGAACGTAGTCATCCTGGACGTTAACAGGTAATCCGCGGTCACGGCTTTGCGCCCGTGATCGCTGCATTTCTTCGGAAATTTCGCCTCGTCCAGAGACATTTCCGTGGTCGCGGAAATTGGCGAATCTGTTCCTCCAAATTTTCGGTGCGTTTTGAGGGTTCTCCAGAGGAATTTCCGCGATCGCGGAAATCTTGCCGCGGGCGCGGAAAAGCTTGTTGATCGCCCTCCGGGTTTTCTTCGTTTTGTAGAGAGTGATCTGGCACCAAACCGCGGTCGCGGTTTTCAACCCACGGTCGCGGTTTCTCCTCTGCAGCCTCTGTCACTTCCTTCATTTGCGTTCCACTCCTTAGCGTCATCGCACTAACGTTCTGCACTGGATTCAATTTCGTCTGTGATGGGAGTTTATGTGCATCCCTAGCCTCCAATTTGCTCACAGCTAGAGAGATCTGCCCCACCTGCTTCTCCAGGTTTTGAATGCTTGATTTCATCTCTTGATTTTGTTGGACCATAGTGTTTGCCAACGTCGTTACACTCTGAGCGAGAGACTTGATCATGTCATCATCGGACATAGACGAACTTGCGCTATGGCCTTGAGGTCTAGGGTCATATTGTGCTCTAAATTGTTGTTGACCTCCAGGCCGCTGAAATTGTTGTTGCTGATGTAGGAACTGTGGCGGCCTCTGGTGGAACTCGTGATCATCCCGGCCCTGTGGAAAGATCTGCTGGTTCCCGTACCTCAAATTAGGGTGATCTCTCCACCCTGGATTGTAGGTGTTGGAGTACATGTCATATCTTGGCCTCTGTGGACCAAAACCTCCTATAGCATTCACTTCAGCAGTGGGCTCTTATAGTGTGGGACACGCATCAGTAGGGTGCATCGTGTCATAGCAAATGTCGTAGGACTTGACTTGATGTTGGTTGCCTTTCATCATAAACCTCCTCATCATCTCCTTCATCTTAGCCATCTCAGAAAGTAGTGAGGATGAGGGTTGAGAATCGGCAGCCTTAACTGCTTGAACGCTCGCTCTCTTGCTAAATTGTCTTGAGCCCTCAGATAGCTCAAAGAATATCTCGAATCCTGCAGCCGGCGTCTTGTTCAGAATATTACCACCACAGGATGCGTTCACCATTCTTCGCTCTTCATCAAGAAGTCCACCATACATATATAGAACGAGGTCTTGGTCTGAATAACCATGGTACGGACAACTTGATATCAACCTCTTGAAGCTCTCATAATACTCATACAACGTCTCAGTAGCATGCTGTTCGATGTTGCTAATGTTCCTCTTCAAGCTATTGAGCTTCGTTGCAGGGAAGTATTTCTCCAGGAAGGCTTTCTTCATTTTCGTCCATGTATATATGCTTCTTGAGGCCAAATAATAGAACCAATCATTGGCCGCATCCTTCAGAGAGAAAGGAAAGGCCCTCAGCTTGATCTGATCCTCAGTAATGTTCTTTGGCTTCATGCTGCTGCAGACAGCGTGAAATTCAGAGAGATTCTTGTTGGGGTCTTCTCCATTCATCCCATGGAAGTGGGGTAGTAAATTAATCAACCCAGATTTTATCTCAAAATACACACCGTCTGCCAACTCTGGAAACTGCACAGCAAGCAGCTGTTGCTCTAGATTCAGCGCAGTCAACTGCCTCAAAGTTTGTTCCTCAGCCATCTCGAGTTGCGTACGGGCTGCTCTACGGTTCCTGGAAAGTGTCCTCTCAATTTATGCATCAAGATCTAAGATTGAAGAGTCAGTAGCACGGGTGTGGACCATAAGATAGGTCCACATAGTAGTTGGCACACAAACAAACAAAAATTAAACTTAGCCTCCCCGACAACGGCGCCAAATTTGATAAGGCTAAAGTCGTTATGCCTATCAAAGAATCCCTAAAAACCTAACTAAGTATAGCAGACAAGTAAGGGTCGATCCCACAGGGAGGTAAGCAATCTTCATATATGCAAAGGTTGTATGCCAATAGTAACAAAAGGGGGGATTTTAGGTTTGTATCAAGTAACAATGTAAATCAATGCGAAAGATGTAATCAATGGGTGAGAAGTAACTTAGTCAGACAAATATCCACACTTCAGTTTGATTGGTTGATCCTAGATTATCTCCAATTCCTACCAATGAATATTCCTATTCCGATCTTATGTATATAGACAGGTCAACTAGCCCTGAAAATACTTACCATTAAACAATCAAGAAACCATCAAGATTCAATCTAATGGCAGCAGTAAGCATAGGAATTAAGCAGGATACATGCAATACTTAACAACTAGTCAGTACTCGACATGTAATCAATTCTCTTCACAATAAACATTCACAACCAGTTCCTGTAAATTGCGGTTGCTACACAAGATAAGAGATTTCAACCAGAAATATCCAAACCCTAGTAATAGACAATCACTAATATCAACTAGATGATCAGGCTAGTCAAATCAGCAAGAATCAATGGGATGGAGCACAAAGAGAATCAATATAATCAAAGGAAAGGAAATAGAGTTATAATCTCACAACCAAATACAAACGAAGGCTTCAATCGTCGGACTAAGCAATGGTTGCTTAGTTCTTCATAGTCTTCAAAGCATAAAACTCTAAGGGAAAATAATGAACGATAACGATGATAATGAAAAGGCTGCTCTCTAAGAGAGGTAAAATAACCTAGCAAAACCTAATCTCTCTAAAAAGATAATAACAATAATCTCCTAAAATATAATAACCGGAATAGAAGAAAATAAAATAAAAGAAATAAGGTAAACAAAAGATCTCGGACGAATCGTCGACGCGCTCCGCGCCATAAAGGATATCCGCGACCGCGGCCCAGATTCCGCGCCCGCGGAAATGCTCTTCGTTGAACTCTTGCTTTTGTCGTCCATCCGCACCCGCGGCCAAGCTTCCGCGCTCGCGGAAATGCTTTTGCTGCGGCTTCTACTTCTCGCTTGCGGTCTTCTCTTGTGGATTCGCCTTCATCTCCAATGTCTTCACAATATGCACTAAAATCCACCATATCACTACTTCTTTTCTACAACTCCATTCTCTTCAAATATCTTCTAAACCCACACAAAATAGTACCTAATATCCAGTAACAACTCCTAGTTACGCACTACAAAGTAGAGCGTATCACCGAGTAGCATCATGCGTTCTCCCATGGTCAGGGTCCGACGGAAAAAGGAAGACGAGAAGATAACAACTACAACCCCTTCTCCAGAACCAAGAGAGGAGGATGAAACAGATCGTAAACACCCCATAACCCGCAGGGAAGAGACGAACAAGGACGAAGACGGCGAAAGAAACCCACCACCATTAAAGTGTGGAAAAATATCATCCATATTGCAATATTTCTTGATATCATATATATTTCTTCTCGTGCCTTATATACTGATATCTAATATGCTTGATATTATACTAAACCATCATTCTATGTACATTCAAGTTGACTCCAGGTGAGGATTAAGTATTAATATGGGGTGTCCATTAGCCTTCTACAAATGACCCAAAGTGCAGATGGAAAGCCCAAAAATTAGAAATTTCTCCACGCGCTTCCGTTGGATGATTTTAGTTGGGCAGACATGTGTCGCTTAAAACGTCACTCCAATTTCTACTCAATTTCCATCTTCTCCCCAAAGAAATAAGAGATTCTCCATGGCGGTTTCTACGAAGATTGACGGTGGTTGCACCGGTGATTTCGGGAAGCGGCGAGTTCGACAATTTCGGGCAATCTTCCACGTCAAGTTCAAGCTGTTGCAAAGACGATTTGGAGCTCTAGTACCGGCAATTTCAACGATTTGGGGTCGATTTCAAACTATTCCAGCTCTGGTCATGTACTGTTGTACGATCTTGATATCTCAATTGAAGGAGTGCAGGCTCAAAATCAACAACACCATAGAGAAAGCTCCAAAACATAGGAAAGTTGTTGAGAAAAAGAAATGATTGTGTTGTTGAATAACTAAGTACTATGGTGGTTTATGTAAAAAAATAGGAAACAGTTACCAAGTTTTCAGTATAACGTAAACTATAATGATGTAAGACAATGAATTTAACTATGATCTTGACTATATTTAGTATAGATGTTGAAGGTTTTATGTGTCTATGATTTTGAAGCATTTGTTCATTTATTTTCAATTATGTGTGCATGGAGTTTCAATTGTGTGTTCAACAAAAATAAGCAAGCAAAAATATTTGCGCAAAAATATTTACGCAAAAATGTTTTGAACTGCGTGTTCAAATGTTCATAACAAATTTGCATAAAGTGGACTGTGTGTTCGTAAAAATTCTTACTAAAATGTTTAATTATACATTTCAACTTTGCTTTCTCTCTTCCGTTTTCTTAAAATAGTATAGGTGTGCATACAACACTTCATACATTTTTTGTGCAAATGTAATTGACTTCTTGTGATTTTGGCAGAATACATCTATTTTTTTCAACTATGTGTGCATGGATTTTCAGTTTCGTGTTCTTGAAGTAAGCATTGAAACAACGACTCCTTTTGTATAAGTGTATTCAATTATTTTGAATTGTGTGTATAAAAAGTTTCATGTGTGAATAGAATTTCATTTGCAAACATAGATACATCGATGTCTTGTGTGTTCATGTATTTTCAAGTATGTGCACATAGAATTTCAAATGAGTGTTCAGCAAAAATAAGCAATCAAAAACATTTACGTATAATATTTTGACTATTGTATTATGTGTTAAAATGTTCAGCACGGTGTGATCATAAAGTGTCAAGTGCGTGTTCATAGAATTACTTAAAGGTGAAAATGTGTTTCTCAAGAAGAGGCTTTTGATTAAGGGAGGGAGGCAAGGTAAGTTTGAGAGGCTTCAGAGAAGGTTGTTTAATTGCTAATAGATGTATTGATAATTATTATACTATGTGTTCATCTTCTTTGAAAGACGTGTTCATGTTCATATCCTTGTGAGTTCATAACAAAAGTTTATTTGTCAATGTCTTCATAATTATCATACTATGTGTTCATTTTATTATGAGTTCATAATTATCATACAATGTGTTCATTTTATTTCGTACATGTGCTCATGTTCATATCCTTGTGAGTCCATATCAGAAGTTTACTTGTTTTATATTTGGTGTTTAAATAATGATGCATGTGTGTTCGTTTATTATAACCTGTGTATTCATTGAAAATTTACATCAAAACCACATACAAACGCGTATTTCTCATAAAACTGAGTAGCAACTTCAAGTGTCTCAAATATTTGTCCGACATATGACTTGAACTCGTCTTTGCAATCGGAAATAAATTCTTCGTGTTGCCAAGAGAAAAAGAAATCATCACACCACCCTTGTCCTCTATATCTACATTCTCTATGCAAAATAAACACTTGTTATGTATTCCGACACAAACTAATTATGTGTGCAAACTAATATAGATATATGTTCATGCAACTTAATGAGCGTGTGTAAATATTTGTTTCTATGTGTTCAGAACAACATAAACTTTGTGTTAGTATGCTATACGTTTGTGCAGTGTGAGTGAATTAAGTGATGAGCATGCACAAATGTTCCCTTGTGTGTGCAGAGAGAACTAATCTAACACCAAAGGAATATCAACAGAACATCAAATAAACTCCACCTACTGTACAAAATCAGCATGAACACTACCGCACACAAAATCAATGAAATTTCACATGGATCCATGAAATTTGACTGGAAAAGCAACACAATATATCAACACTAAAGGGAACACTTGATCAAATCTGCAGAAATTCAATGAAACACCGATCTCAATACCTTTCCATGGATACATATACATCCAAAACCATCGATACTACAAGAGGATAGGGAAAATCAAGAACTTACACAAGAGAATCGTCGATGAGAATGAGAGAAATCTCGATCGAAATTAGAATGGGAGAAATTTCAATGAAAAGAATAGTAAATTCACGAGGGTTTATAGATTGGGAGAAAGCACGCACTTTAACAAAGGAATATTGAAAGCAACACGCATTGCGTCACAATCATTGGATTAGAAAGAAATTGACGGAGGGGGGGAATCCTCAATTTTAAGTAAGGATGGGCATACAGTTCGGACCGGTGGACCGTAAATTGTTAATATATGAACCGTGAACCAAACCGGGCCGACGGTCCGGACCGGGAAGATCGGATTTCAGAATTTTCGCCATTTTCATTGTTTAATTACGGACCGGACCGTAATAACAAAAAAATCACATGCTGAGTTTACAACCAAAGTCCAAAATTCCATAGTCACATAGGACAAAAATACTGAAAGCATTCAACTAAACAAAAAACAACAATAGTGTCTTAATTTTTAATAATGTCCATAAAACTCCATGACTTCATAACTTGTTTGATAACTAGCATAGCTCTTTCAATCTCATATATATGCGCCCCGCCTACAATTGACAAACAAACTCATTCAATTACTAAGAATTACAAATCAGATAGGATCAATCACATGCATATGGGATTGATCCTATATGCATGGGATTGATCCTATACGCTCAAAATTGTAATGGATTTTTTTTTTAATTTTTACGGTCCGGACCGTAAAAATTACGGTCCAAACTGGAACCGGACCATAAACTGTAAATGTCAAATTCCCGGACCGTGGGCCGGACCATAAATTTACAGTCCGGTCTACTTTTGCCCATCCTTAATTTTGAGAGGAGTCACCGTCCCGATCTAATGCTTCCTCATATCAAATATAAATATAATTTGAATGCTTTCTTTTTTGGTTTAGAAATATTAGACCAGCATCAATGGTGGTATTTGTCTTGAGTATCTTACATAATTAAGAAAATAAAAACTAAAAAAATTATCAGATTTTTTAAGTAAAATCAAGAAAAGAGTACCTTGTAGATGGTACTCCCCTCTGTTTATTAGATTGATTTTTTAAAAGTTTTTTTTTTTAAATCCTAAAATATTGTAAGTATCATCATTAAAAATGATCTTAATATAGGCATACTTTCCATGGAATTCCATGAAAACGCACTCCTTTGAACGATAGTGCGCGCAAACGGTTGATGTCTTCCTAATCTAGATTAAAAGTTATACTCACCTCATTTCTAACCAATAGTAAAGAGAATTTACATAAAAAGTGATAATATGTGCAGTTTTCAATAACATACTTCGTAACTCACCAATAAATCATTACCTAAAACCTTACAATTATAAATATTTCTTAACAAAAATAAATGGCTAAAACGACACTTATTACCGAACGGATGGAATATATATGAAAGGCTTTATATATGTGTATATAGGGCTGAGCATCGGTCCAAAACCGAACCGAACCGAAAATCGAAAATCTAAAAAATATGAACCGAAAACCGAATCAAATATTATTCGGTTTGGTCCGATTTGGTTCGATTATTTTCGGTCTGGGTTCGGTTTTAAACCGAATCAAATCGGCTCCTTATATAAAAAATTTGAAGAACGTAGATTCAGAAGAAGCTTATCAATAAATCACAATTTTCATTGTACTTCAACAAAATTTGGGTCACGATCAGCCAACTCCTTTAGTTCAACAAAATAAATTAACAAATCATCAACTAGAATGCCCAATTCACACATGGAGCGAAGACCAACAAAGATATTGTGGTGTATCAAAGTCACAATGTTGAGATCTGAGCGGAGACCACATCGGTGGCGATGTTGTGAAGCGAAGACCGACTGAGTCGGTGGCGAGACGGTGAAGAGAAGATCGACATTGTGGCGAGACGATGAAGCGAGGACCGACACAATGGCGAGGCGGTGAAGCGAGGGCTGGCGCGGTGGCAAACCGGTGAAGTGAGGGCCGGAGCGGTGGCGAAGAGGTGTGATACAGAATATATGAGAACACAGATAATAATGGAAGATAGGAGAGACTGATGTTCAAACTAAACAACAACCTCTATAACCAGCTCGCAGGAACTCTATGAATGAGAAAGAGATCCGAGCAAAACCAGTAGAGTTTTCATTAGAGAAGAGATAGGAAGATTACAAGTGTAGAATTTTTTGAATGAATTGTTTCTGTTACACTGAATTGTATTTAAGCAAGAGTCTGACGTCAGCTAATAGATTTTTAACGTCAACATTCTAACAAACTAATTCCTGTATCAAATCCTTCCTCTCTAGACAACCGTGTCCTCAAGGTTGAAAGGTTGTGTATTTCTTCAGCAAATCGTAATAAAACTCCCAGGTTGCTTCCTCCTCTGGTTGATGAACCCACTTCACACATACCTTTGTGGTAGCCCTGCCTTGGCGGTTGACCATATTTTGTTCCAAGATAGCCTTAGGTTCCTTAACAAAGATATCTTGTGCCACAAAAGGTAGTGTGTTCGAGACACAAGCTGCACCAACATGTTGTTTCAATTGGGAAACATGGAACACAGGATGCACTTGACAATCACTTGGCAAGTCAAGTTTGTAAGCCACTTTCCCTAGCTTGTTAATGACCTTGTAAGGGCCAAAGTATTTAGGCGAAAGTTTCTGATTTGCTCCAATATCCAATTTCATGTCTGTTCTGTGCAGATTAGCAATTTGCTCCATTCGGTGTTGGGCTCTCAACAAATGGAATTTCAGTACCAAAATCATATTTTCCCTTTCCTGAAGGCTCCTAGCCACTGTATCCACCTTTGATTCCCCCGGCAAGTAGGGCAAATGTTGTGGAGGAGTTTGCCCATATACAATCTCAAAAGGAGTGATATGTGCAGCTGAGTGAAAGGTGGTGTTATACCAGAATTCAGCCAAGGGAAGCCACTTACTCCACAAGTGTGGTCTGTCACTACACATGCACCTCAAATAGGTTTTCAAGCATCGATTCACAACCTCAGTTTGCCCATCAGTCTGAGGATGATAGGCACTAGAAAAGTTCAATGAAACCCCTTGAAGAGTGAATAACTCTTTCCAGAAATCACTAAGGAAAACAACATCTCTATCACTAGTGATGGATTTAGGGAATCCATGGAGCTTGAACACATTATTCAAGTAGGATTGAGCCACTGAGGAAGCTGAATAGGGGTGAGATAATGACATAAAATGGGCAGCCTTGCTTAGTCTATCCACAACCACCAATATCACAGATTTCCCAAAAGAGAGTGATAAACCATAAATGAAATCCATAGAGATATCTGACCAAACTGAATCTGGAATAGGTAAGGGTTGTATCAAACTTGCACTGTTGACACACCACACAACTTCGAATGTATTGTTGGATATCCTTGGTCATACCCTTCCAATAGAACAAACTCTTCACCCTTTGGTGAGTAACATCTCTTCCTGAATGTCCACTGGTGCCAGAACAATGTAACCACTCAAGGATTGTATTTCTGAGTGAAGTGTCTTGGGCTACTACTAATCTCCCCTTCCTCCTTAATAGATCATGACTCCAAGAAAAGTGTTTCCTGGCAGTAGGATTAGCTTGCAACTCTTCAATCAACTCAGCAAGCTTGTTGTCAAGAACATAACTTTCCTGAATTCTTTTGATTAAATCTGACTCGAGTACAAAAGTAGCCATATTGAGAACTTCTGCTTCCTCCATTCGTGATAAGGCATCTGCAACCAGATTTTCCTTCCCCTCCTTGTACTGAATCTCATAGTCAAATTCAAGCAACTTTGGCAACCATTGCTGCTGAATAGGGGTGTTGAGCCTTTGCTCCAAGAGGTACTTAAGACTCCTCTGATCAGTCTTGATGATGATGAAGTGGCCAGTTAAAAGGTAGTGGCGCCACTTCTGTACTGCAAACACTACTGCAAGCAACTCTTTCTCATAAATTGAAAGGTGTAGTTGCTTACCCTTCAAATGTCGACTGATGTAAGCTAAAGGATAACCCTGCTGCATCAACACAGCCCCAATGCCTTGACCACTTTTATTAATTTCTACCACAAAACCTTGATTAAAGACTAGAAGAGCCAACACTGGTGCTTCACACAAGGCATGTTTGAGTGCCACAAATGCAAACTCAGCTTTTGCAGATCACTCAAACCCATCTTTCTTAGTGAGCAATGTCAATGGTCTAGCTATGACTCCAAAGTTCTTGACAACCCTTCTATAATATCCTGTCAATCCCAGAAATCCCCTAAGTTGTTTGATGTTCCTAGGTGTAGACCATTTAGCTACAACTTTAACCTTTTGAGGATCTGTAGCAATATCACTGGCAGAGATGAAGTGTCCTAAGTACTCCACCTTATCAGTAGCAAAATAGCACTTATTTCTCTTGGCATACAAATTGTTCAACCTCATAACCTCAAAAACACTTCGAAGATGCCCATATGATCCTCCAAAGAAGAGCTATAAATCAGTATATCATCAAAAAATATGAGGACAAACTTTCTGAGAAACTCCTTGAAGACTGAATTCATAAGGCTTTGGAATGTGGCAGGGGCATTGGTCAAGCCAAATGGCATGCATGACCAAATACTCATAGTGACCACTATGAGTCTTAAAGGCATTCTTATGGACATCCTTGGGATCCGTTCTGACTTGGTGGTAGCCTGCTCTCAAGTCAATCTTGGAATACAAGGCAGAACCTCCTAGCTCATCCATCAAGTCTTCAATTAATGGAATTGGAAACATGTCTTTTACTGTCATCCCATTCAACCCCCTATAATCCACACAAAGCCTCCAATTTCCGTCTTTTTTCTTTACTAGGACCACTAGAGAAGCATAAGAGCTAGAGCTTGAATGGATTATGCCACTGGTCAACATTTCTTACACCATTTTATCTATTTCATTTTTCTGATATACAGCATATATGTAAGGTCTTTGATTGACTGGATTAGACCCCTCAATCAAAGTAGAGATGTTCACGGTTTTGGAACCGCCGGTCTAGAACCGCCGGTTCCGGTTCTAAAAAATCATGAACCGAAATCGGAACCGACCAAGTCCGGTTCCATCCGGTTTTGCCGGTTACGGTTTCAGTTGCGGTTCCGGTTCCGGCCGGTCTTGAACCGGTTCCGAATCGGATAAAAATTAATATTTTTATACAAAATATCTAAAAAAAAGTTGAATATAAAAAATTAAGAAAATATTAACATTAATCATTTAATCTTTATATTTTAATTATACAATATATTCTTAAACTAAAAAATATAATAAGCATTTGTCTTTATACAAAATTATAAGGGAAAAAATTGGAAAAATAAAGGTTTGAACATAATTAAATTGCTTACGTGTTCTCTCCAAGTTAGAGAAATCAAAATCCACTTAGTCCTCTTACCTTTATTATGGAAATTCACTTAGCTAATAGGTTTGAAATTGGCGGTTCTGAAACGGTTTGGAACCGCCGATTCCGAACCGCTTCGAACCGCCGGTTTTGAAACGGTTTGGAACCGCCGGTTCCGAACCGCTTCGAACCGCCGATTCTGAAACGGTTTGGAACCGCCGGTTCTGAACCGCTTCGAACCACCGGTTCCACGGTTCTATGAAATCTTGAACCGAAACCGGGCTCGAACGGTTTTAGTCGGTTCCGGTTCGATTACGGTTACGATTTCAGACGGTTTTGGGCGGTTCCAGAACCGCCGGTTGAACGGTTCAAAGGAACCGCTGAACACCTCTAAAACAAAGGTATCTTGTGATCATGTCCCTCCCTGAATGGAGGTAGTTGATCAGGCTCTCTGAAAATATCACTGAATTCCTTCAACAAGTGATCAATTCCTGGGTGCATCTCCTGCTCCTCCTCTTGCTGAGTTATAGAACATAAGAAAGCTGAGTTAGTTGTTGTTACTTTCTGCACACACAACATAGCCAATTGCACCTGCTGACCCTCAAGCTTACTCATTTTCTTAGCCTTAATCTCTCTTACAGAACCGGGGTTAATGCCAGTCAACACCACTTTTCTTTGTCCCACCCTGAACTTCATTGTAAGATTTCTGAAGTCCCATTTCACAGGACATAATGTCTCTAGCCATTGGATACCCAATACCAAGTCACAACAACCCAAAGGAATAACCATCAACTCGGCTGAGAAAGGTATGTTCTGGAAACTCCAATCAAATTTCTCAATTTTGGCAGCTACACTCAAGGTACTACCATCAGCCACAGCAACCTTTGCCAATCCTGCAGGGCTCATCTTGCATCCTAATCTCTCGGCCACTGCCTTGTTAATGAAATTGTGAGTGCTCCCAGAGTCAATAAGGATGAACAATGTCTTCTTGCCACACACACTTCTCACCCTCATTGTTCTGTAGTCAGAAACACCAGCTACTGCATGAACTGAAATTTGGATTCTCTCATCCTCACCTTCCTCTAAGATTTCCTCCTTTGTCCCATGTCATCCTCAGTATCTACCTCCACCATAAACAGTTGTGTCTTTTTATGTTCGAGGTAGTGCCCTGGTGTGTATTTCTCATCACAGAAGTAACATAATCCTTTGGCCCTTCTACTCATCTCTTCATTTGAGAGAAACTTCCTAGGTACAACATGTCCTTCTTTCAGTTGTTGCTCTTCTCCTTGCTTTTGGACTCCAAGAGACCTTGCTTGATCATTCATCTGATCCTTTCTGGAAGACAAGATTCCCTTACTGTTAATTCCAGCATTCTTGTTTCCTTCCCAGAATCCAGTCCCTCTCCTAGGATGAGCATTTTCATACAGCTTTCCTAACATCAAACATTGGCGGATGGATTGTGGCTGAAACATCCTCACATGCATTTGCGTGTCATTACGAAGTCCAGCAAGATATGCACTCACCAAATAATCTTCTGGCAAGGTAACTCGTGTTCTGATTTGCTCAAACTTGTTATGGTAATCCAGAATATCATCCAGTTCTTGCAAATTTTTTAGTTCAGCTATAGGATCATCCAAGATTTCCCCAAATCTTTCCAATAAGAACTCCCTATACCTCCTCCAATTTGCATTCAATCCCCTTCCTAACTCAGATTGTAACATAGACTGATGCCAAGTAGCAGCCTGGCCATCAAAATGAATAGAGGCTAAACTAACCTTTAATTCCTTAGGAGTGTTATCAATGGCAGAAAACTGTTCAATCTTGAACATCCAATCCTTCACTTTTTCACCATTGAAGCGCGGAAAATCAATTTTAGACAATCGTGTAAGGCCAGAGTAGTTAGGATTGAGATTACCTCCTCGTGATCGCATCCCTATTTGATTATGCGCTCACATCTGGTTCCCCAAATTTTGGTATGAAATTCCCTCGCCTTGAGCACTATTGGAAGAATTTCCTCCATTTTTTGCGACCAAACGAATTGCCTCAAACATCTCTGCAATTCGCGTGTCCAGCTTCTCATCAATTTTCACAATTCGACCTTCCAACATCTGATCGAACTTCGAAGCAAGATTCTCCTCGACCTCTCGTACGGCCGCCTCTTTGAGAGCCAATTGCGCTCGCGTTTCCGCCATGGATTCCAGAGTCGACTGACTTACTGATACCAATGATACATAATATATGAGAACACATATAAGAATGGAAGATAGGAGAGACTGATGTTCAAACTAAACACCAACCTCTATAACCAGCTCGCAGGAACTCTATGAATGAGAAAGAGATCCGGGCAAAACCAGTAGAGTTTTCATTAGAGAAGAGATAGGAAGATTACAAGTGCAGAATTTTCTGAATGAATTGTTTCTGTTACACTGAATTATATTTAAGCAAGAGTCTGACGTCAGCTAATAGATTTCTGACGTCAGCATTCTAACAAACTAATTCCTATATCAAGGTGAAGCGAGGGTCAACCCGATGACAAGGCGGTGAAGCTCTGGCTGGCGAGGCGGTGAAGCGAAGATCGACGTAGTTGCGAGGAGTGTCGACTTGGCTTGTTGGAGACTAGGAGGCTGGCGGCGGCGGGAGAAATGGGAGGCTAGGGTTCCAGCAGGAAATGTCAAAAAGAGATGGTCATTGACTCATGGAGGCGGAGTACTGGATTGAAGACTTGGGATTGGGTGTGCAACACAAGTTTGGAAGAAAGAAAAGAAGAAGCCCACCTTCCATATACGGCCCATTAGCTACATGGCCCAATGTCACAAGCCCACCAACCACATTTTTTATTTGTTAAACCGAACCGAACCGAAAATAAAAAATTCCTAAACTGAACCGAATAATATTGGTTTTGGATCGGTTCGGTCCAAAAATCCGGTTTAACCGAACCGTGTTCAACCCTATGTGTATATAGTAGGACATTTAGCTAGTTGATATCCAGAGGTGTTTATAATTATCCGATTTTGTCGATCTGATCTATTGATCTGCATTCTCGATCCTATTATACTATACATAAGTTTATTTATTTATATATATATTACTTGAAAGCTAAATAGTAAAGTGGTTTTTTCATTTTTATAAATGTTTTCAAAGTTCATTTTAGTAGGGTTTGAATCTGGAGGTAGTCAGGAGGAGTTGGGGATTCAGATCTGCAGACTTTAAAAGTGTTTTGTTGTTTTTTTCGTGGTTCTTTTGAATTTTGCATGTTAATCAAACTACTAAGTATTTTGTTTGGATTTGTATGTTGAGCATGTGACTAAACTAATTGATGAATTATCAATTTATTATGGTATTTTATTGCAGTAAAATAGCTCTTTTTATTGATATATATATATATACAAGTTCGGTATATTAGGATATCTAAGATGAATATCTAATCCAATTAGAGGTATACATATTAGATATCCGTGAACTTTTGAATACTATATGAATATCAATTTCATGATTATTTTTTGAGAATATATGATCCAACTTACTGGATCGGATCGGATCGGACCATATATTCGACAATGAACACCCATGTTGAATCCACATGAAATTCCAGTATACATTATGAAACATAACCTATATATTGCTAAGAAAATGGATAAATGGAAATTTAAAATTACCTTTAATGAGACAAATTCAAATCTTGAGATGTGAATTTAGATATTATGGGAGCTTGGAAATGGACATATAATCAATTTCTGGACTAACCAATGGACACTGATGCTATTTTTTCTAATGACTAAAATCATCCTTGCAAGCTGGAACATAAGGGGACTTAATAACCCCTCTAGTCACACTTTTGTAGAGACATTTGCTAGACAATACAATGTTGATCTCCTTGCCATTTTGGAGACCAGAGTTAGAAGCCATAACACAGAGAAGATATCCAAACTGATGCTCAAAGACAGGAATCGAGTCACAAATTATACATGTATTAATGGCCACATTTGGATTTTTTGGAAACATAGCATTACTGTTGAGCACATCCTAGAGACGAATCAGATTTTAACATTTATCTATGGTTCTAATTGTTCCTTTGAAAGACAAGAGTTATGGCAAATATTGGATAGCAGAGCTGCCTCCTTTTCAGGTTCACCTTGGGTTGCTTTAGGTGACTTCAATACCATTACAGATAGCAGAGAGAAAAGTGCAGAGGCTAACTCCTCCTCCAATTTCAATCATGAACTCAAGAACTGCCTTATTCGAGCTGGTTTAATTGACATCCTTGTCTCTGGTGCTTTCTTTACTTGGACCAACAAGCATAGAGATGGCACCCTCATACAAAGCAAATTAGATAGAGTTGTGGCCAACCAGGTCTAGAGCATGGAGTTCCCTAATGGCACTGCATACTTTGCCAATATAGCTTGCTCAGATCATTCTCCAATTGTCGTCATGATCCCATGCCTTCAGACTCACAAAAGAAGAAGTTTTAAATATTGCAATGATTGGTCTGCTATGACTGAGTTTCAAAACACAGTGACTGAAGGTTGGAAAAAAGATGTGTATGGTGTGTATATGTACAGACTCACATCAAAACTTAGATTTCTCAAGCAATCCTTTCGCAGCTTTCATAGTAAATCTATTGATGAGGAACGTGAGAACATCGAAACTCTTCAAAGAAAACTTGAACACATCCAGACTGATTTGTTGCTTAGGCCCATTGATACACTTCTGCTTGATGAAGAAGAAAGAACACTCAGAAACCTTAAACTAGCCATTTTCAGAAGGAATAACAATCTGCAACAGCAAGCTAAGCTATATTGGTTAAGATTCTAGGATCAATGTAGCAGCTATTTTTTCAACTCCATCAAAGTCAGTCAAGCAAAGAGGAAAATCCCTAGCATCCTCAATGAAGAAGGAAAGCTTCTTACTGAGCCAACAGACATCAAGAATCATATTGTCCAACACTTTCAACAGTGGTTTGGCAATGAGAGTCATTGCCTGCCGCTTGATTCTAGAGTCATTCAAGAGGGTCCTATTGCAGATGCACTTGATCAACAGAATATGGTTAGGCCCATTCAAATAGAAGAAGTTAGGAGAGCATTGCTTGATATTGGCAACAATAAGGCTCCAGGACCTGATGGCTATGGAGCTCAATTTTTTAAAGATGCCTGGAGCACTATTGGACATGAATTCACAGATGCAATCATTGACTTTTTTGACAATGGGAGACTGTTGAAACAAGTTGGCTATTCTACAATAGCACTCATATCCAAAGTTGACCAACCAAGTACTATCCATGATTACAGGCCCATAGCATGTTGCACAATCATTTATAAAGTCATCACCAAGCTCATTGTATCCAGACTCCAGACTATCCTTCCCAAGCTCATTGACAAAACACAAGAAGCCTTCATCAAAGGGAGGTCTATCATGCATAATATTGCCATCTGTCAAGAGCTTACTAAAGGATACAGCAAAAAACACACTAGTCCCAAAAGTGCAATAAAAATAGACCTCAAAAAGGCCTATGATACTGTTAACTAGAATTTTCTCTTGCACATTCTGTATGAATTTGGAATCCATCCGAGAATAATCAATTAGATCAAGGAGTGTGTTATGAGCAGTTATTTCACCATCAACATTGAAGGAGAATTAGTGGGCTCCATCAAGAGTAAAAGGGGCATTCGACAGGGTGATCCTCTGGCACCTTACCTCTTTGTCTTTATCATGGAATATTTTTCAAGGCTGCTTAAGATCAAGAGCAGAGATAAAGCTTTCAAATTCCATCCTCAATGCAACAGAACAAGCATTACCCATCCGTGCTTTGCAGATGACTTCTTCCTTTTCACTCATGGCAACTATAACACTTTACTTCTGATTAAGCAAACCCTTGATGAATTCTGCAGCTGCTCTGGATTGAGTGTATTAACAACAATAAATCTAGAGCTTTCTTTGATGGCATGGCAAGCACCCTGGAAACTGAAGTCATTGATTTGTTGAATATGGAAAAGGGAGAACTGCATGTTACTTATCTGGGAGTCCCACTCTGCAGCAGAAAATCCTTGATTGAAGATTTTATGCCTCTGGTAACCAAAATCAACACTAAAGTCAATTGTTGGGCCTCAAGGAATCTCTCTTATGCTTGGAGACTCCAACTCATTAAATCAGTGCTCTATGGGGTCCTCAATTATTGGTGCAAGGTCTTCATTATTCCTAAGAAGATTATCAAAATCATCACTGCCACCATGAGGAATTTTCTATGGAGTGGATGCAGTGAAGGGAGAAAATCGCCTATTGCTTGGAGTAAAGTGTGCAGACCAAGAGAGGAAGGAGGCTTGGGACTCAAGGAAATACTTTCATGGAATAAAACAGCCATCATTGAACTTATTCATGGTCTTCTGTCTAATTCTGACACCATTTGGCATACTTGGGGAAGAATTAAGCTGAACAGAATAGGCAACTTCTGGGATATCAGAAAGAAAGGCACTGATAGTGCTCTTTGGATAACCCTACTAAACACTAGGGATGACATCAAGTAGAAACTGAACACAGGACAAGCATCAATTGTCATGTCTAGAGGAGGGAAATATGACTGGAAAGCTATCTATGATAAACTCATAAACAAAGGTAGACAAATAGACTGGAATCCTTGGCTTTGGGGTAAACTCATCACTCCAAGAACATCTTTCATGTGTTGGATGGCAATGCAGGATGGTGTTTTCACAAAGGCTAAGCTTAAGAGCATAGACATCATTCAGGAAGATACTTGCTCTCTTTGCAATCAGGAGGAGGAAACCATTGATCACCTTTGGTTAATGCATATATACAACTGAGGTGATAAACACAGTGTTGACTTGGGGGGGAATTGGGAGAAGACACAAAGAACTTCAAGACTGCATCAACTGTATGAGGAAATTGAAAGGAAAAAATACTTTGAGATTTGCTTTCTGGATGTGCAGCGTCACGACCATCATGTACTACACATGGAGATGCAGAAACCTTATTGTGTTCCAGGATAAGCACATTACCACCCATGAGTGCTCATTGATGATCATCAAACATGTAAGAAACTGTACTAGCTCTAGATGGAACAAAACCAATAGGGAGACAAGAACTTGGTTAGACTTAGAGAGAGTGGGGATTAGGATGGATCCTTGTAATACCTAGGGAACTTGGTTAGACTTAGAGAGAGTGGGGATTAGGATGGATCCTTGTAATACCTAGGGATGCCTAGGATTTTGTAAGTTTTTCTATGCTTACCATGAATAAAATTATTGCCTTTCATTCAAAAAAATAAGTATATACTCTAACCATATTTTGACAATATCAACATCAACCTTAAATTATCTCAATTTATTACAGCAGATTATAAATGGGATATCCTCAATCTCCAAAAACATTTACCACCACATATAATTAGCAAAATCTTAAAGATCCATATTCCTAATACAAACATATAGGATCGTTTTGTATGGAAATTATCGTTTGACGATAATTTTTCTGTCAAATCAACAAGATCCCTTATTCAACCTTCTAATCCTAATTCTACTTATAACTCACCATCTTGGATCTGAAAAACACCTATTCTCCCTAAAATACAAAACTTCCTATGGAAAGCCCTCACTGATGCTTTACCCACTACAGAACGTCTTTACAGATTGTATGTTAGGGTTCCCTCACAAAGTATTCTATGCAATTCTGGTACTGAAAATCTATCTCATTTTTCTTCACTTCCCTCTATACTATAAAAATGATAAATGATATTGAGGCTAAAACAGATAACACTTTCGTGTTTCAACACACTTCAGATTTTTGTTACGACCTTTAAATATTTAGAAAGTCAAACACATTTTCGTAACTTATGTACTTTCTAAGGTGGACACCATAACTCTATTTTATTACACAGAGAAAAAGTCCCAACGAAATATCAAACCTTTTGAGATGGCATTTGTCCATTACCAAGATTGGAAAGCAGCTACTAATACTCCATCACAACGAACACCGTCTATATATAAACGACTACTCCTTAGAAATAGATTTTGGAAAAAACCACCATCGAAATGGACAAAATTTAATTTTAACGGCTCCAAAAAACAAGATATCTCTTCTCATATTGGATCCATTATTCGCAACTCTTAAGGCAATATCCTTTACCTAGATAGAAAACAAGTTCTTGAAATATCCATCTTACAGGCTGAAGCACTTACGGCCTTGGAAGGGGTGCGGAAAGCGCGCGGCTTCTTTAGGAATTAGTAAGCTAATCATAAAGGGTGATAACATAACCATCATCAATTCTATAAAAGTTATATAGAAAATACCTTGAAAAATTAAGGCTATTATACTATATTAGATATTCAATTCTCATTGCATTATTTCAATTATACCCTAATTTTTCATTGTTACAGGAAATCCAACAGAGCAGCCGAATTTCTTACAACACATGATATCGACCCTACTATCATCAGGAATTTCATACGCCTCGCTCTACATAATGCTTTTTCCTACAATATATGTACTGGTAGACAAGAGTTTGTAAAATTGAACTCCACATCTGATTTTTTTTATAAAAATCACCCATTGTGATGATTTAGTCATGCCTTTAACCTAAAAGGATTCTAATAATTATTTTTATAAAAAAATAAAAATAAAATCTCGAGATGTCAATTTAATGGCTTTGAGAATGTGGGCTTCTTTCACAGCTAGATAATGCACTGCGGGTCTATGCCAGGCGTTTTTTGGTCGTGCCTTATCCTCCAATAAACCCACTTTTTTCTCTTAAAATTTATTTCGAGCATTATTATTTTAAATACATAGTGATGCTAGTTCAATATATGCATGCTTTGATTTATGTGCTTGGAAGTTTTTTACTGGTTGCAGTTTGCCCATCCACATGAATGGGTGAAATATAAAAGTGCAGTACGTGATCTTCTGAATCCATCGATTCTGAATCTTTAGAGCATTTTCAATGGTAATATTCATTTTGAGTATCATAACATATTTTTTTCATTTTTCTCTCTTTCACATCACTCTATGATACTTTTATTTCACAATGGTGATATCCTTTAAAATATCATAACTTTCTTTTACATCATTAAATAATATCAAAAATCATATATACACTAATATATTATATATTAATTAAACACCACCATTGTAATGAATTCCATTTAACTAATATACAATCAAAAATAGGCACAGGTTGAGCAGTAGAATCAACTAAATCAATAATAATTTCAACAGCAAGAAAAATAACCCAATCTCCCATAACAAGTTCAGCAATTTTGACCTATTCAAATTTGCATCAAATTTTGTCATATTCGTCCAAAATTCGCATTATACTCACCAAATTCTACTTTAATTTGTGTTAAAACAACAAAATCCAAGACTAATTCAAACAAATTTAATCAAAATTCGCAGGGAGGAGAGGGAGAAGGTCGGAGGAGAACACGGAGAGGCTGGAGGAGAAGACGGAGAGGCTGGAGGCGATCTTGGAGTTAGGGTTGCGAGTAGAGAGGGAGAGGCTGGAGGAGAAGACGGCCGCAGAGGAGAAATTGAGGGCGGCGACGTGGAGGGAGGAGAGGGAGAAGGTCGGGCGGTAGATGGCGTAGAGGACGGCGGCTGTGATGGCGGTGAGGAGGAGGAGGATGACGAGGAAGAGGGCGGTGAAGAGGAGGCAGGATCAGCAGAACCCGCGGCGGCGCCGGTGGGGGGAGGAGGCGCGCTGGGGGTGGTAGAGCATTAGTCGGGCGCCGTTGCCGTGTGATGGCAGCTTATCGGCGGGGGAGGTTGGCTTGGGGGCGACGGCGTCGGCGTAGGAAGCATCGAAGGCGGAGGAGGGGGGCTTGGGCTTGGTTGCCCAGGCTGGAATCTATATATATATATACATCTAAATTATTTTTTTTATTTTTTTGCTTTGGCTGAAGATATTTTTGACCTTACAAATAAAGGCACATGTCATTGAGTTAGAAGAAATGTACAGTAATACTTGTTAGTATGGATATCAACTGTATGAGACTCCCATTTAATTATATTTTTGATTCTCATTTTCTGACACTTTATTTTACTTTTTTTTGAGATGCTCTTAGAGAAAAGATACATTGTAGGGATCAGAGGAAAAGACATCAGGATTCAGTGGGTAATTTTTAGGACAAATCTGAAACGGTGTTGCATGTCTTTATTATTGAGTGTTACATGTGAGCGAAGTTTCCGGCCTAATATCTAATTAGATGAATTACGTCCTTATTTTTTGGTTATTTTTAGGATGAATCTCATTAAGTTTTTGTATTAGAGTTAGTAATTGTGATTCAACATGATCTCTTTTCCTAATATTTATGAAATTAAATTAAATAAATTGGTATTGTTATATTACCTATTTATGAATCCTTTTTTTCATATATTAGAATTTTTTTAGTCTATATGATTATGAGGCACTAGATCATTATAACAGATTCAAACTTATAACCTTGTAATTACTACGTGTCATGCTTGTCAACTAAATTATGAAACTCTCTATTAGCAAGTATTTAAGCAAATGCATGGGTGTAAATATGCACCGGAGTTTTATTACATACCCAAATGTTAAAACTGCATTAACAATTAAAGTTACTTAGCTAAAAGCAAATTAATGCATGTCACATGCAAAATCGCAAATGCCTCTTTCTGAAAAAAATATATGACAAAATTAACCGTGTTTGTTAGGGGTGTTCATTCGGTCCTGACCGGACCGGATTTTTTCAAAACTCTGGACCGGAGACCGGTTTAGATCGGATATTATTTAAAAAAATAATCAAATTCTTATTTAATATCTAAAAAATATATATATTCCTAACTTATTAACTTAAGGAAAATATCTATAAAAAAATAACATTTAAACTCTTAATTTATTATTTATTTTTTATTTAAATAAAAAAACAGTCCGATTAGACCGGATCGGTTTTTTCCCGGGTTTGGACCGGACCGGACCGGATTAAGGGAAAACCTTGGACCGGAGACCAGACCGTAATTTCACCGGTCCGGTCCGGTCTTTTCCCGTCCAGTTTTCCGATCCGGCCGTCCGGGCCAATCTTGAACACCCTAGTGTTTGTCATAAAACTTACCTCTTTTGAGTAATGATCTTGTACAGGGTTTCACTTCTCAGTGAGTGAAAGATTTCTCCCCACTAATAACTAATTGATCATATGTGATCATTATAATAAGAAATTTGATCATGTGAGAATGATTATTATGGTGTAAAATGAGAATGATCATATAGCCATTGGATAGAGACAAATTCAAAGGCTTGGATTAAACTTTCATTAAAGGGCATGTACCATGCACATGCCCCATTTGGTCAAACCTCTCCTTGTCGGTCAACGCCGGCGTTGACCGGCCAGTTTTTATTTATTTTTTTCGGGCCCAAAATTTGTTTTTTGGGACGGAATTTTTATTTTCTTGGCCAAAATTTTCTATGCACATTCATTGCTAAAGTTATGCACATTCTATCAGAATTTCATGCACTTTTAAAAGAAAGAGCAATGTATGTTAAAAAACTAAATGAATTTCACATCTAGTACAAAAAATAAATGTATAAGTATACTCTTTTATGTACACATACAGGAAAAAACTCATGCACTTCAATATTAATCCACACACGGTCTAAAACTCATGCATATTTTCAACACAAACCCGATATATACACTCATAGTGCAAATTAGATGCACAAACAAGCCATTATTCATGCACATACACGCATAAATGTATGCACTTCACATGTAATGCATTGGATGTGCATGCAAATTGACTTGAATGTGCATAATGCTTGCATTGTATGTGTTTATACAAATCATGTACACATACAAGCCATTATCCATGCACATACATACATAGACGTATGCACTTCACACGTAATACACTGAATGTGCGTGCAAAATGTCTTGAATGTGCATAATGTATGCAATGGTTGTGCGGGAAAAATCTGGACCTCGGAAATAAACATTTTAGTAGGGGATTCAAGCTTGAACGATTAAAAGTGCATGAAATATTCTTGCGTGAATGTGCATAGAAAATTTTGGACCGGATAAAAAAAATTCGCCCAAATAAAAAAAATTGGTCTCGTAAAAAAAAAATTGACCTGTTTTACGCCGGTCAAAAGTGCATGAAATCATGTTGGAATGTGCATAGAAAATTTTGGCCCAGAAAATGAAAAATTCATCCCAAAAAAATATTTTTTGGACCCGAAAAAAAAAATTTAACCAATCAACACCGGAGTTGACGACTTAAGTGATCATATACATGACACATGACCATTTAAATAAACTTTTTATCTCCATCCTTGAATGAAAATTCATACAAGAGTGAAGGTTGCACCATTCTCACTTAATAAAACCCTTTATAATAATGTCTTGATACCCTTATAATTTATTTTTTTGTCAAACAGTATAATCGTAAACAAGTGGGCGCACAACTCGAACACAGTGCAAGTTCTCACGCTTCAACCATAGAAAAGAAATAGTGGACTTTAACTTACCTACCAACCAAACGATTAAATCAAAATAAATAATACTCCATTCGTTTTAAAGATGTTGTTATTTTAGTCCATGATTTTTTTATATAAAAGATTGTCATTTTAAGTGTTTAGATAATAATTTATTGGTGAGTTACGAGATTTGATATCTAAAATTGTATTTTTTGACTCTTTTTATACAAATATTTTATGTTTATTGGCTATAATTGAGATTAATTATTAAATACTTATAAATTTTAAATAAAAATTATAAGAATTTAGGATAATCATATTTCTTAATAAAATATATTAAACTCTAAAATGATCATTTTTTGTGAATATACAAACTAATCTTTTCATTAAAAAACGCCCGGTCCGATAAATGCACAAAACCACCATTATACTTTACCTTTTTTTTATTAGCTAAACCATTATACTTCACCTACTTCATGTCCACCTATATATATATATATATATATCCTCTCCCAAATAACATGCAGTTAATATCCCCATTGATATTGCACTAGCAAAGCTCTCAATCAAGCCACCATGAATTCCCTGTTACACTATGTAGACTTCAAGTTTATCCTCTTCTTCATAGCCCCGGCGGCACTCCTCCTCGCCGCCCTCTCCCGCCTCCGCCGGAAGCCGCTGCCGCCGGGCCCGCCGGGCCTTCCCATAATCGGAAACATGAACATGATGGACCAACTCACCCACCGCGGCCTGGCCCGCTTGGCCCACAAGTACGGCGGAATCTTCCACATGCGCATGGGCCTCCTCCACATGGTCACAATCTCAAGCCCGGAGGCGGCCCGACAAGTCCTCCAAGTGCAGGACAACATCTTCTCGAACCGGCCCGCCACCATCGCCATCCGGTACCTCACCTACGACCGGGCCGACATGGCCTTCGCCCACTACGGGCCCTTCTGGCGGCAGATGCGGAAGCTCTCCGTCATGAAGCTCTTCAGCCGCAAGCGGGCCGAGTCGTGGCAGTCGGTCCGCGACGAGGTCGATCGCATCGTCCGGGCCATGGCCGCCGCCAACGGGTCGCCCGTCAACGTGGGCGAGCTCGTGTTCGCCCTAACGAAAAACATCATCTACCGGGCCGCGTTCGGGTCGGAGTCCAACGAAGGGCAGGACGAGTTCATAGGGATTCTCCAAGAATTCTCGAAGCTGTTCGGGGCGTTCAATTGGGCCGACTTCATCCCGTGGATCGGGTGGGCCGATCCGAATGGGCTGAACGCGAGGCTCGAGAAGGCCCGAAAGTCGCTCGATAGGTTCATAGATATTATAATAGATGATCACTTGGAGAAGAGGAGGAAGGGGATAAAGGGGGCGGAGGATGATATGGTGGACGACCTTTTAGCGTTTTACAACGAGGGTGAGGGGAAGGTGACCGAGTCTCAGGATCTGCAAACCGCCATTCGCCTCACTAAGGATAATATCAAGGCCATCATTATGGTAAGTATATCACATGATTGATCTAATTATGCTTAATCTATATATGCTTGCGTGCGTTTAAGGATAGAAATTAAATTACATCTTTTTCAAGAAAGAAAGCTAGAGTGTTCCGCTAAGAGGCCGGCCGGGTCCATTTTTTGGTGCATGTATCATGGATATATGTACAAGAATGTGACCTTTTAATCTAATTTATTACCAAAACGGCCTATATTTTTCATTTTACATTTGTGAAATTGGGTTAATCATAATGAGGTGAAATCCTGCCATGTTAATTAAATAGTATTCCCTCGGTCTAAAATTATATATCCATAATTTCTTGTTTGTCTTTTAAACTATTTTGACCATATTTTCTATAATTTTATCCTTAATTATAAATTTTAACGAATTTATTAAGGGTAATTTAGAGTAATTTCCAGTTTCTTAAATATTGTGTCAAATTCTAAAATAATAATTTTTGAGAAAAGCCTGCAAGGTGGTTGTGAATCCAAATTATTAATGGTGATTAATTGATGATACGCTGAAAACAAGAAAGAAGATGGTCAACCAATGCAGCCACTAACCAGAACAACCATATAGCTTTTTATTTTCCTTTAAGTCGTTGGATTGATAATCTAATCACCAACTTCCATATATTTCAATAGCTAAATAAAAAATTATATTATATTCATGCTATAGAACTTATAAAGTTATAATTATACGGTTTTTCTAGTATGTGCCCATACTAACAATCTTAAATAGAAAATTTATCTTCAAAATATTTCCTAATAGAGAATTGATAAACCCTTAGCAAACAAGATTAAACTAGTGATTAACTAAATAATTGTCAAAAAAAAAGTTCTTAGAGTGTGTCTATGGACACATACTAGAAAAAATCATAATTATAATATGAGATTATGAACCCTAGCTAGGACCGTCCTATAAAAATCTACAAGAAAAGTAATGCTATTGTCTTCCTTCCTTCACCTATAAGGTGAATGTTATTATCACTCAATTATATATCGAGTACAAAATCTTTCCTTTCAAGATACTAATTGAATTGGTACGTATTTTTTTATCCACAAATAAAATTGCAAGAACGAAAAATATCTAAATTAGATTGATATAGGCCAAGTATATTTTATAACTTTTCATCGCACGATGTATTTCTATTGACAAAAGATCTTTTCACATTGAATAGGATGTGATGTTTGGTGGCACCGAAACAGTAGCATCCGCAATAGAATGGGCCATGGCAGAGTTGATGAGGAGCCCGGAGGCCATGAAACGGGCCCAAAACGAGCTCGACGAGGTGATCGGGCCCCACCGTTGTGTGGAGGAGACCGACCTCGACAAGCTTCCCTATTTCCGCTGCATCATCAAGGAAACCTTGCGGCTGCACCCGCCCATCCCCCTCCTCCTCCACGAGACCGCGGAGGAGGCGGTGGTCATGGGCTACCGGATACCCGCCCGAGCCCGGGTCATGGTAAACGCTTGGGCCATCGGGCGGGATAAGGGCTCGTGGGACGACCCAAACTCCTTCATCCCCGAGAGGTTCCTGAAGGAGAAAGTGCCGGATTTTAAGGGCGGGAATTTCGAATTTATTCCGTTCGGGTCGGGCCGACGGTCTTGCCCGGGCATGCAGTTGGGGCTCTACGCGTTTGAGATGGCGGTGGCTAACCTCCTCCAATGCTTTACGTGGGAGTTGCCCGATGGGATGAAACCCAACGAGTTGGACATGAGTGATGTGTTCGGACTCACAGCGCCACGGGCGACTCGACTCATGGCCGTGCCGAGGCAAAGGCTTGCGTGTTCCATCAGCAGATGTGGAGGAGAGGGAATGAATCAAGAGGATGTCCAAGTGTTTGGAATTTGCAAATAGGGGCCTAGATTGTGATTGTTTTCTCTTGAATGCATTTGAAATCAAAAATAAAAATTAATAGAATAATTGGAAAAGGTTATCAAAAGTAGGTAAGGAAGACGTCTCAAGCTTCTCTTGATTTATTGTTTGCTTTTGTCCATGTGAAAATTGTGTTTTATTTTGACTTTTGTCTTGTATTTTTACCTTCTCTTATTGGTGCAATTATAAATACTGCAATGTCTTTCATTATAAGTAAATAAATAAATACTGCAATTTTCATGTTTATTTTTGTTTGTCTTCATGTTGGTTCGGTCAATTACCGATTTATTCGATTTATCAATCTATCAAAGTTGCCGTATATAGGATTCTTTCTTTAATCACACTTCATTCTTTTTCTCCATATATCTTACATCATTGTATACGGTATACACTAATGTATGAACATAGAAATATCTCGAGAATTGAGAGTGACATGTATTTCTCTATGTATAGAAAACAATAAAAAAATATTTAAATACTGTTTTTCTAACATATGTTCTATGAACATAGGTTAAAAAATACTGCAATGTCTTTCATTATAAATAAATAAATACTGCAATTTTAATGTTTATTTTTGTTTGTCTTCATGTTGGTTCGGTCAATTACCGATTTATTCGATTTATCAATCTATCAAAGTTGCCATATATAGGATTCTTTCTTTAATCACACTTCATTCTTTTTGGTGAAAAAACCGCGCACTCCTTTTTTTTTACCGCGCACTCCACTTTGTGCGTCACCTGGTACCGCACAAAAAAGTCTCCAAAAACCCGATTCAAGGATTTGAACGGCACGTCCTGCAGCACAGACAAAACAGATTTTTGAAAACCCGGTTTAGAAGTTGTGCTGCACGTATTGCCGCACAAAAAATTCTTTTTTTTGCGAACCCAGTTGATGTAATTTAAAAAAAATTATATTAAAAATAGATTTTCGAACTCGGTTTATAATTTTTACGGCACCAGTTGCCGCACAGATTTAAAAAATTTAAACTTGGGCGGCATTTATTTAACTCTGGGCAGCACCAGCTGCCGCACAGATTTCAAAATTAAAAAAATAAATAAATTTGTGAAGCTTCGGCGGTATTTATTGCCGCCGAAGCATCGTCTTTCCCGTTCAACCCAAAAAACACGGGGACTTAAAATGGCGGATTCCGGCGAGATTCCGACTGAATTGGCGACGGTGGACGAGCTACCGGAGACCTTGCAGGAGCAGATCTGGGCGGAGGTTGATAGGGAGGAGAGAAAGAGGGCGACAGCGGGAGATCTCGGCGGCGGAGGCGATCCGTTCGACTCGACGGCAGAAAGCGGATGGCGGGGTATTGTAGGCGGTGCGGACTCGGCAGACCTCGGCGGAGCGGATCTCGACGGAGCGGAGTTGGAGGAGACGGCCGGAGATTTCCTTACCGGGGTGGAGGAGACGGGATCTGGGCGGCACCTCGTGCCGTCCAGATCTGGAGACGATGCCGAATCTGGGCTGCACGAGGTGCCGCCCAGATTTTCGACGGCGAGCGTGGAGGATATCGGCGTTGGCGGCGGCGACGTTTCCGGCGAGGAGGTTGCCGGCGGCGAGGTTTCCGGCTAGGAGGAGAGATTGCCGGCTAGAATCGAGGAGGTGGATATCGGGGCGGACAATGCTTTGGATGTGGCGTTGTCGGTTGCTATGGAGGCGGTGGATGGGTTGGCCGGGAATCTTGTTCGTCAGAAGCGGAAATATGAACGGAGGGCGACCGAAAATGTTTGTTTTCTCATTTGTTTTAATTTGTTAAACGTAATTTATTTAATAAATTTTTTACTCTAATTTTAGGCTTTTAGACTTAACTTTTTTTTATCTTTAATCATAATTAAAAATGACATTACAAGCAACATGCTCAATTTTGTTGCTAAATAAGATTAAATGTTATGTATAATAAAACGATTAGTAATTTATTTACAATAGTTGTTTAAATTTATATTGTGTAGTATGTTAATATAGTAGATTGAATTATTATAATCAGTGGCGGGACCATAAAATTTATTTAGCAACAAAATCATAATAGGACGGCCAATTGAAAATAATATAAATAGGTTGCGCTATTGAAAATAATTTTCTTTAACAATGAATCTAACCATATAACTAAAATGTACTATAAATATATTTAATAATAATAATATGAAAATATTTAATATATTGATTATATAAATCATTAATTTTTTGTAGTAATGGAAATGTAAAATAGTTATATTTCTTGTGGCAAAATAGAATGTATTGGTTAAAATAAAACGGTCGGATCGAGAAAGCCGTCTTACTACTGCATCTGCTCGCAAGAGGAGGGTTATGGGTGTCTCACAGGAGATGGAGGTGGTTAGTGAGGACGATGTTGGTTCCTTCCGTTCAGATGAGGACGTTGTAACACCCCCAATTTATACCGGTAGTGTCACACGCCAGTGACCTCAGACGTTACTGTCTGATGTCACCCTAGGCTTTAATCAGAACAATTAAACTTAAATACGTGAATATATTAAATGAAAGATTAAACAGCGGAAGACATTTGTATATGAAACTCGACCCTTTTATATTAAAAGATCTCTCATCAAACGAGAGTAGCGTTTACACAATAGAGTAAAATCTCAGCGGAAGACATATAAATTACACAGCGGAAGACTTTTAAGAATCAACCTAAAACATGGCTAGGTTATAAAGATATATTAAAGTAATACTTAACAACTTAAAACACTGACACTTAAATCTTCGTCTGCAAGCCTCTTCTTCTTCAACTGGTTACTTCGACTTCGGGAACCAACCACTGATGTGCCGTATAGGACGGATGACACCAGCCAACCATGCAATGAATAAAACCCGGTTGGTTAGTCTAATGAAAGACTATGCAAGGGTGAAAACAGAATGGTTCTAGTGATCGTAACCGTTTACTATCATTTTTCCTCGAATAATAACCGAAGGAACGATATATAACCCGAAACTTTCACGGAATGATTAATATTTAGATATGCACTGAAGAGAAGACTCCCAAAGGAAATGAGTCTTATGGGAAACATACGAAGGAAAGACTCCAAGAGATTGAGTCTTATCGGAAAGTATGACAAGTGTTTGGGAACCTTATAATTTCACACAAGAGTTTAAAAGCGACTTGGCTATTTGGGTCCACGACCAACCTCACCGCTTAATGCGAATCCAGATTGGAAAGAGGACTTACTCTAACCGAAGCCCAGACAAGTTTCCACGTTGTACTTCTCGCCCAAGGTTCATTAATTATGTGTCTAACCGCACTTATCTTACTTAATTATAAAATGTATATTACTGTTAAGGCTTTTAATATTATCTCGAGTAACTACGAACCTTTATGATTTCGAGTGACTACGAACCTTTATAATTTCGAGTGACTACGAACCTTTATAATTTTGAGTGACTACGAACCTTTAATACACAGGGTGATATTATGTTCACTCAAATAGCACTAGCAAGGTGCTTTAACACTTCCGATCCTTAGAGATGGATAAGAAGCAATGGAACACGATCTTAAGAGAATTATAAAGAAACGACTATTCTCACAAGGAATATCGTTCCTACGAATACTCGTGTTATTCTAGCATTAAAGTTTTAATTTAAATCCACAACAAAACCATTATGGTCATTAACAAGTATAATAGCGTTGTTTCTAGCAATATATACAACCTACAATAATATCATATTTTAATCACATTATTTATAAAATCTGTTCCCAAACGAAAACAACAGTTCACTCCAATTTAATTAACAATTAAAAGCAATTGATAATTAATAGAACATGGAATGATTAAGCAAGAGCGAACCGCCACTTGCCTTAAGTAGATTCGGCGATGAATCTAGACGAGACGACTATTGTCGAAATCCTTTCTGGGGATATGGCCTATGCTTCAGATAGTTCTAGCAAGATTACGGTTCCACACGCGATCCAGCAAATAACGTTATAAGTGACAAATTAATTAATATCAATTAATTTGTCTGGACGAACTCAAAGAATTAAATTTAATAAATTTTTATGATTTTAAATCATAAAAATATTAATTAAATTTTCCTAAAGAAAAATACGGATAAAAGTGGGTCGAAATTATACCGCTCGAATGATTTCGGGTTAAATTTGGACTGAATGGCTATTGGGCTTTCGGCCCAACAAGGAACTAATTAAGGAGGAGGGGCCCACCTCCTTCTTCTTCCCTACGAGCAACAACAGCCACAAAAACGCAGCAGCAGCGCTCCGTCTTTGCCCCCTTGTCGCCGGCGAGAGTAGCCACCAACAGCGGCTCAGCAGCAGCACCACACAGCAACGGCCTCGAGGCGACAACAGTGGCGGCAGTGGCAGCGAACACCAACAGCTCACGATTCTGGGCAGCAACAACACCGTAACGCGGCTCGCACCAGCTCGTCGTGACGATCCGAACCAGGGAGGGAAAGAAGGTGGTGGCTCACCGGCGGGAGAGATGGCCGAGCAAAGGAACGGGAGAGATTTGGTCAGCTCTTGGTGCCCATCAACCCTCCAGATCGGGCTCCATTTATAGTCCAAACAAGCAGGAGTGTCACCCCGACCAAGGAGCAGGCGATCGACACGACGAAGGACACGCGGCACACATGCCGACGAGGCTCGTTCTGCACACGACCGCGATGGCGGAAAATTCACCGCGATGGCGGTGAAGGCCATTTCGCATTTTTTTGTCCGAAAAAAGGTTAGGCATGGGTTTTTAAACCCCGGAAATTATATGTTTGTATCCAAACAAATATTCTAAGTCCCGAAAATACATCGAATGTATTTTATACCACTCGGAGATCAAGGATGTTACAGAAAATCCGAATTCCTCTGAAAGCGAAATAATTACTGAACGACGGTTGGGAAAATTACCCAAATATCCTTACTAAAAATGAGGGGTATTACAGACGTGGTTATGGAGGATGCCTCTACCACTACAACTACAGAGGATTCAGACTTTACTACCGGCCCTTCTACTCTCCCGGAGGATCCATTGCCTACCTCCGCCAACACAGATGTTGAGCCTATTGCTTCCACATCAGGGGCACTAGATCAGCGGGACCCACCTGAGCAACACCCACCTCAGCAGGACCCACCTCAGCAGGACCCACCTCAGTTGGTCCCACCTCGGCCGGAGCCAGCTCAGCAGTATCCTCCTGTGTTGAGGAACTTTGATACGCATATTGCGGAGCTTATATAGAGGAGGGTGTCACTGGACCCTCTTGAGGACATTGTTAGGAGTTTGAGGGTTCAGACACGCCCGACATAGTTTGGGTTTTGGAGGGATCGTATTCCCAAAGGGGAACCTGAGGATGGCTCATGGTTTTAGATTGCTCAGTAGACGGGATTGACGGGTTTACTTGATTTTTAGTTCGGCAATGCTGATCACATCCTTATTTCAGCATTCGTCGAGCGTTGGCATCCAGAGACGAACACCTTCCACTTTCCCTTCGACGAGATAGGTCCTACATTACATGACATTATGATGATTCTAGGGCTGCCGATTGAGGGATTTACAGTGACGTCACCATGGACCGGTCACGATCACGAGCTGGCGGAGTGTGAGGCGTTGTTCCACTATCTTTTTGGCATTGATTCCGAGTACAATTTTGATGATGATGATGATGATGATGATGCTGACATGGTCTATAAGCTTAGGAAGGGCCGAGTCAAGCAATTTCAGTTAGGGAGGCATGTGCTGAGGATGGTTGAGGAGGGTGTATATCCAGAGGATATAGCAACTGGTTTCTTGTGGCACACCATGTCGGCTAGTCTTTTCGTTGACAAGACGACGAACGAGTTGAGGACTCCGTTGTTACCTCTTTTGTGGATTGGGAGCGTGTCGTTCATACAACTTGGGGCATCGGGGTTCTAGCTTTGCTTTTTAGAAACCTCGGAGAGGCTTCTCGATGCGGAGCTGTACAGTTAGCCGGTTGCGCCCGTCTCCTAGAGGTAGACCTTTATTATAGTTCTATTGTATTTTAAATCATTAATATAAGGTGTTTAATTGTTTATAACTAATGTCTTTATTCCTCCATACGTAGGTTTGGATTTGGATGTACTTTGTATACTTCCCGGGCAACCCTAACCTCAAGGAAGGTGCGGACGACGACCTTCGACGCGCTGCACGATATTGCGTTGGCCGGACCCTTGTCCGTTTAAGTGGCAACCAGTTACACTATAGACGGATACTGGACGAGTATAGGCTAGAGGATGTACGTATTCTAATTCCATTTTAATATACTATAAGATAGGCTTAATGAATTATTAATATAGGTTTTGTATTTTAATATTAATTGCAAATATGGTGGATGCCGTATGAGGGTCTTGATTTCCGAGGTGCTCATAGGGCCTCCACATATCGAGGGACTATTTGTTTTCTTGATGTAGAGGAGCCCTACATGCCGGATAGGCTTACCCGCCAGTTCGGTTATCTACAGAGCAGGCCCCTCGATATCATAGAGCCTGAGGTTGTAGTGCGTCCTCCTGATTTTAAGGGGAGGAGGCGATACATCTTAAACTTTGACTCGCATTGGCATAGGTGGGACCTGCTTGAACATCAACTTTACCCTTACATCTTGACTAGTCCACCTGCCACGATGGCTTGGGATGTGGACGACGTGTACCTGGACTGGTATCTACAGGTGTCGCATCCTTATGTGAGTCCTCATGTGCTAGTCCAGCCTCGTATTTCTAGAGGCCCACCTCCGGCTATCAACGCGCATAGGGTATATTTCTTTTCCCATTATTTGTTCTTAATAATTATTTTAGGGAAATCCATGTATTTAAAATGTTTATTTTCATTTGCAGCGTGTGACGATGGGCAAGGCGTACGTTCAGGAGATTATAGAGGCAGGTGGTGGCGATTTGCTACACAATTTGTAGCATATATATGACATACTTGCCAGCGACGTCATCCATGTAGCTCCTCCGCTTGTACGGGCATCACAGATGTCTTCTCAGTCCTCTAGTGCAGCCGAGTCTTCTAGTGGATGTGAGACACGAGCGCGTTGGCAGCATGTGCATTCTATATTTGATAGAGAGAAAGCCGAATCATCTAGGATGGCAGAAGAGCGTGCAACAGCTCAGCAAGCAGCGTCTCAACCTATGCGGGCGGATCCTCCAAATTGGGCAGGCAACGTGGATGTGGGCGACGACGTCGGCTTGAGTAGTGATTTCGACAGTTGAGATAAAGTTGTTTTTTTAAAACGTTTATTTAGATATGTTGTAGTGACTTTTGTAAAATGTTTAATTCGTTCGGTTTTCATTCAATATGAATCGGAAACAACAAGAAATTGATAACAAATTACTAGATTAAAACCATAGAATACAATTCAACATTCGGAATAAAAAACACATAATGTTTTTATACATTTGCAACCTTACATAATAAAAAAAGACATCAAACTTATAAGTCGCAAAAATCATAACCAAAATATATTGCATTACAAATCCACACGATTACATGCCTATAAATAGATGTCAAGTCCTACAAACAAAGCACAAAAAACTAACAACATCCAAATAACTACAAGATTGAGTTAGTGTCATTGCGTTATGCAGATTATCCCATTGACCGACTGAAGAATCCTAAAGGAGGGTGAGCCTACGATGACCAAGTCGAACCCGTCGAACATTCTGATTTGCCTCTTTTTCTGGCAACAACACATAAATACTTGAAATCCACAAACCCCGGTTCAGTATCGTATAAGAAGCTCGTTATAATATTGAACCGGAGTATGTGGATTCCAAGTACTTTTGTGCTGCTGCCAGAAAAGGGGCAAATCAGAAACGACGGGTTCGACTTGATCATCGAAGGCTCACCATTCTTTAGAATTCTTGAGGCGGTGAACGGGATAATGGCCACAAGGCAATGACTCCAACTCAATGCTGTAATAATAACATTATTCATACATTTACAGACGTATGTAATCAAAAGACATAGTTATAACTTATTGCTTGTAATCATAACCCCGATAATATATCTTCTTCCTCAACTTCACGTTTGAATCTGAAAGGGTGTCGCACAACTTTTTAAGCTTATTTCTTTCCAGCACCAATTCTCTAATAATCTTGGCAACATTGTCGCCATACGGTGGATCAAGCCACTTAAAGGTACGACACCCTCTCATCTCCCCATCCCGCTCTATTGAGATGTAATCCTTGCATGCGAGGTACCTTCTTTTATAGTGAATGGGCATGTCCCAAGTGTACAAGACGACCGGGAAATTGCATTGGCACATTGTAACCGGAGCCAGTGCACTGCTGGACGTGCTGGACGATGAAGCCCTACTATCAAACGATCTTGATATCCCGGATCTGAAATATGATTTTTTTATCGCAAGCAATAAACTCTTAAAAAAAATAAGGCCAAAGAAAGATGAATAACGTTACCAGGAAACTGAATAATCCCTCGCGGGTTGTGTTTTCTCCTCTGCACGGCGGATCTTGAGCTCGGGAACGCACAAATAACGATCGTTGACAATTGAAGCCACCGAACTTGAATGTTGTTTTGGATGTGGAAGAGAATGAAATTGGCTGTAGTATTTATAGGCAGAACCATAGCATTTTGGACGGCACCAGGTACAGCACAAATAAAACACCTCTCACGGAACTGTGCGGCACCCTTTTGGATGGCACTTGGTGCAGCACAAAGTGGTACAAAAATCACCCAAAAGTCCCCTCTAACACTATTATATACTATGGTTATATCTTATAGTTATATCCAATTTGGTTATATCATATCGTTATATACTATCGTTATATACTATTTGGTTATATATTATATTTATATTCTATAGTTATATACTATGGTTATATCTTATAGTTATATCCAATTTGGTTATATCATATGATTATATCCTATAGTTATATCCACTTTGGTTACATATTATATTTATAAAACCGAAGTTATATACTATGGTTATATCATATAGTTATATACTATGGTTATATCCAATTTGGTTATATCATATCGTTATGTACTATGGTTATATCCAATTTGGTTATATCATATCGTTATATCCTATAGTTATATCCAATTTGATTATATATTATATTTATATTCTATAGTTATATACTATGGTTATATCATATAGTTATATACTATGGTTATATCCAATTTCGTTATATTATATCGTTATATACTATGGTTATATCCAATTTGGTTATATGATATCGTTATATCCTATAGTTATATCCAATTTGGTTATATATTATTTTTTCATTCTATACTATGGTTATATAGTATATAACTATACCATATCGTTATATACTATGGTTATATCCAATTTGGTTATATCATATCGTTATATCCTATAGTTATATCCAATTTGGTTATATATTATATTTATATTATATACTATGGTTATATAGTCTATAACTATATCATTTCGTTATATCCTATAGTTATATCCAATTTGGTTATATATTATATTTATATTCTATAGTTATATACTTTGGTTATATCATGTAGTTATATACTATGGTTATATCTTATAGTTATATCATATCGTTATATACTATGGTTATATCCAATTTGGTTATATCATATCCTATAGTTATATCCAATTTGGTTATATATTATATTTATATTCTGGACTATGGTTATATAGTATATAACTATATCATATCGTTATATCCTATAGTTATATCCTATAGTTATATCCAATTTGGTTATATATTATATTTATATTCTATACTACGCTTTAATGTTTATGTGTGCGTGTATTTGTTAATGATTCCTAAGTATTATTATTGTCTCGTATTGCATCTTTCTGAATCAACAAATCGAATAAACACAAACGATTATAAACAAAATATACGGTCAATCTCAATCAAACTAAGCAAATCGAAATACAATGATAAAGATAGAGTCAATTACAATCCAAAAGCCTAGGTAAGTATGTCGGGTCGACCTTGTTTCGCCCGCTCCTCTACATAATTCTTGAACCTATCCTTAAAGCGCTCATGACTATCCCATCCATCAACACTTGGGTACTTGTAACTGAACCACTGCCTCAGAGGGGGTGGAATTGGACAACGATCATCAACAAGCCAAATCTGTAAACATAAACAACAAAATGTTAAAACAAATTTTGAAATAATAAGTAAATACCAGAGGAGTAGCGCTCCACGTACCGGTACGTAATGGTCTCTCTTGCCTACATGTGCTATCGCATAAACCTTTGTCGGATGCTCAGCACCCGGGGGGGGGGGGCACAATGGAAGACATGTGTGTGGTCCAAACCATGATAAGACAACAACCGCCACGTGGTGTTCCGTGGCAAACACCAAACCTGTAATAGGCATCGTACACCAGAAGTTCCTTGTGCACGGTGAAGTAATATAATTCAATTTCCTAACAAGCGCTTCCACCGTCAACTCATCCTCCCCAAGCAACGCTATGTAGTTGGCTCGATGTGTCTGGAGGTGCTTCGAAAGCTCTAACCGGACATCAACATAGTCCTCTTCTCGGCGACCTAGTAAAACGGCAAGGGAACGATACCCGTAATGACCATCGCCTTTGACACTTTGTACACTGGAAATGTATGCGAGCATGAAAATGTCAATATTCTCATGTCCCCAGTTGAAGCCGAGATACTTGAGCGACTTGTTTGAAGCGGATTTGGACTTGTTTGAAGCAGATCTGGACTTTGTTGGTTTAGTGGCACTCGCCTTTGTTGTTGAGACTCCACTGCGAAGTCTTCCGCTAGAAGGACATCCTTTCGATCCTACAGACGATTTCGATCCCACAGACGATTTCACCTTGATCGACTCTTTCTCTGCAGCCGCATCCTCCTCTTCCACTCCCAGCTCCTCCTCCATATCCTTCATATTCTTCTTCTCCTTCATCTTCTTACTTTTCGCATCCACATGCTCGTCCCAACCCATATTCCTCTTGGTGCCGGTCTTTCTCGCATTCATCCTAGGCCTCCCCTTCTTGGTCTCACCACGTGGGGGATCTTCAATCTGGCATGATGTAGGTTCATCAATCTCACGCCATCCATCAACTTTCCCACAAAAGAACTCTTCAAAGAAGTCATGCACTATGACATTATCCGCTATGATTGTAACACCATCATCGGCATCAAGATCCTTAACATCCACCCTTTTCCATCTGATCTGCTTCTAGAAAATATCAACTTCTTCAGGCACCAATGGGCAACCCGTCTCCACATAGACCTTAATTGTGTGTGGGCAAGGCAATCCTAGTGTGGACTTCCACCAAAAATCATCACATTTGCCCCCAATTTCCCCCTCATTTGCTAACACAGCTTGGTCGTACAACATTCTCAAGCATTTCTCAGAGCACTTTTCAAGGATGCGCTTGAAGAAGACCTTAACCCACTCAGGGCCATTTACTATCTCCATGGGAAAGGCGGTGCAGTTCTTAGTCATCTCAAACCGGATCTTTCGATGCTGATCAACAAACATGTTGTCGATGTGTTGCACAATTGTGTCGAACCCTCCAACGGATGTCTTAATCATGGCCTTAAGCATAGAGTACTGACCCTCAACCCTGAAAATAATACACACGTTTACGTTTTACTAAATGACTTTTAAAACCCAACTTGATTGCAAATGTTTGTATGAAAGTTACCTGTTTGATGTTCTTGTGGCAAAATGGAGAACATCATCGCACCATGCCGCAACTAGATTTTCCTTATGGCGATCAAAACCAAGTTTCCTCGACATATCTCACAAGGCCTTCATTCCATGTCTCCTTAAAGTGAGCAAGTCACTCTCCATACTCCTCCTTTGTGTGCGACCTCATCACCTGACGAACACTTCCCGAGAATTTATTCTCGTCAATTTTCATCAACTTAGCATATGCCTTCACATTATGGTCTACATGGACCTGACACAAATGATGCCGAACATTCGGAAACATATCGGCGGCCTTGATCAGTCCTAGCTCTCGATCAGACATGATGCATACAGGACCTTTCCCCCCGAACAACCACTTCAATCGTGTCAATGCCCATGCATTGCGTCACATTCAGATTGCCCATGGATTTTAACCTCTCCTTAGCCCTAACAGTGTACACTTGCCTCCTCGATACCGTGGAACCCGTATATTCATTAATAATCTGTGTAGAAATAACCTTGGGTCTTGCATCCGCCACATTATCAATCATCACTTTTTTACATTGCTCCTTCGTAAGTCGGGAAGCAAATGCATGGCCAATCAATGTGGTCGAAAGCATATGGCTATGGCATGCTCTAACAACCGATAATGTCCACCCAGGAGCTCTACTAGCATTTCCTTCCCTAAAAATACCATGCAACAAAAAGGGACAACCTTTCTTCTTTGACCTAGCTTTATTCACTCGTATCGGGTTGACCTTTTTACCATCGACTAACTTCTTTTTTTTTTTTGCTGGACCTAGGTAACCCGGATCTCTCACAATGAAATATAATCCTTCTAGGCTTTAATGATTTAGTAGTGATCACCATAAAAAGACTAAAACCGACCTTTTGCACCCACTCCCTCAAGCCCTCCATACTCGGAAATATCTCATTAGTAGTAGAATGGGATGAGAAGTCGATTGCTAGAAATTCATCATCACTAGAATCACCCTATTTATATAAAAAATTAATACATTAGAGGCTAATTAGTAATTACATTTATAAAAAAAAACTAATTTAAGCATTATTTCTAAACTTTCTACATACACACATCTATGTTATTTCTAAACATTCTACATACATAAATCTATGTTATTTCTAGACATTATACATACATGCATATAGTTTATTATAAAAACACAATCATTTAAGAGACTAATTAGTATTTACATTTATAAAAAAACCGGATTAAAGCACAGGGGTTTCCCAAAATTCTACATACATACATCCATGTTTTCTGTAAACATTCTACATTTATTTCGAAAAAACAATCATTTTATTTCTACATTTATCTAAATATTATATATACAGGTAATATCTAATTACTTTATACTGTAAAAAATTAAAAATATTACGTACCCCGAAGTAGTGAGGGGAAATCGGCGACTGAAAATCAACTTCATCATCTAGAGACATGGGCGCGCTCGAAGATGACTCAGACAACCCCCTCCAACACAAATCGCTTGACGACGACATATATATAGCCGGAAAATTACAATCGGTTTGAAGTATTTTTTTGTTGTAATTCAGTGGTGGTTCAACTACTATTACATATCCCATATATATAGCCGGCCACATGCGCGGAAGTATTTTGTTGCTCAAATTATGCTGCAGATAGTGTCGCACAAAATGACCGTTTAGACTAAAACGGGATAATTCTGGGCGGCACTATGTGCAGCACAAATTGACCGTTTAATTTCAATCGTACACTCTCTGGACTGCACCTAGTGCCGTCCAGAAACCGGTTTCACGATGAACCGGTTTCTTTGGACTGCACTACGTGTTGTCCAAAAAAAACGTTTTAAAAAAAACCGGTTCAATGAACCGTTTTTTTTAAATAAAATTTATTCATAAACATTTTTTTTTAAAATTGAACCGGTCTTGTGCTGCACATGGTGCCGCACAAAAAAACCAGGTTTCCTGTGCTGCACTACGTGCCGCACAAAGTAGAGTGCACTGTTGAAAAAAATGGAGTGCGCGATTTTTCACCGTTCTTTTTCTCCATATATCATACATCATTGTATACGGTATACACTAATGTATGAACATAGAAATATCTCGAGAATTGAGAGTGACATGTATTTCTCTATGTATATAAAACAATAAAAAAATATTTAAATACTGTTTTTCTAACTTATGTTCTATGAACATAGGTTAAAAAATATTTTTTCAAGAAACTAACACCCTATATGAAATGCTTAAATCCTTAGACAAAAAGTCAAGTCTACCCAATTTAGTTAGTAAGCATGACATTCCGTGATAACGAGTTCGAATCTCCTTTTCTCGTTATAATGGCCTAATGCTTCCTATAGACAAAAAACAACCTTAATTAGACAAAAAATTATATACATCTAAATGAAAAGTATCAACCCAAATACATCCAAAATAAGGTCCATAACATATAACTAAGTGTATAAATTAGAAAAACCGATTTAAATAAACTTCAACCGTTTTGTTTTAGCATATTATATACAGTGATTTATGAACATAGAAATATCTTGAGACTCACATCATAAAGGTGTAATTTAACTTAATCTAGTTATTCAATTTTTCTCATCAATAAGAAAAATTCGATATAGAATTGCTCGAACTTTACCTGCTTAATTATTAATTTTTGATACCATCTAATCCGGCATTTAGGTGGTGTAATTTTCACTTTTCATCCTAGCCAAGTTTAATTAGATCAATGAGGCCATGAATAAAATATAGAAAATGATAAGGAGTTGGTGATCTAGTCATCTAGATAATTTGATATGCTTGTCAAACATAATCAAATATTTATACTTAATTATCTTCTAATTCTTTTTGGACTTTTAATATTAAAAAGCTATGTTTAGTAAGAATCTCGAATTCTAATTTAATCATTGATTATATTTTAGATATTTCATAGCGTTAAATATTGCACTTCAGAATGATAGTGTTTTCATCAAAAGTCCGGTGAACAAACTATTTTGGAAATAACATATATTTTAGATATTTTGGAAATAACATAGATTCTTTTTTTTTTTTGATAAAAGAAATAACATAGATTCTAATTTAATCATTGAATATATTTACCAAACATAAATTATTACTCCAGGGCCCGTTTCGGTGGATCATACTTCCATGATCATGCTTGGGGCTTTACAAGAATATATTCGGATATCCACAATAATCTATTATATATCTACTAAAACAGAATATCTATTACGCTACGTGGTGCCTCCAAAATAAACTAAACCTTTCTACTGTCATGTGACATCACGTTATTGATTTTGTCACGTGGCAAACTCTCCTTTTTTCTTTGTTTTTTCAAAAATAAAATAAAATTTCTGCCCATATTAACAGGATATGCATACAATATGAATATTTTTGTAATATACTCTTTCCAAAACATAGCAAAAATATTATCGGCCATATATTTATTTTGTATGTAAATATATCTGTAATCATAAATTATCAGGCATATATTTATTTTGTAATCTATTCTTTCCAAAGCGCACCCAAGAATATTAAATAAACCTGCATTGGACGTTGGAAACAAAAGATCTGTTTCCAAAAAACTGAACATGGAAATTAATTACAAAGACTGGATTGCAATAAAACTAAACCAATTGTGCACCCAATAATATTCAATGGCATGATGCAAATGCATATTTCGTTACAAAACTTGTAATAAATACTAGCAACATACTAATAAAACTAATGGTGTGATGCAAATGCACATTTAGATACAAAACCTGCAAGAAATACCAGCAAAATAGTAACTGAACAAAAATTTAACCTGCTGTAAAATTGGAATGCACAACTCAAAAATTTGAATGCACAACTCAAAAACTTAATCTGCTGAACTTTACAAACGAAAAAACTGGATTGCACAACTCAAAAATTGGATTAATCAAAATAGCACGAAATACATCCAAAAACTGCCATAAAACTGCAAGGTCTGTGATAAAAAATATATTCCAATTGAACAGCCGTGCAGATTTGTGATAACAATATTCCAATTGCATGATCTGCACATATAACCAAAAATATTAAGACAACATTCATAAATGATATTTCAAAAACTGAATATCTATGTTTTCCAAAATTAACAAAAAAATAATATTTTATTCCTTTTTGTTCGATCTTGTAGAATAACTTCAACGTTTTTAGGGTTATAAAACTACACCCCTCCGTCAATTGAATTACAAAAAACTAGAATCATAGAAAAACTGAAGTGACCGGGTTCAATAATTTTGCAGGTAAATGGTTTGTATTTACACAGAACTAAACTGATTCATAGTTTTGCAGGTAAATAACTTTGTAGGTAAATACATTTTTAAATAGTTTTTCTCTCTTTGATTGTACGTGCAAAGACTAAAGTGTATATGGTTTGTTTTTGCACATGATCATAGCAAAACTAAAGTGATTGGGTTCAATAATTTTGCAGGTAATTAAATAGTTTTTTTTTCTCTTTGAGATTTTGGAGGCCGGAAAGCTTTTTCCTTTCTAGGACAGTTGGTTTATGTGTGATTCTAGGTCAATTTGTACATATTGATCGTATTTCTGTAAAGGATTACACTCATTTAATCTTCAATTGTGTGTATGTGTGATTCTAGGACAATTTGTACTTTTGTATTTTTTGCAGTTATTTACACAATCGAATTCCAGAAGCGTGGTTTATCTCATGCCCATATTTTGTTATTTCTAGATAAGGAATCTAAGTTGCCAACTACTTCAGATATTGATAGGGTCATCTCGGCTGAAATTCCACACCCAACAGATGATGCTGATTTATACAAGGTGGTGATAAATTTCATGATTCATGGTCCATATGGAGCTTCTAATCGATCCTCTCCGTGTATGGCAGATGGAAAGTGTATAAAGTACTTTCCAAAATAGTTTGTTCAACAGACTTTTGTTGATGAAGATGACTACCCTATTTACAGAAGACGCGATGATGATAGAACAATTGAAAAGAATGAAGTTCCCCTAGATAATCGGTATGTGGTTCCTTACAATGCATTTCTTCTCCTAAAATACAATGCACATATAAACGTTGAATGGTGTAATCGATTTGGCTCTATCAAGTATCTGTTCAAGTACATAAATAAAGGGCATGATCGTGTCACTGTTGCAATTTCAAGCTTGATGCAAACAATCTCGGTGATGATGGCATGGATGAAATAAAATACTACTACAATTGTCGCTATATATCGGCGTGTGACGCGGTTTGGAGGATTTTTGGCTTTGATATTCATTACAAGACTCCTGTTGTTCAACGATTGAATTTCCACCTCCCTGGTGAGGAAAGCGTTTTATTTGATGATGATTATTCTATTGACGTTGTCTTAAATAATCAGGAAAGTGAGAGATCAATATTTCTGCAATGGATGAAGTGTAACAAAAAGTTTGCAGAAGGTAAAGATTTGACATACTCTAAATATCTAGAGCAATTTGTTTGGGTAGCTTCATCTAGATACTGGAAAAAACGTGAAAAGCGTGGTTCAGTTGGAAGGATTTATCACGTACCTCCGGGTAGTGGCGAGAAGTACTATCTTAGAATTTTTTTGAGTCATATAAAAGGGACAACATGCTACAAAGATTTAAGGACTGTTGAAGGTAGAGTTTATCCTACCTTTAAAGAAGCTTGCTATGCATTGGGGTTATTAGATGATGACAGATAATATATTGACGGGATAACTGAAGCAAGTTTTTTGGGAATCGGCGCACTACATTAGGAGTCTATTTGTATTTCTTTTGTTGTCTGATAGCATGTCAAGGCCAAAGTTTGTTTGAGAACGAACATGGAGGCTTCTAGCAGATGATATTGTCAACAAATAGAGGAGAATTCTCCGAATTAAGGGTATGCATTTCATTATCGATGTTTACATGATCATAATCTTAACTCTATTTGATTTTCTTTTTCATGCAAATATTTTACTCATGTAATTGTACTGACATGTGCATGCTATATATATGTAGATTTGCATCTAACAGATGATCAATGACACAACTATGCTCTTGATGAAATTGACAAGTTATTACAACGAAATAGTAGTAGTTTGAGACACTACAACACCATGCCTCATGTAGATTCAAGTCTCATATCTAAAGGTGTCAACAAGCTTATACAAGATGAACTTCGATATGACACAACATGTCTAGCTGAGGAGCATACACAATTAATTTATATATTTACAATGGAGCAGAAGCCAGAAAAGGGTATATGATGAGATCATGAATGTTGTTTTATCAAATAACAGAGGTGTCTTCTTCTTATATGGTTATGGATGTGGCTATCCGCGTTTCAAAAACTACTTAGCCAATTTTTACTATTAATAAAGTTATGGAGAGTTTCGCCTCTCTTTATATATGGTATTTTTTTATTATCTTGAATTTTTTTATTCAATTATTCATTTTCTATATAAGAATTTATCTACTTCTATTACAGTTATTAACTACATATTTCTAAATCAATTAATATATTTTTAGTATACTATTTTTAAAATTTTAAGAAAAAATAAACAGATCCCGTGCAAGACACGGATACTACACTAGTTTAAATAAAAAGATTTTATTCCTTCCTAAACACCAAATTCAATTCCATTTATTCTCGTGTTTCGTTGGACTTACCAACTAATATGAACTTAGACTAAAAAAAAGCATAACTTTTGACAAACTAAATATATTTGCGGAAAACAGGTATCTAAATTCCACGTGAATCACTGTGTAAAGTGGAAAAAACTTTGTTTGCCCACCGACCGTGGTCAAACCTCAAGATCAAATTGTCCAATTTTGTGTGTTGTACTGTTGCTGGCTAATGATATCAAAAGCAATTAACAATGAATATAGAAGGCGAATTTGATAACAGATTAGAATTTCGAGCAATTCTCACCAACCAAGTTGAGTTTAACTTCTAGTCTCTATTCGGATAAAATGGTTATTTTTGTCTATAAATTTCCTAAAGAAAAAAATGTCATTTTAAGTCTTAAAAATATTTATTGATGAGTTATGAGATTTGTTAAATAGAATTAATTTTTTGACATTTTTTATACACATTATCTATATTTATTGGTCATAATTAAGGCAAGTTGTAAAACAATTTTAAATTTCAGGACATGTTTATAAAGTTTTAATTTAACTATTTTATTTTTTGTCAAGTCTAAGCATGACACCCTCTATCATGAGGTGATGAGTTCGAATCCCCTCTCCCCTACACACACGTAATGGCCTAAGTGCCTCATATGGACCAAAAACTACTACATTCTTGTAATAGTTATGTCACCACGCCAGGAAAAATGAGAAATCCTAAAAATCACTCTTCTTCTTTTCACTCATTTTGCCAAGGCGCCCTCTCGGGTTTTCACAAATTCACTCATTTCATTTTTGTTAGGAAATGGAACTCAGGAACCTCAGTTCCCATGAGAGTTCTTTTCCTCAGTTTCTCTACTTTTGAAGATGACAAATACTTTGATACTAATGTTTTATCTCAAAGATGTGTTTAGAGGAACCACAGGACAGTTGTTGGAACCATGGAAGTCAAACAAGACAAAGAAACCAAGCAGCAAGCCAAAGGAACCCAGGTGTGCCCAGAAATCCAACACGTGATGTTGTTTTTCCCGAGAAATCTGAGAACACCAAACCTCGGACAAAAAGAGGTGAAAACGACATGAGCGAAGCTTCCAAAGTCTGTCACCATCCAAAGCAAAGCTCCAAGATGTCCAGAACACACAACCTCGGACAGAGAAAGGTGAAAGCGACGTGTCACAAAAGTTGTTACCATCCAGAAGGCAGTTCCAAAGTATCCAAGATGTTGAACCTCGGAAGAAAGAAGCTGGACAACGACTTGGCAGACTTGGCTGAAGCAGTTGACCAACCAAAGTGGATTCTGAGCTGCCTAGGTTGTTGGTATATGTCAAAGACAGCGTGAATCAAGGATTACCACACATCCTAGGACAAGCTTGATCTGTGGGAACCAAGATAAGATCCAACCTCGAAGAATCCACTATATAAGGAAGATAAGCTCTGCTATTATCTTCAAGCACAACTACAAGAATCACACTCCATAGCAAATATCATAGTGTGAAGCTCTCAACAAGATCATCAAATCAGAACAAGATCAAGAGGAACCAGTCAAGGAATCAAAGAGCTGTGTGCTAGTTCATGTGACTGTAAGTGAGTTAGTTCCTTAGTGCTTAGGACTGCTTCTTGGATTGATTATACTTTCTGTTAAGTTATCTAGGATTGTCTAACTGTGTGTAAGACAAAGAAACTGTGTGTTTGTTCCTAGGATAAGCTATACCCGAAGTGATAAGAAATTAAGAAGTAGACCTTGAAATCCTTTCGGAAGAAAGGTAGTGGTTTTTATCCTAGATTGCTAGTTGGCAATCGAAGGTTTCCACTATAAGGAACTTGTTCATTTAGTTGATTGTTTATTTCCGCTGCGAAGGGAACTATAAACTGTATTCTCGGTTTCCTGATTATTAATCTAACAATCACGATCCTATAATTGGTATCAGAGAAGGAAAAGCTCTAGATCTTTGTTAAGTTTGCATATCATGTCTCAGCCAAGCAAGTTTGAGCTCGGAATCTCCACCAACAAGCCACATCTCCGAAAGAAATGAGAAGAAACATGGTGGGAAAAGTGCATGGAAAGCCACATCAAGACCAACGATTACCAATGCTGGAGGATAGTCGAAAATGGAGATGGCTATGTCGATCTCACCCAGAAGGAAGAAGACTGGAAACTTGAGCACTATGTCATCATGGAAAAGAATGCCAAGGCCAGACAGTTCATCCTCAATGGACTGGACAGAGAAGACATGGACAAAGTCATAGGCATCAAGACAGCGAAGGAGATGTGGAAAGCACTCAAGGATATGCATGAAGGAAGTGACGAACTGAAGCAAAGCAGAAAGTTTGCTTTGGAAGGAGAATATCACACCTTCAAAATGATGGAAACTGAAACCATCTCAGAATACTATTCTCACTTCAACAGATTGATTGGAAAGCTAACAGTGGCTGGGGTCAACCTCGATGAAGTTTCCAAGTCACTGGTGGTTATCAATGGACTCAATTCTAAGTTCACCCTCATCAAGGGAATCATGAAGAACACCCCAGGCATCCAATCGCTTCCCTTGACTCAGATCATAGGGAAACCGGAGGTTGAAGAAGGAGAATACACCAAAGTCAATGCCGACAAGAAACTGGAGAAGGGAATTGCTCTCAAGATCTCCAAGGCCTTTTCAAGGCTTGAGATGGAGCAGGAGAACTCAGACCTAGAAGAGGAGGAGGACGAACTTACAGCTCTCTTCACAAAGAATATCAAAAAATTCTTTGTGAAGGGAAGGTTCCAAAAGGGCAGTTTCTCTCACAATGGACCAAAGGAGAGATCTCAAAGAAGTCTCCTGTTATGAGTGCAAAGAAAAGGGGCACTACGCTAAGAACTGTCCCAACAAGGAAGACTCCAAAGAAGATGAAAGACCTCAGAGGAAGAAGGCTCTTGTGGCCTCATGGGGAGAAGACTCAGATGAGGAACTGGATCTGAGTGGTTTCTCTGGAGGAAGATGTCTCATGGCAAAAGGAGATTCAAGCGATTCAGAAGATCTTGAGATAACTTCTGACGACTTCCTAAAAACTCTAGTTGATTGTGATAAGAAACAACTTCTAAAGATCATAAAGAAACTAGGAAAGGAAACCAGTTCCCTTCAACAAAAACTTAATGATTGTGAAGATGAAATTGCTTGCTTGACTGTTGAGAATTCTGTGTGAAGTAAGAAACTTGATGAAACTGAGAAAGACTTAGCTGAAACCCACTCCAAACTCATTGATATTAGAAATATGCATGCTAGTCACCTTAAAATCTGCAAATCTTGTGATGAGACTAGTACAGACTCTGTTAAAGTTCCTATGTATGATAACCTACCTGGAAATGATATGCTTCAATCTATAATTGATAGGTTAGACATTCTCACTGATTCTATAAATGAAAAAACGATCAATCAAACTGTCTTTGTGAGACAACGTCATGGAATTGGATATATTGATAACAAGGCCAATGATGATGCTGAAGATAAAAATGCTAGACGTGAACTTGTTGAGATGAATGAAAACCTCAGTACTGCTCTTGCCACTTCTCAAGATAGGAATCAATTCCTATTAGAGAAGATCATGGTTCTTGAGAACAAGGCTGAGGTTGCCAAGCGTCTCAAAGAAAGTTCTCAAAGTCCAATTAGGGAACCTAAGGGAAAGGAGAAAGTATCCCTTGAGGACAAGTGGTTCACTAACTCCTTTGCTCACAAAAGGTATGTGGACATGGCTCATGGTAAGGTTAGAAACAATGTCGATTTCAACAAAAGAAAAACTGAGAAACCGTTTAGGCCAGGAAAGGGAAAATATGGTCATGTTGTTTACAATCGTTTGTGTTACTATTGTGGAAAGAATGGTCATTACAGCACTGAGTGTCCTAAAAGAAGGAACTATGATAATGAGAAAAGAGCTTACTACTGTGAAAGGAACCAGTTCCCTTGTAGCTCACAGACTCACAATGATAATTCACATGCTAATCCCCCCAGTAAAGCCAAGCTTCACTGAGTTCAGAAATCTTAGTTTCCTTGTGTGCAGAAAGAAGAGAGGCAACCTCAACTATGGTACATCGACAGTGGTTGCTCATGCCATATGACCGGAAGAAGAAATCAAATGACCTATCTTCAACCTATCCAAGGAGGGAACATCTCTTTTGGAGACAAAAGAAAAGGGAAAATCTGTGGAATAGGAATTGTGAATCTCAATGACCACATTAAGGTAAACAAAGTCCACCTTGTTGATAATCTTGCTTTTGATCTAATTAGTGTGTCACAGCTGTGCGATCAAGGAGACAATGAAGTTAGATTCAAATCAAATGAATGCATTATCCTTGACTCCTCGGGACAAATTATCCTAAAAGGTAAGAGGCTCAACAATGTGTATGTTGTTGACCCATCCTTCGTTCCCAAGGAGAAACTATGTCTCTCAATTGTGAATGATCAAACGGACTTGTGGCATCAACGTCTTGGTCATGCTAGCACCAAATTGATCCAAAAGCTACACTTAAAGGAGCTAGTTAGAGGCCTTCCAAAGCTAAGTGGCAAATCTGAGGAACCATGCTCAGACTGTGTAAGAGGGAAACAAGCTCGGAGTTCCTTCAAATCCAAGAATGTGGTAAGTTCCTCAAGGCCTCTTGAACTCATTCACATGGACCTTTGTGGACCTATGAGAGTTCAAAGCCTAGGAGGAAACAAGTACATCTTTGTTCTCGTCGATGATTTCTCTCGTTTTACTTGGACAATATTCATAAAATCTAAAAGTGAAGTCATTGGACGTTTTAAGGATATGGTTCCCATGTTAGAAAATTCTCTTGACTACTCCATTAATTCTATCCGTTCTAACCATGGTACCGAGTTCGAAAATGGAGAATTTCTAAACTTTTGCAGTGAGCACGACATTGATCACAACTTCTCTGCACCATACACTCCTCAACAAAATGGAGTAGTGGAAAGGAAGAACAGAACCTTAGAAGACATGGCTCGAACTGTGCTCATCTCGAGTGGTCTCTCTCAATCATTCTGGGCTGAGGCAATCAACACAGCCTGCTACATCATCAATCGAGCTATGCTTCGCCCAATCACAGAGAAGACACCCTATGAACTTCTAAGAGGAAGGGTTCCCAACATTTCACATCTTAGGGTGTTCGGATGCAAGTGTTTTGTGCACAACAATGGAAAAGATAATCTTGGCAAATTTGACCCAAGGAGTGATGAAGGGATCTTCACTGGATATGCATCAAGCAGCAAGGCTTACAAGATCTTCAACAAAAGGACCAAAAAGGTAGAAGAAATTGTTCATGTTATTTTTAATGAAAAATCACTTGGTAGAAATGTGCAGAACACCATCAGTTCTTTTGAAGATCCATTTCACAAACCTCCTCAAGAAGATCCAGATGAAGACATCACACCACCCAGTTCCTTCCCTGCTGCACAAAATCCCCCACTTGTTCCTCCACCAGTTCCCATGGATAATCAACAACAATCCATTTCTGGGAACCATGAACATGAAGACAACACCTATAGAGACATCAATGATTCATCTTCTCACATGATCTTTAATGGAGAAGGTGATCCCAACCAAGAAGCTGAAGCTGAATGCTCAAATCAAAATGTCTCCACATCAAATGCTCTAGCTCTCAATAGAGAAAGAAGAACCATCAAGTCTCCAGTCAGGTTCGAACATCTAACCTTCTTTGCCTTCAATGCCTTCTTGTCTATTGTGGAACCAAAGAATATAGGTGACGCACTGAAGGATGTAGACTGGATCCAAGCCATGCAAGAAGAACTTTATCAGTTTGAAAGGAATAAAGTGTGGTATCTAGTTCCCCGCCCCAAGGATACACATATCATAGGAACTAGATGGGTCTTCAGAAACAAGCTCGATGATTCAGGAGCTGTGATAAGGAACAAAGCAAGACTTGTTGCTCAAGGGTACAATCAACAAGAAGGCATCGACTATGATGAAACCTATGCTCCGGTGGCAAGGATTGAAGCAATAAGATTGTTGATTGCCTTCGCATCACACAAAGGGTTCAAGCTATTCCAAATGGATGTAAAAACCGCCTTCCTCAATGGTATTCTTCAAGAAGAAGTCTATGTCAAGCAACCACCTGGTTTCGAAGATGATGATCATCCAGACCATGTCTACTTCCTAGACAAAGCACTGTATGGTCTCAAGCAAGCCCCTAGAGCTTGGTATGATCGTCTTGCCCAGTTCCTACTCTCAAATGGCTACAGGCGTGGAGTTATTGACAAAACTCTCTTTATCCTAGAAGAACAAGGTAATATCTTAGTGGTTCAAATTTATGTTGATGATATCATTTTTGGTTCCACTAACATGTCCCTTGTAGATAAGTTCAAAGACTTGATGAGCAGTGAATTTGAAATGAGCCTAATAGGGGAACTCATTTTCTTCCTCGGATTGCAAATCACTCAAAAGAAAGATGGTATACAAATTCACCAACAGAAGTATGTCAGGGAACTGCTGAAAAAGTTTAAAATGGATTCATGCAAGCCTCTCTCAATCCCTATCTCCACCATTGCTCATTTGGACAAGGATCATTCGAGTCCTCTTGTGGAAGAGAAACTCTATAGAGGTATGATAGGCTCTGTCATGTATCTAACAACTAGTCGTCCAGACATTGTGTTTGCTGTTTGCTTGTGTGCTAGGTTTCAATCATGTCCAAGAGAAACACACTTAGCTGCTGTGAAAAGGATATTTCGATATCTCAAGGGAACTGACTCACTCTGTATTTGGTACCCTAAAGAGTGTCCCTTTGAGCTGATGAGTTTCACTGATGCTGATTATGCTGGATACTTGGTGGATAGGAAGAGTACTTCTGGAATAGAACAGTTCCTAGGCCCTTGCCTTGTCTCATGGGGCTCAAAGAAACAAATCTCAGTCTCCCTCTCCACCACAGAATCTGAGTACATTGCAGCCGCCTCTTGTTGTTCCCAACTCTTATGGCTAAAGCAACAACTCACGGATTTTGGTATGTCTTATGGTCTTCTCACTATTCTTTGTGATAATACCAGTGCTATAAACATTTCTAAGAATCCTGTGCATCATACTAGGACCAAGCATATAGATATAAGGCATCATTTTCTTAGAGATCATGTTGAGAAAGGGAACATCATTATGAAATTTTGTAGAACTGAAGATCAGGTTGCAGATATATTCACCAAAGCCTTGAATAGAGTTCCCTTCGAGAACCTTAGATTAGAACTGTGAATGATCCCTATAAACTAGCATTCCTTTAGTTTAAAGTTCCTCTCCAGTTCCCTTGATTGACTAGTTCATATCTTTTTACTTGTCTTTGTCTTGGAATCTTCGTGTTATTTCTCTTGCGTTAGACCCTCATATCCATAATGGTTACTCAAAAGGCTTTGACAAATTTTTCTAGTTCTTCTCCTTGGATGTTCTTTTTTTATTCAAATTCAATCATTGTCCAAGTTTCTTTGTTGGCCCAAAAGTCACAATCTGATCATATTCTAATCCCACAATACAAGCCGAAATGATGATTGTGTACTATGACCCTCCCTTGCCTCATTGAACAATCTAATTCCCTATGATCCTTCTCTTAACCCTCTCTGGGAATTAGTGTGTGATGCGATAAATGGCCTTCCCCGATTTATTTTATGGGAACGTACTTTCAGGTCCTATATCTTAAAACCCCACATCAAAGGTTCTCATATATCCCTCTAGCACAATGAAGAAATCGCCAGAAAGGAACTAGGAAAGGCAGCATTCCTAAACGGCTAGTAGAAACTCGCGTCTTCCCGAGACATCATTTAATGCAATAAACAGCGTCAGAGTTCCCTGTTCGGCTCGGCTTTGATGAGATTTTTTAATGTATGCCTTCTGATTTTGTGACCGTTACAAAGAACGAAAAAAAAGCTGAAATTAAAAGAACCGTTTCCCCATAGATTTCTCTTCCAACGGCTTGATTTTCCATCGGCCCCAAACGATGCACAAGAGGTATTTAGGGACTCCTGTTTGAATGAACCAAGTACTCTGCTCTCCTTGCTCTCAGAATTCTTGATTCCCTTGCTCTCAAAACACCAAACTCCTCAAATGGCCAAAAAAAAAGGAAAAAAAAAAGGCTTCAACCTTCTCCTTGCTCTAGATGAGGAAGAAGCTGAGATGAGGCTGCGATTGGAGGAGCTCAGGCAACTGAGATGAAGGATACCCCCTAAGACGGCTACATGCCAAGATGAGGGAACTGAGGAAAAGAATGATGCTGAAGAAGAAGAGGAATGACTTTCCTAGTTCCCAGTGCTATAACAACACATTGTGCTAGTAGTTCCCTAGGATTCTACCTACCACTCCTATCCTTCTTTTGTTTGTTTCAAGTTGCTTGTGATTTTTGTTTGTCTTTCTACTATGCATCTATGAACAATGTGTTGGTTTTAATGATTAATGAACATTTCCGGGAGTTTTTCTAATGCATCATTTGTCTTCGCCTTAAGTTTCTATTATGGTGACTGTCATGGGTTTAACGCAATTGTTTATTTCCCATTGATATCCTATACTTGATAAGTAAATTAATCTTTTCGATGATGTCAAAAGGGGGAAGAATGGATAGGAACCTTGAACTCTTGGAACTACTGGACTTATAGGAAATCTAAACCCGTCCTACTTCTGAGGGGGAACTCGAATAACTTAGTTCATTTGCTTAGGGGGAATTTGCAACTATTGAATGTTCTCTCATTACTTTATAAAGTTGTAAATCTCTTAGCTCAACTGTTCTCATGAATCTCATGTCCTTATTATGTTGCCAGGTTCCTTATATTTGTCATCATCAAAAAGGGAGAAATTGTTAGGAAATGGAACTCAGGAACCTCAGTTCCCATGAGAGTTCATTTCCTCAGTTTCTCTACTTTTGAAGATGACAAATACTTTGATACTAATGTTTTATCTCAAAGATGTGTTTAGAGGAACCACAAGACAGTTGTTGGAACCATGGAAGCCAAATAAGACAAAGAAACCAAGCAGCAAGCCAAAGAAACCCAGGTGTGCCCAGAAATCCAACACGTGATGTTGTTTTTCCCGAGAAATCTGGGAATACCAAACCTCGGACAAAAAGAGGTGAAAGCGACATGAGCGAAGCTTTCAAAGTATGTCACCATCCAAAGCAAAGCTCCAAGATGTCCAGAACACACAACCTCGGACAGAGAAAGGTGAAAGCGATGTGTCACAAAAGCTATCACCATCCAGAAGACAGTTCCAAAGTATCCAGGCTGTTGAACCTCGGAAGAAAGAAGTTGGACAACGACTTGGCAGACTTGGCTGAAGAAGTTGACCAACCAAAGTGAATTCTGAGCTGCCTAGGTTGTTGGTATATGTCAAAGACAGCGTGAATCAAGGATTACCACACATCCTATGGCAAGCTTGATCTGTGGGAACCAAGAGAAGATCCAACCTCGAAGAATCCACTATATAAGGAAGATAAGCTATGCTATTATCTTCAAGCACAACTACAAGAATCACACTCCATAGCAAATATCATAGTGTGAAGCTCTCAACAAGATCATCAAATCAGAACAAGATCAAGAGGAACCAGTCAAGGAATCAAAGAGCTGTGTGCTAGTTCCTGTGACTGTAAGTGAGTTAGTTCCTTAGTGCTTAGGACTGCTTCTTGGATTGATTATACTTTCTGTTAAGTTATCTAGGATTGTCTAACTGTGTGTAAGACAAAAAAACTGTGTGTTTGTTCCTAGGATAAGTTGTAACCGAAGTGATAAGAAATCAAGAAGTAGACCTTGAAATCCTTTCGGAAGAAAGGTAGTGGTTTTTATCCTAGATTGCTAGTTGGCAATCGAAGGTTTCCACTATAAGGAACTTGTTCATTTAGTTGATTGTTTATTTCCGTTGCGAAGGGAACTGTAAACTGTATTCTCAGTTCCCTGATTATTAATCTAACAATCACGATCCTACAATTTTTCAATAGATGGGCTCACAATAAAACTCACATCACTCTTGACCAATTATTACCCCAGCCTAATGTTGGTCTAAGCCACCTGCTTAGTACCTAAGCCGCCCTTTCGGGTTTTCGACTTATCCCAGGATTTCTATTTTTGCCTTTTATCAAATTTTTGGCTTTTTCTTTTTCTTTTCTCCTCAACGACTAGCAAGTATAGAACACTCCCCCATTCTTAAACATTGCATTGTCCTCAATGTAATGAAAGACAAAAAATATGAAGCACAGGGAAAAGCGGAAAGGTACTCACAAACGTCGTTGAATTGGCTTGGACTGGAAGGTGTTGCTGGCGGTATAACAATAAAAACACATGTCTCTGGTGTTGTGCCGGTCATCAAACTCAATCTCCACCGTGCAGCCAAAAAGAATCCACTGTAATGTGTAGTGGCATATCAAAGAAATCGGGGCTGCACGGCCTTCAACGAACACAAAAATGGGGCCCAGATGTAATCGTGGGGTGGGCCCTGGTGTTCCTCCTCCTCAGCTGTCGAATGTAGAGCCATCAACGTTGCCAAATAAAATATGTGGGGCTAATGTCTCCTCCTTGGCAGCATGATGTGCACCGTTCCATGTAGAACTCGGACAGCTGGTCTTCGGTAGAACTTTTTTTTTAGTAGGGAAAGGGAGGCCTTACAGTAGGGAATCTGCGCCCGCGGAAATGTTGTTGGTGCGTGGTTAACACCGTCTTCAATTTGGTTCGGGCCTTCTTCCTGCAGGTTAGTCTAATGCAAAAACAAAAACAAAAACACAAACAAAAACAACTAACACAAAAACAATTAAAGACATGAAATAGAAAGACAAGAAAAGAATTACATACCTCGGTTTGCCTCTCGGACAACGCCTTAGTTATTTTCGTGGCTCGACTTGGTACTCCTCCACCTTAACTTGGGTTGCTCACATCGATTGAGCACTCGGGGTTTCCATCCAGAGGGTGTCGTTTTGAATCATCGATGTTGAATCCGACCCTCACCCCGTCAAATTCCATTGTGAGCGAACCGCTGCTCACATCAATCTTGGTTCCTGCCATGTTCATAAATGGCCTCCCTAGCATCATAGGGGTCGCATCCTTATCTTGCCCCGTGTCCATCACAAAGAAGTCTGCAGGGAATATCAACTTGTCCACTTCGACCAGCACGTCCTGCACCACTCCTTTGGGGTAAATATAGGAATTGTCCGCCAACTGGATCACAATCCCCGTCTTCTCTAATGGTGTTAGGAAACGGAACTCTGGAATTTAGGTTCCCCTGAGAGTTCCTTTCCTTAGTTTCTCTACTTTTAACGATGACAAATATTATGATACTAATGTTTTATCTCAAAGATGTGTTTTAAGGAACCACATGAATATACCGAAGGCAAGAAATTTTGTAGAACTGAAGATCAGGTTGCAGATATATTCACCAAGGCATTGAATAGAGTTCCTTTCGAGAACCTTAGATTAGAACTAGGAATGATTCCTATTACTCAGTAGTGACCTTAGTTCAAAGAATTCTTTCCAGTTCCCCTGATTGACTAGTTTAAGATATTTAACTTGTTGAGTCTTGATGTCCTTGTGTTATATATTTTGCTACAAACCCTTTTTGTCATAATGGTTTCTTAAAAAGGCTTAGATAATCTTTTCTGGTTCGTTTCCTTTTGGTCCTCATTATTCTTTCAACTCCTCATTGTTCAAGTTTCTTTGATGGCCCAAAAGTCACAATCTGATCATATTTCTATCCCAACAATACAAGTCAAAATGATGATTGTGTACTAAGACCTACCCTTGCCTCATGCAGTTCTGCTCATCCCATGACTCTCATGCTTTACCCTTCCCTCATTTCATCAAAAACATTCTCTCCAACCTTCACCAGTACCCAGTTGATCTGCCTGAGACAGTCTACAACAAGTATCTTACCATGGCCACAGTTCGGAAGTTGAAGACAAAGGAACAACAAGACCCCCCTTCTGAAGCTCAAGCTCAACTGCCTAAGGAAAAGGCCAGTTCCAAGGCCCCTTCTAGTTCCCAGCCACATCTCAACCCCTCTCAAGACTCCTCTGCGATCCTTACTACTCTGGATCATATTGAAAAGGCTATCATGGTAGGCTCGACTGCTATCCCGGTCGCCCTCCATGATCAAGTAAGAGAGTTGGGGCGTATAAGTTCTGCTGTTGTGGCTCTGGTAGACGTTCTTCAGAAGGATTGGCAAAGTGCAATCAGTGCTCATCAGGCCAGGGGCCAAAATGTAGGAATTGTCGACAAAGATGATGAAGAGGAACTGGATCTGAGTGGTTTCTCTGGAGGAAGATGTCTCATGGCAAAAGGAGATTCAAGCGACTCAGAAGACCTTGAGGTAACTTCTGGCGATTTCCTAAAAACTCTAGTTGATTGTGATAAGAAACAACTTCTTAAGATCATAACGAAACTAGGAAAGGAAACCAGTTCCCTTCAACAAAAACTTGATGATTGTGAAGATGAAATTGCTTGTTTGACTGTTGAGAATTCTGTTTGGAGTAAGAAACTTGATGAAACTGAGAAAGATCTAGCTGAAACCCATTCCAAACTCATTGATATTAGAAATGTGCATGCTAGTCACCTTAAAATCTGCAAATCTTGTGATGAAACTAGCATAGATTCTGTCAAAGTTCCCTTGCATGATAACCTACCTGGAAATGACATGTTTCAATCTATAATTGATAGGTTAGACATTCTCACTGACTCCATAAATGAAAAAACGATAAATCAAACTGTTTTTGTGAGACAACGTCATGGAATAGGATATGTCAATAACAAAGGGAACAATGATGCTGAAGATGAAAAAGCTAGGCGAGAACTTGTTGAGATGAATGAGAACCTCAGTACTGCTCTTGCCACTTCTCGTGATAGGAATCAATTCCTATCAGAGAAGATCATGGTTCTTGAGAACAAGGCTGAGGTTGCCAAACATCTTAATGAAAGCTCTCAAAGTCCTAAGAGGGAACCTAAGGGAAAAGAAAAGATGGTTCCTGAAGACCAATGGTTCACTAATTCCTTTGTTCACAAAAGGTATGTTGATATGGCTCATAGTAAGGTTAGAAACAATGTTGATTTTAACAAAAGAAAAACTGAAAAACCTTTTAGGCCAGGAAAATGAAAGTATGGACATGTTGTTTACAATCGCTTATGCTATTACTGTGGTAAAAATGGTCATTACAACACTGATTGTCCTAAGAAAAGGAACTTTGAAAATGAGAAAAGAGCTTATTACCACGAAAGGAACCAGTTCCCTGGTCATTCACAGACTCGCAATGCTAATCCCCCCAGTAAAGCCAAGCTTCGTTGGGTTTAAAAGTCTTAGTTCCCTTGTGTGCAGAAAGAAGAGAGGCAACCTCGACTATGGTACATTGACAGTGGTTGCTCATGCCATATGACCGGAAGAAGAAATCAAATGACCTTTCTTCAACCCATCCAAGGAGGAAACATCTCCTTTGGAGACAAAAGCAAAGGGAAAATTTATGGAATAGGAACCGTAAATCTCAATGACCACACTAAGGTAAATAAAGTTCACCTTGTTGATAACCTTGGTTTTGATCTAATTAGTGTGTCACAGCTGTGCGATCAAGGAGACAATGAAGTTAGATTCAAGTCAAGTGAATGCACTGTCCTAGACTCCTCGGGACAAATCATCTCAAAAGGCAAAAGATTCAACAATGTGTATGTTGTTGACCCATCATTTGTTCCCAAGGAGAAACTCTGCCTCTCAATAGTGAATGATCAAACGGAGCTGTGGCATCAACGTCTTGGTCACGCCAGCACCAAACTGATCCACAAGCTACACTCAAAGGAACTAGTTCGAGGCCTTCCAAAAATAAGTGGCACATCTTCGGAACCATGCTCAGACTGCATAAAGGGGAAACAAGCAAGGAGGTCCTTCAAATCCAAGAATATGGTAAGCTCCTCTAGGCCCCTTGAACTCATCCACATGGACCTTTATGGACCTATGAGAATTCAAAGCCTAGGAGGAAACAGATATATCTTTGTCCTTGTCGATGATTTCTCTCGCTTCACTTGGAATATCTTCATAAAATCTAAGAGTGAAGTCATTAATCGCTTTAAAGATCTGGTTCTCTTATTAGAAAAATCTCTCGATTGTTCCATCAATTCTATTCGGTCTGACCATGGTACCGAATTCGAAAATGGAGAATTTCTAACCTTTTGCAGTAAGCATGGCATTGATCACAACTTATCTGCACCATACACTCCTCAACAAAATGGAGTAGTAGAAAGGAAGAATAGAACCCTAGAAGACATGGCTCGAACTATGCTTATCTCAAGTGGACTCTCCCAATCATTATGGGCTGAGGCAATCAACATAGCTTGCTACATCATCAATCGAGCCATGCTTCGCCCAATCACAAAGAAAACACCCTATGAACTCCTAAGAGGAAGAGTTCCCAACATCTCACATCTGAGGGTGTTCGGATGCCAGTGCTTTGTGCACAACAATGGGAAGGACAACCTTGGCAAGTTCGATCCAAGGAGTGATGAAGGGATCTTTATTGGATATGCCTCTGGAAGCAAGGCATACAAAGTCTTCAACAAAAGGACCAAAAAGGTAGAAGAAAGTGTTCATGTTATTTTTGATGAGAAATCACTTGGTAGAATTGTGCAGAACACTACCACTCCCTTTGAAGACCCATTTCCCAAGTCATCTCAAGAAGATCCAGATGAAGATATCACTCCACCCAGTTCCTACCATGCTGCACAGAATCCCCCACTAGTTCCTCCACCAGTTCCCATGGATAATCAACAACAATCCATTTCTGGGAACCATGAACATGAAGACAACATCTGTGGAGACATCAACGATTCATCCTCTCACGTGATCTTCAATGGAGAAGGTGTTCCCAACCAGGAAGCTGAATCTGAATGCTCAACCCAAAATGTCTCCACATCAAATGCTCTAGCTCCCAACAGAGAAAGAAGAACCATCAAGCCTACAGTCAGGTTCGAACATCTAACCTTCTTTGCCTTCAATGCCTTCTTATCTGTTATGGAACCAAAGAACATAGGTGAAGCACTGAAGGATGTAGACTGGATCCAAGCCATGCAAGAAGAACTTCATCAGTTTGAAAGGAACAAAGTATGACATCTAGTTCCCCGCCCCAAGGATAAGCAAACTAGATGATACAGGAGTTGTGATAAACAAACTAGATGATACAGGAGCTGTGATAAGGAATAAAGCAAGACTCGTTGCTCAAGGATACAATCACTAAAAAGGCATCGACTATGATGAAACCTATGCTCCAGTGGCAAGGATTGAAGCAATAAGATTGTTGATTGTTTTTGCATCACACAAAGGGTTCAAACTGTTCCAAATGGATGTAAAGACTGCCTTCCTCAATGGAATCCTTCAAGAGGAAGTCTATGTCAAGCAACCACCTGGCTTTGAAGACGATGATCATCCCGACCATGTCTACTTTCTAGATAAAGCATTGTATGGCCTCAAGCAAGCTCCCAGAGCTTGGTATGATCGTCTTGCCCAGTTCCTACTCTCAAATGGCTACAGGCGTGGAGTCATTGATAAGACTCTCTTCATCCTAGAAGAAGAAGGTAACATCTTAGTGGTTCAAATTTATGTCGATGATATCATTTTTGGTTCCACTAACCTGTCCCTTGTAGACAAGTTCAAATGCTTGATGATCAGTGAATTTGAAATGAGCCTAATTGGGGAACTCACTTTCCTCGGATTGCAAATCACTCAAAAGAAAGATGGTATATAAATTCACCAACAGAAGTATGTCAGGGAACTACTGAAGAAGTTCAAAATGGATTCATGCAAGCCTCTCTCCACTCCCATCTCCACCATTGCTCATTTGGACAAGGACCATTCGAGTCCTCTAGTGGAAGAGAAACTCTATAGAGGTATGATAGGCTCACTCATGTATCTAACCGCTAGTCGCCCAGACATTGTTTTTGTTGTTGGCTTGTGTGCTAGGTTCTAATCTTGTCCAAGAGAAACCCACTTGGCTGTTGTAAAAAGGATACTCCGATATCTCAAGGGAACTGATTCACTCTGCATTTGGTACCCTAAAGAATGTCCATTTGAGCTGATGGATTTCACTGATGCGGATTATGCTGGATACTTGGTGGATAGGAAGAGCACATCTGGAATGACACAGTTCCTAGGCCCTTGCCTCGTGTCATGGGGCTCAAAGAAACAAGTCTCAGTCTCTCTCTCCACCACAGAATCCGAGTACATCGCTGCTGCCTCCTGTTGTTCCCAACTCCTCTGGCAAAAGCAACAACTCGCGGATTTCGGTATGTCTTATGGTCCTCTCACTATTCTTTGTGATAACACCAGTGCTATAAACATTTCTAAGAATCCTGTGCATCATACTAGGACCAAGCATATAGACATAAGACATCATTTTCTTAAAGATCATGTTGAAAAAGGGAACATCATTATGAAATTTTATAGAACTGAAGATCAGGTTGCAGACATATTCACCAAAGCTTTGAATAGAGTTCCCTTTGAGAACCTTAGATTAGAACTGGGAATGATTCCTATAACCTAGCAGTGACCTTAGCTTAAAGGCTCTTCTCCAGTTCCCTTGATTAACTAGTATAAGATCCTTTACTTGTTAAGTCTTGGTATCTCTGTGTTATATATTTTGCTACAAACCCTCTTTTCAAAATGGTTTCTTAAAAAGGCTTTGATAAAATTTTCTTAGTTCGTGTCCTTTGGTCCTCATTATTCTTTCAACTCTTTCATTGTTCAAGTTTCTTTGTTGGCCCAAAAGTCACAATCTGATCATATTCTAACCCAACAATACAAGCCGAAATGATGATTGTGTACTATGACCCTCCTTGCCTCATTGCTCAATTTAATTCCCTAGGATCCATCTCTTAACCCTCTCTGGGAATTATTGTGCAATGCGATAAATGGCCTCCTTGATTCCTTGTATAGGAACGTACTTTTCGGTTCCATGTTTTTAAACCCACATCAAAGTTCCCATATATCCCTCTAGCACACTAAATATATCGCCAGAAAGGAACCATGATGAAATTGTCTCCAAACGGCTAGTTAGACGCTTGATCCTCCCAAGACGATATTTATGGGAAATTTGCAAAACTCAGACACGTCTCGTCAGTGGCAGTGCTTCCCTCTCTGAATGAGTAACTTTTGAATATCTTTTGACCGTTCGGAAAAGCTGCAAGCCTCTTCAATGCTCCAGATCTTCCATGATCTCCTCAACGGCCAGATCTTTCCCAACGGTCCCTTCAGCTCTAAACCAGTTTTAAAAGGAGTCTTGTTGATCCGAGCAATCCCCACTCTTGCCTTCTCCATCTCTACTAATTCCCTATCTCTCTCTACCTCAAACACACAAAACCTAGCTCCTCAAAAATGGCTGACAAGAACCCTAACCCTAACTTGATCCAAGACGAAGAAGAAGTTGCCCTTCTCAAGGACTTCAGAGAAAAGAAGGCCGCCTCGTCTACCCAGCCCATTATTGACACCACCTCCCAAAACCCACAAACTGAGGAGAAAACTGAGGCAAAAGCTGAGGAGAAAGTGAAGGAAATCACTCCTGCATCGGCATCGGCTACAAAATCTGTCTCAGAAGGAGGATCCCATGACTCCTCCCCAGATAAGACCACCCAGGAGATCCTCAGCCCAGAGCCCTCACCTGCTAGCCTCAAGTCTAAACCCATCTCCATACTTGGTCCCTCTGTTGCCACAAGGCTGAAACAACGGAAAAGAAGTTTCCAAGATTTGGTTCTCTATGACCCTCCCTCCAAAGAGCAGAAACCCTCAAAAAGAACCAAATCCCTCACCATATCCTCTTCCTCGCTCGGGCAAGTCTCCTCCTCCTTCTCCAAGAGGAAGATTCTTAAGCCACTCATCATCGGCAAGGAGTTCTGGACCCAAACTCTCGAAGAAGAAGATGAGGAACTGTTCAGCGAAGCCCTCAGTGAGTTTCATTCTCTACTGCAATACCAAGGATGGGATGAGCTCTTGGTCGAGCCATTTTCCGCCTCTGATGAAGTAGTCCGTCTGTTCTATCAGTCTTTCACCTTTGTGCCCGCCAAAGATAACTCTCCCTGCAACGACGCCATATTCCAGTGGAAGGGAACCATGTATCCCCTGTCCCCCAACCTCATCGCGTCTACTCTTGGGATCGAGTCCAGATCTGGTTTTGACATACTGCATCAGAAAAAGACGTGGCCCAAAGGAAAGGGTTACAAGTCCAAGGGTGAAGTGGTGGGGAAACTCTACGACGGCGACTACCCCTCAACCCTGCAAACTAAGGATCTCTCCATCGCCAACAAGCTTCTGCATTTCTGGATCATCCGAAACCTAGTTCCCAAGCAAGAGCACCGGAATACAGTTCTCATCACGGATGCTATCCTCATGGATAAAGTGTTGTCTGGTGCACAAGTTGATCTCCCCCACATAGTGTTGGCTCACATGCAGTTCTGCAAGTCCCATGAATCTCATGCCCTGCCCTTTCCCCATCTCATCAAAAATCTTCTCTCCCTGCTTCAACAGTACCCAGATGATTTGCCTGAAACTGTCTACAACAAGCTTCTCACCATGACCACTGTCCGGAAACTCAAGACAAAAGATCCCCAAGTCCCTCTCTCTGACCCTCGGGAAGAACCGCCCAAAGCCAAGGCCAGTTCCCAGGCCCCTTCAAGTTCCCTACCACCGCTCAACCCCTCTCAAGACTCCTCTGCGATCCTCTCTGCTCTGGATCGTATTGAAAAGGCCATCACGGAAGGCTCGACTGTCCTCACGGTCGCTCTCCGTGATCAAGTAAATGAGTTGGGAAAGATGAACACTGCAGTCTCAAGTCTGGTGGAGGTACTACAGAAAACATGGGAAGATGCAACCGGCGCAAATCAGGCCACGAGCCAAAATGAAGGAACTGACGACAACAAGGCTGACAAAGATGAGGCCACTGCTCTGCCATAGGAACGCTTCTCTTGGTTCCCAGTGCTGTAACCTCACAGTGTGCTAGTAGCTTCCCTAGGATCCTACTACCCTCTTCTATCCTTTTGTTGTCCTCTTTAAAGGTTGCTTATATTGTTGTCTTTGTAGGTTGTTTTGTGATGCTTCGTGGTTTGTCTTCCTCTGAACAATGTTAAGAATTTATTAAGTTTAATGACTACTTTTGGCTACGTCTCTATGAATGATTTGTCTTTGCCTCAAATTTCTATTATGGTTTCTGTTATGGGTTTGGCGCAATTGTTTATTTCCTTTGATATTCTGTTCTTAACATGTCAACTGATCTTTTCGATGATGTCAAAACGGGGAAGAAGGATAGGAACCTTGAACTTTGGAAACTACTGGGCTAATAGGAACTCTGAACTCATTCTACTTCTAAGGGAGAATTCGAATAAACTCGTTCATCTGCTTAGGGAGAATTTGCAACCATTTAACGTTCTCTCATTATTTTACAACATTGTAAATCCCTTAAATTCAACTGGTCTCATGAAATTCAAAGTCCTATTATGTTGCCAGGTTTTTTGTATTTGTCATCATCAAAAAGGGGGAAATTGTTAGGAAATGGAACTCTGGAACCTTAGTTCCCCTGAGAGTTTCTTTCCTCAGTTTCTCTACTTTTGAAGATGACAAATATTTTGATACTAATGTTTTATCTCAAAGATGTGCCTTAAGGAACCATAGGCCAAACATCGAAGGCATGAAAGCAAAACAGGACAAGAAAACCAAGGAGCAAGCCAAAGGAAGGAACCCAGGTGTGCCCAGAAATACAACATGTGATGTTGCGCTTTCCGAGAAATTTGGAAACACCAACCTCGGACAAGAGAAAGTTGAAAACGACTTGTGCGAAGCTTCCAAAGTCTGCCATTGTCCAGAGCAAAACAACATGATGCCTAGAACACATAACCTCGGACAGAGAAAGGTGAAAGCGACTTGTCATGGAACCTGTCGCTGTCCAGAAGACAGTTCCAAAGTGCCCAGTTTGTCGAACCTCGGAAGAAGGAAGTTGGAGAACGACTTGGCTGAAGCAGTTGACCAACTAAAGAAGGATTCTGAGCTGCCTAGGTTATTGGTACATGTCAAAGACATTGTGGATCAAGGATCACCACACATCCTAGGGCAAGCTCGATCTGTGGGAACCAAGAGAAGATCAAGCTGCGAAGAATCCACTATAAAAGGAAGACTAACTCAAAGGTTATCTTCAAGCACTGAAATACGAATCACACACAATAGCAAACATCAAGTGTGAACCTTCAAACAAGATCATCAAAGCAAACTGAGATCAAAAGGAACCAGTCAAGGAATCGAAGAGCTGAGTGCTAGTTCCTGTGACTGTAAGTGAGATAGTTCCTTAAGTGCTAAGGTCTATTTCTTGGATTGATTATAATTTGAGTTAAGTTATCTAGGATTGCCTAACTGTGTGTAAGGCAAAGAAACTGTGTGTTTGTTCCTAGGATAAGTTGTAACCAAAGAGATAAGAAATCAAGAAGTAGACCTTGAAATCCTTTCGAAGGAAAGGTAGTGGTTTTTATCCTGGATTGCTAGTTGGCAATCAAAGGTTTCCACTATAAGGAACTTGTCCATTTGCATTTGATTGTTTTTATTTCCGCTGCGAAAGGAATTGAGAGTTGACATTCTTAGTTCCTTAATCATTATCTAACAATCACGATCCTACAGGGTGATTGTTGGTAAACAAAGGAAACAAAAGCAAAGGTTTGTAATCAATTAGGGAAAACACTTAGCCCCTCCACATTTAGTTTCGTTGATTGATCATTGATTATTCCTAGTCCTCAATCCTCATAAATGTCCTAATCCCTGTTCTGAAATAGTTATCAGTCCTACCAATCCTGATAACCCTAACTATTAAACAATCATGAAACCATCAAGATAAATCTAACAGTAGCAGTAAGTTCAGGAATAGATAGCCTCATGCAATACTTAACAACCCGTCAGTACTCGACATGCAATCAATTCTCTTCACAATAAACATTCACAACTCGTTCCAGTAAATCGTGTTTGCTACTCTGAATTAGGGATGAACAATATTAATCTCAACAAGTTGACCAGATTAGGAGAACTAGCACTATAGATAATACCAATCTCAACTAGTTTGTCAGGCTAGGGAACTAATATTAATAATACTAATCACAACAATTGATGAACTAGATCAACCAATAGAATTCAAAACCCTAATCCTGCAATATGAATAATATCAATAAAACTAGGTGGCCAATCTAGAGAAATCAATATAACTCAATGGGATGAAGCATAAGAGAATTAATAACATTCAAGGATAGAGTAAAGGACTAATCTCACAATCAAATTCAAACCAAAGCTTCAATTGTCGGACTAAGCAAAGGGTACTTAGCTCCTCATAGTCTTCAAAGCCATAAACTCTAAAGGAAAATAATACGTAGAATGAAAACTGAATGATAAACGATGATAGTTGCTTGGAGGCTATGGAACTAGGTTTAAATAATCTAAACCTAAAACTAAAGATCACAAACATAATCTAAAAAGAAAATAAACGAAATAAACGAAATAAAGAAATTAAAAGAAAATCGGAAAAGTAAAATAAAGTAACTTCGGAGAAATCCCGCGCGGCTCGCTGATGCCCATTTTCGCGATCGCAGATGAATTTCCGCGGTCGCGGAAAATTCCAAATCTAACTCTTTGCTCTCGATTTATCCGCGATCAACTCCATTGCTCGCCCGCGGTCGCGGTTTTGACGCATTCTTCTTTTCGCCTTACGTAGATTTCCGCAACCACGGCCTTCAGCCCCGCGATCACAGCCTTTCTCCTGTTCGAGCCTTCTCCACTTGGCTTCTCTTCGTCTTCTTTGTGGTTCTCTTCTCAGCTTCTTTATATCTTCAATAAAGCTTCTCCAAACCACCTAAATCATACTTCTTCTCCTCAACTCCATACTTCATAATTGTGCTCTAGACATCTCCAAATGGTACCCAAAACACCGATAACAACTCCTAATTAAGCACTACAAAGTAGCGCTGATCAGCAAGCCATGTGATAAAAGAGCACTTCGGTTGATGTAGTCCCTTCCAAATGATTTCACCCCAAAGGACATCAGGGACCTCCTCTCTCAACATATTGTACACAGAAGATGTGGAGTATTGGCCGGCTGAGTTCAACAAAGAGATTTGAAGATGATCAGGGTCATTGTGGATGAGGAGATGGTCACGAATATGCAAGAGGTTTTTCCATTTCTAGCTATCCGCCAGATGAGGTTCAGCTGTCCAGATGTTAACGCCTGAAGCATAGTGACAATCTGCCCAGGATGTCCATATATTGCAGGTACTAGGGGAGGCAATTTCAAGAATTGCTTTGGCCATTGAAGCTTGATTCCATGACAACACTTCTTTGAAACCTAGTCCCCCTTCCGCTCTTGGCTTACAAACGATCTTCCAAGGGACATGGATTCGCTTGGTATCCATCTTCCCTGACCAAAGAAATGAGCGCAACAAGGCTTGGATATTCTTGATGGTCCTCATGGGGAAATGCAACAATTTGCACCAGAAGTTCTGGATGCCGTAGAGAACATCCCTGATAAGCTCGACTCTGCCGGCGTATGAGAGGGCTCTAGCTGTCCAAGAGCGGATTTTGCTAGTCATTTTTTCCACCAACGGGGCAAAGTCACAATTTCTGGGTTTCCGGGATCCAACGAGAACACTGAGATAGTGGAATGGTAGAGTTCCTTCACTGAATTGTGTACTCTGCAAGATATCGTTCTTCCATCTCTCACAGTTGCCCCCAAAAAGCTCTTAGTTTTCGAGAGGTTCGCCCTTAGGCCCGACAGATCCCCAAAATCATTCAAGAGATTTTTGAGAGCAGAAACAGAGGGGAGGTTGCCTTTGCAGAACAATAGAAGATCGTCATCAAAGGTTAAGTGTGAGAGTTTAAGAGTTTCACACCTGGGATGAAAGGAGAAATCTGGTGATCAGTCGAGCCCCTTTAGCATTCGAGTGAAGTATTCCATCACAATAGTGAAAAGGTAGGGAGACAGCGGGTCACCTTTCCTAATGCCTCTCTTGCCTTTGAAGAAGCCTTCCAGGCCGCCATTAACAAAGATTGAGAAGGAGGTTGTCTTGATGCAGCTTTCAATCCAACAGACAAATTTTCTCGGGAAGCCAAGGTGCTGGAGGTAGTTGATAAGGAAAGACCAATCCACAGTATCAAAGGCCTTGGTAAAGTCCACTTTAATGGTGCATCGCACGACTGAAGATCTCCAAGAGTAATGTTTCATCAGGTCACTGCAGATCATGACATTATACTGAATGGAGCGGACCGGGACAAATGCTGCTTGATTAGCATCAATAAGCATGGGAAGAACACTCTTGAGCCTATTAGAGATGATCTTAGTTATTCCTCTATAAATAGAGTTACAACACGAGATGGGGCAAAAGTCTCTAGCATTCGAGGGGTTGGAGCACTTAGGAATCAAGGAGATGCTCGTGTGATTGATTTGCCTAAGCATGCATCCATTTGCAAAGAAGTCCTTGATATCAAGCGAAACATCTTTTCCTACAATGCTCCATGACTTCTTAAAAAAGAATAGGTTATAGCCATCAGGCCCCGGCGACTTGTTATTACCCATACTGAAGAAAGCTTTCTGAATCTCAGCATCAGAAACCGGCTTGATCAGATCAGCGAAATGCTCAACACGTAGACAAGGGCCATTGACAATATAGTCGGCTCTGAAGGGAGACACTGGCAAGGTCTGCCCAAGAAGGTTCTCAAAGAAGGAGACGAAGTGGGAAGTAATATCCTGCTTATCAATAATTCTGGAGCCATCATCTTTGATCACAAGACCGACGTAGTTGCGGCTCCTGTGATTCTTGATTTGATTGTAAGAGTAGCTGGAATTATGGTCCCCAAATTTCAGCCATTTGACTTTCCCCAGCTGTCTTGACATAGAGGCAAGAGATTCAAGGTCATAGTTGAGGGCAGCTCTACAAACCTGCTCTCGAGCTTGAAGGTCTCTATCAAAGGGTTGGTCTTGGCATTGCAGCTGAATGACTTCAAGATCATTTCTTCTGCCTGAGATCATATTGTGAAGATTCTCCAATGACACAGAACCAAATCTTCTGCCTGAGATCATAGTTTTAAGTTTTAGATGTCATTTATAATAATTAATGCAAATTTTAGAATATAATATTTTTAAATCAAAACCATTTCTATATAGAAACACAAAATAAAAATATTTGTGATTTTAAGAAATTAGAACTTACATTTTATTTCGTTAGGTTGGGGTCCGACTAGATGTTCTTCCCGAGCATGTAGTTGGGGCTCCACGCGCTTTAGATGGCGGATGCCAACCGACATACTCTAGTGTATCACATGCACGTCGCCTAATGAAGTGAAGCCTAATGAGTTTTTTTATGAAGGAAATGGTTAGTGGTAGGGATGGCAATGGGTCGGGTGATGGATGAAATTGCTCCATCCATCATCCGTTCGTTAACCTTTTCGGGTGCACCCATCCGTCATCCATTAGGTGAATCGGGTGGGTCGGGTCATCCATGGATGATTAAAAATAACGATTTAATATAACTTATAATATCCATTTTATGTATTTTAACACATGTAGTACAAAAAATCTTGTTAATATTATAAGTAATATGGAATAAATAGGTTGTAAAAGAGTTTTTTAATACATAAGCAACATTTGAATGAATAATGAGAACAATACCGATAAAGTAAAGTTTAAATATTTGTGGATTTTATACTAAGGATACACAATTATATATATATTTCGGGTGTATCGGGTCGAGTGATGGGTGAAAAACCTTCATCCGCATCCGTCCATCACCCAACATTATTCAGGTTTTCACTCGACTTTTTGGATTGGGTGAGTCGGGTGTCTATCGGTTACGGATGAGATTGCCATCCCTAGTTAGTGGGCATATCATTTGGATACGACATGTCCTAGGACACTCTTACTATGAGATCATGAAGATTTGGTTAGCTACAAGGTGTGGAGATTTTGGGATGTGGTCAAATTTTGCAATAAAGTCAACCACTGTATTAGGGAAGTTCAACACTTCTCGAATTGTGAAATGTCAAAGAGTATATCAAATAAAATCATTTCAATTTTCCAAGGGTATATTCAAGTATCATTGATGAGACATGTTAAGGCCTTCACTCTCTAGGTTTGAGATTTCATGCCGAGAAGCCTCTCGGATACCATTTTTAAGTGTAAGAGTTTCTACCACGAGGATAGTTTGGATGCCTTTTTTTGGGCCACTTCGGTTGATTTGATGCCTTTTTGTGGTTATCTTCTTCTTTTAATTGCATAGTTCTAATTTGTATGTTGTTTATTAATCAAGGAGCTTATGTCGTTTTTCTTTTTTTTCTTTGAAGACTATGGGATTCTTTCGAAACATAGACTCGACCATAGGCCCCTCTAATATAATGTTCCATTTGGCCCAATGAAATAAGACGAGTAATTTAATGGGACTCTCGAATTTTAACTTATGTCCTAAGGGTATAGGTTAGAAAAATTGTTATAATATATCGTATATGTAAATAAATGATAGTTTGTTCTAGTGGTTTGAAGATTGTGGTTTTAAGTAGACCTGAGCAAACGCGGGCTGACCCGCCCGCCCGGTCTGCCCGACATAAATGGGCGGATATGGTTATTATATTTATCGCATTTTGTCCGGATAGCCCGGCCCGCACGTTTATATGGGCGGGATACGGTCACTGATAATATCCTATTTAGCCCGGATAGCCCGCCCTGAAGCCCGAATTAATTTTAAAAAATAAATTTATTTTTATATATAATAAAATTCATAAAATTATTATATAAAATAAATAAATATTTATACCCTAAACAACCTAAAACTTATATCCACAAGACACTTAAAATTGGCGATGTTGGTTGTGACGAGTTTGACGACGAAGAAGATTCAACTAAGGTGTGATGTATGCACTACGCTGGAGGCAACAAAAAGAGACAACCAGCTCCATTTTCTTTTGAAATTTGCTTAATTGTGTAATGTTATGTTATTTTATGGGAAATTTGTTATGACAAGTTTGTAAAAATAACTATGTTTACCATTTGTAATAAAAAGACACTATTTATGGGTATTGTGCATTAAATTATATTTACTATGTTTTGTTTTATGATAGGTTTGTCTTATTTCGCGGGCTAAATGGGATCCGCGGACTATCCGAGTTCGGATGTCCGAGCGGATCCGAAAAGCCTCCCCAGCCCGTTTGTTTGGCTTGCCCGGATTCGGTCAACCCATCCGGGCATCATTTTAATTTCCACTCGGATCCGGGTTTAATCAGGTCTAGTTTTAAGTAATCAACTTATAATGAACATGATTGATTTTTTTATAGCCATAAATTCCAGTATGACTAATGGAATTTGAACACTCAAAATTTCGAATTGATCTTTTATTTTTCATTTAGTAAATTACACGGAATAATACCTAATTTAGAGAATTTGAAAAGAAAAACTTATAAATTAAAAAATATTGTGATAGTGGACTTTGGACGCTCAAAATTTCAAATTCAACACAAGGCCCCCTAAGACAAATGGACAATCCTACTCAACTAGGTGAAGTTAATGCATTCAAATTCCCGAAGCCCAGCAAGTTGGATAAGAGTGGCATGTAATTTAAGAGTGTGGTTCCGGTGCGGAGCACTCTTCCCGTGTGGACGTGCGGACATGCACTATAGGGCCTTATTTGTGCACTTTAGGGCCTTATTTATGCACTTTTGTAAAAAAATTGAAAAATGCTTGGAAAAAAATTTGAAAAAGAATTTTTTTTTTTTTTGAAAAAGTGCACAAATAAGACGTTAAAGTGCACAAATAAGGCCATAAAGTGCATGCTCCGCACGTCCGCACGGGAAGAGTGCTCCGCATATGATCCAAACTCTATAAAAAGTTGTTCAGACCGGACCCATTCGAAACCAAAGTCGCATATTTTATAGGTTGAGGACCATATTGAAAATATTTTGATCCGATTGCGTTTCAATTTGTTGCTCCAGACCGAATTTGGCTCATTCCTAGATTGAGATACTACGATCAATCAATATACGTTACAATTCAAATAGGGATAAATATATTGTCGTCTTCTATAAAAAAAATGTTTATTTTCACTTATAGTGTAAATTATATAAAACTAGAATCAAACCATATATATGTAGCAAAATGCTGAGAAGACTTCTAAGTTGGTGCTCAAAGGCTGGAATAGAGTCACAAAATATATAGGTATTAATGGTTGCATTTGAGTATTTTGGAAAGATAGTATTACCCTTGAATCTAATATCTTAGAAATCCCTCAAATTCTTATTTGCAAAATCTCCTCACCCACTCTCCCTAAGCATGTAATTGTCTTTTTTGTTTATGGCTCTAACCTTGTTGTTGAGAGGCAAGAACTCTGGAACATTTTGGAATGCACTATCATACAATATGCAGGTATTCCCTGGATGGCACTTGGGGAATTCAATGACATCTCAGATAGCAGAGAAAAGAAGTCAGAGAGTAACACTTCTTCAACCTTCAACACTGACTTAAAACATTGTTTGATAAATGCTGGCTTGATGGATCTTCCTGCCTCTGGTGCTTTCTTCACTTGGTCTAACAAACACAGGGATGGCACTTTGATTCAAAGCAAACTTGATAGAGTTATTGCCAATCAAGCCTGGATGAATGCATTCTCCAATGCCTTTGCCTTTTTTGCAAACAGAGAATGCTCTGATCATTCCCCTATTATTCTCATGATTCCCTGCATATCCACCCCCAAGAGGAAAACCTTCAGATACTGCAATGCTTGGTCCCTACACCTTGAATTCTCTTGTAATGTCTCTAGCTTCTGGAGTCTTGATGTTTATGGTGTGCTCGTGTACAGACTGGTCAGCAAGCTCAAAGCACTCAAACATCCCCTCAGAAAGCTTCTTATTAGGAATATTGATAGGAAGCAAGATAACATCAACAGCCTCCACAGAAAGCTTGAGCTCCTCCAGAATGACATGCAAACTAAGCCTGATGATGCCCTACTTCTTGATGTTGAAGTCGAGACTTTCACTCATATCAGGGAAGCTATACTAAGAAGAAATAGCAACCTGCAGCAGAATGCCAAACTTCATTGGATCAAGTTCTGGGATCAATGTAGCATCTACTTCTACAACTCCATTAAATTCAGAAAAGCAAGAAGCAAGATTTCCTCCATCACCAATGCAGATGGCCTTCTCTTAACTGACCCTCAAGAGATTAAAGATCACATCACTCATCACTTCCAGAGATGGTATGGAATTGACAATCAGTGCACACCTCCTGATCCTAGAGTCTTCCTTGAAGGACCCTTAGCAAATATTGATGACCAACTGAAGATGATCAAACCCATTGACATGGATGAAGTTAGAAAGGCTCTTCTTGACATTGGTAACAACAAGGCCCCTAGCCCAGATGGATATGGAGCTCAATTTTTCAAAGATGCCTGGAGCACAGTTGGTGATGATTTCACCAATGCAGTCATTGACTTCTTTGAGCATGGAAAACTCTTGAAACAAATTGGTTGCTCAACCATTGCCCTCATCTCCAAAACTGAGCAACCTAGCACTATTAATGATTTCAGGCGCATAGCTTGTTGCTCTGTCATATACAAAATCATTTCCAAGCTCATTGTCACAAGGCTCCAAACAGTCCTCCACAAGCTGATTGACAATGCTCAAGGTGCATTCATTAAGGGACGATCATTTAGACATAATATTGTTGTCTGTCAGGATCTGGTCAAGGGCTATAGTAGGAAGTACACTAGCACATGCAGTTCTATTAAGATTGATCTTAGGAAGGCATATGATGCAGTGAACTTGCAGTTTTTATTCTATATCCTCCAAGAATTTGGCATTCACCCCACTATGATCAATTGGATTAGAGAGTGTGTCATTAGCAACTCTTTCACCTTCAACATAGGTGGGGAGCTCACCGGATTCATCAAAAGCAAGAGGGGCCTGAGACAGGGTGACCCTCTTGCCCCATATCTCTTTGTCTTCATCATGGAATATTTCTCTCGACTGATCAAGCTCAGAAGCAAAGTTAGAGCCTTCAAGCTACATCCACAGTGCAACAGAACTGGTATTACACACCTATGTTTTGCAGATGATCTCTTCATTTTCACTCACAGCAACATTCCCACCCTGCAAGTAGTCAAGGAACTATTAGATGAATTGTGCAGCTGCTCTAGACTCGGTATCAACAACAGCAAGTCGAAGATTTTCCTTGCTTGCATGGGTAACAACCTGGAACACCAAGCAATTGCTCTGGTGAATATGGACAAGGGTGACCTACCTGTGACTTACCTAGGGGTCCCTCTCTGCAGCAGGAAAGCACAGGTTATGGACTTTAAACCTCTTGTCAGTAAGATCACAGAGAAGGTTAGCTATTGGGCTTCTAGACACTTATCATATGCAGGAAGGCTCTAGCTGATCAGTGCAGTTCTCTATGGGATTGTCAATTATTGGTGCAAAATTTTCATCATTCCAAAGAAGGTTGCTAAAGTTATCATTGCTACCATGAGAAACTTCCTTTGGAGTGGATGCAACGAGGGTAAGAAATCTTCAATTGCTTGGAGCAAGGTGTGTAGACCTAGGGATGAAGGTGGCTTGGGACTGACGGGGCTAAAAGTACACAAGCAAATGTCGCTGAATAGCCAAATCAAAGTAAATATCCTAACGGACCTACTAAACAGATGTATAGTAAGCAAGTAAGGGTCGAACCCACAGGGAAGATCGAAATGAAGTATGCAGTCGTGATTGACAAGTAACAAGCAAGGGGGGTTTAGTTATCACGAGAAAGCAAAGCAAACAAGTTTGGTTGAGTTGAGAAAATATAATGGGGAAAGTAGTCCTACTAGAGCGAGATCCACAATACAGAGATATAATTTGATCACAGAAATCTATTTAATCCAAGTTCTTTTACTATCCTTATAGTTGTTTCCACCCTGATCTTAAGTACTATCGATTCTCACAGTTGTCGATAGACTTATCACTATGTCACTGGTAAAGTACCTCCGATTCTCACAGTTGTCGGTATACTTTACCACTAATGCAGCAATAGCAATGCACACAAGGATATAGGATACATGCAAATAGAAGACGCCTTACTATTTAACATGCAACTAATTCTCACTCACGATTGTACGCTCGGAACCCCTATACGCACAATCGTGTATGCCACTAGATATGCACTCGCAACCCCTATATGTAATCCTAGCAATTGATAAAAAGTATTCAACCTAGTTGATCAGGCTATGAAGAATAACAAGAAATCAATATTCAATATAACCAAGAGAATCAAACCAACACTTATAAGGATAAGAACAAGGAATAGAAATCTCACAAACACATCAACTGTACCACTTCACACGTCTAGTAGAACAAAGGAAAATTAGTGCTCCATCAAAGGGGGATGAAACTCTAATAGAAAATAACGTCTGAAATAAAGTAGTAACGAGTGTCCCTCCTCTTAACCTAGAAAGAGGACTTAAATAGTCTTAAGAAAAGTAGGTTAAAACTAATGCAAACAATAAAGGAAACAGAAAAATAAAATAACAAAGTCTGAAAAAATTAAAAGGAAATAAAAGTCTTTGGGTGCGGGATATTTAATACGGCCACTGCGGGGCGTCAGGCTCTCCACCGCGGGGCGGTGGCTTCCTCTAGCGCGGGGCTTCAGTCTTCTCTGGGAGTCACCGCCGGGCCGCGATGATTCTGGCGCGGGGCGGTGAGCTCGCTCACTCTCTTCTCCAGCTCATCTTCTCTTCTTCTGTTGCTCTTCATTACTACCAAGTGTTGGTAGTCTTCTCCAAGTATGCTCCAGCAACTCCATCTCCATCCTCATGTCTTCATCTAAGATGCAAATCCTGGGATATCTTCACTTCTCTCCATAACTTCAGGGATCACAGACTTAGCTCCAAAACTCATCCAAAACTCCTCCAAATCATGCTAATAATTGCTAGTAATGTATGAAATAACACCTATCAAATTCCCCCATACTTAGACCTTTACTCGTCCCGAGTAAGCTAAAGAAAAACCTACTCTCTCAATCAACACCAAGGCCTCAGGAAGTACAAGAAAACATGACACTAGCAATTACAACATATCAACAGTAAGCTCCAGACAACCAAAACAAGTGATGCAAAGATAATTCTAATCCTAACTCCAATCTAGCTCCTTATCGCTCCAGAGTGGCCTACCCGAACTCCTTATACCACCTCTTCTTATGATGCCTCGCCAAGAAATAGAGAGAAATCCTAGAATCACTCTTCTTCTTTTACGCTCATCTTGCCTAGGCGCCCTTTCGGGTTTTCACCAAGCCACTCATTTCATTTTGCTAGATATATCACATATATTCACATCACTCCAGTCCAATATTGCCCTGGTCTATACCAGCCGGACTACCTGCTTTTTACTTGAACTGCCCTTTCGGGTTTTCAGCTCATCCCAAGATTTTGGTTGCCTTTTTACTTCTTTTTGGCTTTTTCGATTTTATTTTTTTATTTTTTTTGAAAATCAAAAACTCGAATGGGAAATACAGCACACGAAAAGAAAACAATATGTACAAAGGATAGACAGATAGCAAGTCTAAATCTCTCCCCCATACTTAAACCGAACATTGTCCTCAATGTAGAAAAGAGAACATCAAATGAAATAGGGGAAGGGAAAACAAACTCACTGTGGGCCTGATGGTGGTGGTGGGAACCTCCCAAAGTAGTCCCTCATATGAGCGTCCATACCGTCCAGACGCTCATCTACATCAGTGCGGAACTGGGCCTGCCAAGTCTGCAGACTGGTCTCTACTCGGGTGTTCCAGTGCGTCTGCTGCACTGAGAATGCATCAAATCTCGAATACAACTCCTGCCAAGGTGTGGCAAGACCGTAAGAAGATGAGGGCGCATCATAAAGTGTAGGCATAGGAGTGTCCTCACCCGCAAACTCAGCAGCAGCACCACCACCACTAGGGCCCTCTCCATACGGGCCTGAAGGAGCAGCAGCAGGGGTATCATCAGTCGTCATCCTGCTATCACTGGAGATCCACCAATCCGCAAATGAAGGGGAATAAGCGAACTCCCGTGGAAGAATTAGAATGTGGCCATCATATGACGACCAGACCAAATCACCATCATTTCCCAATGGCTTCAGCATCGAGCACACCTTCACGTGCGCCATATCATACACCACGTAGGCAACAGGCCGAGGAATCTGATCGCAAGCTATCACTCCAGCACAAAGGAGGGTGATCAAGCCACCCCCACAGATATCTCGTGGCTCACCATCACGAATCCTCTTCAAGGAACCCAAAAAGAGGGTAACCCAACACGGCGTGTACGTAACAACCTCCAAGATGCTCATAAACCACTGGAAATCCTTCAGAGGAACCTTTCCATCATCAGCATGGCCAAAAAAGTCTCTCATCATTACCTTGTGGATCAACCGTAGACACGGATTCACCAGCTTCGAATTCACCTCCTGACCCTTCCTGAACGTCCTGCCCGTAGCAGCCTTCCAGAACTCCATCATATCAGACTCTAGAATGCCACCAGACCACCCATCAGTTGGCAGCTTTGTAATGCCCAGGGCATCACGCACCACCTTAGGGGACAACGAATAATCACGCCCATTGTAAGTGAACGTGACCCTCATCATCCTCTTGTTGTCGGAACCATCGGAATACCTCTTGAAAGATGCGATGAACTGGTAGCAAAGCTCGGGATACGCAGGGGCAGCCTTGTTCAGAAACGTCCCCAACCCACACTGTGCCAGACACAGGGACACACACGCCAACAAACCCATCTCAGACAACGTAGGCTTGTGAAAGAATTTAGTCGCCAACACCTTCCTCTCCTTCACCACATTGTAGACCTCATTCTCATCCCTCGTAGACACTTGCTTCCTACCCTTAGGTGCCATAAGTAATGAATGTAGAATTTCAAAATGAAGGGCAACCAAGAGAACTTACAAACGAGCAAACACGCAGCCAAGAGGTCTCGCCGCGGGGCGGTGAACGAGTCACCGGGTCGCGGTGGGACAACTGGGAGCTTTGGCCGGGTCGCGGTGAAGTCGGCGAGGGGTGGTGGCAGCAGCGACGCGAAGCGGGGCAGCACGAGGCGGAGCGACAGCGAGGCGGGACTGAAGCGACGCGGTGGGGTTGTGTTTAGCTTGTTTGTGAGGCTAGACTTCCAATTGGTGAATTGGGGCCTAGATTCGGATCAAGGTCGAGAGAGATTTGAGGGAGAATGGGGCAAATTCTTTGGGGGCTTGAGAGTGATGTTGGGAATGGAGTGTTTGTGAGTATGGGGGCTAGGTCAGGGAAGGGAAAGTGAAAGGGAAGAAAGGGATGATGGGCCGGCTGGTACAAAGCCCAAAGAGAGAATTCTTGGCCCAAAAAGGGGCCCAATCCGTCAAATCCTTAGTAACAACTCAAGAAATAAAAATTTTACTCACCCGTTTAAGGTTTTTTCGGGGCCCTTTATTCTTGTTTTTTTTTTCGGAGGGGAGAAAATATACCAGACATCCACCGCGGGGCGGTGGGCTGACTGGGAACACCATCTCCTCTCAAATTTTCTTTCGTACCTGAAATGTTAGTAACAGGCGAACGAAACAAAGCAAAATAAACTACGAAAATAATCTAAAGAAAACTCAAAGAACAACTACCACGGGTTTCCTCCCGGACAGCGCCTTGGTTAACGTCGTTGGCTCGACGTACTGCAGACCATCTACCACTTGGAATATGATCCCCTCGGAATCCTCTTACTCGTCTCTTCCTATCGAGACTTCCCATGGAAAGGTTGAGATCTTAGACCATGTTCCCTCTTTGCCATCGACTCCATGCGTACTTCCTTTGGAGTAGCTCCCCCATACTTAGAGAGATGTGGGGGCCGATATGGCTCAATCTGAATATGTTGCACGTCACTGGATAAAGGCTTACAGTCTTGTATGGTTAGTGCAGGGGGGCAAGTGCCCAAAGTAGAGGGAATGGAATCTCCTATATCATCCAGCACGACATCACCAACATGCAACTCATGCAACTTAATAGGTCCAGCAATAGTAGAACACTCAACTACGGTCTCTACTGCACCAGTTTTAATATTTTCATGCACATGATTATCAATATCACTAATGCAGCAAGGAGCAGGCAATTCAATGGAGTTGGCCTTATGAATATTGTGTTCAAAAATTATTCCATCAAATTCCATAGTTAAAGTTCCACTATCTACATCAATCTTTGTCATGGATGTTTTCATAAAAGGTCGTCCTAGCATAACTGGAGCCACCTGCTCATCATAGTCCATATCCATAACAAAGAAATCAGCAGGAAAAATCAAAGAACCTATCCTGACAAGAACATCCTCCATAATACCCTTAGGGGGCACACAAGAACCATCAGCAAGTTGTATAACAATGTTAGAATCATGCAAGGGTCCTATTCCTAAATCTCCAATCAGTGAATAAGGTAACACATTAATTGAGGCACCCAAGTCTAACAGGGCTTTCTCAAATCGATGCCTACCTATGGTAATAGGAATAGTAAATGTACCTGGATCCTTGCACTTCTCAGGCATGCGTCTCTAAACTACCGCTGACACATGTTCACTCACTGGAATCTTCTTTTGAACCTTCTGCTTCTGAGTCCTCTTCACAGTGCACAGCTCCTTCAAGAACTTGGCATATCGCGGGATAGCCTTAATAAGCTTGAGTAGGGGAATGTTCACCTCACAGTGCCGAAATGTCTCGAACAAGTCACTGTCGTCGGCTACTCTCTTGGCCTTCAGCGCCTCAGGGAAAGGTGTTGGTGGCTTCTCAGAACCTAGAGGGGGAAACACGGGGCGAACGTAGTCATCAACACAGGTTTCTTCAGCGGAGTTGGGTTCTCGAAGGCCAGGTCGCGGCAAGCCCACCGCGGGGCATTGATCATCACCGCGGGGCGGTGGGGTCGTGGTGTGTTTACTGAGATCAGCCGCCGGGTCGCGGCCAGAGTCACCGCGGGGCGGTGGCTTCAGCTCTTCTTTCCTGGCTCCTTCTTCCATTTCTGGCCGGACCGCGTTAGCATCCACCACGGGGTGGTGGGTGATTTTTGCCTTCTTGACTTCGTTCTCCTCTTCAGCAATAGGAGCAACGACCAACTTCTTACCACTTCTGAGGGTAATAGAACTCACATTCTCCCTTGGGTTCGCAGTAGTCTGAGATGGCAGGGAGTTAGATGTTCTCTGGTCAAGTTTGGTCACAACATCAGCAAGCTGGCCAATCTGTCTCTCCATGTTCTTTATACTTGACTCAGTAGCCTGCACATGCGTGGCGAAATGCTGAGTCAGTGTCTTTAGCATCTCTTCAGTAGAAGCACCAGAGCTTTGGCCTTGAGGTCTTTGTTGGTATGGGACTCTCTGTTGGTACTGTTATTGTGCTGACTGGTATTGCTATTGTGCCGGTTGTTGACCACCTTGAGGGTCACTCCATCTAAAACCTGGGTGGTCCCGCCCTCTCGGATTATAATTGGGTTTCCACCAAACTGTGGTCTAGGGGGTCCATAACCTCCTATAGCATTAACTTCAGCAACACCCTCCTCCTACAGTTGAGGATAAGTGTCGGTGGGGTGGTATTGATCAGAGCAAAGCCCACATGCTTTAACTTGTTGAGGGGCGTTCTGGTTCGCCATCCTCTTCACCATCTCTTTCAGCTCGGCTAACTCAGTCAACACTGGGCTTGGTCCTGCAGGGGCCACGGCATTGACCGCCTTCCTCTGGTATGTCTTTCCAAAACTCCTGGTACTCTCACTCATCTCTTGGAATCTCTCCATGGCTGCATCCGGTGTCAGATTCAGAATGCTTCCACCGCATGCAGTGTCAACCATCCTCCTCTCTTGGTCCAGCAGACCATTGTGCAAATAGAGGACAAGGTCCTGTTTGGCGTATCCGTGGAACGGGCAGTTGGAGCAAAGCCTCTTGTATCTCTCAAGATAATCATATAGCGTCTCATCACCAGCATGCTCAATGTTGGCAATTGCCTTTTTTAACGCATTCGCCTTCTTCGTTGGAAAGTACTTGTCCAGGAACGCCTTGTGCAGTTTGTTCCAGGTATATATGGTTCCTGGCGGCAGATGATAGTACCAGTCGCTTGCAGAGTCTAGTAGGGAGAAACCAAAAGCTCTCATCTTGATTTGGTCCTCCGTCATATTCCTGGGCTTCATAGTCATGCAGACATTGTGAAACTTGCCCAGGTGAGAGATCGGGTCCTCTCCACTCAGACCATGGAACTTCGGTAGGTAAGCAACAACTCTAGACTCCAGCTCAAAGTTCATCCCTTTGCCAAGTGCAGGGATGATAACAGCCAGGGGTTGCGCTCCAATATTCGGCTCAGTAAGCTCTCTCAGAGTGCCAGCCATTGCGACAGCAGGGATGTTAATTGTCTCAGCCTCAACTATCTCAACTATCTCAACCTCTTCTTCTTCTTCTCCTTGATCGCGTAGGTTCGCACGGAATGTCCTGTCGACTTCTGGATCAAAAGCAACTAGAGGGGAGTCAGTACTACGGGTGTTGACCATAAGATAGGTCTCCACCAAAAATCAATCACAAAAACACACAACAAAAACAGAAATCCTTCCCGACAACGGCGCCAAATTTGACGGGGCTAAAAGTGCACAAGAAAATGTCGCTGAATAGCCAAATCAAAGTAAATATTCTAACGGACCTACTAAACATATGTATAGTAAGCAAGTAAGGGTCGAACCCACAGGGAAGATCGAAATGAACTATGCAGTCGTGATTGACAAGTAACAAGCAAGGGGGTTTAGTTATCACGAGAAAGCAAAGCAAACAAGTTTGGTTGAGTTGAGAAAATATAATGGGGAAAGTAGTCCTACTAGAGCAAGATCCACAATACAGAGATATAATTTGATCACAGAAATCTATTTAATCCAAGTTCTTTTACTATCCTTATAGTTGTTCCCACCCTGATCTTAAGTACTATCGATTCTCACAGTTGTCGATAGACTTATCACTATGTCACTGGTAAAGTACCTCCGATTCTCACAGTTGTCGGTATACTTTACCACTAACACAGCAATAGCAATGCACACAAGGATATAGGATACATGCAAATAGAAGACGCCTTACTATTTAACATGCAACTAATTCTCACTCACGATTGTACGCTCGGAACCCCTATACGCACAATCATGTATGCCACTAGATATGCACTCGGAACCCCTATATGCAATCCTAGCAATTGATAAAAAGTATTCAACCTAGTTGATCAGGCTATGAAGAATAACAAGAAATCAATATTCAATATAACCAAGAGAATCAAACCAACACTTATAAGGATAAGAACAAGGAATAGAAATCTCACAAACACATTAACTGTACCGCTTCACACGTCTAGTAGAACAAAGGGAAATTAGTGCTCCATCAAAGGGGGGTGAAACTCTAATAGAAAATAATGTCTGAAATAAAGTAGTAACGAGTGTCCCTCCTCTTAACCTAGAAAGAGGACTTAAATAGTCTTAAGAAAACTAGGTTAAAACTAATGCAAACAATAAAGGAAACAGAAAAATAAAATAACAAAGTCTGAAAACAATAAAAGGAAATAAAAGTCTTCGGGCGCGGGATATTTAATACGGCCACCGCGGGGCGTCAGGCTCTCCACCGCGGGGCGGTGGCTTCCTCTAGCGCGGGGCTTCAGTCTTCTCTGGGAGTCGACGCCGGGCCGCGGTGATTCTGGCGCGGGGCGGTGAGCTCGCTCACTCTCTTCTCTAGCTCCTCTTCTCTTCTTCTGATGTTCTTCATTACTACCAAGTATTGGTAGTCTTCTCCAAGTATGCTCCAGCAGCTCCATCTCCATCCTCATGTCTCCATCTAAGCTGCAAATCCTGGGATATCTTCACTTCTCTCCATAACTTCAGGGATCACAGACTTAGCTCCAAAACTCATCCAAAACTCCTCCAAATCATGCTAATAATTGCTAGTAAAGGTGTATGAAATAACACCTATCAGGGACTCAAAAAGATCTTAACTTGGAACAAAACCACCATCACTGAGCTCATCTATGATCTACTGAATGATTCCAACTCCATTTGGCACACTTGGGGAAGGATTAATTTGATCAGAAATATGAACTTCTGGGAGATAAGGAGGAAAGGAACAAATAGTGCTCTTTGGACTACTTTACTCAATACTAGAGATGATATTCTCCAGAAACTGAATGCAGGATCAGGCCCCATCATCATGTCAAGAGGAGGCAAGTTGGACAGCAGATCACTCTACAATGAACTCAGGAACAGTGGATCAACTGCAGATTGGAATAACTGGATATGGGGGAAGATTATCACTCCTAGAGTCTCTTTCATGTGTTGGATGGCCATCAAGGAGGGATCTACACCAACTGTTATGTCTAATATAATCCAAGTTTAGTCATACTATAAAGTATTGGTATATCATGTACCATGTAATGTGTAGAAATCATTGGCAGTGAACCGGGTTCACGTATTTGTAATTGGGCCGGTTTGGTTTATTAAGACCAAGCAACCCTGAAGCTGTAATTAGCTCGGTTGGATGGCTTGGGCTTAACGGGCCTGACTTGCATGATCTGCTATTGCACGGCCCATCTCCTAGAAGAAGCCCATCTGCTCGCTTTGGACGCAGTTGACGCGAAGGCTTGTTGACAGAGCCTTATAACCCTCTTGATGCAGTTTCTAGGGTTTCATTCGAGGATTTTCACTTGTGCCTCACATAGAGAAAAAAAGGAGAGAGAGAGAGAGAGAGAGAGAGAGAGAGAGAGAGAGAGAGAGAGAGAGAGAGAGAGAGAGAGAGAGAGAGAGAGAGAGAGAGGAGTGGTTCCGGTGGCGCGTCGATCTTCTCAGTGGCGCGTGGTCTCCAACAACGACTTCTTGAGTGTCTAAGAAGTCCATGGCTTCTAGTGGAAGCCAAAGGATATTGCGATATCCTTCCTTCTTTCCTTTGTCTTCTCTGTTGCGATGTGTTTTAGGTTTCGTTTCATGCGTTTGGTTTTTGTCGTTCTTGTGCATGTAACTTGCTTGTAGACTCTTGATCTTCTTAGTGCATCTGGGGTGAGTCTCCCCTCCTAAGGCTCCGTAGAGTAGGGTTTTATCCCGAACTGCGTCAACCATTCTTGCGTGTTTGATCAGGCTTTTGTTCTTTTGGTTTGTGAAGTTTCAATTGGCTTGATCTTGAACACTTGTGAGAATATTGACGGTGTCGTTTTTCAATGTGGTATCAGAGCCTTGCTCATTGTTTCCTTGACTGCTTCCGCTGTAAACCCTAATTCTTGCTCTTGCATGTGCTTGCTGAGATCTATGTCTACTTTAGTGAAACTGAGAACTTGTGTTGGTTTTTTAGACTGAATTTGTGAAAGTGTGAAAACTAGGGTTTTCTCGACTATTGCTCATTTTTCAGTTATCTCTGCAAAACCTTGTGTTCTTGGTTATACTTGGATCTTGAGTTTCTCGTCTAGTTGTATCTGGGCTCTTGATCATTTGTGGTGTGTGGATATTCTTGTTACTTGACCGTGGTGTGTTGAGCAAGATCTCCTAGTTTCATGCTATCTATTTCTTGACTCTGGCTCGAGAAATTATCTTTTGGAAATTGTGTTGATCTCTCTGTGTTCAGTTGAGATCTGTGTTACTCTGTTGGTTATTATCCTAGCACTACTTCTGTGTTGCTTCCAGGATTTATAAATGGCAGAAAACATAAGGTTGAAGCCATTTGATGGCAATACAGACCATGCAATGTGGAAGGTTAAAATGAAGGCCATTTTAATAAAAGAAAAATGCTACAAGGCAGTCTTGGAGGAGTGGCATATTGGGACCTCCACTGCTGAGTTGAAAGATATTCAAGACTTAGCACACTCTGAAATTATGATAAGATTGGCCGGCGACGTGGCTCGTCGGGTTGTAAGTCATACTCAACCTAAGGCTCTCTGGAATGCTTTAAATGACATCTATATGTCTAAGTCTTTGCCTAGTAGAATTTTCCTTCTCTGCAAGTTGTTTACCTTCAAAATGAATGTGGCTTCGAATGTGCATGAGAACTTTGACATCTTCTTGAAAATGACTCAAGATTTAAAAAGATGTGATGATGAAATTAAAGAGGAACATCAAGTTGTTTTTCTGCTAAATGCTTTACCTGCTCAGTTTGATACTTTAAAAGATCTTATCCAATATGGTAGAGATACTCTCACTATGGCTAAGATAATTGAGTCTATTATCCAGAAAATTGAGCTTCTTAAAGTGTTTAAGACTAAGTATGGGTCTAAAACTGAGACTAAAGTTGAAGTCATGATGGCTAAAGGTAAAATTTTCAGAAGAAGTCTAAGAAAGACAATTCTGAAAAGGCTAATGATAACAAGAAAAATTCTAAGTGTCACTACTGTAACAAAGAAGGGCATTGGGTCAAAGACTGACATAAGAAGGCTAGAGATGAGAAAAATAAAGATAAAGCTAAAGATTATGGCTTCTCTAATGTGTGTGAATGTGGTACTCATTATTCTGATGAGCTTCTTATGGTTGCTTCTAATGACGATGTCTCTTCCTGGATTCTTTATTCTGGTTGCACAATGCATGCTACCCCTCATAGAGGGTTCTTTGAATCATTAAATGTTATGAATGGAGGTGAAGTCATGTTAGGTGATCATACCTCTTTGGCTATTAAGGGTATTGGTAGAGTTCCACTTAAAATGCATGATGGGAAAGTTAGAATATTGCAGAATGTTAGATGGGTTCCTAATTTAAGAAGGAACTTACTTTCTGAATCTATGTTTGATGACCTAGGTTGTCACATTAATACTCGCCAGGGAATAAGAGATGTGATCATAAATGGCACAGTTCTTATTAGGAGCATTAAGAAAGGAGGACTATACCATGTACAGGTTTCTCCCGAACTTAATGTCTTCACCGTGAGGAAAAATAGTGATAACCTAGATCATACTAGAACATGGCATGCTAGACTGGGTCATATAGGCAATAAAGGCTTGCATTACTTGCATAAAAATGGCATGATTGACATAAAACTGAATGACTTGAAGTTTTGTGAAACTTGCATTTTTGGTAAAAAGACTGTACACAGTTTTCCTAAGTCTACATACACTGCTAGCAGACCCCTTGAGTACATACATTTTGACTTGTGGGGGCCTGCACAAGTAGAGACTATTGGAGGCAGAATTTTTTTTTGTCTTTAATAGATCACTACTCTAGAAAAGTATGAGTCTACTTGTTAAAATACAAAGATGAAGCTTTTGAGAATGTTAAGACTTGGAAAATTTTGGTTGAAAGTCAATCTGAACATAAAGTAAAATGCCTTGAGACTGATAATGGTATAGAATTCTGCAATGCTATCTTTAATGAATACTGTAAAAAGCATGGTATAAAAATACACCTCACAGTCCTTGGCACCCCTCTGTAGAATGGCACTGCTAAGAGGATGAACAGAACCTTTCTTGAAAAAACAAGGTGCATGCTCATTAGTGCAGGGATGAGAGGGTCATTATGCGGTGAGGCTATAATTACAACTGCTTACCTCATAAATAGATCTCCATCCTCTGTAATTGGATTCAAAACTCCACAAGAAATGTGGACTGGCAAGAAACCTAACATAATACACCTAAGTCCCTTTGGTTGTAGTGCTTATGCCCAGATATCACATGGTAAGCTACATCCTAGAGCACATAAGTATGTCATGCTAGGTTACCCTGAAGGTGTAAAGGGGTGCAAGCTCTTGCTTGTGCAACCTAAAAGTTACAAGGTAATCACCTCAAGGTCAATCACATTCAATGAGGATGAATTTCACTTTAAATCAAACTAATGCCTATTGTTGAGAATACAGGTACCCAATCATCTTAGCCTAGAGTTGGAATTACAACTGGGCAGTTCTTTGACAATAATATCCCACTAGAGGTGGATGAAGAGGAGTTTGACATTGGTCACTCCCAAGCTGAGGAAACCTCTTCAGGGAGTCCAATAAATTCTCACACCCATGAAAATGGCAACTCTGAAGATATGGAACTAGAAACTCACCAAATTGGTGGGGCAGTAAGTCACTCTAACCAATTAGATGTTGAGTCTTCTAATGCACTAAATGACACCATGAATTCTAATGTGAATGATCAAAATGAAAATCATGATGATTATGGTTTGTCTATGCATGATAATTCTGATTTGAATGCTTCTGATGTGCATGACTTAACTAACTATCAACTTGTAAGAGATAGGGAGTCTATGATTAGGATTCCTAATAGAAGACTGCAATTTGATGCTAACCTGGTTGAGAGTTATGACAAAATTGTTCAGTTTGCTTTCTTGATTGCCAATGTTGTGAAGAATTATACCCTTGAAACATATGAACAAGCTATGAAATGTTCATGACTGGATTAAAGCTATGCATGAAGAAATCCAATCTATGCATGTTGATAACATATTGGCTCTTATTCCTAAACCAGCTAAAGCTAGACTCATTGACTGTAAGTGGATTTATAAACTGAAAGAGGGCACTGATAGTAATGATCCCCCTAGGTATAAGGCTAGGCTGGTAGCCAAGGGCTTTACACAAAAGGAAGAAATTGACTACAATGATATCTTTGCTCCTGTTGTTAAATACAAAACTATGAGACTTTTGCTTGCAATGACTGTTGTGTATGATTGGGAATTAGAGCAAATGGATGTTAAAACAGCTTTTTTGCATGGTGATCTAGATGAGACTATTTACATGAGGCAGCCTAAGGGCTTTGTTGATAAAACTAAACTTGACCATGCATGTCTCTTAAAAAGGTCTATCTATGGGCTCAAGCAGTCCCCTAGGAAATGGAACAAGAAATTTGATGCTTTTATGAGGTCCTTAGGCTTTGCTAGAAGTCAATATGATACATGTCCTTACTTGAAATATGTGAAGACTAAAAATGCCTTGTATGTCCTGCTATATGTTGATGATATTCTCCTTATTAGCAGATCTAAGGTGATTATTTCTGGTGTCAAAAATGACTTGCAAAAACACTTTGATATGAAGGACTTTGGTCCTGCTTAGAAAATATGTGGTGTTAATATCATTAGAGACAGAAAAAGAAAGACCATTAAATTGTCTCAATCTGATTACATGGCTAAAGTGCTTGATAGATTTGCTATGAGTACTACTAAACCTGCACCTATCCCCTTAGGGGGGCACCTTGAGTTTTCTAAGCATGATTGTCCTGTTTCTGACATTGATAAAAGAAAAATGGAAAATGTTCCGTATGATGTAGCAGTAGGGTCAGTAATGTATGCTATGTTATGTACTAGACCAGACCTTGCTTTTGCTATTAATGTGCTTAGCAGGTACATGTCTAATCTTGGCGACAAACATTGGCAAGCCATGAAGTATATGTTGAAATACTTGGCTGGCACTAAAGATATGTGCCTCATTTATGCTGAGCATAGTTCGAGGACTGAGCTGCAAGGCTTTTTGGACTCTGACTATGCCAGTAACAAGGATAAAAGAAAGTCCACTATAGCCTTCTACTATACCTGGGCATGGAATTGTGTGTCCTGGAAGTCCCAACAACAATCCATTGTTGCATTGTCTTTAACCGAAGCTGAATACATTGCAGCAACTGAAGCCTTTAAGGAGGCCACTTGGTTGAAAGGTATCCTACAAGAAATTGAGGGTAAGGCATATCTCCATGTGCTCAATATGGATAGCCAGAGTGAACTATACTTGTGTAAAGATCATGTGTACCATGAACGGACTAAGCATATTGATGTCAAGTTCTACTTTATAAGAGATAAAGTTGAGAATCAGGAAATTACTGTGAAGAAGATATTAGGTGATGTGAATCCTGCTGACTTTGGTACAAAAATAGTGCCTAATAATAAGTTTGTATTTTGCAGGAATTCACTACACATCTATGATGTTCACTGAGGTGTGGGTGGCGGCCGACGACGGACAGGAGAGGATCCCTTGATGCAATTAGGAGGATTTAGGAGACATAACCAAACTGTGGATTAAGGGGGCATTTGTTATGCCTAATATAATCCAAGTTTAGTTATACTGAAAAGTATTGGTATATCATGTAACATGTAATGTGTAGAAATCATTGGCAGTGAACCGGGTTCACGTATTTGTAATTGGGATGGTTTGGTTTATTAAGACCAAGCAACCCCGAAGTTGTAATTAGCTCGGTTGGATGGCTTGGGCTTAATGGGCCTTACTTGCCTGATCTGCTGTTGTGCGGCCCATCTCCTGGAAGAAGCCCATCTGCTCGCTTTGGACGCGGTTGACGCGAAGGCTTGTTGACAGAGCCTTATAACCCTCTTGATGCAGTTTCTAGGGTTTCATTCGAGGCTTTTCACTTGCGGCTCACAGAGAGAAAGAAAGGAGAGAGAGAGAGAGAGAGAGAGAGAGAGAGAGAGAGAGAGAGAGAGAGAGAGAGAGAGGAGTGGTTCTGGTGGCACGTCGATATCAAATGCATATAAATTTGAAAATACTTTGTAGTTCCAATTTGCATGAAGTTGAGAATTGTGATGACATAATAATTTATCAAAACATATGTTGAATTATATATCACGACAACTTAGGTATATACCAAAGCAGTTTTTGATTAAATTAATATCAAGATATATACGTATAAAACTCATCCATTGTCAAGGAACCACAATATTTTATGTCCCACATTGTATATGTTTTATTTTATGGTTAACATGTTTTATTTTATGGTTAACTCTTAAGTTTAATTTATTTTACTCTTCTACAAATTTATGTAATTTTCAAATTTATCACTTTCAACGGGATATGATTTTGAGAAATTGTTAAACCTAGAAATATTTCGAATTTACCACCTAACAAAATTTAATCCTATATAGATTTCGAATTTATCTACATTTTCTATATATATACTAAAGGATATGCTTAAATCCTATTTTTGGACCTCATGCTGAATTCGCCTACGTGTCATCATCATTCAACCATCATCCGACACATCATCTAGCTATAAAAAAAATGATAATAGTGGGTTCAATTTATTATATAATAAATTTTATTTAGTTAAATAGATTTAATTAAAAACACAAGCATAAAATATGTAGATTGATAATGCAAATTCAAATATACAAATATATCTTAATTAGATTTTTTATAAAAAAAACTCATTTCTAATCTTAATTCTAATACCAATTTTGGAAAATTTGTTTCTATACCTGATTATTTATTCTAACAATAATTAATTTGATATTTATTAGTAACACTAGCACGTACCAACCATATATTTTCTTATATTTAAAAACCTATTCTTGATTTTATTTTTAAAAGTATATATTTTTCATTGTAACAACTAAAAAAATAAAATATATTATAATATATAAAGCAATCTTAATTACATGATTGAATGATTATACTTTTTTTTATTGTTATCGATCATATGATCATATCTAAAACCAATTTGCCCATAACTATTTATCTAAAACTAATTTACCTATAAATATTTACCTTAAATTAATTTGCTTATGCATACTTATCTCCATTTTAAAATCTAAACACTAAGTGATACGAATCCGATGGCTCGGATCTCGTCTGAAGACGGATCTAGATAGGAAATGGTCTCGGATCCTTCTCTTGGTAACCGGATAAGTACGAACCACCGGAAAGGATGGTCTACGGCTCTCTTATGCTCGCTTGGGCGAGGGTGGGGCGAGAGTGAAGGTTGTATTTGTGAACCGTGACGTGGTTCAATCGGGTCTAACCAATTTTGTGACGCCGAGGCCTAAGGGGAGGAGTTCAACTCAACTACGAAGCTTAGGCATAAATTTCAACATGACTAAAACGATTACAAGTGAAGGCTATATATAGCCAAAATAGTGCATGACCTTGATGGGCCTTTTTTAACCTAATGGGCCGAGTCCATACGCAGATGGGCTCGCACACCAAAACAGGAATTAAGCTAAATATAGTAACTACTAAATAAGAAACTACTAAAAACGGAAAGTACTGAAATACATAGAAAAGCTAATTAAATAGGCTTGTCGGATGTCACGGGGGACGCCACGGTCTTGGTCTTCGGCGGCTCGCCGAAGCCTGGTTCAGGACTAGCCAGGAGCGCATCATTCTCCCTCCCTTAGAATCGAAGCGTCCCCGCTTCGAGCTGGGTGGGGCCAGGGAGAACAGGCGCTCAGCAGCCAGCGAGAGTGCGGCGTTGTAGTAGGGCGCGGGTTCGGCTCTCGGCATCACAAATATCAGCAAGAATGGGTCGGATGCGAGAGCGGGCTTGGGTGCCTTGGTCATCATCATCGCGCAGAAGCCCGGATCTGGAGTCGACAACCTCGGAAGGGCCGGTGTAGGCACGTTGGGCACGTCGGGCTTGCGCGCGGGCATGGAAGCATCGGGCTCGGGAGCGGGCACGCTGGGGCACGGACCCGCTGCCGTGGACAAGGGGGTTGTTGCGCTGGGGGCCGGTGAAGGAGTGAATATTATAGCCGCGGTCGCGGCTATTGTAGCCGCGGTCACGGCTGTTGCGGCCGCGGTCGCGACTTGCGCGGCCGCGGTTGCGACTTGCGCGGCAATGAGATTTCTGGCCTCCGCGAGCTGGGCTCGAAGCTCGGCGACCTCTCGGGCATGGGCCTCGTCTGCTGCCTGGCGAATAGCCAACGCTTGGCGCTTGGTGGTGGCTTCGTGTGCGACCGTTGGAACCGATGACACGGGAGGGCGCTCGGAACGGCGCACGTATGGGTGCTCAGGGTAGCGCACTGGGGCGTACTCGCGTCGCGGTGGTGAGTTGTGTTGGCGCCTGGGCGGGTAGGATGGACGCCGGGGCGGAGAGTACGGGCGGCGGGACGGGTGGTCATAGTTGCGGCACGGCGGGATATAGTCCGGATGGGCCTCGTATAGACTCACGCTACCAAACCATTCGTCGTCGTTCCACTCGTCGGCGAAGAGGTAGGGGTTGTAGGTCCACGGGAGGCGCCGGTGAGCCATGGGCGGGTGCTGGTTCGGCTAGGGTGATCCAGGGTGGCTAGGTTTTGGGCTAGGTGGCACGGCTAGGGAGAAGGCCGAACTAGGGTTGCTAAGGGCGGCGGCGGCTAGGGTTTGGGCAGCAGGGAAGGGTTCGTATTTTGGCTCTTTGAAGGGTCAAACGATGTCCGTTTTGGGCGAATTTTATATGTCCGGACTCGTATCGAGAAGTTCTACAAGATTATGAAAGAAAATTGCAGAAAGGACTAAAAAAATTTGGACGAAATTTGGGCAAAAGTCGAGTTCGGTTTTGGGAATTTTAATGGTGATGATGGGTAGGGAGAAAGGAAAAAGAAGGAAAGACACACCTCGTACCCCTGGTGCTCTGATATCAATTGATACGAATCCACAGGCTCGGATCTCGTCTGAAGCCGGATCTAGGTAGGAAATGGTCTCGGATCCTTCTCTTGGTAACCGGATAAGTACGAACCACCGGGAAGGATGGTTCGCGACTCTCTTGTGCTCGCTTGGGCGAGGGTGGGCAAGAGTGAAGGTTGTGTTTGTGAACCGTGACGTGGTTCAATCGGGTCTAACCAGTTTTGTGATGCTGAGGCCTAAGGGGAGGATTTCAACTCAACTACGAAGCTTAGGCATAAATTTCAACATGACTAAAACGATTACAAGTGAAGGCTATATATAGCCAAAATAGTGCACGGCCTTGATGGGCCTTTTTTAACCCAATGGACCGAGTCCATACGCCGATGGGCTAGCACACCAAAACAGGAATTAAGCTAAATATAGTAACTACTAAATAAGGAACTATTAAAAACGGAAAGTACTAAAATACATAGAAAAGCTAATTAAATAGGCTTGTCGGATGCCACGAGGGACGCCACGGTCTTGGTCTTCGGCGGCTCATCGAAGCCTGGTTCAAGACTAGCCAAGAGCGCATCACTAATCCATTTGGATATTTCATTGTGTGATTTATGTTTTCATTACTTTCATTCATTTAATTTAATAAATTTATTTTATTATATATTTTTATAATAAATTAATATGTTTTTACTCGACTAATATAACTATTAGTATGAGATTAATAAACTATAATCCTGCACAAAAACGAGGTATGGGATCAAGATGTATGCACATGTACCCCAACTAGGTCGAGAGGGTGTTTTCTAAAGATTCAAAAGCTACGAAAACAAGTCTAAGTAAGCAAAGAAGGCACATATGATGTCACTTGCAAGCAAAACTCACACAATAACACTAAAAGTCAAAACAACAAGATATGCACGGAATCTATCTATTATATATATTAAAGCTCTCCCCTTTTGAGCTCTCAGAACGTTTCTAGGCCCACCATTCCTACATGTCATTTTTTTATTCGCTCTTTTTTATCTATATCTATTATCTATATATATATTAAAGCAAAAGAATTTAGAGCCACCATATTGATTTTGGCCTCACAATTCTTATGTGTCTATTTGTGATTAATTTACTTTTTTTATTAACAATTTTAAATCACAATATCTAATCATAACTAACTTCAAATATTAAAAAAAATTAAATCACAATATCTAACCACAACTAACTTCAAATATATAAAAATCATATACAATGTTTTCATAAAATTTGATTTCTACAAATTACACATACAATAAGTTTATAATATATGTCAAAATAATATATGATAGATTTCCTACTAAACTTATATATATAATACATCTTATATTCATTTATGTAATTAGTAATATTATTTTCATGAGTTTGCATATACAGTTTGCCATATATAATTTATGGGCCAAAATCATATAATATATACAATTTCCAACTCATAGTGCATGTGCTTTTATAATCAAGCCCACTATATTATATTATTACACATACAAATTTTATGGCTCATTTAGAGTAAGATGACCCAAATAAATTTTATGCCTTATCTATCTATATATATATTAAAGCTATTTAATTTCAAATAAACTTTGTTTAATTTAATAAATTTAATTAAAAACATAAATATAAAATATAAATATAATAAATAAGAAGAAAATATTTATTTTCGGATTCAACATGATGTTCAGCAAAAATACGTACATGAATCTACTATTAACAAAAACCTCAGTAGATATATATCCATCTAATTAAATCCATCTAATCAATTAATAAATGAATTAAAATTTGTACCGTTATGATAACAATCTTTGAGGTTGTTTATATGTAAATTTTATCAATCTTATATTTAAACAAGATATCACCAATTACAATTTTACAAAATTTATATCTTTTTCAAGATTTAGCTTTTTCTAAATATATTTCAAACAATTGTTTTGAATTAATACAAGGTATTATCGAATACATATTTACAAATTGAATATACAAATTGGTCCGTACATTTCATGAAATATTTTTTCTGTAGAGTTGATCAATAGATTTTTTATGATGAGTTGATAACTGGTGTGAATTGGTAAAATTGGTCAGTACATATTTACAAATTGAATATATAAATTGATATATATATATATATCTAAGCAAATTAATTTAGAGCTACCATATTCATTCTGACCCCACAATTTTTATGTGTCAATTTGTGATTAATTCATTTTTTTATTAACAATTCTATTCAATTTAAATCACAATATCTTATCATAACTAACTTCAAATATTTAAAATTTAAATCACAATATATAATCACAACTAACTTCAAATATATAAAAGTTATATACAACTTTTTTATTAAATTTGATTTCTACAAATTACACATACAATAAGCTTATAATATATGTCAAAATAATATATGATAGATTTCCTACTAAATTTATATATAAAATATATCTTATAATCATTTATGTAATTAGTAATATTATTTTCATGAGTTTGCATATATAATTTGACCTATATAAATTTATGGGCCAAAGTTTGATGTTAACCAACCAAGTATCTAAATTTTAAATAATATATCTTACGTTATTTATGTTTTATTTACCTGATTATCAAATTTGATTTTAATCAATCATACTTTTCAATTTAATGTACGGTATTAGTGATGTTTTTTTATTGTTAAATGTAACAATTCCCATTTAATCTAATATTTATTTGTTATTAAAATAATATAAATCATAATCCCACTATTTTTAGCAAATCTTATTTTTAAGAACATGACAAATTTATCTTATTTATAAGAACATGACAAATCTTATCATAATTTCACTCTTCTTTCCGATATAAATTGTAATATTAACTACGTTACTGCTCCAATGATAATTTTTACACCATAAAATAAGGGTCATACTATTCGACGCATAGGCATTTTTGCCTTTTGGCGCATAGGGCTCGTGCGTAACGTGGGAATAGGCTTCCCGCGTTACGCGCGGAAAGGCACTTGTTCAAGCCCCACACGTAACGTGTGAGACTGTCCCACACGTTACGCGTGGGATACATCCACACGTTACGTGTGTGTACATTCCACACGTAACGTGTGGCATGGATCTGGCTTTAAAATCCAGATCTTGCTCTCCTCCTTCAGTCATTCGAAGCCGCAATTCTTGTTGTTCTCCTCGTTACGCGTCTCTTTGCTCTCCTCGTGACGAATCGATCGACTCCGCGCGTTACGTTCAAGATCTTTGAAAGGTTAGTTATTACTCGTCGTTGTTTGATTTGTTTTGTTAGATTTGAAGTTATTGGTTAGGAATTGTAGATCCATATTGTAGATCTATGTTATTTTGATGTTTAGGGTGGTAGATCTATGCTTTGGGGAAGGTTTTATGGTTGTTTTTTATTTTTTGGGTAATTTTGAAGTTATTGTTTGCATGAGGATTTATGTTGAATTTTGTGTGAAAATATGGAAGTGGAAGTGATAGTATTGATAGATTTGTAAAAATTGTGGAATTTTGGATGAATTGCATGTATATTTTGATGAAAAAAACTCGCCGGAATTGTGAATGCTCGTCGGAGAAGACGGCCGGAGAGTCGCCGGAGTGCCGCTGGCGACTCCCCGACAACTTGAAATGTGCACATTCACACGTAACGTGTGAATGTGCACCACACGTTACGTGTGATGTTAGTTCACACGTAACGTGTGAATTCTCTGCATCTGGGCTTCTGGTTCACTGTGAACAACTCGGTCGAAAACTCGGCCGAGTTGTTGACCGAGTTATTGGCTGTAAATTTTTTGGGTAATAAAATGTCTGGATATGTAACCGCAGATGGAGCATGGGGACAGAACTGAACGTCGGATACGCCGCAACCTTGTACATGAACAGTCCTATAGGACTGGTGAAGAGGTCGACAGGTTTAGGCGGCAACGGAGGAATGTCTGCTACCGAGATGATGAGACCGGGAGGAATGTCTGCTACCGAGATGATGAGACCGGGAGGAATGTCTGCTACCGAGATGATGAGACCGGCGCATACCAGACTGGAGCCGGTAGCAGTAGTGGGGTCGCTGAAATGATAGGAGTTCAGAGCTTGATGGCGGTTCCTTCTTCTCATGGAGGTAGGGCAGAGTCTGAGCCTCTTTACAACTACCGGGACTACCAGGGGAGTCCGCTGCATGGTTATTCTGATACAATAGATCAGAATAACTACTACGGGCGGAATTTTAGTCCTCCGGTACTCCCGCCGCACGTGAGCTCTCATCGTATCCCGAGGGATTATTATCAGGGGGTTGATGAGCAGGACAACCCGTGGGAGAACCCGGCATTGTACCCGAACGCTCCCTATCATCAGCCGATGGTAAGTACATTTAGTATAACATGCATTTGTTTACAAATTCTTATTGCATATGATCAATTTAATAAATGTAGGATCAGGCAAATACATGGGGGACTCAGGACCAGGGGACTCAGGACCAGTCCAGCAATGCCTGGATCCCAAGAGATGACGCTCCGGGCGGGGACGAAGAGCCTCAGGAAGCCTCTTCTTCGCGGGCAAAACCACCTCGATCAAAGAAGAATGTGAGATACGACCCTGAACTGGTGGTGAGCGTTCCTGGAGGTCCGGAGAGCCCTGAACTCCTAAAGAGTTTTATGAACCACGTGGCGTACCTCCTCTACCAGCGCGTTGTAAGTTACATATAACTGTATTTTTTAATTATTAATCTTGATTTGTATAAGTCCGAAGGATTACTTAATTATGTTCATATACAGACGGTGTCACCCTTGAGGTTCCAGCAGCGAGGGAAGCAGTTACGCTCATGACGTTGCACGTTGGAAGATGCGTGGGGTAGCATGGCGTCTGCGTCCGGGCTATGTCATCTATCAGACATCATGCACGAGCATGTGGATGAGACGCTGATCGGTGCCTTCGTCGAGCGTTGGCAACCGGAAACCAACTCATTCCACATGCCATGGGGAGAGATGACTATAACTCTCCATGATGTGTGGATGATCCTTGGGCTACAAATACAAGGGCAAGACATGGGTCCCCCGAAGAAATGGCACGAGCAGCTCTCACGCAATGATTTGAAGAAGGCGTTGATGGAGCAGGCGCATGAGTTTTTTGAGCTGGAGGATGATGCTATCGTCGCCGGTAACCTGCATGCGGGAGATTTTAAGACTCATTGTCAGGTGTTGACTAACAAGAAGCAGGCGGCTGGGTTCTTGCTGTACTTGGTGGGGTCTGCTCTCTTTCATGACAAGTCTCAACATCGGTTGCCCGTGTATTACACTCCGTTCATGAATGATCTCACAAAAGTCACGAACTATGCATGGGGTACCGGTGTTCTTACACACGTGTACCGCAGCTTGGGCGAGTGCACAAGGAAGGATGCGCGGGTCATGTCCACATGCTTCACTCTGATTCAGGTATGAAATGGCTTGAATAAAAATATATGAATTTTTGTTATAGATATATTATATGTTTGTTATTTGGGAAATGACTTATATGTAATTGTTTTGTAGGCATGGATATATCAATATTTTCCCATGTTTAGACCTGCACAGAGTGTTTACTGGGACCCCCAACAGCCGATCCCATATGCCAGAAAATGGGACATGTCTCATGAACCCAACCGGACCAGAAATTATAGGGAGGAGCTGGATGAGATGCGTGCTGAGAGTGTAAGTGCATATACGGTCCTTATCTAGTATGTTAAAATATATATGCATGATAAGTTGTTTGAAATTCAATTTTGTTTAGGTTGAGTGGATGCCATACGGCTCAATTGACTTCAACAATGGGATGTTTGCTTCATCGCGATTCCATGGAGTCATATCCTGTTTGTGGGTCACTGAGCCTTACATGCCGGATCGAGTAGCTAGGCAGTTTGGGCGTGCACAACAATGTCCAAGACCACCGATTGTTCCAATTAAGGCATGGAGGGGCACGAAGATCAGTAGTTACACGGTGGAATACGATAGATCCTTACATGCATGGAATGCCCGCAATGAACATTCCATTAGCCTACAAGCCATGGGTCCTCCAGTCCGCCAATCCCACGAGTGTAGCGATGATTACATGCAGTGGTACCTGCAACATACACATCCATTCATCCTCCCTCAAGAGGATCGTTACACTCAGCAGCAGGTAAGTAATCATGTAATTATATCTTGTTTATTTTTTGGTACAATCTGTTTATTAATCGTATCCACTTATCTTGCGTGCAGTGCCTCGATAGTTGCTACAGACGGCTGGATCCATATCGCGATCACCACCATGGAGATGACCAATGTGAAGACCTAGCCGAGGCGTTACGGCAATCATTGGAGCAAATGTATCCCTTCCTTTCGAACCATTGAACTTGGCTGCTTTGTCATTTGAGCATTAGACTTTGGATTTGAATGTTTTGTTGAAGTTTGAATGTTTTTTGTTGAAGTTTGAATGTTATGACTTGAGTTTGAATGTTTTGTTGAAGTTGTTTGGATTATGCCAATAATGATTGCTATCACTTCTATTTGAATGTTTTTTATGGATTGTTTGTGAATACACACTAAAAAAACGACGAAGGAAACCCAAATAAATGTTCGAATAGAAATGTCGAACTCATTGCATCATAATACATACATATCATTCATTACATAAATCGACTGTTTCGACCTTCTTCTTTCGTTTTGTCTTCGGTTCGGCCTTGTCTGGTTCGTACTCCATCGAACGGTCTAATAGCCATTGATCTACGTAATCACCCGCACATGGGTCATGATGATACAGCCACCCCGAGTAAATAGGAGGCAAGGGCAAAGTTTTGGCCAGCCCAATCTACATCAAAATCAATGCATCATACATATGATTTAACACAAGATAGTATAAACAAATGTGATTGTATTAACGTACCGCAATAAAATGTTGCTCTTTCGCGACATGGCAAATGCATACCGTCTTCAGAAACTCGCCAGTCAATGCTTCGTTTGTCGCCCCCTTCATAGGCAGGTATGTCGTCCCCACGCCACCCCCGACAATAACGAACACACATGTGAATGCCGTTGCCACCAAACATCCCATATCCGGGAGCTCCAACCACGTCTCCGGTGGGGCCGGCCTGTTCGGCGAGGGAAACCAATCAAGCTTCGCCTCCATTTCCTCAAGTGTCATCGTAGACACCCAAAGTGGCGCGAGTAGCTCATACTCTTTTCTCAACGTAGCGATCATGGTACGTCGAACAAAAGCACACTGATCTTCCCCTAAGCCTAGACCATGTGCAATTGCTCTATACCCGCAGTTTCCATCAGGCTCTATCTCATACCATCCTCCAACGTGTGGGAACATACACTTGGGGATCTGGCCACGATATCGCCACGGGTTCTTGATCAATGACGTGGCACCACATGGTAAGGGTAGGCCCATCTTCGATGGTCTTCCTTTTTGCTTTTTCGGAGGTGTTCCGTCCATCTGTTGGTCAATGTACTCCCATGATGACGGCTGTCTTTTGGTGGCAAAGTTCAGAGCTCCTTGAGGCCGACCCTTATGCCTGACTTTGGCTGGCTCTTCCAGAGTAGTCTGCTCTAGATGTGCTATACTTCTAAGCGTGGAGACTGCTCTCTGTTGAACCTCAACTGGCAATGTGGGGAAGACGCTTTGGGAAAATTCTTCAAGCAACGATCTATTCACGTTGCGTGTGCAGGCTTCTTCCTCTTCTTGTGTCTTCACTTCTGACAAGGTCAATTGTCTCCAGAACGGATGCAATGAGCTAGGTTCAATTGGGGTCTCGTTTCTCACATGTTGGGCCAAATCGTGCACGCAAAGCAAGCCGTCTCTGACCCTCATCTGGCATCTGCATATATTGCTCCATAATGGAGCTTCTCCTTTCATGTATTCCTCAATCAAACGAGCTAGTGCAACCGCAGAGACCTTGAAGTGCAGCTTGCAGAACAGATCTGCGTTTGTTAGCAGCATATATCTCTTTGCTATGCTCTCATTCAGTGCCCCCTGAATCTCATAAATATGACCGCGCAACCGTGTATCATATTGATCGAACACAGTGCAAAGGTTGCCATCGTTGCTTGTGAAGAAGCTTTTCAGACTGGAATGGGCCCCTTCAACCCTGCATTACAACAATGATGCATAAACTAAATTTAGATAAACTATAAAGGCCTAACCAAGTCCAAATAACTAGCTAAATTTAGATAAACAGTTGATGCACAAACCTGTTAGTGGTGGTAGTACCCAGCGTGAACACTGTATCTGTCCATATGGAGACGATTCTTTCCTTGTAAGGGTCAAGCCAGTTTTTTTGTAAGTACTGAAGACATTTTGGAGCTTTCCTCCAATCACGCTTCAGCTTCGAGAGTGATGCTTTGTACCCTTGTATGGTCGTTTCCTTGAAGAGCTTCATGCAGTCGTTGGAAAATGCTGTGCCCCTAAACTTGTCCATGGCCTTCTTCCCGAAGTCTTCAATACTCTTCCTCACATGCCGCCTACATAGGAGGAATTTTGCTGCTGGAAACTGCTTCTCTAAGGCGTTCATCAACGCCTTTTCCCGATCAGTGACCACACATGTGGGTGCTCGTTGCACCTTGGCAAACATCTTAGCAAGTTGCTCTATGGCCCACTTGTAACTGTCTTCGTCCTCCTTCTCCAGAAACGCCCCGGCAATATTGTAGTTTTTCCAAACTGATGTGATGCCGACGATTTCAAGGAAGGGCAAATTGTAGCTGAACACATAATCATATGTAAAATATAATGGCGTCCTAACCGTGACATGAACAAATGAAGAGTATATTAGATATGGACGTTACTAACCAGTTAGTTGCATATGTAGAGTCCAACAGCACAATGTACGGAAATGCCTTCAGCAACCAAAACTGATCCTGGCTTGCAAAGAAGATATCCGTTATTTTGTTGGTGTCCTTGTTGAATCTATGCTCCATGATGTACCCCTTCTCATTGCACTCATAGAAGAACTGTTGTACAACTGTTCTTCCTTCCATGCCCTTCTTTCGTATCTCATGCATGAGGTTGTACACTTGCTTCATCTTGGTTACATTTCCAGGGGACGAATGGATTGTAGTATGAATCTTCAAAGGCTTGCAATGATTGACCGTCATCACCCTTATAATCTCTTTCTCTTCAGCGGTTGGTCGTCCAGCTAATGCACTACCATACAAATTGTCTGCAATGACATGGTTGTGAGTTCCATGTTGTACAATGATCCTCCACAATCCCTTCGGCCCTTCTTTCAGCCTCAACATGAAGGGACACCCACATTTCTTCGACCTTGTGATGTCTCTCACTTGGTCAACTCCTTTAGGCACGTTTTGTCCATGCCTATCACACGGTAACCAAGTCCCCCCAAGGGCCCGAGGGGTGGAAGGTTTATTCCTCCACTTTTTGATGCAAAAGTGTTTAGACTTAGCCATCTCTTGCGCCCACGAAAAGGCTTCTTCTCTAGACTCCCAGATTTTTTCAGTTGTGAAAAACCTTGAATAATCGGCAGAGACGTACACATCCTCCTCAGGTGGTACACTGAACTAAGGCTGTGTGTGTAGGGATGGAAAGCACAACTGTGGAGTAGCGTGAGATGAAGATGCTTCTGGAGTGTTCCAAACCGGAAATGTCTTTTGGGGCGTTTCCCAAACCGAAAATGTCTTCTGTGGAGTGCTCCAATCATTGAGGGAGATATTGTTTAACCCTTCGTATAAATGATAGTTCGTCTGCATACACGAAATCATGTCATCAACTAGTGCACTAATTATAAAATGGCACATTTACTATCAAACTGTGCAATATTACATAATGAAACTTGGTTTCTGGAATTGATTTCACACGTTATGTGTGTGATGGCTTCACACGTTATGTGTGAAGATTGTCCACACGTAACGTGTTGAACAGTTTCACACGTTATGTGTGAAGATTGTCCACACGTAACGTGTGAAACTGTTCTTCAATGTAACAGCCATTTCGCAGCCCTAAATCCTAAACAACGATCAATTTTTGTTTCTAATACCCAAAACAATAAAATGAGATTTTAAGATCAAACAACAAATATCATAAATAGCTTCCCTAAACCCTAAACAACAAATATATTATCACCCCAAAAATAGCTTCACTAAACCCTAACCATCAAGCTTAGAACTTTAAACATTTTCAAAACAAGAAAAAAATAGAACTTTAGGATTACTTAATAGAAATTACCTCGTTCCAAAGTGGAATATCTTCCCCATTGTTGCTCCAATACTCGTTGTTGTTCAGATTGTCCATTTTTTGTAAAAAGATTGAGAGTGCAAAATAAGATTTTGTTAGTGTTTGAAATAAGGGTTTAGGCTCGAAATGGGTTCGAATGGGTTGTTAGCCGGGGAAGAAGATGGGGCCATTATTACAGTTAGGTGGGGACAAGACGGTTATTCAATGCGTTTTGCAACAAACTGAACCACGCGTTACGTGGCAAACCTGTCCACACGTAACGTCTAGAGTTGCTTGGCACGTTACGTGTGCTCGTGTTCCACACGTAACGTGTGCTTACTAGGGTTTAGCGTATATAGGGTACGGTTTAGGGTTTAGGGTTACTATTTATCTTTAACTAAACTGTGGGTTAGGGTTTAGGATTTAGGGTTTATGGTTTAGGGTTTACTATTTATCTTTAATTAATAAGGTTGAATTTAGGTATGCGTGTTACATTATTTCTGAGATTGAGGAGAGGAACTTACAATTAGGGTTTAGGGTTACATTGCTGAAAAGTTATTAATACTAGTGGTTGAGGTCTTTAATGATAGTGGTTGGGGTCATTTTATACTACAGTTGTATACAGCTGTATATTAGTTGTCAAACACATTCATTTTCACTATATAAGAGGCATTAGGGTTGCAACAAGTCCAATACAAGCGGGATTGAAGATTCATTTGTGGGTAAGCTTCTTCTTCCAGTTTCTTTCGATTTAGTAACTGTGATTGGCCTTTTCATATTAATGGTTTGTAGGAAATCAAGCACCACAAATAATGACATCTTCATCCGAATCATCATCAAACCCAAATAGGCACCATCAACAAATGAGTGCTCCACAATGCGAGTGTAATTTGAAAGCCATTATCCGTACTTGGGATTTGCAGTGGAACTACGGAATGAGGTATTAGGAATGCCCAAGACTGGGGTGTTTATACAGGAAGTATATTGATTCAATGTACGAGGACAGGACACATGCGGTTATTCGACAACAATGGAGGGAAAACAAGATCTTGTTAAGGAGAATCAAGATCTTGTTAAGCAAAATCAAGATCTTGTTAGGCAAAATCAAGAACTTTTACAAGATCTGGATAAGATGCGTAGGTATAACCGCAATCTATATAATGATATACATCGTAAACTGCCTTGATGTCGTATCTTTTGTGTAATGTTGTTTACGTACTACCCTTTGTAGGGAACAAGCCATTTTATCAAAGCAGAGACATGATATGCCGCGAAGTTTTACCAGAGACTATCCTAATTTCTTCAAATGCAACTAGGCGATATCTTTTATTTTGTGCTAGGCTTTCTAAGTTTATGAAAAAATTGTATTATTTCTTGCATTGTGAGTTAAATGTTGTTGTAGTCATCCAACGTAATGAACAAGTCTATTCTATCTTTTATGTTGATTATTTTGGGGTATTCTTTTTATTAATTTTAAATAAACAACTACATAATAATATAATGTAATGTTCATACACATAACATTGTAATATATATAAAATCCCTAAACCTTAACATTAAACCATAAATAAATACTACAAATATACAATAATATAACCTACACAAATACCCTAAACCCTAAATACTACAAATACAATTATATTATATTACAGTCACACGTAACGTGTGACTGTTTTCCACACGTAACGTGTGAAAACATCCCACACGTTACGTGTAGAAGTGAGTCACACGTAACGTGTGGATTACAGTCACACGTTACGTGTGAACCCTATGCGCCAAAAGGCAAAAATGCTTATGCGCCAAAAAGCAATCGTGTAAAATAATTAAGAACATGTTAAATACACTTTTTTTCTAACCTATGATTATGGCATTGGTTAAGCACTTAATTTTAGAAGGATTTTGTTAGATGTGATTATATCAGGACTTTTAATATTCTGTAAAAGGGTTTAAGCCTTACTTTTTAGGGAAAGGTTTTCAAAACGAGAATTCTTAATATATGGCCTTAGGGCATAGGTTAGAAAAAATGATATAACAATTATTAGCACTAATTATTTAACGTATATTTCAATTATTCCAAAAAATTTGAATTACAAAACTTATTTTTTTCTCTTTAAATACAAATACACCTCTAAATAAACTCATCATAACAAACATGAATAACCTTTGGTATATATTCTACCTATCTCAAACTTTTTTATTTCAATTTTTTTGATGTTTTTTAGATTATGATTTACAATTAGTCATTAAATTATTTCTATTTTCTTATTTTAATTTTTGAGCTAATATGATTGATATTTTGATATTTTTGAATAATTAATATTAAACTAACATATTTTTAATATAGCATTTCAACAAATCATTTTTAAAGCTAGAATTTTGCTATAAGTACACATGTTTATGTTTAACTAATATTATCACTTATAATTTTTAATATTAAAATATTGACCAAATTTTTATATTATATGCAATATAATATAGTTTATTGAAAATACACGATAAAAGGTAATGACCTCTCTTTCGATAATATTTTGTCAATCTCTTTAATATTTTTATTCAATTAGTTCTTTTTTATATTATCATTCATCTACTTCTATAACAGTTCTATATAAATTAAACATATAATTTTGATATACTATTTTTTTAAATGTAAGAAAAAATAAACAAATCATGTGCAAGGCACGGGTACTACACTAGTACAACAGTAAATTAAACCCCAACAACCTAGCGATCTTCCATTGAATATACTTATCTTAGATTTTAAAAACAAAATCAGTATTCAACTTTTTTTCCTGAGATAACTAATTTTTTTAACATTCAACTTTTTACTTGAACTTTCAGTTTTGTTGTCTTTTTTATATAGTGATATTTTTATAAGCACTAATGTATAAAATTGGATTTTTTTTTATGAGGAAAGAATTCGAAGTATCCGACATAACAACGTCGGGTAAATCGAGATGCCGATAAATTGGCGTCGGTCAAAACCGGACAGAAAGAACAATACAACAAGTATGGAAATTACAACAAAGCAAAAATAGAGCTAAAATGACCTAAAAACGAGTGGTGAGCAAGCACTAACAGACGAAAGCGCCACCGGCAGACGAGTCAGACAGGAGAATTCATGCGGAAGTGCTGAACGGACTACCATGACGTTGCCCTCTCTTTAAAGAGGGATCTTCAGGAGCAACCATGACGTTGCCCTCTCTTTAAAGAGGGATCTTCAGGAGCAACCATGACGTTGCCCTCGTACAAGAGGGGTCTTCATTAAGCCACAGACACGACCCCGACCAGACACTCATGCATCACCCTAGATCAACTCCACAAATGCAGCGAGGAATTTGTCACTCATACTTGAGACAAACGGAGCCCCAATAGATAAACAAGGGTGAAAATTGATGTAAAAAGAGAATATCAATTAGTCTTGTATTTTGGTAATTCTTCATAAGAAGAAGTAGCAAGAGTCTCTTATACATAATAGGTGAAATAAATGTACAAGACATTTTGGGTTATCAAAGATAGTTTGTTGTTACTTGTGCTAAGTACAAGCTGAGTAGTCAAGATATCAAGTACATGGTGTTCCTTTGAAGATAGTCATATTAGGTATTTTGTCTTCCACTAGAATAAGGGTCATTTGGTATGGTGATCCAGTAGGGATCGACCATTAGGTATGGTGAGCCAGTAGGGATCCAAACCCTACTAAGATCATCAATGTTCTTAGATATATTGTTGTTCTGCTGGTAGAGTTTTCAGTACAATCTTGTGAGAAGGGTCAAATCAACATAATTGTTAACATCATGGGTTGGATCTGGAGTTGTTTTTGTTGAATAAAATCACCTTTTAAAGATGATTCATCCAAGTATTGTTTAATCGAAACACAACACTATAATGAATATAGTTTATGGTATTGGAAGATTATCCATTTTTTGTAAGTAGTAGGTAAATGCACTTACACACCTTCAAGTAGAAAGAAAATAAGTATGGAGATAAGTGATGTCACTTATTGAGATAAGTGATATTGAGACAGGAAGGGGTAGTTCCATTGTGAAATAACTTTCCAATTGGTAAGCTTAGCAAGAACAATATTTGCTTTTCCTTAGTCTTTGTTGTTTAGGTTATCAAAGATTAGAACATGAGGTTTTGACCCTATGACATTTTTACTTTGAGCTGTAACATCTTAGAGGATGAAGCATAACATTGTTGATAACAACAAGGCTTTTGGTAATGTTTGATGCTTGTGAAGCATTCTCAATTGGAGTTTCATAGCAAATGATAGCAGAGAAAGGTTATTTATCTGATTTCGTCATTATTGCCACCCTTCATGATAGCACAAAAGGAGAAACGCCGACCACGCGAGTTGAGATTGAATACTGGATTGAGAAGAGGATGGAATTTCATGAATTCCTCCCCATATTTCAGATCTGGGGCTTTGGGGGTTGTTTGTTCTTAAAGGGTTTTAAATGTGAAAGATCATAATGGGCCAAGACGAGCGGGCCTAGCAACAAGCCCAAGTGGGATTCCACCCTAAAACCAATTGACAATAGGGGAGTAGACCACTTGCTTATATACTAGGAGAAGAAGCCCCAAACTATCGATGTGGGACTCTCCAACACACCCCCGCAAGTGTGACGGGCCATACACGGCAACAAGTCACACTTGGCCCAACAACCAGGCTCTGATACCATGTGAAAGATCACAATGGGCCAAGACGAGCGGGCCTAGCAACAAGCCCAAGTGGGATTACACCCTAAAACCAATTGGCAATAGGGGGAGTAGACCACTTGCTTATATACTAGGAGAAAAAGCCACAAACTATCGATGTGGGACTCTCCAACATTAAGTTTGCTACCACTTGACCAGAAAAGAATCAAGAGATGGACCCAATTTGAAAAAGGATTAAGAGGGGGTATTTGTTTGCTTGAATTGATTTTTCCATCCCCTTGTTAGCTTGAAACACCAACAGGGAGGAAGAAGGCAGAATCAGGTTATGAGGCACCACTCCACCACCGAAGGGGTCGTCGGGTAAGGGGAGCTCAGGGAGGAAGATCTAGTTGTCGTCGGCACGAAGAGTTGCAGATCGATTAGTGTTGGGAGTCTGGTGAAAGCAGTGAAAGGATGAGAGTTTCTGGAGAGTGTTTTTGGAGAGGGTTTTCAAGTAGGGTTTTAATTTTAATATCCTTTTGTTAAAGTGGTTGTGAATATATTTTTTTCCATAAGATGACAAATTAATTAATAATTTTGGTTTTTATGAGATTTGGGGTAGGGATTACTTGCCCAAGTAAACAAAAATATTCATTGTAGGCGGCCCAAGTTCCAACCACACATTAACTTGTACGTTGTTCTTCTACAATTTTGTTTTTAAGCTTGCACCGCAAGCAGCCAACTTTACTTTCTTTTTTTTTTGTTATTTATTTTTCTTTTTTTTTGCAGGTTGTTCAATTTGTCAAACAAAATCCGGGTCTTGAAGGTTTTGAACAAATTGAAAGAGGGGTTTGTCCCATTGTTAGTTAGAATTTGTTAGGATAAATCAATTTGATGAAACAGAGTGCATTAGTATTTGTAATGGAGGATCCTAGAATAGGTGTTGAACAAGAAGTTATTCCAAAGAGCTTGTTTTGGGTTGTCCCGAATTTGTTTGTTAATGGGTTTTCCCGGAGGTGTTGATGGGGGTTTGCCCGGAGGTGTTGGTGGGGGTTGCCCGGAGTTGCTAAGTGGGTTTGTTCGGAGGAGCCAATGTGACTGGCGGGTGGCCACGGTAGGGTCGACGAAATGTTCAGGTCCCGGCCGGAGTTGGAGTAGTGGTCGGACTTTTCGATTAGAGGTTCTGCTGCCGCCGTCGATCAAGAGGATGCGGGCTTTCTTGGAGGAGGGAGCGTCGTAGTGGCAGAGCCACTTCTGCTCCAGATTGTTGAAGCGGTAGGAGTTTATCCCTTTGTTGGTGGTGGGAGTTTATCCCTTAGTTATTGTGGGTTGTGGTTGGGGTTGTAAAAGAATTACTTTGACCAAAGAAATGGCTCTTGCTCGTGGAGTAATTATTGTTCAAGAACTATTGTTGGTGTGAAAGGGGTAGTGATTTGGCAACTGTGGGTTATTGATGTTTGGAATTGGGTTGTTGTTTTTGGATTTGGGTATTGGGGTTGAAATTTGAGTTGGGATTTTTTTTTTAGATCCCATTAGATTGGCATGGTTGATGGAGGGATTGTTGTTTTTTTATTATTGTTGCTGGAACAGTTTATGTTCTTGAATAAGATGATTGGTGATTGGTGTTGTTGATGGGGGTTTACCTAGACATGAGCAAACGCGGGCCGATCCGCCCGCCCGCCCGGCATAAATGGACGGATATGGTTATTACATTTAGCCTATTTTACTCGGATAGTCTGATCCGTTCGTTTATATGGGCGGGATACGGTCATTGATAATATCTCATTTAGTCCGGATAGTCCGTCCGGAAGTCCGAATTAATTTTTAAAAATAAAAATAATAAATAAATTCTTATATGTAATAAAATAAATATTTATTTCTAATGTAAGCAACCTAATATTTATACCCATAAGACACTTAAAATTGGTGATGTTGGTTATGACGAGTTTGAGGACAAAGAAGATTCAACTAAGGTGTGATGTATGCACTACGCGGAGGCAACAAAAAGAGACAACCAATTCCATTTTCTTTTGAAATTTGCTTAATTGTGTAATGTTGTGTTATTTTGTTGGAAATTTGTTATGACAAGTTTGTAACAATAACTATGTTTACAGTTTGTAATAAAAAGACACTTTTTATGGGTATTGTACGTAAAATTATATTTGCTATGTTTCGTTTTATGACAGATTTGTCTTGTCTCGCGGGTTAAATGGGACCCACGGACTACCCGGGTCCGGATGTCCGAGCGGATCCAGGAAGCCTTCCCAGCCCGTTTCTTTGGCTTGCCCGGATCCGGCCCGCCCATCCGGACATGATTTTTGTCCAAAGCCCGGCCCGATTCCCGCCCAAATCCGGGTTTGATCAGGTCTAGGTTTATCCTAAGTTGGTGAACCTGGGGTATAGGGATTTTTAGAGAGAAATTAGAGCATTTCTCTCTAAGGCCCTCTCAAATTTGTTCTTTAAAATTTGATAATTTTTAATATAATGAAACGTATTTAAAGTTTTAAATTTTAATATTATATTATAAAATATTAAAAATATTTATTAAAATGAATCACTAACATAATACGGGCACTATGCAAGTTTTAAATCTGAATGTATCTTCCTTGTTGGCTACTGGAAAATTGCATCACATCTAAATCACTATGACCTCAGTAGTCAGTACCTCCCTCACATAAATCAAGATAAATTAAATTCCATTGATAGTCGTAACATAATTATAAAAAATATGGGAAAAAAATTGATACCCTTGTGTTTGGGGTAGGGGTGTTCAAATCTCGGATGGATCGAAAAATCGAATCGGACCGAAAATGACCGGATCGGTGAAAATATGGTACAGTCTCCGGTCCAGATAATTTTCTTAATCCGGTCCAAATCCGGAAAAAAATCGGTCCAGACCGGTGGATCGGATTTTAAAAAAATTATATATATATTTTTTAATTTATATGTTTTTTTGGAGATTTATATGTATTTTTTTATAGATATTTTTCTTAATTTAATAAGTTATGAGTATATATGTTTTTTAGATATATTTTTTTTAGATCTTTTTTTATAAATTTTAAATAAGAATTTAATTTATTTTAAAAAAAAATAAAGTCCAGTCCGATTCAGTTCCGGTCTCCGGTCCAGACTTTTGAAAAAATTCGGTCCGATCCGGACCGGATGAACACCCTTAGTTTGGGGTTACTTTAAATGGTATCTCACGATAAAAATAAAATCATATTAGTGTCCCCATATTTTCATAGTAGTTCGGTTCATAACCAAAATAGTAAAGAACTAGTTGATGACCCGTGCCATGCACGGAGTTGGGTTTATTAAATATTTTTTAGAGTATGATATTAAAATATTTACGTAATGTGACACTAAAAGATTAATACTTTTATATGTTAATATTTATTATAAATATGAAATACCACAATAATTGAAAGTATTACCATAGCTATTAAATCTAAATTTGTATGTCAAGTAAAAAATTATATACCTAGTCATATCAGGTTTTGAAAAACTTCCTTATATATAACATTTGTAGTGGTATTTCGAGGACAACCTTGAAGATCATCAATTAAGATCTTCAACCCATTTATACTTGTAACTCTAGAAAATGCAACGTAAAGTTATCCATGAGTAAAAACAGGTTTTGGAAGAAATAGACCCACTTGAGATAGTGATTGTCCTTGACTTTTGTTGATGGTCATGGCAAAACAAACAATCACTGGAAACTGCCTCCTTTGAAATCTGAATGAGAATCGAGTGTCTGATGGTGTAAGTATCATGCGTGGAATACATACTCTGTGTCCAATATTGCTTCCAGAAATAATTTCAGCTTCTACAATATGACTCTCAAGTCGAGTGACTATCAATCTGGTACCATTACATAGTCCTGCAGATTGGTCAATGTTCCTGAGTAGCATAATGGGAACGCCTACCTTCAACTTCAACACATGACTTGGTATACCAGAAGATCGAATGCCATTGAGGAATTCAAGTGAATAAACACTGACATCATCAAAGCCGCTTTCATCTGTTTTGCAAATACTATCTGAGCTAAGATACACTCTTTCATCCCCTTGTAGTAGAGACAACATGTATTCATTCACCTTATCAACAATCTCATAGGTGGGTGCAAGAATAGCCCTCTCTCGATAATACTGAGCAGGATCTTCGATATCCAGAATAGAAGGATATGTGGCTTTAACAATTGCTGGAATTGGTTCAGAAGCTTCAGTTATCAACAAATCAGAAGGAATCTCAATAGTTGATTCACCGTCATTTGAGCCGCCTTGATCACCGTCTCCAACTCTTAATATCCATTCTGAAAATTATTTTGCTTCAACAACTTCTGATTCTGTACCTCCATGTTGTAGTCTCATATTTCTTGTCAATCTTAGAACCTTGCATGAATTCCATAAATATGAAGAATTTATTGTGGAATAAACAATATCTTGTCTGCTTCCTCCAGGCACTACAGGTAATATTTGTCTAAAATCCCCACCAAATACCACAACTTTACCTCCAAAAGGTTGATTCAAGCTATTTGAATTTGAAGATCGCATCACATCCCTCAAAGACTTATCTAATGCTTCAAAGCAAAATTTGTTAACCATTGGAGCTTCATCCCAAATTATAAGCTTGGCCTTTGAAATCAATTCAGCGAGTTTTATACCAGGCTTGATATTGCAGGTGGAGTCCTGGTGAATCTGAATAGGTATTGCAAATCTTGAGTGAGCAGTTCTTCCACCTGGAATCAACAGGGCCGCAATACCACTTGAAGCAACAGTAAGAACTATTTCACCTCTAGAACGAATAGCAGCAGAAAGAGATCTCCATATGAATGTTTTTCCTGTTCCACCATGCCCATACAAAAAGAAAACCCCATCATTGTTTGATTCAACAACAGACATGATTTCATCATAAACTTCTTTTTCCTCATTTGTTAATTTAGAAAGTAAGCTCTGATGCTCAATTATCAACTCTTCTCTATTGTGTCGAAGCTCATCTTGAATCAACTTGTTGAGGCCATCTGAAATCAAACTCTGATCAGGTTGCGGCATCGATGAAAATATTTCAAGCTACTTCCATTTTTGTGTAACAAATTTTCTATTTCTGCAAGAGCAAAATTCTGCAATTGTTCCTCACTAAGGCATAAATCTGCACAAACAATTCATATTAATTTTAATTAGTAGTAAGAATTTGAAGAAGAAAAATCATGACAAAAACTGATAGGATAAATCTTTGTTTAGAATTTCTCACATATATGAGCTGACAATTGAACTAAATATATATAATTCAATAGACTGTACAAAATCATGAAAAAAATCTTATTTCAGCTGGTTATTATCAAATTAAATGGTTGAGCGTTATAGTCTCAAAAGAAAGATAGTTGCTACATACTGTTTTTTTAACATAAGTAATTTTATTATACTAAAAGTAAAAAAAATTACTTGAAGTTATTTGGATCTCTCATGATAATGTTATAACAGGATATTTATCATGATAATGGTTCAAAAAGGCATATTCAAATGTGAATTATTAGATAAATAACAGGATATTTATAGAAAACCATACCTCTCATTCGAAGGATTCTTCATTGATGAGAAAGAATATCATCGGATAATACTTTCCATGTAGATTCCCACACATATTCTGGTCTAGACATACTACCTGACATGAGAAGCATAACAAACAAATTTCGAAGGTAGTTTGCAGTGCCCCAAAAACTTGCTTCCAATATACCATCAATATATTCCTTTTCATCGTCCAATATACCAAGTGCATAACACGCTTCTCTAAACGTAGGATAAACTGTACCATCCACCGTCCTGATATCCTCATAGCAAGTGGGACCTTTCACATGATTTAACAAAATTCGTAGGTAATATCTTTCTCCACTTCCTGGGAAAGCATGGTAAATTCTACCAACTGCCGTCGGCCCTTTATTACGGTTTCTTTTGCTCCATTCCTTACTATCTTCTTTCCATACATAATCTTTTGGAAATTGATAGTAAGCCAGATTTATTGCTTCTGCAGAGCTCTTATTATATTCCATCCAAGCCAGATTTCTTGCTTTTGCATATGCAACACACGAACTCGAATCTTCCAAGTGACATTAGTCTTTAACTTGAGATCTTCAATGAAGTGTAAATTTTCGGCCATTGTACCTTTAGAGGAAGAAGAAGAGGTTTTTGTAGAGTAAACTAATAAGAATATAAATTAGGGTGAAATAAGTGCATCTATAGAGAGTTTAAATAAAGAGAGCTTAATACAATAAATATATATATATAAATTATCTTATTTTTTACAATAGGTAACCTATATTCTAAACTACTTTTGATAATGAAAAGTAAGATTTTTGTTCTAAAGATAGCTTAACCCACAATTCTTCTCTTTATTCTACAGAGAAGATAATATCTTATACGTAATTTTACTTAGTAAAGCCTTCAGCGGTAAGATTTTTTATATGGTAAATTTACTTAGTTATAGATTATAGTATTAGATTAGATTGATAATAAATATAAAAAAGATATATATAAGAGAAAATATATTATTATACAAAATTATTATATCTTATACGTAAGGAAAGTGTTATTAATATTTATGCAAATTATATCTTTTTTTGGTAAAAAGAAGATATCTATTTCTCTAATAATTATTGTAGATTAACTAAGAAGATATTCTTAGTTAAATTATCTCTAAATCAATTTTCTATTTTCATAATAGTTATTATATATCTCTAATAATTCGAATTTACTATTTTTGAAGTGAAATAATAAGATAAAACTTTTATATTGTCAAAGTTAAATTAGTTTTAAATAGTTATGCTAAAAATATTTATTATTTAGTTTTAAATTAATATATATATAGTTATGGATTTATTAGTTTTGGTAATAATAATTATTTTGGTAAACCTAATTATTATTTAGTTTTAAATTAGTATATTTATAGATAGTTATGAATTTATTAGTTTTTAAATCATAAACAATTATTATTTAAAAAATTCGAAATTACTATTTGTAAATTGAAATAATAAGATCAAGTTTTTATATTGTAAATATTATTTAATTTAAAATAGCTATGGTAAAAATTCAGAAATAAGATAAGAAGGATGAATTTATTAGTTTTTAAATCATAAACAATTATTATTTAAAAATTCGAAATTACTATTTGTAAAGTGAAATAATAAGATCAAGTTTTTATATTGTAAATATTATTTAATTTAAAATAGTTATGATAAAAATTCAGAAATAAGATAAGAAGGATATAATTATTATTTAATTTTAAATAGTTTTGGAAATAAACAATAAATAAGATATTAGTTATGAAAATAAACAATAAGATGAAATATCGAATGACGTAGCGAATGATGTGGCGGATGAGGTGGCATAGCTCAGAGGTCGACACGTAGGCGAATTAAACATGAGACCGACACGTAGGCGAATTAAACATG